>CM067758.1:33677500-36077500 GCA_034642375.1 Vigna nakashimae
AAGAAGTGCCCAGAACCATCTGGAAGAGGCTCCAACTTCAAAATTTTTCTGACTTTACCTTCATCACTGCATATTAAGATAATTTTAAATGTGAATAAGCATAGCAGCCAAAACTTATGACATAAAAATATGAGCCCCTTCCCCATAATCCACCCACATAGCAAAAGGTAAAATGAAAAAATATATTCAACAACATGCAATAACGTAAACAGTAAAGTATGAATCAGTCCACATGGTCATATAGATCAATTAATTAAATTCAAAGAGACTGAAATCCACTAAAGAAAATGTGATTCTTATTCAAAAGATAATCAAAGCATCAAGAAATTATCATTGATCAAGGATAATGTCAGTCCCATTACAAATTTACAAATTCCAATAATTAGAAGGGTATGGTGTACAAACTACCTTTTGCCCTTAAAAGGATCATGAAAAAATTCACAGGACTCCCTTGTACCAAGGCTTATTACACTTCCCATTTCACCCACTGATAAGGAAAACACCTGCATTCAAGTAAAAACAGTAGTACAGAAATTTAAACTTCTAAACCACAAGAGAATATCAACAGACCGAATCCAAAAAAATTATACCAAAACTTCCAAACATATCAAAATAGCAAAGTCGGTTTTTGTCTAAAAATACTGTGAACTCTAAGTGCAATGCACTCTGCAGTTCATATCCTATCTAAACTGCAAAATATAATACTCTATCTCTAATCAAATGGCATATATGGTTTTATTGGGCAATGTCTTAATTGTGCTACATTATTTACGGACATTTAATACTCTAAGAGAACTTAACAACTTCGTGCATATTTATTTAGATTAGAGTTTGCAAACCTACGTTTGAGTGAACTCTTTTTTTGCAAACTTAAGTTTGAATGAACTTCATTTTACCCTTAAGTGTGAATGAACTCCATTTTTCAAAAGTTGCCCTCTTTTTTCTTCCATTTTAAACTAAGATTCCAAACAAAATTGAGACCTCCCAACCGAAAACCAAGAAAGCCTTCTTGGTTTTGAAATATAACATCAGCGTAGATATCACCAGAAAATCATAACAACTCACCTGCTTCCTATTCCAATCATATTGGCGCGTACCAACCGCAGGTGCAAACTGAAGCAGCACATAACCTTCCTTGGATATTTTATATGCCCCTGACTACAAAAAATCCCCCATAGTTAAATGCTGAATTCACAAGTCCATAATGGCACATCCAACCAAAGCCAGGATCAAAACGAAAATAGACATACATCGAGCGGCACGAATTCCGGTGGCCTAGGAGTCAAAGTAAGCGCAGCCTTCCCTTTGTAAATGGAGTAACCAACATAAACCCTAGGCGGCAAAGCTCCAACTGAGCACACATTAAACCAGAAAACAAATAAGTGCATTTTACAATAACAGAACACAACACAAAACCTTTGCGTATTTCGTAACAACCCCACAATTCTATAGGGGATGTCCACAAAAGACATACCACAAAAACACGTTTTATTCATCTCCCAAGTACTAAAAATAAGATTTTTAAATAGGAAAAATCAAGCCTCAATTAGGTTTCTGAGAAACCCAAATGGTTTTCTAGATAGTATTAATATCAGTTTTGTAGGAGCAATTAAGAAAGGAAAAAGAAAAATGGGGTTGTGGAAAAAGAGGTTGTACCTGAAGCAGTGGGTCTTGTGGGTCGTTGTGAGGAGGCTAAGGTGTTCTGGTCGAAGAGGTCAGAGTGGCGACATCTGAGGGAAAAGGGTTTAGGAGGGTTAAAAGGAAGAGAATTTGGGGAGAAAGAGTGGTTTGCTAATAGCTTAAGAGAAGAAGACGATAATGAAGACAAAGATGACAAGGTTGATGATGGTTGAGAGTGCAGTTGAAACTGCAAGTTGGACATCTTCCTTCGTCTCCCTCTCACTCTCACTCTATCTTTTCTGTTTCTGCCGCTTCTCTTGGCACCCCGTGCCTTCCCCAGTCTTTGTGAGTTTGCCTCTCCTTTTTTTTTTTTTTTGTGGGGAAAAATGTCTTCTTGTCTAGATTGATTGGGTTTGTTTTTCAATGTAATTTAGTTTTAAACGCACGCGAACGCGGATGTTTATTTATATCTTTATTAAAAAAAATTAAAATTAAAGAAAATAATAAATATTTTTAAATTTATAATTAAATTTTGAGTAAAATTAATTTTATAAGTTTAGAAAGTTAATAAATTATAAAAATATAAATAAATAATTTATAAAAAATAAAATACGTTAAAAAATAGAGTAAATTCACCAAAAGTATAAAGGATACATAAAAATATATAGTTGATTTGTTACAAATCAATGTATGAACATATTATGTATGGTCAAATTTATCTAATTAATGCATTGACAAACTCGTTTAATATATGCTGTTAGACTCGTTTAATCAGTATATGAACACATTCATCTAATGTGTACTGTTATACTCGTCTAATTAGTATATATACAAACTTGTATAATGTATATTGTAAGACTCGTTTAATCATAAATTGGATAGAATCGTTTAATGTGTATTAATATATTCATTTAATATTTGCATGAACACATTGGTGTATATTGTTAGACTAGTCTAATTAGTGTATGAACAAACTCGTCTAATGTATGTTGTAAGACTCATTTGATCATATCAATGTATGAATAGACTTGTCTAATGTGTATTTCAAGATTCATCTAATGAGTGAATGAACATATTTTTCTAATGTGTATTAATAGAATTGTCTAATTTATACGTGGAAAGACTTGTTTAATGTATATTGTTAGAATTCTCTAATCAATATTTGAACAACTCGTCTAATGTATATTATTAGACTCGTTTAATCAATACATTGACAAACTCGTCTAATATTTTTTTGCTTTGCGCATCTAATCAATGTATTTCTAAACTTGCCTAATAATTTTCTATACTCGTCTAATCAACGCATAAAATGAGTTGTCTAATATTTTTTGTTATAGTCGCCTAATTACTGTATAGACAATCTCATGCAATTTTTTTTCTATATTATTCTAATTAGTGTATGGAAAGAATCTCTAATGTATATGATTAGACTCATCTAATCAATACATCGACAAACTCGCCTAATATATATTGCTAGACTTATTTAATTAGTATCGAATACATTCATATAATATGTATTGTTATACTCGTGTAATCAATATATATTCAGACTTATGTAATGTCTATTGTAAGACTCATTTAATTAGTGAGTAGACAAACTCATCTAATGTGTATTAATAAACACTTAATTTATGTATAGACAAACTTATTTAATATATATTGCTAAACTTGTATCATGAGTGTATAGACATATTCATCTAGTGTTTATTAATAAATTCATCTAATTACTATATAGACATAGTCTTCTAATCAATATATCAATTAGATTTAGAGAAACCCATCATCATCCACTTGTAGTTCCAAGTTCACCTCCACAAAGTTATTCAAGATAAAAGAACTTAAATAATGACCTTTAAACATAAACGACTTTGAACTAGTTAATTATATTTTCTTCATCTTAAAGAAGATTATATATATATATATATATATATATATATATATAAAAGAATAGATAATTTAGTTTAGAGAAAGAAATGTTCTAGTGTAGAAAAGGTTGGAGTCTAAAGCGTAAAATCAAAAAGTAGTTTAATTAATTATAATTATAGAGAAATTTGTCTTTTTCTCTTTCACAAAGATATTTACAAAGATTTGATTCCTAGTAGGACCATCACTAATTATATTACAATCTTATAAGTTATATATTTTCTATAAAAAGATTTTTTCTAACAACAAAATACTCAAAATTGATATAGAAAATTTGAAATTATTGATTGAAATTTTTACATGTACATTTTTTAAACATATGGTTTTAATGATTTTATTTCATTTTTGAAATTTATTAATTTTAAAATGTGTTAAAGTTTTAGTGTTTATTTTCATCCTTTTTCTTGGCTTGCCAAAGAAGTGTTAAGTAAAAATATTACTTGGTGTTTCGGTGTGGATGTTGTGGAACCGAGGTACTGACCTGTTTAATGTGTTTTCCTTGTTCCGAATGTCTGGTTGTTGGAGTTGCTCGGTTTCTCCCAATTGTGACCGCTCGGCCACCTTCTTGACAAAGGGGTGGGAGGTACCTGTAAAAGCACTCTGGCACTCAAGTTAGGCATTTGTTGAAGGAGCTTTTGCTCACTAACAAGTATTATCGTAATCGAGTATTGTAAACTCAGTATAGCATGAGTATAACGTACCTGACTTTTTGCCCTGACTCTGTACTTATAGGTTTTCATAAGCCCAATGAAATATAAACGAACTTACCTTAAACATATTACCTTAAAATCTGGTCAGTTGCTCACAAACAACTTTATCAATATCTGATCAGTATCTTTAATCAGATATCTTTGATTACTTTATCCTCTGCTGGACTATTATCCCAATAATAGCTTAAGCGCTGACCCAATTACTTATCGGCTCATCAACGCATTACTCTTAGTATAAGTCACGCAATCGCTGGCCCAACTGTGGCCCAATCCAACAAACCGATCGGGAAACTCTCTTAACTGCTCGGTCTTAATATCATACTATACACTTGGTAAGAAAAAATATTACTTAGTTTGAAAAAGATAGAAGGTTACAAGGAGTTGTCGCTCAAAATTTCAAATGTTTCCTACACATAGTTCATATGCTATGAGGAACTTATATAATACCATGAAAGTGCTTAAGTATGGAAATGCATTTAGACAAATAATTAGCTATATGTTAAATCAACTTTTTATGTAATAATTTCTTAAGACAAAGAATAAGCAAAATAAGTATTGGTTCGTGAGAAGCAAACAAGAATAAACAAAGATGAAGCAAGATGAAAAACAGAAAAAACAAAGAATAGAAAACTGAATGTGGGTATTGGTATTTACTACACTAAGAAGAAACAAAGAAGAGTCATATATATAGTCAAGACACATGACTATACATGACAGAACAGAAAAAACAGTTATATAACTACCAAAAACATAAATGGAGTCTACAATATAACATTCTCCACCTAGACTTTATGTATGCATCAAACAAAATGATCAAGCAAAATCAATCATGGTTAAGCATCTCATGAATTTATCCTTTGGAAGAGATTAGTTAACATGTTAGTTGGATTGTCTTCATATGCAATCTTCACAATTTGAACAGCACCAGATTCTACTATATGTCTGACAAAATGCATTTTAACATCAGATTCTACTATATGTCTGACAAAAAGCATTTTAACATCTATGTGCTTGGTTCTAGCATGATATATTTGATGATTGGCCAAATAAATGACATTTTGATTGTCATAGTGTATTTGAAAATTTTCTTACTCAATGCCCAATTCATGTAACATTCCTTTCAACCATAGGGCCTCTTTTACCCCTTCAACCAGTGCACAATACTCTACTTTAGTGGTAGATAGAGAAACAACTGATTAGAGGTTCATGTGTTGCCTAAAGGGAGTGCCAACGGGTTTGGACTAAGACATCCTAAACCTTGTTACCACCTTTTACATATAGTTTTGTTGAGATCATAACAAAGTTCCCTTCAATCGATCTTTTTTTATATCAACACCCAATATTCGACTGGCTTCACCTAGATCCTTCATCTCGAAAATTGTGTTCAATTTTTATTTGAGATCACTGATCATGAACTTATTACAACTGGCAACTAGATTGTCATCCATATGTAAAAGTAGATACAACTTGTCTTCTTGATTCAGGATATATAAAAAGTTGTCAAAACTACATCTCTTAAAGTTCATTTTTAGCAAGAAATTATCAAATTTCTTGTACCACTGTCTTGGGCTTTGCTTTAAGCCATATAGGGATTTCTATAGAAGACATACCTTGTCATCCAAAGCAAAACCTTCTAGTTGTCTCATGTAGATGGTTTCATCCAGGTCTCCATTCAAAAAAGTAGTTTTAACATCCAATTGTTCCAGATGCAAACTAAACTGGGTTACAATTGATATTAAAATTCTCACAAAGTAATTGTTTACCATAGGAGCAAAGATTTCATTCCTATCAACATGTTCGACTTAGGTGAAGCCTTTAACCACTACCCTTGCTTTACACCTTGCCTTTTGAATCTTGGGTATCTCTTCTTTCTTTTTGAAGATCCACTTGGAACCAACTACCTTTGGTAGTTTCACAAGTCTCTAGGTGTTATTATTTCTCAAGGCCTCAAGTTCTTCCTCCATAACACCTTGCCAAAGTTGTCTCTCACTGATTTCATGTGCTTCCTTGAAATTTCTAGGTTCTTCTGTACCTTCAAGTTCTCTAACAACACTTAAGGCATAATAGATTAAATCTACCTCCCCAAACCTCTTGGTTGGTTTAGAGACCCTTCCATCTCTATCCCAAACAAGCTGATAATTACTAATGTCATGATCAGAACTCCTTAAATGTCCAGTATCAACTGATATTCCATCTGGATCATCATCTAGATTTGAGGGAAAATCTCTTTGCAATTCACCAATCGAGTGCTCCACCTTAATGAGAGACTTATTCCTTTCGCATTCTAAATTTTCAAAATAGGTTGCCATCCTTGTCTCATCAAAAGTAACATCCCTACTGATGATCTATTTGGAAGGTTTGGTATCTAACCTCCACAGCCTGTACCCCTTGATTCCTTCATCATATCCAAGGAAGATGTTCTTCACAGCTCAAGCTTTTAATTTGTCCCCTTTGGCATAAGCAAAAGCCAAGGAACCAAACACCCTTAGATTAGAGTAATCAGCCAACTTTCCACTTCAAACTTCTATTAGTGTTTTGTAATTGAGAGTAGTTGAGGGGCTTTTGTTGATCAAATACATTGTTCTATTAGTAGCCTCTCCCCAAAATGATTGGGATAAACCTACTCCAAGAAGCATGCACCAAACTCTTTTAAGAATGGTTTTATTCATCCTTTCTAACAAACCATTTTGTTGAGAGATACCAACACTAGTCTTGTGCCTCTTGATTCCTTGGATCTTGTAGAAACTATTGATTTCTTTTGAGACAAACTGTAGCCCATTGTCTATTCTTAAACCCTTCAACTTGAATCCCTATAGATTTTCAATTTGGGTTTGTCATTCCTTGAACTTCTGAAATGTCTCAGGTTTGTTCCTAAGAATGTAAATCATAACCCTTATTGAAAAATCATCAATGATGCTCAGAAAATATGTCCCTCCACCATGAGTTTGTGTTCTAGATGACCCCCATAAATTAGCATGAGCATATTCAAAAGGTCGGGTTGAAGTATGCTTATATGTTCAAAACTTCATCTTATGAGATTTCCCTAAGACACAATGATCATAGAAATTCATCTTCTGGAGTTTGTCTCTGATGGAATCGTACTTGACGTAGTCCTCCTTTTGTATTTTTACTTTTTATAGTTTAGCTCTTAAGGAGCATGGGTTACTATAAATACCCAGCTCCTCTATTGTATTAGGACTTTTGAGATTAATGAGAATTAGGATTTCTGAAATAGAAACTATTCTCTCTTGAAAGTCAGGCTAGAGAGTCCAAAGACTCCCTCTAGCCACCTTCCAAGCACCTCTCTCACTTTCATTTTCCTTTCCACTGTGCTTCTCTCTCATCACACATCATCACCGTTCGTCAGCGCTCCTTAACCACGCGTCTTCATTTCTCTTGCGCTTCAGACACGCACCACTTCATTTCGCATTTCACTCTCGCGTCTCCTTCCTCTCGTCTCCTTCCTCGCGAGTTGTTCCTCTCGATGGTTCTTCACAGTAAGCCAGTTTCATTCCTAGAATCTCCTTCTTCCTTCAATTCTTTGCTTCGTCTCCGCCATTATAAACCTCTACACCAAACATCTTCATCCAAACTTAGGGTTCTTTCATCATTCTCACTTTACTTTTCGAGTTCACCGATTGTTTTCTCCTTTCTACTGTTTAATCCACTTTCCACCGAACAATCTAGGTTTTCCACCGTTTAAACCTTAGATCTTAGGTTTTTCTTGAGTTTGTCTCTCGATTTAGAGCTTCGTCATCATTTTCCGATGCGTTCATCTCTGGAGTAAGCTTCAAAGGACATCGCGACACGCACCTTCGTCCTCTCCTCGGGCGTTCGTCCATCAAGTGGTATCAAAGCCTGGTTCGAGCACGCTTCAGAGGTAAGTTGTCTCGCGTTCTCTGTTTTTTTTTTCGTTGTTTTCGCTTGAGTCCGAGTTGAGTTGTTTCGATTCGGTCTTGGTCGATTCATATTTTGTTCATTTGATTCGCGTTCTGTTTTATGTCATCGTCTGATAGTTTCATCTCTTTTTTTGATTTTTGCGTTTTGTTTCGTTCAATTTCTGATTTGTTCATCATTTTCTATTACTGTCTTGTGATCTGGTTGTGTCTTCATTGAATCAATTCCAGTTGTTTTCTGGTTTGATGTTGAACTCATTTTCTGATTTTGTGCTTGTCTGTGCTTTGAGTCTTAGTTCATTTTAATTCGGTGAATCTTCTTTGTTTGAGTATTTTAATTTCTAAATCCATTTCTGTTTTGTCTATGTCATGTTACTTTGTTTCAATTGTCAATTAAATCTGAGTTTAACTGTGATTCAATTGAGTTTTTTTTGCTTTGAGTAAGATCTGTTCATCATCATAAGCAATGACATTCAATTGAATGAGCTTGATGCAGACTTCAACAGCAGTTTTAATGTCATTTCATTTATCTGAAGCTGTCTTGAGTTTTTGATGCTGACCATTACATGTAATTTGTATTGCACTTTTGCAATTCTGTGAGCTGAAAGTTGAATCTGCTTGTGGATAGCAAATGCACACAAATTAAGCTATGAAATGTTGCATTGAGCTTGGGTGCAAGATGCTTACAGCAGCATCAGTCTTTTATTTGGCCAGCTACATCGAACTGGTTTTTCTTTGAAGAGTCTATGAGTCATTCATACTTGGTTTTAAATTCTTTGCCAAGTTCTGATTCAAATATTTTTCCAGTATTGTCTTCGTTTCATTGGCATCTATTGAGGTACTTGAATCTGCAGAATTGCATTAAAACTGTTTACAACAGTGATTGAACTTAGTTTGAACTTCTGAGTTTGTGATCCATAATGTGCATTCACTGTTTTCACTTTGTTATCAATTCTGCAATTGAGAATAATTTTTGGTCACTCAAGGAAGCCTAAACCAGTGGTATTTGAAAATATAACTGTGGCTGAGAGTGATTAGCCTCTTGTTTTTCCTTTGGATATTTTTTTTTTTGAGTTGAATCATTTGTTTCTATCATGACTCATATCTTGTGAAGTTGAATTGAAATATAGTCAAATTATATGTTGTGAATTGTAGCAAAAGAAAGTGAAAGTATAAAAGCATGAGTTTCTTGTGATTTGAAAAAGAAAAAGCAATTAGAAAAGAAGTATTGATTGAACCACATAAAGAGTCAAGTGGCAAGTGCAATTCACAACACAGTTTCACTCTTAATGTTTCTCTCCTTTTTCTGGTTCATCATATAATTAGATTGGAGTGAACATTTTAGAGTAATTGGCAATGCATTATTCTATTTCAGTTGCAAATCTGTTTGGTCATGTATGATTCAACTTGCTGTGATTTTCTTGTGTTTTTAATCTGTTTCTAGTTCTATTCCTTAGGTTCTATTTTGCTGTGCGTACCTTTATTAAATAGCTTTGTTTCTTGCTTGTCTTGGTTGATAACTCTGGTTTTGTCTATCACATGTGCAATCTATTCTGCTGATCTTAATTTGAAGCTTTTACTTGCTTTATTCATCTGATCTAGAGTTGTCTTAAGCAATAGATCTGCTGTTCTGTCATTGTCCTGTGGCTGTCCTGTTCTGTTCTACCTCTCTGTCCATTACTTTGATCTTTGCCTAGCCATTTCTTTATTACTTGAGAAGTTTTTTCACTCTGGATTTCTGGAATTTGAAAGGAGGTTTGTGTGCTTGGTAGCATTTTAGGTGGTGGTGGTCTGGAATACTTTCCAGCTGTGTACTGCCAAGGAAGAATTTCCCTTCCAAACCTTTCCATTTTGAGTGCTTTAAGCTTTAAGAGAGACTGATTTTTGTGAGCTTTGTGTGGCTGCATCTAAGAGCCAAATTTCTTGTTGAGAGTGTGTTCTTGTTTAAGTGCTGAAATAACTTCTGAACTTTCAATGTGCTGACCATTTAGTTGTGCAGATTTTATTCTGATTAATATTGTTCAAAAGCAGTTTGCACGTGTGGGAAGTCTAACACAAGAATACCTACTGTGGAGAAAAAGGAGCTTTGATAACTTCATAAACTACACCAAGTTGAATAGGGAGTTTTTTTCATTCTGTTGTGTAGTTTCGTGCTATATTTGTGCCTGATTAGAAATAGTTAACCATATTTGATTGAATATTATACTTGGATATAATATGGTTTAACTGTTCCTGAAAATTGAATTTGGTTTAGCAAGTTTGGACATCCATACATTAAGTGATAGTGCTGGTCTAGTGTTATTGTTGGCTTAGCAGATTTAACATAGGCAAACTATCTCTTTGATTCAATTCTGGCTAATAAATTGGATGTTGTAATTGTTGTTTGGAAGCTGCAATAATCCTTTAAGAGTTCAAAAACACCAATGCAGGGAGAAAGTTAAATTAGGGCTGGGATTTGCTTTTCTGTGTTGATAATAATCCAATCTGAACTGTGCTGTTATAAATACTAATTCTTTTGTTTCTCTGGGATCTTGGTGTATAGATAAACTGCAGCATTGAGTGGGATTTGGGAGTGCAGACCAGAACCTTCACTGATACAGCTACAGCACCTCAACAGAGTTTAGCTTAAGCAACCAGAAGCAGAAGCAATTCACGTGGGAGTGTTAAACTGAAGGGAGTTTCTTTCACCTTAAATTACTTCTGTTGTGGTTGAACTATTACTGTTATAGCTTGTTATTGCTTAGCATTATTTGAAGGTTGACTTAGTATGATAGTTTTTGTACACTAGGATTAGCCAATCTGAATTCTGAACTGCATTGCATTGGATTGGTCAGGTTTTGATTAGTCTGGATGGTTGTTTCATCAGTTTGGTTCAACTTTGATTTACACCTATTTGCATCTGGTCCAATATCCATTGCCATTTGTACCTTGCTGAAATTTGGTGTGATTTTAATGTGTGCAGAGTTGATACTTGAGAGTTTAGCTTGAGCAGAAATTTACTAAGAAAATAGCAACCTAAGCACTTAATGTGGAAGCTTTGAACTAAAGGGAATTATTTAGTTTAATTGCTTCTGACTGTTTAAACTGTTTTGGATTTAAATTGTTCATTATTGGATTGCATGATCTGCTGAATGGTGTGAATTATCTGTGCAGAGTTGCTTTCATTGGAATTCAATTTATGTACAAGTTTAATTGAGCAGCCGCAGAATTTTAATTGAAAGTTTAGAAAGCTTGTGCAGCCATGAGAAAGGGAAGTTCTTACTGCCCTGTATATTCTTTTGCAATCTGTTTTAACTATGTGAATACTCACAGCAGTTTTGTGCATTTGTGATTATAGGATAAACCAGAAGCTAAAAAAGGGGTTAAAGCTGCCGAAACAGCAACATCAATGTACGTATTTTAGCACAAGGACTTGGCATCAAAAGTGGACTGTAGCTGAACCAGTACCTGACCGTGGCAGTGTATATGTTTTGTAATTTTTTGTTCCATTTGATGTGTAATAGGCTGATAGGCTAGCTTTCTTTTAGTTTCATTTTTTTTTGTTGTGTAAAAGGGCCTTTTATAAAGTCCAAGTTCTTTGGAAGAGTCCTTGGTGCTCTTTCAAACTCTTGGCAACTTTTCTTGACTATTTTGATTTTCTTTAACATAGCTAGACAGGTGAATGTGTCTTGTTAGCCAAAGCTACAAGCTTCACCATAGGAGTAGACTTTAATATTGACTTGATTTGTGTATCTCGTAGGGGTCATTAGAGTCCGCTGGTTTCTCTAGTGTTTTTGTTTCTTTGATTTTTGTATTCACGTTTAGGGTTGATTAGGCTAAAAGGGATTAAACTCTAAGCCTTTTCACATTAGAGTCCGAGAGTCTAGTCTTTTATTGTGCTTAATTGTTTGAGTTGTGTACTTTGTTTCTAAAGGTGATTTTAATTTAAGGGGTAATTAGTTAGTAGCCTAAGACATTTCTGGCAAGGCAAGACTTGGTACTTAAGCAGCTCTTTAGCTCACCTCTCTTACCTGGGACTTGTCTAAGTGAAAGTTTTGAACCCTTTAGATTAAGAAAACTTTTAAAAACAAAGATGTCTTCTTATGGTTCATATAGGTCTTCTAGGTTAGATAAAGTTGATGAAATGTTTAAACAAGCTAGGAATCTTCCATCATTTGGTAAAGACATAGGTGCATTAACATACCTAGCTTGGGAGAAAGAAATTGATAAAATAAATCCTTGGTTTTATGAAGAGAGTGAATATTATGTCCTTAGCATATATCTCTCTAAGTTAGAAGAAAATGCAAGTGAGTGGTGGGATGAAAGACAATATCATGTTAGGAAAGGTAGGAAGTCTTCCATACGTGATTGGCATGATTTAAAAGCTTGCATGAGAAGAAAGTTTGTGCCTTCAAGCATTAAAAGAAACCTAGAACTAATTAGGGATTGCATTAATGATGGAAAATTATTTCTTGAGAGTTTAAATGATCATGGGTTTCTTCGTAGAGAATTAGAATTTGGGGCAAGACTTAAGGAGATCAAGGATAAGAAAAGAGAAAGAGAGATTGAGAGAAAAGAAAAGGAAGAAAGGAAAGAAGAATAGAAGAGAGAGAGAGAGAACAAATAGAGAAAAGAGAAGAGAGAAGAAGAGAGGAATTAAGAAGAGAGAAAAGAAGAAAAGAGAGAAAGGCAAGAAAGAGAGAAGAAAGAAAAGGAGAAATTGTTACTGATGACAAATCCTATTCTTTCAAAGACTGTGGAACCTAAAAGGGAAGGTTTCCAAATCTTTACTTCTTTTCCAATAATTGATTACTTTTCAATTTTTGACTTCTCTTTCAAACCAATTGTCATGGAAACATTTTCAAAATATGACAATTCAAATCTTGAGTTATTCTTATCTTTAAGAAAACAATTAACTCAAGATAAAATTGAATTTGGACTTCTAAAATTTTCAAAGATTACTAATCAAAGTATTAGAAGTTCTTATTCTCTTGTTTTTAAAGAAAAATTCTTTCTTGGATTGATATTAACCGAAGATATATTTGATGTGTATTGCAGATTCGTGTTTGATCCAGGAGGAAGAAAACTAGATCTAAAAGAATAAGGCCACTCCAAGATGGCCATGCTCCCAAAGATTGTGAGGAGCTTCTTCATAAGGCGATTGCCAGATTTGAGGACAAATCTTTTTTTAAGAGGGAGGGTATGATGGAATCGTACTTGACGTAGTCCTCCTTTTGTATTTTTACTTTTTATAGTTTAGCTCTTAAGGAGCATGGGTTACTATAAATACCCAGCTCCTCTATTGTATTAGGACTTTTGAGATTAATGAGAATTAGGATTTCTGAAATAGAAACTATTCTCTCTTGAAAGTCAGGCTACAGAGTCCAAAGACTCCCTCTAGCCACCTTCCAAGCACCTCTATCATTTTCATTTTCCATTCCACTGTGCTTCTCTCTCATCACACATCATCACCGTTCGTCAGCGCTCCTTAACCACGCGTCTTCATTTCTCTTGCGCTTC
The DNA here is from genome assembly GCA_034642375.1 of Vigna nakashimae. Lineage (NCBI taxonomy): Eukaryota > Viridiplantae > Streptophyta > Magnoliopsida > Fabales > Fabaceae > Vigna > Vigna nakashimae. Next base: position 33,691,149 of record CM067758.1, read on the forward strand.
AGACACGCACCACTTCATTTCGCATTTCACTCTCGCGTCTCCTTCCTCGCGTCTCCTTCCTCGCGAGTTGTTCCTCTCGAGGGTTCTTCACAGTAAGCCAGTTTCATTCCTAGAATCTCCTTCTTCCTTCAATTCTTTGCTTCGTCTCCGCCATTATAAACCTCTACACCAAACATCTTCATCCAAACTTAGGGTTCTTTCATCATTCTCACTTTACTTTTCGAGTTCACCGATTGTTTTCTCCTTTCTACCGTTTAATCCACTTTCCACCGAACAATCTAGGTTTTCCACCGTTTAAACCTTAGATCTTAGGTTTTTCTTGAGTTTGTCTCTCGATTTAGAGCTTCGTCATCATTTTCCGCTGCGTTCATCTCTGGAGGAAGCTTCAAAGGACATCGCGACACACACCTTCGTCCTCTCCTCGGGTGTTCGTCCATCAGTCTCTCATTAGCATATTTTGCTTTTCCAATTCTTTCAAGTCTTTCTCACTAATGTGACTCATCCTCAAGTGCCACAGTCTAGTTTTGTCTTCTATTGTTTGACTTGCACCTAAGCATGAGCAATGACTGTGGATCCTTCTAGGATGCATAATCCATTACTTCTTCTGTCCTTGGCTACGATAGAATCTCTAGTGGATACCGTCATTATTCCATTCTCAACCTTCATGGAATAACCTATAAGATTGAATGAGCTTATAGAAATCAAATTCCTCTTTGGTTTAGGAACATACCTCACACCCTACAACACCATTTCATGTCTGTCAAACATTTTGAGCCTTATAGATCTCATACCCCACACTTTACAGGCCTTATTATTGCCAAGAAGTACAATGCCATAATCCTTTTGTTCAAGATTCTCAAAATAATCCTTCACCGGACACATATGATATGTGCAACTTAAGTCCATGACCCAATTTCTCTAACAATCTTCTGATGATGCCATAACAACAACACTAGCTGATTCATATCCCTCAGAGGCCTCAGCAACATCAGAGTTTTCTTGCATATGAGAACCTTTATCCTTTTTTGGGCAATACTTCTTGATATGACTAATCTTTTGGCACTTGAAACACCAAACTTTTTTCTTATCTTCTGGTTTTGTCTTCATCTAGCTATCCTCATGTTTCCTCTCTTTTCCTTTCATGGTTATTAGACTCGATGACACCTCCTCTGTTGCTTTCGAATCTTGGAGCTTCTAGAACTCCTTGGTTCGAATCGATGTCACAACTTCTTCCAAGGTAATCAACTGATCCTTTCCATAGAGTAAAACGTCTTTAAAATTCTCAAAGGTTTTGGGAAGAACATTCAGAATAATGGCAACCTTATCTTCATCTTTTAATGTTACACAAATATTCTCAAGATCATCGATGGTCTTGTTGAATTTCGAAAGTTCTTCTTCAATCGTTCTTGATTCTGCCATCTTGAATAAATAGATTTGTTGTTTGAGACACAACCTATCAGTCAAAGATCTCATCATATACAAAGATTCCAATTTCACCCACATCCCAACAATGATTTTCTCCTTTGCAACCTCCCTTAGTGCCTTATCTCCAAGACACAAAATGATTGCACTCCTGATCTTATCGATAATTCTTTTCTTCTCAGCTTGTGTCAAGGTCGAAACCATGTTCGACTCTCCTTTCAATGCTTCATCACAACTTTGTTGAATCAAGATTAATCTATTGGATAAAAGTTGACAGAAACAGTAATAAAATTTCCTAAGGCGTGTAGATTCACTATCCTTAAAAACTTATCCGTGGTGTATTGCGCAAGTCTCCTAGATACAATAGGAACTTCCCATAATATTTATGAGGATCTTAGAACTAGCAAGGATCTCTAAAAAGAGTATAAAATAAACCCATAATATTTTTAGAAGAGGAAAAGAGCTAAAGAATGAAACTAAGAAGATAGGAGAATGAGAAAAAATGATTTTGGTGTCTTGGAATGGGGGAAGAACTCTCTATTTATAGAGCTAGGAAAGAATAAAATAAATAAAAGAAATTAAAACCAATCAATGATTTTAACATTGCAAAATTAATTGACATTGAAAAGTTTGAACGTTGGCAATTAAAAAATATTAATGTTGCCAAATACTAACGTTGCACTACAACGTTCTTTTGCAATCAATGTTTTACAAAAATCCCCCACTTATTGCAAAAGAAAGTTTAAAGAAAAGTCTTTGACTCAAATAGTTCAAACATTAAAAAAGAGATAAGAAAATTGTATTCTGAGTCTCAAAGGATGTAATGCATCAGAGTTGGTATAACAAGCTATATGAACCAGTCTTAGATTTAGAAACTTAACACAAAATGTAGTTGGTATAGCAAGCTATATGAACCAAAGACACTTGACGTGTGTTAGAAGTTTATCAATCACAATACACCCACACAATCCTTGATGTTATAGCTATGTTGCGCTTACTAGGCCATGCGCGTGACAAGTTTTCATGAGTGCTTTAAAGATCATGTCAAGATCTCATGCAAGCGGCCTCACTCGGCACTCATATAGGAGATTTTATCAAGTGTATGCTGAAAATCATACACCACCCATAAGGGATATGAAAATCATTAAAAACTTTGTTTAAGCTAAAATTCTTTCACCACATAGCACTTTCACACAGTTTAGCCTCTCAATAATGCAGTCTTTTGCATTTTCACACACACACACACACACCATAGGATGAGACATAATTGATTAAAATCAATTTAGTGTTATTAGAACTAACAAGTGACTTGTTTTTAACCATATGAACCTTATTCATGGGATCTCCAATCACAAAGGTTGGGTTACCATCACTTGTTTGTTTGCAAGTGCCTTAAGTCTCATTCCCCTCGACGTTTCTAATATCATTTGTCTTCCCAAGGGTTTTGTCAGAGGATCTGTTAGATTCCATTTTGACTTCACATAATCAATGGAAATAGTTCTACTTTTTAGCAGTTACTTCACCAAATTGTGTCTCAATTGTATATGTTTATTCTTTCCATTGTAATTCTTGTTTTTAGCTATAGCTATTGCCGATTGGCAATCACAGTGTATTGGCACCGATGAGGTTGGTTTCATTCCTAGTGAAATGTTTGCTAACAAGTTTTTCAACCACTCAGCCTCACTGCAAGCCATCTCAAGAGCGACAAACTCAAATTTCATTGTTGATCTTGCAATAATTGTCTGTTTGGCTAATCTTCATGTAATCACACCACCTCCAAGTATGAGTACATAACCACTAGCGGATTTTGTCTCATCTGAATCAGAGATCCAATTAGCATCACTAGACCCTTCTGGTACAACGGGAAATCCACTATATTCAATGGCATAATCCATTGGACCTCTTAAGTATCTCATAAGCTTGGAAAGTGCATCCCAATGTTCTTGATTTGGACATTGAATGTACCTACTCAGTGTACCTACTGCATAAGAAATATCAAGTCTATAAAAGCTCATCAAGTGTAGTAAGCTCCCAATTATCTAGGCATACTAAGGCTGAGATAATGATTCTCCTTTATTTTTCATTAATTTAGAGTTAACATCATAAGGGGTACTCACAAGTTTAAAATCATAATATCCAAACTTCTTAAGAAGTTTCTCAATGTATTATTCTTGGGATAATAATATAATATCTCCCTTCCTTATGATTCTAACACTTAAAATTACATTGGCTTCACCCATGTCTTTCATTAAAAAATTTGATCGTAGAAACAATTTAGTTCTAGCAACAATCTCATTGCAAGAATCAGAAATTACCTACACCCCCATAATTTTAAAATATTTTAGATTGGTAAACGAGAAAATACCTAATTATGCTTCTCTCATTTGTAGGTAAAGTATAGGAAAAATTATTCAAGCACTAGTAAAAAAAGGCGATTGGAAAGCGCTACATATGCTTCGGTTTAAGCAAAACCCAAAGCGTATAAAAGCGCGGTGGCAGAAGCGTAAATAAAGCTAACATATATGTCCCGGTTGCTCCAAACCCGATGCCTAAAGCATGATACTAACTCGGTCCTACACCAAACCGAAGCATAAACCTATCAGCTGATGTGACTTCCAACCTCTGACAGATATTACTAACTCGGTTTCTGCGAAACCGATGCCTAAAGGAACCTACGAACTTAGTTCTAAGCAGAACCGATGCATATGTCTCTGCTTCAGACTTCCAGACCTACCACCCACTTGCCAGACTCGGTCTATTACCTCTCGCACATGACCTACTCTCATATCTGCTTTTTCATTTTACACGAAACGCTTTTCTTTCCTCTCGCAGCAGAAGCATAAACAAAAAGGGAAATCTCTCTTCTCCCACTTGGCAGCCACGGCGCGAGGAGGTTCTTTCCTCCATTGCAGCAGCTTGCGCTTGGGAGGGGAGGCGCTATGGTGGTCAGCGTCGAAAGCGGAGGAGAGGCGCGATGGTGGCCGACGTCGAAAGTAGAGGGGAGGTGCGATGGTGGAGACGAGTACCACGGCGGCGATGATGAGAGGCTCCCCATCTAAGGCATTTAGCGAGCATAGAAGATGGTGCCTTGGAGATGATGGGAGGTTCGTCGATCTAAAAGTTGAACGAATCGCGGTGGTTTCTGTGGAGGCGAGGTGGCGGCTAGGTCACAACGAGACCGTAGTGAGGCCGTGGCAAGACCGCAATGAGGCCGCGGCGAGACTGCGGCGAGGTCGCAGCAAGGGCGTCCTGTAGTAGTGGCGTTTCTGCTAGAAGGGGAGGCATCAACCTTCATCTTTTCTTCTCTCTGTTCTGGTTTGGCCTTGTAGGAGCCTCTCTTCTTCCCCAAATCGTTCTCAGAGTTGGTGATGACAACCTCCGCAATGCTCATTGCATCAAAACCCATACTTTTTTTCTGTGTTGTTTTGAGAGCGATTTTGTTAGGCTAGTGTAGTTGCTGTTGGAGTGCTTGCTTCTGAGATTTGGTTATGTATCTTTTGAGATTTGGTTATGTGAAAGGGAAGGAAAATTCAATAGCCCTTTTGCTTCGACTATGGACTGTTTTGCTTGAACTATGGACTGTGGACTGTGCAACAAAGATGGAGAAGTGAACTGTGCAAGGAAGAGGGAGAAGTGGACTGTGCATACCGAAAAAAAAACACGTTATTGCCTCGGTTAACCGAGGCATAAAGTCATTCCCTTTTTACCTCCTCCGTATATGCCTCAGTTGTAGAACCGATGCCTATAAGCAAAATTAACCGATGCTATTTCCCCTTACTGCACTAGTGAAGTACCTGATAATGGTCTAGTGAGTCACTTACTACAGGAGATGTTGAAATTAATTTGGGGGTGCCCAAATTAAAAATCAGGAACTTAGCCTCATCTTCTTATTTCTTTTTCTTTCTCTGGAGAGAAAATCTTCTCCACCTTTCCTCAAACATTACAAAGGCATGACACATGAAAATTAGGGTTCATCATCCTAACTCCAACGAACTCTAAATTTTCGCCTCGTCTCCATTTTCTTCATCCTCATCTACGGTCCCTACAAATGCGATCAGAAGTCATCGCTATTGCAAGCATCTTGTTAGACTCCAGAAGTTCTGTCCAAAGAAAACCTCGATTTTTGACACGTTCGGAAGTGATTTTGCGAAGACTGTTTGGGTTTTGGAAACAAAGTTTTGATCCTCCAGGATCGAGTTGTTGATATCAGCCATAAGTCCTTTTAAGATAGTTGGATAAAAGCTGACAAAAACAATAACAAAATTTCCTTAGGCATGTAGATTCACTGTCCTTAAAGACTTATCTACGGTATATTGCACAAGTCCCCCAGAATACAACAGGAACTTCCTAGAATAAATTGATTTTAGTGTCTTGGAATGGGGAAAGAATTCTTTATTTATAGAGATAGGAAAGAATAAAATAAATAAAAGAAATTAAAACCAATCAATGATTTTAACATTGAAATAAGTAATTGACATTGAAAAGTTTGAACATTGTCAATTAAAAAATATTAACTTTGTGAAATACTAATGTTGCACTACAACATTCTCTTGCGATCAATGTTTTACAACATAATCTTGATCTTCCGTGATCAAAAGTCGTTCAAACCTGTGAATTTCTCAATATCGAACTTTATTGACATATTCTTGAATTATTGACATATTAAAACTAAAAACATAGTAAATAAACAAAGATGAAAAAAGAAAAAAAATAGAGAAAAGAAAAAGTAAAAGACCGAACATTATATATATAGTCAAAATACATGACAAAACATAACCACCAAAAACATAAATGGAGTCTACAATATAACAATAAAAAATCTCATTAATTTTCTGTGAGGGAAGTTGCCATCTATCTTGATATTATTACGAGGAAAACTTAAAAAGGTTTTTTAAGCCTATCCTAGAAAGTCAAAGCAAAACTTTATATGAAAAGGTCTTTGCATTCTTATATGGAGAAACATTCTTATATGGAGAAAGTTATTGTGATAAAAGTTGATGTCCAAATGTGGTATTATAGTTTACCAAATTTATCGATGGTCTAAATAATTGCTTAAAATTATGAAAAATTGGTTTAAAAACTTCATTTAAACTAGCGCCATTACTAATGTTAAGAAAAACTTAAGATAAGCTCATTACATTATCCAAGGATGACCCTAGACTGAAATCAATAACATAGATAAATGAAACTTACATGTTTAAGCTTTGTTGGAGTACTAAGTCATAAAAATCCTTGCTGCTAGAGTTTTTTGAAAAATAGTTCTATGGTGAATTTGTTATGCTCAAGTATAAATAACATGTATTCATAAGTCAAGAAAAACTTTGTCTTGGCAGATAATGGCAAGATGATTAATTTTTTTTATTTGACCCATGTCTCACAAATTTGGTTGTTAACATGATGAATATTGACACAACTATACATGATATGCCAAAAACAAGTCAAATTATTATTCCTATTTTTTATAAGAAGGATGGAAGCATGCTAAAGTGATGATCTTACCTCAAGATGTGCTTATCTACTTGTACATCAGATTAAACGAAATCACACATATAGGGAAGTAGAATATAGAACAAAATCATATATTTTTCTATAATCTTTTTTATTTTTGGAAATTTATGTATCAAAAGTTAACAATGCAAGATCATTTTAGAAAACATGGCCTAAGTTTGATATTCTATTACATTAGTCCTATCAAACTACTAATCATTAGTGAAAAAAATAGAAAATAATAACAATTTATTATGACAAATGTAAGTGACATAGTGACATTTTTATAATAAATATCAAACTTGTTAGGATGGATGTAACACACTTATCATAAAAATATGAAATAATGGAATTTTATAATAATAGTTAAATTTATTCTGTCAGTTAAAAATATAATTAATGTTTCAGATAAAAAAGTCATAGTAAATTATTTAGTATGTTTTTAGTTTTAATTTTAAATGATATAATAAGTCTATCCTAATTTTATGCTTACAAAACTATTAAAATTCTATGCTCTGGTTTATTCTTCTTGTGTTTCAATTTACTATTTAATTTGTGTTTTCATGCTGAGATTAGTGTTCTAATTCATGCTCTAATTAATAAACAAATTATTAATAATTTATTTATCTCCTATGCATTTGCAACTAAGCTTTGAAAATGACTTTAAAACATTAACTAGCATTATGCAGCTTAATGGGAATTGCGATGATTTGGTGCTGATAATAATGTTTTATACTATTACACATATCATAACACAGATTCGACATAATAGGAAATATAATTAATTTTGAGCGACAACAAATTCAATACCAGCATATAAAATAGAATATTCATCTAGTTATTCTTTAGGAAAATCTTTTATGATAATTGTTTAATAGTATAGAAGATAAGTTATAAATAACTTAATGATTTAGAGTTCACAAGGAATATACGTTTAAGATTTTTATTTTCTTATTGTTATGAAGAAAAATAAATGTGATGATGGTTTAACAACTTACGGTTGATATCTTTTTTTTAGGAATAATGTATCTACTTGTATTACTTTTTGGTTTTGTTGAATAATGTGATTTTTAACCCTTTTATTTTTCTTAGTAAGTTTTATTGACTCTTCGCTTTTGTATTTCTCTTCCCCTTCAATAATATTTCTATAAATATTAAATATTGATTAATAAAAGTTTACAGAGCTAACCTAGTTACATTTGCCACTTGTATCTTTATTTTACTTTTAAAAGCAAGAAACTAATAATAAAAAATTAAACATCATTTATCACCATGAATTTCTAAATGGGCAATAATTTAATGTCTAAAATAATAAAAAATTATGATTTACTTTTTAATGTATAAAAAGTGTGAAAACGATTCACGGATCAATTTTACACATCATATCAATTTGTCATTAAAAATTATATAAAGTTCAGAACCAAATTGTCATTAAGTTATATACATTCTAAACTAAATAAAAAAATATTCATTTTTTAAAGTCTACAGTGTCATCTGTTACGTGCTTAAATTAAAATGATGCTTTATTTAAAAAAAAAAACAGAATAATACCCTTTTCTATATAAAAATATATTATCATCATTATATAAAGTTACTCCATTATTAAAATGATGTTTCATTTTTACATTATATGAAAAGGGATTAATAATTATTAATCAGATAATTTGGGAGAATCCAACGAAAGATCACACGGTCTCATATGCGAGTTCCCACTTATCCATCCACCTCACCCTGTCTTTGTAGCCGCACGTTTCAAACGCACAATCGCAAAACACCAATTAACATCATTTCCATAAACACCACAGAGCACACTTCCAATAAGCAAACCAAATCAAACGCACAACCAAACCTTCTTTATTCATGATTTCCAACCAAATCCACGCGTTTCGCTCTGCATTTCGCGTTCTCAGATATCCATGCACAAACTCACCAAACGCGCGTCCTTTGCTTTTGCTTCATCCTAACACACCAACCACCCTTTGTTCTTCACTCACTGACGACTCCTTTTCCACACCAAAACCAAACCAGGCACATTATCTTTTTCTTTTCTTACCTTAAAAAACATAAACAAAACCATTAACTGCCTTTTATTTTAATTATAGTTGGATAATAATATGTTATTGTTCTGTGGCAGTTGGGCTACAATCCTCCAGAGGAACTGTTCGAGCTGGAGGTGGAGCTCAAACCAAGGTCTCAGTTTTTTACTTTACTTTTATTTATTTATTGAAGTATTTTTTCTCTTGCATTGTCGGAAATAAAAATAAAAGTTTATTACATAACTTGATCGTTAACTTTTTGGGAATTTTTAATTTGGTTCGTAATTTTGTATGCTGTGCTGTCATTATATCATTGATCTTAGACAATTTTTGAATTGATTTTGTGAAGGTTTCAGAGAAGAAGACAAATAATAATCTGTGACATTTTCACTAAATCCAGGGAACCCAGTTAAAGAACAGGGAAGATAAAAGATTCAATTATAATTCTTTTTTAGTCCCTTTGAAAAATATTTTATAGTGATGGATTTTATATATAGGAGTTTTCATTGGGCAAGGTTGTATATGTATGTGATATCATTATATAAGACATTTGATATCATTTTTAATTAAAACCTTAACACAATGAGTTTTTAACTCATAATCTTAAGACAATGTGTTTGTGGGTTTTTGATCTTATATAGTGTTTAATTTTGTCATTTTTATACAATGTGGGTCTTTGATTCACATTTGGATTATTCTCAATAGATGAAACACAAACAAATATTTAGAGGGTCTACAACAAAACAAAAAAGCCCAAAACTGAACAAAATTTTTACAAGACCAAGAATCAGGCAAAGTTTTTTTAGAGATGAAAAACAAAATATGACTATATTTTTAGGAGCCTTTATCTTTTGCTAGCATTGAATTTCTCTTTTATGAGTGAGTTCCTGGATTCTTGCCTGTCTAACTTTTGTTCTTTGCGTTTGTAGTTTCCTCGTAATGCACATATGATGTCTATTAAGGTTTATCTGTTTCTTATGTTCAGTTCACTCAGCATAGAAAATCTTTTGTACTTTTGGTCCTGGGGATTGTGTAAACAAGAGCTAGCTTTAAACAAACAAGGGTATTGAAGTTGTTACTGTTATTTTGTATTAGATTGTACAGGATCACATCAGCCATTATCTTGTACATCTGGAAGTTATTGCCGATGACACTGCTACAATATGCTATTTCTATCCAATTCTCATGCACGCTTCAAAATGATCTATTTTTGTTCCTGGATTTAGATATTTAAGATGAAAGATTATGCTATGAGATGTAGCTAAGTTTTGAAAATTTGAATGTTGTTATGGTTAATCCACATTTAATATCTTATGAGAAGCTCTAGTGAGTGACCTTCAGCATTATTTTCCTCTTATTTCAGCAAGGGTAAGTCTCATGCACCAGAACCAAGGTCCTGGTTTGGTCCAAATGGACAGTATATCAGGGAGCTACCTTGTCCGAGTTGCCGAGCAAGGGGTTATACACCTTGTACAGAGTGTGGAATAGAAAGATCAAAGCCAGACTGTCCAAAATGTTATGGAAAGGTAGCTTCTTTTAGAATTATTGTTGGTTTCTGAGGAAAACACAATTTAAACGTGGTTTTAGGAGAGTTTAATGGCTTGAATCATTTATTCCTTAAATATTCATATTGACTCTGAAAGGTTAGGATCATCAAGTTTCCATATCGTAATTCCATGAAACAACTTGAACTTAAGTCATTTCTGATTTTGAAAGAGAAATTCTTAAGTTGAAATTTACTTGAGGATGAGGCACATGAGCTTTTATTTCTCTTCTGTGTACTCACAATGGAAAAATTTAGACATACCTTGAGCCATATAAGTCTGATTTTGCTTATGATGCCATGATGACGAGACACTTATTAAACACACATGTTACTAGGTTAATTAGCATCCTATGTGTTTATAACTTTATTTTCCTAATATTCATAGAAATTTTGAAACACTAAGATATTGAACATCATATCCGTGCAATGTGCACAATGGCTACTTTGTTTACTTTTTTTCCCATTTGTTCTTCTTGTACTCAGGGTATATTGACTTGCCACCAATGCTCTGGAGATCGTGTTATATGGGAGGAATCAATTGATGAAAAACCATGGGAGAGGGCCCATTCTATGTAATTGTTGAGAAATAAATTTGTCTTTCTTTACTAATCTCATCTTTTGTTAACTCTGACAATGTTGATATGACATTTTTTGATGGTCATATTCAAATTAATATAAATAAGTTTTTTAACTCTTATCACTAGCATGGACACAAAGAAAGGAGCTTTGTGTGTACAAATGACTAGTTTTATCAAACACGTACCAGACACTTGTTTGATGTAGCATGCATTTTGCATCCTAATGACACCATGAATTTTTTAGTCACAATATCCTTCTGCATGTCAATGTCCATGCTTAGCTTTAGTTTTCCACCCTCTTCCAAATCATATTGTATGATATAATGGTTCACAAAATACCAAATAGTTAGTTATGTGTAATATTCACATTCAATCTACCAAAAGAAATCAATTATTAGTCCTTAATATGTCGAGCATGAGTATAATCTTCTTGTCTGGATGTTTCTACATTACTTATTATTATGATTTGCTTTCTTTTTTCCCGGTGTGATGTTTTTTTTTCCTGATTTTTCATTTTTAATCTTTTGACCTTCCTTCTCGTAAATAGGAGATTATATCAAAATAGTGTAATCTGGCATTGCTACTCTCCTTCCCTGTACTAGTTCAGAAATTTGATGCTGCATTTTATTGATTATTGATGATAGTGATCTATCAATATAAAATATTATATATTCTTCTGAGTGATAAATATGCTCTTGCAGAAGGAAATTAGTTCAGCTTATATGTTTGGAGCATACTGTAGCAGTTTGAGTTGTGGTACTCAGACTAATTTGTGGTTTTTATTTTTTGTTGCACCTGAGTAGGAAGCTTCTGGTTTTTATTTATGTTGTTTTATTCTTGTCATTGTGTATAACTGACTCAACATCAAATCTATGTGAAATTCTAAGCAGTACGATTTCATGAGATTCCTATGATGGTGGTATATTTTGTAACATACTTGACTAACATAAAAATTTAATTTTCTGTCTGTTTATATGCATTTAAATCTTTGAATTATGTAAATATCCTTTGTGTTTGTTTTTGCTTTTTTTTGGTCATACATAAATGTTTCTTTATGGGTTTCACTTTTTCAGTTCCCCACTCAAAGTGAAGGAAGATGATGAAGTTGACAAATTAGACATAAAGCTAGATGTGAAGAAAAAATCCAAGCGTGTTTACCAATCACCACCTCCCGAAGTTGGACTGAAGATTAGTCGTTCATTAAAAGTTAGTTGACTGCTTAACCTTACTTAATATGCTTTGGATACAAATTGTTATTTATGATGCATACATTTAACGTGAGATGTTGAACCATTAGCTTGTTCCCTTCATTATTTGACATATTTAGTATTACATGCACACTTCAAACACCTACCTACACTCACAAGAGAGAACACATCTATACATAGAATTGAATGAATAATTTTTGGGTCTTATATAATGAGAGCTAAGTTGATAGGAACATTTCTTATCATGTAGAAGCACCAACCTTCTTCTGGTTAAGAGACTTGAGCATTAACTTGTTCTATATGGACATGTAAGGCTCAAATACATTTAGTCAAGGAAGAAGTTACAATTGTGTAGTGATATAAATTCCATGCACGGTTTTTTCTTTCCTTTTGGTTACTGCTGTAATGATATGATAAATCCAGAAAGAGAATTTGTGATATTGTTATGGTTGCAAATTTAAATGTATTTGTTTAGTTGAATGATTGCAGAGTCTGAATGCCAAAACTGGTCTGTTTAGCAACCGAATGAAGATTATTCACCAGGATCCCAAGCTTCAGGCACAGCGTGTGGCTGCTATCAAGGTTTTAAATGTTAAGATTTGTATTTCATTTGAAGTCATTTTCTCTTGGTATCAAGGCCTATTCCGATGAGCTTCTCCATAAGCTCCTTCTAGAAGAGAAAAATAAAAGGAAAAAGTGAAATTAACTTCTCCATAGGCTAAAATTAACATGTACACAGGTTAAAAATAAATCTTCAGAATAGTTTATGCATTAGTGAAGTTTAGTTTATGGAGAAATTAATCTGAATTTTTCTTCTTATTTTTCTCTCCTATAAAGAACTTATGGAGAAGTTTGTCCAAGTAAATCCATACTAAATGACTGCTTCCTCATATTAATTTTTGCTGCACTCTTGTTAAGAAGTTAATAATTGTTTGATGCATTGAAATTTAGGATTCACTTTATCTGATCTACTGGAATATCCCCAAAATAAAATATGGCTTCAATAAGAAATTTTCTGTGCTGTTTATTTTTGTAATATACGTAGTAATCACTCATTTTGATCGACCAACTATATGTGTGAAATCACATTAGTCTTCCATTTATAGGTCATATTAGCCCTCCAAAGATATCTGTAATCAAATATAGATTGGTCCCTAAAATGTTTTCAGAGTAGAACTTCAGACACGAAACTGCTGACCTTAGTCAGCATTGCTTTACGAAGGTTCTTTACTCCTAGCATAGTTAAATTCTCAGATGGTTTTCTAATGCTACCTTCTAATATTCTAAAGTCCTGTCATATACCCTCTGTTTGCATATGTTTTCTGAATTCTGAGTACAGGCACTGGTTGTCTGCATGTAAATTATGCAAGTATTTGAAGCATTAGAATTTTGGTACACTGAAAGTTCTGCACAATGAATATTTGCTTCAATGGATGCAGAAAGCCAAGGGAACTGTTGCAGCAAGGAGACACACTTCCAAAACTATGAAAGCTTTCTTTAGTGATCCAATAAACCGACAGAAAAGGAGCATGGCCATGAAGGGTAATTTTCATACCCCTGCACCTGTGACTTCATTGCCGGTAGACATGGTAGAAATTCATACTCACTTGCTTTCTGACCCTCTTCAAATGCAGGAGTAAAATTCTACTGCCAAAACTGTGGACGTGAAGGGCATAGGAGATACTACTGTCCAGAACTTAAGGATACCTCTATTGATCGGCGATTCACGTGTAGGATCTGTGGGGAAAAAGGTCACAACAGAAGAACATGTAGAATGATGGTAAGCCATAGCAATGAGAGACTGATAAAACAGCACCAGTGTAGGGTCTGTGGGGAAAAGGGCCACAACAGAAGAACGTGTAGGACGTTAAGGATAAGCCTTAGAAAGGGGAGAGTGATAAAACACCGAAAGTGTAAAGTATGTCACCAATTCGGCCATAACCGCAGAACCTGTCCTGAAGTTGTTCCTAGTAAAAGAAACACGGTCTCTCGAAGGCAATACAAGTGTAGGTTGTGCAAGAAAAAGGGTCATAATAGTAGGACATGTCCAAGTAAGACAGATGTTACTGAACAACCTCAAGATTAATAGTCACACAAGCATCTCAAGCTGTCTTGTTGTGGACAATAATCAGAACAGGAAGAACTGTATATATTGTGCTTGCCCTTGTTATCTATCTGCAACAGGACTTTTTGAGTAACGGCAATTAGGCATAACTTTGACAAAAACTAAGCTAGGTGGTTCTAGGATGATTTAAAACAGTAGGACTCATTCACACATTCAAGATGCAGTGCAGGTAATTTTTTAGCTTAACTTTTTCGAGTTTGAAGATACTTAAAATTAAAATTAGAAACGAAAAATGAATTTAAAGTTTTTGTTGATGTTATTTTTCATTCATATAAAACTTGTCAAAACTTGTTTTCAACTAATATTAACAAAACTTTTTAGATTGATTTGGTTCAGTTTGTATTCTTTTAATGTTAACAACAATTGTTTAAGTTAACATCAGTTGAGATTAGTTTTACGAAGTTATTGGTTGAAATTTTGTTTTTGCTAATGTTTTTCATCGACTTAAAGAAATTCTTCTAGTTGACATTAGTATAAAAAGTTCTAGTTAATGTTGATTGAAACTTTTCCTAGTTAGCATTTGAAAAGTAATCATAACAAAAATATTGATAAAAAATAATATTTGTGCTAATAAGAAAAAAATCATGACAAAAATAAATAAAACAAAACAAGTATAGTTCATATTTGCTAAAATATAATCTTCCCAACATTAGTTGAGAAAACTTCGTCTAATATCCAATGAAAAATAATAGTGGTCTACAACAACAGTAACAAAAAAAAACAAAAATAATCTTAATAATTAACATAAATAAAAATAACTTACTAAAATTAGTAAAAAAAAGTAATGACTTCAATGAAAGAGTAGATATCCCTATAATGTTTTCACATTGGTAAGTGAGTCATATCCAACTAAAATTGAGTTAATAAGAGAATATAAAAAAACACATAAATTTGAGAATAAATTTTTAAAAAAATTTAAAATTATTTAATTCTTAATAATATAAGTAATATCAAATTATAAGATTTCAATTTCTTTTAAAATTTCTTACTCAACTAGCATAGTTTATATAAAATTATTTTAAATTCTTTACATGAATATATATTATTATTATTACTATTATTGTTAAAGTTCTTTTCCTAGATTTTTTTTTAGAGTTTTTGAAGTTATTGCTTTTAAAATTCCATATGGCATGTCCCTTTCTTGGAAGAATAAGGAGTTCAGCACATGAAAAGGGTTTCAAAATGGTTTTCGAATATAACTTGTAAAAGACAACCATAAGCTAATAAAAATGTAATAGATGAGGTATTCAAACACTTTAACTACGTACGTTAGTTTGTAAACGGCTCTATCAATCAATAAATTATTACAAGTATTTTAATTAGGACTTATATAAGTCGTAGTATTTTAGGTTATTTTAACTAAAGTGAGTATACAAAGTCACTTTAGGTTATACCCTTTTATCTCTTTGAGATAAAAAAAACACCAATATTATTTTCCATGAAGCCAATTCTAGTTTTCTCAAATATTCTTTAACCACCTACTTATGACTACAACTTATAAGATTACAAGAGAATTTATGAGAAATACTTCATAGAGTGAAGGTTCTATAGAGAAATAACACTCTCTGTTACTTGTATGACGTTTATAAGATCTAACGCTTAAGTAAATTTGGAATGGATGGATACACAATATGTTTCATTTAGAATCATTAGTTGGTTGTACATAGAAAACCTTTTATTTATAGGCATCTTGTAAGTGTGCGATTTTCATTTGCATGCCAAAGTTATAGGATATATGTTATATCCAACTTGTGTTTTATAGTACCTTTAGTTTTTAACATATTTTCCTTCTAGTGACAATAATACTATTTTAAGCATAAAACTGCAATAGGTCTATTGTGTCAAAACCTGAGAATTTGTGAGTCAACGCTCTAATGGATTCACAAGCTAGTATGATAGATTAAAATATAATCTTCTTCTGGTTATAAAGTTTTGTCTTGTGTTTTATGTCTTCTCTTATATGAGCTTCGCAAAAACATCATTAACATTTAATAATATAGTATAGTCTAAGTTTTTTTTAGAAAGACACTTTTCTAAATTTTCTTATTAAACATAGTTTGAAAAAATATATTTTGTAACTAAAAGTGTATATTATTTATTATTAAAACTAACGATGATTTAGACTATTATATATATATATATATATATATATATATATATATATATATATATATATATATATATATATATATATATGTAAGAAATGAAAGATCCATTTCTCTCATTCCTCTCTTAGACTCAAGTCCAGTTATTGCCACAACACCTACATCTATGGGACCGTTGGAGGAAAAAAGCAAAAGATTCTCTCACCAGCTACGTTACCTTAGTGATTATGCAGTTACATATCCTTCAACCCATAAAAAGGGAAAATCGGGCAGAGGGAAATGATTAGATTTATCATTACATTTTCTTTTATTTTAATTGCATAGGTGTTTTTTCTCTGCAAGGCAATTGTTGCATTTATAGCACAATTTTGTATTGAAAAAAGGGAGAACGAATTTGACCTCCCTACCTTTAATGGCTCCGATGCTCTAGGCTGGATTTTTAAGGTCAAGCAGTTTTTCGAATATCACCGCACCCCACCCGATCAACGCATCCAGATCACCTCTTTTTACTTGGAAGGTCAAGCCTTACCTTGGTTTCAATGGATGTTTAACAATGGGTTGCTGTCATCTTGGGAGGCATTTCTTCGAGCACTGGAGTTGCGTTTTGCTCCCTCCAAGTTCGATGATCCCATTGCAGCTCTCTACAAGCTTACCCAGACACAAAATTTGCAAGAATACCTCTCAGAGTTTGAAACCTTGTCCAATCGCATCTCTGACTACCCCTCTAATTTCTACTTAAGTTGCTTCCTCTCGGGGTTGAAACCCCCTATCCGTCGTGAGGTCACAGCCCTTCAGCCACCAGATCTACCTCATACTATAGCTTTAGCCAAACTACATGAAGACAAATTTCCCTCATCCATTCCCTCCCTCAACCGTTTTGGTCGTACCCTCACCACCCCACCACCATTGTCACCTTCTCCATCTACCCCACCTAAACCACTCCCTCCACTGTTGCCTACACCAACCAACAAACTTCCCATTAAACGCCTTAGCGAGGCAGAGATGCAGGCCCGTAGAGATAAGAATCTTTGTTTCAACTGTGATGAGCGTTACACGAGAGGCCATCGGTGCAAGCCTCAATTTCTTCTTCTCACCACATTTGACTCTGAGAATCAAGATGATTGCCTCCTCTTCGAGGATTCCACGCTGGCAGAGGAGTTTCCTCAAGAGGCTGGACTCATCAGTCTCCATGCCTTCGCGGGTCAATGGACCCCTAGAACTTTTCGGATCACCGGGTCTATACAGGGTTATGCGGTTCAGATTTTAGTTGATAGTGGGGCAACCCATAATTTCATCCAACACAGGGTGGCCTAATTTCTCCACTTACCAACTCAGCCCACTCCTAGCCCATTACGTGTAATGGTTGGTAATGGTGAGTTCCTACCTTGCTCCTCATTTTGCCCTAATGTTACTCTTACTTTGGATAATCAGGAATTTCCTATTGACTTGTATCCACTTGAATTATCTGGCACCGATGTTGTACTTGGTGTTCATTGGCTTTCCATGATAAGCCCTTTTGTAATGGACTACAATGGTCTTTTTATGAGGTTTAATTGGCAACAAAAGCTTGTGGAACTTAAAGGGGATCCTGGCCCGAACCCTTCACCCGTCTCAGTCCACCAACTCCGCCGCTTGCACAACACAAATCGGGTTGAAGCACTTTTTCAACTCACCTTGGATTCACACCCAATTATAGCACCTTCTTCTTCCAACCCCTCTAATACAGAAACCATGTTTCCTTCTTCACCAGAACCCACCTTACAAGCTATAATTTCCAAATACTCCACATTATTCTCCACTCCTACATCCTTTCCTCCCAATCGTCCTACAGACTATTCCATCACACTATCCCCAAACACATAACCCATTTCAGTTAGACCATATCGTTATCCCCATTTTTAGAAGCAAGAAATCGAGACTCAAGTTCAGAAAATGCTTGACTCGGGTTTCATTAAACCGAGCAACAGTCCTTTCTCCTCTCTGGTCCTCCTTGTCAAAAAGAAGGACGACACATGGCGTTTTTGTGTGGACTATAGAGCTCTCAACGCCGCCACTGTTAAGGACAAGTTTCCAATACCCACCGTCGATGAATTGTTAGATGAGTTGGGTCATGCATCCTGATTTTCCAAATTAGACCTCTATTCGGGCTTTCATTAAATTCTCATGGTACCTGCTGATTCTAAAAAGACCGCTTTCAAAACCCACAATGGTCATTTCGAGTTTCGTGTAATGCCCTTTGGCTTGTGTAATGCCCCCTCTACATTTCAGGCCACCATGAACGATTTGTTTCGTCCCCATTTAAGACGGTTTATTATTGTATTTTTTGATGACATTCTTGTTTATAACCCTACATTATCTACGCATGTCGGTCATTTGGAAGTCACCTTCCAGTTACTGCTTTCCAATTGCTTCAAGTTAAAGAGTAGCACATGCTTTATTGGACACAACTCCATTCAGTATCTTGGGCATGTGGTTTCCAGTGAGGGTGTTCAACCAGATCCTGAAAAGCTCGCTGCAGTACAGAATTGGCCAATCCCTACAACCCTCAAGTCTCTTCGTGGGTTCCTTGGTCTCATTGGATTTTACCGCAAATTCATTTCTGGTTACGCCTCAATTGTTCATCCTCTTACTGATCTTCTCAAGAAAGATAATTTTTTGTGGAATGATACAGCTTATGCGGCTTTTGTGGCTTTGAAGAATGCTTTATCAGCAGCACCGGTTTTGGCCATCCCAAAATTCGATTCAGTGTTCACTGTTCAAACTGATGCATCAGGTATAGGTATGGGGGCCGTTCTCTCACAATAGGGTCACCCCATTCCTTATTTCAGTAAGCAATTATGTCAAAAACTTCGGAATCCCTCTACCTATATACGTGAATTATGTGCCATAACTACATCAGTGCAAAAATGGCGACAATACCTCCTAGGCCGCCGCTTTATCATCCAGACTGATCAACGTTCCATAAAGGAATTATTATCTCAGACGGTCCTCACACCAGAACAACAAACTTATCTCTTTAAATTGTTGGGATTTGACTTTGAGATTCAATATCGCCCTAGTAAGAGCAATGCTGCTGCTGATGCTCTCTCTCGGGTGGAGGATATTTTTGCTGAGGGTACCAAATCTCTACTGGTGTTATCAATCCCACAGTCGGACTTCTTGGTAGATCTCAAATCATCTCTGTAGAGTAATCAAGATTTCATTTTCTTAAGGGATCAAATCACTGCCGCACCCAAGGATTTTTCCCTTATATTCTTTAAAGGAAGATCTTATCCTTTTCAAGGAAAAAATTTGGTTGCCATCTACTTGTTCTCTCATTCCTCTACTGTTGCACGAGCTTCATTGCACTCCAATGGCGGGACACACAGGGATCTCTCGAACATTGAGCAAGTTAATGGCTAACTTCTATTGGCACACAATCCGCAAAGATGTTAAGGCATTTGTCGAGCAATGCAGCACATGCCAGCAAACCAAATTGCCCACTCAGCGTCCTTCTGGCTGGCTTCAACCTATCCTCCCTCCATCTCACTGTTGGGAAGATCTTTCCCTTGACTTTATTATTGGCCTTCCTCCTTATAAGGGGTTCACTACTGTACTCGTTGTGATGGACAGGTTCTCTAAGGACGCACACTTTGGTATGCTTCCAAAATCTTTCTCTACATCTCAAGTGGTCCAACTATTTGTTGACATAGTGTGTAAGCATCATGGCCTCCCTCATATCCTCATTTCTGATCGAGATCCCATCTTCATTAGTCACTTTTGGCAAGAACTTTTTCGCATGGCAATGGTCGGATTTAAATTTATGTTCTGTGAGTTTGGCCCTCTGCGAGGCAATAGTCAAATCCAGGTTTTAGTTTTCTGTTATTTGCCCTCTGCATGGCAATGGTCGGATTTAAATTTCTGTTCTGTGAGTTTGGCCCTCTACGAGACAATGGTCAAATCCAGGTTTTAGTTTTCTGTTATCGGCCCTCTGCATGGCAATGGTCGGATTTAAATTTCTGTTCTGTGAGTTTGGCCCTCTGCGAGGCAATGGTCAAATCCAGGTTGTTGTTCTGCGATATTGGCCCTCTGCAAAGCAATGGTCAAGTCGAGATTTTAGTTTTTCTAACGGCCCTCTGCTTGGCAATGGATGAACCCAATGATCACTCTCACTTCATTCATCAATAGGGTTCTTACACCCTCCACGAGGTTGTTACACCTCATTCATTTATCCATAGGGTTATGACACCCTTCATGAGGTTTGCACACCTCAATTCTCTTAGCCATGCTCATTTTTGTTTAAAATTCCATGTTGTTCCTTGTTTCATTTTGAAATCCGAACGAAATTAGTGTTTCTTTCTTTACTTAGTCTTTACTCAGATAATATGAAAATATCAACTTTTCATATTATCCAGTAATAGCTAAATAAAGAGGGGCAGCTGTGAACACCCAATTTCGTCCGGATTGACTAAATAATGAGTCTCTTTTTATTCTGCCTTATTTCTATTTTCTTTATTTTTATTTTTTATTTTTATATTATTTTATTTCTATATTATTTTATTTCTTTAGTTCACTTTATTATATTTTATTATTTTATCCTTTTTGTCTTTCTTGGTTATTTTATTTTATTTTACTATTATTAAGTTATTTTACTTCATTTTATCTTCTTATTTTAATTTTATTTTACTATATATATCATTTCGTTTTATATTACTATATTAGTTTATCCTTTTTGGCTCCACACACACCCGTAACCACCCTAACCACTTTTCCTTTTTCACTCCCAACACCATTACCTCCAAGAAGATCCATCATTCACCTCTGACCAAACACCTCTGCCTCCACCACGTTTTCTAACACCACCATCATTCACACACCCGTAGCCATCCCAATAACATCACGGACACCACGCCTCAGTGCTAAAAAAAAACCACCATTCCCCCAACCTTCATCATCATTCCCTCATTTTTTGCTAACCTCTGCCCACTCCAACCTTTGTCTCACCCACGGCCAGCACCTATCATCTTCATCCCTTTCTTCTTCATTTTCATCTCCTACCTCCCTGACATCACTTCACAGGCATCTTTGTTTATCCACTCAAACCTGCAAGAAGAAAATCACAAAACCAGAAATGACTAAACCACTGTGAACCCTTCAATCCTTTTTCAATTTGGCCGGACCATCCTCATCCTCTTCTTCGAACCATCCTTGCCTCCATAGCAACCGTGAGTTTGAACAAACACTTTCCTCATCATCAACTCATCTTTCATTGGTTCAGCCCCTGAAAAACATAGAACAAGTAATCTCTAAGCTTCATCACCTTCAAACCAAACGTCGTTGTTCTACTCGACGGCAAGAGCTTCACCGTCCTCTTCGACACCTCCAAAGTCGAGAAAAAAGATGTTTTCTCCAAACCCATACCCTTGAGCTCCACCACAACTCACCGCCGCCCTCACCATGGCTCTCGCCTCCCTCTCAAACAACAACCTCCAAGGACCATTCCCCGTCACTTTTAACCGCCCCTATTGCTGGCCGCTGGCTGCAGAAAAGGGAAGGAGATAATCATCTCCCTCGCGCGCGAAGGGGAAGCAGGGAGGAGGACCCGATACGGCGGCTAGCAATCCCTCCGGCAGTGAGCATCGGCGTTGGCAGTGGTGGCATCCTAGGTCGTTTGGTGGTGGAGCTGAGGCGGTTGTCGGTGTGGGTCGCGTGCACCGGCAGCGAATCTGGGCCGTGCGTGAAGAAGTAAGGGAGAGAACCTGGCACCGTGGCAAATGGTGGTGGCCTCAGGACGCGACGGCCTGTGTGCGTGAGTCGGTGGACGGGACGAACCCCTCCCTGGGGTTGCCGATTTCAAAGGAAAGACGCCCCTTCATCGGAGCTCTGGGCGGGGAGAAGAGTCAAGAGGTGGCTGGTTCGGAGAAGCTTGGCGCGACAACCAGTGGGGTCGGTGGCGGCGATCAACGCACGAGTGACGCCTTGGTTTACGGCTGGCGGCGGTCGGTCTGGCGGAAGCGGCAGTGTGCGTGCGGAGGTGACGCCCCTAAGCCTCCTTTGGTCCTATGCGGAAGAGGAAAACCCTAAGCATGCAAGGTCTCTGAATGGGAAATGATATGAAGTTGGGGGAACCCCTAATGGGTTTCTGGTCGGGGTCAAGAGGCCTTGGGCCTGGTGTGGGTTGCTTCCTTTTACTCCTTGCCACACGCGCAACTCCATTCACACCCCCCATTCCATTTGGGTTGAAGCCCATTCTGTTTCTGCAAACAAAAATATAAAAAGGAATTGGACCTGGACACACATTCCGGGATGCACCTCCATTTTCATCTTTACACCTTGGCAGATTCAAAGTTGGAGAAAAAGGACTTTGACCCAAACCAAAGGAGCCTCAACTTTACTCCGCACCTCTGGTTTTCAATCTCTACACCCCTATTCTTGTTGGGCTGTTTCTCTTGCTTCATTTTTATGCTTTTGTTTCTTTATTTTTATTAGTATTTGTTTGGTTATTAGTTTTTACTGTATGTAACCCTTTGTATGATAACCCCACTCCTAGATCTCTTCTTTTATTTTTATTTTGGTTTATTTGCTGCACTTTAAACACGAAAAAAGACGATAATAAAAAATAATAATAAATAATAATAATAACAAAAAATACGTTTTGAAGGTTAAGCACACGTGTGACCGCTCGCGTCGTTCTTGTGCTAAAAACCTTTTCTTCTTTCTTAAATAAAAATTACAAAAAATATGTTTTAAAGGTTAAGCACACGTGTGACCGCCCGCGTCGTCCTTGTGCTAGAAACATTTTCTTCATTCCTAATAAAGGTAAAAATAATGTTTTAAATGTTAAGCACATGTGTGACCGCTTGCGTCGTCCTTGTGCTAGAGACTTTTTCTCTTTCTTCAAAAATAAAAATATGTATTTTAAAGGTTTAAGCACACGTGTGACTGCTCGCGTCGTCTTTGTGCTAAAAACCTCTTCTCCTTTCTTATATAAAAATTACAAAAATACGTTTAAAGGTTGAACACTCGTGTGATCGTCCGCATCGTCCTAGTGTTCAATACTTTTCTCTCTTATTTACGTATTATTAAATGAGGATATGGGTGCTCGTGCGATCGTTCGCATCAGCCTAGTACTTAATATCCTCAATATCAAAAGTTTTAAATAATGGTATGAGTACTCGTGTGACCGTCCGCGTCGGCCTAGTGCTCATTACTTTCTTTTTTCTCAAAAATACTAAAAAACATAAAATCTTCAAAAATTAAAAACATCTGGCTTTTTCAAACAACAAACAATCTCTTCAAGCTAGAACTACGTTACCCTTGATTCTCCATCAAAAGTGGAGATACGTAGGAGCAAGGCTAGTCCTTGTCAGGTTCATTTCCCGAAAATACAAAATCATTATCCATAATCAATTTCTCAAACAAATTTCTCAAACAAAATTTTCAAGCAGTTTCCAAAAGAACTACGTAACCCTAATTTCTTATTCTGAATGAGAATACGTAGGAGCAAGGTCAATCCTTGTCGGGCTCAAAAAACTAAAAAATATATATTTTGTTTATTTATAATTTTATTTTAGGGATAGTTAAACATTTTGAAAACCATATCAAATTCGCGTATTTAATTAAAGGTACTGCCCTAGGGCAGGCGTTGTAGGGTGCTAATACCTTCCCTACACGTAACCGACTCTCGAACCTAGAATTTAGTTTTCGCAGACTGTGTCTTATCATTTTATGGTTTCTTCCGTAGTTTTCCAAAATAAACTATGGTGGCGACTCCAAAATCTCTTTTCAAAACTCGTTTCTTTTTGGATCATCATCCCGTCGCGATTCCGGTTGCGACAATCATCTAGCTTTAACTATCTATTCTCGAGTACACAATCCTTTTTTCAAGTTTCAAGCTCGGCTGATGCTTTGAGTTTCTTTGAATACTAGAAAAACATATGACTTCTTTTTTATTGATGAAAGATACAAAATGTTTTCCCCCCTAATGATAATAGTGTTGATTCCGATACATAATAGTTCAATTTTAGTGTGTTTTTTTTGGTGATAGCCATCTTGAAAAACATTTCATCATACGATGTTTTCTTATTTCATAATTCTCGCAAAAGGGTGAATTAACTTTCTTAAGCCTAATAAGAGATTATGTTTCATAAAGGTTTCCATTTGGTCAAATATCAATATTGTGTATGAATATCATGTTTTACCATATGGTCAAATCTATGGTGTCATATCATCATTATTCTTCAATCCCAAAAGCACATATATGAATTAATTGTGATTTTCACTAGATTCACTCTCATCCCTTTTAAGATCCCATATTCGATATGGATCTAGCATCGTAGACTGTCTAATTATTCAATGGAAAGTGCATTCTTCAAGTCATTCATAAATTGTAATTGTTAAACTATGTAAACAATATTGTCATATATTTTCAATTTGATAGTATATTTAAAGAAATGTTTCATACATGCTTTATGCTTGTTCTTTCGGCATATACAACAAAGTTGCTAAGATGCAATATAATTTTTGACTCTACCTTAAAGTCTACATCACTAAAAGAAAGTCAAAAGCTCTGAGTAAGAAATCTATTTTGAAGACGTCTATATAAAAATGATTGCGTAAAGAGAAGAAAAGAACTTTGTTATCAACAAACATATTATTACAATATGCTTACGCTGCTTCTTTCTAAGCTCTTTCTCTTAAGACTCATCTTTTAAAAGTTCTATACAAGTTTTCAGAATATTTTGTATTGACTCAAAATTCTCTCGAAGAGAGTTAAACATTATATTCTTGTAATCTTTCGAAAACACTTTGTTGTTTTTAGATTTGAAAGGGAATTTAAACATTTGTTAGTTTAATTTTAAGGAGTTAAATGATCTAGTCAAGTAGACCAGTGGATACCGTAAGTAGTTACACTCGTCTAACTAGTTGGTTAGTTTGTAAACCAGAAGTGGTGAAACTCATATGTAATCTTTGTAACTAGTGGAATATCTTAAAATAATTTAAGAGAGAATTGGACAGAGTTCTGTTTGGCGCGATCTAGTATAAAAACAAAGCGTGCTTTATTGTTTTTCTTTTTGAAAACTTTCCATTCAATGCTTCTCCTTTATAAACTTAAGTTTAACTATTATGGTAGATCATCTAAGTTCTGCAAAATATAATCAAACACTATTTACGAAAAATTTAAAATACTATTCAAACTTCTTTACAGTGTTTTTCCATGTTTCACTTCTAAAAATTCTTATTTTATATTATTTTGTGTTGTTCATGTTTCGTTAATCCTATGAGTTAAAGTGATAAACATATTTGAGTTTGTTGGTTGTGTCCTAACATTCAATAAAAGATAAATAAATTTAAATACCAAAATTTAAATATCAAATTAGACTCTTATCAATTCTCCAAAAAGAAAGATGACTCGCTACTACAACATTTAAATACCAAAATTTTCGATACAAACAAATTTCGTGAGATGCATTTTTATACTACCACATTTTATATCAAGTAACAAGAATAATTAATTTATTAAGTAACAAAATAATTCCTTTATGATGTGGAAAATCACATTAATGTACAACGCAGCAGAATGATATCTGCAACCAAGTGACTGAGATAGGTACCAGAATAACAAAATATTAACTCTTATCTAACAAAAAAAGATGTGAACAAAAGAACAAAACAACTGACAAAAATGGAAGAATAATTTATGATTCTAGTATTTAGAATAATAAATTATCAACTTCATCTGAGTGAAACAACATAAAATGACACATTTTGAAAATAAAGGAAATGTTTAATCTATAATTGCTTAACCAAAGCTCTTAAAGACGTAGGTCAGAAACAGCTTAAGAAAGAGTATGTCATTCTCTTTCAAAGGCATTACAATAATGTTTATTTGACATTGATGATTTATGAACAGTCAAGGTCGAAGTGCCGGTATGCACATCTTGGCAATTATTTGACTGCCACTAGTATGCTAAGAAGGGAGAGGTTTTAACTCTACTTTTCTTGATAAAAACAAAAAACAAAAGCAATCAATTAGACATGTTGAAAGAACTATTCCATAGGGATTGCACAGTTCCATGATACATAGGCAATGAACTTTCTTCTGGTGACTCCAGGTTTGGTAATCTGTTGATATCAGAAGAGCAAAAGTAAGAGTTACTGGTGTTGTCACTGTAATAAGTCCCTCCATTTCCATCATTTCCTTCTTGTGGGTATTTCAATTCAACTTCTTCACCTTCCTCACTAGAGGAGTTCAGATTTCTCTGCATCAATTCTCTGAACACTGTTGATTTTAGGAGAAGTCCTAATGCTGTTGGGGAAGATGGCTTGTTGCAAGGGCTCAAAGGGTTCATATACTTGGAAAAGTCTTGCTTCTTGGTACTGTCTAATTCAGCTGAGGAGAATGAATGCATGTTAGAGTTGGATACCTCAATGTTCCCTCTTGTTTGCATTGAGTTAGAGGTAGCAAAGGGTTGAGGGTCTGTGCCAGGCTTTTGATCATGTGAAGCAATAGGATGTGTTCCTGGTCTTAGCCATCTGATGTAGGTGCTCAAGTCAAAGTTTGTCACAGCATTTATGCCTCTGTACTCAATTGCTGCAATGTCATATGCACGAGCTGCTTCTTCTTGTGTACCTTCACAGGAACACATGAGCACATGGATGAGGTGACAGCTCTTTATCGATCAAATATTTGGATCAATCAAGGTTTAAAATTGCTGTCACAGTACCAGTTTTATCACAATCTCTGATATTATGAGAACTTACTAACATATGGGACAAATACAATTATATAACGTCCGCAAACCTTACATTAGAATCGAAATTTGGGTAACCATTTATTAAAACTTTGATATGGATAATGAATCTTCCTAGTTAGCGCATCATCTAAGTTGTAATCTTTTGACCCTTTGTAATAAAAATCTTCTTTAACTAGAAATAAAACAAATTTATAGTATATATGTAGATCTAAATCTTATTTTAGTAAAATTGAATTAAATTTAAGATTCATTTTTTTAAGATTATCAAAGTCATCCAACCTTTATTCAAGTTATATTGTTATACATCTATAGTCTCATCTCCTATCCGTCATTATCAAATCATTATTGATGTCCAGTCCCTTGTCAAGATATATATACCTTGGTATGAAGAGGTAGGCTGAGTTGAAAATCTCATTTTGTTTTCCAAAATTCTTCTTATTTTAGACATGGATGCATGGTGAAGTAGCCAAGTGGTGTTCTTTGTGAGAAACATGGGATTATGTTAAGTTTGAAAACTCACTGTAAGTCCCAAGGTATAGGTACTTGTTGCCAAACACTCTCCCAATTCTTGCCTCCCATCTTCCATTGTGATGGTGCCTGTGTTTAGTTTTCATACATAAAACCTTAGCACCATGTATTTTGTTGGACAATAAGGTTTGATTACAAAATTTAGCAAATGTTTCACCTTGCTACTCCTCTATACTTTGATACACCTCTGGAAAAACCACTGCTCCTCCTACAATAAAAACACAAAAACAGGATATAGAGCTTCCCAAAACAAGCCAATCGATTTAATTGCAGTATTTCTTGAAGAAATGGGAATACCTTCTCAGTGAAGCAAGATATTCTTCTTTGGTTACTGTTTTCATTATCTCAATTTCTTTCTCATAATCAGACACCTGCAAAAATATCAGTATGTGAGAAATTGATATCAGTCAGATACAAAAACTTATGCTTTGTTATGTATGATAAACATACAGGAAAATTTGTGAAAGTTGATGTTCCCCAGTACTTGAGTGCAGCCAAATCATAAGCTCTAGCAGCCGCTTCTTCATCATTATAAGCTCCTGGTTGAAGCATAAATTTACCCAAAAGGTCAGTTTCTCTGTGTATCCTTGAATTCAGAGAAAACACTGTTAAAATCATACAGATGACCTACTTACCCAAATACACTGCTCCACATCAAGAAATCAACAAAGCCACATACAAAAACAGAACAACAATGCAATGAGCAATCAAAAATAAATATTAAAAACAACAAATAGCCAACGAAAGTGAAGTGGGGAATGAGTTCAACATCTACCTTGCTTTCCTTTCTTCTTCTGAGTGGGATTCCATGTCCCTTTATCCCATAGATGTGCTTCAAACCTTCCAGTCCACCTGTGTCTGCTCCCCAGAAAGACTATATTTTTAGCTTGAAATCAGAAAACAATCACTAAAAGAATTGGAAATAGTTAAAAAAACTGAGAATAAGGACCTCTTTGATTCTCTTCTCATTTGTTTTATGTTTTAAAAACTACTTTCTAAAACATTTCCACACTACTCAATGATCAATTTTTCATCCAAAATCTACTGTTTCTAAAGTTGTTTCCAAAACAGATATTTTAAAAACCAAAACATAGAAGCACTTGGTGGCAGTACCAAGTTGTTTATGTTCTGCAATAAACGGCTTTTGAAAACAATAAACAAACAAGGTCTGAGATATGTTTACGAAGATCATGCCTGCTAACACCCCTGAACCTTGAACTTCTCTTCACAGTGGTGGCAGTACCAAGTTGTTTATGTTCTTCTAACTTTTCACCTTGTTGTTCATTGCCACCTAACACTGACATAGACGAACCTCTTCGCCTCCTTTTGACACACTTAGCAGCAATAACCTCACTACCATCTATAACAAGCAACCTATGGTTTCTAGGGCTCAGTTCACATTTCACAGGTGCAAGCTCCATTTCACTCTTCTCTTTTCTTTTTCACCAAACAACAATGCTATTACATGGAATGATTCAAGCACTGACTTCTCTGTATATATATATATATATACTTCAAAAGAAACTTGTCTCATTCTTAACTTGTCATTTTGTTGTTTAAAACTGGATTTTGGAACAAAGACAAAAAAATGTCGATGATAACATTACAATAAAACAAATTCAATTGCTCACAACCCACGAAACCAATAACTTGTAGCTATTTATGTGCATACTCTTATTAAGGTATAAACAAAATTACCCTGTTCAATGTAAGACAACGTTTGATTAGTTGATAACCATCTAAAAATGGTGCATTGATTTTATCAAAGTCTACAAGAGTTTATTATGTTATATCTTATCACTTCCATGTGTTACAGAACTGAAACCAAACGAGACTATGTAGGATCGTAGATGGTGAAATTCTTTTGCAAGAATGAGAAAAAAAGAAAATCACTAGAGTAACCATTATATATTTGTTTATGGATTGCACATAATTGGGAATGAACAAAATGGGAAGTGAATACTTGTATAAAATTAATAATTCTAAATAAAATTAATTATACAAATTTAACTTTGAACTGGTATAATTTTTGTCAAGCTAATAATTAAATTTAGTTTAAATTTTTTTATTTAATGAAAAATTATTTAGGGTTGTTTTAACTCAACCAATTATGAACTAGAATGAATTCTTAATATAAAGTTGTTTTAACTCAAACATAAATGTTTATTTAAAATCTATGAATGAGTATTTTTAATGTAATTCTAGATTATCTAATGTAAATTCAAACACGTCAATATGTAAGAATTCAATAAAGTGATTTGAAATAAGTTGATGATTGGAAATATTTTTTGAAATTTTCTTTTAATTTTTAACTTGGTTCAAAAATAAAACTTATACAGAAGTTAATATACCTTTTAGCTTAATCTTTAGTTTTGCTCTCCATAAGATTACATTAAAGATTAAGATTTTAGGAGAAAAGTAAATATAATGTTACAAAAATGAATAAAGTATTAAGTTATAAGAGAAATGGTTTTGGCATGTTTTGGATAATGAGTTAAAAGTGTGTTTAGTGCAGTTTTTGTTTTTTGGGAAGAGCATGCAGGAGTTGTTCGTGTCGTGATATGATAAAATTTGTCAGTAATGATAGTGGTTTGAGCAAAGGCGTGGCAAATGTCGTCCACTGTGAAATTGTGCAAAAGTTCCGACTAACTTGGTCTCTTACCTAGTATCGGATAAATGACAGAAACAGTTTATTCTCTCTGCGGAGTTTTTCAAGTTGTGATTAATTCATATGCAAAGCCTTAAAACTATTAATTCCTTTTACTTTGACTCATCCAAAGCTTCACAGTTAACTCTCAAAACATATCCCACTAAAATTGTTGTGAATTTCTTATCACAATTTATTACAAGCCATTTCATGGATGAAATTTACCAAAATAGTGTACTTTCTTTGTTTTAGAATCACTTATAAGAATATATAGTAATAATTATTACTGTATTATAATTTTATTAGGTTTAATTCAGTTTTTATAAATTTTATTACTTTTAAATAAATGTCCTAACTTTTTGTATTTTTTAATAAGTAATTATTGTTTAACTTTGTAGTTATTTGAGATAATCTGATTATTACTTTAGATTGTTATTGATTACATATGTCTTCACGTACGTAATTAAAAACTAATTCGTTCGGTATTCTAATTTTAGAAATCAATTTTAAAATTAATTATAACATTTTATTTATAATACTGACTATTTTAGTAATAGTTACATATAGGATAATGATACTTGATAATATTTTTTTGACAACATTTTAACATCATTTACGTGTTATTCTGTTATTGGTCCAAAATTACTCTACAATCAATAATAATAATCATAAATATCAATATGGACCAATCACAGAATAACACCTAAATGAAATTAAAATGTTGTGAAAAAAATGTTGTCAAAGTATCATTATCCTTACATATATTATCTTTATCTTTTTTTTTTGGTTAATTTGTTATTATTCTTATTTATATTTTAGGTTTAACTCATATTTATTTTATTATAAATAAAGGATCCAACGTATATATTCATCACAAAAGGAGATTAATCTTATACATAGTTTTTCATTATATTCAATATAGTATCTAGAGTATGGTTCTTTTAAGGAAAAAACTTTATGTTGCCTTGTTACTACACCCGCTGCTAGCAGCGACAACGTCATCTACCATTACCGACAGAGTTGTAGTATGTCGCTATTGTTAGGCGATTATTTCGGCAAGTGTACCGAATCGCTTCAAGTAATATAAAATGGTAAGTCCAAGTATCGTTTTCCCAAGAGACTCGTAATACTAAAGAATTGTGCGATTAATAACTCATCCAGACTCAAGAACATAACATCAATTTACAAAACAGGTGCAGAAACATAAATTCATACATAATTACAAATTTGGACTCTGGTAGTGAAGACACTGAGACATGGAAAAAGGTCCGAAATGATATGGATCGGTTTTGCTCAGATTAGATTTCACCACTTTCACTCTTGTGCATAAAAAGTTTCATCTCCTCTCTATTAATTACTAATGTCAATCCACTAAAACACTTTACCCCTAATCTCTTAGGTGAAAAAGTCTAAGTTTTCCTTATCAAATCCCAATGTCTTGGATAATCTAACAGGTGAAACCGCATTAAGAACTAGGATCTTAAGACAACAAGCGATCATCTTCCATCTCTAGAACCAATAATCACTAGGACTCCTATTTCAGTTCTGGGTCCATCTTACGTCTCCATAACCCATGAAACCCAAAGTTAGTCCATGACATGAACGTCTCCATCACATGCATGCTTTAATCTCGGAAATAAGAATACTAGAAATTAACAGAGCAGGCATACATATAATCAAATCATTCTTCAAATACACAAGAATTCAGTAATTACATCAATTCTTAACAAAATGAAACTGGTTCTCCATTTCCATGGAAGAACCTCAAGCTTACAAACATGGTGGATGGGAGAAGAAGAAGACCCAAGGAGGAGAAAAGAGATGCTTCCACATGCCCCAAGCGGCCTCAATGAGCTCCTGCAGTGAAGTCGCGCCTCCACACCTTCGTCCTTGAGCTCTGGGAGGGTTTCCCCCCTCCAAAAACTGACTTCTCTGCCTCTGGTTCGCGTTCTTAACGAGATGAGTCGTAAGTGATTTTTCGCTGGGCGAACAGGGTCGGGTCGCTGGGCGACTGGTGCAAGCTCGCTGGGCGAGCATCATTTTTCGCTGGGCGCGCGCGCTAGCTGGGCGAGCATATTCCACTCGCTGGGCGAGTCAAACAGTAAAGTCAACGGATGAATAGTGCCGGTCAACGCGTGAATAGTAAAGTCAACGGATGAATAGTGCCGGTCAACGCGTGAATAGTGATTCTTTATTTTCTTCTCCAATCCTTATTTATCTGCAAAATAAACACACAAAAACACTCAAACTGGTACAAAATCAACAATATATACATATTATACAACTTTTCATGAGATTTTACTCCATAATGCATTAAAGGAGATTAAAATAAGTGCTTAGGATATGCAATTCTTGGCACTTATCACTATCACTACAGTAGTTTCAGTTTTAACCGACGATCAAACAATTTGGACCACCAACGACATCTTTATTGGAGCTTATGTGCTCTCAACACCTTTTGAAGTTGTGGATATGGTCCCTTTTTCGTCATGCTTGGTGGCACGTCTCGTCTTTTCTCAGTTAACGATTTAGAACATCGAGGTCGCTCTTTTTCCTCTTTGAGGTTCATCGTTTGTGGTCACACATTCAGTCTCTTCTCAGGTAGCTATTCAGAACATCGACATTGCTCTTTCACCTCTTTCAGGTGCCTTCATGGGATAATCTTTGATTTTTAAGGTTTCTCTCTCCTGTTCATCCATGGTGTAGAAATAGATTGGCCAAGTAACCAAGAGGGGGTGAATTGGTTCCCCTTGTAAAAATGCGTTCTTTAAAAATATTTTCAAAATCTTTTAATCTTTCTTGGAATGCAAGGGATAAAGAATGAATAACAATGCAAGAGTAAAGGGATAGAGAAATTCACACAAAGATATATACTGGTTTGGCCAAGCCTACATCCAGTCTTCTTTCAATCAACCTGAGATTGAAAGGATTCCACTATATAAATTGAGTTCTACAGCAAGACCCCTTTCAATGCACTATCCTCCTAACTGCAAATCTACTATAGCAAACAACCTAGGAAGAAAAATCATCTTTCTGTCAACCCCTTTGAGATACCACACTCAAAGTTCTTCTTCCTGACTAGCAGCAATAGGGAACCACAATCATAAAAGATTACAAACAATTTTGATCTTCCAATAGAACACCTCATAGTGTAGATTGATCAGACTTTGAAAGTACAACAACTCTTCAAGAATCCTTAATAAGATTTCTTCCAAATGAAATTATTCTTGATTCTTGGAGAACAGACGCTCCTGCAATTAAGAACTCAACAAACTTTATCATATATAAAAGTTATGATTCAAAAAGTTTTTTAATGCAAAGAGTTGTGCGTCTATTTATAGATATAACAGTATTTACGCAATTTAATCGATTACGTTATTAATGTAATCATTAAGCAATTAATACTTCCTTAACAGAATTACGTTTTTCACATTTAACAGATTAAACAATGCATGTAATCGATTAACCAAAACATACATGCCACGGTATTTAAAAGTATGACCATTGTGACAATTATGGTTATACTTCAAAACGCTTTTCATATAAAGCACAATTTAACCGATTAAGAAATCAATGTAATCGGTTAAGTCTCAAACTTAAGTAGTTTGAAAACTTTTTCCCTACAAAACACATCAATGCACATAGTAAGCAAGAGTAGGCATAACCACGAGTTTTAATCGATTATACTCATAATGTAATCGGTTAAAACATGTTGTTTTGTCACTATTAAGCATGTACTGATGTATGATGAATTGTTACAGATTATATAAACTGTGTAATCGATTAATTCATACATATATGCAATGTGCAAAGAGTTTTCAACATAAATTCATTTGAAAACAATGAATGCATGTCACTGATAATTTTGGCACATATATAGATATAAACAATCAACAATTTTGCTATGTGCAAGAAACTATAAAAATTTTTGTTGTCATCATCATAAACTCATATGTGAGATATGGGTTTAGCTTTCCATATCTCCCCCTATCAACACATGGCTTTTTTCGTTGTTATCTCTTCTAACCTCCCTTTTTCCACCATTGCGTTTGAATCGTCCATATATGTTTTTTCTCCCATGACAAAGATGATTTTTTGTTAGTTTATTTATAGCCATGGTGGCTCTTCAACAATGACATCTTTATCCATTGGATGTCAACCACTCATTCCTCAATGACGATTTGCAAGAAGAGATTTACATGGAGCAACTTCCTAGATTTGTTGCTTAAGAGGGGTCTTCTGAGTTGGTATTTCGTTTTTTATGTCATCTTCGCAAATCATTAACAATTTGATGTCATTCGATGCAGAAGCAAATATTTTCACTAAGTCTTTGAGTATATGATGGAAGCAACTCCAAGCTTCAAGAATGGAGCAACTCCTTGGACAGAATGACGCAGCGGAATGGTTGGATGAATGGCAAGCAGAGGCGCCCACCAGGTGTTCGATGGAAGGTTTGGTGCGGTTTTGGAGGTGTGTGTGCAGTGTTTCTAGCTCAGACAGCCTTCCAAGAGGGAAGGAAGCTAGAGATAAGTGTGCTAAGAAGGCACAAGTCAATGAACTTGAAGAAGAAGTGGCTGGAACCAATTCAACAGCATTTCTTTATTCAATTCAAGTTACCTTTACAAGTGATTTAGCTTCTCTTTTATAGATGAAGAGAAACTTGCCTAGCAAGCTACTGGACATATTAGCAATGTACATGAAGCTCTATAAGAAGTGTGCAGGAGAAGCTAAACAGCTGGCCACATGTTCCATACGATAAACATTGAAAACATGCTTTAAAAGAAAGTGGAAACGCTGGTTTTCTTGGTTGGCCGTATGTTGTATATCAGCTTTGCTTTTCCAATCCAAAAAGCACTTCCTTTCTTCCTTTCTTTACCTCCTTTTCTTCCCTTAGTTCACCAAGCTTCTTTGGTTGATTGACTATGGTTTTCCACTCTTATTAGTGACCTACAAAACAAGGTAAATGTATTTAGTTAAAGAGAACATTCTAAGACTTAGAAAGAAAAGATTAAGTCCTTTATTCAACTTCCCTTTCTTGGTATTAGAGTAAAGTTGATACTTCTTTGGATGGAAAGTCCCTAAAGGGGTTGCCATCATTCCCTCCCTCTTTAAAACGATTTGTCCTCAAATCGGGAAGAAAGAAAGAAGCACAACTTTGGGTGCTATTGGCCACCGGGGTCAAAAATATATCTACAAAAGATAGCAAAAATGAGTATGATGAAGAAGATGAAAACAAAGATATGAAGACAAAAGAAAAGTCTTGTTATTTTGAAAAAGATTTTCTAAAAATAAGTCTTGGAAAAATGGAGAATGCCATATTTCCAACTTATTGGATTTTTATCTTGGGTTACTTGTTTACACAAGGGTAACATTAACTCAAGTTTTGAATTGCCACATTTTGAAAAGGATTGCACAGAATATGGGATGGCAATTGAGTTAAAAGAAAAATGAATAATGGAAGAGTGCATAATAAATGTAAAAGGAGTGCCCGAGGAGAGATCGATTGAAGTTGGGCGTACACGAACCTGACCTCCTCGAAGCTCTCTCCGACGAGTGAAGACGCAGCGGAATGGAAATGAACCCTAAAATGGTGAGGAGACTCAATATAAACCGATTAATCGGTTCAAATGACTGAGTGAACGGTGGAAAAGAAGGATGAACGGAGGAAATAAGGTTTGTTCGGTGAAAAATGAAGGAATAATGAAAATGAAGGAGGAAGTGAGACGAAACCCTAGCGGAGAAGATGAGATTCGGTGGAAAACCTGAATCTAGGGTTGCAATGACGAAAGAAAGGTATAACAGAGGTTGAACGTGGAATCTGTGATGAGACCAAAGTAAAACGGTGAAGAGGGATGTGGTTGATGGCTGATGAATCATTATTTTCTTCACTACACTTAGTTTATTGTACTAGAATTAATCGAGGAATTGTGCTTAATTGTCCAGTATTTTCCCGTTTTTACTGATTGTGCTTAATTTGATCAGAAATTCTTATTTTACTTAATTTGAATTATCTGAGAATAATTATTTACATTATTGAGTGCAGGGAAAATTCTATAAATATTTCAGGACATTTAGAAGAATATTCATTGTTATCTACTTGGGAGAAGCTTCACTACATTAATTGATTTTGTGTGTTGAAATGGAAAATTTGATTTGGAACTTCCACACACCACACGGCACATTCATTTTGGAAAAGCACACAGCAATATAGAAGTTCCATGGAAGTGCTTAATTTTATTTGTAGTGTTATTAAGGGAAGGAGACCACACTTATTGAAAATCCACGTTGGAAGTGTGGTATGCATGGTTGAAAAATTGAATGGTGGACTAAAGATGGAAGATAATGGGTTACACATGGTCCCATGGCAATTCACGTGGAAATCAATCAAAGGCTTGAAGTGAAATGATGGGAGGGACCACTTCATGGTTTTATTGTTTTATTTGGCATTTAGTTAATGGTAGGTAGCATACCACGGCAATCTACAAATTATTTTGGCAAACATATGAAAAGTGGGCTGCATAAGAGAAGAAATACTATTCTCAAATTGAAAAGATGACATAGTGGAGGGCCCTCTGTTTTCACATAGAAAATGGCTGCCACAATTCATTCACACAAAAAGAAAAGCAAGTCCTTCCAAATTCTTCAATTTGAAGAAGCATAGAATTGATTGAAGCATCACGTCCCAGAGCACATATCCAATAATTTACAAGTCAAAGCTTGCTGGAACAGGGTGACCTCACGGTTTTCTCCATTTGGCTGCAGCTCACAAAGAGAAAGAAGAGGGAAGTGATTCACGGCCTTGGGAGAAGAGGGTGTCTCGGTAATCAGCAGCTGCATTTCACGCTTAGCTCTTGAATGTTTTAAGGGAGAGATTGATAAAAATAAGAAGAAACACATTCAGTAGCAGCAGGTCCAACAGCTACAACTTATGTAGAGAGAAGAGTTGATTCTTAGAATGGAGGAGGAAGATCACGATGATGGCTGGAGTGGTGTGCAACGTGATGGAAAAAGAGGAGGCCACCAAGCTCACGGTCTAGCACATGGAAGAGAAGATGGCAGTCCAGTCACCACCAAGATGGGAAGCAGCACGGGGGAGCAGCTCACGTTCAAGGGAAAAGCTTTTATGGAGTGGAAGAGCATGAAGAGAAAGGGAGAAGGAGATGTTGAAAAAAATCCAGCGGCTCGGTGGAAACAAAGGAGAGTCCAGCAGCTGCCACCCAAGTTTTACAAACATATATTTTCCATTTTGAAGAGCACACAGACAGAGGAGAACTCCAATGCACCTTTCACTTTAAAAATGGGCATCCATTACGCTGCTTTCATTTTTCTTTGCAAAGAGAGGAAGCCGTGAGGTGAGAAGAATAGCAGTAGGGGTTGAAGCATCCAGCCAGCAAGCAGAGTTACAAACAGACAAGCAATTTGGAGTGGGCACCACCTTTCAAAGAAGTTGGCAACATCCGTGGAAGAAGGAAGCAGAAAACAAACACAGCACAAATGAGGGCCCATTTTATTGACTTTGGCACGTCCAAGGAGCTGAAGAAAGTCACGGAGACAGAAGACAAAACCTGCATGGAAACAAGGATGGTAGGCAGAGAATGCAAAGTGTGTCCAAAGAATTTGGCTATAAAAGAAGCAAGCAGCAGAGAAGAAAAAGAATGAGAGTTTTAGGATTAGATTTTAGTGTAGTTTAGGTGTAGTGTAAGAAACACACGATCTGGGAGGAGGCTTCTGCCTCTTCCTTTCCTTTTCCAGTTCCATTTTCAAACAGTGCATAATGCAATTTCATTTCTGAGCGTGTAGTGTATTCTGAAACAGTTTGTTAGTTTTATTTTGGAATATTATTTTTAAGTGTTAAATCTTTTAATGAATTTCATTTTCAGTTCTGTGCTTTTATTTTATCTGTTGTATTTTATCGTTTAGCAGTTTCTGCATTGTTAAATTTCGTCATTACATTTTAATTTCAAACGTCGTTTTTAATCTGTGATAAATTTTATTTGCGATCAAGTGGTTCTATTTTTACTGTTTTCTATCGTTCAGTTTTTACCGTGGTTAAATTTTATTTCAGTGTTTTAAATTTTGTTTTATTTAATTTCCAGTTCCTTTTTTTATTTTACCGCACAAAAACAAATCATAAATCCCCCCCACTTCGTGTTAAATCTGAGACTGAACCCAATATTGGTCCTTGAGAGACGACCTAGGAGTCACTTCCTAGTATTATACTGCATAAATTTTTGTGCACATAAAATTTGTATGACCGCGACAGTCGTATCAAATTTTGGCGCCGCTGCCGGGGACCAATGACGGTTTGGTTTTTGATTTTTGTTGTGTAAATTTTTGTTCTATTAATATGTGTGTTTTGTGTGTTCTGTCTGTTGTATTTTTGTAGGAGACAACGACACCTTCAACAAATTTTGGCGGCGTTGTCACTTCAGATCCAGGTTTTTGTTTTAGATTTTTACTGTGTTAATATATATTGTGTATATATGTGTTTAATTGTGCTATGTTCTGTATTTAGTTGTTATTAAAAAAAAATTTAAAATTAAAAAAAAAAAAAGTAATTAAAAATTTTTACTATTGATGTTCTGTCTTGTGTACGTATTGCATGTATAAATGTGTTGTGTTTTATCTGATTCGTAATTTTTAGTTTTTAGTTTTTACTTTTTATTTTTCCATGTCTACCTATTTTAATGTTGTGAATAATGTTTATTCTGCCAATGTCTGTGATTATGATTCTTATTCTGCATATTACTTTGATTTTAAATCTGCTGATTTTTATGATGAGAACAATATGTTCCATCATCCAATTTCTGAGAGCTCTCTTTGGGAGCCAGTTCCACAATATGAGAGTCAGCAGTATGATTCTCCTATTCAAATAACTCCTCAGCCTTCTACTTCTGAACCTACATTGAAGGAGTTACTAGAGCAGATGACAATGCAGAACATTCAGTTTCAGAAAGGGAACATGCAGTTCAAGCAAGAGAGCATGGAGTTCCAGCAGGAAACTCAAGCTGCCATACAGAATCTGAGTGATCAGATCAGGCAGATGGCCACTCTTGCACCTGAGGAGACTGATGAAAATTTTGGGGACCCGGCAGAAGTAAGCAGTAATCCTGAACCAGGTAGACCACCTTCACCTTCCCACACTCTAGAAATCTTCAAGGAAGAGGAGGTAAGCATACCTCAATTTGATTATATTGATGACTATGTTGTTGAGAGGTATGCTGATGACTATATTGTTGCTGAGCATGATTTTAATTTTTCCTCTGTGCATGATGAGGACCGCTTTTTACTATCACATTCAAATATTTGTTCTCCATGCACTGAACATGAATCTGAACCTGTTATAGATATTGTTTCTACATTTGAAACGGATTCATGTTATGAGGTTGTATCTAAGGCTCGGTATGATGAATTGGGATTGGGTGTTATACCTCTGCATGATATTTCTGTGGAACCATTTTGCACTAACCATATTGCAGGAGGTACATATAAATTTGATCAGCATGCACCCACGCTGGAAGACAAAGGTGCCAGTACATACAGCAGTTCGAAGATCAAAAGGCACCTACTGAATCTGCTCAGTGACAATATTTGCTGCTTAGATCCGGCGGTGGAAGATATTTCTCTGCTTGATCAGATTTGGAGGATGAAGCAATTTTTCCTCAAAATTTCCGTCTTGGATCCTGAAGAAGACATCTCCCTGATTGTCCAATTTTGGCAACTGCCACCATAATCCAGGGGAGTTTTCTTTTTCTTTCTTCCCCGTTTTCCTACTTTTATTGCATTTGTCCTTTATCTGTTTAGTGTTTTAACTGATGATCTTATGCTTAGAACACGTTTAGGACATTGTATTTTAAGTGTGGTCTGGGGGAGATTCTGCATTTTGTTTTTCTTTTAAGTTTGTTTTTCCTTTTCTTCTTAGTTTTCGTAATTGTTATCTTAAAAAAAATAATAATAAATAAATAATAAAAAAAAAAAACATAAAAAATATTTTGTGATAAAATTTTTTTTGTTTAAAAGCGTGCCAAATCTGTATTCTGATATGTATATTTATTTTTTTTTTTAGTTTTCAAATTGTTATCCTTAAAAA
Source organism: Vigna nakashimae (assembly GCA_034642375.1). Lineage (NCBI taxonomy): Eukaryota > Viridiplantae > Streptophyta > Magnoliopsida > Fabales > Fabaceae > Vigna > Vigna nakashimae. The sequence continues at coordinate 33,731,657 of CM067758.1, forward strand.
AAAAAATTCAAAAAAAATTCAAAAAATTCAAAAATTGTTTTGCGTAGTCCTTGATTTTATTTCGACCCTCAGTTTCTTACCAATAATTCATTAAAAAAAAAATTTCACTTCAGATCTCATTTTTTTCCTTATTTTTCTTCACTGTAAAATAATTTCTTAGTTGTTTCATACAGATCTTTGATTGAAAATTTTGTTTAGACTAAGAAATATTTCATTCATCAATGCAAAAATTACAGTAATGGAGAAATGGAGATTTAACAGATCTGAATATAAAGATGCAGTAGATATATATGAAAATAAAAGATGTTCGGGGGTCGATCATTTCTGATCGTTAATATTACAAACCAAATAAAAAACAAAAACATCATAAAAACATAAAAAAAAAAAACATAAAAAACATAAGTGTTCATATTACAGTCCTCATTAATATTCTGGCCACACTCGGCCAGCAAAAACATAATAATAAAAAAATAAAAACATAAAACCTAAAACATTAAAAATGAAAGAACTCTCGAGCTGGTTGTGGTGGTCTAAGGGAGAGCTCCGTTGAGGGAGCTCTGGTTCGAAAAGTCACGAGCGGAGGCTTTGGTGGAGGAATTTCTCGTTCATTTCTGTCGTCATCGATAATGATCGGAACTGGAAACAAATTCAGCAGCATCGGTGCCCTCATTATCACCCAGTTGTTTTCTTTCAAACAAAAAATAAAAAATAAAAAAATAAAAAAATAAAAAACATGTGTTAATAATAGAAGAGGAAGTGAAAAAATTTCAATGGAGGTATGATGAGAGTTCTTACCGTACATATATAGCGGCAGTTGTGAAAAGAGAGTGCCTGTGGGGTCTATCTCCGCTTGCCAGCGCCTGACCCGATTGCCATGGTTGTTAAACCAGCAGTGCACGTTGTATTCAGTGGCTTCGCCGAAGGTCCTTAGTCGAGACGCGATCTCGACGACTTGCGCTCGGCTTGGGTGTGTGACCCCATAGTTGTAGATTTTGGTCATCATCGTGATCTGATCATCTGTAGGACGCCATCGTTGACTGGTATATCTCTCTGATTCCATATCACTCATCCTTCCTCTCGTAATATACAAATACATAAAAAAAAAATAAATACATATAAAAAGAACAAAAACAAGAAAAAAAAGCATAACATAAAAAAAAAAAAAAAAACATAAAAACATTAGATTCTTAATTCAGTGTTTTCTTTATTTGTTCTTGTTTCCTTTCAGATTTATTTTGTCCAGTCATGCTTTAATGTTTCAGTGTCTGGTCTCAGATCTGTTTCACGGTCCTTGCAAAAGGGTCCTAAACGGATCTACGTCCAGTTGTCCGGTTGTTCTTGTCCATATTGTTCTTGTATATTATGTTTATGTGTTTATTTAGTTTTAAGTGGGGTACGTGGCGTTGTTCTACCCGATTGTCTCTGCAATACCTTCAATCGAAGGGAGATTAACGTCTGGTTTCCAGCCTATATACCCCTTAAGTTTTTTTTTTTGACAGTTGTGTTTTATGTGTTTTTCTTTAAAAAAAAAATTGAAAAGGAGAAGATAGAAGCAGGATATGGAAAATAAACAGCAGAAGAAAAATAAAGGAAAGCAGGAAAATGGAAAAGAGGGAGAGCAGGCAAGAGGTCAGAGAAGAAATACAGAAAATAAAAGCAGAAAAAGCAAGCAGAAAGATAAGAAAGAAGGAAAGAAGGAGTTACTAAGTTCTGAGGACTTACCTGGGGAAGTAGGCTTGCAGAGGCTCTTCGCGGATCTCACTCAGACTCTTCAGAAGACGCAGGGACAGAGGCTCTGCGCAGATCTCAGATCTTCAGCAGACGCGGGGTGGAGAGGCTTCCTCGCAGATCCAGACGCACGAGCAGAGAGTTGAGAGAGCAGAGAGGAGAGAGAGTTGAGAGAGCAGAGGAGTAGAGAGAGAATGAGGAATCAGAAATGGCGCTGGACGCGGAGGAGCGGCCTATTTATAGCCAGATTGCTTTCCACTGTAGCAACAGTTCCGGTCTTTGCCACCGAGACTGTTGTCACAGTACCGGTCTCCTTTTTCAGAAAAAAAAAATAATAATAATAATAAAAATTATTAGCATCTACTGATGGGTGCTAGGTGTTTTAGACATCTGCTGATGGATGTCCCTGATAACATCTACTGATGGATGTTACTGAAAAATTTCTTCCCATTTTTCCTAACTTTTTATTGCACTTGTCTATATTATTTGACTGCTCTGAAATTGATAATCTGATGATTGTAACACACTGAGGACATTGTGTGATTTAAGTGTGGTCTACTGGGAAGAAATTCTGATTTTTCTGATTTTTCTGTTAGATTGTATTTTGTGTGTTAAATTTTTTTTGTTTTTGAGTGTTAATTTTTTCTGTTTTAAGTTATTTTTATCAAGTTTTGTGTGCAATAAATTTTACATTTTTCTCTTGATTTCTGGATGATGTTTAAGTTGTAGATTTTTCCTTCACTTACTTAATACTTATGGTTTGAAATCCTTGCTTTTCTCTGCTTGGAAGATGATTATAATGTTTAAGAGGTTGATTTGATTATAACAAATGCCCTGTGTGAGAATTTGAGCCACTTAATTTTCTTTCTTGTGTGTGATATGTATCTTGATTGCTTGCACATATGCCTTGGCTTGATTCTTTTTAATATACTTGATTGATATGCATGTTTAGACGTGACAAAGGCATTTTTGTTCTTGAACCTCTCTAGCCAAATAAGCCTACCTTGTTATTATCCATTGATAACCCCTTTGAGCCTATACTTTCCCCATTTATTTGTTTTGAAGCTCATACACTGAACCTAAGTGAAAAACAATGATTACCTTAACCTTAGGAAAGTCTGGAGCTATAGAAGTATTTTGAGAATATGTGTGGTCTCCTTGGGAATTCTGATGAATTGGCTAGTTGGTTCCTCATCATGTTTTGAAATGATAATATATATCCTGTTGTGTGATAAAAAAAAAAAAGGATGGAAAAAATTTGATGAGAAAAAGAGAAAAATTGAAAAATAATTTTGTGAATAATGGAGTCGAGAAGAGGATTGAATTAGAGGTTTGGGTGAGATTTCACTGTGTTTACATTTTTCCCCAGTGCACCTCTATTTCTTCTGAACTATAGCTACTTATCCAAATTTATCCTCCCCTGTCCTTGGCCCCATTACAACCCAGTAAAGACCTTTTGATCTGAACATGCATATGTTTTAAAGTATTGATAATTAGAAGCTTGCCAAGTCTACTTGTGTTGGTTTTCTTGAGTACATCGAGTTGAAATTATTTACCCTAGACACTTGAGAGAAACACTGTGAGTGCATCTGTGAGGTTTTGTTATTTTTAAATCACCTCTTAAGCTTATTAATTATTTTTCTACGTATTGAATTGCTTGGATAATTTCTATAAATATCTACTTTTCTTGATTACGTGTTGGATATTTTCTACTTCTTTCCTCTGTCCAGACTTTTTGAGAACTGTGTAAATTTTGTGTGTTTTCTTGTGAGTTTTTACATTTTTCTGTCTGCTGAGTTTGTGTCACCTTCCTAAAAGTCCTTTGAACCATTCCCTCATTTGCGTCTTAATTTTGCCCAGGAGTGCAAAAGACTAAGTGTGGTCTATTTTGATGAATCATTATTTTCTTCACTACACTTAGTTTATTGTACTAGAATTAATCGGGGAATTGTGCTTAATTGTCCAGTATTTTCCCGTTTTTACTGATTGTGCTTAATTTGATCAGAAATTCTTATTTTACTTAATTTGAATTATCTGAGAATAATTATTTACATTATTGAGTGCAGGGAAAATTCTATAAATATTTCAAGACATTTAGAAGAATATTCATTGTTATCTACTTGGGAGAAGCTTCACTACATTAATTGATTTTGTGTGTTGAAATGGAAAATTTGATTTGGAACTTCCACACACCACACGGCACATTCATTTTGGAAAAGCACACAGCAATATAGAAGTTCCATGGAAGTGCTTAATTTTATTTGTAGTGTTATTAAGGGAAGGAGACCACACTTATTGAAAATCCACGTTGGAAGTGTGGTATGCATGGTTGAAAAATTGAATGGTGGACTAAAGATGGAAGATAATGGGTTACACATGGCCCCATGGCAATTCACGTGGAAATCAATCAAAGGCTTGAAGTGAAATGATGGGAGGGACCACTTCATGGTTTTATTGTTTTATTTGGCATTTAGTTAATGGTAGGTAGCATACCACGGCAATCTACAAATTATTTTGGCAAACATATGAAAAGTGGGCTGCATAAGAGAAGAAATACTATTCTCAAATTGAAAAGATGACATAGTGGAGGGCCCTCTGTTTTCACATAGAAAATGGCTGCCACAATTCATTCACACAAAAAGAAAAGCAAGTCCTTCCAAATTCTTCAATTTGAAGAAGCATAGAATTGATTGAAGCATCACGTCCCAGAGCACATATCCAATAATTTACAAGTCAAAGCTTGCTGGAACAGGGTGACCTCACGGTTTTCTCCATTTGGCTGCAGCTCACAAAGAGAAAGAAGAGGGAAGTGATTCACGGCCTTGGGAGAAGAGGGTGTCTCGGTAATCAGCAGCTGCATTTCACGCTTGGCTCTTGAATGTTTTAAGGGAGAGATTGATAAAAATAAGAAGAAACACATTCAGTAGCAGCAGGTCCAACAGCTACAACTTATGTAGAGAGAAGAGTTGATTCTTAGAATGGAGGAGGAAGATCACGATGATGGCTGGAGTGGTGTGCAACGTGATGGAAAAAGAGGAGGCCACCAAGCTCACGGTCTAGCACATGGAAGAGAAGATGGCAGTCCAGTCACCACTAAGATGGGAAGCAGCACGGGGGAGCAGCTCACGTTCAAGGGAAAAGCTTCTATGGAGTGGAAGAGCATGAAGAGAAAGGGAGAAGGAGATGTTGAAAAAAATCCAGCGGCTCGGTGGAAACAAAGGAGAGTCCAGCAGCTGCCACCCAAGTTTTACAAACATATATTTTCCATTTTGAAGAGCACACAGACAGAGGAGAACTCCAATGCACCTTTCACTTTAAAAATGGGCATCCATTACGCTGCTTTCATTTTTCTTTGCAAAGAGAGGAAGCCGTGAGGTGAGAAGAATAGCAGTAGGGGTTGAAGCATCCAGCCAGCAAGCAGAGTTACAAACAGACAAGCAATTTGGAGTGGGCACCACCTTTCAAAGAAGTTGGCAACATCCGTGGAAGAAGGAAGCAGAAAACAAACACAGCACAAATGAGGGCCCATTTTATTGACTTTGGCACGTCCAAGGAGCTGAAGAAAGTCACGGAGACAGAAGACAAAACCTGCATGGAAACAAGGATGGTAGGCAGAGAATGCAAAGTGTGTCCAAAGAATTTGGCTATAAAAGAAGCAAGCAGCAGAGAAGAAAAAGAATGAGAGTTTTAGGATTAGATTTTAGTGTAGTTTAGGTGTAGTGTAAGAAACACACGATCTGGGAGGAGGCTTCTGCCTCTTCCTTTCCTTTTCCAGTTCCATTTTCAAACAGTGCATAATGCAATTTCATTTCTGAGCGTGTAGTGTATTCTGAAACAGTTTGTTAGTTTTATTTTGGAATATTATTTTTAAGTGTTAAATCTTTTAATGAATTTCATTTTCAGTTCTGTGCTTTTATTTTATCTGTTGTATTTTATCGTTTAGCAGTTTCTGCATTGTTAAATTTCGTCATTACATTTTAATTTCAAACGTCGTTTTTAATCTGTGATAAATTTTATTTGCGATCAAGTGGTTCTATTTTTACTGTTTTCTATCGTTCAGTTTTTACCGTGGTTAAATTTTATTTCAGTGTTTTAAATTTTGTTTTATTTAATTTCCAGTTCCTTTTTTTATTTTACCGCACAAAAACAAATCATAAATCCCCCCCACTTCGTGTTAAATCTGAGACTGAACCCAATATTGGTCCTTGAGAGACGACCTAGGAGTCACTTCCTAGTATTATACTGCATAAATTTTTGTGCACATAAAATTTGTATGACCGCGACAGTCGTATCAATGGCCGAGGAGCTATTGAGAGAGTGAAATGCAAATGACGCTGTGTGGAGGCGTGATGGAATGAAGAATGCGCTATGGAGACGTGGCTGCAGATGAGTAGCGTTTCGTGGAGGATGACGTCGTGGATGAGAGAGAAGCACGGTGGTAATTGGAAAAATGGAAGTGAGAGAAGTGCTTGGAAGGTGGCTAAAGGGAGTCTTTGACTCTCTAGCCTATGACTTTCAAGAAAGAATAATTTCTGATTCAGAAAACTCAATTCTCATTAATCTCAAAAGTAAGTATACAATAGAGGAGCTGGGTATTTATAGTAACCCATGCTCCTTAAGAACTAAACTATAAAAAATAAAAATACAAAAGGAGGACTACGTCAAGTACGATTCCATCATACCTTCCCTCTTAAAAAAAAGATTTGTCCTCAAATCTGGCAATCGCCTTATGAAGAAGCTCCACACAATCTTTGGGAGCATGGCCATCTTGGAGTGGCCTTATTCATTTAGATCTAGTTTTCTTCCTCCTGGATCAAACACGAATCTGCAATACACATCAAATATATCTTCGGTTAATATCAATCCAAGAAAGAATTTTTCTTTAAAAACAAGAGAATAAGAACTTCTAATACTTTGATTAGTAATCTCTGAAAATTTTAGAAGTCCAAATTCAATTTTATCTTGAGTTAATTGTTTTCTTAAAGATAAGAATAACTCAAAATTTGAATTGTCATATTTTGAAAATGTTTTCATGACAATTGGTTTGAAAGAGAAGTCAAAAATTGAAAAGTAATCAATTATTGAAAAAGAAGTAAAGATTTGGAAACCTTCCCTTTTAGGTTCCAGAGTCTTTGAAAGAATAGGATTTGTCATCAGTAACAATTTCTCCTTTTCTTTCTTCTCTCTTTCTTGCCTTTCTCTCTTTTCTTCTTTTCTCTCTTCTTCTCTTCTTAATTCCTCTCTTCTTCTCTCTTCTCTTTTCTCTATTTCTTCTCTCGCTCTCTTCTCTTCTTCTTTCTTTTCTTCCTTTTCTTTTCTCTCAATCTCTCTTTCTCTTTTCTTATCCTTGATCTCCTTAAGTCTTGCCCCAAATTCTAATTCTCTACGAAGAAACTCATGATCATTTAAACTCTCAAGAAATAATTTTCCATCATTAATGCAATCCCTAATTAGTTCTAGGTTTCTTTTAATGCTTGAAGGCACAAACTTTCTTCTCATGCAAGATTTTAAATCATGCCAATCACGTATGGAGGACTTTCTACCTTTCCTAACATGATATTGTCTTTCATTCCACCACTCTCTTGCATGCACTTCTAACTTAGAGAGATATATACTAAGAACATAATATTCACTCTCTTCATAAAACCAAGGATTTATTTTATCAATTTCTTTCTCCCAAGCTAGGTATGTTAATGCACCTATGTCTTTACCAAATGATGGAAGATTCCTAGCTTGTTTAAACATTTCATCAACTTTATCTAACCTAGAAGACCTATATGAACCATAAGAAGACATCTTTGTTTTTAAAAGTTTTCTTAATCTAAAGGGTTCAAAACTTTCACTTAGACAAGTCCCAGGTAAGAGAGGTGAGCTAAAAAGTTGCTTAAGTACCAAGTCTTGCCTTGCCAGAAGTGTCTTAGGCTACTAACTAATTACCCCTTAAACTAAAATCACCTTTAGAAACAATGTACACAACTCAAACAATCACAAACAATTAAACACTAAAAGACTAGACTCTTCGGACTCTAGTGTGAAAAGGCTTAGAGTTTAATCCCTTTTAGCCTAAATCACCCCTAAACGTAGAACACCAAGCAAATCAAAATTAAAGTCTACTCCTATGGTGAGGCTTGTTGCTTTGGCTAACAAGACACACTCACCTGTCTAGCTATGCTAAAATTAAAAGCAAATAAAGTTGTCAAGAGTTTGAAAGAGCACCAAGGACTCTTCCAAAGAACTTGGACTTTATAAAAGGCCCTTTTACAAAACAAAAGCTAAAGCTAACAATGGCTAACACCAGCCTATTACAAACAATTTGAACAAATCAAATACAAAGAAAGCAAACTATGCTACGGTCCTGGTCCTCTTCTCCATTTTGTTGCTCAACTTTGTTGTTGCTTCTAGAATCAATTTGTCTTGAATTTTCCAGGCCAGTTCAATCCTACAAAAGTAAATGCACAGAGCTGCAATCAAAATTTCATTAACTAGAACAAATTGCACAATGAAAACACATAACAGTAAGAACTTCCCTTTTATTCTCTGGCCTTCACGTGTGCACTTGTTGATCCTGACAGCTAATAGAATTGTTTTTGCTCTCAAATTGTTCCAAGTATTCTGCACAGTTAATTTTCAACCAAAATCAACAGGATATTCATGCAATATTATCATTTACATCACTTACAAGCTAAAACAGAATAGCAATTCACAACAAAGGGTAAGTTAGACAACTTCCCTATTTGAATGATTGTTTCTAGCCTATTTCAAGCTCCACATTGAGATGTTTCTGCTACTGTTTCTTCAGTAATATTCTGCTCAAGTAATGATTCATTCACATCAGCTCTGCACACATAAATCCAACAAAATCAAACCAGATTTCATTAGACACGTGCAAATGGTCATTATACCAGAATCAAAAGGATATAAGTCTACGCTGAAACCAAACTGATTAAACAACCACCCTAGTCTAATCAAAATCAGATTAATCCAATGCAATGCAGAACAATTCCAATTCAGATTCAGATTCAGATTGGCTAATTCTAGTGTACAAAAATTATCATACCAGATCAACTTCCAAATAATACTAAGCAATACAAGCTATAACAGGAATAGTTCAACCAAAACAGAAGCAATTTAAGGTGAAAGAAACTCCCTTCATTTCAGATGGCTGCTACTGGTTACTCAATTAAACTCCAGATAGCTCCATTTATTCTCTGGCTTTCACCGTGTGCAAGTGTTGTGTTGCTTCTAAATGCTTTTCAAGAAAGAACTCCTATCCCACGTAATGCTGCAGTTTATCTATACACCAAGATCCCAGAGAAACAAAAGAATTAGTATTTATAACAGCACAGTTCAGATTGGATTATTATCAACACAGAAAAACAAATCCCAGCCCTAATTTAACTTTCTCCCTGCATTGGTGTTTTTGAACCCTTAAAGGATTATTGCAACTTCCAAACAACAATTACAACATCCAATTTATTAGCCAGAATTGAATCAAAGAAATAGTTTGCCTACGTTAAATCTGCTAAGCCAACAATAACACTAGACCAGCACTATCACTTAATGTATGGATGTCCAAACTTGCTAAACCAAATTCAATTTTCAGGAACAGTTAAACCATATGATATCCAAGCAGAATATTCAATCAAATATGGTTAACTATTTCTAATCAGGCACCAATATAGCACGAAACTACACAACAGAATGAAAAAAAACTCCCTATTCAACTTGGTGTAGTTTATGAAGGTAGCAAAGCTCCTTTTTCTCCACTGTAGGTACTCTTGTGTTAGACTTCCCACATGTGCAAACTGCTTTTGAACAGTGTTAATCAGAACAAAATCTGCACAACTAAATGGTCAGCACATTGCAAGTTCAGAAGTTATTTCAGCACTTAAACAAGAACACACTCTCAACAAGAAATTTGGCTCTTAGATGCAGCCACACAAAGCTCACAAAAATCAGTCTCTCTTAAAGCTTAAAGCACTCAAAATGGAAAGGTTTGGAAGGGAGATTCTCCCTTGGCAGTTCAAAGCTGGAGAGTCTTTCAGACCACCACCACCTAAGATGCTACCAAGCACACAAACCTCTCTCAAACTCCAGAAACCAAGGTGTAAAAGCTTCTCAATAAAGAATGGCTAGGCTAAGGTCAAAAATCAGAAATCAGAGCAGGACAGCCACAAATAAGGACAACACAGCAGATCTATTGCTTAAGACAACTCTAGATCAGATTATGAAAGCAACAAAAGCTTCAAATTAAGAACAGCAGATCAGAGTTCACACGTGAAAGACAAAACCAAGACAAGGCTAGTTAATAAAGGTACGCACAGCAAAATAGAGCCTAAGGAATATAACTAGAAACAGATTAAAAACACAAGAAAATCACAGCAAGTTGAATCATACATGACCAAACAGATTTGCAACTGAAATAGAATAATGCATTGCCAATTGCTCTAAAATGTTCACTCCAATTCAATTATATGATGAACCAGAAAAAGGAGAGAAACATTAAAAGTGAAACAGTGTTGTGAATTGCACTTGCCACTTGACTCTTTATGTGGTTCAATCAATACTTCTTTTCTAATTGCTTTTTCTTTTTCAAATCACAAGAACTCATGCTTTTATACTTTCACTTTCTTTTTCTACAATTCACAACATATAATTTGACTCTATTTCAATTCAACTTCACAAGATATGAGTCATGATAGAAAAATGATTCAACTCAAAAAAATATCCAAAAGAAAACAAGAGGCTAATCACTCTCAACCACAATTATAGTTTCAAATACTACTGGTTTAGGCTTCCTTGAGTGACCAAAATGTATTCTCAATTGCAGAATTGATAGCAAAGTGAAAACAGTGAAGCACACTATGGATCACAAACTCAGTAGATCAAACTAAGTTCAATCACTGTTGTAAACAATTTTAATGCAATTCTGCAGATTCATTTACTACAATAGATGCCAACAAAACAAAGACAATACTGGAAAAATTTGAATCAGAACTTGGCAAAGAATTTAAAACCAAGTATGAATGACTCACAGACTCTGCAAAGAAAAACCAGTTCGGTGTAGCTGGCCAAATAACAAATCTGCTAATTAATCAATGTGCAACTGAGCTAGGCTGAGCCTTTCATTGCTCACTTGGTATGCACTTGTTACTGATTAGGCAGAAACCAAGCAAAGCTATCATTAAACAGATTCAAGAACATGAGATCCATTATCTCCACCACTGAAATCTGTCACCAAGCTCATTTATCCAAATATCATAGCTTATTTAAGGTGAACAGAACTTACTCAGTGCAAGCAACACAAATGAATCACAAAACACAAGCATCAGCTAGTTAAACTCGAATTAAATTGACAATTAAAACAAAGCACAAGACTATAACATGACAGAACTGTGATTTTCAAATTAAAAGACTCAAACAAATTGGATTCACCGAATAAAATGATAAAAAAACATTGACTCAAGGCACAGACAAGCACAAAATCAGAAAATGAGTTCAACATCAAACCATAAAACACCTGGAATTGATTCAATGAAGACACAAACCAGATCACAAGACAGTAATAGAAAATGATGAACAAATCAGAAATTGAACAAAACAAAACGCAAAAAATCAAAAAGAGATGAAACTATCAGACGATGACATGAAACAGAACGCGAATCAAATGAACAAAATATGAATCGGCCAAGACCGAATCGAAACAACTCAACTCGGACTCAAGCTAAAACAACGGGAAAACAGAGAACGCGAGACAACTTACCTCTGAAGCGTGCTCGAACCTGAGCTCTGAATACCACTTGATGGACGAGTGCCCGAGGAGAGATCGATTGAAGTTGCGCGTACACGAACCTGACCTCCTCGAAGCTCTCTCCGACGAGTGAAGACGCAGCGGAATGGAAACGAACCCTAAAATGGTGAGGAGACTCAATATAAACCGATTAATCGGTTCAAATGATTGAGTGAACGGTGGAAAAGAAGGATGAATGGAGGAAATAAGGTTTGTTCGGTGAAAAATGAAGGAATAATGAAAATGAAGGAGGAAGTGAGACGAAACCCTAGCGGAGAAGATGAGATTCGGTGGAAAACCTGAATCTAGGGTTGCAATGACGAAAGAAAGGTATAACAGAGGTTGAACGTGGAATCTGTGATGAGACCAAAGCAAAACGGTGAAGAGGGATGTGGTTGATTGCCGAGGAGCTATTGAGAGAGTGAAATGCAAATGACGTTGTGTGGAGGCGTGATGGAATGAAGAATGCGCTATGGAGACGTGGCTGCAGATGAGTAGCGTTTCGTGGAGGATGACGTCGTGGATGAGAGAGAAGCACGGTGGTAATTGGAAAAATGGAAGTGAGAGAAGTGCTTGAAAGGTGGCTAGAGGGAGTCTTTGACTCTCTAGCCTATGACTTTCAAGAAAGAATAGTTTCTGATTCAGAAAACTCAATTCTCATTAATCTCAAAAGTAAGTATACAATAGAGGAGCTGGGTATTTATAGTAACCCATGCTCCTTAAGAACTAAACTATAAAAAGTAAAAATACAAAAGGAGGACTACGTCAAGTACGATTCCATCAGTATATTAGTAACAAGCTTGGTACATGCGATTTGTATGCACCCGCTTAAAGGTAGTGTTGGATATATTATCTTTATCTTTTATCTTTAGTTACTTTGTTATTATTTCTTATTTGTATTTTGGGCTTAACTTATATTTCTTCTATTATAAATAGAGGACCATATGTGTATATTCAACACAAAGAGAGATTAATCTCAGATAATTTTTCGCTATATTCAACAGTAACCAATAACTTTTTGTTTCGTATATTGATTACTACTATAGTGACTAATTATTTTTTATTACTAAAATTGGTTACCATATAGAGATTTTCTTATAATGTTAAATATATGATTTATGTTTGTCAATATATTTTTTTTATACTCAACTGAGTTCCTATCTTTTTTAAATGAAATAAAGTTGGTCTTATTTACAAACAATATTAGAATGGTTAATGGAAAAGTCGATTTTTTTTAGTTTTTTTTTCCCTTATTTTCATCTCCTTCTTCTTCTCTAGACATATTGTCCCCTTCATCCCTCCATTTTTTCCCCGTTCAATCATGAGATAGGTCAGAATCTTAACCATCCCATGAAGATTCAACAAACGTTGAAGCTCGCCATCAATAAGAAATGATCATCATCATCCAAGAAAACACCAAAAGATTCAGAACCAATAACCACAACTATAACTCCAAAGTTGAAATGGAAGAAAATCTTCTTTCACATTAAAACCAACTTTAATATGGTTATTATGACCATATATACTTCAATATACAAATGACAACATTCCAATGATCTGCATATAGGAAATTAAGAATTTGACTCATCACACAGACAGGAGATAAAAAGAATTTGACTCGTCAAAATCTAGGAAGTCCATGTGGTAACTTGATAGTAGTTGTTAAAGGCACATGACATGAGATAAAAAGATATTTACAAACTTTTGGAAGAAGGAACAATTCTATGTTACATATGGTGATAACAGCAAGGGAAAATTCCTTGGTATATGAGAGATAGGAAGTGCAGACAACTTGATGATAAAGGATGTACTATTTGCACAAGGATTAAAGCATAATTTACTCAGTATAATCCAACTATGTGACAAAGTTTTCAAGGTAACCTTTGAACCCAATTATTGCACTATCCATGAAAAATATTCTTTTGATTTTGCTTTGAAAGGTATTAGGCATGCAAATATTTATTTAAATGATTTAGGCAATGCATCAAATAAAAATAATTCATGTTTACTAGTAAAAGAAGAAAATTCATGGTTGTGATATAAGGTAGTTGCTCATATTCATATGTAACAATTGAATAAGCTTATATCTAAAGACTTAGTAATTGGTCTACCAAAACTAAAATTTGTAAAGGACAAATTATGTGTTACATGTCAAAAGGGTAAACAAATTAAATCATCTTTTAATTTGTAAAATAGTTTTTCTAGTGTAAAATCCCTATAACTCTTGCACATAGATTTATTTGGTTCTTCAAGGATAAAAAGTTTTGAGGGAAATTATTATGCTTTGGTTATAATTGATGATTATTCAATACATGGACGTTATTTGACAACAATTTTCTTCTATCAATAAGTATAACGACATTGTTTTCGTTTTAACTTGTCTTAAGGCATAATTTGAGAATAAAGAACATTGTAAACATAGATCGAATAGGAAAGATATAATTTGGAAAAGAATAGTACAAAATCATATTTAAAAATCATAGTTGTCAATTCGTAGAGTGAGTATCCATTTCAAAGCTTGTTATACTCAAAAGTAGCAAATAGTCTAATACAATGCAAATAATTAGAACTACACATGCATAATAACGCTTTAAAATCATTAGAAAAAATAAACTTCAAAATCTAAAGATTGACTGTAGCAAAAAAGGTGGAAATATACACAAAAAGACCATGGATACTATTAATGTTTTTGTTTCCTAGCAATTGCTCCTAAGAGCAACATTTAATGTTTTAGGGTTTTTAGTTTTACGTTTTTATGTTTCTGTTATAGGTTGTAACTAACCATTTTTCTCATTCACTGGAACCCTTTATAAACAAGGATTCCAGTATTTTGTTTTATGATGAAGAGAAAAGCATTTGAATCATCAGCACATTCATATATTACAGAATACAAGAAACGTTCTTTTACTTACCTCCAAGTACAAGCTTTTCTTCTCTTCCTCTTTAATCTTCTCTTGCGTTTCCGTCTAACAACCATTGGAACGAGCTTCGCTGTCACCTCCGCTTGTGAATCTCCTTAAAGAGCTTTCGCTCTTTCTTTTCTCTCGTGCATATCCATTCTCAGACTCACCTACCTTCTGACAAAAGAAGCTTCTAGGAAAAGTGATATTTTACGTTTCTGGGCTAGAGAATATTAGGCCTCAGCTTTTTTAGTTTGGACTTATTTTAATATGGTACCAGAGCAGGTCTTGTACCTGTTTTGCCTTTGTCTCCTCTGCATCTATCTTTTATTACTTTGTTAGTGCTTCTGTTCTTGCCACCATGGAAAGCATGGATCAGTCCAACAATCCTTCAAGCCCATTTTATCTCCACCCAAGAGAAAACCCAAGCATTTCTCTTGTTTCTCAGATTCTTGATGAATCCAATTACACTTCTTGGAGTAGAAATATGAGAAGAGCTCTTCTCTTCAAGAACAAGCTAAAGTTTATAGATGGAGGGATCAAGAAACCTCAAAGAGAAGATCCCATTTTTTATTATTGGGAAAGAAGTAACATGATGGTGCTATCTTGGATTATCAAGACTCTTTCACCCCAGATTGCAGAAAGTGTTATATATGTGGAAGATGCTCAAGAATTATGGGAAGAATTAAAGGAAAGATTTTCCAAATGAGACTATTTTAAATTCTCTGACTTGCTCCAAGAAATTCATTCTATTAAGCAAGGAGAAAGGAGCGTGAGTCAGTATTTTACTGACTTGAAGATTCTATGGGAGGAATTGGAATTTCTTAGACCCATCCACGGTGTAGCTGCAAGATTCCTTGCAGTTGTGATCTTTCTAAAGTCTCTTATAAGTACAGGGAAATGGAACATATTATCTGCTTTCTAAAGGGCTTGAATGAGTACTAGAATACTATGAGAGCACAAATTTTGCTAATGGAACCTTTACCCAACATTAATCGTGCCTTTTCTCTCATAATGCAACAGAAAAGACAGGAGAAACGTGGCTCTCGACTCACCAACCAAAATGAAATCAAAATTCGGGTAAATACCACTAAAAAACAGATTCATTGGAAGAATGATCAAGGTTGGAAGAGTCATGGACGTGGATTCACACCTCGTGAACAAGGAAGAGGGAAAGGAAGAAATCCTAACTATGGGAAGCAATGTTCCCACTGTCATAAAATGAATCACACAGTAGATGAATGCTACTCTAAACATTGATATCCACCGTGGTACAAGAAAAGTGACAGCAACAACTAAAACAGTATGGGACAGAGTGAATTGGGGTCTGTAAGTTCCTGCACTACTTCTGCTGAAAGATCACAGACCAACCAGCAAAATAATACTAACATTGTTCAAAGCTCCTTCACCCCAGAACAAATGCAAAAAATACTGCAGATGCTCGAAAAGAGTGATAGCCCTTCTCGTACTATCAGTCAAATGCACAAAAACACTGTAGATGACAGACAAGGTATGTTCTCATGGATTATAGACACAGGGGCAATAGATCATGTGACCCATGACAAAAATTTGTTCACGACATTCAGTAAAATCAAACCCATATTTATTAAGTTGCCTAATAGCTCCACTGTTACAGCCTATTATGCAGGAACTGTACAATTTTCAAAAGATTTCACAATTTTCAATGTTTTATACATACCTGATTTTAGTTTCAACCTTATATCTATTCAAAGTTTAACCAGAGATATAAACTGAACACTAACCTTTTCCTCTAAGATGTGTCAGATCCAGGACAACTCTACATTGAAGATGATTGGATGTGATAAGGTGTATAGAGGGCTTTACTACCTACAGGCTGTTGGAAGAGATCTGGCACCTAATTTTGTTTTTTCTTATGAGCATGTAAATATAAATCTATGGCATTATAGGTTTGGCCATCTTGGACATAAAATTGTTGAAAGAATGTGCAAGATTTTCCCTTATATTCAAACTGTTTTTGATAGTGTTTGTGACATCTGCCATTATGCAAAGCAACACAAATTGCCTTTTCCTAAAACTAATTCTTTGTCAGAAAATTGTTTTGATATTATACATTGTGACACATGGGGTCCTATCTCTATTTTGTCTATACATGGGCATAGATACTTCCTTACTATTATTGATGATTGCAGTAGACATACCTGGGCTATTCTTATGCACAATAAAGGTCAAACTAGAGAGCTTCTACAATCCTTTGTCATGAAAATTAAAACTCAATTCAATAAAATTATTAAAACCATTAGGACTGACAACGATCCTGAGTTCAATTGTTCCAACATGTACAATTCTTATGGAATTGAACATCAAACTAGTTGTGTTGAAACTCTACAACAAAATTTTGTTGTGGAGCGTAAACATTAACACATATTGAATGTCACCCGTAGTCTTATTTTTCAATCTAGTATTCCTTATGCTTACTGGTCTTATGCTCTATCCCATGCTATATACCTGATTAATAGACTGCCTTCCCCTGTTATTAATAATAAAACCCCTTATGATGTACTGTATAATAATCCTCCCACTTATCTTGACTTAAAAGTTTTTGGGTGTTTGTGTTTTGCTTCTACTTTAGAAAGTAACAGAAATAAATTAGACTCTAGAGCTAGAAAATGTATATTTCTAGGATATAAAAGTGGTGTAAAAGGTTACATTGTTCTTAACATCAAGACCAGGGAAATCTCTATTTGCAGAAATGTCATTTTTTTATGAAGACATCTTTTCTTACAAGAATGAGCAAGGAAATAGTAATGACTCCAGTAACATTGAAGGCAACACATCTTTTCTTGATAATTTATCCTGCAGCTTTGAAGAGGCTTTGGTTGAGGATAGAAGGGGACACCAAAGACCTGCTGATAACACTGATATCAGTGTTGAGAACACCAATCTCACTAAAGAACAGAGAAACAATCAAAGGAAGTCCAACAGAGTTAAGAGAACCCCTGAATATCTAAAAGACTACATACACCAAGCTGATCAATCCTCATCTACTTCTTTGTGCATCAAAAATAATATGAAAACTCCTTATCCTATCACTAATGTTTTATCTTGTAAGTCTTTATCTGATAGACATCTGAGATACACTATTGCCATAACTACTAGCAAAGAGCCTAATTCCTATAATGAGGCTAGAAACAGCCCTGAATGGGTTCATGCTATGCAAAAGGAAATTAAGGCGTTACAAGACAATGGTACTTAGTTTTTGACTCAACTTCCTCCTGGAAAGAAATCCATTGGATGTAGGTGGGTCTACAAAATAAAACACAAAGCTGATGAGAGTGTGGAAAGGTATAAAGCTCGTCTTGTTGCCAAGGGCTATACCCAACAGGAAGGGATAGACTTTTTGGATACTTTCTCTCTGGTTGCTAAACTCACTTCTGTTAGACTATTACTTGCTCTCGCTGCCTCAAAGAATTGGTTTCTACATCAACTTGATGTAGATAATGCTTTCTTACATGGGGACCTAAATGAAGATGTCTACATGGATCCTCCACCTGGTTTAAATACTAACACACAGGGACAGGTTTGTAAACTCACTAAATCTCTATATGGACTGAAATAGGCCAACAGACAATGGTTTGACAAACTCTCCACTTTTTCTTATTTTTGCAAATTATACTCAATCCAAATCTGATCACTCCCTGTTTATAAAGAAAACCCCCACTGATTTCACAGCTTTACTTGTGTATGTTGATGATATTGTTTTAGCAAGAAATTCCATGAATGAAATCACTGACATAAAGGCTCTCTTACATCACCAATTTCAAATAAAAGACCTTGGGGAACTCAAATATTTTCTGGGTTTTGAGGTTGCTAGATCTAAGAAAGGGATACATCTTTGTCAAAGAAAGTATGCCCTTGATATCCTTAAAGAAACAGGAATGCTTGGAAGAAAACCATGCGCTACACCTTTTCTTAGTTGCACCAATTCCTTATACAAAACAGAAAATTATATGGATGACCCCAATGTTTATCGCAGACTAATAGGGAAGCTTTTTTATCTCACTAATACTAGACTTGATTTATGTTTCACTGTTAATCTTTTAAGCCAGTTTATGCAGGAACCTACTAACTATCATTATCAAGCCTTACAACATATCATTAGATATGTCAAGTCCAGCCCTTCTGAAGGACTTTTCTTTGCTGCTAATTCTGACATACAGATCAAAGGATTCAGTGACTCGGATTGGGCTACTTGTCCTAACACGAGGAGATTCACTACTGGTTATTGTGTTTTCTTAGGAACTTCTCTAGTTTCATGGAGGTCAAAGAAACAAAGCACTGTTTCAAGGTCCTCTACTGAAGCAGAGTATCGTGCCCTAGCTACCATTATCTTTGAAATGCAATGGCTTCATTACCTTCTTGAAGATCTTCAAATTTAACCCACTGCTATTGTCGTTCTCTACTATGACAACAACTATGCAAGGCATATTGCTCACAATCAAAGCGTTCACGAGCGGACCAAGCATATTGAGTTGGATTGTCACGTGGTACGTGAAAAAATTCAAGCCAAATTTCTACGACTTCTTCCCATTAGATCGGAGGAACAACTTGCCGATGTTTTCACCAAGTTTCCTTACCACACTCACTTCAAATCCATCATCCCCAAGCTTGGATTAGTGAATATTCACCATCCAACTTAAAGTGAGGCTATTAATGTTTCTCTTTCGTAGTAATTGCTCCTAAGAGCAACATTTAATGTTTTAGGATTTTTAGTTTTACGTTTTTATGTTTCGTTATAGGTTGTAACTAACCCATTTTTCTTATTCACTAGAACCCTATATAAATAGGGATTCCAGCATTTTGTTTTATGAGGAAAAGCGTTTGAATCATCAGCACATTCATATATTAGAATACAAGAAACGTTCTTTTACTTACCTCCAAGTACAAGCTTTTCTTCTCTTCCTCTTTAATCTTCTCTTGCGTTTTCGTTTGACAACCATAGGAACGAGCTTCGCTATCACCTCTGCTTGTGAATCTCCTTAAAGAGCTTTCGCTCTTTCTTTTCTCTCGTGCATATCCATTCTAGACTCACCTACCTTCTGACAAAAAAAGCTTCTAGGAAAAGTGATATTTTACGTTTCTGGGCTAAAGAATATTGGGCCTCAGCTTTTTTAGTTTGGGTTTATTTAATAAATACAATGCATATTATTTATATTATAGTAAGAGAAATACAATGATAACAACTTAAAGGCAAACAAACACAACACCACAACTCACAAAAAGCCAAAGTAATTGCATTTTTTACATACAAATAATTGAATCAAATTTTTTCAACATAATCAACAAAGAAGAAACACCCAAAAATCAATAACAGCTTGGGAACGAGGTTCAATGGAAAGAAGAAAAACACAACAAAAAAGAAAAACAAAAAAAAAATCAATAACCTTCGTCATCTTCAATTAAACCTGTGACTTCTAGTTAGGGATTTCTCTCTTAGGACCACTTGAAAACGCTGACACATTTTTATCGTCTTCTATTAACTTTGATTGCTAATAAGGATTTTTGGTTAGGGCATGAGTTAGGGTTAAGTAGAGCATGATGCGTAGGGGACGATGTTAGGGCACGAGGTTAGGAGTTAACTTGGTCGCGAGTCCGAGCCAATGTAGAGGAGGTGCAAGTGGTGGAGGATAGGGTTTTGACATACATCATCGAGAAGAATGAAGATTAGGGTTTTGAGAAAGTTTCTTCTTCTCTTATATGTGAGCTTCTTCTTTTTGAGTGGTTTTCTTCTTTTTTGAGTGAGTGAGCACAAGACTAAAACTTTTAATAAATAATAGAGGTATTTTTTTAATTAAACATTGTTCATCGATATTACAATAAATAGTGTTTAAATCTAAAAACACTTTCTATTAATCTATCTAAAATTATTTTTTTTAAAATATAAAACAAATAGCGTATATCTAATTAAGTGTTGTGTATGTATAATATTTTTATAAAGTTTATTTGATAAAGCGTTATTTGGGATAAAACAAATATAGATAGCGTTATCTAATTAAATACTAGAGGGCAAGTTGTCAACTAATTAATTTATTTAAAGATAAAATAAGAATAAAATAATTAATAATGCAATGAAAATTTAGAACTTCAATTATTTTCAATTTTTTTAAATAGAAAACAATAGTTGCTTTGGGATGGGATAGTAGATATGGTTGCACAACAAAACAACAAACCAAAGGGATTGGTTGAAAGATGATATACTGAGTGATTAATGTTATATCTCTCTTGGAACCTAAATTATGGTTCTAATTTAAAAGCTAGCTAATGAGATGAGACATATAATTTCTCTCTGCTTAAAAAACTTTATGATGATATAAAAAAACAGCTATTATAATATATTATTCACTTGGTTTTTCCTAATTGAATAGTTATATATTGATTTTTCATAATTACTTAAAATATGATTATATTATTATAAAAGTTGTCAATTGATTACATAAAAATACAAAACCATTATTTTCTTTCCTTATTAAATTTTTCTATTTCTGCAATGCCTCTCAAAATTGAAGTTATGTTTGGATGAAAGAAAAATACTCTTGTAAATTTTCAAGCACAGTTGTGATTTCCAGTGGCGCAAAGGAAGAAAATACTCCTTTTATAAAATGAAAGGATGTTTAGAATCTCTCAAAGTTAAATACAAGGAAAGCACGAAGTAAATGAAAAGAGACAGTATCCAAAGGTAAGGAGGGCAAAAATGAAATGAATAAATTGTGATTTTTCAGCAAAATACATATGGCATAAACGTGTTTATATATATATATGCAGTGCTTTGTCTGATCAGTTGTTCATATTGGCATTGTAGTGGTGGGAAGCAGAGAAGTAGAAAGAATGGGAAAATGAATTAGCAAGGGAAACCCACTCTGCACTTAAGGCTTCCAGAATAGCGTGTAAGCCTTCCGACGTAACTTCCTGGCTTGGCTTTGATCATGTCTAGCCTTGAGAATGGTCTGTTAACAAGCTCAGGCCCAGATTGCACAAAAAATGCTCCGTTCATGTACTCATCGTTGATTGATCTCCACTGCCATTGTTTCCACACGTTCTCAGGAGAGTATTCTCTCTTTGTGATCTCCTTAGCATATATGTTGTCAGGGCCAATGAATCTGTTACCCTCGCTTATGATCGTGGGGTTCATGCTCCCTCCAATCGCATACATTTCCCAGTGAGTGTAATCGTTGTTGACCACATGGAAGAAACCATGTCTGCATCTGGGCATCCTTTGAATCAATCTCTTCCCAAAGTGGTTGAATGCCAGAGTGATTTGCATGATCTTATCTGCATCGTAGCTGTCGCTGGCACCGAACAGCATCGCCTCGTTGTGGTCTGTGAAATGGCTATTGGAAATCGTAATGGCAGTGGATCCCATGATGGCATCGATAAGTCCATCGTAGCAATTTCTCATGGAAACATGATCGATCCAAATGTTGCTAGAACCAAAGATGGAAATGCCATCTCCATCACTCTGAGTCCTGAGCCCATAATGTGTCTCAGAATCTCTGATCAGCCCACCACCATGAACGGAAATGTCGTAGACCTTAATTCCATGAATGATCACGTTCTTGATGAACTGGATGGTGATGCCAGCACCATTGGAAATGTAGACATCGACGCCTCTTCCATCAATGGTCTTGTTGCTGGTCATGATGAGCTCCTGCTTCAGGTTGATGATCATGTTGCGTTCAAAGATGATCCACAACGGGCCATTACGTGTAACTGCATGGCGGAGAGTTCCTGGCTTTAGGTCAACCATGTTATCATCCGAAGGGTCTGTTACCACGTAGATCGGACCACCTTTTCCTCCAACAGTGTTTCTTCCAAAGCCCTGAACACAATCTGCAAGCTTCTGCCTGTTGTTGGCCCAGTTGGGGTCACACCTCCAGCACCTGTCAATGGGGTTCGTCGCCATGCATGGCCCCCCGTCACCGTTCTTTCCCTTCAAGTTCCTTCGCGTATCCTTCCCAACTATAAGTCTGTTTTGTCAAAAAAAAAAAAACACAACACAATTCAGCAACTGTTACATAAAAAATGCATTGTTGTTAAGAAAAAAAATGGAAGGTGTTAAGGTATGAGAAAGCTGACTCGCTGACAGAGGAAGTGAAGTTTCCTGAGACTGAATATGGATCTTCAAAGTATGCTGCTTTATTGTCCTCTGCAGCCTTTTGTGCCCGATCCTTCCAGTATGTATCAAACTCGTTTTCATGGTTCTTCCAATACTGATCATCCTCCAAGGGATTGGCATTCAGGGTAGGGATTAAGACTGCCAAATAAAACAGAACAAAAAAGTTCTTTCCGATTGCCATATATATTTAGTTTTCTTTTTCCTCTTTTTTTATTTTTTTTTTTTCAATTACGCGGCCAAGGTTTGACTCCTGTGGTGTGGAAGCTAACCTCGGCCACCACAAAAGAAAATAAAGAACCCTTCTTATTTGGAACTGAGGAAAAGTGTTTGATGAAGGTTTCTGATGATATGGAACGTAAAGGAGGGTATTTATATATATTGAAAACTGCGATTCAAAACCCAAATTAGGGTGTTGTTAGAGATATACAATGCTGAAATCAAGACTAGCCGATTAATAAATTCTTAGGTGTATTTGACTTTCATTTCACTTGCGGCCATGCACAACCCTACTTTTGCAAATTCCTATTTTTCATAAAGACAAAATCAACTCGTTTGACTCTAAATTGGGCATGGGAAATCAACCTCAATTACACGTTTTATATTAAGCCTATATATTTCAGTAAATTATATTTTTTTTAATTTTTTTTAAATAATGTTCGAAATGCATTAACAAATCTTCTTAATTATATCATTTTTATTGTTTTTTTTATTAAAAAATGGTGTTTAATAAAGAAGTCAGAAATTGTATATTATAGTTAGATTTTCTTTTTATGGAATTAGTTAAGATTTAAGAAAACAATTTTGAGCCTGTGTTTAGTGAAAATTGATGGTCACATCATAAAAATTTGTTTTTCACTACTTGTTTTCCTGAGTGCTTTTATAAAACTCATTAACTATCACGTTTATATGCACATTTTATCGTTCAAACATTTTACGAATTTTATTTTTTAATTTTTTTTCCAAATAATTTAATAGTAAAAATTTTCACTATTTTGTAAATTTACCTATTTTTAAAATTTAATGTGGAAAGATGACATGTTATGAAAGAAAATAAAAACATCAAAATAACTTCATTTTGTAAAAACATTACCTTTTTCATATAATTATTTATTTATTTTGATCAACATGATCTCTTTATCAATAAAAAAAATAATCAAACTTCTCAATTTTAAAAAATCAATAATAATTATTAATATGCAATGATTATAAATTCTATTCCGTGTAAATTAAAATGGTTAATATTTTTTTATTAGAGATTTTATTATTAATTATATTGTCCTGTTTTAAAATATTAAGGAATTTGAATGAATATTCTTATTGAGTGTGGTATTAAATTGAATAAAATAAATAAAAATAAATAAAATTGTGAAATCAAAAAATAATAATAATAATAATAATAATAGCTAAACTACATGTCGCCTTCTTTTGCAAATAATCATTTGGTTAAAAATTTAGCAATAGTATAACTTGTAAAAGTTATAAACTTATTAAAAATAATTCAAATCAAAAACATATTTAAAAAATATGATTGGTGAAATGATAAAAATTGTAATTAACTTAACTTATTTAACTTTACGTTTTTTAGAAGTATTTATTCTCTAAAAGAATTAAATTACTATACTATTTTATTTAACGTCAAATTTCGATTACAGATTTTAAAACCAATAGCATTCCAACTTAAATTACACTTTTAAAAACAAATGACATACTCTAATACGCATAAAGTTAACCTTCAACTTTTAAGTAGACACGAAATTTCAAATTGGAAAAATTTATATATACATCTTCCAACTTTCCTAAACCCTTCTAATACTTAATAAAAAAAATTAATATTTTTATTTTTCTAATTGATTAATCTAAAATTATTTTATATTTTAAAATAAAAATATTATTTGATTAGTGTTCGATAGATATTAAATAAAAAATTAAGTTTTTATATATCATCACTCTTTCAAATTTGCAATAGTGTATATAAATAAGATTAGTATTTAGCAGTTCGTTGCAAGATATTTATTCTATTAGTGTAATTAATTTGACTTAAAGTATTTATAAGAAAATATAGATCAAGACTATTAGGTATGAAAATGGAAGAGATAGACACGCATACATTAAGAGTCAAATATGCATTCAAAATATTACAAAATAATAAATATAAGAGGAGAAAAAGATGAAAATTTTCAATTACTATAGTGAACAAATGAAATCCATAATGTAAAACAATTTATATGAAGAATGGGCATGAACAACATTGCAAGCAGGGAAACATAAGTAAATGTGGTACTCTATAAGACATGTGTGTTTTTCAAAGAACAAGATGGACTATCCAACATTTGCTTTTAAATTATAAGGTGTCTAGCACGACTTGAAACTTATTTCCATCAGTTCTACATGCTTAGGATGAATAATAATGGAAACTGTTAAAAATATTATATCTTTTATCTTTCAGTTTATTTTTCAGTTAGTTTGTTATTATTTATTATTTGTATTTTGGGCTTAGCCCATATTTTCTCTATTATAAATAGAGAACCCTATGTGTGTATAACACAAGGGAGATTAATCCAATATATAATTTTCAATATGTTTAACATGGTATCAGAGCAGGTTTTCTGATCTCTTTCGGTAGTCTTTGCTGTCTGCCGATGGCCGGCCGTCATGGCCGCCGGCAGCCCCTAAAAATATCCAGAATCAGAGACAAGTCTCCTAGAAACCACTGCCTCCTCTGAATGACTGGACCTCCCTCTCTAAGCAGCCATTGCTGGCATCGAAATCTGTCTTCTTCTCGCCGCATGCTTCTGTATCTTCGAACCTCCTTCTTCTTTCTGCATAATCTGTAGTAGAGGGTTTCGCCTCTGTAGTAGAGGGTTTCGCCTCTGTAGTAGAGGGTTTCGCCTCTGTAGTAGAGGGTTTCGCCTCTGTAGTAGAGGGTTTCGCCTCTGTAGTAGAGGGTTTCGCCTCTGTATTGCTGCTCTCCTTCCCTGCTGCTCTCCTTCGTATACTTTTGAAGTTGAAGTTTCACAAGTTTGGTTCACACTTTTGAAGTTGAAGTGTTTATTGTCTCACTCTTAAAGAAAAATCATCGTTCAAAACCTAGTTTAGTTATTTCAAGCTTGGTTCATACAATTTGTATGCTCCAGCTTGAGGGGGAGTGTTAAAAATATTATATCTTTTATCTTTCAGTTTATTTTTCAGTTAGTTTGTTATTATTTATTATTTGTATTTTGGGCTTAGCCCATATTTTCTCTATTATAAATAGAGAACCCTATGTGTGTATAACACAAGGGAGATTAATCCAATATATAATTTTCAATATGTTTAACAGAAACATTATCTGAAAAACTATGTGAATGATAATAATGATATGTATATGGGAACATATAAATAATGTGTTGTTTATGAGTGTCATAATAATTTATGGTGAGGGAATATTTGGAACGCTAAATTGAAAATCTAGACATGGATTAGAAACAAATCTAAAGAAGCAAACTTCTCATTTTTTTTTTCTTTACCAGTGCATTTGTCCAATGGCATGCATTATAAGCATACAAAAGTGAAGGGTTGGGTTGATTTCTTGTCAAAGCTTAGGCAGATGCAATATGAAACTATCTCAGTGAGAAATCACTATACTATTTTTCTATGATATTCCACATATAATTTTACATCATTGTCCACTTCTCATGTTACAAAATCAGTTACATGGTTTACATGGCTACATATGAAGAAATATTGTAGATATATGAGGAACAAATTTTGAATTGGTTGTTGTTGGTCTTTTAAACGATTGTATCATTTGGAACAACACACAAGAAAATAGGATAATAAGCAAGACCGATAGATATAGAAAGAAGAGACAAAGACAATGTTTTAATTTCTAGCTCAGTTTTGTGTTTGCTCAGTTTATAAGTACGTTTAATAACTTTGTCTTAGGTTGGCCATTTAGGACTATTTTGAATGAAATACCATCTCTATCTTTTGTAATATATGGTTTCTTTACACTTTGTACACTAATTTTTATTTATTTAGGTTGATGTCCCCAAGTACATACTCACATTTGTAAATTCATTTTTCTAATAAAAAAACATCATCATTAAAGTCATTATATTTTACTCATGAAATAAAACAATAAATATGAAAGAAATACTAAATGATTGTATTAACATCTAGTATCAGTTTATCGTCATTTATGTTTAGGCTGAACTAGTGAACTTGTAACATATCAAAAATACAGTCTAAAATTATATAATAGAATAATCACATTAAATAATAATCCAGATCAGTCTTACGCTAAAATAAAGCGTACGCTCATGGCCGAACAGCCTTACAAAAGAGTTACAAATTTAACTGTACAGGAGTATAATTCTGACCGAACGGCTTACAAAAAAAAATACCAAATGGTCATACATAACAAAAAGGAAGATGATTGAACGATCATCTTACTATAAACTAACTACTGACCGAACGTCCTACTGTTCGGTCTTCACTTCTACCTCGACCAGGTTCTCTTCTTCCAGCGCATCTTCTAACAGCTTGTCTTCTTCTGCTCACATCCACACGGATGATCATTACAATAACAAGACGAACGTACAAAACAAGACAAGACAAGAACACAGAGAGTATACATAAGAATCACATTAAGTAAAACAATATTGAATTATAGCTATAAATATAGAAGCAAAAGACCACCTTTTGTGTTCAACTGAAACGCTGAGAAGTTATGGGATTATCCTGTGAATAAAGTCAGGTAAGTCCTTTTAAATTCAAACTACTAACATCGTAATTATATTCTTGTCAAGTTTGCATTGATTGAAAACTTACAATTTAAAACAATGTTAGCCTGATAGAAAAACGATCGTATAACTTTCCAAAAAGTAACAAGTTATTACATCATCTTCTGGTCGATATTTCGTAGTATTTAAGAAAATCTGACTTAAATAAAAGAAAAACTAAATTCATAAATATAGTTGTAATCTTAGGGCATGTTTGGAATAAAAGATTTTAAAGACAAGGGAAATTAAGGATAAAATTTTCATATGCTCTAATCCAAGAATTTTGAAATTAAATAAATAAATCGATAAGCTATCATGAAATTATCAACTTATTCATTCATATAAACATTCCCTTTCCTTTTTGTCCAATACATTGCCATCTTGATTCAGGAAGCTGCTCAAAGAATTATGTACCATATATGGCAGTTGCATACATTATTGTCAATAGTAAATATCTAAATATTGTACATTGTGTATAAACAAAGTAATGTATAATATTAAGGCTTTCTGATTCCAGAAGAGTCAGCAGTGGACTGAAATGAACCCTCTGCAATCTTTTCTATAATATTGCTTCTATACGGCAATTATGGCTTGTCACACCATCATCTATTCTTCTGTCTTTATACTTGCCTCCTAAGAAACATGTACAAAGTGGTGATGATGATTTTCCAAAGGAACATACACTTGAAAGATAAAAAGAGTGATATTACGATGCCTCCCAAATCTTATAGTCCCTTCCCTCCAAAGCTGAGGACCATTTTTGGGATCCACTGGGTGGTTCAAATTGACCAGGTCCAATCTTCATAGCAACTTTTTCATCTATCAAAGCTGCATAAACATCCCTTTCTGCCTTGCAAATTTTAACCTTAAACATAAGAATTATCAAAGCTGCAAAGGTTAGTGTTCCAAAATAATGTCAACGTTTCTACGTTATCTAAAGAAAATATTCAAACTTTTTATTAAGATATAATATGTAAGGATGCTTGTGGGTTCCCGTATCAAACACCAAGAAAAGTAAATGTCACGCTTTTCAAGTTTTAAATCTCAGTAGTAAAGACATTGTTGCAGCGAAAGCTCAGATGCATTCTCAAGGAATGTTGCAAGCAGATATTTTCATTTACTTGTCCAACGTTATTGCAATTGTCATCTATATCACTATGAGTAATTAGTTCATTCTGCTAGCATAAGTTGATAACCAAAACATGTTTTGTGATATAACTCCATCACTGTAAATTAGGAAGTTTAGAAACTTCAGATAGTGAGGATGCTGTGAGAAAGAGGTGTGAAATGAGGATCTGGGCTGCAATAAACTACCTAAAGTGGCCAGCATGAGGGAAAAGTTAGGAGCAAAGCAATGAATTAAAGAAGGGATAGATGGGTGAGTGCTGGAGAGTTATTTTGAAATTAAGGTTTTGAAACAACAACTAACACCATAGAGATTATTGTCATTCTGTATTATCCTTTTCCGGTTGAAAGAATTATGAATTACGTATTACTTTGCCACATTTTCTGATGCGTTAATTTCAGTGCAGTGGCTGTCAGTACATAATGCAGTGATAGATTTTCAGTTTCTATGACTTTGTTATGGCAAGGAAGAAGTTCCTCGTCATCCACCCCAGAAATTATCCATTTAAACAATTGTATGCAGTACATAATAGAATGTTCTGATACTCACTGTACTCCTGCAGTGGATCTTGTTCCGCTTTCTGATAGAGAGAAGTGTTGATATTTCAGTTTTATATTGAGAAAAAAGATGGTCATAGAATACTGATGGAGTTCCTGGGTGAGTAAGAGTGTAAGCATATCCTTGCATTTCTTTTCCACTGGGAAATCTCCAATGACCCTTCATACAAGAAAATATGAAAGAAAATTTACGATAGTTTATATTTTAGCATGACAAATAAGTATTAAGTATAACCATAATATGAAAGAAACTTTATGATAGTATATATATTCGAAAAGATTCAGAGTGAAATGCCTAATTTGAAACGTCCAATCTTACTAATGAAGTCATTCATAATAATAGGTGCGGTCAAAGATAATGAATTATTTCTATCAAAAATTAGCCTTGAGAGAATTTCTAAGAGTATCAGAATATTTTTGAAAGGGGAAGCTCAAACCTGGGTAGAACCAGTATCATGATTTTCTATAAAAGTAACAGCACGAGATGGCCACCATCCAAGAACACCAGGGGGCTTCCCCTTCTGATCTGACAAGCGCCAGTATTCACATCTTTCCAAAGCCTATATGTGCAAGAGAAAAGAATGCTAATTATTCATATTTACCATACAATACATTATAGTCAAGTCACAACATAATTCTCTCCCGTATGAACATCTATTAAATCTCTCCTATGGCAACAAGCAGCTTATTAGCAATGAGATTCGTTCACTAGAAGCAATAATTTAAAACAAAAAAGAAGTCAAAGAAACAGTAGTTTACTGCCTTCACGAAAAAAAAAAGATTGCAAACAAATTCCAACAAGACAGAAACTAGTAATATTTCAAAACAGATAAATGACTTGGTAAAATTTGCAAGTCCTCCAAGAGCTATGTCCGGTAGATTCAGAAAATCTTACCCATGAGATAATTAAAATAAATGACGCTGAAAGTTGAAACAATCAACTTGAGTGCTTACAGAGTGAAGAATTCCTTTGGTTGTAACATCAAATGCGCCAGCAGTACCACCAGTAGCATTGATCCAGTCAACGATCCTTTGCCTATGTGCATCTTGATTATGATCCATTTCACCATATGTATAACTAAGAGAATCCCAATACTCTCCTACAGCAAAGTATGGCTCACTTGCTTCCAGGTAGTCCTTTACATAACCACCCCAAAATCCTCTGACAAAGTCAAGCCTCCACCCATCATACCCGATTTCTCTCCTGAAAAGTAACAGTATTAGAAGAAAAAAAACTACAATTATTGTAATACTTCAAAACAAAGAAAGATGAGGGAGGGGGGAGGTAAAGAAGTCATTAACAAAGCATCGTAGGAAAATAGTATTTCTTGAAATTATAGGGAATAGAGATTAAGGTAGAGAGAGAGAAAATAAAACAAACAATGAATCACATTCTCTAACATTTACTAGAAGGATCAAAAAATACAAATTACTTACCCTTATTTATATTCATATACTAGACTCCTATGTCCAATTAAATTAGATATCAAATCATGAAATACGCATATCACTCTATGAGATCATCTATTATACTTTAAATACTCTTAAATAGAACAATATTACAAAAGGCAAATAATTATGAACGTAGGAAGAAAGGAAAGAATCAACTGAGTGTTTGGATCGCAAGATAAAAAGGCCTGGTTATCAATCCCAACCTAAGTTGTGGTGCATAGAGGCCTAACTGAAAACCGCTTTAGTGGTTGGCAGGATGGCCATTATATTGAAGATTATAGATACTAGATAAATAATCTATAATCTATATAGTATGCACATGTAAATGGTGTAAAAAATATCCAAAATTGAAAATCTTTGCATAATATTTATTATTAATAATAAAAAAGGCATAACATACTTTCACCATTAACTTGAGCTGTAAGATCTAAGTTTTCTTTAGAGATCAATTTTAAAAAAG
This sequence comes from Vigna nakashimae, assembly GCA_034642375.1. Classification (NCBI taxonomy): domain Eukaryota; kingdom Viridiplantae; phylum Streptophyta; class Magnoliopsida; order Fabales; family Fabaceae; genus Vigna; species Vigna nakashimae. The sequence continues at coordinate 33,762,585 of CM067758.1, forward strand.
ATATAGAATAAAGGTTTATAAATGAGTTATCAATATTCATTCTTTATTTCGTTAGAAACTCTACCGCTCTAAAATCCCATCTAAACTCTAGAATTTTGAAGTTTGAAATAATCTGTTTTATAAACAAATTATATCACCGAAGAAATGGCAGCTGGTGGATAAAGATAGACTAATCATAATATTGATCTAGGTAAGTTATTATTTCCTATCATTGGTTCAATACATTTTCTTCTTTTTGTGGGTTTGGAAAGGAAAGATCATAGTGGTTTGATTAAAGGAAGATGCTGTCAATGTAGGGACTTATGTTTATGGAAGTACAGCCAGGTTTCCAAGAGGCATAAGAAAAAGTTTCCTTAGTAAGCACATTATCTTCAGGTAAATAGCATCTATTTAGTATGATATTTATTGAATTGTATATGTTTTGAATGTATTATGAGTCTAATGCAGACCACACACTATATATTTATAACATAACACATAATAAATTATAATAAAAACACCTAATAATTAGAAATCAATCGTCCTAATTTCTTTCTCTGTAACGCATAATTCCCTAGAAATCTGTAATAGATTATTACATTCTAACACTCCTCCTGAAGTTAGAGCATATATGTCATATGTACCAAGTTTGTTATAAATGATCTAAGGGACTTGATGAACATAAAACATGTCAGCCAGCTGATTGCTAGAGTTAACAAAATCAGTACTAATTTCTCCAAAGAGCACCTTTTCTCCAATAAAGTGACAATCAATTTCAATGTGTTTAGTTCTTTTATGGAAAACCGGGTTTGCTGTGATGTGAAATGCAGCTTGATTGTTACAAATAAGCTTTGTTTCATGGATGTCTCCTATTTTTAGTTGTAGTAGTAGTTGCCTAAACCACGTAAGTGGACCAAGATAAGTATTTTTCCAGTTGAGCTTTGCAGTGGTAATAGTAGGAGTAATAGATAGAAAGGATGTCATTCCAATAGGAGAAGCCATTCCGAAAAAGAAAACATGAAAGGAAAATCCTATCTTGAGGGAAAAACCCTAAGTGTAAGTTACGGCCAACGAAACAGAAGGTGGTAATAGTAGGAGTAATAGATAGAAAGGAAGTCATTCCAATAGGAGAAGCCATTTCGAAAAAGAAAACATGAAAGGAAAATCCTATCTTGAGGGAAAAACCTTAAGTGTAAGTTACGGCCAACGAAACAGAAGGACATGGACAGCAATATGTTCAGGAGGCTTAAGCAAGACAAAAGGTAGCGGCATGGTGTGATTCTGACACCAAGAAGACGACACATGACAAACACACGCCCGAAGCTAGCCAGAAAACAACAGTGCATAACTTTGACGTACATAACTTTGACTTCTTGAGACAACCACCAGGGATGAGTCACACTTCTTGAGACGTACATAACTTTGACTTCGCCAAAGAAGATGCGACGGCGGACGGCGGTAGCGAACGGCAAAAGCGAAAGTGCTGATGACAGATAATGAAGATGAAAGGTCTCACTCTTAATAGCAAGTTGAAGAACTTGAATTAAGTAAAACAGTGTATTTTTCCTTGATAGATTGTTACAATTTACTATTGTATTTATAGAGTACAAAGGTGCAAAATACAAAAGGTCATGCACCTCCCAAAACCCTAACCTAACAGTTGGGTTCCCATACATAAATAATAATAATAATAATAAAGAAACATTACATTTCAACACTCACAAGTGGTTGTTGCCATAGCACAATATTCTAATTTTGCACTAGACCTAGCAACTATATTTTGCTCCTTGCTTCTCTATGAGATAATGTTGAAATGTCAAATGTAATATTTATTTATGTTAGGAGGTGCCTAACTTGTCTAGGAGGTGCCTAACTTGTGTCTTTAGGATGTGCCTAACTTAGGTTAGAGTGTGCCTAACTATTAGGTTCATAGTTCTATAAATAGGTAGTATCTTGTAATAAGTTTTATGGAAGAAATATAGATTACATTGTATTTCATGTTTTACAATATGGTATCAGAGCTTTAGTCTCTTCCATCACTATCTTTGCTGTCCGCCGGCGGCCGGCCGCCGTGCCGCCGGCGGGTCCTTCAAACATGTGTCTTTATTCCTGCAATTGCCCCAGTCAAGCTGTTAGACTTATGTCTCTTTCAGCCTTTGTGTTTCAGTGGGCAGCTCTCTAAAATTAGAGTGCAGTCCTTTTTTTCTGCCTTAGCCAAACTCAGTTTCTAAGACTTATGTCTTTCTCAATTGGCCTTTCTCCAATATCACCAACACTTTCTTAGTCTGGACCATTGTTCTGGAACTGCATCCAGAGACTAAAAATCTCTTCTTCGAAGAGGGAACCTAAAGAGCCCACTGTCTTCACTGTTATTCCGTTGTGAAACACTGCCCTCTGCCGTCGATCACCGTCGACCGCCGAGTCGACCGCCGCCGGCCACCGTCTACCGCCGGCCACCGTCGCAGTTCCGTCCGATGACCAGTGGATCTGGACCGCCTCCTTGAGCGACGGTCAACCCCGCCGGAGTCAGGTACAGAATCCTCTCAACGCGCCTCCACGCGCCGCCTGTGTGTCTGTCACGCGCCGCCATGTCGCCGGCAATCGTCACTGTTCCGACAGTTGTCCAGTGGATCTGGACCTTCTCTTTAAGCGCGATCCAACCCTAGTGGTCCCGTCCTCCGAAGCCTCCGCACCAGTTGTCACGCGCCGCTTCTTCTCCGTCAGATCTCAGGCGCGTGTTTGTCACGCGCCGCCTTCCCAGCGTCGGAATCCAACCGCGACGCTGCCGGTCGTCTCGCCGGAGCATTCTCTCTCTTTTCAGACCCTCGAGAGCAGCCATTGCTGTAAGCTCCAATGGGTTTCGTCTTCCGCATCGTCGGACCTCTCTCTCGTCGCATCCTTTCGCTGTTGTCTCCATTTCGAAGCATTCCGTCTTCGTTCTCCAGTTCTGATTTCTCGATCAACTTCGACGCCACTGTGCACTTCTGTCTTCTCAGTTTGGTTTCTCGAACAACTGCCCATGTGCACTTCTTTCTTCTCCATTCTGGAAAGTTCTTCTCTGTCACACCTTGCTGAAGCACTTGGAGTGCATCCGGTTGCCGTTTTCGATTGCCGTTTGATTGCGCAATCCTGTATTGTTTTGTCATCTTCTCTATTCTGAAGGGTCTCTCTTTCTCCACCACTAGGTTCTTCTTCATCGGTTTCTGTTTCAAGAAACTGAACCAAGTATTGCTGTGATGTTTTGATACTGCTGTATCAGGCACGGTACCACAGTCAGTTGCTGCAACTGCTGAAGATTGTTGCTGCCTTAATTTTCTTTGGTGAAGATTTCGTTGTTTCCGCGATATTAGCAATTGTGATACTTCTGCCGAGGGGGAGTATGGTTCAAGACAACGCGGGAGAAAGTTTCCACCTGCCCGCTCCTTGCAACCAAGCGCTCCTTCTTTTCCTTGCTGCTCCGATGATTCAACTTGTGAGCCAAGTCTGTTCAGATTCTTGAGGACCACAAATGTCCACTCACGACGCCACTGCGTCAGTTCTTTCTGCCATGTGAAGGGATTTTTACACCGCCAATGCCTTGTTGAAACAGCTCATTGAGAGTTGTTCTTTGAGATCGACCGCTGATTTGACTCGTTTGATGCTATGGGATTGAGTTTGTCCCTCGTACGGATCGGTTCTCACCCGTTCTTCCACCTCCGTGAGAGGGGAAGTTTCAGCCGCTGTAGGGTGATTAAGTCCCTACAGGTTTGTTGCTGGTTGTTGCTATTTAGGGCAGTTAAGACCCTAAAGGTTCATTGGTGTTCAAGATAGTGAAGTCCCTGAAGGTTTGTTGCTACACAGGGCACTGAAGTCCCTGAAGGTTCATTGTGAAGGTTCATTGTTTAGAGTCCCTGAAGGTTCGTTGTTTAGGGTGGTTAAGTCCCTACAAGTTTGTGGTTGTTAGCCTTTGAAGGCCTCTCAAGTAACTGATGGAGATCTCTTGCGTCTGAAGACTTTCTGAGTTGAAGTTTCATGGTGCTAGTTCACCCTCGTCCATTGCTGTCCAAGTTGAAGTTTCTTGGGCTACACTTGTTAGTGTGTGCAATTTGGATTATTGATGTTATTTCCATTTGAGTTTTGTCTAGTCCAAGCTTGGTTCATACAATCTTGTATGATCCAGCTTGAGGGGGAGTGTTGAAATGTCAAATGTAATATTTATTTATGTTAGGAGGTGCCTAACTTGTCTAGGAGGTTCCTAACTTGTGTCTTTAGGATGTGCCTAACTTAGGTTAGAGTGTGCCTAACTATTAGGTTCATAGTTCTATAAATAGGTAGTATCTTGTAATAAGTTTTATGGAAGAAATATAGATTACATTGTATTTCATGTTTTACAATAGATAAGGTTTCCTCCGATAAGAACACAGTTCTCAAAAGTGGATGTTCTATCTGATTGTGATCCTGCCCAATCCACATCAAAGCAACAAGTGATCTTAGTATTGCCTTTGTCTTCATACAATCATCCTCGTCCTAGAGCATTTTTTATGTATCAAAGGATACATGTCACAGCATCCCAATGGCTATCACAAGGAGCATTTAGAAATTGGATTACCATACTAACCGCAAAAAGTAATGTCAAGTCTAGTGATAGTGAGATAGTTGAGTCTACCTACCAGGCGACGATATCTTTTCAGATCTTTCCATGTCTCCCCATGACACGGAAGAAGCTTGATATCAAGATCGATAAGAGTATCACAAGGACGACAGTCAACCATGGCAATTTTAGTAAGAATGTGTAGGACATGCTTATATTGAGTAATGACAATTCCAAAAGCAAATTGAGCAACTTCAATTCCTGAGAAATATTTTAGAGGACCGAGATCTTTAGTATGAAATTGTTGTTAAAGGTGCTCTTTGAGTTGTCGAATTCCACCTCATCAATACCAATGATGACAATGTCATCAACATAAACAACAAGGTAAATGCACTTGCCATATAAGGAAAGAAAAGAGAAGACAAAATGATCAACCTCACACCTAGTCATGCCAAGATGTGTCAAGACAGAACTGAAACGACCAAACCAAGCCCGGGCAGATTTCTTCAAACCATAGAGAGACTGTTGAAGCTTACAAATAAGACGAGAATCGCCGGGAGAAAGAAAGCCAAGGGGTTGATCCATATAAAATTTTGTTATTCACCATGTAAGAATGCATTTTTAATATATCTAGTTGATGAAGAGGCCAATGATGAATAGTAGCCATAGCTAGAAAGAGACACCCAAGAGCTATAGTTGCTCATCCTAGTCAGTTGTTCACATGGAATCAATAGAACAGTGGTAAAACTAATGGCAGAGGAGGTACTTGAGTGTTAGCTTTCAAAAGCCATGGGAAAAGTACCTGAAATGGGCTAAAAAGGGGGTTGGGGTATAAGGAAGGATGCAGAAGGCCTGGTTAGTTGGGTAGAAGCTCGATCTGCCGATGAGAAGCTTAACCAATAGAGGAGAAGCGCGGTAATCCAGGGAGAAGCTCAGCCAACAAAGGAGAAGCTCAATCTGTGGGTGAGAAGCTCGGCCAGTAGAAGAGAAGCTCGGTCAGCCGAGAAGAAGCTCAATTTGCTAGGGAGAAGCTCGGCCAACAAAGGAGAAGCTCGGTCAATTGGGTGAGACGTATGCGCCAAAAATAGGTGGCGCATGTTGGTGCGTGCGATGGTGGATCGAACCGGTGAATGAAGCGTAGTGGTCACCAAAGGAAGAGGATCTCGATCGCAGTGGTCACCGGAGGAATAGAACACTCGGTGACAGAGAAAAGGGGCACATAATGGCCGCAGTTACTGTTCACCCAAAAAAAACAGAAAAAAAAATAAACCAAGATCAAAACCCTAAACTACTGATACCATATAGAATTGTATGTATGAGTGTATTGTGTGTCTAATGCAAACCACACATTATGTATTTATAGCATAATACATAATCAATTATAATTAAAACACCTAATAATTAGGAATCGATCACCTTAATTCCCAGATTATGCAACGCTTACTTCCCTATAAATCTTTAACCGCTTATTACATTCTAAAAATATTGTTTAGATGTGTGGATTTTATGGTGATTAAAATGGGATGTAAGCTGAAAAGTGACATTATAAGCATGTGTATTGTTAGATATTAAGATGTGTGTTTCTGTTATTTGGGCTTAGTCTATTCTGTATTAAGGGCATTGGCCCATATCTTACAATATAAATAAACTACCCTATGTGTATGTTAAACACACAAGGGATATTTTCTCCCAATCTTCTCTATTTCTCATATGGTATCTAGAGCACAGGAATAGTTCCAGTCAACTCCACGGTCTCCGGCACCTATACACTTGTCCATTGACAAGTTAGATGGCACAAATTATGCAACATGGGCGTCCGACATCAAACTTTGGTTGAAGAGTCAGGGGTACTTAGATCATCTTACTCAAAATGTGACTATTGCTCCCATAGATGACACTTCCCGCTGGATGAAAATTGATGCTCAGTTATGTATTGTTATAAAGTCCACCATTCACTCCTCACTGAAACAAATGTTTCGATCCTATGAAACATGTTCAGAAGTATGGGCACAAGCGAAGTTGTTATACACCAATGACACTCAGCGTCTTTATGGTGTTTGTCAGGACCTATTAACTGTTATTGGTCCGCGCAATCCTGGTCCCATGGCAGATTATTTGGGTAAAATTCATGCCCTTCTTCATGACTTTAATGATATATTACCTCCTGCTTCCACTCCTGCTGAAGAATTGGAACAACGATCAAAGTTCTTCATGTTGTTGGCATTATACGGACTCTCTGATGATGTTTCTCATGTCCGTGATCAGATTTTGGGTTCTCCTGTCATACCCAACTTTACTTCTACTTGTTCTGCTCTTTTGCGTATACCGAGCAAACCTGTCACTGAGACATCCTCCCATACTGATGATTCCTCTGTTATGGCTGCTCAACGTGATGATCGAAGTCGGTCTCGCAAGCCAAGTAAAGGACGTCCAAAATGTGACCATTGTGGCAAGTTAGGCCACAAGATTGATAAATGTTATGCTCTCCATGGACGTCCTCCTCGATCTGTAGCAATGGCAAATTCTGATCCACCTCCCCGATCACCGTCTGCAGACCATCCTACTTCATCTAATACCATAGACAAACCTGCACTCTTCAACGAATTTCTCAGATGGTATGAGGATCATCAGCACTCTGGTTCCACTACATCTGCATCTGTTGCACGTACAGGTACACCTTTTGTTGGTCTAACTCACTCTCTCGGACCTTGGGTCCTTGACTCAGGCGCCACTGATCACATCACCGGTAACAAGTCTTTGTTTTCTTCCTTGTCATGTCCTGATAATTTACCCTTGGTAACAATGGCTGATGGGTCTAGAGTCTCATCTCATGGTATTGGTACTGTTAATATTTTTCCATCCATATCCATTGATCATGTACTTTATGTCCCTGGGTCTCCCTTCAACTTACTGTCCATTAGTCGTTTAACTCGCACTCTTAATTGTGTTATTTCATTTACTAAAGATTCTGTTTGGTTGCAGGACCGGAGTTCGAAACACATGATTGGCACAGGATGTGAGTCTCATGGCCTTTATCATCTTCGTCCTTCTCCACATGTTGGCGTAGTCATGGAGTCACCATCCCTTCTTCATGCTCAGTTCGGTCATCCTAGTCTTGCCAAACTACAACAACTTGTCCCGAGGTTGTCCACATTATCAAGTTTGTCGTGTGAGTCTTGTCAGTTAGGGAAGCATACTCGTAGTTCCTTTCCTCGTAGTGTCTCACAACGGGCGTCGTCTCCCTTTTCATTGGTTCATTCTGACATTTGGGGACCTAGTCGTGTTAAGTCCATTTTCGGTTTTCAGTATTTTGTTACTTTTATTGATGACTATTCCAGATGTACTTGGCTGTTTTTAATGAAGAATCGTTCTGAGTTGTTTTCTATTTTCCAATCTTTTTTCAATGAAATAAAAACACAGTTTGGGGTTTCTATTCGACATTTACGTAGTGATAATGGCCGTGAATACCTTTCTCAACAGTTTAAACAGTTTATGGCTTCTCATGGCATTCTTCACCAAACCTCATGTGCTTATACCCCTCAACAAAATGGGGTGGCTGAGCGCAAGAATAGACACCTTATTGAAACAACTCGTACACTTCTGATACATGGTCAAGTACCCTCACGCTTTTGGGGTGATGCAGTTCTCACAGCATGTTATCTTATCAACCGCATGCCATCTTCCGTCCTAGATAACAAAATCCCTCATTCTATCTTATTTCTTCAAGACCCTCTGCATCCATTACCTCTTCGAGTTTTTGGGTCTACATGTTTTGTTCATGATTTTAGTCCTGGTCTTGATAAGTTGTCTCCTAGATCTCACAAATGTGTCTTCTTAGGATTTCCCCGGTCACAAAAGGGCTATAAGTGTTTTTCCCCATCTCTCAATCGTCATTTTATCTCTGCTGATGTCACTTTTGATGAGTCTTCTTTTTACTTTTCACATCTATCTTCTAGTTCTGTACCTCTCCCTGTTACTGTTGATATTCCTCTTGTCTGTGATCCTCCTGGTGATACTCCACCCCTTTTGTCTTCTCCTTCTTTAGACTCTCATTCACCACAGGCTCATCCTTCACCTCCACCACTTCAGGTTTATAGTCGCCGTAATTGCCTACCTCATGACTCACTTCCGGTGCCACCTCATGTGTCTCCTCCGGCTCCAGCAACTGAGTCTGACTTGCCTATTGCCCTCCGTAAAGGTATACGCTCTACCCGTAACCCTTCCCCCCATTATACTGTTCTTAATTACCACAGATTATCTCCATCATTTTATACTTGTCTCTCATCCATTTCTTCTGTGTCAATTCCCAAATCTGTGGGTGATGCCTTAACTCATCCTGGTTGGCGTCAAGCTATGATGGATGAATTAAGTGCCTTACAGGAAAGTGGAACTTGGGAGCTTGTCCAATTACCATCTGGAAAGTCTGTTGTTGGTTGCAGGTGGGTGTATGCTATCAAGGTTGGTCCTGATGGTACAATTGATCGTCTGAAAGCTCGACTGGTTGCCAAAGGCTACACACAGATTTTTGGTTTGGATTATGGTGATACTTTTTCTCCAGTGGCAAAGATGACCTCTGTTCGCCTATTCATTGCCATGGCCGCTCTTCGACAATGGCCTCTTTACCAACTTGATGTCAAAAATGCTTTTCTCAATGGTGATTTGCATGAAGAAATTTATATGGAGCAACCGCCTGGCTTTGTTGCTCAGGGGGAGTCATCTGGATTGGTATGTCGTCTTCGCAAATCCTTATATGGCCTAAAACAGTCTCCTCGGGCCTGGTTTGGTAAATTCAGTTGTGTTGTTCAACAATTTGGTATGTCTCGCAGTGAAGCGGATCATTCAGTGTTCTATCGCCACTCGAGTGCTGGATGTATCTACTTAATAGTGTATGTCGATGATATTGTTCTCACAGGAAGCGACTATCTTGGCATCTCTCAGATGAAACAACACCTTTGTCATCATTTTCAAACCAAAGATCTTGGCAAACTTCGGTACTTTTTGGGTATTGAAGTAGCACAATCCAGTGATGGTATTGTCATATCTCAGAGGAAGTATGCATTAGACATCTTGGAGGAAACAGGGTTAATGAACTGTAAATCTGTTGAGACACCTATGGACCCTAACATCAAACTCCTACCAAATCAGGGGGAGCCTTTCTCAGATCCTGAACGGTACAGAAGACTAGTTGGTAAATTAAACTATCTTACTGTTACGCGTCCTGACATTTCCTTCGCAGTTAGTGTGGTGAGTCAATTTCTAAACTCCCCATGTGAAGACCATTGGGATGCAGTTGTTCGCATACTGAAGTATATTAAAAGATCACCTGGGAAAGGTTTGCTATATGGCCCTAACAACGATACAAAAATCGTTTGTTATTCAGATGCTGATTGGGCTGGTTCCCCTTCTGATAGGAGGTCTACTTCTGGATATTGTGTCTCTATTGGTGGCAACCTGATATCTTGGAAAAGTAAGAAGCAAAGTGTTGTGGCAAGGTCCAGTGCAGAAGCAGAATATAGAGCTATGGCATCAGCTACTTGCGAGCTTGTGTGGCTTAAACAATTGTTGAGTGAATTGAAATTTGGAGATGTCACTCACATGATACTTATATGTGATAATCAAGCTGCTCTCCATATTAGCTCTAATCCTGTCTTCCATGAGAGAACCAAACACATTGAAGTTGATTGCCATTTCATTCGAGAAAAAATCATATCTGGAGATATCAAGACTGAGTTTGTTAATTCAAGCAACCAGTTGGCAGACATATTCACTAAGTCCTTACGAGGACCTAGAATTGATTATCTTTGTAACAAGCTTGGAACATATGATTTATATGCTCCAGCTTGAGGGGGAGTGTTAGATATTAAGATGTGTGTTTCTGTTATTTGGGCTTAGTCTATTCTGTATTAAGGGCATTGGCCCATATCTTACAATATAAATAAACTACCCTATGTGTATGTTAAACACACAAGGGATATTTTCTCCCAATCTTCTCTATTTCTCATATGTATAATAGTAAGAATTTTCAAGTATGAGTATAAAAATAACCATACGACATAAACCTTAATTGAAGTTTAGTTGGTATTTTAAAAATTGGTTACACAGTATAATTGTTAAAACAAATTTTGAAAATAATGTTAGTGAAATTTGTGTTTGTAGATTAATATTACTATAGTGGTGGACTGCTGCTCAAACAACACCTAAGTGGTGCGTCATCATTGCATGCACCACTTAATGTTGCTCAAGTGCCATCATGGACACTCAAGCAACAGAGCATATTGGTCAAGCTAATTGATTAAGACATTCTGGAGCAGCTTCCAAGAGGAAAGATTATAAAAAGTCTAAAGAAGGTTAGATCTCCAGCATTTCTATTTCAGAAATTTAACTAAGAATGTATCAAGTAACAAACTGGCTGGCTATATTCTCATCTGACTAAACATTCTGTGGACATTACATGCAAAAGGCATTGAAAATTAGGATCTAGAATGCAAACCTCAACCACAATAACCATTCTTTAAGATCCTTTCTCACAAATTCCTGCGAGTGATCAATGTTTGGAGCAGCATGAAAATTGTCTCCACTACTCTTGTTGCCCCTCCCCTGCATGGCAGAAAGATTATAATACACATCAGATTCGCCCAGAAAGCTAAATGCTTCATTGTACTACATACTGACAACAAAGGGAACTTTTAAATACGTCACTGTTGTCCAACATTGTTTATCATGAAATACTTGAAATATTAAACGGGTTTCCAAATAAAAAATGTGGCATGCGTGAAGATTAGATTCACGTGATGCACATGATCACTTGCTTCATATAGTTTAGTCCTTAAACTTATCAATTAACTCCTAAAAAACAAATGATTCTATTTATGCAAGGTACAAAAAGGATCCTGAATGTTTCAATTCAAATCATAGGGTAGAGGAAAGAAAAAGTAATACCATCAATAACCAATTCTCCAAAATCTAGGTTACTAAATTGTAATAATCCATTCCATGGTTTCTTGCAAAGTGAACTTTCACTACACCAGAAGTACCAGTTTCATGACTTTACATAAAAGACAATTTCAGTGGCTGCAGACAGAAACATCAAAACTAATAACAATATAGAAATTACTGGAGTTTCGTATTTGTAAGAACACAAATATGAAATAAGCTATTCCCAAAGTGTCTCCTCTCGCAAAATTAATTGGTGTTAATGTCGTAGCAATTTCATAAATGTAAATAAAACAAACCATTTATTTTAACAAGATCATTCACTCTACAAATGATTGATAATTCTTCTAATCTAGGCTTATGAATATAAAGTTATTTTGTTACCAATTAATGAAATATGCAAACAACCACAAATAATTATGAGATAATCAGAGTAATATCGAATGAACCATATAATGAATGCTTACATAATTTGTTAGGAGTGAGAATAGTTGGAGAGTTTACGAGAGAAGGAAGAGAAATACATAGTTAAGCAACCTAACTGCTTATTACAGTTAGGAAGGGCGGGAATAACGGTTGTATAAATAGTGGAGTGCTTAGTAGGTAAGCATTTTTGGTAGTTTGTTTGTTAACAGGATTAAGCCTGTTGAAGGGGGTTAAGCCCTTGTTTCTATAAGTGTACAGATAATTCTTTTGTGAATAATATCCAGTTCTGGTTCCATTCTTGTTTTCTTACTGTCCTGAGAGGTGTTTTAGAGGTTCTTGAATAGGTTTCTTAATCAGAAACCCATCATAATTAGAAAAAGAAAAAGAAAATCAATCATTTTCAAATGTACAGCACCATGGGAAATGGTAAACAAAGCACACAATACATCTTCCTTATACATCTTCCTACCTGAAAGTATGTTATAAGTTTTGATATCAATTATTAATTGTTCTCTGTTAATCTCAATGAGTGAGATTTTATTGAAACTGAACAGATTAAGTTCTGTACATGTATGTGTGTGTGAGAGAGAGAGAGAGAGTAGAGACATGTTTAACAAGACTGATATTATTGAAACTGAACAGATTAAGTTCTGTACATGTATGTATTTATACTACAAGATGTAGAGTATAGCTGTCTAATATGGTCAACTATTGACTATAGTTGACCCTTGACCATAGTATAGTTAACCCCTAACTATTAGATACAAATCAACTATTTAACAGCCCCCCTCAAACTCAAGGTGAAGAGTTATCAACAGAGAAACTCTTGACATTGAGTTTGGCAAGTAGTAAAGCTAACCGAGTGGAGGAAAGGGGTTTAGTTAAAACATCTGCCCATTGATCAAGAGCAGGAATATGACAAAACTTTAGTTGTTTGGCCATGACTTTATCTCTAACAAAATAAAAATCAATCTCCAAATGCTTAGTATGCTTGTGCAAAATTAGATTGTGAGCAATGGAGACTGCACTCTGATCATCACACAACAGAACAGGAGATGAAATCTGAACATGCAACTCAGAAATTTAACTACCCTATAGTTTGGGGAGAAAGTATGACTGAAAGACATTTATCTACAACCCACAAAAGAAACTAGCTATGTTCTGAGAATATAGAAAAATGTCAAAAATAGATAAGATCTATCCAACTCTTTTAGGATATCCAATATTGAGTAAAGAGTAAAGAAAAAATAAATAAATATCCAAAATCCTCGTAAACCTGAAAATGTGGATCATCAGCTACAATTGCACGATCATCCCAGTTGAGACGACCTCCAAATAAGTTCCAAATACCATTCGGATTCTTATAGTGAGCACAGCGGTGATTTAAAACAACATCTCCAAGCACTTTGATTCCAACTTCATGAAAACATTTTACAACATCCTTCAGTTGATCAATAGTTCCATATCTGAAATATTAAAAACATAACTTTTCATGTCAAAGTTCCTTTTCTCAGATATCAGACTTATTTTACATACTGACACAGTCTTTTTTCTTTTCATGCAATGCATAAATCAGAGCATAGAATGTTTCCTTCTACTTGAGTCAAGCAGTAAGTATAATATTTGAAGGTGCAGCATACAGCATATGCTTTTGAGGGTAAACAACATGCTTAACAGTGGGCTCTCTGCATAAATATTTAAAGATAACAGCCGTCTAAAACTATGAAACGATTAGCCCTTTAAAAGGATTTTATTCTAGTACCTAGAATTTAAATTATATAAATCCTTTGGCATATATCCTTCAGGAGAAACAGATTCTGTGGGGGGTGGTAACCATATCACAGTAATGCCAAATGATGCCAGTTCTGCAGCTTTCTCTTTAAGCTCCATGTACCATCTTCCAGATTTATGAGATTCCCAATTAAACCCTTGGCATAGTATTTCATACCCTGTTCCTGTTCCGGAGGATATTTGTGGAGGCAATTCAGGAAATATTAGTGTCTTGGATTCGACAGCAGCCTCAGATTCCACAATAGTTTCCTCTGAGAAAGTTGGAACTGAACTTCTGAAGATACTGTAGGCCTCAGCAGCTAGCTTTTCAATTTCTTGAAGAATGGATTCTTGTGCTTCTTTGGATTTTGTCTTTCGGTTCTTCTCAGAGGAAATATCTGTCACCAAATGCCTTATTTCATTGATTATTTCATCGGTAAATGTAGATGCAGATTCCTCTTGACCTGACTCTTCAGTGACTTCCGTCACTTCCCTCTGCACACCCTCAAATTGGTCATCCCTCTTGCCAATAGTTAAGCTACTAGATCTTGGGAGAGGGATATAAAAGTCATCTCCCATGTCATTTATCCAAGTACCATCATTTAGCTTTAAAACAAAAAGAAATCCAGAAAATTCTTCTCCCAAAGAGTGCTGCAATGAACTTCCCACTCCATTGTCTCTTGACTGCAGAAGATGAGAAGTAAATATATCAAAAGACACAGAATGGCATGGACCTACAATACCGCATTCTGACGGGCATAAACCAAATTTCCAAGTTTTCTAAGAGAAAGAAGAAAAAAGGGGGAAAGGGAATAACTAAAATAAAACTTTAGAATAAAAAGATTATCACATATAACCTTGCATCAGTATTTAGAAGAACTTCAGTAAAATACGAGAATGGGATTGAGGGTAAAATGCACTGGGTTGCAAAAATTATTTAGAAACAAAACTTTGAAGATTAAGTGGATTAAATAGTCAGACAATTACTTATGAGTTAAGACAACTTAAAGAAAAGAGCATAGATTTGACTTATGAAAACATCCAACATAACTACATGTAGGACAAGAATACAATATTAATCCTTGAGATATTGACATGACATACAGTCTTAATTTTGGTTGTCCATTAAGAATAGATCACCATTATGAGATTTATTTATTAATTTGTTAAAATGATGGGAAAATTGGGCTTAAAATCCTATCAAATTACTTTAGTACAGAAACATCTTCCTTGAATATGTGAAAAAAAAAATGGAATAGCACCACCATAGGAGCAATAGTTTGGAAATATATTTCATAACCTAAACAAGTACAAAAGCATTAAAAAAAAAAAAGACAACTAGCCAGAACTATACCTGTAATTTAGTTCTTAATGCTCTGTCCTTAAATGCTATTGTCTCTGGTGGATGAGGGGCAGGTGGAATTTCCCACCACCTCAAATCATCCCTACAAACCCCCCAATGAAGGAGAATATCTCCGGGTATATCTGTTTCTAAATATAAATTATTCTTAGCTGTTTCAGCGCATTTCCTAATGGAGACATTGATAGAGCTATTGACGGTAATTTCCTTGGTAATAGGCAGCTCTATATAGAAACCTTCTAGTTGACTATTTTCTACTTGTGTAGTTCGGGATCCAGTGTTGCCATCTTGAACTTTGTCATGCGTTGCATCTGACTTGAGGAGAATATTGGATATCTGCCCCAAGGCCCCTAGGAGAGAAAAAGGCATGAAATGTATCTCAGTTCAAACTTGCCAAAATAATTGTGTGAACACACTGCTAAAAGGATTAAAAAATTAAAATGAAAGAAAAAGAGCATCCCCAACACATTATAAGCTCAAATTATGATCATTTGAACATTAAGTAGATAACTGCCTCATTATTGCCAATTTTGTCCTCACAAATATTAGATACAACGTGCCTTTAGGATCTAACCAAGTTTCATTCTTCAGACAAAATATATATATATATATATATATATATATATATATATATATATATATATATGCATACATACATACAGATATACATACATACATACATAGATACATACATACATACATACATATATACAGACATACATCCACACACACACACACACACACACATATATATATATATATATTCTTATTTTCCCCTACATTAATTGGGAATGCAAAATTGAAAAACATAGCAAATGGTAAAGATTTTCTATTTTCTTTGGTGCAACATTTTTAATGGCTGTACACTCTATTGTTCATTATATATAACCACCTTAAGAAAAATTTCCTCATTTCTAGAAGTTGAAGGCAACATTACACAAATAGGAACCAGTTGGAACCATGGGCAATAATGTATCATAGAATTATGATTTATATAACACATTTTAAAAGCAATGAACTAGTACCAATTTCAGAAGAGAGAAAAAATAGAAGAAAATAACACAATATATACTATATCAAAATACCTGGCCACAAACTAAAACCTTTTTTGGGTCCAATTATATTAGCATCCTCCTTAAGGTAATTAACCAGAGGAACCTTGAAATCTCTTCCTTTGTGTTGATACCATGCACCAGTTTCCTCATCCTGCAATGCATTAACAAGAGCACCAAAATTGAAAAGAAAGAATTAGTACAGAAAGTAACTAAGGTAGTTCTATAAAAAGGTTCTTTAGGTCAACCACGTATTCAACATTAAGAACTAACATCTCCAACTGCTAGCAGTAAAAATACAAACCTTGAGAACAAAATTAATCGCTGAAACATCAGTGTTGGGTTTAATATCGATCTTGACTTCATGTAAAGCATCTCCTTCCGCAGACGACAATGATTTCAGCATGGGTGTTTCTATTGCATAGTCCTGAAATTTTTGCATCACACTCAGTTTCTGCATGGCAATAATAAACAAGGACCATATGAGAGATCATAAGGGGACATGAAGCCACGGTCTACCTTAATAGGAACAGATCCAGGTGGTATCATATCCCGAGGAGGTTGATCCCATTCACTGCAGAATTAAGGTTACACCATAGTCATATATCTTCACCGAGTCATTAGCATTAAGACTTAGCTCTTACCATGATGTAAAATACAAAGCACAATCACCCCTTGTCTCAAAATAAAAATCAAAGCTAATTCAAACACCTTATTTGACATGCCGTACCTTCCAACATCATCCACATGAGAAACTCCCCAATGAAGAATCCATTTCCCTGTTAGATTGCAACCCACTGTAAGCTCCCAATTTCCCAAATCCTTCCCATGATCCAATCTTACATAGATCTTTCCCTCCACCTGCAAATTCCGTTATAATCAATCAACACAAAAATCCCATACATTCCAAACACCACACCACGTCTATTAAATGACAAACGAAAAAGGAAAAGGCCTTTTAAGTACTGGTGATTCTCCTTTTTTTTCCTTGCAAATACAAGTAGGAAACTATTTGATACTTTTACAGTATTACCATTCTGTTTGATTGCTCAGAAAACAAGGGGAAAAAAATCTCTGACAATCCCAAAAAATTAACATATCAACAAAAATCGAGCTGATCCAAACTTTTCCTGGCGGAACAATAAATGGTACCAAACAAAACTCTAACACCCTTCAACTTCTCCACTAATTTCCTCAGAAAAAATTCACAATTTCTCTTCTGGGTATTCGACAAACTCTCTCTACAAATAAAGCACCACTCCATAAAAAGTGAGAGGACAAAAGAGAGACCAGCTCAGTTCGGTTGATGGGGAACGTCTGGTCGAACAAGACATCAAAAGACTGAAGGGACTCGAGGGTATCAGTGTTTGTAGCAAAAGCCTCAAACTTTGGAATGTGGAACTTGTGGGGTTTCCAAGAGGCGAAGTTATGGGTACAGTTATTGCTGCTGGAGTTGAAGAGGGTGAGAGTGGAGGAGGAAGTACGAGAGAATAGCTTTGGCTTGGAACTGTGAATGGAGGGTTCTCTTTCTCTGTTGACACAATGATTGAAGCTGAAGAGAGGGTCAAAGGAAAGGGTGGTGGAGATGCTCATGGTAGGGTGGTTCCTTTTGCAAGGAAATGGGAATGAAGAAGAAGAGGTTGCAGAAGGTGATGAATCAAGCAACTTTGTCTGTGTTTGTTGGATTGCACCAAATTGGAGGTGTGGACAGAAATGTTTTTTCGAATTTAAGAATTATTATACAACACTATCTCACGTGTTCTGTGTTCTTTCAATAATTTCCCTCTTGGGATGGCTCAGATCAATTTCTTTTCTTCATTTCTGAGTAAAGGAAACAAACACACCACCGAAACGAGTTTCAGCAGATATACATTGTTACATTACATACGCATATAACTAATTAAATATAAAAGTGAATTTATTATCTATACTTATACAAATACAAAAACATTATATTCTTTAAATAATCGTTATTCTAAATTAAAATAAGTATACTTTTAATTTTATTTTTCAAATGATTATTAATTTAATATTTTTATTTATAAATTAAAATTACTATTTTATATTTTTAATAACTTTTTAAAAAATTTAAATAGTTGTTTATAATAATATTTTGTTTAATAATAAAAATTTATACAAATTGTTCTATAATTTAATAATTTTTTGGTAGAATAAAAATATTCATACACATGTGTTTCCAATAGTATTAAAAAAACTTATTTTATTTTTCTTAGTTGTTTTTTTTTAATTTAATATTTCATATTTAAAAAATAATATAATTCTTTATATTGTCAAAGCGAGTGAAAAATATTTTTTTGTCCTGTTTATAACACACCTGGTTGCTGGTTTTCTTTTCTCCCAAGTTAAAAACTCAATTCCTATGGTTCCATTTTTTTCAACAATTTCTCATTTCTCTATTATCATTTAAGAGTTGCTTTATAATTAATTTTTTTTATATATTTTTAGTTTTCAATTATCATTTAAGAGTTGCTTTGATTAAATTTTTTTATATTTTTAGTTTTCGATTTTTCATTATTACCTTCACTCATGGTTCATCCTCTGTCTAAACAAGGTTTAGGTTTTGACATTATCTTTTAAAATTTCACTTTTTAACACCCATTCAAGTACTAGTTTCAAACTAAACCTTTATTTCTTTTTCAAGTGTTGAAGATTCCACATTTAATAAGCACCACATTTTATCCTTTACCTTTACGCTGAGTCTCATTGTCACATGTCTCACCAATTGCTACCACCTACCTATATATGCTTTAAACAGTGTATTTTGAAATTTCATAAACCTAATTTTAATTTTTTAATAGCATGTAATCAAATTGAAAAATGTTAGCAAATATACATTATAATAAAACCATTAAATAATAATAAATTCAATAAAAAATAATTGATTAAAATTGAAATCATCTTATAAGTTAAAAATTATTGTTATCCAAGATAATTTCTATTATAACTAATTTATAAAAACATTTTAACATATTTATTATTGATTTAGAATCAATAATAAAAAGGAGCTAAAATATTAGTAATTAATATTAAAGAGTAGTATTTATTTTAATTTACAAATTAATTATAAATTTTTATTAGTAACAAAAACTATTTTAAATATTAATAATTTTTAATTTATAAAAATAATTTTTAATATAAGAATTAATTATTTTTTAAATTTTAGTTGTTATTTAATAATTATGAGAATTGAGTATTTAAGTTTTAAGAAACTAAATTATAAACAAAAAATTATAAAAAGGTTTGTTATTTCTGGGTGTTATCTAGAGAGCACGTGATCATAATTACAACATACACTTGCTTTGCTTCTATTAGTGTAGAAACATTCTGCTCTTGACTTAGTTGTTTTGGGCAAAATTAAGAAATATTTTTCTTGTTTATTATTAGTCACTGTCTCTGTATATCTATAATTCGAGATCCATAAATAAAGATGACAAGTGCTTAGTATGGAATGAAATTTAATATGCTATTTGCCATTGATATAAATTATGTTACTTCGTTTTAATCTATTTCCTTTGTATAGTATTCTTGTAACTTTGTTAATTATGGTATAAAATATGAGTGTTTTTAATTTAATTTAGCATATATTAATTATGCAATACATTTTTCCTGGCGTTAACCTATATTGTTTGGTTTGGTTTGCTTAGCTTCTAATTATTGACTAAATTTATAATTTTCGTCCAAATCTAAGTATTTTCCTGTGTAATTATAAGGGATACACATGGTGTCTTGTCATCTCTAGAAGGAATACGTGAAAATTGGCACGTCCACCAATAAATCATTATTATTCAAATGGTTTGAAAAAGAAAAGTTAAACCTTCATAAAGAGCATTTGTGCTTGTAATATTGTGTTATTTGCTTTTAGATATTCTTAAAAACAAGATACTACAATTATTGTTTCAATACATATACGTAAAGTAACCTTTTTATTAAATCAATTGTTTCAAGTAAAGCTGATAATAATTGCTTGTTTGACTCACTTAAAACATTATCCCTTTTAATACTTGTGATTATCATTTGACACAAGCAAATTTCTAAGAGATAACTATCACAAGCCTTTCCTTTTAATGTATGGTGTATTTGTTGAAAGTTTTAGGGAAGAGAAAACAAATGAAACAAAAATAGATTTGTTCTGTCCACAAGATGACTTTATTTAGGCCTACATAATGTATTTAATAACAAAAAAGTTTATTTTAAGTTTTATAATTAAGAATTGTTGAAAATGTTTGTTAAACATCTTTTATTTAAATTAAATTTTAGGAAATAAATTAAATATATTTTATTAAATTATAATGTTTGATATTCTATCACAATTGTTTTATATAAAAGTGTATGATTAAATTCAAATGACAAGTTATTTTCACATTACATATCTCTTATATTTTCAAAATATATTTTCATAACTCAAAATTCTCAAGAATCATTATACTTTATTTATTTTTCATAAATCATTATTTTTTATGATGAAAGTTAAGATTTATGAACGATAAGAATGTAAACATATCTACAAATATTATTTTTGTGAGAAGTTGTTAAAGAAAATTGCATTTGATGGCTAAATCCATATTAATAGGATAAAAAAAAGACAAACAAGAATAAATCAAATGTTTGTTTTCCTGTGCTTTACAAATTATCCTAGTCAAAATTAAGCACAAATTATCCTAGTCAAAATTATGACTCTAAAGTAATTTTGAGATTATTTAAAAAGAGAATATAAAGGAAATAAAAATATTAGAAACATGAAAGTGTTAAATTTGGATATATGCATGTTTCTCTTTGGATATGTTTTCCTATTTCTTGTTACTACTTTTATTCTTGTTTTAGTAAATTTTTGGATATTCAATATTTATGTGTCTTTATTTTCTACAAATGTAACATGTAAAATGTGCTAGTTGATTCATTTCTTTTATAGTAGTACCTCTTTTGATTACCTTTGTTACCTCTTTTTTTGAGTAAATTTTTCAATCTTTTTGACAAAAAGATTTAAATTTTCATTGTCATTGATCATAACCACTTCTTCATTTGAATCATCATTCTATTGAGTTCTTGATTTCAATGCAATGTTCTTTACCTTTTTCTTACAAATCTCTTGTTCATTCAATTTGTTCATCTCGATTTCATGCTGCAGAAGCTTTCCAAATAGAGAGTCATTGGTAATTGTTTACAAGTCCTTAGATTCAAAGATTGTTGTAACCTTAGGTTGCAACTTCTATCTAGACACTCTAAGACTTTGATGTTAACCTTTTTTTTGTCAACATCTCCCAAGTTAATTAGATGATTCACAATATGTGTTAACCTCTTTCAAACTTCAGTTATGGTTTCTTTAGGTTGTGTTTTGAACAACTCATTCTCTTGGATCAATGCATGTTTTCTTACTCTTCTCACATAATTGGTTCCTTTACGTGTGACTTCAAGTGTGTACCACATGTCCTTTGCACAACTACATTGAGATACACTGAAAAACTCATGAGTTTAATGCAAATGTCAAGATATTTTTGGCAATACAGTCATATTGTGCCTTCATTAGAGGTTTCATGACTTATCAACCCCGTTTATTATCAACATGTCAAGGAATGAATAATCCATTCATGACAACACCCTAAATCCCTTGATCAATAGATTCTACAAATATTTTCATACATATTTTCTAAAATTATAAGTTCATACCACCAAACATAGGATGCCTATGAATAAAGGAATTTTCAAGAAAAGAGAGTTTGGTTTCAACCATTTGAAAAATATTTTAAGGATAAAACTGTGTAATTTTAAAGAACCTGCTCTTGATACCAATTGTATGTTGTATTAAAGTTGTCAAAATCACGAAAAATATTTCCCGAGGCATATATTTTCATTGTTTTTAAGAACTTATATGTGATGTATTGTGTAAGTCCTCCAGGATACAACCAAAACTTTCCAAAAAAATTGTAATATCTCAAAAATAACAAGGATCTCTAAAAAGATTATAAAATAACCCAAAATATTTTTGAAAAAGGAAAAGAGAAAACGGATGATAAAGAAAAGAGAATGAAAAAATATTAATTTTGATGTGATTTTCAAAATGGAGAAAGACCTCTATTTATAGAGCTAGAAACTTGGTTAAAAATAGTTGTCACAATAATCAATAATAAAATATTTAATATCGTTACTATAAAATTCATAATAGATAAAGAAGAGGTGGTTGATAAAATAAAAAATACAATAAACAATATCAAATTGAATGAAGATGTGATTTTGCTAATGAGAAAAAAAATTAGGTTTACAAGCAAGAAAAATGAAAGAAATTAAGTATTATAATCAAATTTGAAATTTCAAATTCAAATAAACATCGTTAAAACAGCGAAGAATGTTATTTTCTTGATATTCTTTATTTAAATTAATTTCTAGAACATCTTTCTAATTTTTAAAAATATATTTTACATAAAAATAAAAATATATTTATTTATTATTTATATTTAAAAATATTTTTAAAAAAATATTTGATATTATGCTACATTTTACTATATATTTTCAATTTATCGTGATATATAATTTCAATAAAAATTTAGTTGTGATTTTTTATTTTAAAAATAGTTCAAATTGATATATATATATATATATATATATATATATATATATATTATTTTTTTATTTTTTTACAATTCATAACACAATCTAAATTAAATTATTAACATTATCATAGTTTAACTTCACTTAAGGTTTAAGGTTTGCAAAACTCTTAAAATTACAAAGAACAAATCTATATTTCTAAAAGAAAAACTATAAATTCAAGAATGATACCAGTATCATGTTTTCATGTATTGGTTAACTATAAAAACCGAATAATAATATTATATAAATCTATACAAGTAAACATTGATAATGCAATTGTGGAGAACTATAATATTTAGTTATTAAAATGTATTTTATGGTTAAAATGTTATAGTTTATTAAAGAATAATTTTATTTATATTACCTCCTAGTCGTGCTTACACCATCCAATCAATTGTCTTCACCTCCGGTTCATTAATATTTTTTTACATTTTAGAAATAATATTTTTTGTACATTTTAGAAATAATATTTTTAATATGGTTAAAAATTGAGTAAATTTGGAGAAAAAATTATAAATGAAAAAAAATGACATTTTTTGAAACGAAATTTTAAAATGTAATTCATTCTTTATTTTTCTATTTTATAATGATTTTTATTGCAATATCATTTTAATTTTAAAATGTTATTAACCTTAATATGCTTTATGTTAATGTTTTAGAATTACAGTTAATTCAATTCATTCACTGGATAGTTAGAAAAGAAAATAGTTTTAAAAGTGAATTAGAGGTGATGAGTGGGTTGTAAATAGATATAATTCATAATAGGAAGGTGTTGGAATTAATTATCAAGATGAGCTAACGAATTTAATTTTGAGCTTAAATTATCTAAGGAGAATTTGGGACAATTTTATTTATATTCAAGAGGAAATTATTAAATTGAAATTGAATCTTGTGTTTGACTTTAAACTTTATCCATTAAAAATAATAATTAAACCAAAATAGACTTTATTTAATTTATCAAAACATGTTTTTGATAACAATAATCATTAATAAAGTTGATAAATATTGAAATATTTATTTAATAAAAAATATTATCTATTTTTCGAATTTTTATTTTTAAAAAGATATTATTATTCAGTAATAAAACATTTCCTTTTTATGATAAAAGAGTAAAAAATGGTAGAAAGAAAGATGCATGCTTGTTTCTGTAGTTTACACGTAGTACAAGCTGAACAACTCACGAATTGACACCAGAAAAAAGAATCACGAATATGCTCCCAGCTCAACTCTTGTCCCGATTCTCGTGGCAACTCTTCCTCTTCTTCTAAATCAACGCTCACCGTTTTATCTTCCCATCCAACGGTTCTCCTTCATTCTCTCCCTCCCCAATATTAGGGTTTCGTTTTCTTCATCTTCGGACACTTCCCACATTTTCTCCTCTTCTCCGTCCTTCAGTTTTCTCGCAAAAATCATGGTGAAAGGTCCAGGTCTCTACACTGACATCGGCAAGAGAGCTCGAGGTAGCTGGTTTTTCCTTTCAAACCATTCAGTGAATTCAGTTTTCATTTATCTCTCTCTCCCTTTTTCCCCCATTTTCATGCACTAATCTGCGTGAATATCTCACTTATACTGATGATTGCTACTCAGATCTTCTGTTCAAGGATTATCAGAATGACCACAAGTTCACCATCACCACTCACACTTCTACTGGAGTGGTAATAATTGTTTGTCTTTGTGTAGTGATTTTATTGTTTAAACTTGATGGAAAACGTATTGTTTTTGTTTTCGTATATTGGTTACTCTTTAAGTTTCATTGCTTTTTCTACATTTTCATTGGAACCTTGTCTTGTTGGAGTTAGGAGTTTTGCATGTTGTTCTGTCTGATTATTTTGCAATAATTGGCAGTAATTTGAAAATGATTCAAGAAACTAGAGAAGCCTTTTCATTTGAGATTATGTTTTGTTAGCTTGAAATCTTGATTTAATACTCTGTTGTAATAGCTTAGGTCTCGTTGCACTGATTATTTCGCTGGCTTTATGTGTTCAGGAAATTACTTCAACTGGAGTCAGGAAGGGTGAGTTATATTTGGCCGATATCAGCACTAAGCTGAAGAACAAGAACATCACATCTGATATCAAAGTGGACACTAACTCAAGTGTAAGTTGACATTTATTGGTGAAGTAGATTTGAATTAGAAAACTAGCCATTTCTTTCAGACCTGTTGGATGTAATAAAAAGGTTTTTTAATTGTAGATGGACAATATTTTTGCCTTGTGATTAATAACCGGTTATTCGCTTTATTTATTGTATTATGGGTTTGCAGATTTGTTATTTGCGTAGTTTGTATTACTGTGCTTGATCACTTTAAAATTGAATTGACTATTGTACACTCAGTGTCATGAAAAAAAAATCGGATGAGTAGCTGGTTAGAGACATATGATACATTGCTCATCTGACTGAATACTTTTCAGCTACGTACAACCATTACCGTGGATGAACCCGCTCCTGGACTCAAGGCAATTTTTAGCTTTATTTTTCCAGATCAGAAATCTGGCAAGGTAAAAGGCATTTTCCTTTGCTCTATCTTGCGAAGTATTTATGCAATATGTGAATTTAAGTATTGTTTTCTTAAATTCACTTAATGCAGGCAATAATAATATTTCTAGTTATCCTGGATAATGATATCTGCTGAATTGTCCATGGTTTAACAGGTGGAACTCCAGTACCTGCACGAGTATGCTGGAATCAGCACCAGCATTGGATTGACAGCAAATCCCATTGTTAACTTCTCTGGTGTGGTTGGAAATAATTTGGTCGCTGTGGGGACAGATCTTTCATTTGATACTGCGTCTGGCAACTTTACTAAATACAATGCTGGGCTGAATATTACACATGCTGACCTCATTGCATCTCTAACTCTGTAAGGATCTAATCCCAAGGCCACCAATTTTAGAGAGGGTTATCGATATATTTTTTTCATCTTGAATTGATCTGATGATTCATCTGTTCCTTTTTCTTAATATAGAAATGATAAAGGTGATACCCTCAATGCCTCATATTACCACATTGTAAGCCCGTTGACTAACACTGCCGTTGGCGCGGAGCTTTCACATAACTTTTCCAGCAATGAGAATTCACTCACCATTGGTACACAACATGCTCTGGACCCGTTAACGCACTTGAAAGCTCGGGTGAACAACTATGGTCTGGCAAGTGCTCTGATTCAGCATGACTGGAATCCAAAAACTCGTTTCTCTCTTGTTGGGGAGGTGGATACTGGGGCCATCGGAAAGAGTGCAAAGGTTGGTCTTGCTGTGGCCTTGAAACCTTAGATTTAGGTTTCACTTGTGGAGGTAATAAGTAATTGTAGGGTTTCGATTTCCCAATGAACCTTTGGTCCTTCATTCTGGAGCTATATCAATTTCTTGATATATTGGTTGGTTCGAGTGTACAATCAATAAGCACAAACAAAACTTCAATTTGTACTTAACAGATCCACTCGAATTTTATTGATTTGGGGGCACCTTTGCGTAAGTTTTTTCGGCATGGAAGGTGATTAATTTCAATATAATTTGGGGTGTACATCAAAGGTTTGATTAGATGGCTGGCGCGTGTTTGGTAATATTTAGTTTTCTTGGTTTTATATTTGAAATCATCCAGATTTTTAATGTATCTATTAAGATGCTCATCACACAAAACGACCCGAATGAGAAACCGATTTAGACAAGGATTAACTAAAATTTATTCCAACTAGTTAAAGTCTTTTAAAGAGCTCTGAAGTTTGATTTTCTCCAACCTTTTAAGGGGGAAGATGTACTAAATCGAGCAAGAGAGCCTCTCATCTGTTGGAGTTGTGTGATGGTCTCGCGTCTATTAATTTTCTGTCCGGATTTGTTCCAGGAAACCTATATTGAAACCTATATTGAAAACTAACCAGAGAATCTAAATTCTAATTACAGTCTTTAAACTACTAGTTCATCGAGTGGCTATTTCTTTCTCTAAAGACTTAATAACTAAACTTTACAGACTTTGTAAATTTGATATTTTTACTAATGTTTGTTTGTTATTTTTTTTTTTCATTTAGGAAAGCTGCAACTTAACTCAACAAAATTTAACTACGCCAAAGGTGAAGTCAATATAAACTGGATTAATATAATGTATCTCAATAAATTGTTTCTATGCGAGATTATTTTATTTTTGTTCTTTAAATGTAAAATTAAAGTATTTGCTATATTCTATGTTCTAAATTTAAATTTGAGTTTATTGAAAGAATATTATTTTGTATTGTTTATAACATGTTATTTATAACTTTTAATATTATGTCCTGTATTTAATGAGCGTATAACGAAAGATACACATTTGAAGGTGAAAAAAACTCCTCATATATAGCAGGTGAAAAGTGAGGGGTGATGATATCTAATAGCTGGTGTAGATGCTGATATCCTCAGCAGAGATGTTAGTCATTCATTAATTTGTATACATGTTAAGTTTTTGAAGTTTCTTAAAATTTGAATATTGTAAATTAAAATACTTTCAATTCAGTTTTTATTAAATTTTTTAATTTAATAATTAACTAAAAATATTTCAATGTAATTTTTTCATTCACTCAACTAGTTTTAAACATGTGTTTAGATACGGGGTTGGTATTTGTTTGTATGAAAAAAAATAATAAATAATTTTAAATTTATAACTAAGTTTTCAATAAAATCAACTCTAAAAACAATTTATATATTTAGAAATTTAATATGTTTATAAAAATATAAATAATAGATTTTGTTGGAATATAAAAAGTAAAACATGTGGGAAAAAAATAGAATAGATTCTCTAAAAATATAATGGATATAAAGAAATATACATAGTAAACTTGCTAATAATTTAAATCAATGTTTAAACAGTATCGTCTAATATGTGTTGTTAAACTTATTTAATTAGTATGAATACACTTATCTAATATATATTGTTAGACTTTTCTAATCAATGAACAAACTTGTTTAATATACTAAGTTATTTGTCTAATGAGATAAATAGATAGAGTAATATTAATAGACTCCTATAACACATTAATTAAAATTAACTATATTTTAAATAATTTTTAGGAATAGATATCATGGATTAAATTAATTAAAAAAAAATTACAACCTTGTACTGTTGGGAGATTGAGATTTTAAATTTGAGAAACTAATAATGTTATTTAAGAACTAAAATTGTAATTCATTAGATATTACATGATATATTAAATAATCAGGTAATTAAAAAACATAAAATAAAAAATGAAAAAAAATAATATAGAAAATTAATACTTTATATATAGGTTATTCTTCAGTAATTCATTAAATGATCAATTAGTTATAAATTGTAAAATAATAAGATTAAAATGAAGAAAATAGTATTGAAATGTATTTCTATTTTTAGGAAAATGAGTTTCAAATTAAAATAAATGGTTAAAAAGGTAAAATAACTTCTATGCACATGTGACAGAAAAATAAATATAAATAAAAAGAAAATTAACATTGAAAAATAAATAACAAAAATCAAAATTTTTAACACTCGTTAACAAAATAAACATAGATAATAAATTAAACTTTTTAGGATCTTCTTTTCTTATATTACTAGTTTTAAACTTGTACTTATGTGTCGCAACCGGGATCGCGACGGGACGACGATCCGAAAAAGAAATAAACGGTTTTGGAAAAAAAAGATTTTGGAGTCGCCACCATAGTTTATTCTGGAAAACTACGGAAAAACTGATAAGGCATGGTCTGCGAAACTGAGATTCTTGGTTCGGGAGTCGGTTACGTGTAGGGAAGGTATTAGCACCCTACAACGCCTGCCCTAGGGCAGTACCTTTAACTAAATATGCGAATGTGATGTGGTTTTCAAAATGTTTAACTTCCCCCTAAAATAAAACTTCTAAATAAAAAAAAATATATTTTTTAATTTTTTGTGCCCGACAAGGATTGACCTTGCTCCTACGTATTCTCATTTAGAATGAGAAATCAGGGTTACGTAGTTCTTTTAGAAAACTGCTTGAAAATTTGTTTGAAAATTGTTTAGAAAATTTGTTTGGAAAATGATTATGGATAAATTTGGATTTTTGGGAAAGTGAACCTGACAAGGACTGGCCTTGCTCCTACGTATCTCCACTTTTGATGGAGAATCAAGGATCACGTAGTTCTGGCAGAAAGATTATTTGTTGTTTGAAAATGTGGATGTTTTTGGGTTTTGAAAGATTTTGTATTTTTTTGGTATTTTTATAAAATAAACAAAGAATGTTTTCAGCACAAAGACGATGCGTGCGATCACACATGTGCTTAACCTTTAAAAAATTTTTGGTATTTTTATAAAATATTTAGATTTTTGCATGATGAGCACTAGGCTGATGCGGACGATCGCACGAGTACTCACACGGCTTTTTTTTTCTTATTGTTTGCGTAATGAGCACTAGGCTGATGCGTACGATCGCACGAGCACTCACACGGCTTTTTTTGTTTATTTTAGATTTTGGGTAATGAGTACTAGGTTGATGCGTACGATCGCACGAGTACTCATACCGATATTTATATTATTACATGTTTTTAAAGTTTTATATTTTTTTATTAAGAAGGATAGATGGGTTGAAATGTGAAAAGCATAAAGAAAAATTGTAATAGAAAACACGATGAATTTATAAACTAAAAAAATGATCAAAATGCATATATAAATAGAATGAAGAGAAAATGTATACCTTGTTGAAGATTTGTGTGATGAAATAAAACTCTACTTGTAATAAGTTGTGAGAAAGATAGATGGAAGATGAAGAAGATAACTTTATGGTAGAAATGGGGTACGGGATTTATTATGTATAGAGAGATAGTAAAATGTGAGGGAGAAATGAAGTAGAGTTTCGGGATGGAATGAAGAGATTTTGAGAGAGAAGATATGGATATTATGTAAATTGTGTGTGTGAAGTGAAGAGAATGTAGGTATTTATAGAGTTAAGGATGAAGAAAGTTGATGAACAAAAATAATATAATAAGTTGGTGGAAAATTTAGATGAAATAAAAATTAATCACAAAAATACAATAAAATAAATAAGTAAAGAAATAAAACGTTTGGGGAAACAAGAAGTTGAATCTGGCAGAGCCGGTTAGACAACTTCTAATCCTTCCAAAATGCAATAAAATAAATAAGTAAAGAAATAAAACGTTTGGGGAAACAAGAAGTTGAATCTCGCAGAGCCGGTTAGACAACTTCTAATCCTTCCAAAATGCAATAAAATAAATAAGTAAAGAAATAAAACGTTTGGGGAAACAAGAAGTTGAATCTGGCCGGTTAGACAACTTCTAATCCTTCCAAAATGCAATAAAATAAATAAGTAAAGAAATAAAGCGTTTGGGGAAATAAGAAGTTGAATCTGGCAGAGCCGGTTAGACAACTTCTAATCCTTCCAAAATGCAATAAAATAAATAAGTAAAGAAATAAAGTGTTTGGGGAAATAAGAAGTTGAATCTGGCAGAGCCGGTTAGACAACTTCTAATCCTTCCAAAATGCAATAAAATAAATAAGTAAAGAAATAAAGCGTTTGGGGAAATAAGAAGTTGAATCTGGCAGAGCCGGTTAGACAACTTCTAATCCTTCCAAAATACAAAAATAAACAACTAATAACATACAAATGGCATAACATAATCAATATCACGTTTTACAACTATCACACTTGGATATCAACACAAAAGCATACTCTCATTTAAATTCAAAATCATACAGAAACAAAATACTCCATAATCAAGATTTAAGATCAGACAAAAGCAAAATATAGCATATTCAAGGCTCAAGATAATACAAAAGGAGATACTCAAGGTTAGCTTCCCTTACCTCTATTACAGACTTAATCTCCTCGCTCTCTGAAAACTTCCAGAATATCCCCTTTGAAATTAGAAATTCTTCCAACTCTCTTCTCTCAAAAATTTTCTCAATTCTTTTGTGTAAATTTTCAGCCTCCCCCTTGGCTATTTATAGTAAAAAAAATTTACTATTCATTTGTACTATTCATTTTTACTATTCATTTTTTTATTCATTTTACTATTACAAAAATAATTTTTTATTTGCAAATTGGTGAATTTTGATCTCAAAGCTACGTGGAACACTTATCCTTTCCAAAAATAAATTTTTTTTTTACTATTCACTTTTTACTATTCACAATTTACTATTCACTATTTACTTTTTTTTTTTTGTGATTAATTTTATTTACCCGGACGAAATTTGGTATTGACATTATGCACAAGTTATTGATATTTGTTTGTGTGTTATTAAAAGAGAATTAGAAATTGGAACAAAAAATTTAATTTATGATTAAATTTTGAATAAAATCAACCTTAAAACTAATTTATTGATTTAGAAAGTTAATATGTTTATAAAACTATAAATAGTAGACTTTGTAAGAATATAAATGATAAAACATGTGCAAAAATAAAGTAGACTTTCTAAAAGTATAAAGGATATGCGAAATATGTAGCATTGACTCGCTAAAAATGTAAATTAGTGTGTGAATAGGCTGATGTAATATGAAAGGTTAGACTCGTCTAATCAACGCATTGACAAATTTTTTCAATGTATTGTTAAACTTGTCTAATCAGCGTATAAATATATTCGTTTAATATGTATTGTTAAAATTGTCTAATTAGTATATGGACAAACTTGTGTAATTTATGTTGAAAGACTCGTCTAATCATAAAATGGGTAGAGTCATGTAATATGTATTAATAAATTTATCTTATATGTATATAAAGAAACTTGTCTAATGTATATTGTTAGACTGGTGTAATCAGTGTATGGACAAACTCATTTAACGTATGCTACAAGACTTGACTAATCAGTGTATGAACATACTCATCTAATGTGTATTCTTTTGTTATACTCATTTGATCACTATATGGATAGACTCGTCTAATGTGTATTACTAGATTTGTGTAATGTTTTTTGCTATACTCATCTAATTAATATATATATAAATAGACTCATCTAATTAATATATATAAATAGACTCATCTAATGTATATTGCGAGATTCATCTAAGCAATAAATGAACAGATTTGTCTAATGTTTATTAATAAGACTTGTCTAATTTGTGTGTGTGGAAAGACTTGTCCAATGTATATTGCTAGAGTCTAGTGTTGTCAAAATGTGTTAGAACTCGTGAGCTAACTTGGCCCACTACGGGTTTGGGCTGGTTGGGCTGAAAATAAAATTAAAAGAGTGTTTCATCCTACACCTCCAAGATCTCATCCTGCACCTCCAAAAATTTCACTTTTAACCTTCTGACATCTCATCATCATTTTGCACCTCCAACTTTTTCAAAACTTTATTTCTAACTTTAATAAATATTTTTCCATTTTCTTTTCTTTTTTATTTAAAACAATCTTCACTACCTTAATAATAATTTAATTTATTTTATTTTAAAATTTAAATATTATTTAAAAAAATTTTGTATTTTAATAATTATTAAAATATAATTTATATTATAATAATAGTTATATTAAAAACATAAAAATAAAATAATAATAATAAATAATAATAAAAATAAATTTAATTTAATATATTCAAATATTTTAAATTATAATAAAATATTAAAATAAATTAAATAATTATTAAATTTTAAATAAAAATGAAAATTTTAAAATGTTTATTTATATATTAAATTTTATAAAATATGTTAATACTTTGCTTTTTATTTAAAATTTAATAAATATTAAACTTAAATAAAAATTATAATATGTACTTATTATATTTATATATTTTAATAATTAATAAAATATAATTTATATTTTTAAAATAGTTTTATTAAGAAAATTAAAAAATAATAACTAAAATAAGAATAAAAATAAAAATTAAAATAATACTTAAAATTATATTTAATATATTTAAATATATTAAATTATATTAAAATATTAAATTAAATTTAATAATTATTAAAATTTAAAAAAGATAAAAATTTTAAAAAATTTGTTAATCGGATATCGATATCCGATAAGTTATAATTCGCATATCCATATCCGATAAAGAATGTTAAAACTTTATTTTATATATATATTTTAATAATTATTTAATTTAATTAATATTTTAATATAATTTAGTATATTTAAATATTTTATTTAATATAATTTACTTTGTTATTATTTTTATTTTTAATTATTTTATTTTTTACTTTTAATATAATAATTATTATAATATAAATCATATTTTGATAATTATTAAAATATAAAATTATATTAATTAATATTTGAATTTTAAATTTAGTTATTATTAAGGTAATATAGAGTCTTTTTAACAAGAAAAAGAAGAAAATAAAAATGCATTTATTAAAATTAAAAATAAAATTTTCCACAAAATTAAAGGTGTAAGATAATGATGATATGTCAGAAGGTTAAAACTGTAATTTTTGGAGGTGCAGGATGAGATCTTTGAGGTGTAGGATGAAACACTCAAATTAAAATTTTGATACAAGACAATTTTGAGCGCGACCCACTAAGAACCCGACTCACTCGGATTGAACCCGTGGTGAGTCGGGTTAGCTCTTCAACCCTCCTAATTTTGTTTGTTGTGTTTACTTTTGGATTATATTTGGAGTTTAAGATGTATTTGGATTATATTAAATTTATTTATTTATTTTGAATTGTTTTTAGAATTTAACATCATTTTATATTGAAATTTATTTAGATTTGAATTAGAATTTTTTTTTGGAATTGCAAAAAAATACTTGTAATTAGGTGAGTTAGTGAGCCAACCCGTTTAACCCACCAACCCGTGGTGAGCTAGACTGGTTCAAATTTTATCGACTCGCTAATAAGTGAATCGGATTAAGTTGGTTTACTAAGTGGTCAACCAGTGGTGGACTGGGCTAGGTTGGGTCGCGTGGCCCGTTTTAACAACACTACTAGAGTCATCTAATACATATATGGATGACTCGCCTAATGTGTATTGCTAGACTCGTTTAATCAATACATTGACAATCTCATCTAATTTTTTTTCTTTGCTCATCTAATCAATGTATTCCCAAACTTGTCTAATAAATTTTTTATATA
Organism: Vigna nakashimae; assembly: GCA_034642375.1. Classification (NCBI taxonomy): domain Eukaryota; kingdom Viridiplantae; phylum Streptophyta; class Magnoliopsida; order Fabales; family Fabaceae; genus Vigna; species Vigna nakashimae. The sequence continues at coordinate 33,796,278 of CM067758.1, forward strand.
TATTCTCCTAATTAGTGTATGGAAAGACTCGTCTGATGTGTATTCTAGACTCATCTAATCAATACATCATTAAACTCACCTAATATGTATTGCTAGACTTGTTTAATCAGTATAGTGACACGCTCATATAATATGTATTACTAGACTTGTCTAATAAGTGTATATTTAAACTTGTGGAATGTGTATTACAAGATTTGTCTAATTAGTGAATGAACAAACTTGTCTAATATGTATTAAGAAACTCGTCTAATTTGTTATATACAAACTTGTCTAATGTATACTACTAGACTTGTTTAATGAATTTATCAACATACTCATTTAGTGTTTGTTGTTAGAACAGTTTAATTAGTCATCTAATCAATGTATCTGTAGACTCATTTTATTGTATTGTAAGACTTGTTTAACCAGTGAATGAACAAACTTGTGTAATGTGTGTTAATAAACTCATATAATTTGATCTTACTAAAGTCATAAACTCTACGGTTTCAAGTTGAAAATAGTAAAAAGTCAATTCAAAGAATATAAAACAAAATTTTTAATATTAAAAAATATGATTTTGTTATTAAAAAATATATAATTTAAATATTTGAAATGAACTAAGGACACTATTTTAATTTCTTCTATAACAAATATAATTATTTAAAATCTTACGTCAATTTCTATATATATACTTAAAGTATGAAAATATTCAACAATAAGAATATTTATATTATAAATTAAAATAAAAAAGATAAATATAACTTGTTTAACACAAAATTATTACGTTACAATTTATTTTATATTGTAGTATTACAATTTATTTAATACAATTTTATTTTATTAAATAATCAAGTAATTAGAAATCACAAAAAAACAATGAAAAAATAGTATGGAAAAAGGTTTAATACTTCAAATATAAGCTTTTTTATCTAATGTTTTTTTTATACATGTTTAATGTTATATATATATATATATATATATATATATATACTCATCTAATAGCAATAGAAATACATTAGTAGTATATTTAAATACAATTAATTTGTTAGTTTTAACTTCTTATTTGGGTCTTACTAAAGCCACAAGTTTTAATAATTTGAAATTGGAGTAAAAAATGAATTAATTGAATATAAAACTAAATTTATGTGTGGTTTTTTTTATTATTAAATCTTTTAAATGAATTATTAAGTACAATCTTTTAAATTATTTCGTGACAAATATAATTATTTAAAGGTTTAAATATGTTTCTAGTATCCAAACGTTAATGCAAAATTAACATTTGTTTTTGTCTACAACTTTGATAAAATTTGATTATCAAACTTTTAAAATGAATGGATATACTCCTTCTAACTCAATTGTATTAATTTTTTTGTGTCAAGTGATGTTTCAGGTTGTTTACACTGTTTGATACATTCTTGCTCAAATGTCAACTCGAAAGACCGCTTAACACTTAAAAAAATTAGCGTTGGATTAAAAAGACTATATTTATTCATTTCTAAAATTAGAATCAAAATGTATTAAAGTTTTAAACATGAACTAATTACAATTTCGCATTGAGCTTTACAGACTAGAAACATATTTAATTCTTTTTTAAAACTTTTTACAAAGTTATATACATATGATTTATAACATCCTATTTTAATAGCGTTCAACTACTAAAGAAATCATCACACATCCAATATAGGTGATAGTTAACTCAAAGAAACATATAATTTGTTATGACAGTTATCTAGATACAACTATAATAACAAAATTTTATGTTTACAAGATACATACTAATAAGAGTCACATTACACTAAAACTAAAAGCGTAGTAGAGTTTTAGAAAAACTAATATACGCTAGAACTAAACATCTTACTCCATGCTTCAACACTACTTCTGTCTTACATTAATTAACTAGACATCTTCATCTGATCGCACCATTAAGTTGATCATTGCAAACAAGAAGGAACACACAGACTTGACTATCTGGATACATGTATTGACATTGAACTCTTAGGGGACCTGCCCCATGTGTGGTGAAACAACTCACCCACATCAAACTACCACACACTAAGGTTAATCCGTTAAACATCTATAGCCAAGAAACAACCACTAGGCTAAGGACATCCCATTACTCTCTACAACATAACCCACCCTTTTATACTTGAGATGGGATGGTTATTAAAAGTGTCAGAATCATCCCGTATTTCAAACCCCTTACATCAGTATATTATACTACTGAATGCTACCATAGAATCTCTCTAATAATTCATTGAATTACGTCAAACACAAATATCATACACATTCCTTATCCCGAACTCAACATCGTTACTAGATCATAATTGAAAAAACACCATATCATGTGTGAATAAAAATAATACCTACTCATTTAAATCTTAACCCATGAAACATCATTAATATAATAATACACATGCATATAATCTCAAATGACTTAATTCAAACAAAGCAAAAATAAGAAAAACACAGAAAAAAGCAATGGCTTAGGAGAAGGGAGCGCAAGAAGCACTCAACACACGTCTTTGGCTCTCAAAACCAATGCTTACGCAACCATGCTCGCTCTACCTTTCGCCCAACAAACTAAAAAGGAAAGGTTACATATCTGTAGAGAAAAAACGACGTTCAATATCCAAAAGTGTCGCTCAGTGTCACACAACACATGAGTTCTCTAACTTCCCAACGGTCAGCATGATGCTCAACACCACACCAAAAACCAACAACTATGATTCTTGGTCTGATTGCACTCAAGATTATCCAAATGACCAAATTGGTATTCTTGACGCTAAAATTAATTTAAAAATATGTTTAAACATAAGATTGAATACCAATTTTCTCAATTGGTCAGTGACTCAGTCCATCAAATCAAACCAATATCCACCACAGCCCCAAACAACAACTTAGCATATCAAAGACCAAATTTCAGCAAAACAAGAAGTTAACAAGTCTTAAATGCCACAAACACAAACTTCTAACATCAGGCTCCCTCAATAAGTAATTCACATAGAATTTAACATGTTAACTCACCAATTTTAGATCAATTTAAATCAACATTCTAATCCATTATCCAAAATAAAGTTCAGCAACAATATCAATTAATGGTGACCTCAATTCATCAATTCAGATAACTAAATCAAGTACCATTTAACAAGATTTCACATCAAAAAATTTCTCATATTAGAAAACAATATTTCATACCAAAATCAAACAACTATACCACAACACTACAAAATTTTAGCAAGCTCAAATACACAAATTCAACAACTCAATCCATTTAATCTAACTTAAGCATATAAACTCAAATTATCATTGTACTTAAAAACTTGAAACAAGGTAAAGCTTATCTTACTTCACATATGATCAAATCAGAAGTTTAAAACAACTCCAAACACATAAGAAGCTCTATCTGCTCATACAAACAACATAAACACGATCAGAGTATACCATTATAACCACTTATCAACAAAGACGATGACTTAAAAGACATATGCAAGTTAAGTGGGGCTCACATGTAACAAATATAAGAAAAGACAAGGGAAAAATGGTTGAAACTCAACTTAAACAAAATTGGTCCGAGTTGTAGTGCTCGCCATAAGGATCACTCATACAGTTTCGGTTTTTCAATCAAATGAACAAAGCTTGAGAACTCTTAGAGAGAAGTTAGAGAAATATAGAAAAGTGATTTCTAGAGAGATTATGTGTTTTAAAACAATGAAACTCATTCATAACAAAACTATTTATATTAAAACATTTTAATATTAAAATAGTCGAGTTCCAAATTTTAAACTACTACTATTTCTAAAATGTCAATTTGTAGGTGATGACATTGTTCATGCTATTTCAAGATCCGATGCTTCTCCTTTTGAATCTCCATATCCCATGACGTGTTTTTTATAATAATAATTTCTATATATCTTTCATTTATGAATATTAAGCACATGTGTTTTATAACAATAATTTCATTTGTCATTAAATTTTTTAATTTTTCAACACAAATCAAAATAACAAGCACAACACAAATGCTAACTTTAATATATATATATATATATATATATATATATAATAATAATAATAATAAGGTTATAAATGAGTAATAATAATAATCAATAATATAGTTATTATGATAATGTTCACCAAACCTCGTTATTTTAGAGGGCAAATATGGAAGTTAGCGCTTGTATGAGAACAAAAGAGTTTTGACAAATAACTTTAATGTCATTTTTACTCACTTAACTAATTTTTTGAAATATTTTCCTTTTCTTCTAGATAAATATTTTAATTACCAAATAAAAAAATTAATTAAAAATTTAAATAAATTAATAAAATAACTTATATATATATATATATATATATATATATATATCAAATGATTAAAAGTTAATTTTTAAAATACTTGTTAAAAAATTAAAATAAATTTGTTAGTATGTTATTCTTTTTATATTATAATAAATAATATCAAGGTAAGGACTGAACTTAATAAATGGGTCCTTTACAAGTTAGTGCTCACCGGAAACAAAAAGAGTTTTGACAAAATAACTTTAATGTCATTTTTACTCAAAGCTTAACCAATTTTTTGAAATATTTTCTTTTTCTTCTAAGATAAAATATTTTAATTACCAAATAGTTCTCTAATTAATATTTCGTTTGTTCTACTCAATTTTTTCTATTTGCTTTCAAAATATCCATTTTTATTCTGCTTATTCCTTATTTTAGAGGAACTACAAAGAAAAATTAAGACAGTTAAAGGAATTAAGTGGAAAATTGTGATAGGTTGAAAAGACCAAATAATCAAGAAACACATACTACATTTAACAAACTAATTACTAATGTGGGACTGTTTAGTAAAATAATGAGGGATTAATCTATAATTCTATGAAAACTGTTCAACCATCACCACTTGTCATGGATCTTTTAACAAGTCTGTCTTATTGGAATGATAATTTTTGCTGAAAATATTAACCAGACATCCCCAAATTGAATCAATAAGAGTCTTCAGTGGGGCATACAAAAGCTCAAGCCATAAGCTAAGCAAGTTTATTTTAGTATCAAAGGGAAAAAGCACAGTACAATGTTCGACTATTCACAACTCAAAAGAAATCATGGATACAGTGGATGTGGAAAGGCTTATTAAAACGTAGAGAACTAGTTCAGACTCAATAGTCATAGACAAAATTAAAATGTATATATGGATAGAGTTTGGAAGAGAGAAGGTTCCTATGGTTCTAGTAATGTGATATTTGTGGCTTCATGACCTAGTCATACTTCCTTGTAGAAGGCCATCTCTAAACTGTGAAGCAATATCTCTTACAGCACCTGGTCCGTGTGGAACAAAAACAGAATTGGATTTTGAGGACGCACCAATCTCCTTCAACGTGTCAAAGTATTGGGTCACCAAAACCATGTCCATTACATCCTTAGATGATGTCCCAGGAACATTCTCTGAGAAGGCTAGCACACTGTCCCTTAGACCATCTACTATGGCTTGACGCTGCCGAGCTATTCCAAGCCCTGCTAAATACTTTGATTCTGCCTCTCCTTCAGCCTTTTTAATCTGCAGAATCTTCTCTGCTTCAGCTTTCTCATTTGCAGCCACCCTCATTCTTGCAGCTATTATGGCCAGGGTAAATAAAACTGGTGAATTGATACTGATGCACTTTTATTCCAAAACTATAATTTTGTTTAACCTAACCAGGTCAATGGCACTAATTTCCTGTAAATGAATGTTCCTTCTAATTGCATATATACTAAACAAACACATAATCATACCAGCATTTATCTCGTTCATGGCTCTCTTCACACGCTCGTCTGGTTCAATATCCACAATAAGAGTCTGGACTATCTCATATCCGTAAGCAGACATAGCCTTCATATGCATACAGCAAGTTAAAAACCAATGGATGATAACTTCCTTGTCCTCACTCCTTAACATACACACACAAAAAACTAATCACCTTTTCAAGTTCTTCCTCAACAGCTCTTGCAATTTCTTTCTTCTGCTCAAATGAGGCATCCAGATCCATCTTAGGAACACATGCCCGAATGACTGAAATAGCATAATGGATTTGTCAGTTTTCTGCAATAAACCTAACTTTTATCAAGGAGTTTACTAAGATACAAAACGGGCACCGTCAAAGACATAGGCCTGAATCTGTTCCCTGGTATTGCTAAGCTTGTAAAAAGCATCAACTGCCTTCTCTGCCAGCGGTCGATATTGAATAGACGCAACAACAGTGACGAAAACATTGTCCTGGTATGTAATAAGTTCAGATAAGCAGAGAAAATTATGAAAAAAAAAGGTACTTTGTTAAGCTATTCAATTGAGCAAGTATTACATAAGAGTTTCTCATTTATAACTTACTAATAACTTTTACTCAAAATAAGCAAAAGTAATTTATAGGAAGTCACAAAATCAAGAATCTTTAGACTTATACAATCAATCTTTTAAAACACTTACTATGAAAGGAGACAAATTATATGTAGTTTCATGAATATTGTTCTCTAATTGGAATTTTAGTTTGATAACACACATTCATATTTAACAGAATATTTTATTATGAAAATTATTAAGGTAGAACATCAAATTTGATTAAAGAACAGTAATAACAAAATCTATAATACAGCTTCTATGTTTTCTCTATTATAAAATTCAACAAACTTACTAGACGTACGATGATGTATGATTAATCGACATTGTAAAAACCCTTTACATCGCAGGTGCATTTCCATTAAATTGGAAGACCAAACACCCCCTAAAGCTAATCAAGTTAATTGTGTTGGCTATACAATCTGGTGATCAAGAAGAAACCTTTGTTTTTGTTTCGCAACGAACATCCAGTTGTTGCACACGCAAAGAAAGGTAACCAGCTATTTGAGTGCCAAAGAACCAGGGCACACAGTGGAAACCAGGTTCAAGCACATCATCATATTTGCCAAAAACCTCTTTGATAGCTACCGTAGATTGTTCCACTTGAAGACATCCCAGAGCTAGACCCATCTATATTCTTTCGGAACCCTGAAAAACAAATTGTCAAAAAGAAAAAAAAAAAGTAACAGAACATGATTGTTATATTATCAAAAGTTTTCACAACAAGCAGAACATGCAAATTGAAGGGTACTGATAGCATGAAAATTTAAAAGGGGAAAGAGTGTAATGGAGTTAGATCTAATCGAAAGAGGAAGAATTCAAAGAAAATAACAATATAGAGAGAATTATAACATAGCATCCATATCCAAATCAGAAGAAAATTAGAACGAAACACCCAAGAAAAGAAGATTTTTTTGTTACCTGAGAGTTAGAGGGAAGGAAAAGGAGTGCCACAAACAGTTTTTTTGTGTATGTCTATGTATCAACCCAACATTTGCGGGTTCATGATCCCCTCTGCTGTTAAGATATGAACAAAAGCACCTTCATTCTTTTTGTTCCCTTTTTTATTTTCAAACTGAATTTTAAAATATTTTTATTGTATTTAAGTATAACTTTTAAAGTTTAGAGCAAAATTAATTATTTTTTCTATGGTGGGTCCTTCAATAAAAAAACAAGTAGATCGGATCATGATATTAAACACGTCAATCCGTATTATTGTCATTTTTTTTCTTTTTAAATTTTCACTTATTTTTATTTAGTTTATATTTGCATCTAATATGATGTCGAAATAAATAATAGTAAAATAGAAAGTGTTATAAATATTTCACTGGATCAAGAAAACTTATTATTTTTCTTAATATTTTCAAAAGAACCTTAATGATTTTGGTAGTAAAAAAAAGACAGAAAAAATGCGAGAAAAAAAGAAGGACAAGAATTAAGTGAAAATATAACTTGTTTGATAAAAATAAAATAAAAATATTTTTTATTCTTATATTATAACAAAAACTAAAAACAAAAAATACATTGAAAAGAGTGTTATATAATTTATTAATGGACATATAAAAGGGATTTATTTCTCTCTTATTTCAGTATCATAATAAATATGCATCTTATATTTATGTGTATTTTTTTACACTTTGGTGTGAAAATATAGTTTTTCTCATAAATTTATTTAAATAGCCTTCGTTTTATTTTTTTCATATATATCATCCTTTTTTCTATTACCATGTTTCAATCTAATTTTGAAATATTTTTAAACCTGTATTTTTATTTAACTTTGATGTGAAGTTGAGAGTACAGCTGCAGATAATCTAGGTTTGCCAGTGGAGTGAGTGGACTTACGCATCTTCCTTTTTTGTTTGATTAAGGTGCATTGAATTGATGCCAATATATTTTTTTGAAAAGTTTCTAAACTTTTAAAATTAAATAAAATAAGAAGGAATGTAAAGTTAAATAAAATGTATAATTTGTAATTTTCATTCTTCTGGTATATTTATATTTTTTGCCATTTTAGTTTTTCAATTTTATAAAAAATCATAATTTTAATTTAATCCTTAAATTTGTATATATTTCTAGAGTTTAATAATTAAATTATTTTTTAATGATATACGAATAAAGTATGTTATTATCGTAAATATAAATGGAATATGTGTTATGTCAGAAAAAATATCTTCCTGTGATATTTAGGAATAAAGTTTCCGATACAAAATTATATTTACTAATTTTTTAAGTGGAAGGACGAATTTTAAGACATTTTAGCATTGGAATGGATTAATTAGTTACATTATATAAATAAAGATATCTATAAATGAGTTATAAATTTTGTTTATATTAGAGTGACTCTCATTATTAGTGTAATTATTTAATAATTTGAAAATGAGAAAGTATAATAGATTATAAGATTTAATTGTGATTTTTCTTTTTACCTTTCAAATTGAGATTTAGTAAATTCCATTGGAAATTGATATAAGAAATATAAATAATAATATTTTTTATTTTTTGGTACGAGATCTTTTCAATATTCAACTTAATAAAGATAGGATAATTTTATTTTATGGAGTAATATGACAAATTATATTTCGTGGTTTAATAAATTTACCTCATTGTATTTATTTATATTTTTTAAAATAAATATAATTTATCAATACTTTCTGAGATATAATTTTTATTATGGGTTTAGTGTGGTCTCTCCTGTTTTGTATTTTTTATTTCTTTTTAATAAGTTTTGATGTGATAACAAATGATGGGTGAATTTTAAGATGTTATTATATTTCAATGGTTAAAGTTCACAATAATATATAATATGATCTTATTTAAAGTTATGAAACAATAAAAAATAAAATACACATTTAAGGTCTCACTTAATTCATTTAAGAACAAATCTATCATTTTAAACAATTTTTTTAAAAATATAATCTTATACCATAATCAATTTTTTAATTCTTCTAAATAGTAAAATATATTAATTTAACACAATTTGTAACTTTACAATAAATTTATATATTTTAAAAAATCATTTATACAATTAAACATTTATCACATTTAACAATCAAGTCAAATAAAGTTATAATTTATAATTTAAGATTTATAAAATATGCTTTATAATAATTTTTTAAAATAAATATGCTATCTAAAATAAAATAGATAAATAATGAACTGGGCATCATAGAAATAAAAATAAATCTTTAGGCTTTTTTCCACTGCGAATTCAGGGTCAGGCCCATAGGCTTCTTATTTATATGAATCTGAATTTAACTTTGGATCTCTGAATTACCATTATCGGAACCAAATCATACACCCCTTAGGCACTTTCAGAGGTAGACCCATCACAGCTTATTCTGCAGCTTTCACACCTTCATCTCTTCAGGTATCATATGCTTTTTCTTCTTCTTTTATGTATGTATATATAATAAAGAGACAAACTCTTCTTTCTTGTTTTCTTGGAGAGGTTTAATTTTCCAAGCTACCTTTCGATGTAACATAGTTACGTAAGTAGGATGTTAAGCATGTCTGTGTTGGAAACTCCAATGGAATGGAAGAATTTGAGTTTTGGCAAAGGGGTATTGTTTTCAAGGCTAAGCGCTAGGATTGAGCGATCTGGGTTTTCAAATTGACCCTGTTGGAGTCTTCCCTAGCCTGTGTTGGAGACACCCCACATGGGTTGGTGGGATAAGATACTTTAAAGCTTCCACCTTGGGATGTTTTTTTATCAGAAGTGAATAAGTTGAGAAGAAAAAAGTGAGGCAGTGTATTTGGGTTTCTAGAAAGAACACTCAATGCTTGGTATGGGTAGGCATCATATAGTCACTTCTAAGTTTTAATACTTAACTTTAAACCAAATTGAGATTATTGCATTGCACACCGTTTTGGCCGGTCATTCGTTGAAACCAGTGTGATTTGGACTAAAAGGGTTTGTGAAATTTTCATCTCATGCAAATTTTAACACTGATTGACTGATTGATTTTAATATGTTATTCCAAATTTATAATGTTGGGATTTTTATTCCTTCATGCTTCACTGTACTATCAAGGGCAAGCTATGAAATGGGATGTAGCAACATTCTCTGGAAATTCTGTAACAAGTGCAGAAGGTTACTGTATTATTGTTTTATAAATTAAACCAATTTTGCATCATCTCGTGTCATATATGATGAATTTCCATCTTTTGAGTTAAGATCATGTGAATATTTTAATTGTTATATGGCTTCTGCTATTTGGGTAATATATGGTGGATTGTCGGCTTTTCAATGTTTATTACCATCAACTAGCACTGGTGCCCACCAAAATCATATTGTTAAATCATCATTTATTTTTCAGATAGAACACAAGTATTGTAGATGTATTCATGTCCATATATTCTTGGAATTGCAGCCTGATCTGCTATCATTAGCCGCCCCGCCCCCCTATATTTCATAGTTCATATTTTTTATTTACAGTAAATTCTCAAGGGTGAAGAGGACTTTTAAGTATGTATTTAGTTGTAAAGTCTTCTTCACCTAAGCAAGAATCCATAGATCTCATTTGTACTCTTGTTCATGTTAATCCAACTTATTTCTTTGTGTGCATGTTTCTTATCATTTTGATTTAATTTGACTTGACATTCTGGGACTAATACCTATATCTTTGAAAAATTGTTCTTGAATAATTGAATGGAGATTTACATTGTGTCTAGGGTTACCCTATTTATCATGATTATATTGTGTCTAGGATTACTCTATTTATCAGGATTATATTGTGTCTAAGGTTTACATTGTGTCTAGGGTTATCCTATTTATCATGATTACATTGTGTCTAGGGTTACCCTATTTATCATGATTATATTGTGTCTAGAGGTATCCTAATTATCATGTACTTTCTATCAATTTATTCTTATAAATAGAATATAGATTATGAGAGGGATTAATTAAGTCCTCTAAAATTATTTTACAGTTTAATTCTCAAGTCCTATGAACTGAATATAACATGTTTTGCTTGACGATTTAGGATTTTGATATTTTGAAAAGTTTGTGTCTGTTAATTGGAGATTTTATCCAAGATTAAGGTATCATGTCCAACTTTACTACAACATTTTCCTTCAGTTCATGTTGTTGATGATGGTATGATTTGCTAATGGTCTTATTCTTATATTAGAAGAACCTTATGGCATGATTGTTGTTTTTTAAATCTGTGCAGTAACACCATATGATTTACTTTTAAGAAAAATGCTTAATTATTTATTTTGGATCGAAGTTTTTTTTTATAAATATTTTGTTTATAGGAAAATACACATGGATTCATTACAAAGCACAGCTCTGGGGGGAAATGGTGGGAGTGGTGGAAATGGGACATTGATTTCTCAAACTAATGATATGACAGCTTCTGCAGCAGGAGCTGATGATTCTATGCAGAAGCTGAACCAGGTCAGCAATTCAATTCAGAAAACCTTGGGCCTTATTCATCAGCTCTCCCTCACAGTTTCTACCTTCAATGCTGCCTTTCAAATGCCTCTACTCCAGCGCATGTATTTTATTCTGATCCTTTTCCTGTAATGCTTTTTTCTTTCTTTGTTTTGCTTTTGCTTTATGTTCAAAATTGATCATATTTTACTTTAAACATCCCAGTAATGGCCTTGTTGTAGAACTTGACAACATGGTCAAATTGGCAGAGAAATGCAACATTCAGGTTCCCATGGAGGTTGTTAAGTGAGTGATTTACCTTTGTATGTGCTCATATAGTTTCTTTTGACCTAATATAAATTATCTTTTTTAATTTTTCTCATGAGTTGAATTTTTGGCTATAGTCTAATTGATGATGGAAAGAATCCAGATGAATTTACCAAAGATGTTATAAACAGCTGTATTGCAAAGAATCAGATCACCAAAGGAAAAACGGATGCCTTAAAGGTCTATTCTTATTCTTTATTTTTGTTACATGTGAATTTCTTTCTTTTTACAGCTTTGTCTCCCTATGTATTTAATAAGCAGCTTTAGTCTGACCTAGCATTTCTGTTTGGACAGAGTTTGCGCAAACATCTTTTAGAGGAATTGGAGCAGAACTTTCCTGATGAGGTTGAAACTTTTAGAGAGAGTCGTGCTGCCGCAGCTGCTGTAAGTATTCCTTATTTGGTTTTGGTTTTTTATTTCATTGAGGATCAGAGATTTAAAATGACCTTGCTATGTCATTGGTGTGTTCTAAGTTCATTGTAGGATCTTAGGATATCTTGATTTCTTTATTTTAACTTTACTGCTCTTCTTTCTGTAACTGATAATGGAAATAAACTAGGTTATGTGTTTTATCTTTTCCTTGGCTTTACTAATCTTCTTTCCTTGAATTGCTTTTTGTATTTTAACTTTACTATTATTTTTTTTATGGCTGTTGTTCTACATGCTGGACAAGTTTACTTTTGATGCTCACCTTCTTCAAGTCAAGTATTGCCAAAAATAACAAATAATACAGTTTGAGAGAGATTTATTTAGTTTAGGAAGAACTTAATAATACACATTATTTCTGAATGCTTTCTACTCCAAGAAACCAGCTATTATGTTCTTTGACAGTTCTCATCTAATCCTTTTCTGTTCAATTATGATTCTTAAAACTAAGCAATCCCACTAAATTTAAAGAATCTTGGGGTTGACTTTGCTGCACATTTTCCACTGTATATTACATGGTTAATTTTATAGGACTATAGTAAATAGAAGCATGAAGAGACTATTCATATTGCTAATTTTTGAAAGTGCTAAGCAGGTTTAGTGAATTCAAGAATTATGTATCTTTGTTCTTTACCTAAACCTTGGCCTTTTTACATCGTGCAGGAGTTGAAACGTCTGGCACAAGCTCAAAGTGCACTGCCAAATGGAGATGTGAGGGTTAAATCTGAGCATTGAGTGATATGTTTCTTGTGCCTTTGCTTGTCTGTAAATGGAACTCAATATTTCTGTTTATTTTCCTATGTTATACGAATGCATTATATAGTGAAGTTCATCTCTGCTTCCCTTTTGTCTGCTCCTTTGTTAAATGTTGTAAATTTGATCACTTTTGCTTACTGTTAGTTAATTGAATATTATTGCTGTCTTTTAAGTTGGTGTATAAGTGCTTAAGGTCTATTTTTCACCAAGAAATTCATCAAACTTTTTTTTTATCTGTTTGAAAAATACCTGTTAGTAATAGTTCTTTGTAGGTCAGATGTGTAAATTTGTGTATTGACTATGTTGTTCATCTTCCTCTTTTCTAAGACCATGTGTTTGATTCTTAGCATGTCATTTTTGTATTCATGTGTCCATGTCTAAACTATATAGGCATGTCAAAATCTCCATTAAAAGTATTGAAATTTTTTTAAAAAAAAAGTAGAGATTGAGAAACCATTAAACAAAAATATCAATTTTTTCTATTATGTACCTTAAAATGTATGATACTGATGATTTTTGTGGGGACATATTTCACTAACTGATAAAAAAAAACATGAACTATTCATACCTTCTATATGTTCTAAAAAGACATGTCACAGCATAATAGTTGGTCATATTATAATGATGGACTTGGTGAATTTGTTTTCTGCACAAAATGACCAGTTAGATGATGAAGTATCCAATGTCCTTAAGGATGGGGAGAGACTTTAAAGCTATCAAAACTTTACTCATTAAGGGACACCCATTTGGATCTCTGGTGTGGCTTTGAGTCAGCATGAGTGGATTTTTTTAGGTCTCTTTAGATCTTCCAATTAAATATTGACTTCCCTACAATTAAAACCAAAGTATTTCTACCAAAGTATTTTTGTGTTGATTTGATTGGATAAACATTCCACTAAGAATGAGTCATATAGTTGATATATCCTAGCTTTTTATGAACCTTAAATATAAATGATAACAAAAACACTATTAGAACAAAAATGAAAAGATAGACCAGAAAAGAAATAAAAAATACCTTTGAGTTAATGAGTTGAGAAATGAATGAATAATGCATAAATTCTTAAGTACTGAAGATAACATTCAAGGACAGAGAGTATTGCATTCTTCTAATACCCCTCAGGGACTTTTTCAAAATTTAAAATAATTTAATTTAATGTCTAAAGTTGTCTTGGAAAAGTATAAATATTCTTAGTATAGATAAACATTAAGTGTTTATATAAAAAAAAATCTATAATTTTCTCTAAATTGATATCCTAATTTCAAATTCAAGGAGACTTAAAATTTATCACTAATCCAATTTTTTGTTGCTAATTTCTTCAGAAGGTCCTAATAGCTTTTATATACTTTGATTGTGTGCATTTGATCCTTGTCTTGCAAGTTTGCAGAAAGTTCTAGACCTTTCCTTGAGTGTCAAAATAGTCTTATCATGTTATAAAATAATTGTAGTTAATATCTGTCACAAATGTCTGTCACAAAAATATAAATTTGATTATATAGGATTAAAATAATTGTAGTTAATATCGTGAGTATTATATAACTCGAATCATGATTCATTTAAAAAAAATTCTCTGCAATATATATCATTTAATGATTTTTTATATTGTAATTCTAATGAAATGAATATATGTTAAATTGAATGATTATCAATTCAAGTCCATTGTTTATAGTTGGTATATGCTTACGAAACATGTTGATTTAAACACACTATATATTGAGAAAGGTATAAAGGATGAAAAACAGAAAGACAAATAAGAAATTAATAAAAAAAAAAAGTATTCTATTAAACTCTCAGAGAAGAGAAACTTTACAGAATAAGTTTTGTGAAAAATAAATACAATAATTGAAGAATTTTATGCTGGATAATTTAGAAGCTCTGCATACATTGAACACAAATGTAACAAACACAATATCTATACTCGTTTTCTAAGCAGACCCTTTGTATGTTATTTATATATTCTTTTGAATGTCTCAATTGTATTCCCTCCATGCTCTCTGTTTTGTGCTTACACTTATTGTTTACTATTTTATACATATTTGATAGTATATTTTCATGACTCATCTCTATTAACATGAATTGTGTGTATAATTTGAAAGAATTTTGTTACATGTTCTAGTTTCTATTCAAACCATGTTCATCTCCATTTCAAATTTCCATTTCCATGTCAAAAATTGATGATGATGTAGCCAAATGGTCAGCACATCAACAACCGATTTCGACAACTTTTACAACAATCACTAATAAGAGAAATTTTAAGTATTACACGATGATGCTTTCAGGTATAATAAGGGTATTTCAGTTTCATTTTAATGTATGTATGGATCTACTACTTTATAATCTATTTTCTCTTCATTTTTGCTTTTTACATCCATCTTTTAATTATTAACGAAAACTTCTTTCACTTTCGTAATAAATTACCAAACTTACTTCTATTAATATAACTAAAACTATACTTTTAATAATAATTTATACATATAATTTTATAATAAAAATAAATTTACTTTAATATTTTAAATCAATAATTAATAATGATACTAATAATAATAATAATAACAATATAATATTTTAATCAAAATCAATTTTGTTAATAACATTCAATTTTAACTTATATTGAACTATTATGAATATTTTAAATTATTACACTAAAGTTTAAATTTAATAACATACGAATAAAATTTAATTAGTAAGACTAATTGTGAATATTAATAAAATTTAATTTGTTAATTTTTTTAAATTCATAAATTATTAGCAACAGTAATATCTATTAGGTAACCAAATATTTGAATAATGCTAACAATATATAATTTATATTTTCTTCCATAATCTTATTAATTAAAAATAAAATGATTTTATTTAATCAATAATTATAATTTTATGTAATTAATTTATATAATCAATTAATAGTTTAAATTAATATTTTAAAAATACAGTTCAAATTAAAATCTGAAAACGTAAAATAAAATTTAAAGACCAGTTTATATTTTGACATTGGGTAGGGAAATTTAGGTTTATTAGAGAGTGGGCGTAGGGGATGATAAAGTGTATATAACATTACTTAGTCATGCATTAGACTAAAAGGTGCCGTAGTTCATTGGTCAAAAACCGAGTATGATAACCTTGCCTATTCATTTCAAAATGTACATTCACAACACTCTATTTATCCACTATCCTTGCTTGCTCAACCGTTTACAAAGTTATACATGCCCTTTGCATTAGCTTACTTAAAAATATTCAAATCCCACTTCCTAATTTATAAACCTAAAGGGTATTAAAAGACTACTGCTAACACTCCTCGTCATTCAATAAATTATAGATTACAGCATACCTTGAAATAAATTACAAGTTAGAAAAAGATTCATTAGCATGGAAGGAACTCTTAGTTATGGTTCACATCCTGAGAGACAAGATTTTTTGTCTATGTCCCGCAACAAAGAGAAAGAAGTGCTAGAGGTTATCCACAAAAAAAACATATTTGGCAGTCCAGGAAATAATGTTAAAACATTCCCTAAAAATACGCAACGCAATTTCAAAGGCCACTTGACACGATTTATATGCAATCACATCAAACCAAGTGTAATAATTTGTCAAAAATAATATAAAAATAAAAAAATAAAAAAGGTAAAGTCATGAATACAAGGCTTCCAGTGATGATAAACTGAAACGCACTGAATTGCAGCTGCCTACAGCCATGAATGCTTTCAGTCCGAAGAGTCAGAGATAAGTACATCTTCACAAAAAAATCGATCTATCTATAAAGATTACAATCTTCCCCTGAAAGGGGTATGTAACAATCTATTTTAAGCTCGTGGTTTTTACAATACAAAGTGAACCGCTATTTCTGGACAAATTAACACGCCAACTCCATCACAATGCTACGATAACGAAAGGAAGTTACCTTCGTGCCACTGAGATTATGTTGGAAGAACAATTCTAAATCCAGGCAAACAAATTGTCCATATTTGCTTCAACTGCACTGGATAACATGAATAATGAAATATGCAACCAGCCGGAGTCCATCTTAACTAATCCCCTTGGAAATGCTGGATGTTGCATTTATCTTTAGAGACCGCTCAGGGATGTACGTAACACCTGTTCAGACCATAATGTAAACACGTAAGAACCTGAGCAATATCATAATTTACATTTTGCATCTCTATTAACAGGGAAACTTTTTCTCGTGAAGAATGAAACAATGCACAAAATCAACCAAACTTCATAACATATACTTGTAGAACATATCTTTGCATCAATAAATACCTAACATGATCATCGAGAAAACCAAGAAATTAATGACTAGTCCCAACCAGAACAAGCAACTTACAAAAAGGACCCAAATGAGCGTCTGGTACAAAAATATCATACCTAGGGGATGCCAAAACAAAATCTTACAAAATGAATGACTAAAATTGTTTGGCCTAAGTTAAAGTTTTTTGTTATGATCATTGAGTGGTTCTTCAAAACAATCATGACAGTTAGAGAATTAGCAGACTTTTAGGCAGTTCATCTTCTCATAAATCTAATACATGGTAATTCTTGTTCTGAGTGAAGGATTAAGAAGGGAAAAGTCTCGTGATCTTACCTTTTTCCATGACATCAATTTGCAAAGAGTCAAGTGTAATTATGCCATCTGTCAACGGAAGCAGTTCAAGCTTAATGGTGGCTGTTGACTGAGATGGGATACATCTGAAGTAGCCAATACACGGTTTTATATTAATTAGTGTTAGCTTTAACAAAGTCATAAATAAAAATGAGAGCCGACATATTACCCAAGTGGAACTCTACTGTGCAGCCAAAGATGTGTACAACTTAGGCCAGAACTAGGGATGACATCATCATTCATTGAAACTGACTGAGGTCTGACATCATCTTGTTTGTCGTTTTCTTTTAAAGGAGAAGTAAAGCTCCCCCCCTGAGTGGTACCGACATGTCTTTCAACATTTATCCTTCCTAAAAACTCTTTGAAACCAATAAAAGGACTATTTGGACTAGTGGGTGAACTCAGAGAGACAACTGAAGGGGGTGAAGTGAATGAGGCTGGAGCGAGAACTGTCAACGTTAGATCTTCAGATGTCAAATTCGAAGCTTGAAGAGTTAAAACCTGATAAAAGAAACTAGGAAGCTAATCAAAGTGTAATTTTAGTAGGATATGTTGAAATGTAATATGTTTTTAGATATAGGCTCTGTAGGAGCCTACTATTTACTGTTGATTGTTGATTACTGTTTCTCCATTATTGTATAAGTATGTGTTAGTGTGTATTAGAGGTAATGAGTGAAAATAATAAAGTGTGAGTTTATTTCTCTAAATTCTCTAATATGGTATCAAGAGCCAAGCTCCAGGGCTCTCTACTGTAGACGCCGTCAGACCACTGTTGCCGCCGCCGTCGCCACCGCCGCCGCCGTCGTCGCCGCCGTCGCCGCCGCCGCCGTCGTCGCCGCCGCCGCCGCCGCCGTCGTCGCCGCCGCCGCCGCCGTCGCCGCCGCCGGTACCTCATTTTCTCAGAAAAATTTAGGGGTTTTGTGCGCCTCCGTGAGCGCGACCCAACCCTGGTGGTCGCAGTCCCTGCATCGTCCTCACGCGCCGTCACGCGCCGCCGCAGCCCGCCAAATCTCGCGCGCGTACTGTTCACGCGCCGCCCTACGCTGGTCGGAATTTCACCGCGCACCTAGGGTTCCGCTCGCCTCACTCTCCTGAGCCTGTTTCGGACCTTACTTCGCTGTTTTAGGGGGTGTAGTTGATACCTAGGGTTTTCTCTCTCCCAATAGTTGAATATCTCTCAAAGTCTAAGTCTGGTTCATTTTCCAGATCTGTAATGGCATCTACTACTGGAATTAATTCCTCTTTATCTGCAACTCCTATCATCACATCTGCAAAACTCAATTGGAAAAATTATTTATCTTGGTCTTCTGCAGTGGAATTATGGTTCCTTGGTCAAGGACACCATGATCATCTTGAACAAGATATCTCTATGGTTCCAGATGAAGAAAAATCTCAATGGCAAAAATTGGATTTTCAGTTATGCGCAATTTTATGGCAGTCAGTGGAGCAAGAGGTTCTAGATATTTTGAGACCCTATAAAACATGTTCATCATTCTGGAAAAGGGCAGAAGATATTTTTGCTAATGATGTACAACGTCTTTTTGATGCTACCCAAAGAGTAGCTTCTCTAAAACAAGTCAACCATGACATGGTTTCTCATATAGCAAAGGCTCGGGCTGCTGTAGAAGAATTGAAGAACTTCTTTGTAGCTGATTCGTTAGAAGGGATCAATAAAAAGCTTGACAAGTTTTACATGGTCCTAATTCTGAGAAGTTTACACTCCGATTATGATCATGTACGTGATCAAGTTTTAGCTGGTGATCAAATCCCTTCAATGGATGGTTTGGTTACTCGACTTCTTCGAGTACCTCCATTGGTGAAAGATGAGAATTCAATTGATGTTATTGGAACATCAGCTATGATAATGTCACAAGGAAGAGGAGTGCCACAAGGAAGAGGAGGAGGCAGAAGCAACCGAGGACGTGGTGGTCGTAGCATACGTCCTCCTCCTCAATGCACATACTGTAAGAAACTAGGCCATACTCGAGACAAATGTTATGTTCTACATGGATATCCAGACAAAGTTGCTCATGTGTCTAAATCTGGTGATCTAGAATCCAGAATTTCAAATGAAGAGTATGAAGAATTTTTACGTTATAAGTATGGAAAACCTTCTAATCCTGGCCAATCCTCTGTTCAACAAATGTTTCCTTTACCAACATGTGATCCTCTAATTATTCCTGATTCTGTACCTCAAAATCAAAATCCAAATAACATTGTTCCTCCACCTCTTCTCACATATCAGCGTCGAACCCAATCTCGAACTCCTAACACTGACGATCCTCGAGACTCAGATCCTTCTGCATCAGATCCTCAAACCATGGATCCTTCATCATCTTCACCTTCTACTGATTCAGATGATAACTGGCCCATTGCCCTCCGGAAAGGTATTCGTTCTACTCGCAATCCATATCCTATTTATAATTTTGTGAGTTATCATCATTTGTCTCCTACATATTTCTCTTTTGTTTCCTCATTATCATCGACTAAGGTTCCAAATAATATTCATGAGGCACTTGTTCATTCTGGATGGCGACAAGCCATGGTTGATGAGATGAAGGCACTTGAACACAATGGCACTTGGGATCTTGTCCCTCTTCCTCCTGATAAGAAGCCTGTTGGTTGTAGATGGATTTATACTGTTAAAGTTGGTCCTACTGGTAAAATTGATCGCCTTAAAGCTCGACTGGTAGCTAAGGGCTATACTCAAGTTTACGGCCAAGACTATTGTGATACTTTTTCTCCTGTGGCTAAAACCAGTACTGTTCGCATTTTGCTTGCTATGGCTGCCATTCGTCATTGGCCTCTTTTTCAGTTAGACATTAAAAATGCCTTCCTTCATGGTGATCTGGAAGAGGAGATATACATGGAGCAACCTCCTGGATTTGTTGCTCAGGGGGAGTCTGGATTAGTTTGTAAGTTGCGTCGTTCCCTTTATGGCTTAAAGCAATCACCTCGAGCTTGGTTTGGTAAATTTAGTCAGGTGGTGCAAAAATTTGGATTGAAACGTTGTGAGGCGGATCATTCAGTGTTTTATGGTCACTATTCTCCTGACAAATGTGTTTATCTCATGGTGTATGTTGATGATATTGTTATTACAGGGAATGACATCACTAGAATTAATCAGTTAAAGAATCATCTATTCAATCACTTTCAAACTAAAGATCTGGGTCGTCTAAAATATTTTCTTGGTATTGAAGTGGCACAGTCAAAAGAAGGTGTCATCATTTCACAAAGGAAATATGCTCTTGACATTTTAGAGGAAACAGGTCTGACAAATTGCAAGCCCATTGATAGTCCCATGGACCCAAATCAAAAGTTAATGAGGGATCAGGGTCAACCTTTCTCAGACCCAGAGAGATATAGAAGGCTAGTTGGAAAACTCATTTATCTTACCATAACAAGACCTGATCTTTCTTATCCAGTTGGAGTTGTGAGTCAATTTATGCAAAATCCACATGTTGATCATTGGAATGCAGTACTTCGCATTCTCAGATACATAAAAGGAAGCCCAGGACAGGGACTGTTGTATGAGAACAAGGGAAACACTCGGATTGAAGGATATTGTGATGCAGATTGGGCTGGTAGTCCAATTGATCGAAGATCTACTACAGGATATTGTGTTTTACTTGGTGGGAACCTTGTATCTTGGAAAAGTAAGAAACAAAATGTTGTTGCTCGATCTAGTGCTGAAGCTGAATACCGATCTATGGCTCTAACTACATGTGAACTTGTGTGGATTAGACAACTTCAAGAATTGAAGTTTTGTGAAAATGAGCAAATGAAACTGTACTGTGACAATCAAGCAGCTCTACACATTTCCTCCAATCCTGTGTTTCATGAGAGGACGAAACACATAGAAATTGACTGTCATTTTATTAGAGAGAAGTTGTTGTCAAAGGAACTGGTTACTGAATTTGTCAATTCTAATGAACAACTCGGAGACATGTTGACCAAATCTCTAAGGGGGCCTAGAATTCAATTCATATGTTCCAAGCTTGGGGCATATGACTTATATGCTCCAGCTTGAGGGGGAGTGTTGAAATGTAATATGTTTTTAGATATAGGCTCTGTAGGAGCCTACTATTTACTGTTGATTGTTGATTACTGTTTCTCCATTATTGTATAAGTATGTGTTAGTGTGTATTAGAGGTAATGAGTGAAAATAATAAAGTGTGAGAGTTTATTTCTCTAAATTCTCTAATAAATATTCAAAACAAACTAAATACGAGCTCCAAATGCAAGTCCAAACTCAAAGACAGTCAATAGTTAAAACATATATTGACCTGCACAGGAAGTTGAGAATTTCTTTCATATGGTCCAGGAGACTCTCCTGAAATCTCGGATGCAACAGAGATTATAATATCCCTTGATGTTCGAGGTCGCCAACTGGTTGCTTGCTTAAAGAATAATCTTGATGCTACGTTAAGCATTAAAACAAGGGGAAAACAACCAATTAACAACTCAGAAAATATTAGATAATAGTAGTAAACCAACAAAACGAGGGGGCAAAAAAACTTACTTGTATAATTGCATCGACATGACACCATAATGGCATACTGATTGTCAGTTGACACGATCTTTGTTCTATCAGGACTCTTGGAGGAAACACTTGATTTTGATTCCGAATTTGGAGATTGCAACTTTGGAAACTGAGAGCCTTCTTCTTGTGTCTTAACATTTTTCCACATAGAAGTTGCAGGTTTAAGGATGAAAGAATGCTCTTCACCTCTCCTATAATCAGAAACTTCTAGTTAGATGGTGATGATCAGAGTTAACTACATAAAGGATATAATAAATTCTGAATTTCTCTAACCATATTTTCTGTTAAGCACCTTCTTTTATTCTTTAACAGTTAATCAGATTGATTTATACTAAACAAGATACAAAGTCATATATGTCAGAAGAGGGAAAGCAACGGTAATGAATTGGCAGGATCCAATCGTTTCCTTGTCCAAAAGTTAAAAAAACAGTTCCCCCAAATCTCCCCGAGGGAAGGGAACTGTATTCTACGCATAAACATTAAAAGATTTCCCAATATTATCCTCCTCATAGCTCTTTTACTTTCTAACATATTATTTCCATGTCCTCCACTTCACCATTCAGTTGGTCAAATATGAAATAATAAATTCAACTATAGTAGTGGCATACACATTAGTATCAAAATAATAAATAGATATATTGCAGAATTGCTATTACACTTTTTAATAAAATTCAAAGGTCACAGATATGTCACCCTTACTTTCACCATACTGCCAAAAGCAAGATTCTCCTTTCTTTCCAAAGCCAATATGGTACTGGAAAAACCTTTTCATCACCATTAACATCAGTGTTCTCAATTGCATATTGAACCCCCACACACAAGTACGGCCTTTTGAAATAACATCTCCCCACGGCCCTGCTCTTTAGCAGGTTGGATTGGGTCACTCAGCACAACCATATGTAATGTAAATTAATAACCAGGGGCACATTTAGCACGAGTTTCTACAGATTAAGATCTTTTAAATAAAACTCAGGTTACTATGAAATTTTGCATTTCTGCTCTTCAAAAGCAAGATTCTCCTCCCATTCCTAAACCTTCATAGGATTAAGAAAGTTTAAGGCCTTTTCCACATCAATAAGAAACATTCATGATACTAAGGAAAAAGTGGCACGTCTGGCTTCTCTGTATTTTATTAAAAATAAATGAAAATAAAAGGAGCGATAATGTAGTTAAACAATAGTGTGTGGTACATTTAGAAAGTGTAGTTATTGGCAAAGTAGAGCATGAGAGAGTAATTACTAAATAGAAAAATAAGATTATTTGGGTAACAAATAATCACTGGGGTAGTTATAGGGATAAAATAAGATATACAAAATGTGTACACTAAAACATCATACCCCCTTTAAATATAGTTATAGATTATAGATTAAACAACAAAACTGTAAATAATAAAATATCTTAGAGGAATCTAAATGGATATTGTACTCTTTATTTACTGATTATGGACAATTGGATTCAAGGTTTAAACTGAATCCCACAAAAGCTAACTTCTAAGGTGAGATTAACACAACATTTTTATATGTTAAATATTTCAGCAATGCCAGTAGCTAATGTGAGACTAAATCACAACCCTTGAGGTTGCAATAAGGCAACTTCCAAAGAGGTTGAAACTAAAACTGGCTAGGAATGATGTGATGAAGGTAACTTTCCAACACTGTACCTTACGTCCAAGTCGTCCAGCCAAAGCAAGGCAAAAATGAAAGTGGCTGAACAATGGATATAGGAAATATTTTGATTCCATCTTAAGAGTTGTATCTAAGGTATAATAACTCAATCCTGCAAAATTATTGACTTGCAAAACAAGTTTTCTATTTCTCTTATATATATACTTTATTTTAATCATATTACTAGCTGATTTGGGACTAAACTACCACCATTCCAGATTGCAATTAAGACAATTTCTAAATAGGCTACAACTAGAGGCAATTTAGACGACTTTCACATGCTCATTGATGACTTATGCCACCTGAAATAAAAATATGCAACTGAATCTGGTTGTATACAGCATGTTAACAGATAAGTAACAATACAGAAAAGTAAGAAACTTAAGAAAAACCTGAGGGCTAAATTTGGTAAAGAATGGTCATTTCCAGCTTCAATACACGCAATTGGCAATGATGATGGTGGTCCACTTTTAGTAGCCTCTTCGAAAACTATTGTTATGGCATCTATAAATATCACAATTTCTGGAACATGTGCAGGAGCAACATTCTGGAGAACAACTTATGAAATGTCAATAAAAACAGAAGCTGAAAATAGTCCATAGTATAAATGCCCCCAAAAAAGAATGAGGGAGTAATATTCAACAAAAATACGGGCAAATATGCCAGATAATTTGATTCAATGACATTATAGTTCAAACCTTTATCCGAACACACAGAAGATCCTCTGAATTGCAGTCAGCTGCAAAGGAATGAATCTCTACAGGTTGTATTATTTCAAATTTCCTTCTCCACCTTCTTCCAGGAGTGTAGATACCTTCTAATCCACAGCAAACTGAAAACCTTTCTCGCTCCAATGAGACACCTCTAAAAGATAAAAGTTCTTCAGCTCCACTTTTTTTCTTCAAAAATTTCTGAGATGAGAATTGATCCCAGTCTTCAATTTCAAAGTTTGGCTTAGAACTAGCTGCTTTTAAAGGAGCTGTTGGTGGAGTTATATTCTGGGGTATTGCTGACATGGACTGACTTCTAAAATGGCCACCAAAGGAAAATAATTGAGAGCCAGATGATGATGAAATAGTGGACCTCTGAGAGGCGCTACTAATTCCTGAACTTGAAGAAAACTGAGGAGATAACGGGTGGGAAGCAGGGGGAAGAGAGTTATCTAAAGGAAGTATCCATTTCAATAGAGCTCCACACGGATCCTGATGTGTGTGAACAGAATTGTCCTGGTTCTCAGAAGACAATATGTTCTCCTGATACTTTTCATATTGGAGAATTTCTATACAAGGGTCTTTAAGAAAGTCAACACCAACATTCACCTGTAAAATAACCTGGATCCTTCCAAACAGGAAAATGGAATCAGATCAGTAAGCTGGGTAAAAGGGAATGGCCAGGCATACTTAAGGAGGATAAATTTTCATAAAGATATGAGGTACTATACAGGCAAGGCAAATGCCACTACAATATATCTGAAATTAAACATGCTTAAGTAAAATGAAGATGAGAAACAAAGGTTTTAGCCGGTAGTAGCTAATGGAAGAGTGAAACAATACCTCTACATCACAGAAGATATGTTTCAGAAATCTAAATAATGATGATAATTACACAGATCAATATACTCCGCAACAGCCCAAGTAACTTACACAAGGAAATATTTGTCTCCAAATACCCCATAGAAATAAAAAAAGCAGTTAAGAGAAGAATCATAGCAGATCATTCAACCAATTCAGCACAATACTATCAACATGCAGTAACATTTTATACACTTTTACTAAATGATTTTTACAAATAATAAGCAATCAAGCACTCAAGAAACCCTCCCCCAAAAGCAAGTTGTTAGGGGGAAGGGGGTGTGGCGGAGAACCAAGTCCCTCTGAAACACTCTGCCAGGCCATGCACACTAGATGTGAGACTTAAGCAAACTATAATACCCAAATCCTTATCAACACAAACAAAATAAAATGAATTGGATGGTACCCATAAACTCATAGCACAACATCGTCCAAATGCGGTAAGATTTAATACATTTTAAAAAATGATGTTACGTGAGTTTACATACAACATGAACAAATGAATTAGATGCCAAATACATTGTCTTTGTTGCATGCCTGGGAAATGAAAATTGAAGCAATCAAAAGACTATATAAGGCTCAAACCCCAAATTGAACTGAAATGTAGCACTCTTCTGAATGTCAAACTTTATGATCCATAAACAAATTTTAGATAAAAAGAATGAATAATCATATTTATAACCACTGAAATTTTATGACACGTACCACTATATCTCCATTTGGTAGGGCACAACGCTTGACTGAATTTCTTGCCACTCCACTGGAAATAGTTGCATCAAAATTTGCTCTATCAATAACTGCACTAATAGAAGATGCCTTTTTTGCAGTCTCTTTAATATGAAATGATGAGATCCTTTGCCCATTTAGTTCAATGGAGTTGGATTTTTCTGAAGAGCCTCGTTTAGACCAAAGCGGCTCATCAGCCTCAGCAATCCTGGCAAAGAAATGAGAATTCTCAAATTTTTGTAGCAACAATGCAGTTTGTCTTTTGTGAACCTCCATCCTTAAAAGGGATTCACCAGCATAAGCATCCCCCTGGTGATTAGTGTTCACATTTTCCAGGTCTTTCTGCTCTTCTCTAGTAGGGTTCAGTTGCTCTTCTGTAGACACTAAGTCATCTCTGTTTTCAATATTTCCATTTTCTTTGTCATGACTGTGAGACATGCCACTTTTACTCATCACAGCGGCAACTTTAAATGGAGTAATAATCTCCATATCCTGCTTACAAGCAGACAGGCATGCTATAATCTGAACTTGTTCACCTGAATTCAAAACATCAATTAGATCCTATCAGCTTCCCATGTCAACTGGCAGACCAAATCAGGCATTTAAACACTCTGATTCATGTACCAAAGAAGTAAAGAATCTTACCCGGAAAGAGAAAGGAACGATCTAGGGAGCGAAAGAACTGCATATCTGACACATGATTCCAATCTTCAGGAAGTTCCTCTATAAAAACAAATTCAAAATCAGATGAACCACATTTCATCACATAAGCAGAACAATCCTACCCATAACATAATCAATTATCATAGACAAAAAAAAAAACGTCCTCCTAACACTTTAAACCGAGTGCTAACAAAAACCATGTTGGGTCGAATTTCACTCATGTCCAAATCTGAGTTGCCACTACGTTAATAACAAAGTGATGATCAATGCAGAAGGAAGTATGTTTAAACAAATATTTTCATAATTTAGTCTAGCTAATGCATAAATGATAAATAACTTTGGATAAGCTAAACGAGGGAGTTTCTATAAAAGTCGAAATACAAAGTTGATTTTAACATGTTGGAAAATTCAACACATTTTACTTGTAGTTTTCTTCGCTTAAAAATTTATCCAAACAAGACTTAATCAGTTAAGTTCTACACTACATTCTCCTTGATCTCACTCTTTGAGTAGAACTCAAACACACTCCTTGATCTCACTCTAATTTCCTGTTTCATTAAAATAATGAATCAAACTCTGGCTTAAGTAAGGAAGAAAAAAAAGAGGAGTTTGCGGGAGCATTGAAAGACATACTGTAAGGAATAGTGATCCATCCTTCCTCTTCAGAAACATCCAAGTGCTTAGCCAAAACGGAGGCGTCGTTTTTGGAAGTGAAACGGAGAGCACCGTTTTCGCCATCGACCTCTCCGTCGAAGCGGCCGACTTGGAGATAGGGGTCCTCGGCTATGAGACTCTCCAAAGACGACACGCTGTCTGCGCGGGGCTCTGGAGTCGACGGAGTCGGAGTCGGAGTCTTCGTGGGACTTGGGGCTGTGGTGGACGAAGGCTTTTCCCTATCGGAGTAGACGTGCGTGGTGGTACGCATCAGGAAATTCATCGTGAGTTTGTCTGGAAATCGGAATCCGAGGGTTTAGGGGTGATTGGTGAATTTGAGAAAGTGAATGAGGGTGGTGGTTGGTTGGTTCAGTGAATCAGTGATGGTAGTGAGAATGGAGTAAGGGAATGAGTGAGTGAAGAAGGAATTGAAGGATCGAAGAAAAGGAGAATTGGTACCTCTGATGAAGGATCCAACAGAGAGAGAGAGAGAGAATTAGAGCTCTCTGAGTAGTGCCAACTGCAATCTCGATCTGTTTCCGTTTCTGTTTATGCTACACTCCTCTTCCACCCTGCCGCAACACAATTTCATTCTTAATAAACCACCCCCTCAAACGCATCGTTTAGATCATGCCATAGTCTACCTGTCTAATCCTCCTCACTTGGGGGTAATTACGTCAGATTAGACTTTAATTACGATTTAAGGAAAATTACTGTGTTTTTTTTTTTCTGTTTTTCTTGTTCTTATTGTGATTTTAGTGAGATACTTTTCTGTTCAAAACTCTATTAATTATTATTTTCCTTGCTAAAGACTTCAGAACTAAGATATTTTCAGAAAATTGAATCCAGTTTCACTCGTATCAATAATATTATAAAAAATCTTTAATGTCTTTTAATAATTTTAGTCCAACTAAACTAATGAGAAAAAAATATTTTTTACTGATTAATCGGTAATTAGTAAAGGAATGACGAAGAAATGCATAGAGGGTAAATTTTTGACATAATGATATGTTTTGTAATAATTCTCCCGCAAAATGAGAAAATGCTTTAGGATTTTGTAGGATCCGAATAATATCTGTAGTTTTAAAAATATTGAAAACATAAATTAAATATAATATTTTTAGTTGCATATCAAACATATTTTTCTAACATATATTTTAATTAAACAAAAGTGAATCAAATAACATCTAACCAATGAGACAAGGTTGTTTGAGCAATGGTAATGTCACTTAAGAAAAACATATATAACTTAGTGAAAAATATACATAGCTTGAGCAGTGTTGAATCTTTTGAAAATATTATGAAGTACCAATAGATATATAAAAATTTTGGATTGTCAAATACATAAAATATACAAAAATTAAAAAAATATTTATAACTAATTTATATATAAATAATTGAGGGATGAAAGCTACCCGCAACTTCTAACCTTCGTCATTGAGCTTGAGTGATAAGATCGTTCCATTAGTTTTGTGGCATATCATTTGATACTCATTTCAATGTTTTAGTAATATCTTGAAGCTAATAGAGTGAAAGCTTAAAGAGAGGAAAGGGAACTAATTGGTCTCTTCCTTGAGTCTTATGCGACTACAAAATATTGTGAACTAAGTCTATAAAACTATTAGACCCTAAAACATATAAAAAAAATTAATTGAGAAAAGTTATTCAAAAGGTAGTAAGAACTTTATTTAGATTTTCTTTCTAGAACTAATGTCACTAGTCCGAGACATATTTAGACGAGGCAAAAAGAGGTAACCTTTTTGTCTCGGTTCAGAATTGGAGCATAAAATGATACGATTTTGTCTCGGTTCGAACCTAATCAAAGCAGTATGTTATTTGATTTTTTAATTTTTTTTTCGCAGGCATTTATGCCTCGATTCAGTATGAACTGAGGCCGTATGGCCGCCTCTACTGCCTCGGTTAGAACTATAACTGAGATAGTAGGGTCTTTTTTTTTGTTGCTACTTTTTCCAGTCTTTACGTCTCGGTTGTGGCTTAAACCGATGCTATAGGGGGGTTTTCTGCTTCGGTTATGGTCACAACCGAGACATATTCTCCTGTTTTTTTAAAGAACATGTTTTTTTCTGCAACATTTCCAACTGCAGAAACAGACCTGCATATAATTTCACAGCTAGAACCGTCTAGAAAAATCCATAGCATATATTTTGAATAAAAATTATATTGAAACTTAAATACATTCAATGTAATCATAAATCAGCTTCTTAGAAGCATAAATCAATCCAATGTAATCATAAAACAATTTCGAAGCATAAATCAATCCAATGTACAAAGTTAAACTAATAATAATGTACAAAAGCATAAAACAACTTAGAAGCATAAACTTAGAACTTACTATATCCTAAAATCTACTACATACTATTATATAATTGAATTACATATTTAGTCAATGCTTTCCTCACGAGTTTAAGTAACTTCTCTGGAATTGGAGCAGTCATATTGAATCTCTGCATAAAACACAATGATTTCAATTAGTGTACATGAAATCTAAACTATAGAGAAAATAAAATTCAAACCTAAATATTATCGTTTGTCATCCACTAGTGTAATGTGCATGAATAATGGTCATCATCCAAAACATGACGTAGTAACCACATTCATATGACCCCGTTTGTCTATTACACTACAATATATCGTTATAATTATAAAATGTTAAGTAACATCATTGGAATGGAACATAATGTAACAAAGTATGGACTAAAATACCAAACCTTACCCATGCAAGCTTTTTAGTTGTAGCAGTAGATCTCCCAGATAACATCATATGTGTTGCAAGGGAACTATTAAAAAAATTGTTTTAGCATACATTTATATAACAAAGAAAATTGAAACATTGAGGTTCTTACCAATCTATTACATGTCTAAGAGGGCTGGGAGGAGACTTGCGCAATGAACAAAACCAGAAAGTAGTGTTCTCTGGTATGAAGATCACAAGTAACTGCCAATGACGCCTGAAATTGGTAATAACTTAATTGTCATATACCAAAATTAATAAATAAAATTTAAAATTAGCAAACTTCACTTATCCATATAAGGGAGAAAATATATCTCTTTCCCCATTGCAAAGCAGTTGGTGATGTATGTTTGGATATCATCAAATTTATTTCTTTCATGAGTCATAGGGGGTCAATGAACCCATATACATCAATAAGGCTACCATCCCTTACAAATACCCCATTCAGGTTATTGAAAGTTTCACTCGAAAATTTTTCAAGTACCAACTATGATTCTCATTTGATGCTTTTTTCTTAAGCAATTTTGTGTCATACCATGTACAAAATAAAAATTACAATGTTTTATAATCACACCTTAGAAAATTACAAGTCATGCGATATAATCAATCATTCAAGTTATATATATTAATTAAAATGAATAAAAGAAAATAGGATAAATGACAAGAAACTCTAAAAAAACCTTTTAAAGTTTATCTTTAACATAAAAAGAACGACTATTAAGTCACAATTCG
This sequence comes from Vigna nakashimae, assembly GCA_034642375.1. Lineage (NCBI taxonomy): Eukaryota > Viridiplantae > Streptophyta > Magnoliopsida > Fabales > Fabaceae > Vigna > Vigna nakashimae. Next base: position 33,827,401 of record CM067758.1, read on the forward strand.
GTCAAAGAAAGAAGAATTGGCTAACTTAACAAACAAAAACAAAAAGATGACAAAAAAAACACTACCTAATTCATGTATCAAAGTAAGATTAAGCTGAATAATAAATTTTTGAGTGTTAAACAAGATAAATTTATTTCTTGTAAACAAGACAATTAGTTTTTAAAAATAAAAAATTAACATAACAAATTTAAGGAATAATATTTTAAATTGAGAGGAGAATTATATTTTTCTAACTATATTATGTTTATTATTATTCTTATTATTATTTGAATTATTTTTATTATTATTATTATTTGTATTATTACTATTACTATTGTTATATTAATTAGAATTTAATATGTATTAATATATTTAAGATAGGTTATACACTTTTGTTTAAGTCTATAATAGTTTATAATCCAATTTAGGAGTGTTAGAAGTTGGTAAAAGTGGTTAAAAGAGGTTATGGATGATCTAAAAGTGTTAATTTTTGCAGAATTATGGAGTACAGCTAGGCAAGCAGAATTGGCTAGTTGGGTGAGCCACCTTGCTTAACTTAAGTAGTTTGATGTTTGGACTCTAGCTGGGCGAGCAAAATTTGTTGTGTATGGTTTTAAAGGATATACTGATTTGTTGTATGATCTATTGAAATGTGAAGAACTTATGTTTAAATGGAAATAAGATTATGTCTATATCATTATGTATGATATGATGAAGATGATGAGTATGTGATTGATAAAGTAAAATGGTTTAATGTGGGTTATGTTATGATGCATAAAGTTGTATGTGTATGTATTTTTATTGAATGGAAAATTATGTAAATGAGTTCCAAGGAGGAACTTCTAGGTGGTGGTTTTCAAGTATTGTTAGTATGGATGGTCGGAGTTATGTTGGGATTTATCCTGACATTCCAATGATCATTCATGCTCAATTAGAAAATAATGAGTTGTGTCGTGAGAATAACAGGAGGTCCTAGCTTGGGAGCATATCTCTAGTTGGCAAAGGCGTTTAAAGGATCAATCTCGTATGGTAGCTTGGGGTAGTATAGTTGTTCCACAGGTGCAGGAACATCTATAACTTGACATTTCATACAATATCCAGATAGTCAATCTAGGTCCTTGCATGTTAAGATGTTTGGGTTGATGTATATTATATAAATTATTCATGTATGCTATGTTATATGACTTGTCTTGTATCTAGCTTACCATTGCTTTTGTGATGTCTGTCATTGTGTATGTTTGTTTTTTGTGATGATCACTTTGGTGGGGCGTTAGGGAAAAGATATCTCTTTAGTCGTTTCAGCGTTGAAAGGAAGATAAAGTATAGATAAGTTCGTTCTTTAAGTATATAATCTTTTTCTCTAGAAATCTTTTTTAAGTTTTAAATATGTGGTGTTTTATTTTAGTAGTTTATACAATTAAAATGGGATGCTACACAAATAATAATAATAAATAATTAAAATAATAATGATAATAATAATAAATAATAATAAATAATAATAATCAAATTCTGATGTATCTGTTGAAAAAAAATATATAAAAAACAAAATTAAAATTCAGTTTTGACATATTTTCGTAAGAAGCAATCATAAGAAAAAGACAATTCAGTTTTTTTGAAAATCGAATTTCAACCTTTATAAAACCGTGTTACGCATGTAAATATAATCTACATTATGGTTAATCAGAAGGAAAGTAATTTATCATCGTAAATAAAAAAAGTAACTGTGTTACAGCAGAAAAAAAAAATAACTCCACGTCGTCAATCATTGGTGGTGCTGTGATAAGTCATCAAATAAAAAACAGTGATGTATTGAATATGTATTTTGATTTATCAGTATCTAAAAAAATTTGTTGGAATTTCATATTATTAGATTTTAATATATTGAATTTTAACATCGTTTTTTTATTCTTTCTTACTTTTAGTTGATTGGGCGTACACTAAATCAGTTAGTTTTATATCTTAATTTTTATTTGAGTACAACCTTAGAATTTTATCATTGTGAGTACAACTTAAATCTTATATAAAAAATAAGATTAAATATGTTTTTAAATTGTTTATGTTTTAAATTTTAAACCAGTGTGATTTTAAATTTTTGAAATAAATAAATACAGTTCATATATCATTTAAAGATGACTTTTGAATTGTATACAATTATTTTGATAAATTTTAATTTAAATATCAATATAGTATATTGTTAAAAACTAAAATATATGAAACATTCCTAAGCTCTCTCCGATGGTCCTGAATAAGTTTTTCAGCGTATTGCAGCATCAGTCAAACAAAACCAACCTTATCAGCATCAATGTAACATAGAATTTGATAAAGAAAACATAAAATTTAAGAGCTATGAAAAAGGTTTCCTAATATAAAATTAATGCACTCTCAGCGTAAATGTCTAACTAAAATGCAACAGAAACATGTTTTGCATGTATTTGCCCCAGGAACATGCAAAAAACATTCTCCACATATCTATTGAGTATTAGCAAGTATCGACAATTTACGGAACATGAGTTGGACCTTTCCATTTGAAGAAAAACTAAGGAAAGTAAGGTTTTTCGTTTTCACTTTCAATCACAAAAATTTAAGGCAGTAAAATAGGATGCCGGCAATGAATATAACAACTCCTATAAAAAATTAATATATAATACAAGATACACTCATAAAAAATTTCAAAATTTTATATGTATTCAAGATATCTCAAATAAAGATGTAAAGTATGAAAAAATTCATAAAAAATAATACAAAAATAAAAAAAATACTTTGAACATACTTAAAAATATAAATATGTGTAACCCTACAAAATAATCCTCTTTATGTATAAGTATTTATATACAAGTATAGATGAAAACATCATGTCTAAAAATTTGACTAATTTTTCGGTAACAACTAATATTAAATAAGTAAATTTTATTAATTTTAATTTTGAGAGGAAATATTTCCCAAGATACTTTCATACAATGTTATATGGAGCACTCTTATAACAAAAACTTTAAAAGTTCTATTAAAACGAAATGTAAATTAGCTAAAGAATGTTTCCTCATAATTTCTTAGCAGTTTTGCTAGGATTCCGAAAGATTCAAATTCAAAAGTATTTATATTATTATTATTATTATTATTATTATTATAATATACTGATATAATGTATATAATACTTAATATAATGAACTTATTTTCACTTGCTTTTTAAGATGGTAATAAACTATTCTAAATAGTATAATTAATTAAATTACTTTTTTAAATATTTATGTAATGTAAATAGTACTTACATTATGACGTCCAGAAATAATAATAATAATAATTATTATTATATTACTGAAAATGTCAATTTATTAGACGAGCACAAGCATTTAGTATTTTTCTTTAAAGGAATTATTTAATAGTTAAAATTGTAGGGGCACGTGGGTTGTGATTTCACAGAATATTTAACAGGTAATTGCATTTGAAGAAAGAAAGAATTTGTTTTTCATATATATATATATATATATATATATATATATATATATATATATTTTGAATAATGGTTCCTATTGTAAAATCATGACAGGGATAAATAGTGTCGGCATGTGGTTTTCTTTTAATATGAATTAATAATAAACATTAAATTAAAAATAGTAAAAGCACTAGTGAAGATATATCAATAATTAAAAATAATATTACATAGCAATATAAATTATTTATCACAAAGACATAACGTATATATCTCTATGAAATCTTTGTACTTTCTTGTGTTATAAAAAAAGGTTTAACTGATTAGAAGGTTCATATTTATACAAATTTATTAAGTATTGTTGGTTAAATAGATTACTATTTTTAATACAGTAATCGAGTCAGGTTACTGTTAGGTTAGTTTTCCTTTTTCGTTATTTTTCCTTTCCCTTCAGAGCTCTATAAATAGAGTTTTCTTCCTCAACATACCTCTATGTAAGGACGTGCATATTTTTCAAGCAATAACATCAGATATTCTTTTCTTCAAAAGAGCCAACAGGGATCTCTTTCACTAACCTTTAATTGTGCCTTTCTCCTTCTTCTTTTCGGTCTTCTCTCCCATCGTCTCCGGTGAAGGCAGCTGCTTGCTCCGACGACGGGTTTCCATGGAAGCCCTAGAACCTTCCTTTCCATTCACGAGATGCGTCCTACGTTGCCAGCCACCCATCATCTGATCGCGAGGCATCTTCTAATGCAAGTGTAGTTTTGCACTTTGGTATTAGTGGGTGCGTTTTGGGTTAAAGGCCATTGGGCCCGTTCTTTACAAGTCTGGCTCATTCTCTTTATGGTATCAAGAGCAGAAATCATACCCACCTCACTTCCGCTGCCCTGTTTTCGTTCTTTGATGATTCTTGAATAGTTTCTTGCACTATTTCTTGTTTCCTTCCACCATGGATACCACAGACCAATCTGCCAACCCTTTCTACTTACACCCAGGAGAGAATCCAGGATTAACCCTCATCTCTCAAGTCCTGGGTGAGAATAATTACTCCTCTTGGAGCAGAAGCATGAGAAGAACACTCCTATCCAAAAACAAGATCAAATTTATTGATGGGTCTATCAAGAAACCCAAGAAAAATGAAGCTTTGTTTGATGCATGGGAAAGATATTGATGATACTCTCATGGATTATAAAAACACTTTCTCCAGAAATTGCAGAAAGTGTAATATACGTTGAAGAAGCTAAAGAATTGTGGGAAGAGCTAAAGGAGAGATTTTCTAAAGGTGATTATTTTAAAATCTCTGATCTTCTTCAAGACATTCATTCAATCAAACAAGGGGAAAGAACTGTTAATCAATTCTTTACTGACTTAAAAATCCTCTGGGAAGAATTGGAATATCTTAGACCCATACCAAACTGTACCTGTGAAATACCTTGCAGCTGTGAACTCTCAAAAACTTCTCTAAAATACAGAGAAGTAGAACACGTTATATGATTTTTAAAAGGGTTAAATGACACTTATAGTACTGTCCGGACCCAGATTCTGTTGATGGAACCTCTACCAAACATCAATCGTGTTTTTTCTCTCATCATGCAACAAGAGAGACAAGAAAGGTCTGAATCTGGCATTGCAAGCCATAATCACTCTACTGAAACCAGTAGAGTCATAACCAATGTTGCTAACAAGAACAGCGGTTGGAAACCAGACCAGACCTGGAAAAATCAAGGTCGTGGTGTTGGGTCACATAGTCTGGGAAGAGGCAGAGGAAAGAATCCTAATTATGGAAAACAGTGCTTTTACTGCAACAAGATGAATCACACTGTGGATGAGTGCTACTCCAAGCATGGTTTTCCACCTTGGTACAAAAAGAATGACAACAATCCAAAGAAGAGAAGTGGCTGGAATTCTACTAATGTCTGCCAAAGCAGTTCTGGACCAGATAGTACTCATCAGGGAGACACCAGCACTACTTTCAACAAACTCACCCCAGACCAGATTTAAAAACTCCAAAAATGATTGAGAAAGCTGATGAACTTACACATAAGATCAATCAGATGCAAAGGAGTGACAAGGAGGACAAACTAGGTACTCTCTCTTGGATTATTGACACTTGGGCCACTGATCATGTGACCCGTGAGAAAAGGAATTTTGTTACCTTCTACAAGATTAAACCCATTACTGTTAAATTGCCTAATAATTCTGTCATCACTGCCAAACATGCAGGAACCGTTCAATTTTCTAGAAACTTTGTGATTTTTAATGTGCTTTATATCCCTGATTTTTCTTTCAACTTAATCTCTGTTCAAAGTCTTATAAAAGACTTGAATTGTAGCCTAATTTTTTCTTCTGAGGTTTGCCAGATAAGGGAGAATTCTACATTGAAGATGATTGGGTGTGCTAACTCTTACAAGGGTCTCTACTTACAAATCTTTCCAAATTCTGATCAGGACCTTGTTCCAAAATCTGTTTTTTCTTTTAAACATGTTGATGTAAATCTATGGCACTATAGACTAGGCCATCCTGGACACAAGGCTGTCAAACAGATTTGCGAACATTTTCCCTATGTCAAAATGAATGCTGATATTGTTTGTGATGTTTGTCACTATGCTAAGCAACATAAATTGCCTTTCCCTATAAGCAATTCTCTATCTACTGAATGTTTTGAGATTATTCACTGTGATATATGGGGCCCTTATTCTATTTCCTCTGTTCATGGACATAAATACTTTCTTACTATTGTTGATGATTATAACCGACATACATGGATTTTTTTGATGAACAATAAGGGCCAAACTAGAAACTTATTACAAAATTTTATTGTTAAGATTAAGAATCAGTTTGGTAAAATTATTAAAATTGTTAGAACTGATAATGGACCTGAATTCAACCGTGCCAACTTCTATAACTTGCATGGTATTAGTCATCAAACTAGTTGTGTTGAGACCCCTGAGCAGAATTCAGTTGTTGAACGTAAGCACCAACACATTTTAAATGTCACCCGTAGCCTTATGTTCCAATCCAGTATACCTCATGCTTATTGGTCCTATGCTGTTAGCCATGCTGTCTACCTAATAAACAGATTGCCTACTCCCATTCTTAACAACAGAACCCCCCATGATCGTATCTACGATGTTCCCCCCACTTATTTAGATTTAAAAACTTTTGGATGCCTCTGTTTTGCTTCCACCCTTGCAGCTGGCAGGAGCAAACTTGACCCAAGAGCAAGGAAAGGAATTTTCCTTGGATACAAAAGTGGAGTCAAGGGTTATATTGTCCTTGACATCAACACTAGAGAGTTGTTTATAAGTAGGAATGTTATTTTTTATGAAGATATTTTTCCTTGGAAGAATCAACAGAACAACACAGGAGTGGATGTTGAAGAAGCTGACAGAATTACCTTTCTCAATGATTCCTTAGGCAATTTTGCCTCTAATAATGATGAAAGGTTTGCAGAAGAAGAAATACAACATGACATTGTCGAAGAGAATAACATTGATAATGAGATTGATAACGATGAAGGGGATCACGAATACAGGAGATCTGACAGGATGAGAAAGCCTCCAAGATATCTAGATGACTACATCCACCAAGTTAATCAATCCTTGTCTGTGAAAAATAAGTTTACAACCCCTTATCCCATTTCTGATCTATTATGTTGTGATTCTCTGACAGAAAAGCATTCAAGATATACCATGGCTATCACTGCTAACAGTGAGCCCCACTCTTACAATGAGGCCAAAAATGTGAGTGAATGGGCAGAGGCAATGCACCAGGAAATAAAAGCCTTGCAGGATAACAACACGTGGTTTCTAACACAGCTTCCTCAAGGGAAAACTGCCATTGGGTGCAGATGGGTATACAAGATTAAATACAGGGCTCATGGCACCATAGAAAGGTACAAGGCTCGCCTAGTTGCTAAGGGTTACACCCAGCAAGAAGAAATAGATTATTTAGACACCTTCTCTCCTGTTGCCAAGTTAACTACCGTTAGATTACTAATTGCGCTGGCAGCTTCTAAAAACTGGTTTTTACATCAACTGGATGTGAATAATGCCTTCCTGCATGGAGACTTAAATGAGGAAGTCTACATGGAGCCACCTCCTGGTCTTAATATTCATAAGGAAGGCCAAGTCTGCAAACTCACTAAGTCATTATATGGCCTAAAGCAAGCTAGTAGACAATGGTTTGGAAAGTTGTCCACTTTTCTTACCTCTGTTAGCTATATACAGTCAAAAAGTGATCATTCTCTTTTTATCAAAGGAACACCTACTGGTTTCACAACCCTACTTGTTTATGTTGATGACATCATATTAGCAGGGAATTCTATGACAGAAATCAATCACATAAAGAGCCTTTTGCATAACAGGTTCCAAGTAAAGGACCTAGGAGAACTCAAATATTTCCTAGGATTGGAGGTGGCAAGGTCCCAGAAAGGAATTCATTTGTCTCAAAGAAAATATGCCTTAAGACATACTTGAGGAGACAAGAATGCAGAATTGCAAGCTCTGTTCCACCCCTTTTTTGAGTGACATGAGCACCCTATACAAAACTGATAACTATTTGAAAGATCCAACCTCATACCGAAGATTAATAGGGAAGTTGCTCTATCTCACTAACACTAGACCTGATTTGTGTTTCTCTATTAATTTATTGAGTCAATTTATGCAATCTCCAACTGACTACCATTATCGGGCTATTCAACATGTTCTTAGGTACATCAAATCTAAACCCTCAGAAGGACTATTATTCCCAGCTGACTCTCCCATACAGCTAAAGGCCTTCAGTGATTCAGATTGGGCCACTTGCCCCAACAGTAAGAGGTCCACTACAGGTTTTTGCGTCTTCCTTGGGTCACCACTCATCTCTTGGAAATAAAAAAAACAGAGCACTGTTTCCAGATCCTCCACTGAGGCTGAATATCGTGCTTTGGCAGCCACTACTTGTGAGCTACAATGGATACACTATCTCTTAGAAGACTTACAGATCAAGGAAGCTGGGATTCCAGCCCTATACTGTGACAACAAATCTGCCCGACATATAGCTCATAATCAAAGCTTTCACGAAAGAACCAAGCATATAGAGCTTGATTGCCATGTTGTTCGTGACAAGGTGCAAGCTAATCTTTTATATCTTCTCCCCATTCGCTCAGACGAACAACTAGCAAACATATTTACCAAGTTTCCTCACCGTGTTTGGTTCAAATCTATTATTCCCAAGCTTGGACTGGCAACTATACACCATCCAGCTTGAGGGGAGGCTATTAAGTATTGTTGGTTAAATAGATTATTGTTTTCAATACAGTAATCGAGTCAGGTTACTGTTAGGTTAGTTTCTCTTTTCCGTTATTTTCCCTTCCCCTTCAGAACTCTATAAATAGAGTTTTCCCCTTCAACATACCTCTCTGTAAGAACGTACATATTTTTCAAGCAATAACATCAGATATTCTTTTCTTCAAAAGAGCCAACAGGGATCTCTTTCACTAACCTTTAATTGTGCCTTTCTCCTTCTTTTCGGTCTTCTCTCCCATCGTCTCCGGTGAAGGCAGCTGCTTGCCACGAGATGCATCCTACGTTGCCAGCCACCCACCATTTGATCGCGAGGCATCTTCTAATGCAAGTGTAGTTTTGCGTTTTGGTATTAGTGGGTGCGTTTTGGGTTAAAGGCCATTGGGCATGTTCTTTACAAGTCTGGCCCATTCTCTTTAAAATTTGCTTCAATTAGGTCTTTGTATTTTGAAGTAGCTCAATTGGGTTTTCTATTTATGAAAAATTTAATCAATAAAGTCCGCGCTTTTGTAGACGGCGTTAAAAGTGTTGCATGGTGGCTAAGTGAGGTTGCATTTGATAGGGACATGATACATAAAGACGTACTTAAATGATTTTTAATTTAAAGAAAGAATGCGAATAAAGCAATTACTCTTGAAAATTAGATTGGAAAAGACGATGAAAAAGAAAACAGAGAGACAAATCGGAAGGGTAGCGTAGAAGAAGGGGATTGTGCAGTTTTGGTTAGGGTTCTGAGGAAAATTTGGAAAAGGAATGAACAGAGAGTTGAAAAGGAGGGAATGAGGTTTATAGGTGGGTTAAGAAACAACATGCATTGCAGACACCATACAACCATTGGGTTTTCTCTTTCCCTTTCTTTATTTTCTCTTGTTGGTTGGGTCGGTGCAATACAAAAATTTATCATAAAACCAATTTCTTCTTCTTCTTCTTCTTCTTCTTCTTCTTCTTCTTCTTTTCTGTTTACAAGGCAGAACCCTTTTCTATTATCTATCAAAACCTTCAAATCCATTAGATTCAACCTCTGAATTCATCCTTCCAATTCCCCAATTTCCTTTTGGTCATGCAAGTCTTGACCCCGCCATCAGAACCTTGGTAGACACCGCGTAGCACCTCCACCAAAACCTGCAAAACAGAAAAATAAAACCGGCCCCAATCCATTGCAACCATGGCAGAACACGAACCCTAATCGCGGATAATCCCACATTGCATCTTCCACCATCACCATTCATCTTCAAGGAAGTAACCATCATCCATGAACCAATTGTCATCGTTCACCACCATCTTCTGCTTGGATCGTGTCCGGTGCAAATGAGTGGTTCATCGGAGTTGTTTTTAATCCACGAACCCTATTTTCCCCAATTTCACACACACCCAATATCTGATTCTAATATCTTTTAATTTGATTTCCAGAAATAACATTAACTTTATGTGTTTTTATTATATTTATCATATTTTAAACTTTTTTAAAATTAAAAATCAATTAAGTCCACATAATGCGTCATTATGTGCCATGTGATTATGAAATTTAACGTTGTTCACAAAATTTAACGGTATGAGTTTTATTGATTCAATTTTACGTAAAAAGAGACTCAATTGAACTCTTTCAAAACACGAAAACTTAATTGACACAAATCTGCATAAATAGGAAACTCCAAATCAATTAAACCTAAAAGAAAAGTAATTCAAAGGTTGTGTGGTTTAATACCAATGTATAAAATTGCACAGTTTATACTAATTTTATAAGAAAAATATACTTTGACACATCTAAGTTTTTTTACTTGGCACTACCTTCTTTACTTTTTTTACTTTATTCTTTCTAATAAAATTAAAAAAGTTAACTTTTTTTTAAGACCATTTTATCTTGTGTCAATGTGAGATGTACCTTTATTCATTTTACAATGAGAATATTAAAATTTAAAGATGAAAATCCATACAAGTTATCTAAATATCTTTATTAATACATAATAATGCATCTCTCCTTCCTATTCGATTTCTACTGGTTTGCATGCTAGTGCTAATTAATTAAAGCTAGAGAACTGGTTTGAGAAGATTTTGATCCATGGCCTTGAACAATTTGAAACGATCCCCTTAGTTTTCTTCATTGTTTTGCGGTTCCTATCCCTCTATATTTGTATCTGAAGGCCCAAAACAGGTAATGTAAGAAGTTCAACACGCTTAGCACACACAGAAGCCAATAAAAGCTGTCTAGATGATAGTGGTTGAGGTTGGCACCAGATAACCATGGTCTGTGTGAGATGTTACCAGTGACACTGTTTACTATTGACACGATTGCTGAACTTAAGTAGTATCCCACAGCCAAAGAGGCAAAACTGAGTGATGTGGCCAAAGATCTCATCCTAATCGATGTCTCTGTGAAGAAAAATTCCAGCAACCCAGCAAAGGTGAAAAGATCAGCGGAACCAAGGAACAAGTATTGAAGAGCAATCCACATGAATGAGATGGGTAGTGGTTTGGTTGCATCATCCACAAGACCTGAGTTTATGGCCACCCTTTTCCTCTTTACTTCAACAACCGCTGCCACTGCCATGGAAAATATTGAGAGGACTAATCCAAATCCAATTCTTTGGAGGTGAGTGATTCCCATCTCAGTTTTGGTCAATTTTCTTGCAAACGGGGCGATTACTAGGTCGTAAATTGGTGCCAGGATCATGATGAAGACCACAGGGAAAAATGACAAGGAGGCTGGTGGCACCTTTAAGGAACCAAGTCTGGTGTTCATAGTTGCCGCTTGTTCAACAGAGAAAGTGTTTAGTTGAGCCAGACAACAGTTTAGCATAATGGTGCAAAAAAATATGGGTAGTGCTTTCAACACTATCTTCACGTCTTCCACTTGTTCCACAGTGCATTTCATTGATGGATACTTTGGGTTGCTTTCAACTGCTCTGTTGAGAAATTTTAGGCTATTTGTTAGGGCTTCGCTCTCCTTGTTTTCGTTACGTGGACTTGAAGTTGTACTCACTACTACACTGCCAGAGTTTCTGCTGGAGCAACCATTAAGTGTAGCAGCAACCAATACCTGCTTCGTGAAAACCAGGAAGCATATCCATGATTATTAGGGGGAAAAAAAGAAAAACATTCAGGTGTCTTAAACAGCTTCTCTTCAATAAGAACATTATAGTACCTTGAAAAAGGTGGCAAGTGGACTTCCAGAAGGGACCTTGTTCCTATAAGTAGAAGAGCCTGCCAAGAACACAGGGATAGATAAAAAAATGCTTATGGTAGGGATTCCAAAACCCCATTCCCAACCTTTGTTGTCTGCAAGCCACACTACAAATGTACAAGCAAGAAGGCCACCAAAAGACAAGCAGAAGACAAAGTAGTTGAAGAAGGTTGATCGTTGCTTCCTTCCAGATGGGGTGCTCTCATCAAATTGCTCAGCACCATGTGGTGGCAGTGAACCCTTGATCCCTCCAATTCCAAGAGCCACCAAATAAAGCCCAGCAAACAGCATCGCTGCTTTTTCACCACTCACTTCACGGCATGGGGTGCCTGCCTCACATGCTGCTGGCCTCAGTGAAGCCACATGAGCTTGCACAGTAAGCAGAATCAATCCCTGCACACACAAATTGCATCACCAAGAATGATATACATATATACATATGAACTACTATAATCTAATAATGTTTAAGAAAACTTTCAATCTTTATCCACCACATGACAACCTATTTTTCTATCTTTATCGACTTAATTGAAATTTTATACCAAGAGGAAAAATTTATTTACCTCTTCTCCTGAAATCTTGTTCAATTAAATAAGTCTTCATTTTTGTTTTAAAAATACACAATAATATAAATTAACACTATTTTTCTCATTTTAGTTAAAAAAATGTATTGATTACCACTTAATAAAATAAAAAGCAATAAAAATTTCTAATAAAATTAAAGATTTTTATGGGAAAAATGAAATAATTAACTTGTTATATATTAACAATATTAAAACAAATTATGTTTTCATTCCAGGTTCAATTGTCTTATAAAATTATAAAAAATATATTTTAAAGGAGCTATAATTATCATTCCGCAAAATTTATTAAAAAAATGTGTGTGAATTTTTTCTATAATATTAAATATAGGAAAGTGTAAATTAAAATTGACAATATTCATTCAAAAGGTGGTAATTGAGAAAACATTTTAGCTTTGACACCAAGCAATTTTTAACTACACTAGATTTCACCAAATTTGTCTACCTTAGCTACTACTACTATATAGCTAGCAGTAGATCTCTTAGAAGCCTCCACGCTTGCCTTCATCAATTTAGGTATATCCATTGCAAAATTAATTAAAATGTTTTTATTTATCTTCTAGGTTTCAGTCTCACTATTTTTAAGACCCTTTTAACACTTTTAGTTTAATAGCAGAGTATAACATTCATACTTATTAACATTCTATTTAGTTATTGAAGTTTTCAGAATATAAAAAGAATAAAGATTTAACTAAGTTTAAAGTTTCTAAATTTACGTATTTTTAATCAGTTCCTATTAAATTTGTTCTATATAAATTATACTCAGATTTTTTTTCAATTGAATTATTTTCATTTAACCTTTTTCATTAATTAAGTGACGTGATTATTTTCCTATATCATATTGTCGTCTTGTCTCTATATATTTTAAAATGTAAATTTTATGATTAATATAAAATAAAATTACAGTTGATATTTAATATTGTTTCATATTAACTTAAAAACCCTTACATTTCTTAATACATATAAATAAGAAAGTAAGATGTCATGCAAAAAAAAAAAACAAACTACGAATACCCAATTAAAAAATATAAAAAAGTTAATAAAGACATTAAAACTATAAAATTTTGTGAGAAATTGAAATTTAATTAAAGAGAGAATAAATTTTATTTTCATGACTTACAGTCTTATTTAAAATACAATTTTTTTAAAATTTTGTCCCAATAAACTAGTGTAATGAAAATATCTTGTAAAATTCATGAGGAGATTTTACAAAACTTAGATGTTAAATTTTTAACCCTTGGCATAAAATCTTCCTATGGAAATGCCCTAAGAGTCATATCATTTTTTATAAGTTCAAATTAATGTATTAAAATTATTTAATGGATAAATATTTACAATAATTGAAAACATACCGAATTTATATTAGGCAAATTAAAAACACACTAATATAACATTATTATCATTACTATCATTATTATTATTATTAAACAAGAAACAAGGCAATTAATGTGTAAATATGAAAATATTATAAGTATTTTTTTATATATTTACATAAAATTTTTATTTTAATATCCTCAAAAGATACACTAAAAATACTAATAAATATTTATTTACTATTAAAAAAATTATCATAAAAAATTATTATAATAATTTTTGTTATATTTATAACAAGTATACGACATTAGATAATAATAAAAAATTAATATTTGAACACTATCTATTACACTAAAACAAATATACGATATACTATTTCATGAACAAATATACTATTTATTTTCATTTGAACACTATTTATTACACTAAAATAAATATGCTATTTAGTATAGCAGAATAAAATTCATGAACATGATAAATGAATTAATATGTCATCTGTTTCTTTTATATATCGTTTAATTTATTAAAAAAAAATATAAAATATCATCAGTTTTATTTTATTTTTCATTTTTGTATCATTTTCGTTTTCACATCACACTAAATAAAGTAAAATATTATTTGAAACAGTAAAAATATAAATGATAAAAAGTTATTAATGACATTCCTCAAATATGTAAGAATGTAATAAATAAAAATGTGAATAAAATAACTTGTACACAACTTGAATATATAAATAAAAATGAAGATAAACTTTTAATTTAGAAATGATTAATTATTAAATATTGCAATAATTAATAATATCACTAAAGTTATTATCATTCCTCAAATGTTTACTAACAATTAGTATATAACAAAGCTCATAAATATAGTAAATGAATATATAATAATAATAATAATAATAATTAATGAATGCATAAATTCAAATAATCATTAATAAAACCATTAAAATCCATTGACATTCCTCAAATATGTAAGGATGTAATAAAAAGATAAGGTGTACAGTACTTGAATATATAAATAAAAATGAAGATAAACGTTTAATTTAGAAATGACATAAACAAACTCACATGCTTTCCATCCTGCATGTTTTCATCCCAAATAAAACGAGTAACCAGAAAATCTTTTAAATATTTTATTAAGAAAATGTATTATATTTAGAAAATAACTCACACAATAAATATTATATTTACTTGGTAAGACACAGAAGAAGGGAAAAGGATCTTGGTGGTGGGGATGCGAACATTCCAACAAAAAGAAAGCAAGTAAAAAGGGAAAGATGGCGGATTTTCGATATTTATAACAGTGAATTCTGCAAAAAGAAATGGAATAGAAGGAAAAGTAGGTATAGGGTAGAACAGGGTGCATACCAGGAATTCAAAAACTGAACCAATGAGAAAGGTTTGATAAGTGGTGAGAAAAGCATCAGAGCAGAAACCACCAAGGAGGGCAAGGAGGAAGGCCGTTCCAATGAAATTTGTGACACTGTTTGCAGAATTTGTAGGAGACATGTGCATGTACTTAATCATGTACAACACCAAATTGCTTGCATTCGCCACAAACGCAAGACTCTCCAGTACCTCCACCACTGCACAAACACACACTTTCAGATTAGGGTTCTGTGATATCATGAACTGTAATGATTAGAAAAGTCTCAGAGACATACCCAAAACGAAGGAGGCCGCAAGCATGCCACCGTGACGGCCTCTGAGAGCAGGTTTGTTCCTCCAGTTCACATACCCTTCCCATCTGGTTGCTTGTTCTACTTCCTGTTCATGAATTGGAAAGAAACTGTAAATTAAACTAATGGAGAAAAAAGAGAGACAGAAGAGTGAAAGAGAAGCAGACCCACCATAATTCTCTTTCTTCCTTTGAGCTTTGTGAGAAGAAGTGATTGAATCAGAGCTCAGTGGCACATACTTATAGCTCCAATGACAACACACTTATTGCTGCAATTGCAGCACACTTGTACTATATTCTAAAAATGGTGTTTTAAATTTCACGTATCGTTAACTGCCTTTAGTCATTTCTGGAAAATTTTTGTTCTTTAATTATTTTTTAATTTCTATATAATCTAACCTATTTTATCGTCTGTCACTACTCCGTTGGGGTTCGTCTGACTGTAAATTTTTTATTTCAATTTTGTTTTTACTTTGATATACCAATTTATCTTTATTTTTAAAAAGTTAAACGCGCTAAATGAATTAAAGTTACATTAAATGAATTAAAGTTTACATTAACATTGTAGTACAAGTGGACTGAATCTAATGAAAAATGCTAAGATTAATTATTGCGAAAGTTATTTTTATTAAAATTTGGATAGAGTCCAAAAACATAATTCTCATCCACTTGTTTTAAGTAAATGTTGTACTAGTATTATTTTTGAAAATTTTCTCGTAAGAATGCTCTCGAGGTGAATCCTAGGTTTGTTTGGATTGCAGTGACAATGAAAACGGTAAGAAAGGAGGAAGAAAAAGAGAATAAAAAGTGAAATAGATTAAATTAACAAAAAGTAAATAAGTAGAAATTGTGTAGTAGATTTAATTAGTGGCTAAAACAATCATTTTTTATTTTATTTTATAAATATTATATTAATTATTTAATTTTTTATAATAAATTAAAAATTAAATGACAAAAACGGAAATAAATTTTTATATTACTAGTTTTCATTTATTATTTTAATATTATTTTTATTATTTTAACAATTGAAAACACATGTATTGTTACTGTTCACTCTTTTTCATGATAAAAATAATAATAAAATTATTATTATTAAAATTATAAAAGGAAATTTAATTTAAATAATTTTTACAATTTTATTATAGGTAGTTTTTATTTTTTTAATAATTTTTACAATTTTATTGTAACTTGTCAGAATAATTAAAAACGCACTCAAATACCCTCTGAAAGGATGCCAGGTGTCAAGCGGAGGGGATCCGAAAATCAGATAGTGGAATGCAGGTGTCAACAAATGAGCGGATGTTCGTTTTAAGCAAAACTGAGTTTTTGGAAAGTTTACGTCACACTCTCTGCATTCATCTTCTTCCCCAAACTCTGAAAATCTCATTTCTCCTTCATCTCTCTAAAAATTCTCCCTTCTCTCCACGAAATCTCACCCTTTCTCTTTTTCGATCTCCGTTCAGGCACCGTAGAAGCACTTCCGGCGTCAAGAGCTTCAGTTTGAACCGATCGATTTCGGGTTCTGAACTGGTAAGTTCTTTTTCTCATTAGTCGTTCGTTATCTGGTACATGCAAACAAGTTCTGGTTGCATGAGTTCATAGTCTCTTTCTGAACCATTGTTGGTCTGTTGTTTGGTTAGTCAAAGAATTGTTGAGCGTGAGGGTAGAAGGAATAGTAGTCAGACAAACCGTGTTCTGTCTCTAGGACGTTCGTTCACGCTCAAAGGTAAGGGAAGCTTATTTAATTTAATTTGTATATTTGTTGTGCTGCATGAACGTTCGTTGAATTGCTAAATTAAAGTGAAGCTTGATTGTTGAGATGTTTGACTATATGAAATATGATGGTTGCTATATTCTGATGTACGAAGTATATGAAATTTACTATGATATGAATGTATGAAATTATGAAGATATATGATGAGAATTGAATTGAGATAAATGATTTCTAGATATCAAAATTTCCCCTATGAAAGTGTACGTTCGTCACTGAACGGTCCTTAAATTATTATTGAATGTAATTATTCTACTATATAGTTTTAAACTGTATTTTTGGGATGTTACATAACTATTTTTTTTATTATATATAATTATTTTAATTTAAAAAATGATTAAGTTTTAAGAAATAATCAAATCAAAATGATTAAAATTTCTTAGTAAAAATAATTAAATATATAAATTAAAAAATAATGACTTAGTAAAAACTATAATTAAAAAACAAAGTATGCACGCGAATTTCTTTTATGGTATAAATTTATATTTAAATTATTATTATAATAATAAGAAATATTTTTTAAAATTTTATTTATTTTTAATTTATATTTCTTTTATATTTTTATCTTAAAAAAATGTTGATGGCTTTTTTGGCATTTATTGAAGAAAGCATTTTTTTAACATTAAAAATTTTATACTTATTTGTCAAATCCAAAATAAATGTTAGTGCCATTTCCATGTTCATTTATCTTTCTTCCCCTAATTACAAACATGGCATTAATATAGGTTTTAAATGTTACTAAGGTGAAACACCAACATTACAGGTAATTAATTAAGTAATTGTATAATATGGTTGTTCAATTAATTTAGACAATTAAGTAATTGTATTGTATGATTTTTCAATCAATTCATACATGATCAAAAGTTAATTAGTCCAACTCTTTCATGAATCATTTTCATAACCTGGACAATTTTGAAAACGGATCAAACGATTAATTGATAAAAAGATTAATTTTAATGTTTATTAACTTAAGGTAAAGTATGACTACACTAATTGGGTCACAATTGATAATGAAAAATTCACTCTAAAATTTATAAATATAGATTTAAAATAGAGATAGGTAATTGCATTTACTATATTATCATTAATATTTAAACCATTACATATTGAACTATACTTTAATATCAGAATTTATTCTGTACGTGTCTTCCGAACAATATCATACAAATGGATACAAGATATTTGAAGCAAAGAATATCATTTGAATCCTTTAAATTAATAATATTGATCATATTTTTGATATCTTAAAAAAATGGATGATATTCTTCTTTCAATCCATGTATTATTTTATTTTCATTTCTATCTAATTAGTAATTAAAGAATAAATAAGCATGACTTATTTAATAAGAAAATTATATTTTCTAATAAAGACATGAAAAATTAAAAATTAATTTTGTGTAAACAAATTGTTTCATGGAATTCTAGTTAACACATACTCTATGATTATAAAAAATAATAACATTATTACTATTATTATTATGAATTTAAATATAAATAATTTTTATAATTTTATTATAAATATTTTTTATTTATTTTATGTATTTTTATGATTAAAAAATATTAAGTTTATAAAAATGGTTAAATTAGAAACGGTTAAATAAGAAATAATAAAATTAGTAATTTTTTAATTTAAAAAAATTGTTTAAAGGATTAATTTAGAAAAGAAATGTGAGCATAAAAAACGAATCCCCTTTATATATAGAAAAGGATAAGGATATATATATATATATATATAGCTATGAAATTAAATATAAATAATTTTTATAACTTTATTATAAATAGTGTTTATTTATTTTACAGGTAGTTTTATAATAAAAATTGGTTAAGTTTAAAAAACTGTAAAATTAAAAGAATTTAATAAAATAATTATTTCAATTTAAAAAAAATTAAAGAATAAATTTTGAAAACGAATATGAAAAAAAAGAGAAACTCTCTCTCCCTCTCTCTCTCTTGATAAAGTATATCCATACCTTATAGAAAAAAGTTTTTTTTTTTCTGTCTACATTTTTTCCAAAATTTACCATTTAAATAAAGTCTTTTTTTTAAATTAAAATAATTATTTTATCAATTTTACCATTTCTTTAAATTTAACCGTTTTTTTAACTGAATATTTTTAATTATGAAACTACCTCTAAAATAAATAAAAAACATTTGCATTAAAGTTATAAAAAGTATTTATATTTAATTTCATAAATATTTATATCTATATATATAAAATTCATCTTTTTGGTATCAATATTTTTAACATCCCAATATCTCACACTAGATAATTCATAATTTATATATTGTATACATTTACGGTAACCTCCCGTAATCTCATACTTAAAAATTCATAGTTGATATATGTCTATACATATTTTAAACTCAGATTTCAACTATAAACTCCTAAATATAACTCGAATTCTTCTAACTTATTCTTCGATCTCTTTCTTCATTGGTACTGGATCAGACGACATTCCTTCATCTACTCCCGTATAACGAATTATACGATCATCGTACATACCCAAACACAAACAAGTAGGGTGAGCTAACATGCAACAAATCATTTATAAAACATGCATAATTGCTTTGATACTAACATCATATAGTAATTATGTCAGATACCCTCAAACCATCATATCATAATTCCTATTAGACACTTGTTTCACAATACCCAATGAACACCACAATACCCAAAAGACACTCATCCGGATGATACGTTGATGAGGGGTCACGGGAGGTTATGCACTTGTGATGACTTCTACTTCTTCTTACAAATACACTTCCAAAATACTCCATACCATTTACAAGGTTAGTCCTCAACACTATGTCCAAAACCGACACATAGACCAGGACCTCCTGCTCCTCTCACCACATAATTCATCCTTCTATACTTGAGACTAGATGATTATTAGAGTATCAGGATAACCTCCAACTACAGGACCACATCAACATATACACAATTACCACATCATTACAGAATCTCTCCACGAGATTCATACAATGCTCACATTCCTCAACTCATATTATACCATTACGAAATCTCCCAATAATACTCATATCATGTTCAGACGCATAAATTTAAATCCAACATAATAAATTACAATCATCACAATTAAAATTCATAATTTCGTATCTACCACAATAACATGAATTCATTCCAACGAGATATATTGCACAATAGTTTAACAGTACATAATCTGTTCAACAATATTTAAGTTAAAAGCTTGTCGAGTAGACTTCCAAGAAAGAGAGGTGCGTCATAATGGACAACTTAAGTACCAAGTCTTTCCTTAGCCAAAGTGTTCCTCAACTAGTTTTAACAAATTTCTTATTTACAGATTCAAAATAACAGCATATAATATTGACACAGAAATTCAATATAAAAATATACAGTAAGCATTTACAGTATTCACACAGAATTTCAAAACATGAATAGTAATAAAACAATACTAAATCAGAATATAAAAGCTTAGAAAGATTAGCTCCCATACCTTTATTCTAGACTTCTCTTGCTCCGAATTTGTTTCCCCGAAAACTCTTTAGAACCTCTACTCTAAAATTTCTTCCTACTCCAAAAACTTCCTAATTTCTTCTTTTCTCATAATTCTCTCTACTTCTTGGTGCAAAAACTCCATTCCTCTGATTTCTATTTATAGGCCAAAATTTTGGCACTATTTGTTTCTTTTTAACTATTCCTTATATTATTAAAAATATTATTTTAATTCAAATTCTATCTGATCCTCTTTGCACCAACGTGGCTTTCTTATCACTTTGGCACTATTCATTTTTAAATTTTTTTTTGTACTATTCACTTTACTATTCACTATTCACTTTTTACTATTCAATTTTCTTAAAAACAAATCCTAAATAAGTTATAAAAATTTGAACCTCTCCTTCTATAATTACTATAATTTTATATCAAATATTTACATTTTTCTATCCATTAAAATTATTATTACTAATAAAATGCTAAAATTTACTATTATAAATATTTTTCATGGATCTTACAATATTTATTTTCCAGACTTACCTTTTAAATATTTTTTCTAAAATTAATATAATTATTTATCAATTTTACCATTTTTTTAATTTAACGTTTTATTTACGTTGACCTTTTCTAAACCTAACCATTTTATAATTATAAACTATTTAGAAAATAAATAAAATTTGTTTACAATAAATTTATGAAAATGATTTAATTTTAGTTTCATTATTTATATTATTATATTAAAGAAATATTTCTTTATGTCCATATTTTCTTTTCTATTTTATCTTTTATATAAATTTTTGCTTAAATTAAATTAATTCTTTTACTATTTTATCTTAAAGTGATATTTTTTTAAAAATTTAATCATTTTTCTACTTAGGTTTAAACTTTTCGATAGTCCTCGTATTTGTTGGGAATCTCAAATGGATCCTCTTGAGACAATTTAAAAAAAAAGGACCCACTTAAGATTCTACAATAAATACGACGATCCGAGAGTTTAACCATTTTATTTAATTAATTTTTTTAAGATTAACTGTTTTAAAAAAATAATAAAATGATTATTTGTAAATATTTAGAAAATGATATTTTAGAAGTAGTTTAAAAATAGTGAGATGGGATTAGAAGTGATAGTAGTTTAAAAATAGTGTAGCAACTTAGATCATAAAAATCTAGTGAGAAATGGGTAAAATTTGGTATGAGAGGTTTTAGACTGTTGGTTTGATCTAATGCACTTAATTCCTCACCAGAAGGGCAAAATGGTAATCAATTGGGGTTATAAACATGTTTTTGAATCAATTCTAATGTCAATAATACTAATTTGGTCATTTGGATGTGTTTTAGGTGCAACCAAATTCGAAAATCATGTTGTTGTAAACAACTGACAGGAATAATCCATTATCAGATCTGATAATCGATTATTTCACTCATAATTATATCTTTGTTGAAAAATTCTCTGGAATAATAATTATCGGACCTAATAATCGATTATTGTAGTAAGTATTATGAGATAATCAATTACTTCAGTAGGTATTGTTGTATTTGCTTAAAACTCTCTAAAATAATTGATTATCAGGCTTGATAATCGATTATCTCATAAGAAAATGGATATTTATGGTTTGTGAACATGTTTATGTGTGTATGTTTACGGTTGATGAATATGATGGTATCATATCGATGATTGATGAGATTTCATGGACCTCATGGTGAGACCTCATGGTGTGATGTATTGATGTAGGGACTCAGTCTTATAAGTTATCCCAACGCTCCAATAATCATTCCATCTTCACTAGAGAAAGGGATTATGTAATGACGAGTAGCAGAAGGTCCTAATCTATGGTTTGATGTTCTTTGGCCATAGGTAATAGACGAACTAATCTTGTGTGGTAGCTTGGGGAGACAAGTTGTTCCACCACTACAAGTGTACAACTTGTCATAGTCTAACATCAATATACATATCCAGATGGTCAAGTCTAATGTTATAATTTGTTTGATTTCTTGTTTGAATTGGGGATGTAGTTATTGTGTATGTTTTAAACTAAATTGTATAAATGTTCTTTTGGTACGTTAGCATACTCTTTCTTCCCTATGTTCGTTTGTCTGTTTTATTTCTTCTCTTTTGCAATGATCACCTTAATGATGTGAACTTAGGGAGATATTTGTGATGAGGAGATGCTACGAGAATATGGAGTTGAGACATAAAATACAATGTTGTGTTTTAGTTTCATCTATTTTTGGAAGACCTATTACATTTTTTATTCAGTGTAATGTCTTATAGTTTTGTATATCTTTTGCTATTATAAGCTATTTATGGATATGTAATGTCAGACCCATAAAAACCCCAACTTAGTGGAGTACATGTGTAAGCGAAAGGGGTGTCTGAAATTCAGAAAGTGGAAGACAGGTGTGTGATGCAGATTGGACGATATGTTTTGATGGTAGGAGTAAAACTTACACTTTCAAATTTTTGTGCCACTTCTCTGCATGCACCCTTCATCTTCAACCTTTTGAATATCCTCCTTCTCTCTACCATCTCCACCTTCTCTCTTGGAAATTCTCATCTTTTCTTCTTTTAATCACCCTTCAGGCACCGTTTGAACTCTACCGGCATCAAGAGCTTTCGTTTAAACCGATCAAGTTGTGTTTTCAAGCCGGTGAGTTACTTTCTCCTTAGCACGTTCGTTTCATTTCACATGCAAACCTAGATTTCTGGTTGCATGAGTAGACCATCTTATTCTTAGTATTTCTGGTCTTCTGTTTGGTTTAGTTTCTTAAAGCGTGACTGTAGAACGCTAAGGTCTCTGGTAGTGGCGAGCTATAACTTGCATCATTGAGTGCTCGGCTAAATTAGAGGTAAAGGAAGCTTATATAATTTGATTAAGATTCTTGTTCCGAATGGTTTTATGTTTGTATGATACTTTGTTTGATTATTTGATGAATATGAAATATTCATGTTACCGCATGTTTGGATGTGTGGGTGGATGATTGATAAATGGTGTGAAGTGAGTGGGAATAGGGTTTGATGTTCAAACTGCGGTATTATGAGTAAATTATGTAATTGTGGTCGAGCGTCATTCGTGATTGTTCGATTTTTCATGGAAGTGTAGGGTCTTAACTGAATTTTCATGCTTTAAGGATATTGTCTGAGAGTCACTCTGCAATACTCTACATAATTATGTGAACTGTAATCGAGAGTCAGTATTGACCGTCCTGTTTTCCTTTGAGTGTTCGTCTAAAAATAAGTTCTTATTATGTGGAGAATTTAGTTAATGACGATCGTTTTATATTGTTAGATATATGTAAATGAGCGTTCGGTTTAAGTATAGTTCTTCTTTAAGTTTCCTAAACAGTTTAGTTAATGTATTCTATAATACTTAAAGTCGTAGATGTTATCGTTATTTTTCATTAAAAATAAGTGTGGCGTAATTGTATATATATATTCCTTCATTTTTATTTAAGTTTAGTAGTGCTCGGTCTTGGACCAAGCGTCTGGTCTCAGTAGCGCTCGTTCTTGATAAGTTCTTGGTCTTGGACCAACACTCGTTCAATAGTGTTCGGTTTCTACAGTGCTCGGTCTTAAACCAAGCGCTAGGTCTCGTCTCAGTAATCTATCATTATCGTTTTTAAAATAAGAGCGTTCAGCCAAACTCAACAGCGTTCGTTTTCTTCATAGTACTTTGGTTTGTTAATAGTATTCGGTGTCAAACAATATCGGTCTCTAAATGGTGTTCGGCCTAGAGTCTTAGTACTCAGCCTAGACTTGGTGGCGTTCGATTTGAACTCTTAAGGGTTAGTGCATTGAAGCAGATCCATTTGTAAATAGCACTCTGTCATGTTAGTTTCTAAGGAGTGTTATTCCATTCAGACTTGTGTTATGATGAGGAAGTGTGATCTTATTTCAGTTGAATATATTGATGATGAAGTATAAGGGAATTTGAAATGTGATACGAATGAAATAGTTTGGTTAAGAAAGAGTATTCTACATCACTTGTTGTGATATTTACACTTGTTGTTGGGAATGGCAGAAGGTCCTAGTCCATAAGGTTAATTTGGACGGAATGAATTAACCTCGGGTGACAATTGTTGTGGGCATCCCAGTTACTACATCACTTGGGTGCACAAACGTCATAGCCACACAAAATTCATACAGTTCGGACAGTTAAAGTCAAGTGGTCGGTCTTTGCATGCCATGATGTATAAATTATGATTTGGTTGTTGTTTGATTTAATCATGAAAATTGTATGTTTTATTGAATTAATTAAATTACATAAGTTTACCCTATTTTTTTTATCTTGTCTGTGTTGTGCGTCCGATTGTTTGTCCTGTTGCAATGATCATCTGTGTGGATGTGAGCAGAAGGAGAAGAGTTGCTAGAAGAAGCACTGGAAGAAGTGAAAGTGAAGACTGAACCTTAGGACGTTCGGTCAGTGTGTTGGCCTCTTCTTTTGTAGATAGCGTTCGGTATAAGTTTATTTTGTAAACCGTTCATTCTAGTTGTAACCATTGTACAATTTTAACTCCTTGCCAGTTTGTAAGGTCGTTCGGCCATAACTATATGTACTATCTTTTGTAAGACTGATCTGTAATATTATCAATATGTGATTATTATCTTATATGGTTGTATACTGTACTTTTAGGATGTTACATGTAATAACAACTTATAGGTTTTCTTTGAGTTGACTATTTTGTAATATTAAAGGTAGGACAAATTCTACAGATGCTATAAAAATTGAAATCTTACATCATATATAATAAAAAATTCCAAAAATTTAATAAAATTCACTTACAATAATTAAATTAAATGTTTCACTTTTTTACCCTTTAATTAACACTTTCTTTTAAATTTAACTTTTTTTTTTATTTTACCACATTTTTTAATGTTAACTATTTTTACCTTAATATGACTATCTATAATAAAAAAATCCTATAAATCAAATAAAATCGACTTACAATAAAAATATAAATTTTATTTATATTTTTTATAATAATAATAATAGTAATAATAATAATTTTATTATTATTAAAAAAGTGAACATACATTCATAGTATATATTTGCACTAGTATATATATTTATATATCTATAGATATGTATAAAAATGATTTCTTTTATAGGTGTCCACATGTTTTTTCGATTTTACAGTGGTATGTTTTTTCAAATTTTATCATTTTTTAAAAATTAATTAAATAAAAATTATCTTCAAAATAAATATAAACTACTTATAACTAAATTATAAAAATGATTTATTTTTATTTTTATAATTATAATTTAATTATTTTCTGTCAGAAACAAAGTGAACAAAACATATGTGTTTATTAACTTTTGTTATCATAAAAGATTGAACACATGCAATTAACGTACGTGTTTTCGTACATCATAAGAATCCTAGAACAGAGGACAAGAATCTTACTTGATCAAAATATTAATCATTTTTTACCTTTTGAATGATTCACTTTGGGGATTTGTTTCCATAAGGAAAAAAATTGTGACTCTTTTGTTTAAGACAAATATATGTTTGTTTGTGGTTATAAGAATATGTTTAGATCATTGATTTAAGTTTTTATGGTATAAGTAAGTATCATGTGTGTTATAAAGTCTATGGAGCTTAGTTTAGATAAAAAAAACTCAAGTTCAGGTTAAAGAAGTTAACTATTTTGTTATTCTTTTATGAAATTAGCTAATTTAAGTTGTGTAAATGACTTTTGGGATTAGATATAATGCTCTTTGGAATTGAGATACGAGGATGTTTTTATTGGTTTGTTGATTTTTGTTAATGTGATTAATTAAACGGTTATGTATGCTTATCATTGTTAAATTTTAATTTATGGGATGTTTGAGCTTTTGTGGGAATATAGATTTTTGAAATATATCAACTAAGTCAATTAATTTTATTTGAGGTAAATTTCGAACTAAATTATGGCTGTTTTGACAATAAGGAATAGGAAAAAGTATCCAAAATAGACCAAAGCAATCATCTTATATCTAGAAGGTTTTTGCAATTATATATAAAGAAATTTTTAGATTATGAGATAAGTGTATTTATTAGTTTGAAATTATTTTCTTAACATTACCTATTTTAGAACTAGATTGTACCTCCTATGACTTGTAAAAGAGAGAAAAAAACGAGTTGAAGCCAATAATACCAAGTTGAACATTTATGAGTCTTTGGTTATAAACGATACACCCACAAGATGATATACTTACTAGTAGAGACATTACTCGTTGGCCAAGAGAAAATTTGAATTCTTGAGAGATCTCCAAAAGATACACTGAGCCTACAAGATTTAGTCAAGCTTGTGGATTTGACTCCTAAGAATTTGGGTTATTGAAGGAGTAGTATTATCATTACCAAAAACATATTATAAAAGTCTAGAGAGCTTAGGATTGTTGGATCACTAGGTAATGTTTGAATTCATTGGACCAATTTTGTTGAATATTTTCTTTAGGACTTGGTTTCCCAACAAATTAGTTTTTTACTTAGCGAAAATAAATTTATTAATTTGAAAAATTAATTATATTTTTATTAATTAAATATTTATCATAATCTTACAAGATAATGCTTATAAGGAAGTATTCACTGTATACATAAATTAGAAATATTATATATATACTGCTATATAAAAAAAGTATTCTTTTAATATATATATATATATATATATATATATATATATATATATATATATATATATATATATATATATATATATATATATATATATAAGGAAGTATTTAGAATTTTTCAAAATTCTATCATACCACACATGCTCAATCACAATATGAGAAATTCAACAAAACTAAAAATTAGTACAAATCCAAGAAAGCAATAATTCTAGGTTTATGATATCACAATAGTCAATGATTAACACAAAATATGAACATTGTAAAAGTTAAAATTTAGCTTTACCACCTTGGTTGACATAAGATGTTCTATCTATACATAAAAACATCAAAAGGCAATTAGATCATATTATTATAATCATCGATCAGATGATTCTAAAGACACATGTAATCAGAAAAAACCCACATGCAAGAAGAAATCATATTGACTTAGAAAAATAACAAAAGATCAACTTACTCAGACGAAGAAATTGATCGGCTAGATTTGAAGAACTCGTTATAAGGATTAATCCTACGCTTTTAGATCTTCAAACAGATAAATAAGAAATGAGAACAGAAAGAGAAAAGATAAAATACTAGAAAAATAGTTTCGAAAAAAAATATTATGCTTTTAACTAATGAAATTCGTTTATGAAATTCCTAATATTTAAACATTTTAATATTAAAATAATCGAATATTATTATTTTAAATATATTATACATTCTAAAATACTAATTTTTTAAACCTTTCCCGCTATCTATTAAATAAACATGTAAAGAGAAAAATAAGATAATTTAATATATGAAAGAGTTAGTAAAATAAAAATAATTTTTTATTTTCTTTCTTAATAAGCTTAAACCTTTATTATACCAAATATTTTCTAAAATATGTAAAATAAATTAACTTTTAATGTAAAAATATATGGTTCTTCGGTAGATTATTTGTTATCCACTTCCTTTTTCTCAACTAATTTTCAAATCTTATTAAATAGAATATCAATACGTTTAGAGCGATCATGAAATACTAAGTTTTACTATAAGGAATAAAAGTCACGTCAATATCGTTTTTGTATTAACGAAAGACTTTATATTTTATAAATGTAAAAACAAACAACCAATGATGGACAACTTATTGAAAAAATTAAATGGCACTAACTCAATTAAAAAAAATATAAATATCTTTGGTATTTAATTAACAAAAATATTTAAAAAACTTAATTAAAAATATCTAAATTTATCAGAATTGAAACTTAATTAAATCAATTATAAAAAAACGTTTTATAAATTGTTTTAAAAAAATTATTCAATCTTACTAACTAATATGTTATTTTTTTTGACATACTAAAATGTTAAATATATTTCCATGAAATATTATTATTATGGTTATAAAATTGTTATTTTATTATTTTGATTTGTTTGTTTGTGTTGAATGATTCTTTTGGTGAGCATAAGTTAGATGAATACGAGGAGATGGTAGAAGATAAAATGTAAACTTTCGTTTCTTTATTTTGTTGGATATTTTAATTATTTGTAATTAACAGTGGATTTTGATCAATAATTTTTGAAAATTAAAATGTGTAATAGCCACTGAAATTTATTCTTCATACACAATAAGGTAGTATGAACAATCTTCCTTTAATCAACACATCTCATTGCCCGTGAATAAAAGATATAGATCCGCATTGTTTTTATTATAATTAATATTTTATTTATTCTGAAACCTTTATTTATTTAATAATGAATTTCGGCTAATAAGTACTTTATGTGAATAATTTTTCTAGTAATAGAAGTATTTTAATTTAATTTTTATACTCATTATTAATATAATCAAATATCTTGAGAGTAAAATGGCGACAGCATTGACTATTAATAGTGACTTTATAGTCTTAACATTACTGAATATTCTTGTGTTTTGAAAAAATTATATTTAAAACAACTTTTTTACATAGTATAATAGAAAAAAAATACCGTTTTTGAGCTATTTTATTATCTTGATTTATCTTTTCCATGCTTTTTTGGAAGAACAGTTATTTTGTTCACTCAGGTTCCACGATTTTTAAATTTACTTCAAGTCTTAATTAAGCACTACTCCTATGTTTCTATCTGTCATTTTCATTAAAAATTGAAATTCAATATATTTATAAAATTGCTAATAATTAAAATCAGTTTTTTTATCATGACAATATAAATTATGTTTGGTTTGGACAAACTAAAATACTAAAAAAGTTTCAAAAGCATAAAAAAAAAAAAAACTAAAACAATGGAGATGCGGGGTATCGATCCCCGTACCTCTCGCATGCTAAGCGAGCGCTCTACCATCTGAGCTACATCCCCATACAAAAGAATAAAAAAATTGTTTTAATTTATTTGTTTTGTTTGGACTTTGAATTCTGTCTTAAATGGCCAAAAAGTAAAGTTGCAGATTCATTACTATACTGTCCACACCTCATATTTCATTAATTGGTGAAATTAAAACTATCACCACTTATAGCTCAATAATGATAGTATGTTTTAACACCAAGTTTTTGCTACAAATATTTTATTAGGACTTTATGTTCATTTTTAACTAGTATTTTGTAGGATTGGAAAAAAAAAATTATCTCTACTAAATTATAGTTAATTATATTATACTTAAAAGAATTAATCTATTTTCATTAGAAATTAAATAAACTATTTCCAAGTTCAGTTTTGAAAAACTGAATTTTAATAGATTTTCAGTTCAATTTATTATTTGAGAAGTGTATTGATGATTTTTCCATTATTTCCTCATCTTCAATTGTTTTTCTAAAATGTGAACCAAAGAAACGTTAAAGCTTTTAATTATAAAATATGAAAAGTTAATATTTTTTCCCATTATAAGTATGTGTTCAAGTTATTATTATCTATACATTATATATAAATTAAAAATTGTATTATGTTTAAAAATATATAAAGATATAACATTTTATTGTTCATATTTTGTATATTTTATTTAATTCCAATAATTATAATTTTGAATTACTACTTATCATGATGATCTAATTTTTATTGTTTATTGTTAAAATCATTTAATTATTGTATGGACATAGTCATCAAATCAATGTATTTGCCAACTCATTTAATTGTATTACAAGATTTGTCTAACGATTGAATAGAAAAACTCGTCTAATATGTATTAAGTAACATCATTGGAATGGAACATAATGTAACAAAGTATGGACTAAAATATCAAACCTTAAGGAGAACCCATGCAAGCTTTTTAGTTGTAGCAGTAGATCTCCCAGATAACATCATATGGTTGCAAAGGAACTATTAAAAAAATTGTTTTAGCATACATTTATATAACAAAGAAAGTTGAAACATTAAGGTTCTTACCAATCTATTACATGTCTAAGAGGGCTGGGAGGAGACTTGTGCAATGAACAAAACCAGACAGTAGTGTTCTCCGATATGGAGAACACAAGTAGCTGCCAATGATGCCTGAAAATAACTTAATAGTCGTATACCAAAATTAATAAATGAAACTTTAAAGTTAGCAAACTTTACTTTCCCAAGTATATAAGGGAGAAAATATATCTCCTTCCCCATTGCAAAGCAATTGGTGATGTATGTTTGGATATCATCAAATTTATTTCTTTCATGAGTCATTGAGGGGTCAATGAACCCATATACATCGATAGGGCTACCATCCCTTACAAATAACCCATTCCGGTTACTGAGAGTTTCACTCGAAAATTTTGCAAGTACTAACTCTGATTCTCACTTGATGCTTTTTTCTTAAGCAATTTTGAGTCATACCTACAAAATAAAAATTACAATGTTTTATAATCATAATTTTGAGTCATTCAAGTTATATAGATTAATTAAAATGAACAAAAGAAAATAGAGTAAATGGCGAGAAACTCTAAAAAACCTTTTAAAGTTTATCTTTAACATAAAAAGAACGACTATTATGTCACAATTCAGTCAAACAAAGAAGAATTGGCTAACATAACAGACAAAAACAAAACGATGACACAAAAAAACACTACCCAATTCATGTATCAAAGTAAGATTAAGCTGAATAATAAATTTTTGAAGAGATATCTCTTTAGTCGTTTCAGCGTGAAGAGGAAGATAAAATGTAGGTAGGTTCATTCTTCAAATGTATGATCTCTTTTCTCTAGAAATCTTTTGTAAGTTTTAACTATGTAGCATTCGTTTTAGTAATTTATACAATTAAAATGGAATGCTACACAAATAATAATAATAATAATAATAATAATAATAATAAACAATTGAAATAATAATGATAATAATAATAATAAATAATAATAATCAAATTCTGATGTATCTGTTGATAAAAATATATGAAAAACAAAATTAAAATTCAGTTTTGACATATTTTCGTGAAAAGCAATCATAAAAAAAAGACAATTCGTTAACAATTTGATACATGCATTCTAACAAAGTCAACAATTAGTTAATTACATCAAGAACTTTGAAACATCATAAAAAATAATTTAGCCATATTTGGAGCATCATCAAAAATATTTTCCTACTCAAGTTAGCTCTCCCTATCAACAATCTCCCCCTTTTTTTTATGGCCAACCTCCATGTTCCTACATTCTGCATTTGAACTTTCTCCCCCTTATGCAATAGCAAAAAATAAAATAGAAAACCTAACATACAAGAAAGAGGCATACAACAATTAAAACAAGGGTTAACTACATAAACAACTAGTAGTTAAGCATGTTAGGCTCAACAAGCTCAAAACATAGAAAATAAAGTTCATTAGAAATAATAACAACCCATATTAGAAACAAATGTTTGAAAGGAGTTAGTAATGATTAGTCAGAATCTTCATCTTCCTCTCTTTCCGCTTCAGCCTCAGATCCATCTTCCTCAATGATCTGGTCCTTAAGTTACTACTAAAGAGTAGCAATCTCCTTATTGAAGGCATCAAAATTTGACATATAGGTAGAGTGATGTGAGATCAATGTTTTTAGTTGCTTCAAGACACAATCTTCAAAATCATTTTTAGGCTTGAAAGTAGGGGCATAGTGGGACATATCTACATTCACAAGGTCCACATCCTCACCTTTAACAGCTCTTGAGGTTCATCCTTGAAGGCCCAACCATCATCATTCTTTCTCAGACCCATGTGATGAAAGGCAATTCAGGCAATCTTGTTTGTTTGAGTATAGCCCATTGAAACCTCATCTTCAAGATCAACTTTGAAAAATTTAAACATCTTTGATAGAAACACTGTTGGGTTTATTGAGGAGCAAGTTCATTAGGAAGATACAACATTAATAAGACTTGAGTCTAACATACAGGATTTACACTGCTCTCTACCCAAAAACCTTAAGGCAATGGGTTAATGGATCTTCAACCTTATATGGCGCTTTACCTTTTTATTTCTATCCAATGTGGGACTTAGACTCACACTTTGAATACTAACAATCTCCTTCTTCAAGGGTGAATCCCTTCCACATTGGTACACTTTCCCTATAGTGGAAGCATTCAAGTACGCCTTTTCCTACAATTGTTGACCTTAATAGGACACACTTATCTGGAACCCTTTGGTAGGAAAACTTTAGATACAAGGACCATTGTACTCATCTGAGCCTAACCTAGCTCTGATACCACTTGTTGGGTTTATAGTATGATGAGGTTTACTAGGGAGATACAACATCAATGAGACCTGAGTACAACCGCATAAGAGATTAACACCACTTTTTACCCAAAACCTTAAGACAATGGGTTAATGGATCTTCAACCTTATATGGTGATCTACCCTTTCATATCAATGTTGAACTTAGACTCACACTTGAAATTCTAACAAACACTACATAAGGTAAATTGACCCTTGTTAGCCTCGTGGCTTTGATTATTATATCACTCATTACATCGACCCAATTAGTTTGTATTTGACTTTTTAAAGTGTGAATTAAATAAATGGTCCAAACCCTAGTGAGGTAGCCAATATTGAAAGAGAAAATCGTTATTGCAGAAGTATTGAATGCCTAGGTATTTTTGGGTAACAATGCTATGAATTCACCAATAATAGATGAAGTTCGTATGTCTCTCTTCGTCATTTATCCAGCCATTAAGGACAACAATCTTTGTTATCTTGGCAACACGTTTGAATATCTTGGATTTAGAGGATGAGGATGCCATGGTAGTGATGATTGATGTAGAGGAAGGTAGGGTCTTGTGTGAAAAGGTGATGCAAAAATGGTTAGGGTTTATAAGTTTTGACATATTTAACTTCAAGTTATTAATATGGTGAGTCTGCTTTTACCTTTTCTTTAGGATTTCAAATTTGAAACAAATATGAGTAGAATAGGGATGTACATAATCAGTTAACTAAATTATGTGATTGATTAAAATAAAGAGGAATTGATGTAGTTGTTGGTATTAGGTGTATTAATCGATTAGATAAGTTGTCTAACTAATTAAAATAGAGAGACATTTTGGAAATCGATATGAATGTTCTTGGCAGAATTAATCGATTACATAATTAGTTATTATTGATAGAGAAATGTAATTTTTGCCTTATTAAGAAGAACATGCAACATTTAAGATGCCTAATTCATTTCTAATAATGTAGAATCTATCCAGAAGGAGTGGTTTAGTGAAAACGTCTGCTAATTGATAAACGTTTTCAATGTATTGAATTTTACACTCTCCTTTTGGTACATGATACCTTATGAAATGGTGCTTGATTTTAATATTTTTAGTTCATACTTAATTTTAGGTAATCCTTTCACAATATTCTTTGAGACTATTTTATTTAACTATGACATATGAATGTGAGCTAATATCTTATGCCATAATCATGGTTCATAATTTTTAGCTAGCAAACATACAATAGAGTCAAAAGATGTGTTTTCAAAATCAATCATGTAAATGTTTTGATAATGTTTACCAATGAAAATTAACTCATTAGAGGATGCACAATAAATCCAGCAGTGGTTAACTTTAAAGGTTACTTTTATGCCTTTATCACATAGTTGGCTAATACTTAGAAGATTGAGTTTGAGACCATCTACTAGCAATATATTATCAATTTCAATAGTTGATGGAGTTCTTACCTTTCTAGTGCCAAATATTTTACCTTTGTTATTATCACTGTTGATAGAGGGAACAATATAAGTGCTAAACCCAATCCCTGAAGTGTTTGTATTTGATGATGACAACACAATGATAGTAACAACACATAGATGTTGTCATGACACAACAAAAATGTGTTTTTTGTGTTTGATACATATGTGAATATGTAAATGCTTATTGTTGATTAATGCATATGTTGACATATTGTTGGCTCTGCATACTACTAATCATGATGTGTTTATATCTTTGTATCCAGACTGTATATTTCTGTGTGATGAAAATCACAAGCACAAAAGAAAATTTGCATGACATAATCGATTACAGTATTGGTGTAATAAATTAAGTTCATCAGACAATTTATATTTTGAATTGTGGAAAAATAGCTAGTTTGAATCACTTACATTAAGTGTTAAATCGATTAAAACTCGTGTCTTTGCATACATCATTTTTAAATGTGTTGTGATGAGTTTTTGAAGAGAAAAAGTTTTCAAAATCTGGTTAAGTGCTTAGCTTAATCGATTACACATTTTATGTAATCAATTAAGTCTGTTATCTTTTGAAAATTGTTTTCAGCTAAGTCATAACAACTATAACAGTCATATTTTTAAATATGTTTGACTAGCATTAAATGCAAATCGATTACATTAATTGTCTATTCAATTAGAGTTGTGTTAATTGTAGTTCTGTAACATCTGATTTTAATGTAACCAATTACATTACTAATGTAATCGATTATTTTGTGTCTATCATGATGAAAACTATAAATTGACGCATTACTTGCAATTCTAAAACTAAAGTAATCGATTATTTTGTACATTTTCATATATGATATCTTTGATCTGAGAAAGTTTTATAGATTGATTAAACGCTCCAAGAATAAAGACTTGAAGAATTTGAAGAAACTTGAAGGATTTTCTAGAGGAACTTTGTGGACGTGATTGATTGATCTTATCCGCACTATTGAGGTGTATCTGCTTTGATCAGAAAAGTATTATGCAATCGTTGATTGTGTTGTTTCCCTGTTCGTGCGTGACAGGAAGAAGAGTGAGGAGCTCTTGGACTTTGAGAGGTGTTTCTCAAAGGGGTTCAGCAACAAGAACGTGTGGTTTTGTGTGTGCAGGTGTTTTCTTTCTATATTTGATTGAGTCAAAGAGCTATTTACATTGAGAGAGTATGTTTTCTGTAAAACCTTTGGTATAAATCTCAAATAATTATAGTGAAATATCCTTCAATCTAAGGTTGATTAGAATGGTGGAGGCCGAACCAGGATAAAAACCTTGTATTTATTCTTCTTTCCCTATCTCTTTTATTCAGAATTACATATGCGCTTTACTTACATTGCAAGAAAGTTTCAAGATCATTCTAACTTTGCAAAAAGATTTAAAAAGCATTCATTTTTAGTAATCACCAATTCACGCTTCCACTTGGTGTTAAGAAACAAGGCTCTTTATTTCTAACAGATTACATTAATAACATAGTCAATTAATTTGCGTCAGTACTGTTATATTTATAAATAGACACATGGCTCTTTGCATTAAACAACTTTTTGAATGATAACTTTCAAATATGATAAATCTTGTTGAGTTCATAATTGTAGGAGCGTCTATTCTCTAAGAATCAAGAAGAATTTCATTGGGAAAGAAATCAAATCAAGGATTCTTGAAAAGTTGTTGCACTTTTAAAGTCTGATCAATCTACACTGTGAAGTGTTCTTCTAGAAGATCAAAATCGTTGACAATCATTTGCGATTGTAGGTAGTTCCCTATTGTTGAGGCTAGGAAGAGAACTTGTGGAGTTCTGATTACTTTAAATGTGGTATCTCAAAGGGGTTGACAGAAAGATGATTGTTTTTTCTGGGTGTATACTATAATAGATTTGGAGTTAGAGAGGAGAGTACATTGAGAGGGGGTATCTCTGTATTTCTTGTTGTGGAACTTGCTCTATATAGTAGAATCTTTTCAATCTCAAGTTGATTGAAAGAAGATTGGATGTAGGCTTGGCCGAATTAGTATATATCTTTAGACGAGTATGTCCATATATTGATTATATGAGTATAACAACAAACTATTAGATGAGTCATTTCATACATTGACTAAATGAGTCCACTAGTACAGTAAAGGGAAACGACACCGGTTATTTTCGTCTATACGCAGCAGTTCCTAAACCGAGATATATACAGGCGAGACAAAAAGTCGGTTCTGAACCGAGGAAGTATGTGGGGTCTTTTGTCTCGGTTGGTTTCGAACCGAGGCAGTAGATGCCTTTTTTGTATTTTATTTATTTTTTTCAGAAAATGGGAACTTTTGTTTTTTCCAAATATTTTCTTTTTCTTTTTTATCTAGGACAACATAGACGGCGACGAAACAACCAAAAGCCACGACAAACGACTGAAGACGGCAACGAAAGGTCGAAGACGGCGATGAACGATCGAAGGCGACAACAAACAACATACTTTACGAGAGAGAAGTAGAGAAAATAAAGATAACTAACGGTGGAAGCAATGGTGACTATATGGATGATGGAGGCAGCTGCGACTTCCAACTATGGAAGCAGCGACGACGATCAACATTTAAGAAGTATAAAATTGATTTGAAGGATTAAAAAAAAAAAAGAGTGAAGAAGATGTATCTTAAACTCTTCTTCTAATGAAAAAAACTAACAATTAATATTTGTCGGATAAAAGACACGTGTCACTAAATAAATTGACAAGCTGAGTAAGGACACGTGCAAGTCATTTGCTCTCACCAAAACCTACTCTTAGTGAAAGCGCATTTGATAGACACGATGAACCCTCTCTTACTTTTTTTAGTGACTTTTTTTCCCTTGCTATCTGACAGAGAGATTCTCTCTCTTTCACTCTATTACATTTCTATTGCTAGGAATCACGCGAAAAGATTTTTATCAATGGCCTTGTAAACTTAAGGCCTTATGTATATACCATTTGAAAACATTTTTCCTTTGTTTTCTTCATCCAGTTGAAGTTCCTGTCCCTCTATATTTGTATTTGATAGCCCAAAACAGGTAATGTAAGAAGTTCAACGCACTTAGCACACACATAAGCCAGTAAAACCTGTCTAGGTCATAGTGGTTAAGGTTGGCCCCAGATAGCCATGGTCTGTGTGAGGTATTGCCAGTGACACTATTTACTATTGATACAATCGCTGAACTTAGGTAGTATCCCACAGCCAAAGAGGCAAAAGAGAGTGATGTGGCCAACGATCTCATGCTAGAGGGTGCTTCTGTGAAGAAAAATTCTAACAATCCAGCCAAGGTGAAAAGATCAGCTGATCCAAGGAACAAGTACTGGAAAGAGATCCAAAAGAATGTGATAGGGAGTGGTTTGGTTGCATCATCTAAAAGGCCTGAGTGAGTTGCCACCCTTTTCCTTTTCACTTCAACAACAGCTGCCACTGCCATAGCCACTATAGAGAGTACTAATCCAATTCCAATTCTTTGGAGGTGAGAAATTCCCATCTCTGTTTTGGTCACTCTTCTTGCAAATGGTATGATGATGTGGTCATACACTGGTGCTAGGATCATGATGAAGAGCACTGGGAAGATTGGTAAAGAGGATGGTGGCACCTTCAGTGAACCTAGTTTGGTGTTCATTGTTGCAGCTTGTTCAACAGAGAATGTAGATAGTTGGGCCAGGCAGCAGTTTAGCATAATGGTGCAAGCAAATATGGGTAGTACTTTTAGCACTATCTTCACATCTTCAACTTGCTCCACAGTGCATTCCACTGATGAACACATTGGATTCTTTTCAAGAGCTCTATTGAGAAATTTCAGGGTATTTGTTGGGTCTTGTCTTTCCTTGTTTGCAATGCCAGCTTTTTTTCCTTCTTGTTTTCTACCCGAGATTAGATTAGAAGGGCTTGAATTCATATTCACCACTGCACTGCTAGAATTTCTATTGAAGCAGCCGCTTAGTGAAGCAGCAACTAGTACCTGCTTGGTCAAACACAGGAAGAATACATAATTCAGAGAGTGAAGATTAGTATGGAGCATTAAATCAGGAAAACTAAAGTTTGTGGTATATTTTATACTCAAATTCGTTTTTCCTACATTTCTTAACAGTGGAAGTTTTTCTATGACTTATTTAATTTTTTTTTCAATAAACACTTAAAGAATTATAATAATTTTTTTTATAAATTAAACTTAGATTATATAAATTGAAATCATTTTTTGAAGAACTAAAAAACTTCTAAAATATAAACATATAAATTAACTTTAACTAATAAGAAAAAATTAATTCATTTTTTTCTGATGTATATTTATTAGAGCAATTTAACTTGTCTTCAAGCTGTTTTCTTTTTTCTTCATAAATTAAAGAATTTTTAAAATCGTTTTTCTAAGTTGTTTGGTCCATCTTCTAAAAGAAAAAAAAAAAATAGGGCAACAGCTCCTTCTAATAACCAAGGATATTGATAAATATAAGTTATTATTATTACCTTGAAAATGGTTGTGAGTGGACTTCCAGAAGGTATCTTGCTCCTATAAGTAGCAGAGCCTGCCAAGAATACAGGGACAGACAGAACTATACTTATAGTAGCGATTCCAAAACCCCATTCCCACCCTTTGTTGTCTTCAACCCACACTACAAATGTAACTGCAATAAGGGCACCACAAGATAAGCAAAAGACAAAGTAGTTGAAGAAGGTTGATCTTTGCTTTCTTCCAGATGGGGTAGCCTCATCAAATTGCTCAGCACCATGTGCAGGTAATGACCCCTTAATTCCTCCAACTCCAAGAGCCACCAAATAAAGTCCAGCATATAACATTGCTGCTTTCCCACCACTAACTTCATGACATGGAGTTCTTGGATCACATGCTGGAGGCTTCAGTGAACGCACACGAGCTTGTACAGTCAGTATAATCAATCCCTGCACACACAATTTCCTATTCCCTTAGCCATGTACAGTGCTCAAGATAATTAACTATAAGGATCTTTCCTTTTACTGATAAGAAAATAGTTGTACATAAATTATACAGTACGAAAGAATCTGAGAAAAGGTGAAACAGACACATAAGAAAAAAAATGGTATAGAAACAGTATGCTATAAATTTATTGCATGGACATATATATAACATATAACTAGTTACTGTTTGCACGTATGAACATGGAATTTTAAAAGTCAAACATATAAAAGACTAGTACAACGTGTACCATTTCTAAAATGTGAGCAAATAAGGAAGTGTCGACATCTGTTTGATGAAAATTAGCCACGTAAGTGGACCAAGGCCATGTGCTCAACCCCACTTCAGCCCCTGGACCGTATAGCCTAGAAAATGACTTCTTGTATTACTCTATCAACTACAAATCATGATACGTCACTTTGAGATTTTGGCATCTTAATAATAAGGTATATCTTCCATATACAGTCCTATAGCATGCGATATTTTGCAGCTCTCACAATGTAACTGTCAAAACGACATCTTTGGTTTCATGAAACTTCTCTGGCTATACCCGAGGTTGGCCATGTTAGATTGTTTGATCACAAATATCTTGAATCGATTATTTCCTTTTTACCTACTTTCAGCCCCACAATGATCAGTCCAATATCATAAATAACGTGTTAATTGACTTTGATTGCACCTCCTACAGTTTTTTAATTGCACCTCCTACAGTTTTTTAAGTTCCAGAGGATTTGACTTTGAATTGCGTGTTAGATAAGCCTTGGTATGGGACGATAAACTAAGCAATAAATAACTAAGAGTATAATAATACCTATTCAATAAAGTACTGACTTTTCAACATCAATTTTTATTACTCTTCCCTAGAAAAAAGCCTGTTTTGCTCTCTCACTGTAAAGTGACGTGAATTTTCATATAAAATTTAAGATAGTATTTAGTAAAGGTGACGTGAACGAAAAAAAAAAATCATAAATCGAGCAAAG
This sequence comes from Vigna nakashimae, assembly GCA_034642375.1. Classification (NCBI taxonomy): domain Eukaryota; kingdom Viridiplantae; phylum Streptophyta; class Magnoliopsida; order Fabales; family Fabaceae; genus Vigna; species Vigna nakashimae. Next base: position 33,867,652 of record CM067758.1, read on the forward strand.
GTCAGAGAACAGACTCAAAAAGGCATAGATGGTGTGTGGCAATCCTAGTATATCGATGCTAATTTTACAAAATTACCAATCATGCTTTATTTTGCCTTTATCAAATTCTAATAAGCAGCACTATTATGCAGATGCATGAAGTTCTTCCAAAGATTGTAATTGTTTATTTTGGGAAAACTAAAATGAAGTTTGTGAAAAGTCTAAAATTGTAGAAATATAAGTATGTATGTATGAAATAAGTGTCCTTGGTTATTAGCAGTGATGGCGTACAGAGAAGGGCATGTGTTTATGAGAAAGCCAAAACGACAACAGATGTTACTTTCCATGTTCAAACATGACCGAACGAAATCTCTATTTATCAAACATGTGGCAGTGGCACAAAAACATAGGGTCCTAGGCATTCTCAAAGAAATTATTTATACGTTGCATGAGAGATGCATATAAATAGCTGGGTCCACCTCTATCTTTAAATTAAATTAATTTTCTTTTGACTTTCTTTTTTCTAATGACACCAACAATAGTAAACACATATGAGAAGAAAAAAAAGAGAAACAAAACTCCCCCACCAACATTATTGTTATTTTGTCTCATACACTCTTATGTGTCACAAGCCACTTTTTTGTTTTTCTCTCTGCCACTGTTTGTCTTTCTTAGCCACCACTAGCAGTAGATTTCTTACACAATTTGGAGTTCAAGGTTAGCGTTGTACCAATGTGAGGAGATAAAAAGCTACCCATATGCTTATCTTTTCTTTCTTTTTCGCTCTTTCCCTTTCCCAGTTGGTGCTGCCTTAAAATATGATTCTTGACTATGGCCAGTATCTAAGTGGGCGTTCGCTCATGCAATTCATGAGGTTTTCTGTGACCAAGTGCGCGATCGGATGCAGCAAAAAGAAAGCGAATCAAAGGGGAATAGATTAGACAGTTTTCTTTTTAATTAATTAATCGTTTTTTTTTTCAAATAATTGACATCTTTCAATTCTATTATCGCGATTTGGTTACATCGTTTGATGCAGCCCCATCTTGCAAGTTGTGTTTGCACTTTGCAACTTGCGAATTGACTCAGATTCTGGTTAAGACACACATCAGACGCTTGCTCTTTAAGGAACCCAATACTAATCACAACTCAATCTCTTCTGTCCCCTTCCCTCTTCTCACTCTTCCTATTCAACAACCATTCTACAGTGCGAAAGGGAAAAAAACAAATGCAAAATTAAGGTACATAACACCAGATTGTGCTGCTGCAAGAGAGAGAAATGGTACTCTGAGACGGTGGAAGATACATACCAGGAATTCAATCACTGCGCTGATCAGATATATCTGATAAGTTGTGAAAAAAGCATCAGACAGAAAACCTCCAAGGAGGGCAAGGAGGAAAGCAGTTCCCATGAAATTTGTGACATTGTTGGCAGATTTTGAAGGGGACATATGCATGTACTGAATCATGTACAGCACCAAATTGCTTGCATTGGCTAGATATGCCAGATTCTCCAATACCTCCACCACTGCAGAAACACAAACACGCACACTTACAAATTAGTGCCGACACACACACACACACGAAGGATAACAAACAACCCACTTGGACTAGTTTTAGCACCAAACCAACCCAATTTATCACACTCACAACAAACACATGCACACATCATATAAACTATTTAATGATAGAGAAATGGGATCAATTTGGGACAACACACCCAAAACGAAGGAGGCTGCAAGCATGCCACCATGGCGGCCTCTGACAGCAGGCTTGTTCCTCCAGTTCACATAGCCTTCCCATCTGGTTATCTGGTTTTGTTCCATTTCCTATATAAAAGAAAATCAGAAAAAAAAGTAAATTAAATTAAAATTATAGATGAAGAGCAGCATGTGATATAAATTAAGTGAGGAGAAGAAAAAGGGCACCATGATTCTGAGTCTCTCTCTTTGTATTTTGTTTTTGGTTTGAATCTGTGAGAGAGAGAGAGAGAGAGAGAGAGAGTTAGGGGAGAAAAAGAAAGATGGCTGGTGGAGGATTTAAAGGGAGTGGAGAAGGAGTAAGGAAAGGAGCAACTTGGGCAGAATGGTCTAGACACTGCTCTTCAGCTATTAATAACAAATTCACTTTATTTTCTTCTATACACTCTTTAAGTAACGTATATTTTCGCATTTTATAAACTCTTTATTTAATAATTAATACATCACATCTCTTAAAAGAAGCAATAAATACACCAGTTTACTTCATTATTGTTAAATTCATTGTCATCTATTAATTTAAATTCTATACATTTTTACTTAAACTATTTTTAAAATATTTTTACAATTTTTATTAAAGATGTCGAATTTTAATTAGAGATGAAAAATAAATAACATTTCTATATAAAATTATGATAAGTATTAAATAAATATTTTTAATCTAAGAGTCTAAGTTATTCATTAATAATTATTTGATGAATTTTATTTAAGTCTTCTTTTTAAATTCAAATGATTAAATAAAATTATCAAAGAAAGATATATTAATTATGGAATAATTATTCAAAATTTTAATTCATAATTTTTTATTTATTTAATTTCTTTTACTAAAGATTAATTTTTTAAAGTTTATATTTTGACATAACTCATTTTTTTAAAGATTAATTTTTTTTACATTAGTATTTTATTAAATAATTTGATTTCAATTGTATTTAAGAATTATTATTTTTATCTAATTTATATTTAAATTTTTTTAATAAGTTTATTTAAGATTTAAAAATGTTTATAAAAATAAAACTTTAATTCTTATACTTATAACTCAGGTTCTTAAGTAAGATTTTGAGTCATATAAAGATGTTAGTCTTTAAAATTTTATAAGAATAAAATTTTAATATGATTTACATGAGTCTAGACTTCTTTTATTTAGTTTTTTATGTTATTTATCTGTCGTGCTTTTAGAATATAATAGTTTTGATATATTAAAGAATTTTTTCATATATTTTACAGTAGAAATTAAAATAAGCAATAACAAAATTAAAAAAAAAAACTCAAAAAGAAAATTCAAATTTGATTTTTACCTTGTAGATGCTATTTTGTTTTCTTAATGGAGATGCTATTATGTATTTTTAAAAGGATAATGATATTTTAACTATATTTTTTTGACAACATTTTAACATTATCTATGTGTTATTATGTGATTGATTCAAAATTACTCCACAATCAATAATAATAATCATAAAAATCAATATGAACCAATCATAGAATAAAATGATATATAAATGATATTAAAATGTTGTTAAAAAAATATTGTCAAATATCATTATAAAGTAATTCAAGATTTAAATTTTAGTAATATATTTATATTTTAGTGTTGCTATTAATTGCACTTAATTTCCTTTTCGTTTTTGTTTATCTATCATATTTTTTATTATATTTTTTTGCGTTTTCTCTTCTCACAGTTGTTTTGTTGTCTCTCTCTCCTGTCAGACGCGACAAAATTGAAGTATGCATTTATTTATCATTTACTATATAAACTTTTCGGTTATATTGTTTCTCTACCTCTTTTTCTTTCTTATTTCTATAAAACTTTAGAAAAAAAAAATGACATTTCGTTTTAGTTTCTTTATGCTTACGGATAATGAAATGAAATCATTTATAATTCTTTATTAGTCGAATTTTTCTATGCTAATTAAAAAAATACTAACCATGAATTTTAAGATAATTACTATAAAATTGAATAAACTTATCGTACATTCCTTTTAAAAATGTTTTCATATATTCGACAACTGGTGATTGAATCATGAACTTCTTTTACTGTCAATATATTTAGATTAAATTCCTATTCTTATTGAGTTAGAATTATATATTTAATCAATTTGATTCAAGTGCATATATTTGTTTCTTTAATTTTATAGTACGTTGTTTTTTATTTTTTAAATTAATAAAATGTAACTTTACCATCAATTATGCTCTATATAAATATGTAAATTACTTTTTACACTACAGCTTTGAAATATGAAATTAGGGAAAAAAATAGCCAATTATCTAACACCAAAGAAGTTAATCATGAACAATTTGATCTCTGAAAGAAGTTGACAGATCAAATAATCAAGTTATAAAAATCATTACATATATTAACTCAAGTTGACAGATTTGAAAAATTTATTAATAAAATTTAAAAATGTCCATATAAAACTCATTTACAGGAAAAAATTAAAAATTACATATATACATACACTATTAATTATAGGTTTACTTACTTATTAAAATTTATTCTTTAATTTTTCTTATTTAATTTAACTATTAATTAATTTTGCACAAATAGAGCTCTTGGACTTAATTCAACTATGGGAATCAATGCAAATCGTACACTAAGTGTGAACCGGGCTTTCATTTTTAAGAGTGATACTCCCTTCACCACTCATCTTCTTCCAACACCTCTTCAATTTTTTTTAAATTCTAAATTTAGCTTTTTTATTTTTTACTTTTACCAATTTTATTTTTTATTTTTTAAAACCCTAATCTCAATTTCCTCTCACATTCATTTTCTCTTTCATTCTCAGCAGCAAGCCCCCATCCCTTACTTTCACTTTCACTTTTTTTTTTTCTTAATTTCCACTTTGGTTAATGTCACGTCTCATTTAATTGGACTGCTGAGTCACCTAGTATCTTCCATTAATGCACCACGTCACACGTGAAGTGCCATTAATATGCACTCATCTCCTCTGACGCACGTCTGCCAGATGTCCAGTTAGAATGTTCTGAATTTGATAGTGGAAGCCAGGTGTCAGCGTGCGAGAGAGCGTCCGTTTGACTTGGGAAAGGAATTGATTTTTCTGAAAACATCTCTTCCCACTCTCTCTGCATGCACCATCTTCTTCCTCAGAAAATCAAACTTCCATTTCTCCTCCTTCTCTCTAAAACCGTTTCACCTTCTCTCTACTGTAATTCACCACCCTTTTCTCCGTTCACGTTTCAGCACCGTAGGAACGTCCCCTGCACCGTGAGCTTCATTTTAAACCGAACAACTTCTGATTTTGTAACCGGTAAGTTCCCCAACCTAGACGCTCGTTTCTGGATTTCCTGCAAACCCAGATTCAGCTGCATGCAAGGGTGTAAACTAAGTTCGTTCGTTTTCTTTTGGTTAATTTTAGTCGAAGAGTTTAAGAGAAACGTTGAGAATAGAAAGCCACCTTTGGACGAGTCAAGACCACTCACTTTTAGAACGATCACTACTGATCCGGGTAAGGGAAGCTTATTAAATTTAATTCTTGAGTTATACTGTGTTGCATGACTGTTCTGTGAGTTATACTGTGTTGGATGCATGATCTGTGAATTTTATTAAGTGCGATCTATGGTATCAGATTTTACTATATGATTTTGATGATGAGATGATGCATGAAAAGTTTGGATTGTATTATGATATGAGTAAATAAATGTATGAAAGTTTATACTGAGAAATTGAGTTACTGTAAGTGAGAATTTGAACATGAGATTTATATGATAATGAACGTTCGTTATCGAACGGTCCTTGACCGTTCGGTATTCTTAGTAATTCCTTTGAAAATGAATCCTTTCATTTGGAAAGAATTTTATGTGAGAACGAACGCCCTCTTATATATATCTTTACGTTTGAGCGTTCGGCCAAACGTAGATCTTCTGAGTGTTGTGTGAGAAATTGAGAAGCTTGAAAAATATACATTCAGATACTTAGTCATATTGTTAAAAACGTAACTTTACCATCACATCTTATATAAAATCCTATTTCTAAGATTTTGAATTAGCGATGGGTCTCGACCCAAAGCGTACGTCCTAAGTGGCGCTCGGTCTTATACCGAACGCTCGTCCCAAAGCGTACGTATAAGTAGCGCTCGGTCCTATACCGAACGCTCGTTCTTCCGTAATTTCCAACGAATAGAAATAGCGTTCGTCCTAAATTTCAGTGAATTCGTGTACCGCGTTCGGTCATTTACTGGCAGTCGGTTATTCTAACTAAATTGTACTTAGTACATTTAGTACTAGTCTTTTGTATCTTCATTCAGTTGAATTGACTCTGAATCTTGGTCCTTGAATTATTCTAAGTATAAGTTGAATCGTTCTAGAGTCAGTTCATTTAACTGATTCAAATTGTAATGACGTTCGTCATGAAAAATGTGTCAGCCTTATCCTTTCATAAAAGAAGATCTTTCGGTCTCGCTTTTAACGTTCATCCTCGTTATGAAGAGGATTGAATGCTCGTCCTTTTATGAAAGTGGAACAAAGAATGAAAATGTTATTAAGAGGAAGTGTTATGATGTGCGAACAGTATGAGAACTGAAATTATGATTGTGGGTTTTGAACGAGCGTTCCAGGGAGGAACGACTCTTGAATGGATTTGAAATGGTAAAGTATGAATGTGGTAAGCTTAGATGGTGGTTCATCCTGATATTCCGTGAGTGCTCGTTCTCAAGTAGAGAGGAGTATGTCATGTGTGGGAATGGCAGGAGGTCTTTGTCCATAACTGTAACTTGGACAGAACGGACTAACCTCAGGTGGCGACTGATGAGTATTCCGGTTATCCCACCTGTGTGCACGAACGCCTTAGCTACACAGACTTCATACAATCCGGACAGTCAGTCTAGTAACAGGAAATTGATTGAGTTAATGAATGAATTGAACGTATGTGTTGTAACTTATGTGATGTGTTTGATATGTATGAAATGTATGTTTTACTTGAATTAAATTCAATAAGCTTACCCTTCGTTTTCCATTGTGTTGTCTGTATCTGTACGCCCGTCCTGTCAATGCAATGATCATCCGTGTGGATGTGAGCAGAGGGAGATGCATCTCTGGAGGAAACGCTTGTAGAAGAAATCGTTGCTGAGGAAAATCTCGTGGAGATTGAAGTGAAGGCCGAACAGTAGGTCGTTCGGTTATATTTTGTTTTAAGTTAGGTTAGCGGGCCGTGTTAGAGCGAGCGTCCCTTTTGATTTATGCTTAGTATTTAAACGTTCGGTATTTATTTTGTAAACCGTTCGTTCTTATTATTTTGTGAACGTTCGTAAAATTTTGTGTATCTATGTAAGGCCGTTCGGCCACATTTTCGAACTTTATTCCTTTATCTGTAAGACTGTTTTGTTATATTAATACATGTAAATATTCTATTATATAGTTGATGACTGTATAATTTTGGGATGTTACAGTTAACAAAACATTTGACAGAAAGAAAAGAAGATAAACTGAATTAACTACTTTTTCTTTTATTCACTTTTTATTTTGTACTCAACAAAAATACTTCTCTTTCATTGCATTATTGTAAGTACAAATATAATTTTAAGCATAGATTTTAAAGTTTGGTTATTTAAAGACAAGAAAGTGAGGAAGAAATTTTTAGCAGATTATATTATGGAATCATGATACTTCAAAACTCATCAGAAGTTATAAATGTTTTAAATTTATACTGTGCATAATTTGTTTTTTTGTCAAATTTTGTATTAATGGAAGTGAAAATTAAAAAAAGAGAAAAAGTGTCGGTGGAAGTGAAGACTTGCTGCTGAGAGTGAAAGGGAAAGTGAGAGTGAGAGTGAGAGAGAATTGTGATTGGGGTTTTGTAAAATAAAAAGTAAAATTGGTAAAAGTAAAAGGTAAAAAGCATAAATATAGAATTTAAAAAAAATTGAAAAGGTGAAGGGAGAAGACGGGGTATTGGAGGGATCATCACTCCATTTTTAAATGACATCTTCTAATTAAAATATGTGGAAAATTGGTTGAGCCAGAAATAATATACACTTACGACTATTTTGTTTGAAATAGATATATAGTAGAAATAGATATATAGTAGAAATTTAGGCAAATTATGTTACAGTTTTCTGACTACTGAACTATTAATAATTATTATGTTTTTACTTGCAATTGCATTTTTTATTTTTCTTCTATTAAACATAAAAAAAGATCAGCTTTTTTGTTTTTAGATTATCTAGTTACTCATTGTTGATGTTTATCAATATTATGCTTAATGATTTAAGAATACCTTTTCAACTTAGTTAAAATTCGTTTTTCCAATTAATTTTTACATAACTGAAATAGGATGTATATATATGAATATATATATATATATATATATATATATATATACATATATATATATATATATATATATATATTAAATACATGTTCTCATTTTCACTTTTGCACTGTAATTAATAATTTACTTCACCCTACAAATCAGGATTATGTCCAATTAACAAGTAATATTTACTCTATTTAAGACAATTCAAAGAGGAATTCATAAGCATCACTTGCTATCTATTCTTTGATAAGTTTATCCAATGTCAAAACTTAGTACTTTTATACATCTCTTCTGAATTTTCAGGAGGATCCATGTAACTTTTTTGTCCTTTTGAAATTAAAAGGAAAAAGAAATATATAGTAAACACATAAAAGATATTGTTTTTCTAAATATATATGGTTCATATTTGTTTTTTTTCTTTTGGAAAAGTTCATGCTAGTTATGTTTTTCAAACTATACTATCTAAAACAAAAGAAAATAAGAAATTACTAAAGTTAACGGTCCAACAATAATTAAAAATGCAAAATAAAAATATGCCATTAAAACAAATGTCAACGGTTCATGTCATAATTGAAGTAATTGTCACCATATGTCACATTTTTTATGCTGCCCATACATTTGTGCATAAGCCATAATCCTGAACAAATTTTTGGAGAAAGATTCATTTTTCAATTCTAAACAATAAATATACAATACAAAAGTAACTAAAATTAACTCCAATGGATGATAAAAGTGTAAAGCAATTGGTTTTGAAATTTCTAAATTACTAAAATAATTTAAACAAAGTTTCGTAAAAATATATGGTTTAATATATTCTAGCTTTGTAAACTACCTATGCATGTTAACAAAACGTTGTGAATGGTCATCATTCATGTACATTTATGTTTTTAGACTTTTGTTATTGATGAATGAATTGAGAGTTCAAAAATTCATTTATGTTTTATTTTCTTCCTCCAAACATAAAATAAACCATGTAAGAACTTAAATTTCGATACATATTAATAACATATATATGATATATATTAATAATATATATTAATAACATATATATATATATATGATATATATTAATAATATATATAATAAAGTGATGAATAATAATATTTTTAAAATTAATCTCACTAGTAAAAAAAGCGGATTCTGACTCTCCATATACGCTTCGGTTATTGAGAAACCGAAGCATACAAGGTTATATACCTCGGTCCCCATCCAACCCGAGGTCCAAAAGCCATATTGTTTCGGTTAACACAAAACTGGTGCCTATACACCTCTGCTGTGTTGTCTGAAAAGTTTGAAAAAGTCTGACACATAACTACTGCCTTGGTTTGCTACGAAACTGGTGCCTAAACCCCTCCCTATTGCTTTGTTTGGAATGAGACCGAAACCTATACACCTCTGCTGGTCACTGAAAAGTCTGAACCCCTCCCTATTGACTCGGTTAAAGGTAAAACTGAGGCCTATTACCCGGTCAAATCAGTCACCACACTTGACCCGCTTTTTCATTTTTTCCTCTTCTTTCCTCTGACACTCTCATTTCACTCTCATCTCCCCTCTCGTTCTTTCCTCATCTCACTCTCATCTCACTTTCATCCGGCAGAAATAGAGAGGGCACGATCTCTCTTCTCCTCTCCCACTTGACAGCCACGGTGCGAGGACGAGACGCGATGGTGGCCGGCGTCGAAAGTGGAGGAGAGGCGCGATGGTGGCCGGCGTCGAAAGCGGAGGGGGGCGCGATGGTGGTCGGCTTCGAAAGCGGAGGGGAGTCGCGATGGTGGCCGACGTCAAAAACGGAGGGGATGTGCGATGGTGGCGACGAGTACCGCGACAGCGATGATGGGAGGCTCGCCGATCTAAGGCGTTTGGTGGGAGGTTTGTCGATCTACGAATCGCGGTGGTTTCTGTGGAGGCGAGGTGGCGGCTAGGTCACACCGAGACCGCGACGGCGATGATGGGAGGCTCGCCGATCTAAGGCGTTTGGTGAGAGGTTTGTCAATCTACGAATCACGGTGGTTTCTGTGGAGGCGAGGTGGTGGCTAGGTCACACGAGACCGCGGCGAGACCGCAGCGAGGCCGCGGCGAGACCGCACCGAGGCCACAGCGAGGTGGCGGCGAGGTCGTGGCGAGGTGGCGGTAAGGGTGTCCTGCAGCGGTGGCGTTTCTGCGAGAAGGGGAGGTATCAATCTTCATCTTTTCTTCTCTCTGGTTTGGCCTTGGGAGCGATTTCTTTGTTGTTGTTGTTAGCGCGTGCTTCCTTCTGAGATGTGATTCTGTATCTTTTGAGATTTGGTTGGAATGAAAAGTCAATAACTTGCTTGGACTGTGGACTGTTTTGCTTGAACTGTGGATTGTTTATATTTTTGCTTGAACTGTGGATTGTTTATTGTTTTGCTTGAATTTGAACCGTGGACTGTGCGAAGAGGGAGAAGTGGACTGTGCAAAGAAGAGGGAGAAGTAGACTGTGAAACAAAGAGGAAGAAGTGGATTGTGCAAACAAAAAAAAACACGCTATTGCCTCTGTTATCTAAGAACCAAGGATAATCTGATCTCATTTTAACCCGGTTCAGAACCGAAGCATAAAGCCACCCACTTTTTACCTCGTTCGTATACGCATCAGTTGTAGAACCGGTACCTATAACCAAAATTAACCGGTACTATTTCTCCTTAGTGCACTAGTGTCTTATACATAATCCATAATTGTACAAAAAAATATGTTTAATTCTTAATTGCGTCATTAAATCTGTAGTAAATTAAACATATGTATATGGAATGAAACATCATTCTCTCCATTAAAATTTAAAAACAATGACATCTCATGAAATCTTTGCAAATATAAATAATATGTTATTTGTATAAGTGATATGTTCTTTGCAAATATCATTCTCTCTATTATATGCATTTTGCATGTTCCAAAGCCAAGCCAAGGTAAGTGATATGTAATTAAAAATTCCAAGTACATATTATGTTCATTACACATTATCTAACACCAAACCCAAAATAAACAAACAACTTAATTATATGCATGTAAGGCACTCAGTAAAACAAATGAGACTACAAAAAAAAATAATAATAGAAAAATATATATTAATAGTAAATGGTAGGGACTTTCTTTTAAAACACCCAAAGTAGTTGGAAGAAATGAAAAAAATCAATACAACGGGCTATTTAATAAATCACATCAGATATATGCTACTAACTTTGTAGACACAATCGGAAGATGCATCTAAAATAATCTGGCAAAATTTTACAATGCTTGAAGCATTATAATCTATAAAGTAGAGCTACACCTGTAGCACTTGGACCATGCACTTTCATACAAGCACAATAAAAAAATGGATAACAAGGAAAACTGACCCTCGCAAGGCTATCATACGTGCAATTGATTGATAATTAATTACTAGAATAGTCTTTCTTTGAATAGGCGTTGGTTCTATGAATCCAAGCTCCTTCAAATTGCTCAACAAATATGATGGACACTTATAGCTACATACAATTTATTAATATTTTGAATCATCCCTTTCTAGCAAACCAAATACCAGAATGAGAAGCAGACAGAATGCAGGATATTACTCAGATATGGACAACATAATATTCTCACGAAAGATACCTTGTTTCAATTCGTCAAAGCTTTGAAGAAGCGACGGTACATTATAACCAGAGACATGAATGTTGTGCTGCTTTCTGAATATCGTGTCCCGCTGAAAACATGTTCTATATATGAAACCATTGCACAAACTTACTAAAATTTGTAATTACGAAATTGCACAAAACAGAAAAGGAACTTCGAGTTGTCGATTTTGTTCCTTCTTATTGTTCTTCTTACTCAACTCAATAGACTCTTGATCAGCTTGAACTTCACCACTGGACTGCGCCACAGATGCAGAATTTCTAAACACATTGAATCCTTCAACATTTTCTTTTATGGGTTTACGAAAACGAAGCAACAGTGAGGTACGAAACTTTGAATACAAGAGACAAAATAGTGTAAGCAAAGCAAGATGATGTGAATACCAAAAGAGTTTCCTTTGCACTTCCTCTTCTTCGTGGACGTTGTTTTCTCTTCTAATTTCCCTACCAATCCAAACACAATTCCCAACAATCTAGGAGAAATCAGTGAAAATAATAGAAGAAAAACATAACAAATTAGGAAAATATAAATAGTAGAAGGTGAACTAGGAATCATAAAACCTACTTGGTCAGACTTCGGAGATTTTGACGAAGAGGCAACGGAGGCAGAAACAGTCTCCGAAGGTTCCCTGGCCTTCAGTGCTTTCATTTTGCTGGCCTTCGCCTTCCCGTAACCTAGATCTCCTTCTCTCTATAGCCTAAACCATAACCACAGTCACGCCATAGAGGAAGGAGTGTTCTCGGAGCCGAGAAAAGCACAAGCGTGGAGGAGTGTTCTTGGAGGAGTGCCAAGAAATGCAAGGGTTTAGAGACGAAGAGCGAAATAGAGAAACGAGAGTGAGAGGGAACGTGAAATGAAATTATAGATGCGAGAGGGAAATGTGAAAAATTAAAGAGGAAGAGATATTATAACTGATTTCTAAAACTCCGTCATAATACATCAAGAAATTTCCAACAAGTTTCCATATCTACGTAATAATAGGTTTTGAACTTATTTACGAGTTTGCCACCACATTTCATATTATAATTGATAAACAAAACTACGTCATAATATGTCTTAAACTTATTTACAAGTTTGCCACCGCGTTTCATATTATAACTGATTTACAAAATTATGTTATAATATGTATTATTTTTATTACAATTCTGCCACCGATCAACCTATTATGATAGATAATTTTTGTCCGTCATAATAGGTCGTCATAGAAAAGTATTTTTCCACTAGTGTTTTTTCCATTCAAAGCACCTCAATACATTCAGTAAACATGTGTACGCATAACGACAAGTTTTAATCGATTATCCACATAATGTAATTGGTTAAAATTTGGTGTTTTGCACTGTTCAACATACACTGAAATCTCATGAATTTAACAAATTATGCAAACCTTGTAATCAATTAATTCATGCAGATATACAATGTGCAAATTGTTTTCAATCAATGATTCATTTGTAAACAATGAATACACATTACAGATAGTTCAAGCACATACACATATAGTTAAGAAACAATTTTGCCATTCTATTGTGCAAGAAACTATAAAACATTTCTTTTGTCATAATAAAAAACTCATATGTGAGATGTGTGTTTAGCTACATAGCTCCCTCTATCAACAATTGTGTTACTTAAGTCTTGTGTTATTGAAATAAGAGCATTTATTATCATGTATTAAACTATTTTAATTGCTCCATTAGTGTCACTACACCACCTTGATGTGGGTGAGCCAATCTTCCTTAACTTGTTGAATGTTTCATATTCATGTATCATGTTTTTATGTCATGAATGATTTATTATTCATTCACATAATTTTAGTTTATTCAATATTCTGTCACATGAAAATTAGTTGTTGATTAAAAACTAGGTGAAATTCTTCATTTTAATGCTTCAAGTAGTCATAAAAGACAAAGATGTATTAGATAGATTGTCACAAGAAGAGATTCAGTATAAAGTTTTGTCTAGTGCACACATGATTGACAAATAGAAAATGAAATTTGTCAAAAGTTAGAAATATTTATAACGTCACACTTTTATTGTCTGGTACTTCATATCCAACTACTAATATTTTCTTCCCAAAGGAATGTCAAATTAAGTTGGCTTTGATGGAGTGACTTCACTCTCCCATATCCAACAAATGCTTTAATCTATGGTTTTAAAATTTGACAAGTATTGGGGAGTCATCAGTGGGGTGATGGCTATAGGTATTGTGTTAGACCCTAGGTATGAAATTGATTTGTTGGATTATTTTTTTTCCCAAGATATATAGAGAGGAATCTGATTGTGGAATTGAAAATTTGAAGATTCTTTGTAAGGACTTGGTAAGAGAGTATGAAATGAACATGAAAGGTAATAAGTTGGTTTCTTCATGTCAAAATCAAAACATAAATGTATACATTGCATGCTTAAAACACTTTGGCATATGTCAGCATTATTTGATAAAATCATTGTTAGAAGACAAAGCGTTTGATGTGTTATATTTAGATGATATGATCTTTTAAATGCTTATTTCATAAAGTTGTCTAGGTTACAATGCATCATTTAGTTATGTTGTAGAAAAGCTAACATTTAGACACTTTATCATTTTGTTCAAACGTTATATCTTTTGATCAAGCGCTATGCTGATTAGACACTCTATTAGGAGTTCTATAGCATTTGACACTTTTATGTCATTGCATTAGATGCATTTGAGATATTAGACAATGATATATCATTTGATGACATTTAACGCGTTATACTAATATCTTAGATGATTCGTTTTGTCAAACATGTAGTGGCTCAATAAGCTTTGTCGCAACCGGAATCGCGACGGGACGACGATCCAAAAAAAGAAAACGGTTTTGAAAAAGAGATTTGGAGTCGCCACCATAGTTTATTCTGGAAAACTACGGAAAAACCATAAAATGATAAGGCATGGTCTGTGAAAACCAGATTCTAAGTTCGGGAGTCGGTTACGTGTAGGGAAGGTATTAGCACCCTACAACGCCTGCCTTAAGGCAGTACCTTTAACTAAATGCACGAATATGATGTGGTTTTCAAAATGTTTAACTATCCCCTAAAATAAAATTCTAAATAAACAAAATATATTTTTTAGTTTTTTGGGCCCGACAAGGATTGACCTTGCTCCTACGTATTCTCATTCAAAATGAGAAATCAGGGTTACGTAGTTCTTTTTGGAAATTGTTTGAAAAGTTTGTTTAAGGAATTGTTTGAGAATTTGAGAATTTTGATTATGGATAAATTTGAATTTTTGGGAAAGTGAACCTGACAAGGACTGGCCTTGCTCCTACGTATCTCCACTTTTGATGGAGAATCAAGGATCACGTAGTTCTGGCCAGGAAGATTGATTGTTGTTGGAAAATGTGAATGTTTTTTAGTTTTTGAAGATTTTATATTTTTTTTTGGTGTTTTTTATTTAGGAGAATGAAAAGGTTTTTAGCACAAGGACGATGCGTACGATCACACATGTGCCTAAACCTTTAATACATATTTTTGTAATTTTATTTAAAAGAGAGAAAAGGTTTTTAGCACAGGGACGATGCGTGCGATCACACATGTGCTTAAACCTTTGAAACGTATTTTTGACATTTTTTGAAGAAAGAGAAAAGGTTTTTGGCACAAGGACGATGCGTGCGATCACACATGTGCCTAAACCTTTAAAACATATTTTTGGGGTTTTGAAGAAATAGAAAAGGTTTTTAGCACAAGGACGATGCGTGCGATCACAAATGTGCCTAAACCTTTAAAACATATTTTTGTAATTTTTAATTTTTTTATTTTGTATTTTTTTTTTATCTTTAATTTTATTTTTATTTTTATTTTTTTAATTTTTTTTATGAACAAATCCGACAAAATATAAGATACAATATACAAGTGAGGTTATCATACATAACCACATATGAAAATAAAACAATCAAATAAAAGAAAAAAATATTAAAGAGCGTAAAACAAAATAACCAATAAGCATAAAGGTGTAGAGATAAAAACCAGAGGCGTGCGGAGTATGATTGGAGCTCCCTTAGTTTGGGCCAAAATCCCCTCTTTTTGTCTTTGTATCCGCCAGGGGTGTTAAGATGAAACTGGAGGTGCCATTGAGTATTTGCTTGTGAGGGCCAAGTTCAATTCTTCTTTTTTTATTTTATTGGCAGACGGGCTTAAGCCCAAAATGGTCGGGGTGCAGGGATATAATCCAGGGGTGCAGAAGGAGAAATTGTATTTTTATTTTTATTTGTAAATATATTATATGTATTTTTTGTTTAAGTGAAAGCTGGATCAAAAGCAAAGGCCCAAGCCTTCTCGTTCCTTGGATCAGGAAACCCTTAGGGGTTCTTCAATTTTTTTGTTACCATTTCACTCAACTGAAACCCCAGGATCTCCTTCTCTCTTCCGCCTGGCCTCCTCGTCGCCGCTGCCACCGGCGACTGCGTCACCGCTTCTGCGAGCAAGCTTTCGCGCCACCACCTCTTCCGCGGCGTCGCTCCCTTTCTCTCTTTCGTCTCTCTTCGCGCGCGGCCCAAATTTGCCGCCGGTACACGCGACCAAACCGGAAACCGCCTCGGCTCCACCCCCAAACGACCTAGGATGCCACCACTGCCACCGCAAATCGTAACCCTTTCCTATCGGACACCGACATTGAAGTTCTCGAGAGTGGAGCAGTTGTTGAAGAGGGAGATGAGGATAGTTCGGCTAAACTGGAAAAGGATTTAAAGGTTCACAGTGACTTAGTCATTTCTGGTTTTTGTGAATTCCTTCTTGCAGGTTTGGATAAACAAAAATCGATGGCGGGGAGGTATGGTTGATGGGTTGGAGGAAACTGGGTAATGGCATTTTGTAGTGATGAGGGAGGGCGTCGGATGGTTTCTTGGTGGTGGCGATGGTGTGGGCGTTGCGGCAGAGGATGGATGATGAATGAAAAATAAGATGGTCGTGGCCTGGGTATATGAGATGATGGAGAAGGGATAAAGATCTTAGGTGTTGGAGGTGATCAAGGGTCTCGGAGATGAGAATAATGATGCTGGAGGTGGTGTCGGAGGTGAAAGTGACGGATGGGAATACAAAGATGATAGGATGTTGAAGATGATTACTGGATATTGGTTGACCATCGGGTGAGGGGAATTAGGCCGTGGTTTTTATTGTTGGAGATGAGGACGATCAAGGGGTTGTCTGTCATGAAGGGATGAAGATGATGGGCTGTTGGAGATGAAGGCGGGTGAAATGGAAGTGTAAACAAAACTAAGACAAGAAATAAAAATATAATAGAATTAAAAAAACAATATAAAATAAGCTAAAATAGAACAAAATAAAAGCAAATAAAATCAATTTACAGTAATCAAATCACATAAAATAACATCTAATAACGTAAAATTAAATTTAATAAGATCAAACAAAATAAAATAGAATTATCTGAAAATAAATTCAATCAAGTAAAATAAATTCAAACATAATTATTGACTAAAACAAAAACAAAATCAAATCAAATGGAATAAAATAAAGTAAACAAAATCTTTTCACAACCAATTACAAAACAAACTAAAATAAAATAAACAAACAAAATAAAAATAAACCAAATCACAAGAAATGAAGATAAAATTAAATTGTTCTTCTTTTTATTTTTGTGGTGAATTTTAATTATCTGGACAAAACACTTTTTATTTTTATGTTACACTCATGATGAAAATAAAATAAATTTACTAGTCAATCCGGACGAAATTGGGTGTTGACAGCTGCCCATCTTTACTTAGATTTTACTAGATAATATTAAAATTTGAGATTTTTGTATTATCAGAGTAAAAGCTAAGTAAAGAAAGAAACACTAATTTCGTCCAGATTTCAAAATGAGCGAGAAACAAACAGGGAAATCTAAACAAAGTGAACAAGGCTAAGAGAATTGAGGTGTGTAGACATTGCGGAGGGTGTAACCACCCTATGGATGAAGTAGATGAGGTGTAGAAACCTCGTGGAGGGTGTACCAATCCTATGGAAGTGAATGATTTTGTTTTGTTTTGTTTTTTTTTTTGTTTTTTTTTTTGTTTTTTTTTTTGTTTTTTTTTATTGGGTTCGACCATTGCCTTGCAGAGGGCCGAGATACCAATAGCAGAAATTTAAAATTGGGCTCGACCATTGTCTTACAGAGGGCCGAGATACCAATAGCAGAGGAAAATTTAAATTCGACCATTGCCATGCAGAGGGTCGTTTGACAATCTGGACTTGACCATTGCCTTGCAGAGGGTCAAGATCGCAGAGGAAAATTTAAATTCGACCATTGCCATGCAGAGGGTCGTTTGACAATCTGGACTTGACCATTGCCTTGCAGAGGGTCAATATCACAGAGGAAAATTTAAATTCGACCATTGCCATGCAGAGGGTCGTTTGATAATCTGGACTTGACCATTGCCATGCAGAGGGTCAAGATACCAATGACAGAAAGTAAAATTGTTTGATTGTTTTGAATTTGAAATTTGGATTTTGTTGAAATTTTGAGATGTTGAAAATTTTTTTGATTTTATTTTCTTGAGATAGAAATGAGTGTCTATTTTTATTTTTAAAATTTTTTAAAATTTGTTTTTTTGAAATAAGAACATGGTTGATGTAAATTTGGAAATTGCAGGAGAAAGCTTTGATGCATGTTGATTTTTTTTGTCTTTTTGAAAGAAGGAGAATTGATTAATATACACGGAAACAAATTCAAAGTTTTTTTTTTTTGACAATATGTACATGATGTTGACTTTGATGATTTTTTTTTTTTTTTGGAAAGTTTTGAAATCAATAAACAAAGTGTAGCAGTTTTGTACAAGGATTTGAAATCTTGATATATGAGAGAAATATGGTTGGTGTAAATTTTGAAATTTGAGGAGAAAACTTTGATGCGTTTTTATTTTTTTGTCTTTTCTGAAGGAAGAAGATTTGATGAAAATATGTAATTTTGAAATTGGAGGAGAAAACTTTGATGCAATTTGATTTTCTTTTCTTTTTGAAGGAAGAAGATTTGATGAACATTCATGAAAATGTGTACACGATGTTGACTCTTGATCCGTGATGGAAGATCATGAAACTATGACACTTTTTACTGAGTCAAGTTGTTTTTCTTTGAAATCATCCGGTCTATGAAGATTTAGACTTTCATCATTTTTTTAATGGATGTCAAATTCTAAAGTTAAATGTTCAAAATGAAGCTTCTGTGCTAGAAATTTTCTGATGAAATACCTATGTATACATGCTTGATGTCAAGGGTTGGGACAAATATGTGGAAGGATGATTGGAAGGATTTGGAGAGTACCAGGTTGGCTACTTGGGCCTCTTACTCCTTAAAATGACTACAAATGCCAATGTGAAGTCATAGATACTCAGAAGTTGCCCCAATTTGGGGGCATGGTAAAAAGATAGGTATGGACAAATGTATCTGTGAATTGTGAGGGCGTGAAATTCATATAACTTTTGCAAAATTGCCCCTGGTTTTGGGTATGAGTCACTTAAGTGAGGTTCAAAAAGAAATTGCCCCCCATTTCGGGTTTACGAATGATGGACTCAGAGCCCCAAAGTGTCTGCCCCTGTTTTGAGGGTAGATTTATGAATTTCAGCGCGGACAAATCTAGGAGGCCCAACAAGGGATGCCCTGGTCTTGGTACGAACTTTGAATATACAGATGAAACAAATGTGAGATTAACAAAATTTCCCCAGGTTCAGAATGGGCCAAAACATATAAACTTCACAAAGTTGCCCTAATTTTAGAGAATGGGCGAAAAGGTTATGTAAAACATACAAAGTTGCCCCCTAGTGTGGGAATCGAGGGAAGAGTTTGAATGAATTTGTTCAAAAATTTGTGATGGATATGGAAATGATTGGCTTGAAAGGATTGCCCCAATTTTGGTGGAGAAGGATTTTTGAAGTTCGGGGCGAACCAAAATCATGCGAGGCCCAGCAAGGGATGACCCAGTTGGGTGAATGGATTGATGAACGTCAGGATGAATAAGGCTCAACAAGGCTGCCCCTCGTCCGAGGATGGGTTTGGAAATGATTGAACAAAAGGATGCCCTTAAATGACCTTTTTTTTAGCCAGTTAGCAAGAGAATCCCCTCTTCCTAAGACATTTTGTTTCTTCATTTTTATTTTCTCTTTTTTTACAACTACATTGTAAGTCATTTCAACTTATCACACAATTAATCTTTATGAAAATTAAAGAAATCATCATTCAATCAGTGTGGGCTTTTATTCGGCTTGTAATGATGCTGTGGGCTGAAGGGTATTCAAACAACGGATAAGGCCCAAACAACTGTTTTCAGGTTATTATTTTTTGAAACAAGAGTTACCATTTTGGTCCTGAATTTGCTATTTGTCAAACTCCTCAATGCTTTTCTCTTATTAAGATCACCACTTAGTGTTTCTTCTTTCTATTTGCTCTTCTTGATGAACTTTCTTTCTTTGATCACTAAGTGTCTTTTGTTTGCATCCTGAGTCGACTTCTATTGTAATGGTAACTCTTACTCGGGTAAATTTAAAAAAGAATTATTTCTTGGCTCAAATGGGAATCAATGGATATATTTTTTTTGTTTCTTTTTGGATGAAGGAAAATGGCCACACATCATCTTGAACTCTGGTCACTTTATTTTCGAAAGATTAACTCTATGACAAATCAATTGACTTCAGCACGAGTTGTTTTTCTTTTTATTTTCTTTTTGAAACTCTCTTTTTTTCTTTGTCTTTGAAGGATTCAGGGATCACCTAACTGACAAAATTATGGACAGGCACATTTGCCCCAAAATATAATTTTGTTCATCTTGGGTAATGATCGGGGTCAATCCTTTTGTACAATGAGGGCCGGAGGATGGATGTTTTCAAACAAAGGCCCAACTAAGGCTAACAGGTAGATGTTTACAAATAAAGATTCAATGAAGGCTGATTATGAGGGATATTATTAAGGAATGAGTATTCTCAAGCAATGCACACACTGAGGTTCAAATGCAAATGTGACCCAACAAAGAATGACATCCATTTTCTTTTTAGAATAACATAAACTTGATGACTTACCTCGAAAACAATTGACTCAATTATCTTTTTGAATTTTTCAAATTTGTGTTCTCTTCTTTTTTTTTATGAATACAGAAATGTAATAATAAAACTAACTGAAATAAATCTTTTTGAATTTTCAAAATTGTGCATCATTCTTTTATGAAGAAATCATGTGAATCATTCAAACATATTTTTTTTGTATTTTTTCACTTGGGCTATCCCTTTTTTTTTTGAATGGAAATATGCATCATGAAACGAAAACTGATGCACTTATTGAAAGAAATATTTTTGTATTTTTCACACTTATATTCCTCTTTATTTAATGAATGAAAGATATGCTAATGAGGGAAAATTATGCAATTCATTGAAAGAAATCTTTTTGTATTTTCAAACTTATGCTGCATTTTATTTTATGAATGAAAAATGTGTTAATGAGGAAAAATTATGCAGTTTACTGAAGGAAATATTTTTGTATATTTTTTTTAATAGAGAACGAGAAATGGACTTAATGAGCTTGGAATTGGACTTTTATTTTTGACACGGGAAAAATCCAAATCAGATTGGCCCTGAAGAGAATTGACATAGAAGGAAGTTGGACTTACCAGGCACATTGACCCAATAAATCAGATGACCTGAGCCGTGAAAGCTTGACACAAGAAAATGACAAAGAAAACATTTTTTTTCATTTTCATAGTTTATGGAACAAGCTAAAAGAAATTCATTTTTCATTTTTTGTTATGAGAGGATTTCTCAAGATTGAACTAAAGAAAATTTTGCAACACTACTAGACTCAATGGGCCCAACACTATTCTTTTTACAACCATGACAAAATCTTCAGACAAGGGTCTGAATTTCTCTATTTTTATTTTTTGCACAAATACTTGTTCACACAAATGGAAAGGGAAATTATTAATTGAAAACACAAAATCTAAATAAACATGTATTTTTTATTTTTTCAGAAATTCAGATGCACTGGTTCAAGAGAAACCACATATGACAACGGGGCCTAATGGGCTCAAAAACTGTTCATCTTTCATTCTCAGTTTTTGACAAAAAATTCAGAAAAAATCACACAGGATAATTTGGATAATTGTATTGGAAAGATACTGTTGAAAATTTGTATTCTGAGATATGATTTTGATTTTTCCATGTTTTATTCGACCTTTATTTTACGAGACTACAGAGAAACTTGGGTCAAACTTGGATCTGAAACAAATTGAA
This sequence comes from Vigna nakashimae, assembly GCA_034642375.1. Taxonomy (NCBI): domain Eukaryota; kingdom Viridiplantae; phylum Streptophyta; class Magnoliopsida; order Fabales; family Fabaceae; genus Vigna; species Vigna nakashimae. Next base: position 33,889,493 of record CM067758.1, read on the forward strand.
ATGAATGCAAGGTAGTGTGAGCTTAATGGGCCAGACGGACCCAACTGCCAATGCGACCAAGAAATTGATCAAATTTTTTACAAATTTTATTTGAGAATAAAATATGACATTATGAAAATTATACAACATGATGAGGAAAATATTTTTATTTTCAATTCTAAGAAAACAAAACTGAGATAAATTTTACACTGAAAATGGGCCCAGATGGACTCGACAAATACTATTCTTTCTTTCACCATGAAACTTTGTGAAAAGGAATTTGAATTCTTTTTTTTATTATTTTCTTTTTGACAAATCTCAGAATGATACATCATTCAACAGCAAAATGTGAAAACAAAATATTTTTTGACATATTTTCAAAAGAAGTAGACTCGAGAGAAAACCACGAAGGCCATTGGGCCTAATGGGCTCGAGCACTGTTCCTTTTTTCAATATTTTTTATTTTTAGATTTATTCAAAATGTAGAAGAAGAAGGAGTAAAATCAAACAAAATGGTGTGATGTGAAATTACAAACATGCCAAAATAATTCTTCACTCAAATTTATATTTCAGAAGAATTGAGTCCAAAGAGGGCTAACATGACAATGAGGCCCAATGAACCTGAAAAATGTCCTTTATCATGCAAATGAAAAACAATTTTGAACACTTCAAATTTTACATCACTCCATTTATTATTTTTGAAAATTTTCTATTTATCATATTTTTTATTTTTTTGTTTTATTATTTTTTTTGTGAAATCGGATCATCTAAGAAGTCTTGTATTGGGCCGGATTGACCAAACAAAACCCTACCCGTTTTCAGATTTTCAAAATTTTTTTTTTTATTTTTGAATTCAGAAAGATTAGACCGACACCAAACGGTTGCAGTGACCGGAACTGTAGCTATAGTGGATTTGCTTGGCTATAAGTTGAGAGCTCATCCGCGTCGAGCGGCATTTCTCGATCTGCCCACTCTCTCTCTATCCCTCTCCTTCTCTCTGCTCTCTCTCCTCTGAGCGTTTTGGATTTCACGAGGAAACTCTGTCCGCGTGCCTTCTGAGATCAGCGAGGAGCCTCCGCAAACCCTTCTTCTCCGGGTAAGTCTTCTGAGCTCTTAAACCTTTCTTTCTTTCCTTTAAGCTTTCTGTTTTTGCTTTTCCTTTTACTCTTTAGCTTTCTGTTTCTGCTTTTCTTTTATGCTTTCCGTTATGTTGTTCTTTCCTGCTTTCCTTTCCTGCTTTCTGCTTTGCCTGCTTTTATTTCCATCTTGCCCTTCTCTGCTTTTCATTCTGAGCCTTCTTTCTTCCTCTTTTTTAATTTTAAAAACTTTAAAACACTTAAAAACACAACTGTCTTAAACTTAAGGGGTATATAGGCTGGAAACCAGACGTTAATCTCCCTTCGATTGAAGGTATGGCAGAGACAATCGGGTAGAACAACGCCACGTACCCCATAAAAACAGAAAACTTAAAAAGAGAACGAACCGGACACGGACAATATGGACATAGATTTCATTTGTATGGACCGGACATGGACAATATGGACATAGATCCGTTTAGGAACCTTTGCGAGGACCATGAAACAGATCACAAACTGGACAATAAGACTCGAAAGACCCAATACAAAGAACAAAATTAGCTTAAAAGAAACACAATGGAAGAAGACATTAGACTATGAACATAGTATTTTTGTTATTTATGGTTTGTTTTGTTTTTGTTTTTTTGTTTTTTTTTTTATTTATTTAGACAAATTATAGAAATGGATGAGAAGGAAATGGAGATGGAGAGACCGACCTGCCCAAAGTGGCGTCCGACAGACGACCAAATCAGGATAATGACCAACATTTACAATTACGGAGTCACTCACCCAAGTCGAGCTCAGATTTTTGAGATCACTAATCGAATCAGGGCATTCGGAGAAGCGGGGGAGTACAACGTCCAGTGCTGGTTTAGCAATCATGGGAATAGAGTAAGACGTTGGCAAGCGGAATTGGATCCCACCGGCACCCTCTTTTCTCTACTACCCCTGTACATGTATGGTAAAACCCTAACTTCATCCTTGTCTTTTTAATTTTCTCCCTCTGTTCCTTCTTTTGACACAATTATTTCTCTTTATCATTTTATTTTTATTATTTTTGGAGAAACCGGTTGGGTAGTCATGAAGGCTCCGCAGCTTCTGGACCTCTTTCCCATTCCCATCATAATCGATGGAGAAACAGAGATTCCTCCGCCTCCACCCGTGACTTTTCGTGCCAGAGCTCCCTCAACGGAGCTTTCCCTTAGACCACCACAACCAGCTCGAGAATTTTTTTTCCATTAACTTTTTTTTGTTTTGTTTGTTTTTGTTGGCCGAGTGTGGCCAGAATTTGAATAAGGACATGTAATATGGACACTTAATATTTTTTTTTGTTTTATCTTTTCCCCGGACTGTAATTCTAACAATCACCAGTGGTCGAACTCTGCACATCTTTATTTTTATGTTTGTTATGTTTTTTTTTTATGTTGTTTTTTTTTTGGACCCTTGGTACGGTCAGGTAACTTTGTATCCTATCCGTTAGATCTACCTGTTTTTTTTTTAATTTTTGTTTATTCTGATGTCAAGATCGTTTCAATATATTCAAATTGGTATCCTTGTTCAAAACCTTCCCTCTGTCCTTACTGTAATTTCCTCTCTGATGATGAAATAAATTAGATTTTTTTTTATCCATTCAGCCTAAACAAAAATTCCAATAAACCTTTTGAAACAATGAAGCGGAGAACTTTAAAAATATTTACGATGAAGGAAAATAAGGAAAATTAACTTTGAAAGATGAGAATTGAAGTAAATCTCAAAATTATTTGTATGAAACAATGAGTAAATGGGTTCAAAAGAAAATAATTTATTTACAAAGAGAATAAGGGAAAAGGACTTTGAATAAAATGAGATCTGAAGTGAACGTCATGAGCAAAATTTGAACCATTATGCGTATGAGACAATGAAATAGGAAGAGAAGAACAAAGAACTCGTAAAATAGATTGAACAATTTGAAATTTTGATGACCCCCCCCTTTTTTTTATTGTTTTTCGCGGTTTTGTTTTCTCTACGACACCCTATTAGGACATGATTTCCAGTAAACCTTGAAGATAACGAAAATTCTCATTAAAGTCACGAATGAAAGCGTAATATCCATGAGCATAACCCTCATAGCAAGGCAATTCAAAACAACATCAGTTTCGCCTTTTACAACAACCTATGCTTTCTCATAAAGTTCTTCATTTGTCCATGGCATTTGTAGAGGCGAACTCGCGCCTTGCCACAGTGGTCGTGTAGGCCTAGTTGGACAAACCTCTATGAGGTTACTGCGGAGAAGATCGGGCAGTAGCTCCGTATAGGTCATGGGAATCGGAGTGAAGTTGGCGACCTTCTCATCATGATTGCAATCTCCTCGCTCAATGCTCGATTGGACCCATAGGAATGCGACATTTGAGGATAGGCAATAAAATTAGCTCTTCGTTCTATATCTCTCTCATGTCTAGGACCATGGCCATGCGAGAAGATGAAGAACCCAAGAGGAAGAAAGGAGTGTTCCCTTCGCGTTTTAGGGTTATATAGGCACATTAACAAAAGTCATGCGAGGCCCCCACTAATCTCTGGACGAGCGTCCCCTGAGCGCTCATCTGGACGAGCGTCCTCTTAGCTCGGTGGACGAACGTCCTCTTATTCTTGCGAGCGTCCTCTTCTACTACTGCGCGAAGGACGAGCGTCCACTTCTGATCGCTGGACGAGCGTTCATTGAAATCTTGACGAATCGATATCTTGACGAGCGTCCACTAATGTCGAGCGTTTTTCAGGACGAGCGTCCACTTAGACGAGCGTCAACTTGTGTTGCCGGACGAGCGTCCAACTCTTGGTGCTGGACGAGCGTCCTCCTGATAATGTAGGTCGAGCGGCCGATTCGAGCGGCCGATTCGAGCGTCACGATGTCAATCTGGACGAGCGTTCAACTCAATTTGGTGGCCGAGCGTCCGCATCTGCAAGCATCCACGAGCGTCCGCTTCACGAACGAACGTCCAACTCTTCTGGTGGACGAGCGTCCACCACTATTCGGTGGACGAGCGTCTTCTACTATCTATAGGACGAGCATCCATTTGTCTTGCCGGACGAGCGTCGAACTCTTGGTGTTGGACGAGCGTCCTCTTGATAATGTAGGACGAGCGTCCAATCTGGACGAGTGTCAATCTGGACGAGTGTCAATCTGGACGAGCGTTCAACTCAATTTAATGGCCGAACGTCCGCATCTGCAAGCATCCACGAGCGTCCGCTTCACGAACGAACGTCGAACTCAACTGGTGGACGCGCCACCACCACTATGCGGTGGACGAGCGTCTTCTACTATCATATAGGACGAGCGTCCATTTGTTTTGCCGGACGAGCGTCGAACTCTTGGTGTTGGACGAGCGTCCTCTTGATAATGTAGGACGAGCGGCCGCTTCTCTTGGACGAGCGTCCAATCTGGACGAGTGTCAATCTGGACGAGCGTTCAACTCAATTTAATGGCCGAACGTCCGCATCTGCAAGCATCCACGAGTGTCCGCTTCACGAACGAACGTCCAACTCTTCTGGTGGACGAGCGTCCAGTGCTGTTGGCTAGACGAACGTCGACTTCTCTCGATGGACGAGCGTTGAACTCTCTCGTTGGACGAGCGTCCAACTCTAAGTGCAGGACGAGCGTCCCCTTCTAATCACTGGACGAGCGTCCCATGCTGTTGGCTGGACGAGTGTCGCACGCTGTTCTTAGTGAGATACTCTCCGTCGTCCATAGGGTGATTGTCCGCGTGCTTGCGTCGAGCGCTTCTGCATGTGCTTGTTTTGATTTAGCCTTATACCTTGTTGGAGATTCTTCCAAGCTCATTTTTAGTTATTTAAACTTGATACTAGCTCTGAGCCTAGTGCAATTTTTTCCATTTCTTATGCCACCTTCAACCTTCTCACTACTTATCATGTGTTTGTAACATGGTGGTTGTAGAGTATTCAAAATATGGTAGTGATCTCCTTGTTGCTGAAAGGCAGTCGTATTTGAGCAAAAATTTCTCCCCATCTTTGGGCATATTCTCTGAATGATTCATACCCTGCTTTATGAGATGTCTCCGAAGGCCAATGCACCAAGGTTCGAGATAAGTACTCCAATTAGAGGCATGCCAGCCAATCTCTCGGAACAGAAGAATTAACAACTTTTCATCACATGCCCGGATCACTATTTCCTTGCCATAGACGGCTTTGGGGACAAGTACTTTCCCGATATTTCTCAAACTCTGGAAACTTGAATTTTAGAAGTACCATCAGATTCAAGACTAAGCAACCTTTGCAACATTTTCAAACTTGGCATTTCAACTTCTATGGCTTTCACAATTTTTCTAGCACTTCAAATTTGTGCCTGACAACCTCAACATTGATGGTGAAAAGATTTCAACTCAGGCGGCTTTGTCCTCTTAGTGCTTGCAATAATTCTCTTAAGGAACATGAAAACGGTTGCCCCAAACTTGTTTCCTACTTCAATTGTGTCCTCTTCGACCTTTTGTGGGTTTCATGCCCCGAGTCTTCCCCTTAGGATAGAGTGTAATTTGGGGAAAGACCAATAAGGAGGGAAAGTTTGTGTCTCTGGAACTTCCTATGGTAACTGTGGTAAGCATGAATCTCCAGGGCTTTGTAAGGCATTCAGGGCTTAAGGGATTAGGCTCATTCGTCCCTTCAGTTGCTGGATATCGACTTTCATCCTTTCTCTTTGGTTCTCCAAGATTTGTTAACTGGTTCGAGTCCTTTAGGGTATCTTAGATGTTTAGTTGTATCAATTTTTTTTTGAATGATAACAACAATTCGCATTTATTTGTATGAATAATTTCCAGAAATTAAAAACAATGATCAAAATGTGTACACTTTATTAAATTTTTTCATTTTTCATACCCTAAAAATATTTTAATAAATTCTAATTTTTTTCTTTTTTTTTTTTTGAATGATTCCGAGAACAAAATTAATTTTAATCTTTTTTATTTTCATAGTTTTTTTATTTTATTTAAAAGAAACATGACAAAATTTTTTGTAAAATAAGAAATGACAGAGATACTGAAAATAGTCTCCCTTTTGTGCCTTATCAGAGGTTGAATGACTAAAGTTCTAAGGCCAAAGATATGCACTCACAAGGATAGCTCCCTAATGCTTAAATCAAGGCCACCAGAGCTATGGCTCTTTTCACTGTCTCTCCACAACAGTCAGAGTAATCAACTAGATGCGGAGACACAAATGAAGAGAACAGACTCTAGCTGGGGTTCTCACGATAGCCAAACAGGAAGTACATCCCAGAGTGACACCGCTACATAACCCCTCTAATTCTAAGTTGCACTCAGACCCGGGTATAGGGCCCCACTCATGATATGCATAAAGTGTGTGCGAAGGGAGAATGCAATTGTAATTCCCAAACCCTCACCTGCAAAACAGCCAGAAGACTCCCAGGCAGGTACAACATGTTTTCTACCCTAGGGTTTAATATAATCAAAACAAACACACATGCAATTATACCAAATATCAGACAAAGATAAAGAAAAAGGGAATAAAAACACAAAGAAAAACCACATCGAATTCGCTTATCTAATTAAATGGCCTGACTCTCTGACGTCCCCAGTGGAGTCGCCATCTGTCGCAACCGATATCGCGACGGGACGACGATCCAAAAAAAGAAAACGGTTTTGAAAAAGAGATTTGGAGTCGCCACCATAGTTTATTCTGGAAAACTACGGAAAAACCATAAAATGATAAGGCATGGTCTGTGAAAACCAGATTCTAAGTTCGGGAGTCGGTTACGTGTAGGGAAGGTATTAGCACCCTACAACGCCTGCCTTAAGGCAGTACCTTTAACTAAATGCACGAATATGATGTGGTTTTCAAAATGTTTAACTATCCCCTAAACTAAAATTCTAAATAAACAAAATATATTTTTTAGTTTTTTGGGCCCGACAAGGATTGACCTTGCTCCTACGTATTCTCATTCAAAATGAGAAATCAGGGTTACGTAGTTCTTTTTGGAAATTGTTTGAAAAGTTTGTTTAAGGAATTGTTTGAGAATTTGAGAATTTTGATTATGGATAAATTTGAATTTTTGGGAAAGTGAACCTGACAAGGACTGGCCTTGCTCCTACGTATCTCCACTTTTGATGGAGAATCAAGGATCACGTAGTTCTGGCCAGGAAGATTGATTGTTGTTGGAAAATGTGAATGTTTTTTAGTTTTTGAAGATTTTATATTTTTTTTTTGGTGTTTTTTATTTAGGAGAATGAAAAGGTTTTTAGCACAAGGACGATGCGTACGATCACACATGTGCCTAAACCTTTAAAACATATTTTTGTAATTTTATTTAAAAGAGAGAAAAGGTTTTTAGCACAGGGACGATGCGTGCGATCACACATGTGCTTAAACCTTTGAAACGTATTTTTGACATTTTTTGAAGAAAGAGAAAAGGTTTTTGGCACAAGGACGATGCGTGCGATCACACATGTGCCTAAACCTTTAAAACATATTTTTGGGGTTTTGAAGAAATAGAAAAGGTTTTTAGCACAAGGACGATGCGTGCGATCACAAATGTGCCTAAACCTTTAAAACATATTTTTGTAATTTTTAATTTTTTTATTTTGTATTTTTTTTTATCTTTAATTTTATTTTTATTTTTATTATTTTTTTTTATGAACAAATCCGACAAAATATAAGATACAATATACAAGTGAGGTTATCATACATAACCACATATGAAAATAAAACAATCAAATAAAAGAAAAAAATATTAAAGAGCATAAAACAAAATAACCAATAAGCATAAAGGTGTAGAGATAAAAACCAGAGGTGTGCGGAGTATAATTGGAGCTCCCTTAGTTTGGGCCAAAATCCCCTCTTTTTGTCTTTGTATCCGCCAGGGGTGTTAAGATGAAACTGGAGGTGCCATTGAGTATTTGCTTGTGAGGGCCAAGTTCAATTCTTCTTCTTTTTTTATTTTATTGGCAGACGGGCTTAAGCCCAAAATGGTCGGGGTGCAGGGATATAATCCAGGGGTGCAGAAGGAGAAATTGTATTTTTATTTTTATTTGTAAATATATTATATGTATTTTTTGTTTAAGTGAAAGCTGGATCAAAAGCAAAGGCCCAAGCCTTCTCGTTCCTTGGATCAGGAAACCCTTAGGGGTTCTTCAATTTTTTTGTTACCATTTCACTCAACTGAAACCCCAGGATCTCCTTCTCTCTTCCGCCTGGCCTCCTCGTCGCCGCTGCCACCGGCGACTGCGTCACCGCTTCTGCAAGCAAGCTTTCGCGCCACCACCTCTTCCGCGGCGTTGCTCCCTTTCTCTCTTTCGTCTCTCTTCGCGCGCGGCCCAAATTTGCCGCCGGTACACGCGACCAAACCGGAAACCGCCTCGGCTCCACCCCCAAACGACCTAGGATGCCACCACTGCCACCGCAAATCGTAACCCTTTCCTATCGGACACCGACATTGAAGTTCTCGAGAGTGGAGCAGTTGTTGAAGAGGGAGATGAGGATAGTTCGGCTAAACTGGAAAAGGATTTAAAGGTTCACAGTGACTTAGTCATTTCTGGTTTTTGTGAATTCTTTCTTGCAGGTTTGGATAAACAAAAATCGATGGCGGGGAGGTATGGTTGATGGGTTGGAGGAAACTGGGTAATGGCGTTTTGTAGTGATGAGGGAGGGCGTCGGATGGTTTCTTGGTGGTGGCGGTGGTGTGGGCGTTGCGGCAGAGGATGGATGATGAATGAAAAATAAGATGGTCGTGGCCTGGGTATATGAGATGATGGAGAAGGGATAAAGATCTTAGGTGTTGGAGGTGATCAAGGGTCTCGGAGATGAGAATAATGATGCTGGAGGTGGTGTCGGAGGTGAAAGTGACGGATGGGAATACGAAGATGATAGGATGTTGAAGATGATTACTGGATATTGGTTGACCATCGGGTGAGGGGAATTAGGCCATGGTTTTTATTGTTGGAGATGAGGACGATCAAGGGGTTGTCTGTCATGAAGGGATGAAGATGATGGGCTGTTGGAGATGAAGGCGGGTGAAATGGAAGTGTAGTTGGGGATGGTTACGGGTGAGGGGCTGAGGAATTTCCCCCCCCCCCCCCCCCCCCCTTTTCTTCTGTGAGGTCTGCACCCATTAAATTGGCAGAAGGAGGTAAGTGTCGGCAAGTTTGATTTGAGGGCTGCAGAAATTATTGGGTTGGTGGAATAGCAAATTATTGGCGACATAATTGGATGTACAGTGCAACCGAAATTGATGGAGAAAAGTGAAAGTGAAAAGAAAGAAAAGAGAAAAAAGGTGCTCACGTCTGAACTTTCTAAAAAATTAAAAATTAAACCACTCAAATAAAATCGTTTCATAATAAAAACAAAGTAAACAAAACTAAGACAAGAAATAAAAATACAATAGAATTAAAAAAACAATATAAAATAAGCTAAAATAGAACAAAATAAAAGCAAATAAAATCAATTTACAGTAATCAAATCACATAAAATAACATCTAATAACGTAAAATTAAATTTAATAAGATCAAACAAAATAAAATAGAATTATCTGAAAATAAATTCAATCAAGTAAAATAAATTCAAACATAATTATTGACTAAAACAAAAACAAAATCAAATCAAATGGAATAAAATAAAGTAAACAAAATCTTTTCACAACCAATTACAAAACAAACTAAAATAAAATAAACAAACAAAATAAAAATAAACCAAATCACAAGAAATGAAGATAAAATTAAATTGTTCTTCTTTTTATTTTTGTGGTGAATTTTAATTATCTGGACAAAACACTTTTTATTTTTATTTTACACTCATGATGAAAATAAAATAAATTTACTAGTCAATCCGGACGAAATTGGGTGTTGACAAGCTTGTATATCAAATCTTAAGAATCAGTGTTTAGCTCAACGTTTACTTTGATTATGTTTCCATTATATCATATGTTGTTTGTTGTTGTACAAAATTTACATAAAACACTACATTCGTTATAAATGGTTCTATCCTTGAATGCTTTGGATAGACAATTACATTTGGTAAACATTTATTTCATTTAGCATATTTAAACGTTACTTTCTATAAATCATATTTCGTTGAGTATTGTTTATTAAACTTAAAAAACATGAATATAAAAATATGTGGTTTGATAAACTAGTATAAAAGTATTGATTATCTATTTTTCCTTGATCTTTTATTTGGCATATTATAGTCATTTTAATTGACTTAAGAAATAAGGAAAAGTTAAAATCAAATTTTGAAAACTTTTGATATATTGTCTTGTATTCATTTACATACCGTCTAATAGTGCTTATATAGATAATACAACTGAAAAGCTGCAAAATATTTTAAACACATTATACCCTTTCTTGTTGTATTTTTTCCAATTTTTTCGATACCTATTTTGTTCTTACTATGTTGTGAGACATTTTGTTTTTCTCCTACTACAATACATCAAACAATTGCCCTCTACATTCTTCGATATCTTTGTGGTATTCAATTTTAGCGTGTTTTTTTCTTTCTCGCATCATCTTCCTTAGAGTTATGTGCTTATTTTAATGTTGTTTGGGTTTATGATTTTACTAATTGTGACAATTTTTTTTTCTAAAAGGATCTCTGATATACCGAAAGAGTAAGAAATAAGATATTATTTATCATTTGCTTTACTATATTTGAATAGTATGCTATGACTCTAACTACTTTTGAGATAATTAGTTAAGTTGGCTTCTTCCTTATATGAGTGTTTATCTTTTTTTTTTTTACTAATTAACTTCTGTATATAATGATAATAAGAGTGCTATTCAAACTACTCATAACTCAATCTTTCATGAGAGTGCAAATCATATTGCAATTTTATTATCATTTCACTCATCATTATCTTTAACATGGAATCATTACATTGTCTTTTTACTCGTCAATTCAAATTGTTGATTTATTTACAAAAATTCACTCTTTAAACATTTCATTTTTTTGACTGAAAAACTTTTGATATTTCATATTAATTCATCATGCGTTTGAGGAAATATTATATGGTATGATGATAGTTTAATACTTTTGTTATTGTTATATTTATATCTTTGTTGTGTCTTATATCTTTAGACACTCTATTAAAACTAATATCATAAATATTGTTCTCTTCCTTTTCAAGTGTCATGTTTTTTTATTACTTTTATCATTGGTCTTGATGCTAGGTAGTGAATAAATGTCATTTTCATTATAATTAAATAATAAATATACTTATATCTACCAAAATATTCTCTAAATAATTAATTTTAGAAAAAATAAAATAAAATCTAAGCTCTTATAAGATACCGCATGTCACTTGATAAGTTTAGATAAATACCTTTTATTATATGATATTTTGATTCTTGAGAGCTTCAAGCTCTTAAATATACAAGTAATTGAATTAAAAATTTATTTGATTAATAAGTTCAATAATTCAAAAAATTATTTAAATAATTTACATACAAATAAATAAACAACTCCAACATATAACTCGGCAAGATAACTACCAGACGAATAATTTTTACAGAATTCTTTCTCACCATTTTAAACAAATATTTCTTCTTAATATTACCGTACTGAATCAATCATATATTCCATAAATATAAAAGGAGTTGTATGAAAATGTTGTATATAAATAGAAATTTCTTAATGAAAAATATCTATTAAGTCACATGTACACAGTTATTCATGTTTGATGCTTGCTTTGTCACAGACCTATATATATAGGCGCATGCTTTGTCTTTTGTATACGTAGCTAACGAGCAACTTAATAAAATTATTGTGTTTTGGCTTTCATGAATTGCATGTCAATGAAACAAGGACTTGCTTTTTGGCCTTCGCCAACAATTTGACTGGGTCACTAGAAAAAGGGTAAGCATGGCATAGGTCCTTACCTCATCATCTTCCAAACCCTAAAGCTGAAACTGACATATATGCATATCATTCAAGGAATTCACACCAATGTTTTTAAAAAAAAGCTTAATACCTTATTTTGTCTCTAATTTTGCTCGAAAATGTCAAATTAGTCTATCTTTTAAAAAATACGTCAATTACGTCCTCACTTAATAAAATTTGCATCCATGAAATCCCTTCTGTTAAATCTGTACAAACGACGTTAATTAAAGTAAGAGAAAAATAATTAATACCGTTTGTATGGATTTAACAGAAGGAATTTCATTGATACAAATTTTATTAAGTGAGGAACGCATTTTTTAAAAAATAGACTAATTTAACATTTTAAATGAAACTGAAAAAAATATTAAGCCTTCAAAAAACTTCAATCCAATTCCCCAACTTTCTCCTCCAATTGTATCTTATTCAAATTCGACTATTTTTTATTCTGTTTATTTCACTGTCTTAATCAATCATCCACACTTCCCCACAATCAGCATCATTATATTCATCTATATATACACAAAAATATAATTTTATTTTATCAAATTAAAACTTCGTACTCTATTAACGAATTCAAAATTAATTTGTACATGATTTTTAAATTATTATATTTAAACAAAATCTTTTAAAATTTTCTGAACCAGATTTTCTTCAGGAACATATTACATATTTTTATTTTACTTTTAATTATATTTTAAAATTAAAAAAGAAAACTATCCGAATACTAAAATTACGCACATTTTAGCATCACGACAATTTAATGGAAAACCATTTACATCTTTAAATAACATATTATTCTAAAAATCAACTAATATTTGTTATAAAACTCTATACATAGAGGTTTGTAATTACCTCCAAAACACAAACTTTTCTGTTATTCTTCTTTCTCCCTTAATTTGTTCCTTCTCTCTTTTCTTTCTTATAACACATCTTATGTTTTTTTTTCTATTGTTTTTGGAATTCTTTGCTATTTTTTTATATCCTCATAAATTTTCGAGAAGTTTGTGTTGTATCATGAGGGTTTAATTTTGTGCAATACCATGCGAAGAAGTCATTCAGAACAGTGGATCTACATGTCTTGAAAAATTTTTATTCATAATTTTTATATTTTTTGTTAGCATTTTGCCACACTTGAGGACTTATCCTTGACACCAACAACCCAAACCTAAAGAATCAAAACATTATTTCTGGAACTCAGATGGTATTCACAAAACCTTTTCTAGATGTGCCGAAAATCGAAGTCTTCTCTGGTTAGAATTTACAGTGTTGGCAAAAATTTGTGTCTATCCTTTAGACATGTATGGATTCATTTATTCTCTTTCATCTCCAAACCCAACTCTATTCTCCCTTTAAATTCGAAACAAGTTGAAGATTGGATTCATACAAACAAGGTATGCCGACATACTTTACTTAATGCACTTTCTAATGATTTGTTCGATGTGTATTTTTTCTATAAGCAAGCAAAAAACATTAGAGATTCATTGATTCTCAAATATACTCCTAAATATATCGTCAGATAAAGGTTCATCATTGAGAACTACTGTGTTAGGAAAGGATTAAAGATAAGGATATAAAGTCTCAAATTAATGAGTACCCCAAACTGCTTGAAGATATCAATACGGAGACATTCTTTTACCGGATGGATTTGTTTCAGAATTTCTAATCGAAAAATTGTCACTTCCAGAGCTCATCACACACATAATTATTGAAGATACCAACAGAAATAGTGTGCTACTGCAAGGGCCAAACTTTGTTTGCAAAAGCAAATATGGTAAAAGACAAACTTGCTCCAAAAGGATACGAACACAAACTTGATCACAAGAAATAATTTTCAAAAATCTTGTCCCAACGGATCTAACCCCACTTTTAAGAAGGAAAGAAAATTCTTCATGTGTGGAAAGTTAGGCCATCATGAACCTCAGTGCAAGCACATAGCAAGAAACGACAATCTTTCTAGGTCAAATATAGTTGAAGGAGATGATATTATTGTTGTGTTGTTTCTCAAGTAAATTTGATGACCAATGTGAGCAAGTGGGTGGTAGACTCTAATACTACTAGGCATATCTATACACACAGAAATGTCTTTACCCTTACACTAGTGTAGGGAATGAAGAAGAACATGTTTACCTTGGTGATTCCAGGACAACTCTTGTTTTGGGAAAATGGAAAGTTCTTCTCAAGCTCGCATTTGGACAACTCTTATTGTGGGAAAATGGAAATTGCTACATATGTCATCAATCAGAGTTAATTTAATATTTGTAGCACTACTGGGGAAAGTGTGGGTTAAAGTGAATTTGACAAGATTGTAATAACAAAAAAATAATGTTTTGTGGGAAAGAGATATTGTGATCAAGGTCTCTTTGTACTTTACATTTTTCAAAATATTAATGAATCTTGTTCTTGTGCTTATATTGTTGATTCATATGACATGTGGTATGCTAGGTTTGGATATGTAAATTCCTCATATGGTATTAAATTACAACGACTAGGATTAATTAATATGTTTGATAAATAGAGTATTAAATGTGATATATGTGTATAATCTAAAATAACCAAGAAAACCTATTATCATGTAACCCGTCAAACAAAGTTGTTAAGGTTAACTCATAATGATCTAGCTTATTTAAAACAAACCATGTCTAAAGGCGATAAAAATTATTTTGTAACCTTTATAGATGATTATTCTAGCTACATCAAAGTGTATGTAATCAAATATAAAGATGAAGCCTTTTTAACTTATAAAGCAAAAGTAGAAAATCAACTAAATAAGAAAATTAAGAGGTTTAGATTAGATAGAGGTGGTGAATATGTACTGTTTAATGAATTTTGTGTTAAGGAAGGTATTATCCATGAAGTAACCCCATTATATTCACCTGAGTATAATGGAGTAGCCGAGAGGAAGAATACAACTCTTAAGAAAATGATGAATGTCATACTTACTAGTTCTGGTGCACCTACTAACCTTTAGGGAGAAGCCTTACTACATGTTTTTCACAAAATAGAACACATAATAAGAAAAATAGTAAACTCCCTATGAGTTGTGTAGATGTTATCAATCTAACCTTAAATATCTAAGAGTGTGGGGTACCTAGCTAAGGTGATGTTACTCAATTCTAAGAAAAGGAAAATAGACTCTAAAACCTTTGATTGCATGTTCTTAGGCTATGTTGATCATAGTACTGCTTATAGATTTTTTGTTCTTAAAAGTGATATGCTTAAGAGTAATTTTATAGTGGAGAAAAAAATGCTAAGTTCTTTTACATGTTTTTCCCTTAAAGGTTAGTGAGACGTCTGAACCTGTTAATAATCATAATAATGATGTCTTGAGTGATGATTTGAGAAGAAGTAAAAAACAAATGAAGGAAAATTCCTTTGATAATGATTTCTATATTTATCTTATTGATAATGATCCAACTAGCTTTGTAGAGGTTATTAGTGCTTATGAGGCAAAATAGTGGGACAAGGCCATTAAGACTTAAATTGAATCAATCTAGAATAATAGTATTTGGACCTTAGTAGATTTGCGTATGGGAGAAAAATCCACTAGTTGTAAGTGAATATTTAAGAAAAATTATCACTCTGATGAATCCATAAAGAAGTATAAAGGAAGATTAGTACCAAAAGACTTTACTTAAAAACTCAACATAGATTACTTTGATACCTTTGTCCTTATGACTAGGATTTCCTCCATTTAAGTGTTCTTAGCCTAACCGACTATCCATAAGCTAGTGATACACCAAACATATGTTAAAACTACCTTTTTAAATGGTGATTTGGGGGAGAAAATTTATATGACTCAACCTAAAGGGTGTTTTGTACCTATGACAAAAATACTCGTGCTTGTTCGCAGATAAAATCCATGATAAATAGTTAGTACCCGCATGTATTTTCATACGCATTTATAAACGGATCGAGTGCGAGTATTATATTACTTGTAGTTTTCTAGAATAAACTATGGTGGCGACTCCAAAATTTATTTTCAAAGATTTATTATTTTTTTAAAGAGTCTCGCCAGTCATTCCTCGTCGCAATTCCAGTTGCGACAACTATGATTTCCAATCGACAACAATTATGATTAAAAACAAAAATTATAATGGAAAGAACATACATATACAATTGAGACACAATTTAGTGAAAACAACTGCTAAATAGTGGAACTGTTTTCATTAATTATGTGAAGTCATAATGGAATCTAACTATGATCTTAGAAACATCGAGGGGAATAAGACTTAAGCCCCTTGCAAACAAACAAGTGATGAATCCAACCTTTGTGATTAGCGATCCCATGAATAAGGTTCATGTGAGTATAAATAAGTCACTTGGTAGTGCTGATAATACTAAATTGATTTCAATTATAATTATGTTCATTCCTATGGTGTGTTAAAGTGCTAGAGACTGCATTATTGAGAGGTTAAACTTTATAATCAAAATTTTGTGTGGTGAAAGAATTTTATTTTAAACAAAGTTTTGAATAATTTTTATATCTCTTATGGGTGGTGTATGTTCTCCAGCATGTACTTGATCAAATTATCTATATAAGTGTTAAGTGAGGCCGCTTGCATGAGATCTTAGCATGATCTCTAGAGCACTCATGAATATCAAGCATGTGCATGGTCTAATAAGGATAACACGAGGGATTATGGAGGTGTATTATGATTGATAAACCTTTAACACACATCCAGTGTCCTTGGTTCATATAGTATGTTATATCAACTACACTGTGGTTTAAATTTCTCGATCTATGACTGATTCATATAGCTTGCTATACTAACTATATTGTTTGTTAAGTTTCTCGATCTAGGACTGGTTCATATAGCTTGTTATACCAGCTCTAATGTAATACATCTTATTAAATCTAGGATTATTATTTCTTTCTTACAATCTTTCTTTCTCATCTTTTGCAATATGTAGGGGATTTTTGTAAAATCTCTGTCTTATATAGCAAAAGGTT
Organism: Vigna nakashimae; assembly: GCA_034642375.1. Lineage (NCBI taxonomy): Eukaryota > Viridiplantae > Streptophyta > Magnoliopsida > Fabales > Fabaceae > Vigna > Vigna nakashimae. Next base: position 33,906,368 of record CM067758.1, read on the forward strand.
GCTTCCAAAGATTATAGAAGAATGTTTCTTTTATGTTAAACCAACCACTTAGAGTCAAATCCTTGTCTGCAAGGATCAAAAATGGATTATGTGTGAACAATTTTGACCAAAACCACAAGGTGCAAATGCAAACTGCAAGGTTCTTCCTCAAGTTAAGGAGTTTTCTCCCAATGTTCTTTTTTTATTTGTTGAAATAGTTTCTGACCAGCTCCTCATGTGAGATTCTTCCTCTAATCTTGGGATGGTTGACAAACTCTATAAATAGAGGCTTGTGCTCACCTCTAAAACACATTTTTCTCTTATTCTCATTTTTCTCTGGATTTCTTCCTTCTCCCTTTTCTTTCTTATAACATCATGGGTTTATTTTTATTTTTTTCTACTCTTTTTAGAATTCCTTATTAGTTCTGATATCCTTAAAAATTTTTGTGAAGTTCTTGTCATATTTTGGGAGCTTGTACAACACAATACAGATAAGTCCTTAAAGACAATGAATCTACACACCTCAAAAAATCTTTATTCATAGTTTTTATTATTTTTTGTCAACATTTTGCAACTTACTAGTTTTCTATTTACCACCATAATTGATTTTATTTTCTTATAAAAACTTGTAGAGAGTGTATATATATTTATATTATATATCAATTATTTCTACCAAAGGGAAAAAAACTTTCATAGTTAATTAAAATATTAAATTTAATTAATGATAATATTATTCAATATTTTTTTAAAATAATTTTATATTGTTAAAAATATATATTTTAAGTATAATTCAATTTTTTAAAATTACTTTGTAATGTACAATCTATACATTTATAAACTACAATAAATAATTAGCATGCAACTCTTTTTATTTAATAAATAGAAATGGCTTTACTAAAAATTGAATTTTTCGATTGTGAATTGAGTAATACGTCCTACCCTCTAAGATAATTGTGTAGTCAACAACATTTTAACTTATATAAATTTTCATATGCTCATATTAAAGATATTGAGGATGAAAAAGAAAACCTTTGATAAAAGATATTAAAAATTGAATAAATAGCCTTAAAATAGACTCCAATATGATCTTAGTCAAATTAAAGTTAATGCAATTTTGTTTTAATATAGGTTGGGGTATACATCAAACTTATTTTCGAAAGTACAATATGATTGTAATGAATGTCAAATTATGCATTGGTGGAAGGTTTTATAGGTGAAAGTATGGCGTTGAAAAAATGTACCTTATCTTTTTTGTGAAAACAGCAACTGGTTAAACCACAGCGCGCCACATTGCTGACAGAGGCAATTGCTAGCCGTATATCTTTGCCCATAATGGAGACACACAAGTATGAATCAAAGATTAAACAACGCGGTCTTCTTAACTATATGAAAGCTCTCTATATATATACATGCATGCATGTGTACTCTGCGAATTGTAGAATGGCACGTGTATCTGGTTTTCAAAGGTATATAACCATTCCAAACCACGAAGTTAATGCATGGTTACTGTACAATCTGTCATTTTCATTACTTTTTATTATTTTCTGCTTTTTTTTTCATGATAACTTATTTTTTCAATTTTTAAATTAGAATAATATTGTGAAGAAAATTAACAAGGTCATCTTAAAAAAAGTTGTAAGTTAATTATATGGTTAAAACTTTAGGATGATACTCATATTTGTACTTAAATTTTTTAATTCAATCTTATTTTTCAAGTAATTTTAATTGGATTTTCTTTTATTTTATAAAAGGTGATGTAGTTTGATCTTTTGTCTTAATACATACTAATGATGATGTTAATTCAGTCTCACGTCATTTCATGATTTTTTTTATTTTAAAAAAAATTAATTACGTGTCAAATGAAAATCTTGTCATGTGATAAATATAGTATGATGTAGTAGTTACAATCTAATGTGTTATGATTGAAAAAAGTGTCATGTAAAATATTTTAATTTAATTCTTTTATTTTGTATTTTGTCTTAATTTAATTTTGTTTTAAATTGGAGTAATTTCATTTCTATTCAAATTAAGACCAAATATAACTGTTATATAAATATATAATGATATTTTCATTAAAAAAAACACAAAGTAACATATGACATTGAGTTAATTATCAGTTTGAAAATGGGTAAATTGTATCACATTTTAAAAAATAAGATTTAATTACTTAAAACATGAGGACCAAATTGAGATTCTAATACAAATATCATTGAAGAATTTTAATCTTAATTATATAAATATACATAATAGTAATTATAATATTTCTATTCTTAATTAATAGGAATAAAATATACTTGTTCACCATTTCTAACTTTTCAGTGTTATCAAGAACCAACTTATACTATTCAACAATATCAAATGCTAATTTCTAATATCACTTGTACAAATAAAATTTCCAATCCAACAAAAAGATCTTTAAATATATTAGCAAACCATGTATAAATTTAAACAAAAAACATAAAACTATAAATTATCTTAAATTCTTTAGAGATTCTTCTATTGAATAAAAATCAAGTATTAGTAGCAAAGTAATAATGCAATATAATAAAAATCACATATGACATTTTTCAACATAAGAAACACTCATATAATTTGCTTCTATAAAAGATATCCTAAAAAGGTTTGATTGGAAGGTTTTAGGAAAACTTTGTTATAAGTTTAAGCTTGATGGACAAAAAATTCAAAAATAATAATTTTTTAATAGAAATATTATTATTGAATATATAATACGTTATTATTAAAAAGTAAACATTACTTTTAGTGTGGATGTATCTAGAAGCCTAAGTTTATTGATTTCATTAGAGACTCATTGACTGTACGTTTATTAACATGTTTAAAGAAAAAGTCCATAGCCTATTAAAATCTTTAGGATGTAACAAGTTAGGCCGAGCTAGAGAAAAAACAATATGTTGAATCACATTAGATATAAAGGCTGTTAAACTAGACTTGGACACATAACCTAACCTAATTTAATATATTTCCAACTTTGATAATCATCCAACGAACATTTCATATTGTTTTAAGAGAAAACATTATTTACCTTAGTTTAATATATATCATTCAGAAGGATAAATATAGTCCACTAATTATATTGATCTTTCATATGGTATATATTGTAATCTATGTTTTCACATTTGAGCATTGAGTAGAGTCATCTTAAAAATAAATAGTCCACTAAACTATATTGATGTTCATATGGCATATATTATAATCTTTGTTTTCACCCTTGAAAATTGAATTGAGTAGAGTCATCTTAAAAAATGTTTGGAGGTAATGCACTGAAAAATGAATTCTCCGACCATAATAATTAAAATTAAATAAATAAAAAATTGGTGTAAAATTGTGGACTTTTAAAATTTGATGGTCTTCAAATAATTGGAAGGCTTGTGGAGAGAATCTCCTTGCACATGTGGTTCAACAAACATTACAAAGACATTTAATGTACAATTATAGAAATTGGACTACAAAGACATAACCAATATGTGGAAGACATTTAATGAAGTAGATTTTTTTATAAATATCACACAAAGAATGAAACAAAATTTAAAATCAAACAAAAACACATGGTCTTCAAATAATTGGAAGTATATATATATTACTTTTAATTTCTATATTAAAAAATATAGTTCTTATTGTGAGAGCTTCAGTCAACTTACTCTCTTCGCAAATGACTTTATATCAAGCATATCACATTTAATAATTTTATATTATATTATATTATATATTCAAGTTTTAGATTTTGAAACATCCATCTATAATTTTAATATCTGATTCGCAATAATTTTATTACTATAACCTTCTCAATTTAAAAACATTATATTTTATTTATTAAACAAATAAATCATTCCATTTTTTATGAAAAAGTATATCTCATGTTATAATTATAACTTTTTGGAAGCGATATTTTTTTATTTTCTTTTACATTTTAAAAATTGATCTCCATGAAATTTGCGATAAGAATTGGATCATGAATATTTGTGATAATTTTTGTAATGAAACTGATTCGTTGTTAAGTACATCATCAAACACAAAAATGAAAAATGATGTTATCTTAATGACAAAAATTTGTGACCATAGTATAGTACCTATTGATAAATATTACAAATCTGTTATAAAATATTCACTATTTTTTGTTTTTTTTTTTTGTATCACAAAATTCTTACCACCAAATCTTTATACTGGAAAAATAAGTATACATTTTTGGAAGGTAGGGTTGACATATACTTTGTTAGGGTTTTGAGCAAGAGGAAGTTGGACAATGCAACGAGATGCAAACTTAACTAACTCATGGTTTACGGCCTAGTCCTAGTCTATCATTAAAAAAAACTCCTTTTCGGAGACTCCATCAAGTGAGAGCCAAAAAAAAAAGAGTCTTACTCTTTGAATTCTTATCTCAAATGGGTTAGGCGGTAGATTTAACCTTACTACAAAACTTTAATTAACTTTTAGAAAGAATATCATGTATGCACACACATAAAATTTTATATTTTATTATATATATAGTCTAATATGTTGTAATATTATTATATTTAAATCAATATTTTTATATTATACATACTATTATGTTATTATATAAAATATATAATATATAGTTTAATACAATTATTGATTATAGTCTATTTATTAATTTTATCAATTTCTTAGAGAAAAAAACTTACAATATTTAATAAAGTCATAACCTCAAGAAACCACTTAGGCAAGAACGGTTGACTAACATCTTCGAAGTTGAAGAAACACACACTAGTGTAAAAACAACGTATAACGTCATACGTTTAACGTCGAACCACTAAATAGCCAACATTAAAAATGACCGGTGACATTTTTGTAAATAAATGCAATTATTAAACGTCTTTTATAATTGTAATTCGTCGTAAAATGATATAAAACGTCGAATGTCCTAGCGTTAGACGTTAAAAGATTAGTGAATTCAATAAAAAATTGAGCGGGAGATTAAAAATTCAATCACTTTATCTTAGCGCGTGAGACCCTATTCTCTTTTCAAATTTTTCTCGAACGAAGCTTGACGACCATCACAGGTAATCTTTCTTTTATTTGATACAAATGCATGTTAATTAACTACTTTATGTATGATTTTCGTTTGTTTTAACCGATTATTTTCGTGTTCTTGTTCTTCATAGATGCATTCTGCTTTCTCTCTCACGAGTGATGACACTTTATTCTGATGAACCCACCTTTTGAAGGTTAGTTTTCGTTTTCGTTTTAAAGAACTTATTTGTTGAACTTGTTTTGTTTTTTTAACTTGTTTATGGTTGTTGTTTGGTTGAACTTGTTTGTCGTTGTTGTTTGGTTGAACTTGATTGTTGTTGTTTGATTGAACTTGTTTGTTGTTGGTTATTGTTGTTTGTTGTTGATCAAAGTTCATGCTTTATAAAATACCAAAAACTTGAAATTTGTTATTTTTTTGCTTTTCAAATCTCGTAGAGTTGCTAAAAAGAATCACAATTAATTAAAAAAAATTGATTAACATCGAATATTGACAAAATTTGACGTTAAGATAACGTCATATATTGACAAAATTCGACGTTAGCCGTATATTGACAAAATTCGACATTAAGATAACGTCATATATTGACAAAATTCGACGTTAATTTAACGTCGAATTTTTTAAAATTCGACGTCAATTTAACGTTTCTTGATATAACGTCGTTCGCGAATTTGCCGTTAAAAGTCCAAAATATTCGATATTGTACGCGATTTTTGTACTAGTGACATGATTTTTCTATAAAATATTTCCTTATTTTATTAATTGTATGTTGATTTTGTAGTTCAATTCTAGAGAGTTCTTATAACTCATTGTAATACACTTAGGGAGAACAAAGGGAGGAGGACAATAACTCCTTGTGCTTGTATAATAAATCATTATTACGAGGATCTAAACTCTTTCTTCTAAGATTGAATGTAACTTTTCAAACTATTTGGACTCACTAGTGCAAAAATAGCGTATAACGTCACGCGTTTAACGTCCAATCACTCAATAACCAACATTAAAAATGACCGGTGACATTTTTGTAAATAAATACAATTATTAGACGTCGTTTAAAATTGTAATTCGATGTAAAAGGATATAAAATGTCGAATGTCTCAGTATTAGACAACAAAAGATTAATGAATTCAATAAAAATTTGAATGGGAGATTGAAAATTCATTCACTTTATCTTAGCACGCGAGACTCTCTTCTCTTCTCAAACTTTTCTCGAACGAAGTTTGACGACCATCACATGTAATCATTCTTTCATTTGATACAAATGCATGTTAGTTAACTACTTTATGTATGATTTTCATTTGTTTTGACCGATTATTTTCGTGTTCTTGTCCTTCATAGGCGCATTCTGCTTCCTCTTTCACATGTGACGACACTTTATTCCGACAAACTCACTTTTTGAATGTTAGTTTTCGTTTTCATTTTGAAAAACTTATTTGTTGAACTTGTTTGTTGTTTTTTTGTTGTACTTATTTGTTGTTGTTATTTGGTTGAACTTGTTTGTTGTCATTGTTTGATTGAATTTGTTTGTTGCCAATTATTGTTGTTTGTTGTTGATACTACACTACATGTTCATAGTTCATGGTTTATAAAATACCAAAAACTGAAATTTTTGTTTTTCGACTTTTCAAGTCTCATAGAATTGTAAAAAAGAATCACAATTAATTAAAAAAAACAAAACAAATTGATTAGCGTAGTATATTGACAAAATTCAATGTTAATTTAACGTCGTATATTGACCAAATTTGACGTTAATTTAATGTCGAATTCGACGTCAATTTAACGTCTTTGGATATGACGTTGCCCTCAAATTCGATGTGAAAGGCCCAAAATATTCGACGTTGTACGCTGTTTTTGTACTAGTGACTGCATTTAATCCTATATATGTTATGTGCTTGCTTACATTTTGGTTATTTGATTTGCTTGTATTGCTTTGATTACTTGATCAATTATCTTACTTCATCAATTTAAATTGATTTGAAAATGGTTTGAGTTTAGATCCAATCAAATATCCTAATGTTTGTTAGATGTTAGGAATATATCTAAGATTTTAGCTAGATAAAGAGTTGCTAGTAATAAGTCATTCAATTAGGTATGAGAAATCACACCAAGTCTATAATCTTAGATTCTAAATTTCATGGATGAGTTTATAATTGTCATAAAAAATACTTCTAAAAACACTGAAGTAATAAAACCTATAGCTAGTTAAAGACAATGAAGTAAAGGAAGAGTGTCTAAATTCAATCCCAACATCATTATCAACATCACTTACTTTTATTATTTAGATCAAACTATGTTTTCAAATTGTTTACTTTTATCACTATTCCATTAACAAACTTAATTAAATCATATGTTCCTGTTTTATTAAACTAAATCTTTTTTGATACAATCTTGTTGTACCACAATTGAATTAGTACACTTATTAAAAAGATTAGATTCTCATTGTGCAATCAACAATAACACACCCTCTATTCTTAACATACAGTCAAATCATGAATCAACACATACATCACCTATAATTTCCAAACATACTCATTTTCCATCAACCTCTTATTTGCAACTCACTATATGCGTAGTTTAAATCCTAATTTCTTTATTAATTAGTCTACATTTAGGCCTTAGTCAAACACTATTTGGCAACCTCCACACCATTCACTAGCTAACCCATATGCTGTATCTACTGAAAGTCTAGTTCCATCATCATCTTTTATGATCTAAATCCTTCGATATGGAGTGTTGACAATGATGGGAATTAATGGATGCATCTAGGTTCACAAACACATAAGCAACCTCAGCATTCAAATCCAAGGGAAGTTGGGAGACTTATGGAGAAGTCAAAAGTGACAACCTAGATATGGCAAAGATATCATTTGAATAGTTTTCAATATAATTATATTATTGCTAACCTTTTTGCCGTGATGATTATGTATCAATGTTCATTATATGTTAACTTTCTTAACTTTGTCCATATCAATATCTAAATGTTTGCAATATGGAGAAAATATTAGTTGTCAGTACATGACATTAAAGTTAAAAAACATACAAACACAAAAGCCTCTGAATGATATGCAAATGATATGTATAGGACTATGCATATGTTGATTTGGAGGATTGGAATCTCGCACTTGTGGCACAACAATTAGAACAAAAATGTAGTAACAAGGATTGACAAAGGCAAATGCTCATAAAAAAATGTCCTCTTGCGGTTCATTACATGTTGCAATATCTTTGCATTTGAGCATTTTCAGAAATTGATATGTGATACAATTATCATTATTTTCCATTAGTTACACACACATTGACTCTCTTTTTTTATCAAAAACAAAATGGTCACACTTCAACATGTTGGGATTTTCTTAAGAGACCGATGAAACTTCTTAAGGTGGTGCATGAGTATCCTCTAAAGGCTTAGATAATTGTGGTATGTTACATTATTTTGATACCACTTAAAGATTATAATAATTATTGTATGTAAATGGTGCATAAATGATGTCTGATTTGAATCTTGGGTGATTTGAATTATTCAGAATTTTAGTTACTTTATCATTTGCATTAATTATTCTTGATTTTCTTGAACATTTTATTTTTAATTGATCGATAAGTGGAGATTATTATATATATATATATATATATATATATATATATATATATATATATATATATATATATATATATATATATATATATATATATATATATATATATATATATATATTTGTTAAAGGTTGACAGACTGATAAATACATGTAAATGAACACATGCAAACAAAGTCACCTAGATCACATGCTTTCTTGCTTAAGTGAACATTTTATTGCACTTAAGCGATCATATAAGTACGCACCAATTTGAGAAGAAAAATTGTCACACTTAAAGAACCTTCAACCTCGCTTTAAGCACTTAGGGCCACTATAAACTATCGACACAACCTCTCTCTTAAAGTGTACAGTATATATGACTTAAGAAACATGCTTTGATACTCTCCAACTCACTTAAATCTCACTCTAGCTTACTTAAAACGTCTATTAACTAGCTTAAGTCAGACAATCCTTTATCAAAACACACGTTGCTTAAAACCACCAAATTATCACTAAAGTGATTTCCTATTTTTGCGATGAAACTTTCAATAAGAATTTTTTAAGAAAATGTCCTTTTTATTTAAAGAGACATGTATCCTTCTTGTAAAAGAATTAATCATTTTGTGACGATATCATGTTTCATCACAAATTTTGGAACTAATATATTTGGAACGAGTTTTTTCTTATTATCTTGTGATGAACGTTTTTCATATATAAAGTTATTCTCTAGTAGTGATAACAACCAAATGAAGATAAAATATATTACAAGATGGTCGAACTTTGTAGTTTAGTAATTTTCTTAAGTGCATAACATAGCACACTCAAATATAAAACAATTCATAAAAAAAATAAAGCCAATAAAAAACATTAACGAGATATAACATTTTGTAACAAAGTTCAATGAACTACGAATGAATATTTAATAAGGTGTGTGTATATATGTGTATATATATATATATATATATATACAATGAATTAGTTAGGCATAGTTGGGTAATGAATGATGAACATTTTGTTAAGTGGTAAGTAACAACTAAATTTGTACATTGCATGATTTTAGACATGGTTTTTATTTTCATCCACTTTTCAGTTCTCTTTACTTCCTTGGCTTCTCCTTTCCGTATCTTTAGCATTGACTTTAAAAGATATATCAGACCCTGTATCTAATATGTGTCTGTTTCACAATTAAATGCCTGCATTGTATTAAGCGTGCTTCTATCAATATTTGAGAGTTAAGGAAAGAAACTCGTGAAAAAATTTCCTCATTCTCTTCCTAAACCAGAAAGTCTTGTATGAAATGAAAATCAAGTTGGAATTTGAACGTATGTTGGGTCAATATTGGAGGATACACCCTCTCGGGTTCTTTTGGTAAGGTCATATTACCAAGATTTAATCCTAGTGAGTAGTAAGTAAATTTATATGACATCAAAAATATAATGATTTTTTAAACATTTTTACTTTTAATCGATGAATTTATAAGAAAATACTCATTACAATTGTTGAAGAAAGATGAGAAAGATTCTAACGATTTTGATGTCAAATGACTCAATAAAATCGGTAGTAAAACATAAAGTTTTCTGTGATTTTTTATTAAATTAATACACTTATTTGTGTTTCCTTCATTGTTCAAATAAACTGAATCTGATTAATTAAGCATGCGCGCAATGCTTTATTTGGATTTGTCAAGTCGAAGAATGGATGCTTGATTAGTGCCGTGGCATTCGGGTCAGAATGCAATTACGATCACACTGTAGCTAAGGAAACATTAAAAGATTCAAATTCTCACTAAGTAATGCGTACAAAAACCTAAACCAATCAATCTATCGTTTTTCCTATTTTTTACTTTTCTCAACTCATGTGACCACACCGTTTCCATTACCCATCTACTCACTCACGAGTTCCACGATCAATAACTAAGCACCTCTACGATTTCTTCAATTTTACGGACTATATGCTCATTAATTGTGACTTTTAAACTGTGTTTAATATATATAAATCTTCTTAGGAAATTAATTAGGATAATAATAAAATTTTATTAACAATCGATGTGGATTTTTATTAATGATATAAATATTTTACTTTTTAAATAGAAATCTTTATTTGTAGCTTCTTAATGAATTATTGTAATAGACAAAACATTGATTTATTACTAAGTACATATAGTTGTGCTGTGTGCATGCATGATGATAATTGATGCAGGTTTTGTGGGTCCAAACTCCAAAGGCTAATAGCCTACATATATATGCCTATGTGATAGATATGTTAAGCTAGCCCCTTTGAAAGATTTTTCTTGATAACTTATTTCATGGAAAAGTAGTAGTGCTGTTCATTTTCACCTGAAAGATCTGCTCTTCAAGATCTTACTGCATGCCCTTTATAAGTAGCTTTTACTTTTCATATATATATATATATATATATATATATATATATATATATATATATATATATAACTAATCTTCAGCTTACTTTTTTCTTAAATTAAAAATAATTTTAAAAAAATAATTTTATTTTATAATATATTATTTTAAAATATAAATATTTAATAATATTATAATTTAAATCATTAATATTTACAAATTAATTTGCAGTTATTCAGTACATTAAAACAATATAGTATATATATTTGCATCTTTCTAAAAGATTAAACTGACTGTATAATGAAAAGAAATAGTTTTAATGGGAATTAAGAACCTTTGCAGATAAAAAACAACAATTTAAAATCCTCTGTGGTAGGAAAAAAATGTTTGGCTAAATTAACAATGAGTATAAATGAATCTTTGGTAATAATTATGACATAATGAATTGCATAAGAAGTTAGTCATAATGGATGAGTTAGGAAGAGAAGGAAGGTACTAGTTTGAATAATTTGTTTTCAAACACTATCATTATTTTAAGAACAATATATGGTGAACCCTGCAATTTCCCAATATATGTTCCAACACTGCAGATGACATCATGGTTTGGAAGGCAATCATAAGTGGCGCCAACAAGACATAGCTCTTGTTTCATTGTGTGGCTCACCACCTCTTAAAGTGGTTGCTCAAAGTAACTTTTTAGAGTTTCCTCAGTAACATGACAAGAGCAGATTTTCCACAAAAATATCATAATCCATTAGACGATGTGGTACGAACAGATGCCAAATCAGAGGCTGAAAAGTGAAGAAGAGAGCTCGCAATTTCGAACAAACATTCTCGTGATATTGAACATGGATACATAATGACACAATACAGACAACTACTGCTGTAAAGATATATAAACAAAACCCGACAATTAAGGAATATCTTATTTATATGTTTGTGGAGCATGAAGTTCAGATGAAATTAACCCATAAAAATGGCATGGCACCACTCCTGTGACTGATGATGAGTGAAAACACATATTTTGGTGAAGTACTGAAAACCTGAAAAACTGCAAGAACTGCATGGCACACAGAAATTCTCATTCAGTGGCAAACAAAGAAAGTGGCATCTTCCCAAAATGGAATTTTGTGACATCTTTAGCTGCTAGCTAGCTACCCTTGCTTATGTGTCCGTACATTTATACGGTGTTCTCTTTCTTCTTAGGTCACTGAATAGGAATAACCCTAAAAGTTCACTCAGATTCATAAGTTTTGCTTTTCACTATCTTTGTTCTATTAGTGTCTATACAGTGAACATCTTCCCCAGATGATTATTCGTGTAATCATCACAAATATCAAAAAGTGTATTTACTGTAAAAGAATAAAAAATAGAGGATAGGGTTACTCCTGCTCTTCTGGCCATTCTCATCAACATATTCTTTTTTCTTCCTTTTTTACTTTTTTTTTTGTTTCTCCTTTTTCCTTTCGTCTCTTTCAAATTTTCTGAAACAACCAATACTTACCCAGAATTCTTAAATATATTTTCGTATTACTACAAAAAGTTACATCAATTTAATTTCTAACTCATTTTTAAAGTAAACACATAATCGATGTTACGCTGTTTCTTCCTATATTTAACTAATTTTCTTAACTATCGACACAATTATGTAGCTTGTAGCACGACTACTAGTTATCAAAACGTTATGCTTAAGTATATATACTTATAATCTTTTATGATATATCTATAATTTGTGTATAATATTTAAAAAATAAATAAAGAGTTTCTATATTATTCAATTTCTGATATAATTTCTTGCTACCTAATCGTTATTAACTATTTTGTATTGCAATTTTTCGTTTGAACATGCTTCATTTTTATTTGGTCGATCATATCTTGTTCTCTATTTTACTCGTTAACTCTGCAATCACCTAAATAGATAACGACAACTAATGTAAAATATTAAATATTTGTAAAAAATAATTTTAAAAAGACTAGAAAAAAGGGTAAGAATATCATAAATAGTAAAAATATATTTTAAAAAAATAATTACTAAATTATTTAATGTACTATCACTTTTCAATTGGTAAACGCATCAATTTAAATATTGGAAAACTAGTATTAGATTTATAATAAAAAAAGTTACATACATATAAATATTCCCTCAACATGAATTAAATATATTTGACTGGTAACATGCCTAAATCATTTTACGATTTATTTATTTTGAACATGTAATTAAACTAAACAAAAATTTAGAGAAATCATAAAAGATAAAAAAAATGTTTTCATAAAAGGTAAAGAAATAATTTTCATAAAAGAAAAAAAAAAGGATATTTCGAAAAGGTCAATAATGTGTTAAATATATGTTTGCTCCTGTCAACTAATAAAAATTTTATTTTGGTTAAGATAAATACTTCATAGTTTTAAAATATGAAATCGATATTTCCAAATGGTGATATTTACATGGACTTTTTTTCTTGGAGTTTCATGGATAACCGTGCTTATTTTTTAACTTTGTTTTACATAGTAGAAACATGCGTTTATTTATTTATTTTTAAAAAAAAAATAATGAAATTATAATTATGAAAAGAAATATAAATAATTTCTATAATTTAATTATAGATATTTTTTATTTATTTTCTAGATAATTATTATTTATTTAATTTAAAACCATAGTCAAATTTTAAAAATTAATTAAATTTAAAATAAGGTTGAAAAGTAAAAGTGAAAAAAGAAATACACAAAAAAAAAGAATTTCTTTTATGTAAATTAATTGATGAATAAGGTATCAATACATTTATTATGCCTCCATTTTTTTCCTATTATATATTGAAAATTTATCTACATAGGACCTTAATTTTTACAAAACTCATTATAAGAAGGGTTAAATATGTTTTTAGTCTCTAAACTATTGGCGATTTCTGGTTTTCGTCCCTCTTTCAAAATAAGGTACAATTTGGTTCTCGTTCTTTTCGAAACGTTCGTTTTAGTCCTCAAAACTTTCGTTTTAGTCCTCATTTTGTTGACTAAATGAGGACCAAATTTTTAACGGTGTTAGTTTTCGAGAACTAAAATGAACGTTTCGAAAAGAATGAGGACCAAATTGTACATTATTTTGAAAGAGGAACGAAAACCAGAAACGATCAACAGTTTAGGGACTAAAAACATATTTAACTCTTATAAGAATATTAGTCTACATTCTTACTATATATTGAAAATTTATCTATAAATTAATTGTCCAGAAAAAAACAGTGTCGGTGGGCAAATAAAATCAACTATGCTATTAAAATAAAAATATTTTAAAACATTTGTATTAACTTTTGTACATAACTCTAATTGATCCTAGTATAATCTATTTGATACGATGATAATTTTATTTAATTTTAATGTTTATATTTATATATATTTAAATTAATATTGATTTATTTTATTTATAATATTAGTTTATGGTAATTCTTACTTATAATTTATTTAAATTAATATCAACTAAATTGATATTCATCTTAATTTTTATATTTAGTATTGATATTTATTAATATTGTTAACTTACATTAATTTTATTTATTTTCAATATTTATTTAAATTATGATACGTAAGTATTTAATAAATCACTTTAGATAAAAATTAATTTAAAATTTAAAATGAAATATTTCACTAGTAAAAAAACGCTATTTAAACTCGCACAATAGGTACCGGTTTAGGCAAAACCGAAGTCTATCAAAATACGGTGGCATTTTTGTAGTTTAGTCGAACTTATACGCCTCGGTTCAAAGAGAACTGAAACGTATAAGTTTTATTACCTCGGTTAAAGTACACAACCGATGCCTAACACCCTGCAATTCCACCTACCCCTCTGCGCAACAGACTTTTCAGCTTTTCGAGATTGACCTATTACCTCGGTTTGAGCAAAACCAGTGTAAAAACATGTTTATGCCTCGGTTTAACAGTTAACTGAGGCATATAACTATCAATAATTTTTTTATTTTATTTTTTATAAAGTGTATAAGCATCGGTTACTATGTGAACCGAGGCACATAGTGGTCTACTATTTCGTTTAATTGAATAACCGAGTCAGTAGCGTCCAGGTTCTTAACCTCGTTCTCGCGCTTTCTTCCTCCATTCTCGCACTCTTCTTCCTCCAATACTCTCTCTCTCGCCTGCAGCTTCTTCCTCCAATACTCTCTCTCTCGCCTGCAGCTTCTTCCTCCACTCTCACTCTTCCAAACAATACTGCTAGTGCGCCGGTTTTCTCTCTGGTTCTACCCCTCTCATCCACCATCGTCGGGAGTGAAGCTCCTAGGGAGATGAAGCAGTGGTCGTTGGGAGTGAAACTCCTAGGGAGATAAAGCGGTGGCCGTTGGGAGTGAAGCTCCTAGGGTTCTATCCCCTTTCTCAGATCTACAATTCTTAAGCTCTTATCTCCTTTCTCTTCCTCTTTTTTTGTTTCTCAGATCTACAAACCTCTTCCTCTTTTTGTTGTGGACCGCCATGATGGAGCCGGAGCCGCTGCGGTGGGACCGTCCGACTCTGCTTCGGAGGCCGAGGACGACAACGTCGACGCGAACACGCTGCTGCCCCTTTGCGATTTTCAACCAGCATTCGGTTGGCTGAAGAGATTGATTCGGGTTTTAGCATGATTGAAAAGGTGATTCCTTGAACTGGAAAATGGGGGAGAAGGAAGGAGTTGTGTTGTTTGTGGAAGAGGTTTTGAGGCACAGCGACGGTGAGGCGAGGGCGTAGCCGGTGGATCTGTTTTTGGTTATGTTTCTCTGCCTTGGGTGTTTGGTTCTGTTTCTCTGCAGGTGCGGTTTGGATTGGCCTCTTGAATTTGGGGTACTGCTTCTTAGTTTTCTCTGCCTCTTCTGATTGCTCGTTGGGAAAGCTTTTATGGTGGATGGTGATGATTGGGATTGAAAATCTGGAAAGGTTTTTGTTAGTGCAGGTTGGGGTTGGGGTTGAAAATCTGGGAAAGAAATTATGGTTCAGAACATAGAAAAGAGAAAGGAAAAGAACATGGTACAACAAAACGAAGAACAGACGAGGAACCAAGAAGAGATTTTGATTGAGATTAAAAAAATTAAAAACACTCTACTGCCTCGGTTGTATGTGAACTGAGGCAGAATTCGAACACTTTTAACTCGGTTCAAAATCCGAGTCATAAAACCTATATTTTTTACTTCGTCTGAATATGCTCCGGTTCTATAACCGGTGCCTATAAACCAAAAAAACCGATGTTATTTTCCTTAATTGTACTGGTGTTTGTGTCAACTTAACTGGTGTTGTTTATTGATCTTTAAAAAATTAATATTAATAAATTAACATTTATTGATTTTATAATTCTTTACCTATGTATAAATCTAACATTATTAAATAATTAAGGTTAATCTACTTATGCAAACTTTCATCAACAAAAGTAATATTTTTTGACAAACAAATGTTACAAAAATTTTCAAAAGATAAAAGTTGAACCTAGTTCTCAAGACTCTTATAAGTGCACCAATTGGATACGTTATTATTTGATTCTTTATTTTTTTTTATATGGATAAAAATAATCATCACATAAGAACAACAAACACAAGATACAAACATAAGAGAAAGTAAATTGTATTATAAAAAGACAAGTATGTAACAATTAAATTGATTTCATCATAAATAAAATAACATGTTTCAAACATTCATATAATAATCAAACATAGAATAATAGACTTTTTAGACTCAATTATTCAGATATATGCGTATTCTGATCATATAACTCATCATATTATTCATGAGTGTGAATGATTATTGGAGTGTTAGGATATCTTTCTATTTAAATTCTTTTATCAATGCATACATTAAAGGAACGCTAATATCGAATCTTCCCACGAAATTCTTGAAATTTGTCAAATTCATACATTCTTCCATAAAATATGATTCCACATCAAGTTTTTAATACTAAACAATCACTCATATTTGTATTCATTAACACTAATTTACTATAATTTACTATATGTTCTCTTTTGCTGTTTTTTTACCGTACTTCCGTTTTTATATTATTATTGTTATTTATGGAATGATTGATAGATTTATAAATGAATAGACATGTTGATAATGATATATGAAATTGTGATAATGATACGCTTGTTAATAAATATGAGCTAAAACCAACATATATTTTCAAACATACTCGTATTTATAAGCAAATGTTATATAGATGTAATTTAATGTCATTTGTTTGGTTCTTTTTTCAACATAATTTAATGCATCAAGATGCTCCAGTTTAACATATTTAATTAAGATTAGGCCCCTAAAGAGCTGTACACAAATGCTGATAAATGTATAACTGAGTTTTATACCTAGAAAAAATGTAGTCAAGGAAAAAAATAGATATAAATAGAACTTTTATTAATTATAAGTTATTTTATATATTTATTATTTATCCAAATTGTTATACTTCAAAAACACCTAAACTTTACAGAATCTCTAATCAAATGTCTCTATTTAATAAATGTTAACATAAGGAAGGATAATGATAAGCCAGATATGAAATTTGCAATTACCTGAGGTTGAAGTAAATTCCCGTGAATGTGTCCTTGACTTCTTCGGTCGATTGTTTGCCCCTCACATCTGTATTAATTTAACAATAATTGTCAACAAACTAACAAATAATGAGTGACTTTACACATTATTTTCATCAAAGGCTAATATAAAAATTTAAGATAAAATGCAGATCAAAGGTTAACCATATGTACGATTTAATTAACTGAGCTCATTATAATAGCTTTAAACCATTTCCTTCTTATTAACCCACCCATATAATTAATATAAAATATATTTCTATCACTATTGTAGGTATTATCACATTTAACGCAGTCTTAATAAAGAAAAAAAATATTCTATCACTATTGTAGGTATTATAACCTTTAATGCAGTCTTTCTTTTATATCATATATATATATATATATATATATATATATATATATATATATATATATATATATATATATATATATATCTTACTTTTAAACATTAGTTGGTCTAATTTTATTCATTGGAAAACTTGCATATATAATGATTTTCAGTTATTTTATAACAACTTATTATAATTTAAAATTACAGAAAAAATATAATTAGTAAGTAAAAGTTATAATTATTATTTAAAAACTACCAATATGAATTAAAAAATCATAGATACAAGTTATTTAAATTAAAACTTCTATATTCTGATTATCACACATTTCTTCTACTCTTTCTTATTCAATTAAGATAAACAATTTTTAATTTTTAGTTAACAATTTATGTATAAATTTACACTTAATACATATATTTATCACTACAATAAAATTCTTAAATTTCTACTAATTTTAGAGAAAAAAGAGTAATAAATGACTGATTTATATATCAATTTATAAACTTAAAATTATTTGCATATAAAATAATCTTTATTATAAATAAAAATTATAACTAGAGTCTACATTGATCTCAAACATTAATTACTAATTTAGAGTCTAATCACAAATTTATTATAATGTTAATAATTTTAAATTTATAAATTAGTATCTAAATTCGTCATAGATATTAATTATTATTTTTCTTTGAAACATTTTAATAATATACCATCGAAAGTTTTAACAAGAATGAAATCCTTTTCATACCAATTCAAAGCACTTTGGACTTCCTTCCTAAGATGTTCTAGAACTTTGTAAGAAATATGAGAATAAAGGAATAACACTAGTGCAAAAACAATGTCATGTATTCAACGTCCGATCACTGAATAACTAATATTCAAAATGATCGATGACATTTTTGTAAATAAATGCAATTATAGAATGTCGAAGTCCCATTTAATTCGACGTTCTATGATGGTAATTATTTAAACCAGCGCGTCATTCTCTTTCTTCTTTGTTTTAAACCACCAATAGTAAGTTGAATCTTGTAGGAGTTCGATGTAATATTTGTTAGTTAGAAGTCCAAGAGTCGCCTTTTTTTTCTTTTAAACAACAAATAATACGTCAAATTTGTAAGGGTTTTGACATATTATTTGTCAGCCAGAAGCCAAAAAGTAACCCCTTTTTAATTATTTTTTCTTTTTTCGTTTAAACCACATATAATACGTCGATTTTTGTAGGAGCTTCAAAGTATTATTTGTCAGCCAAAAGTTTCCCCTTTTTAATTTGAGCGAGAGATTGAAAATCCATTCATTTTATCTTAGGGCGCGAGACCCTCTTCTCTTCTCAAAATTTTCTCGAACGAAGTTTGACGACCATCACATGTAATATTTCTTTCATTTGATACAAATGCATGTTAATTGACTACTTTATGTATAATTTTCGTTTGTTTTGACCGATTATTTTCATGTTCTTGTCCTTCATAGGCGCATTCTACTTTCTCTCTCACTGGTGGAAACATTTTATTTTGACAAACCCACCTTTTGAAGGTTATTTTTCATTTTTGTTTTCGTTTTGAAGAACTTATTTGTTGAACTTGTTTGTTGTTTTTTTTGTTGACTTGTTTGTTGTTGTTATTTGGTTGAACTTGTTTGTTGTTTGTTATTTTTTTTTGATACTATACTACACGTTCATAGTTCATGCTTTATAAAATACCAAACTGAAATTTGTTGTTTTTCTGCTTTTAGGTCTCGTAGAATTGTAAGAAATGATTACAATTAATTAATAAAAACAAAAAAATTGCTTAATGTCGAATATTAACAAAATTCAATGTTAATTTGATTAACGTCAAATTTTTAAAATTCGACGTCAATTTAACGTTTTCCAATATGACGTCGACCTTGAATTCGACGTGAAAGACCAAAAAACAATGACGTCATACAATACTTTTGTACTAGTGTAAGTTGTTTCATACATGATCACTCGTTTTGAATTACATTCAAATTTCTTCAACTTAACATAGTTTTACTAAATAAAATATTTTATTATAAACAAATATTTCTTATATGATTTATGACTTATAAAAATTATTTTTAAATTATTTCTAGTAATAGCTAATCTTTATTGGTAACACCAAATCCTCTTAACATTTACAAATTGCTAATGGATTTTAACATCTACATATATACTATAAATCTGCCTTCTATATAATCGATATAAGATGTTCAACATATCTCTTCACGCTAAGACATATGCATCTCAAGCGAGACTAAACATTAGTATTGGTCTGATAGCGGCACTACTACAAAAAAAGTGCATAGATAGTGTATTTTTTATATCATAGATAGCACTTTTTAAGCGTTATTTATGCATGCGCTAGATAACGCTTCTAAAAAAAGTATTATCTATTGTCAACCACAATAGATAACTTTTTTTTAAAAAAGCACTATCTATTGTTAGCCACAATAGATAACGCTTTTTTAAAAAGCGCTATCTATTGTCAGCCGCCAATAGATAGCGCTTTTTTATAAAGGTGTTATCTATTGTTCTGCACATTAATAAATAACGCTTATTTAAATGAACTTTAAACATAACTCAACCTTATGAAACTAAATTATAAGGTAATGTTTACATTCATTTATATATTACAAATTTGTCTTCTTTCTAGTTAATATGAGATTGCTAACACTAACTTTATTAAGGAAAGAATAAAAATTCAAGTCGAGTGTTTTCATTAAACTTATTCTACACACAAAATGTATAAAAAAATTGTACTCACTTTTTTTATCCTCGAGAAATCCTATACGTAAAATATGAAAATATAACATTATGAATATTGTTTGTTCCTCTTGATAGGGTAGACTTGTATAATACTTATTCATGCCAAGTGCAAACTGTATAACTCCTCATCATACCACAGATGAATAAATGATCATGCCTGTTATCCAAGTCTTGACATATTAATTTCATTAAGACATAAAACACAAGGACAAAAATATGTTTCTTTCATAAGGTTTGTGTGTTCTTAAACATATTGTAAGAACTCAAAAACTCCATTTTCATACTTTTGACTTATATGATGTTCATTCATCCAACTTTGATCGTACTATTTATAAAAATAATATAAAAATTTAAAAGGTCAAGAATCACATTAAAAAATTTATCTAACTTACAAGAAACACACAAAATATCAAAGACAAATACAAGAAATAACACACAAAGTATAATAAGGAAACTAATCACGTATCGAATAATATATGACTACATTGTAATGTTTATCAAAACCAATAAATTAACCTTGATAGAAGGGAGTCATTGGCAATAATGGGGAATGGAGAACTTCACAACGATGTTGTTTGTTATGGTTGTCATGGCTGCACTGATTGAAAATTCTCCTGCTCAGGTTCAACATAGTTGTCCCAGTATAAGTGTGGCAACTGCTGCTGCACATGCCAGGGTGGCTGCTCATGATATGGTTGAAAACAAGGTGGTGGTTGCTACTGGAAAGCTTGATTGACTGGCTGCATAAAATCCTCAAGAATAAGCTCATAAAATAGGTCAAATCTTGGTGGTTGAGCATTATAAGGAAAAGAACAATTATCATATGAAGAATAGTAATTCATGATTACCCAAGGCTCATTGGAAGAAACACCAATCTGATCACTGAGACTTCTAATACAGAACTCAAGCAAAAATCTATCAAAGAAAAGAAAAAAAAAGCTTGATAAGACTAACCTAACACTCTAAGACTTAACTCGCCGAGTCCCCGAAAACGACGCCATTTGTCAAACTACCTTTTAGTCGCCTAAGGCAGAACAAAGTCTGGTCCCCACTAATGTAGCATAGGGCAACCAGAATATCAATCCTAGGACTAATAAGTGTGAAAAAGAGTTATTTTTATACTTATAAATAAGCTCAATCTTGTAATTTTTCATGTTGTTCCTCATTGAAAAGTTGTAATAGGTAGTAGATTGTTATATAAAATATTGTACAGGAAATGGTGTATTATTTAGAATCTGTCAGCCAATTTTCGTAAAGCGAAAGCCAAAATTCGCACTGTCAGAAGAAGGAAATTCGCATAGCGCACCAGTACCTGTGCGCTGAGCGAATAACATCAGTTAAAGTGCAACAATTAAGAAAATTCTCATAGTGCACCAGTACATGTGTGCTAAGCGAATTAATGAATTTAAATGGCTTTAACAGACGTGACAGAGCGACAAAAACATTCTCTTCTGACAGAAGTTCCAGACAAAAGGAAGAAACGAAAACATCTCAGGAACTTCCGGAGACTACTTCAAGGCATCAAGACACCATTTTTACAAGGGATTGCTTCAAATGTGTACGTTTAGATGACTAGGAGTAGTTTTTCTTTCGTTGGAATTGGATGTAATGAACTTAATATGATGTAATTTTCCTATTTAATATATCGTTGTTCGTTCATATGCTCTTTCTTGAATTTACTATCATTGTATGAAAATATACTGTTATTTGAATGTTTCTGATTACTGGAAAGTAACTTTGAACATGGACGTATATAGAGAGGACTTAAGTGATTTGGGATCTAGGAATGGACTCAATAACTTGATCATTCCTAACATCGGACTTAATGCAAATTGTATATTAAATTGATTAAGGGATTATCATTTTAATATATTAATTTAGAACTAGTTGCTAAGGGATTAGGACTAGTATGCCCTGATATGAATGTTTGAATGAAGTAATGAAATATTGAACAGAGTTTTATATTCATATGATTCATGAAACCCAATTCCAACAAAGTTTCTTTTAAATATAAATTCTTTGCACACCAACTGTTTGATAAAAATACCAAAAAAGAGTTTCTTGTGTTGTTTTGTGCATTTTGATCTCTAATTGAGTTATAAAAGGAAGAATTGTCATGTGTTGCACAAGCCCCTTGGGAGAACGATACTTTGAACTTACTCTATATTACATGGAACGATTTGGTATACTTGCCAAAAA
The DNA here is from genome assembly GCA_034642375.1 of Vigna nakashimae. Lineage (NCBI taxonomy): Eukaryota > Viridiplantae > Streptophyta > Magnoliopsida > Fabales > Fabaceae > Vigna > Vigna nakashimae. The sequence goes on from CM067758.1 coordinate 33,929,109, forward strand.
GTTATCAAGGACTCAGCTAGTTAAGATTAAAGTGTATGGTTAAGGTCTTGTATTTATTTACTAACTATTAACTACTAAGACAAGGTGCGGAAATTAAAAATGAAAGTAAAACGGTAAAATCTAGACTCTGTTTAAGGAAAGAAAGAAATAAAAGAGAAGAAAATAAAAGTCTAAACTACCTAAAAGAGAAATAGAAACATACATGATACATTCTAAACAAAATGCAAATACTAAACAAATTAAACAATATAGATATTGAAAAAAATACAAAACAGAAGCAAAACCTAAGGTTAAAAGAATGCATTAACAATCACGAAATATTCCTAAACTAAGCATCAAATCTGAATTAGAATGTAAAACATAAAACCTAAAATGAATCATCAAATCCTACTTTAAACAGAAGTAATAAAAAACAATCATGCTAATATTGTCAACTAAAACTGAAATCAAATGAACAAACACCTAAACTAATGAGTAGAAACATATTGGTTGATTATAACCATGAATAAGAACCAGAAGTGCCAAAGTCAGTGTAGAGTAGTAGTCATTTACAACTCAGGAAGACATCATGTGCAGTCATACCCATTGTGTGGTATTTAAGTTCCAAATCAAAACTTAAAGTGTGTAAATGTCTACTCACTATACCAAATCTCTGCAAATTCAACTCCTAATTCATGTTTCTAATCATCACCAGATGCAAAACCTAATATAAATGTAATTAAAACATGCAATATACTCTAAAACATATAAAACTCTAACTAAAATGAAATGACGACAACAAAACATGAATTACAATATTTTTCTTTCATTAGACTCATCTCCAAACTCGAGAAGACATCTCGATAAGTCATGCTCACTATGAGTCATGTAATACCATAAAGAATTTCAACTATGTGGACTCACAGAGTCTAAATCAGATTTTTCAAGAATTGACAAAAGCTAAGAACAATATTTTTTCTCGTTGAACTCAACTCTGACTTGAGAAGACATCTCGGTCATGAACGCCCAACTCGGGGTCGTTTAACTCCAAAAAGGAATTTCATATGTGCAGAGTTACGAGTTCAACTCGTTTTCAAATCAAAACACACATAATCAAACAAAAACTCAAAAAAAAGTGCAGGATCATAAAACTATCTAAACAGAAACACATCAATGAAAAACAACTTTTATTAACAAGAAATGAAATTTACAATGGAAAGTACCGAACAAAACTCGCAATCGAAGCCATCACGGGCTGTCACCACCGTGAGTGTGCGCTCCAAAAGCAAGGAGAATGAAAACCTACTTTATAGAAAGCGTAAACCCTAATCTACAAAGCGTAAAATTAAAGGTATCTGAAAGTGTGTAAAATAAAGTGTGTATAAGTATGTACATGGAAAAAGCCCCTTTATATAGGGTCAGAAGACTAGAACAAAGAAAAGGGAAACCTTGATACTTGGTGCTTCGAATCTTCTTCTCGACGCTTCCTTCAAATCGAACGACTCTCCCTGCTTCTCTAACTTTAGCCCTTCATCACTTCAGTGTCCTCCTTGGTTCAAGCTCCGATCATCTTCTATTAAGTGACACTTGAGAATTTGGGAGCTTTCTTCCTCTCACACGAGCAAGCCCTAGCTTTTGGGTGCTTTCTCTTAATTGAATTGCTCTCAAACAGGACCCCTGAGGGAACTGCAGCTGCCAACCTCAAATGACATCCTTCCACTTAAAGGAGAGTCAGCCCAATCTTGAAATGTAGCAAAGCCCAATTCAACACCAATCCGACAACCTAAAGCCTAAGCATTTTGAGTAGGTGAAACCAGCCCAATATCTGACCAAAAATAATGAGCCCAAGGCTCCACTTCAATAAGCCCAATCTGCTGAAAGAAAAAAAAATTAGTCCAAAAATTTAAAGAAAGTAAAGGAAATCTATCAAACAAAAAGAGAGAATTTTTATCAAAAGTTTTTCAAAAATTATTAATTTTCTTAATCATTTACAAACACTAAGGCCTTGTTCACTTGAATGAATTTGGGGGAGAGTAATTGAGGGGATTTGAAGATATATTTTTTGGTCTTTATTTAAGTGAATTTGGAGGTAAATGATAGTGGATTTGGAAGTATTTTTTTTTAATTTGTCACGTCTATCAAATCCTACACTAATTCTCACAAACTTTACTTCCAAATTCATTCTCACTTACCTCCAAATTCACTCAAATAAACAACAAAAAAATGTATCTTCAAATCCTCTCAAATCCCCTCAATTACTCTCCCCCAAATCCATTCATGTGAACAAGGCCTAAAAGAAAATACCTAAAAACTTATTTTTAACTAAAATTTTATAAAACTACAATTTTAAAGAAAAATTCTAAAACTATCCCAATTCTAAACAATTAAAAACTAAAATGCACTAACAAAAGCTTGTAAATAAAGAAAAATATGCAAAATTAGGGAGTTATCAATACGTCTAATGTCTCCAAATGTCTTTTCTGTGTAGATTGACATGATTCATGCAATCTTTTAACGTCTAAAAGGTGAATTTCCAACGTTATTGACACCATAATCTCCATTTCCCAACGTCTAATTGCTTCATGCCTAAAGGTGATTTTGTGTAGGTTGACATAATTCATACAACCATATAATGTCTAAATATTGAAACCTCCAACGTTAAATGACATTAGAATCTACCATGCTAACGTCAATTAAGCATATGACGTCAGAATGTTGTAGTCTCTAACATCTAAATATCAGCTATTTTTAACATTGATTTTTTTTCAATGCTTATAAGAAATGCTAGATGTAGAAGACTTATTTCCTACTAGTGAATTTATCTAAAAATAGATAAAACTTAGGTTTTGCACATTGTTCTTTTATCAAAACGAAACAAATTTTCACATGTTTTGAATGTTTAAATTACGTGTACACTTTTCTTATTTCACATTTTGTTTTTAGTTCAAAGATGCTCATATTTATAATATTTAAGACATGTGAAATTTTGTTTAATGATATATATATATATATATATATATATATATATATATATATATATATATATATATATATATATATATATATATATATATATATATATATATATATATAAGAAAGAAAAGTTTATACATTTTGTTATTTCAGTAGAAATTTCATCTTTATAGAATTATGATTTTCTACAAATTGTCTCTAAGATTAGAGGTTGGCAAGTGATTTGTTGTGCTAGAAAATTTTATTTTTTGAAAGGTAGTAACTAGAAGATCGAGATAGTTTGAACATTTTGTAATAGAATAAGTATTTAGTTCTTTATTGTTGATTAAAATCTGCTTGTTTTCTTTCAAATAATGATTGCGAGGTACTATAGTGATTTAAATTGAGACATTCTAATAATCCAATTGGACCTTGGTATATGGTTTGGAGTATGATTACATACATAATTTAGAATTATAACATATTATAAGTAATTTCTTAATTGCAATGATATTAAATATAGTAAATGATATTTTTTTCAAGATATAACCTCTTAATGGTTATGCGAGGACAAAAACTAAAAGTCATCTGGTAGTTTAGTTTTCGACCATATTATAGAGGTAGAAGAGGGGGCGCTAATTCAAGAAGAGGATAATAAAGCTTTTGGAGTTGAATCTCTATTGTTCCTCTATGCATTTTCCTACTTCCCATATTAAAGATTATTTACAAAGTTTTCATATTAAGTATTTCAATCGTACAACTCTAGACCATGTAAGCTATCTTTTAATTTATGTTTATTGAAATTATAATAATTACATTTAAATTTTTTATTATTATGTTAGTTATTTTAATACGAGTATGAAGCAAGAGAAATGAATAACAGGACAGAAAATGAAATGAATAATGGGAAAAAAAGAATCCATGACTATTTATTTACAGTTACTCAACTGATAATGAAATGAATAACGGAATAAAAAGTTTCAAGATGTCTTAATACATTATCATTCTTATATTATTGGATTTAATTTATTTTTCGTTCATATCTGTACATTTATCTTCATATATTTATATTCTATTTTTATATTTATATTCCGTTTATATATTGTTTCAGACAATTATATATATGTAAAAATTGTACTCTCTTCTTATGGAATAAGAAATACAATTCCTATCCTTTCTTTTCTCATAACATGGTATCAGAAGAAAATTAATTTTTTATCACGTTCTTCCGCAACCAATTCTTTTCCTGTCCAGATCTTCATTTTCTACCTTTCGTTCTTGGCTTTTCTGCCTTTTTCTTCTCCTTTTATGGCTACTCCCTCTGTTACTCTCGCATCGTTACAAGATACAACACATGACTATTACATTCATCCTAATGAGAATCCTTCATTGGTGCTTGTTTCCCCGATTCTTGAAGGTCACAATTATCATGGATGGGCTCGCTCGATGTCTATGGCACTACAAATGAAGAATAAATTTGGCTTTGTTGATGGTTCCATTCCTTGTCCCGCTGGTACAGATCCAATGGTTCAAGCATGGAAGCGTTGCAATAATCTAGTTTTATCTTGGATCAATCATTCTGTTTCTCATGAGATTGCTACAAGTATTATTTGGATTGACTCTGCTGCTATGGCATGGAAGGATCTCAAAGATCGTTTCTCCCAAGGTGATTCTGTTCGAATTTCACAATTGCATCAAGATCTTTATTCAATGCATCAGTCTGATCTAAGTGTTACTGCATATTACACTAAAATGAAGATTCTCTGGGATGAACTTTGCAATTTTCGCCCTATTCCTGAATGCCAATCTTCTGCTTCTCGTTGTGTTGTTTCTAAGACAATGAAGGAATATCGTGAAAATGATTGTGTTCTTTGTTTTCTTAGAGGCTTGAATGATAATTACTCTGTTGTTCGCTCTCAGATCCTTCTCATGGATCCCTTGCCTTCTTTACCCAAAAATTTTTCGATGATAATTCAACATGAGCGACAATTACAATCAGGAATTCTTTCTCAACCTCCAGTCATGGCGTCACACGTTTCTCAATCTAAACCTTCTTTTTACCTTCAATGGCAGAGGTAAACCCTCTCCTGCCAATGATTATGGCCGAGGAAGATCTTCATATCAAGGTTCTCAGCCTCGTTATCAAGGTTCTCAGGCTCGTTCCTCAGGGGGAAGGTTTGGTGCACCTCGACAATGCACTCACTGTGGCAGGTGATGACATCCAGGAAATCCAAACTGTGAAGGCTCTATTGAATGCAAAGTTCAAGATTAAAGACTTAAGCCAACTCAAGTATTTTCTGGGCTTAGAAATTGCAAGATCTCAACAGTGCATTAATTTGTCACAAAGGAAGTATGCTCTAGAGTTACTAGAAGATGCAGGATTGTTGGGGTGTCAACCTGTTTCTACTCCTATACAGCCAGGCACAAAATTTTCCAAGACAGAAGGGAAACCCTATTCAGATGTGCAGGCCTATAGAAGACTTCTTGGCAGGTTACTATATCTAACCAACACAAGACCAGATTTATGTTTCGCTGTTAGTACTCTCAGTCAATTTCTTTCCAATCCTTTGGAAGATCACTATGCAGCAGCAATAAGAATCCTGAGATATATCAAGAACAATCCAGGACAAGGATTATTCTTTCCCTCCAACACAGAACATGCTCTCAAGGCTTTTAGTGATTCTGATTGGGCTGCTTGCCCTGACACTAGAAGGTCTGTGACTGGTTTTAATGTGTTCTATGGTGCATCATTAATTAGCTGGAAATCCAAGAAGCAAGGTACTATATCTAGATCATCAACCGAAGCAGAATATAGAGCTTTAACTTCCACAACATGTGAAATTCAATGGCTTCTGTATTTGCTCCATGATTTGAAACAACCTCTACCACAACCAGTTTCTCTGTTTTGTGACAATCAATCTGCTATACAAATTGCACAAAATCCAGCCATGCATGAAAGAACAAAGCATATTGAAATTGATTGTCATCTCATAAGAGATAAAGTTCAAGCTGGTGTAATTAAGCTCATGTCCATTCCTACTTCAGCACAACTTGCAGACATTCATACTAAAGCTTTGCATCCAGCACAATTTCAATCTTTGTTGTCCAAGCTGAGCATTAAGGATATATATGCTGCAGCTTGAGGGGGGATATTGGATTTAATTTATTTTCCGTTCATATCTGTGCATTTATCTTCATATATTTATATTCTATTTTTATATTTATATTCCGTTTATATATTGTTTCAGACAATTATATATATGTAAAAATTGTACTCTCTTCTTATAGAATAAGAAATACAATTCCTATCCTTTCTTTTCTCATAACATATATCCAACTATTATAATAAAAATAATCATAAGAATTTAAATTTGATCATAACTGTTCCAGTAGGGTTTGAAGGTCTCCGCTAAAACATTCTTAGTTGTACTGAAGACTGGATGGGCGTTAAAGACCGGACGGACGGACATTGCTTGCTCTCCCTCCTCCTAAAAATGTTTCGTAGGGTTTGGAGGTCTCCCGCTAAAACACTCTTGGTTGTACTGAAGACTGGATAGGCATTGAAGACCGGACGGACGGACGTTGCTCGCTCTCCCTTCTCCTTCTCCAAGTCGAGCAGACAGACACCTGTAAAATGACTGAACGGTTGGCACCACAAATAATGCATGTGGTGAGCATAATGAGCAGCCTGGTCCAGAAATCATACCTGTGACTCTTATTTATACGGATTGTAATGGACTTTTACCTTTTTTCGACCTAATGACAACTCAATCACGCCTTAATCTTCATTAGAGACTAAATGAGTCATTACTAGTTGGCACGACCTAAGTGGACGGGCATGGGAAAATGTTCTAGGAGAACGGTGGACGACCTGGGAGGTCGACATAGGAGGACGATCTGGAAGAACCATACGAGAGGACGACCATGTGGGAGGACCGTACGGCCAAGTCTGAGAGTCGTACGGTACAATAACTAAAATTAAAATTAAAATACTAATATTGAATTTTATTATCTAATACAATTATTTTATAAAATTATTCAAATAATACTTTAAATCGGATAATTGTCTTTCTCTAACAAAATTAGCATTTGTTGAGTAGAGTGTGCGCCGAAACTTATGTGAATTAACAAAATGTTTGAAGTGTCCTGGTTATAAGAATATTCATTGGTATCAAAGAATGCTTTGTTCTTAGAACTCAGACCGAAAATTCTATCCATGAATAAATTAATTTTATCACTTTATTTGCAAAATGAAATTAATCCTTTCACAAACACATTTCGTACTTAGGGACACAATCACTAATAACTTATCCTACTACATTTTCACCTTAACCGTGAAATGGCATAAGTAAAAAGTGTTGTAAGATGTTATTACTGAAAAGACATAACTCTTGTTAATAGGGAATAAGAAATATTATTTGAGTCAAAAATATATTTCCTATCGTTAAAAAACAATTACAGTTTAGTTGTCTCACCATCCTTTTATGAATTAAGTTTGTCACATACTAAAACTTTTAAAAACAGACATAATTGGTACTTGATTTAGGACAACTATATTTAAAAATAACACCCGTGGGTGACATTGTTAATTGTAAAGACCTTGTGTTCAATTATGAAAACAAATATATATCAATAATACTTAATGCACAATAAACTCTTATTTAATAGAACAATTATTATTTTTAATAGAATAATTTCTAATTTCTTTTAGAACATAAAGTCGAAGTTTATTTGAATTTATCATTGGGAGGAAGACAGATTATCGGTATATGATCTTCTAATCATAGAATACTTTAGATTACTCATTAATTTCTCTTTTAAGGGAATGAAAAGAAAAATATTTTAAAAAAAATTGTATGTGCTTAATAGGAATCATGACTCCTCTAGTTAATCTTTGTTAGTTATTTTTTTTCTTAAATTCTAGTATTTTTAATATGATATTCAAAAAATTAAAATATTGTTGTTATAGTCCGTATATAATAAATGTTTATGTCTTTTAGCCATAACTTAATTAGTTAAATCACTTTAATAAATTAACTAATAAAATATAATACTTTTAAATATTTAATAATTTATGTTTTTATTGTTCATAGAAGTAGATAGAACTTCTTGTGCGTTTGGTATTTTAAGTCTTTTAGAACGATTTAATCATCTATAAAGTAAAGGAAGTTAATTACCTCTTTTTGATGATGTTAATGCTTTGATAAATTGTTATTCATCTTGAATTTGATATGAGATCGGTAGTCTGTTATGGAAAATTCTTGTGGGATTCTTGTTGTATGAGTTCTTAATTTGATGGTATGTGAATGATTTAAAGTGTTATTTGTATAGTTGATTAAATAAATATTGAAATCAATTTGGGGTATTATTATGGTGTTTTGTTAAATTTCTTAATTTGGTTGAAATTGATGTTAAATGGTGATTTGGTATTAAGTTAGAATGCTGGTTAGAAATTGGTTTATAATTGGTGTTTGACAGGTGAAATTATAGGGAAGTTGTTTCTTGAGTGAGTTAGGGTTAGGAGTTTAAGCTTATGTCATTTAAAACTTGATTAACTTCTTATTTTATTGAAATATGATATTTAAGTACTTTAAGTTGTAATTGAGCTGTGATGAGTGTTGGTTTGATCTAATGGACCGAGTCATTGACCAATTGAGAAAACTGATATCCAAATAAAGGTTTTCAAACATGTTTTCCCAATAATTACAATTGTTAGGATACCAATTTGGTCATTTGGATAAAACTTGAGTACACAAAGATCAAGAATCAGAGTTGTTGGTTTCTGGTATGGCATTGAGAGGCTTGTAGTGATGTTGAGTGCTACAAAAATAGTGAGTTCTCTGTGTTATGGGCATTGAGGGGGACACTTTGGGTTGCTAAGCATTGTACTTTGTATTTGTTGGACGTTGAGGAGTAAGGAGCGACACTGAGTGCCACTTCTTTGCTGCATGTCTGAGTATGTATTTCTCTTAATTTTTGGGTGAGAGGTTAGGCTCGTTGAGCGCCAAAAATGGGTGTTGAGCGCTCCCTGCTTCAAATGATATTTAATGCTTTTAGTGTTATTTTGATTTTAGATATGTTTGAATTGAGTTATTTTGAATTATATGTTTATGTTTAATGGATGCTAAATATGGATATGTTTATAAGTGGTATATGATAATATTGTGAGTGTGGATGATATATGGTATGGGAAGAATTTTAAGGAGAAGTTTTTAAGTTGGTTATGTATAGTGTATGTATCGATATAGTAACTTCGTGTTAGGGTTTATCCTGACACTCTTAATAACTTATGATCTCAAGTAGAGAAGGATGATTATGAAGTGAAGAGTGGTAGGAGGTCCTTAGCCTAGTGGTTGTTTCTTGGCCATAGATGCTTAATGGATTAACCTCGGTGTGTGTAGTATGTGTGGGCGAGTTGTTTCATCATCATCAGGTGCATGACTCCTAGAGTTCGATATCAATACATGTATCCGGATAGTCAAGTTTAAAGGAAAAGATTGTATATATGTCTTAGGATTAATTGATTTATCTATGTTATATATCTACTTGTATAAACGTGATATATGATTGTTTTTGTACATTAACTTACCCTTTCTTTTTTGTTTGTGTGTCTATGTGTTCCATCTTGTTTGTAATGATCACTTTAATGGTGTGAGTATATGAAGAGATTTCAATTGATCCAGTGGAGGACGAATGTTGAAGTTTAGAGTTAGATTTCCTATCTTATTAAATTTTGTAAAACAGTAGTAGACTTTTGATTTGGTGTAATAATATTGATAGAAGTATAAAATCTTTGTATGAATATGTTCAATTATTGTTATAGTTATGTAAGATATAAGTGTAATAGGCTTTTGTATGTATTTTCTTTGAAAAATTTATCCCTCTCATTTTTTTAATAGATTTAGGGTTTAGCGTGTGTGTGTGTTTTTTTTTTCAGACTTTCCTCGTTCATTCATGCCAATCAAACTCAATTTCCCATTCAGCTCCAGAATCTAACACAACCAAGTACAAGAAAATCATAACAGAAATGAAACAAATCCCAGTATTACAACAACCAATAATCGTCAACAATCTGTCTACAGATGCAGCAAAGATCATGAACTCACCAATGTCCAAATTACAACCCACAAATTACAAATTACAATGAGAAAAAAATCAGATTCAGAAACTCAGATACAGAGATATGAAGATGGACTTAAGCTGAAGAAACTCAGAAGCAGAGACGAAGAAACTCTGAAAGTGACCTTCGCTGTGGCCTCCTTCCGTGAATCCTCCGTCTACCGCCACAGATCTGCCCTCCGCCCCTCCATGCGCGCAGATCTACTCTCCGTCCACCGCCACAGATCGCCGCGTCCTCGCCGCCGCTGCGTCCTCGTCGTCGCTGCGTTCGCGGTGTGACCTAGCCGCCACCTCGCCTCCACAGAAACCACTGTGATTCGTAGATCGATGAACCTCCCACCAAACGCCTTAGATCGCGCCTCCCTTCTGCTTTCGACGCCGGCCACCATCGCGACTCCCCTCCGATTTCGAAGCCGGCCACCATCGCGCCCCCTTCGCTTTCGACGCCGGCCACCATCGCGTCTCGTCCTCGCACCGTGGTTGTCAAGTGGGAGAGGAGAAGAGAGATCGCGCCCTCTTTGTTTCTGCCGGATGAGAGTGAGATGAGAGTGGGATGAGGAAAGAACGAGAGGGGAGATGAGAGTGAGATGAGAGTGAGACGAGGAAGAACGAGAGTGAGACGAGGAAAGAACGAGAGGTGAGATGAGAGTGAGATGAGTGTCAAAGGAAAGAAGAGGAAAAAGTGAAAAAGCGGGTCAGGTGCTGATTTGACCGGGTAATAGGCCTCAGTTTTACCTTTAACCGAGTCAATAGGGAGGAATAGGAAAGGGTTTAGGCACCAGTTTCGTAGCAAACCGAGGCAGTAGTTACGTTATACGCACCGGTTTTGTGTTAATCGAAACAATATGGCTTTTGGACTTCGGGTTGGATGGAGACCGAGGTATATAACCTTGTATGCTTCGATTTCTCAATAACCGAAGCGTATATGGGACGTCAAAATCCGTTTTTTTACTAGTGACTTTTGGTTACTTGTTTTATACATCCAAATTTGGAGCTCTAAATCCAAGAAAAATAGTAGCAATTTTTTTCTTTGAACTTTTGGTTTGATGTTGACGGTATTGTCATAATAAATAAAGTACATTTTTTAATTTTGTAATGTAAACATTTGATATATGTTAATATCTCATATATAAACCGTGTTGAATCCATAATTTCTAATACTTTCTTTTTTAGAACACATACATAGTTAGTATTATTAGTAACTAAATTTCATAGTTTTATCATTCACAATATGTGTGTGGAGGAAGAAAAACTTGTCGCACTATATCTTGTGATGCATGAAGAACACATTCTAATAATTCAGCATCAAGTTATATATTAAAAATAAGTTTAATTTAAATATATTATTTTAATCATAAAAAATTATCACTCAATATCATGTTACTCTATATAACTCTTTTGGAAAGAAAATATGGAATCGAATATTCTTTTTTGTTGATTTTCATAATTTGTTTTTCAAAACAAAATTTAAAATCCGAGTTAAAATAATATTTTGACAATGAAAAATAAAAATCGTTTCAAACTAGCCATATTTTAAGACTGATAGACACTTTGCAAAGATCCAAAGTGAACTAAATGTAGATGGGAGTGCAGTTACAAGTCTTGAACAAGTTGGGTTTGGCGGAGCCAGCTTCTTCTTACGTCCCATCAAATTTCTTCTTACACCCCATCAAAACTTCGGGAAATTTTTATCCAGAATAGGATTGTGATGAGTGTCTTTTGGAAAAAGTTTTCCGGAATTGATTTAATGTATTCTGGAAAATAAAATCCAGAATGGGTGCCAGAAGAAATGTGATGGAGTGTAGAAAAAAAGCTGCCTTTGGTTGATTTTTAAGAGACCAATTGGGGCCTTTTTAAATATACTTTTTGGCAGTATATCCTTTCAAATATAATACATGTCAAAGTTCATTTGTGTTTTAATTTTTGAAAATTTTAAATTGTCACTATATTTTTAATTTCTTTCCTATTTAAAAAAAATTAACTTTATTTTATTTATTTTCTTTCCCTTTTTACCAGCAAAAGCATGAGTTATTTTCCCTAACTAAAGCTGTGATATAAATATCCTCTCGCGTGAAAATTGTAGAAGATAGCGAATGCAATTGAACATTCTTTACACACACTAAAAAGAAGTAACATGTTTGAAGAAAACACAATCATTGTTAATGCTGATTCGTTTACCAATAATCTTTACAAGAGCATTCGCCTTGCTTAAAATGATGAAACCTGTTTCTGTCCCTGACAATAATTTCCCTGTTAAAAATTTTGGATATCATCTTTGCTACATTATGGCAATCCCAGCAAATCCTCAGGTTCATAACAACCCTAATGGGAACACCCTTCAAACTAATTAACCCAAAAGCAATGGCTATCTTCTCACTATGTTTACTCAAAGCGTCCTCCTTCTCCTCTTCTTCTATATCAAAAAGCACAGGGTTAGTGTCAGCCACATACCCTGCTACCCTTAAACACCTAGAGATTTCTTCCAGCTTCAATTCAATCTCACCATATCTTGGGTGAGAGTTGTCCCCAACAATGAACTCATGAACTTCACCATCAGCTTCTATGACACTACAACCAGGGAGCTTTCTCACACCCTTAGCCTTCATGGTCTGCCTCAAACTACTCACCTTTTCCCAATTCTTATACTCAGCATATATATTTGACAAAAGGACATAAGCACTATCGTTTTTGTCTTCTAGTTCCACTATCTTTTTCAGTGCAACCTCACCAAGTTCCTTGTTTTTACACACTCTACAAGCATGAAGCAAAGCACTCCATGCACCAACATGAGGCTTCATAGGCATGCAATTGATGAAGTTCAAAGCTTCCTCCACACGCCCTGCTCTACCATAGATATCAACCATCAGGCCATAGTGTTCAAGCTGGGGGTCAATTCCATAAACACTCCTCATTGCGTCAAAATGCTTTCGACCTTCCTCCACCAACCCAACCACACTGCATCCTTTCAAGACAGAAATAAAGGTGACTCCATTCGGCTGAACTCCCTCTCGTTTCATAGTATAAAAAAGATCTAAACTCTCCTGACCAAGACCATTCATGGCCAACCCACCTATTGCACTACTCCAAGTGTAAACATTCCTCTCCTTCATTCCCCAAAAAACCTCCATTGCCTTATCAATGTTCCCACATTTTGCATACATGTCAAGTAGTGCAGTTCCCAGTGTCACTGTCATCCCAACCTTATACCTCTCCACATATGCATGCACCCATCTCCCCTGATCCAATGCACCCAGTTGGGTACACGCAAACAAAACCAAAACCGTAGACACCTCATTAAGTTTCACACCCTCCAATTGCATCAAACGAAACATATCCAACGCCTCTATGGGCCTTCCACTCTGCGCATACCCCGCAATCATCGCGTTCCACGCAACATAATCTCTCTCAGGCATTTCATCAAACAACTTTCTCGCAAAGTCTACGTCACCACACTTGGCACAAGCATGCAACATGGCGGTTTGAGAAACCAAGTCCGGTTCAGAAACCCCTTCAAACACACCGTAACACGAACTGAGACAACCCAGTTCAGCATACATGAAAACTAAGCCGGTTTGCACATGTGGGTCGTGCTCAAAGCCGTGCTTTATGACTGCAGCATGAACGCACAAACCAGTGACGAGCAGGTGGAGTTGGGCACACGTGCGGACCAGGAAGGTGAAGGTGTAGTTGTCAGGAGAGAGGGTATTAGAGTGAAGAATGTAGGTGTAAAAGTGGAAGCTTTTGGAGGGAGTGGAGCTTTTAGAGTAGGCTCTGATCATGGAGTTGAGAGTGAAGAGTGTGGGGTGGGTTTGTTGGAAATGGAGAATCTTGTTGGCATATTGAAGAAGATTGGTTGTGTTATGAAGGGCTATGGTAGCAACAAATTGGCCATGGAAATGGGGTTTGTTGAGGGTACCCTTAACCACCAACTGACCATGTATTTGCTTCACCTCTTTCAATGTGGTACATGAAATTAGCAGTGAAATCGTAGGGTGCTTTGCGATCCTTTTCAAACACTTCATCTTGCTTTGCTGCATCAACTGCAAAATGCTCACACTCCAATAATCTAAATATTGCTCTTATTTTATTAATGGATAATAACACGTCATTTTTCAAGAGATATAATAAATGTTTTCTCTCTAAATCTAATTTAATTATTTCTCCTAATTTTAAATGTGTTGTACATGGTTATTTTAAGTGATGTATTGTTCTATTGGAGAGGGTACTTAAAGTAAATAATATTCTTTTGTGTGGTGTGCGAGCGAGATTTGTTCAATAAGGCCGTTATGAAATATAATAATTTTATATTGTTCTAAGAGTAATAAGTTAGATTACTGTAAACCAAATGTTATTAAAATGAAGAGTTTATGATAAAAAACCTCATCCTAAAATAATTGTGTATACTGTTGTCAATTAGCTCTTACGAAAGTGACTATATTTCTTGGAAAATGTTTATTTGACACCAAAGTTTTGTCAACTATTTGATAATTACACGTGTTGTAATTTAAAGGTTTGAAAAAAAAGTTGTTTTTTTTTTTGGCGAGGAGAGCATATTTGAAAAGAAAATTAAGAATGTTTCTTTCATTTTAGATTTCTTCCTTCTTTTTTTTGGCTTTACTCGTCACTCTCTCGACCATTAAACGACGCTCATCTTCTTCCTTTATGTCTTTGCTCGTCACTCTCTCTCGACCATTGAATGACGCTCTCAGTCCATCATTTGAGTTGAATTTTTCTCTCTCGTCTTCTTTCCTTTTGTCTTTACTCATCACTCTCTTTGGACCATTGAACGATGCTCTCAGTCCACCATTTGAGTTGAATTTTTCTCTCTTTGCACGTCGTTGTATCTTCACCATTGTCAGCACATTTCTCTCTTTGGACGTCCCTATCGCTCCATTGATTGGAGTTCGGTCTCCATTTCACTCTCGCTCCATCGCATTGTGGTTGGCGTTATTTCAAAAAAAACAAGAATCAACTCATTTTGAGTTCGGTGAAGAAAGTTATGAGCAAAACAACCAGCATAGGTCAGAGGTGACATGAATGTATAAAACCTTAACTTTAAGGAATTAACTGCACTTACTCAGATGCCCAAAAATCACAAATTAGTAGTCATTGCAAAGAGTTTTTGAGTCTATTTTCTAATAAAAAAAGAATAACGTCATTTGGAGATTTCTGGGAAAAGTTATGTTTAAAATAGTCAGCAAAGGTCAAATTTGACAGCATGTTATCTCACTCAAATTGCCTTTGGGGAGTAATGTTCTCACAGCTGGGTTCAAGACTTAGCTAACATAATAATCACACCAACATTAGGTCTTTCCTCCACCAAGGACTGCCCAAAACCTAGTCTTCAAATGATGGACTAGGTTTATTATGTAAAAATAACTCTCATCCATCCAAGAAATATGAACAAATTACGTAAAATGTCTTTGGCTACTTATGTGCCCACAGTGGCTCTTACCGCACAAGTTTTTGTACAAAACCAGATTTTTTTTTCGTGTAATCATTTACAGGGTCTTGTAATCGATTACAATGGCCAAAAAGGCCTACACTTGATTACCAAGGCATAATTTGAAAGGTCTTTGAATATAGATTCCAAAAAAATAAGATTCAACTCATTCGAAGTTTGGCGGAGAAAGTTAAAAACAAAACAACTAGCAAAGGTTAGAGAGTTGGTAGGAATATATAAAGCGTTAACTTTAATGATTAAAGTATACCTACTCAGATGTCCCAAAAATTACAAATTAATAGTCATTGAAAATCTTTTTGAGTCTAGTTTCTAATAAACAAAGAATCACATCATTTGGAGGTAGGTGGGAAAAGTTATCACTAAAATAACCAACAAAGGTGATGAGTGCATATTTATGCCCACATTTATGCTTTAAAATTCAAATTTTTGATAGAATAATTGTGCTTAAATGATTGATTTTAAGTGAATTTGTGATGATTGAAATTGTTGGATTTGAGAATTAAAGAGATGTAAAACGTGAGTTTTAGCGCATAAAATATTCTTGGATGTTCTTACATTTATTTGTGAAGCTGAAATTATAAGTTCTATTGGTTCAAATGGCAATTCAAGACCCAAAATTAGATTTTATTTGGAAAATAATGTACAGATGGGCCAAACAGGCAACTTTTACCCTTGCACTTCCCAATTTCCTTACATACTAAGCCAAACAGTAACCCTATTCTAAATACACCTCCTAAATTTCTCTACCCATACCCCTCCTAAGCTAGACTCCACCAGATCATGCCACGTGTCCAAATCCTCCCCACACAGATTAGCCAACCATGTTCCACCACGTCAGCCCTAACCCATGAGCATCATCTTCCACCTTCTCCACAAAAACCCTAGCCGCCAATGCCGTTAGCCGCCGTTCCGCCACTCCCGCCACTGCCGCAAGTCGCTGGCACGGCCAGAACACAATCTCCTTCCTTTCTCGCCGGCGCATCAATAGACCACCACGGTGCCTCTCAACCAAGACGCCACCACCATCTCCAACCCTGTCGTCAACCTCCACCGTGACCATCGCTCCACCATGTCACGCATCTCCTCCGTTGACGCAAGCTGTGCATCGTATCATCCGCAACCTCCGTTCATCTTCTCCATTCTCGGAACCCAATCGCGATTCTGCCATGGATGTCGCCTCGTCGCTGCCATGACCGCAACCACGCCGCAAGACTGCCACCTTCCTTCTCTTTCGTGCAAGGGTTCGAAGCCGCCGCAACATTCATCGTCATCGCGCCTCTGTGAGTTCTTCCTGCCATCAACCACCTTCTTCCATGGCCAATAACCACATGCCGCACCGCCATCAAACCCAGCTTCGTCACCGTCAACCATGGCAGTACGTCAAACCAAACCTGCACTCAGGAAAACCAGAAACAGTAGGAACCCCAAATCAACCCCAAGCGTCTGCGTCGTTCAACCTCAACCAGTTGCGACATCTTTTCCTTCTTCGGATCAATGTAAACCCTGCAAGGAAATCACATAAAAGAACCTTGCTGAGGAAGAAGAGTTTGCGCTGATATCAGAACCCTCTCGCATCTTCGCTCGTGACGGCGCAGGAGGAAACCTTTCTCTTTTCCCCCAATCTAAAACCCTAATTGGGGAAGGAAGAGGGCAACCACGTGTGAAGCCCTGATTGGTGCGTGCAAGCTAGGTCAAAACTGGTCAAAGCAGGTCAACAAGTCTCCTCTGGTCAAAAGTGGTCAAACTAAGGGGCTTTCCTGCAATTTCAGAAATTCAGAAGGGGCTAAAGTGCAGATAGGGGAAATTTCAGGACATTTGTGCAATTTTAAAAAGTTAGAAAAGTTAAAAGATAAAATTCAGTTGTTAAATTAATTTAATTAGAGAATATCAACAGAAAATATCTTCCAAATAATGTTATAATTATTTAAAAGTTTTAGTTATTTGGAAGATATAAGATAAAAGATTCTATCAACTGAATATTCAAAGTCCAAGCCTAATCAAGCCTATTTAAAGAGATCCAGGGGACTTCACTTCATTAATTCTCTCATACTCCTCTCACTTTTCTTTCATCTTGTATTCAACTCCATTCATGGAGAGCTAAGCATCTAGGGCTATTCTGCTGTAATTCCAAGACGAATTCTGAGGTTATGTTCAGTTGATGCAATTGTTTACTTTGATTATTGATTTAAGTTGTTCTCTCTATGTCTCTCATCTCTCTATCTTGTTAAAAGCAAAGAATTTTGCATCATAATGTGTTTGAATCTACATGCATAATTGATTATATGAGTTCTAGGGTTTCTAGGTTTAAATTGAGAATTTACTTTGATTTAATTTAGGAACTTTCATATGATTAAATGGTTTTTACTATCAATTGAGAATGTACTTTGGTTGGTAGTAATAATTTCAACTATAATCAATTGAGAATTTACTTTGACTGATTAACTTTTAACTTGGTTAGGAGATTTAAGAATAGACATGATTAAACACAATAGAATTTGATTGAGAATGTACTTCGATTGAATTTATTGTGAATAATCTAGAAAGGTTTTGCATTTGATTGATTATTTACTTTGGTTAAATGTATGATCGCCCTCAAATTAATTGAAAATGTACTTTAATTAATTTGAAACTTAAACAATAATCAATTGAACAATTATCCGTGAATAACCGATGACAAATCTATCTTGGAAAAGTAGTGGAATTAGCCTATTTAATTATAACTGTTTTTAAGTTTATTATTTGTTCTTTAAGCATTCTCCAAACATCATTTTTAATCATAAGCATTGCATAGCATAAGAGTCAGATATTCAAACGCAATTTTGTGTTCGTTGGGAGACGACTCAGGGTTACTTTAACCTTATCTACCTTCTTGAATACTACTTGACAATACTGAAGTTGCCTTGAAAAGTAGTATTAATTTGATAGCTTCATCGACAACCTATCAAATTTGGCGCCGTTGCCTGGGAATTCGGTTAGTATTTTAAATATTTTGATTCTTATTTTGATTTTTCTTTTATTTTTTTTTATTTTTATCTTTATTTTTTTTATTTAACGCACATACATTTAATTTAATTTTAGTTATTTTGTAGTTTTTAGTCATTCTTGGTTTAGCAAAAAAATCTTTGTTCTTGTTTTTATTAAGAATTTCTCTTGAGAAATACTTGAGGCTAGTTTGAATACACTTTGGCTATGAAAGACTTGGTACTTAAGTTGTCTATTGTGACGCACCTCTCTTTCCTGGAGTGGACCCAACAAGTTTCTCTTATCTCTTATTTGAAATCTTTTTCTAAAGCAAGAACAAAAGAAAAAGAGAAGTAACAGAGGAACAACTTCCAGCAGATTGCGTAGTGCATGACCAGAGCTAACCCGGGAGAATTTTATCAAATTAACCCGGAAGTCGAAAGGAATTTGCGTAAGCTGCGAAGAAGATTGAAATTTGGGTGTTCTACTGAGGGAACACTTCCTACATCTGAAGTCATTCCACCTTCATTATCTCCAATCACAAACATATCATCCAATCCTTTACCTGATTATAACCCAAACAATATGGCACAAAGAACCATCAGACAATTAGCCACCTCCCATAATACAGCTATCCGAAGTAACGTTGAATATCCTAATGAGGAGTGGGAGCTGAGACCTGACCTGTTAAATGCCTTACCAAAGTTCAATGGGTTATCAAGGGAGAATACACACAAGCACTTGAGAATATTTCACATGTTGTGTGAAAACTTTAAATCTCCCAGGATCACAATAGAGAACCTTAAAATGAGAGCTTTTCCTTTTACTCTTCAAGGCGCAGCTCAAGATTGGTGGTATTATCTCTCTGCACGTATTACAAATTGGGAAACTATTGAGAGACTTTTTCTTGAGAAGTATTTTCCTACATCTAGATTATCAGCTATCCGTAGAGAAATTCAAGATATAAAATAGAGAGATAGAGATAATCTTAGTGAATATTGGGAAAGATTCAAGAAACTATGTTCTTCATGCCCTCAATTCCAAATAGAAGATTTTATTTTAAGCTTTTATGAAGGCTTAAGTCCTACTGATAGGTCATGGGCAGATGCTGCAAGCGGAGGATCTTTCTTAGACAGGTCACCAGAAGATGGTATAGATCTAATAGAACGAAAGGCAGTAGACAATCAACAGTATGACACAAGAGAAAATTCAGTGACATTGTTGAAGGAAGTGCATGAAATTGATAATGGTGCAGTTGATGGAAAGAGGATAGATGAAAGATTGAATAAGCTAGAAAGCAAACTCGACGAGATTGTAAGTTTGTTTAAAACCTCAACTCCACAAATTGCTAAGAAGTGTGGAATTTGCATTTCAACTAACCATTATACTGATGAATTTCCTAGCTTGGTGGAAACCATTGTGGAAAGTTCATCTCAAGTTTTTGCTGCAAACATGATTGGAGGAAATGGACCATACCAGAATTATTATGACTCAACCTCCAATAGGTATCAGCAAAACAGACAACCTTATGTTCCACCTCAACAAAGGCAACAACCTCAACTTGAAATGTCACTACAAGATTTCATGAAAACAATACTTGAGCAAAATTCAGAAATCAAGAAATCAATTGTAGAGTTGACTTAGAGGGTGGAAAAATTAGAGGCTAAGGAGTCAAATAAACTACCTGCACAAACAATGATCAAACCGCAAAATGTAAGTGCTATTACTTTGAGAACGGGTAAGCAAGTAGAAGGCCATGAAGGAGCCCAAGAGGATGAAGATAAGGAGAAAAAAGGAGTGCAAATTGATGACAATGGAGGACCAAGTGAAACCATCACTTGAGACTACCACTGATAAATCCAGGTTAGTATCATCTAACTCTTCTTCTAAAAATTCTTCTTCATCTTATTCTCCACCTCCTCCATATCCAAATCGGTTGAAACCGAAAAAAAATGGAGGAATTAGACCAAGAGATCTTAAATACTTTCAAAAAGGTGGAGATCAACATTCCCTTGCTAGATATTGTTAAGAAAATCCCTAAATACGCCAAGTTTTTGAAAGAAATTTGCACAAATAGAAGGAGTTTTAGGGATAATGAGGTTGTGAATTTGGGAAGAAATGTGTCAAGCTTGATTAAGAAGCATATTGAAATATGACGAAAATGCAAGGATCCAGGTATGTTTTCTGTTCCATGTGTTATTGGAAATTCAAAGTTTGAAAATGCCCTGCTAGATTTAGGGGCTTCCATAAATGTAATGCCCTTATCAGTGTTTACTTCTCTATCTTTGGGACCTCTTAAGACTACTGGTGTGGTCATTCAACTGGCCAACCGTAACACAGTTAACCCTGCAGGTGTGCTTGAGGACGTCCTTGTCCGAGTAGACAAGTTAATTTTTCCTGCAGATTTCTATATCTTGGACATGAAGGATGATGAAGGAATCAGTCAAACAACTATTATCTTGGGAAGACCTTTCATGATGACAGCACAGACCAAGATAGATGTGCATGCAGGATCATTGACAATGGAGATAGGAGACGAGAAGGTGCGGTTCAACGTGTTGGAACCTGGGAAGCACCAGATTAAATATCATTCTTTGTTTTGTATTGATTTATCAAGTGATGTTGTAAACAATTTTTCTTTTTCAAATATGTCGTGCCTAATTTTGGACGAAAAAGGAAACTATAAAGCAGGTAATATTGAGGACGCGATATTAATAGATGATACCTCTGTGGCGTCCGAGTGTGATGTTGAGGTGGCTGAGATTACCTTAGGCAGTAAAAGTTTGCCATTTGTGGTGCAACCACCCATTTTGGAGTTGAAACCTTTACCGTCCCATTTGAAATATGCTTATCTTGAGAGGGATGGGAAACTTCCTGTTATTATATCTGCATTGCTTACTGATGAGCAGGAAAAACAACTATTACAGGTCATCAGAGACCACAAGAAAGCAATAGGCTAGACTTTAGCAGATATTCCTGGTATTAGCCCTTCTTTTTGCATGCATAGATTGAGGTGAATATGCATGATTTGATATGATTGAGGCATTGCTTGTTTTAGCTACTTGGCCAAATAAACTTGTCCTAACATTAATCCATTGGAACTCCCTTTGAGCCTTAAGCCTATTTTTCTTGTTTCCAGTCATTGTCAAAAGAGAAAAGAAGAAAAATCATATGTTCCTTACCTTAGGAAAGAAGAAGGAGTAATGGATTCTGTTAGAAGTAAAGTGAGGAATAAGTGTATGGGTGAGTACCTCACCCACAAAATAAAGATAAAAGCAAAAAGGAAGATGAAAAGTTGGAGTTTTAAAAAGAAAAAAAAAGCAAAAAGGAAGATGAAAAGTTGGAGTTTTAACAAGGAAAAAAAAAAGAAAAGAAGAAGAAAGAAAAAAAAATCTTCCTTGAAAGAAGCAAGAAATAAAGTCGTTTTTGAAATCAAGTATCATTACTCTTTCTATATCAATTTCAAAAACTCAGAAATTCCAAGAAAATTCCCTACCTTTGCCTTGGCCTCAATAAAACCTTAAAAAGCCCTCATGATCAATAATTGCATGTTTTATGAAGTATGTGAATGATAGAGTCTTGTTAATATCAAGGGTGTCTACTTACATGGGTATTTTGAGTGTAAACACAAGCCAAAAACACTTGAGAGAGTTGGAGAGGAATAGATACATATTGACTTGAGTTTTATCGTTCATATTTTATTTTCTTGGGAATTCAAAAAGGTCAACTTATGTGTGAAGAATAGAGTGATTTCATTTGCATGTTCATGACAAAGTAATGTCTGGATGATTGATCTATGTCTAGTGCTACTCATTCTTTTGATCCAAATGCAAATATGGAATAAAATGACTCATAACAAAGTCTTGGAATTAATCAATTTGCCCAGGAGTGCAAAAGGATAAGTGTGGGGGGTGTGATGAGTGCATATTTATGCCCACATTTATGCTTTAAAATTCAAATTTTTGATAGAATAATTGTGCTTAAATGATTGATTTTAAGTGAATTTGTGATGATTGGAATTGTTGGGTTTGGGAATTAAAGAGATGTAAAAAGTGAGTTTTAGCGCATAAAATATTCTTGGATGTTCTTACGTTTATTTGTGCAGCTGAAATTATAAGTTCTATTGGTCCAAAGGGCAATTCAAGGCCCAAAATCAGATTTTATTTGGAAAATAATGCATGATTATTTTAGCTATTGAGAATGTACTTTGATTGACATTATTGTGAATAATCTAGAAAGGTTTTGCATTTGATTGAGAATTTACTTTGGTTAAATGGATGATCTCCCTCAAATTAATTGAGAATGTACTTTAATTAATTTGAAACTTAAACAATAATCAATTGAACAATTATCCGTGAATAACCGATGACAAATCTATCTTGGAAAAGCAGTGAAATTAGCCTATTTAATTATAACTGTTTTATAAGTTTATTATTTGTTCTTTAAACATTCTCCAAACATCATTTTTAATCATAAGCATTGCATAACATAAGAGTCAGATATTCAAAAGCAATTCGGTGTTCGTTGGGAGACGACTCAAGGTTACTTTAACCCTATCTACCTTCTTGAATACTACTTGGCAATACTGAAGTTGCCTTGAAAAGTAGTATTAATTTGATAGCTTCAACGACAGCCTATCAAAAGGTCAAAGTTGACAGCATGTTAACTTGGTCATGACACCAACATTGGGTCTTTCCTCCACCAACGGCTGCCCAAAACCTAGTTTTTCGGCTCTACTCACACTTAAACATTTAAAAGAACTCTCATCCATTCAAAAAATATGAAAAAATTACGTAAAATGTCTTTGGCTACTTATGTGCCCACAGTTGGCTCCTGCCGCATAAGTTTTTGTACAAAACCAGATTTTTGTTCGTGTAATCGTTTATAGGATCCTTGTAATCGATTACAATGGTCAAAAAGGCCTACACTTGATTACCAAGGCATAATTTGAAAGATCTTTGAGTATATATTCTAGCAAAACAAGATTCAACTCATTTGGAGTTCGGTAGATAAAGTTAAGAGCGAAACAACTAGCAAATGTTAGAGTTGACAGGAATATATAAAGTGTTAGCTTTAAGGATTAAATTGTACCTACTCAGATGTCCAAAAATTACAAATTAATAGTCATTGTAAAACGTTTTTAGTCTAGTTTCTAATAAAAAAGAATCACATCATTTGGAGGTCGGTGGGAAAAGTTATCACTAAAATAGCCAGCAAAGGTCAAAGTTGACAACATGTTAACTTGGTCATGACACCAACATTGGGTATTTCTTCCAGGCTGCCCAAAACCCAGTTTTTAGGTTCTACTCACTTAAATATTAAAAAAAACTCTCATCCATTCAAGAAATATGAATTAATTACGTAAAATGTCTTTAGCTACTTATGTGCCCACAGCTGGCTCCTACAACACAAGCTTTTGTACAAAACCAAATTTTTTTTTTCGTGTAATCGTTTACAGGTTCCTTGTAATCGATTACAATGGCCAAAAAGGCCTACACTTGATTACCAAGGCATACTTTGAGTTCGGTGGAGAAAGTTAAGAGCAAAACAACCAACAAAGGTTAGAGTTGGCAAGAATATATAAAGCGTTAACTTCAAGAAATAAACTATACCTACTCAGATGTCCAAAAATTATAAATTGGTAGTCATTGGAAAGTTTTTTGAGTCTAGTTTCTAATAAAAAAGAATCAAATCATTTGGAGGTTGGTGGGAAAAGTTATCATTAAAATAGCCAACAAAGGTCAAAGTTTACAACATGTTATCTGTTGAGACCTCGGCAAGTGTACCGAATCGTACAAGTAATAAACCGGTAAGTCCGGAAATCGTTTTCCCAAGAGATTTGTTTTGATTCACAGAATGATTAAAGTTTACTAATTTAGCGATTAATTTTACAACAAAAGTAAGATTTGCATACAGATGAAATTAAAGTGGTAAAAACAGATGAATTAAAATTCACTGGGGTTGATTTTCAAGTTCATCACTCAAGTAATTTTTTTCTACTAACACAATTCCTCAAAATTTAGCATCAACATCCTAGGCGCATGCAGTCCTGATCTCTCAGATGACTGTTCAGAATCATTCAAACTAAATCCTAATCTCTTAGATAATTCAGTTATCAGATTTGCCTTAATCACAATGTCACAGATGACTAAGAATTTCCTCCTATGTCTAGGACTCGAAATCCATTAGCAATTCTATCCTAGGTCCGCGGTCTCATACATTTCCCAATGATTTAACCGTTCAAATAGCTCAGATTCCCATCAAAAGCATGAATAATAAGGATAGAACACATAATTCAAACAAGTTCATGCATTAATAGAAAAATTACATAGAAGTTCAGAAATTTACTCTCAACCCCAGTGAAATGGAGTTCTAGCTACACATATACATCATAGAAGCGATAAAGGATGGATTGGATGGTAGAAAGTGGTGAAATTCCACTCCGGAGCACCCAAAACGAGCATGGACACGAGCTGCAGAGTCCCCCCTGGCTTCTCCCCTCCAGAACTGCCTGGTTTCTGCCTCTGGATCGCGTTTTTAAAGAAAGAACCTTAAGTGATTTTTCGCTGGGCGACGAATGTACGCTCGCTGGGCGAGCTGTTCCAGCTCGCTGGGCGAGCTGTTCCAGCTCGCTGGGCGAGCAGAGTCAACTCGCTGGGCGAGTCAAACAGTAAAGTCAACGCGTGAACAGTAAAGTCAACGGATGAATAGTGCCGGTCAACGCGTGAATAGTGACTCTTTATTTTCTTCTCCAATCCTTATTTAACTGCAAAATAAACACACAACAACACTCAAACTGATATAAAATCAACAATATATACATATTATACAACTTTTCATGAGATTTTACTCCATAATGTATCAAAGGAGATTAAAATAAGTGCTTAGGATATGCAATTCTTGGCACTTATCACACCCCCAAACTTGAACTTTTTCATGTCCTCATGAAAAGCAATATCAACAGAAAAACGAACCCAACAAAGCAGTTAGTATTCCATCACATAATCTCTGTCACAAAAGTAAGGATTGTACCTACACCTCCAAATATTCAGATCAAATGTTATAACTTCTATATTAACAAGTTCTTGAATCCGAAATGATAAGACAACCAGAAAGAGAATAGTACAAATGTGCTCAATCAGTGTTTACCTCAACCTGCAAGTGTTTACACTCAAATTCACGCTCAAAGGGTTATCAACTACTTCATCAACTTTTGCAAGTCATCTCATATACACATCAAACATTCTGATTTAAATCAAAAGGACTTTCTCAGGTTATAACTTGGCTTGGCTAGAAGAAACATGGTTTTACAGGGAAACAAAACAACACTAAAGAAGAGGAGAACAAGAACATAACAACATTGAAACTTTATTCATCAACTACCTCTTCATTCATCACATAACACAATTTTTTTTTTTTTTGAATTTTTCTCTAACTTTGATACTTTATCATATTTACATGATACATTAACCCTTTTTTTTTTTTTTTTTTTTATCAGTTTAAGATTTAACTGATTATGATTTCCCCCAAACTTAATTTCTACCTATCATCTTGACAAATATGTTTCTTGTTCTCTTCTCCTAGAGTGTTGGATAAGGTAGATTTTTCTGTAAGAAGCTCAGGGTTCACAACAAATATATATAAGGCTCAAACAGGATAACAAAGGATGAATATTCACATATGGGTAGTCATCTGGCCAAGTAGCTAATTTCATCAAACAAAACTGCCTTTCTCATTTCTAAACCAGAATGCATCTGTATCAATAAGAATTATGCAAAAATCGAATTTATAGCAATAATAACTTCTCACTTGCTTTCAAAGCTGTCTCAGTACACTCAGATATTCAACTTCTGGGTCACAATCAGTCAAATTCAAGAACGAGTCATATATAATCATAACACAAGTTCTAAAACTCAGATTCTGCAATAACAATCTCACAATCATGCCAGTTATCATGGACATAATTCAAAATTCAAATTCAAACTTCAAACACACATTTCACAATCAAATCATTGCAGAAACATAATTCAATCCACACAACCAAACAGATTCAGATTCAATCCACACAACCAAAATAAGTGAAAACATAAATAGATAGAGTTAGAAAGCTGGGTTGCCTCCCAGTAAGCGCTTGTTTAACGTCTTTAGCTTGACACTAAGAATCTCTCTATGATTGAGCCAATGGTTTGAAATCATCCTTCATGAATATTATATGCATGGAATAAGAAGAAGGACTTATTCCTTTCAGATCAGAATTTAACCAACCTACAGCTCCTTTGTCCACTTTCAAGAATTCAATTAACTTTTCTCCCTCCAGAGTGGATAAAGCATTGTTGATGATCACAAGTTCATTGTCATCTTTGTCAAGAAAAGCATACTTCAAATGTGAAAGTAGAAACTTCAAGTCCAGCTTCTTTTCTTTTATCTCTTTTTCATCAGATGGAATCTCCTTCAAAGCATCTAGACTTTGTATACATTCATCAATTAACTTCTCTTCATCTACAAGTAAAAATTCACAAGCATCAACAAGAGTTCTTTCAAGAGGTGATGATATGTGCATCGTCTTCTGTGCCATCATGCAGACTTCCTCAAGCTCATCAGTTTGAAAGCATGTATCTTCATCATTTGGGTGAGACATTGCTTCAAAAACATTAAAATTTACTTCTTCATTCTCAACTCTCAATTTAAGCTTTCCATCATCAACATCAATCAATACTCGAGCAGTCTTCATGAATGGCCTTCCCAAAATCAAAGGAATTTCTTTATCCTCTTCCATCTCCATGACAACAAAATCCACTGGAAATAAGAATTTGTCTACCTTTACCAACACATCTTCTACTACTCCATGCGGATATTTGATTGATCTGTCTGCCAATTGTAGAGTCATGCGTGTGGGCTTCAACTCTAATTCTCCAATCTTCTTAAACATTGACAAAGGCATAAGATTGATGCTGGCTCCAAGATCAATTAACGCTTTCCCAATAGCCAGTTTACCAATGGTGCATGGAATTGTAAAACTGCCTGGATCTTTAAACTTTGGTGGAAGCAACTTCTGAATGATAGCACTGCACTGGCCTTGTACTTCTATAGTTTCTTCCTCAATATACTTTCTCTTCTTTGTGAGCAAATCTTTCATGAATTTCGAGTAAGCAGGTATTTGTTTCAGTGCTTCTGAGAAGGGCATCTTGATTTCCAACTTCTTGAAAATATCAATGAAACTCTGGAACTGTCTTTCCTTATCCTTTTTAGAGGAAACCTTTGGATATGGAAGAGTTTTCTCATACATCTGTTCTTTCTTTTTCTCTCCCTCTCTCTCTTTTTCACTTTCTCTATCCTCTTTCTCTTCTTCTTCATCTCCCTGTTTACTCATCTCATCTTTTTCTTCACTCACTTTTTTCTCAATCCCTCTTTCTTCCAGCATTCTTCCAGATCTTGTGGTAATAACATTGCAGTTTTCCTTTGGATTTACTTCAGTGTTTGCCCCAAAGTCCTTCTCTGGTTTTTCTTCCAACTTTTTAGCTAATTGACCCACCTGAATCTCCAAATTCCTAAGTGAGGCTTCTGTACTCTTATGGTTGGAAATTGATACCTGCATAAACTGCTGAAGAGTTTCTTCGAGTTTTGAAGTTCTGTCTGTCAGAGTAGGTTGTTGCTGAAAGTTCTGTGGAGGTGGTCTATTGAAAGGAGTAGCTTGTCCCATACTCGGATGAGGTCTCCATCCTTGATTAAAACTTTGACCTTGATTATAATTCGTCTGAAGACCTTGATTTCCCATATAATTTACTTCTTCATGAGACATGCCTTGCACTACACATTGACCATTATTATGATTTCCTCCGCATAATTCACAACTTTGAACCATCTGATGTTGAGTTTGAGAAACAGTCTGTAGTTCTTTAGGTAGCTGAGATAACTTCTTCATTAATGTCTCAAGTTGCTGAGTCATAATCTTGTTCTGAGCTAGTAAAGCATCTTGAGATTGAAGCTGAAGAACACCTTTTTGTTGAAATTGAGCTCTTTCACTCTGAACTTCATTATCATTCGCAGCCATGTTTTCAATCAGATCATGTGCTTCTTCAGGCGTCTTCCATCTGATACTACCTCCAGCTGATGCATCTAACATTAACTTTGTTTGAGATTTCAACCCTCCAAGAAACAGATTTAGCAGTGTAGGCTCATCAAATCCATGAGTAGGGGTTTTTCTCAGTAGGCCTTTGAATCTATCCCATGCTTGACCTAGAGTCTCATCAGCATCCTGTTGGAAAGAAGAGATCTCCTGCTTTCCCTTATTGACTTTGGACTGAGGGAAGAACTTGTTCAGGAATTTAGCAACCACATCATCCCAGACTGTCAGACTATTCTCTGGAAAAGAATTCAGCCACATTTTTGCATTACCAGCCAATGAGAATGGAAATAAGCTGAGTCGAATTGCTTCATCTGGAACCTGGTGAATCCTCACTGTATTACAGATCTCCATGAAAGTAGCCAAGTGAGTGTATGGATTCTCGTGAGATAATCCATGAAACTGATTGTTCTGCACCAGATGAATAAGAGCTGGCTTCATCTCCATGTTAGCAGCATTCACCACTGGTCTTGCAATACTGTTGAAGTGCAGAGGTCCTGAGAAAGTATTATAATCTGCAAGAGTACGTCTTCCTTGCCCAGAACCTTCTCCAGTACGATTATCTTCCATTTCTTCTTTTTCTTGACCAGATGATGAGTCCAGAATTTCTTCAGAAATAGCAGAGGCTTCTCTGAATTCTCTACTTTGTCTCCTTCTTCTGCTGTTGTTCCTTCGAGCAGTTCTTTCAATTTCCGGATCAAAAAGTAGATTTTCAACCTGTTCTCTGCTTCTCATACAAAACACAAACTAAAAGGAAATAATCCAAAACAACACAATTTCTACAAATGATAACAATTATGCACAAGAATTCAAATATAATCACAATAAATACTTAAACAACAGATAGCAAAAATCAACTAAACCAGATAAACAACAAACAATCAACGAAAACAAAAACAAATCCCCGGCAACGGCGCCAAAAACTTGTTGAGACCTCGGCAAGTGTACCGAATCGTACAAGTAATAAACCGGTAAGTCCGGAAATCGTTTTCCCAAGAGATTTGTTTTGATTCACAGAATGATTAAAGTTTACTAATTTAGCGATTAATTTTACAACAAAAGTAAGATTTGCATACAGATGAAATTAAAGTGGTAAAAACAGATGAATTAAAATTCACTGGGGTTGATTTTCAAGTTCATCACTCAAGTAATTTTTTTCTACTAACACAATTCCTCAAAATTTAGCATCAACATCCTAGGCGCATGCAGTCCTGATCTCTCAGATGACTGTTCAGAATCATTCAAACTAAATCCTAATCTCTTAGATAATTCAGTTATCAGATTTGCCTTAATCACAATGTCACAGATGACTAAGAATTTCCTCCTATGTCTAGGACTCGAAATCCATTAGCAATTCTATCCTAGGTCCGCGGTCTCATACATTTCCCAATGATTTAACCGTTCAAATAGCTCAGATTCCCATCAAAAGCATGAATAATAAGGATAGAACACATAATTCAAACAAGTTCATGCATTAATAGAAAAATTACATAGAAGTTCAGAAATTTACTCTCAACCCCAGTGAAATGGAGTTCTAGCTACACATATACATCATAGAAGCGATAAAGGATGGATTGGATGGTAGAAAGTGGTGAAATTCCACTCCGGAGCACCCAAAACGAGCATGGACACGAGCTGCAGAGTCCCCCCTGGCTTCTCCCCTCCAGAACTGCCTGGTTTCTGCCTCTGGATCGCGTTTTTAAAGAAAGAACCTTAAGTGATTTTTCGCTGGGCGACGAATGTACGCTCGCTGGGCGAGCTGTTCCAGCTCGCTGGGCGAGCTTCGGTCGCTGGGCGAGCTGTTCCAGCTCGCTGGGCGAGCAGAGTCAACTCGCTGGGCGAGTCAAACAGTAAAGTCAATGCGTGAACAGTAAAGTCAACGGATGAATAGTGCCGGTCAACGCGTGAATAGTGACTCTTTATTTTCTTCTCCAATCCTTATTTAACTGCAAAATAAACACACAACAACACTCAAACTGATATAAAATCAACAATATATACATATTATACAACTTTTCATGAGATTTTACTCCATAATGCATCAAAGGAGATTAAAATAAGTGCTTAGGATATGCAATTCTTGGCACTTATCATTATCTCACTCAAATTGTTTTGGCTACTTATGTGCCCACAACTGGGTCCTGTAGCACAAGTTTTTGTACAAAACCAGATTTTTGTTCTTGTAATCGTTTAGAAGGCCCTTTAATCGATTACACGAACAATAATATGGTTTTGTACAAAAACTTGTGCTGTATAAACCAACTGTGGGCACACAGGTAGCCAAAGACATTTTACGTAATTTTTTCATATTTCTTGAATGGATGAAAGTTCTTTTGAATGTTTAAGTGTGAGTAGATCCTAAAAACTGGGTTTTGGCCCATCCTTGGTCGAGGAAAGACCTAATGTTGGTGTCATGACCAAATTAGGCGAAGTCCTGAAACAAGTGTAGGTTATTTTGTACCTTGTAATCGATTACAAGGGCCTTGTAATCGATTACAAGGTACAAAATGGCGTAACTTGTTTCAAGACTTCACCTAACCTTGTCATGACACCAAAATTCGATCTTTCCTCCACCATGGACTGTCCAAACCTCAGTTTTGAGGCTCTACTCACACTTAAAAACTAAAAATACCTCTCATCCATTCAAGAAATATGAAAAAATTACGTCAAATGTCTTTGGCTACCTGTGTGCCCACAACTGGCTCCTACAGCATAGGTTTTATTACAAAACTATATTTTTGTTCGTGTAATTGATTACAAGGGCCTTGTAAACAATTACACGAACAAGAATATGGTTTTGTACAAAAACTTGTGATGCAAGATCCAGCTGTGGGCACATAAGTAGCCAAAGGCAATTTGAGTGAGATAACATGCTGTCAACTTTGACCTTTCTGGCTATTTTAATGATAACTTTTCCCACCGACCTCCAAATGATGTGATTCATTTTTTTATTAGAAACTAGACTCAAAAATATTTCCAATGACTACTAATTTATAATTTTTGGACAACTGAGTAGGTACAATTTATTTCTTAAAGTTAACACTTTATATATTTTTGCCAACTCTTACCTTTGCTAGTTGTTTTGCTCTTAACTTTCTCCACCAAACTCGAAATGAGTTGATTCTTGTTTTGTTGGAATCTAGACTCAAAGAGCTTTCAAATGACTACCAACCCATAATTTTTAGACCAATGTACTAGATGTTGTTAATTTTCCAAAAGCAACGTTTTTCTAAGCTTCCTAAATGAGTTTACTTTTAGTTATTGTTTCATGTTTCTTATTTTAGATGCGTGAGTGAGTTTAATGGTCATGGGTGATGTTTAGTGCACAAATGAAAACATTAAGTTATTGAATTGTTGAGAAAAAAAAGGTCATTTAGGTGCTTTCATGTAAGTTAGATGTGGTTCATGAGCATTGGTGTCCATTTTCTGCCTTGGTAATCGATTACAAGGATATTATAATCGATTACTAGAGGCCTGAGGACCATTTGTACAAAATTTTCAACTATACTCCCCTCAGTTTGATGAACAACACTCCCCATGAAGGCTTTTGCTATGTTTTTGCTAATTTTTTTTTTCCATTTTTTTAGATGAGTAAGTTGAATGTGAATGGTTATTTTTTAAGTGCAATGATGGTAAAATATTTTAACATTCAATGATGACCATAGGTTCATTGTATTCCATTACTATTAACCTGACCATGTTCATTACAATGATACCATTATACATTAATCATAAAAAATAATATAGTCATCTTAAAAACTAATACAATTATCTTTATTAAGCACACATCCATTTCCTTGAACTCTACAAATTTTTCTCTAGGAAAAAAAAAACGCACCACTAGAGTCTACCTATCTAACTAATAACTCATTCAACAAATTTATATCTAGCTTAACATTGTCACAATTGTAAAAACCAACTGAATGATGTCTTTGCAATTAACTTCCTCTGGTGCAGGGTCAATCTTCCATTCAAATCACCAACATACTTCGTTTTGAAAGAATGACGCACATTCAACTGCATGAAAAATAAATCAATGACCAAAGGGTAAAATGAAAATGGGTACATTGAAAATACTAAAGGGTAAATCAAAATGGAGTAAGTGAAAAGGGGAAAGGGGAAAGGGAACATGGGAAAGGAGAAATTGACAATGCAAAGGGGAAAGGAAATAACTTCTTACCAGAGTTTTCCATTGCTTTAGCAAAGTCTCATCGGATTGTCTCGCTAGAGAAGATGACCTTTTATGCTTGCTTCATGAGAGAGAAAGGAGAGGAACCATATGCTCTGAGAGAGAGCACACACAAAATGAAAATGAAAGTGTAGAGTAGAGAGAGGGTGAAAACGAAAGTGTTTGGGGTATTTTTGGAAACCAATTTCCAGCATCCTTGCACGCTAGCTTTTTCAAAACAATATTATTTTAAATGGCCCAATAACATTTTCACACATGTCTCTTGTAAAAATGGTGTTAACAATTCGTTGTTAACATATCTGGATCCATATTTCTTTAAGGGAAAATGTCACTTTGACAAATTGTTTTGCAACTTTTTAAAAACAACCTATGTGATAGCGTGTGATTGTTTTGTTTCAAATATACAGACCAATAAAATAGTGACACATCGCCTGTTATCAAAAAGTTGTTAAAATATCATGATCCTTCTTTAAGAATTTTATCTTGATTGTAGTAGTCAAGTGACAATTTATCAAATAGTACTTATTCCAGAGGAGGAGGACTTTTTAAGTGACACATTATTTCTTGGTTAAACCACCGTCCTTATTTATGTGAGTTTTTCCCAGTTAGATCCCTGTGTTATTCTTTTTCCCCATTTAGTCCTTAAAAGTGAAAAATTGACTTAATTGGATCACTGTTGTTAAATTGGTTTAACGAGATTAAGTTTTTTATAACCTAACACATTGACGTGGTAATTTTTTTATACGTGGCATTCACAGAGTTTTATAGATGGAATTTGATAATATTTAACATTTTAAAAATAGGGATTTGTGAAATGTGTAATGTGATTAAGAATTAACTTTTATTTGCATTTTATATTAAATGCCAGGTTCTAATTAACTTGGCTCCAATTATTTTTTTTATCAGATTTACCTAAAATTTAATCAAATTCTTTTAGTTTGGTTATAAATTCCTAGGTCAGAGAAATTAAATCTGACTAAACCCTAATTAATTCCAAATTGGGAAATTTCTCTTTTAAGAACAAAAGCAACGTCCTAGTGGTGACGCGAAGCGACGACACTATGGAGGCATAATTCAGACGGTGTTCTCGCCTTCGATGGAGGCTAGCGGTGAAATCGCAAGGCCTTCGTCGCCCAAGGGGCACTATCTTCTTCTTCATTTTTCCCTCTTTTCTCGTTCTCGACAACCTCCTAAGGAGGGACAACTTTCTTCTTTTCTTCTCATTCGCGGATCTAGTGGGGGGTTTTGCACGTAGGAGATAAGTTTTCCAATGGCTAGGGCGTAAACCCCTTCCTCACGGCATATT
Source organism: Vigna nakashimae (assembly GCA_034642375.1). Taxonomy (NCBI): domain Eukaryota; kingdom Viridiplantae; phylum Streptophyta; class Magnoliopsida; order Fabales; family Fabaceae; genus Vigna; species Vigna nakashimae. The sequence goes on from CM067758.1 coordinate 33,963,202, forward strand.
GAGGGGCTATAGCGGTGGCGCCATCAATCATCTGAGCATGGGCGTACCCGGACAGTGGGAGTCGCGATGGTGGACACAGGTTTAGTTTTGACCGTGCCGGAGTGCGAACGACATCGCGATGGCGGAAGGAGACGACGGCGACGCGTCGATGTTGGGAATGAGCCATGAAGAACAAAACCTTTGAGATTGTAATGTTTTTGGATTTTAATCTTATGTTTGGGGTTGTTGATCTGAGCTTCTCTGCAGGTTAGGGATCTACGATTGGTGTTTTGTGAATTTGGGGGTATCTGCTGCTTGTGGGTGGTTTTGTAGGTTGGGTCGTGAGGAAGAAGATGATGATGGTGGTGGAAGGAGTTGAGGTTTGATATTCTGGTTTACGTGGTCCGATGTTGTGTTGGGATAATGTAAGTACTTATTACAGATTGTGGTTGAAGAAGGTATGCCCGTGATGTTGACGATGGTGGCCATGATTGTTGACTATGGTTGAAAAATCCATCAACAAACCTTATTTTTAAAATATTAAATATTATCAAATTCCATTTATAGAGCTATGTAAATGCCACATATAAAATATTACCATGTCAACGTGCCAGGTCATAAAAAAATTTAACCCCGTTAAGCCAATTTAACGATAGGGACTTAATTTAACCCCTCAGCATAAACTTGGTTATGACCGCCCATTTTCGAAAAATTTGAAAAACTATCAAAGCAAGCTCTGATACCAATTGTCGGATCAATCGGTACCGTTATAGAGTCGCGCAGCGGAATAAAATACTTAGAAAGCGTGTTACGGTCACAAATCAAGTTATGATGGTCCGTTTTAGAAAAACAATTTTCTTAGAGAAAATTTATCAAACAGTTGATATGCGTAAAAGATAAAGAGTGTAGGGAATAAGAAAATCAACACAGAATTTTTATCCTGGTTCGAATCAAAAGATTCTACGTCCAGTCGTTAATCACTATAAATAGTGATTAACCTTTTTCACTAAATATGGTTTCACAGATTACAAAAATAGTGAATAAAGCAGATAAATAAACCTTCCTTCGACGAACGAACCGGAAGAAGAACACTCTGCCAACTCGAAGAGAACCGCTCCGACTTTCGACAAACGAAAAGCGAGCTTCTCCTATTCACGAGACCAGGCAGAGCACCTTGCTAACTCGAAGAGAGCTTGCTCCGACTATCGACACACGACACACGAGCCTCTCCTGTTCACGAGACCAAGCAAGGGAACTTGAACTATAGCTTCTGAGAACTTCCTCTGACAAACAGTATTCTGCAAGAGCTTCTGTTCAACAACGTTACCTTCTGATTTCTCCAAATCAAAATATATAGCCAAGTACACTGAATGCCAAAGGACAGCTCCCAACTGCCATGAATAATCGATTATTGTAAGTGATAATCGATTATTCAAGTCCGTTACAGGTTTTCAAAAATGTGATAATCGATTATATGAAGTGATAATCGATTATTCAAGTATGACTTGTGATAATCGATTATTGCTTAATCATAATCGATTATTGCAGGTTAAAAATGCAAGTTTTACAAGGTTTACAAGAATTTCCTACTACATTTAATTTCTACAACTTGCTTTTAACTAATTCTAATATCTTCTTCAACTAAAACATCTTGTAGCATCATCAAAACAAATTTCTTCAAGATTTACCAATACTCCTTATTGGTAACAATCTCCCCCTTTTTGATGATGATCAAAAATTCAATTTAAAAGCAAGTTTGGCTTACCTGCAAAGCATACAAGCTAACAGACAACAACAAGGTTAGCAATATCTGTAATAATTTATATTTCTCCCCTTGTATTATTCTTCTCCCCCTTTTTGATCAGAAGCAAAAAGATCGGATGTTAAAGGCTCCCCCTAAATATGATCTCCCCCTCAATTAATCAAAGGATGCATTTCAAAACATAAATAAAATTGAAATTTCATAACATGAAAGAGCATAATACCTCATATATCTTCCCCTGAATGTAATAATCCCCTTTTAAAAACAGACTCCAAAAAATGTAAAAAAAGTTTTTTTTTTTTTTTTTTACGAAAACTTAAGATAATCGATTATTACTTTAAATAATCGATTATGTGCGAGTCAAATTGTCAAAATCCAAATTTTTGAGGACGAAATAATCGATTATTACCTTTGGTAATCGATTATTTACGTTAATTTCCGAAAAACACAAATTTGGGCCAAATTTTCAACTTTAAGACACATCTAACATTCATAAATTATTTCAAGGCTCTTAAAAAATACCAGGATATCATAGAGTCTTCTTTTTCTTTTGAAAAATTAACCTGCAAAACAAAACAATAGAGTTTTGGTCCCCATAATCTCATTTGGGTCCTTTGAGGTTAGAGACAATTTACTTTATAACAGGAATCCAAACATATTTTCCATTTGGAACATCAAAATGTTTAATTCTACATTTGTTAGAAGTGTGCCCCTTTTTCATACAATAAAAGCATGTGACAACATTTGGATTTCTATAAGACACAGTTCCTTTTTCAACCCATACCCTACGAGTTCTTTTAATTTGGTTCTTACTTTTAAAAACACTTTTGTTTTTATAAACCTTTCTAACAGTTATAGGCATTTCAACATTATTATTTCCAGTTGCAACTTCAAGAAGATTTTCAAGAATATCAATATCAAGCATATGATTCTTACATGAAAGACATTCAACAGGATGTTCAACATTTGAAGACTCTTTCATTTCCAAGTTGCAAATTTTATTTCTCAAACTTACTTCCTCATCTAATGCCTTCTCATATTTAATTCGCAATTCTTTAAATTCCTTTTTCAAATTTTTATGAGCAACATTCAATTTTTCAGATTCATCAAGCAATTCAAGAAAAGCTTTTTGCAAATCAAATTCACTAGATTCAGAATTAGAACAACTTACTTGGCTTGCAGTGTCATCAACATTAGCTGTCAAACATAAGTTTACTTCTTCAACAGAATCACTTGAACTAGAGGTGGTTGATGCATTATCCTCCGACGCAATGTGAACCTTTTTCTTCTTGTGGATTTTCTTTTCTTTTCTTTCTTTACTTCTTTTGTTGCTTGAACAATAAGCTTTCACATGGCCTCTTTCACCACATCCATAACATCTGAAGCTTGAAGAGGAACCTTGATAGTCCTTCTTTTCCTTCAAGATTTTGCTTTCAGATGATTTATCGTTAGCCATCAAGCATAGATTTTCTTGCTCATTAGAATCGCTTGAGCTTGAGGAGTTTGATGTAGAGCATGAGTTCGAACAAGTCAACTTAGCCACATTTGATACTTCATCATGAGTGACTCTTAAAAATTTCCACATTTCCTGAGCACTTTTATAAACAGATACTTTGAAAAAATCATCAATGGTTAGTGCAGATAAAATTATATTTCGAGCCTTAATATCAAATTGGGCTCTTCTATTTTCCTCAACAGTCCAGTCAAAATATGATTTTTCTATTTCTACACCATCAACTGTACTTTTAGGAATGTAAGGACCATTTTGTACGGTTTCCCAAATGCCTCTGTCAATTGACTCTAAAAATATTTGCATTCTTATTTTCCAAAACGCATAATTTTCTCCCATAAACAAAGGAGGTCTATCAATAGAAGCACCCTCAGCATAAACTTGGTTATGACCGCCCATTTTCGAAAAATTTGAAAAACTATCAAAGCAAGCTCTGATACCAATTGTCGGATCAATCGGTACCGTTATAGAGTCGCGCAGCGGAATAAAATACTTAGAAAGCGTGTTACGGTCACAAATCAAGTTATGATGGTCCGTTTTAGAAAAACAATTTTCTTAGAGAAAATTTATCAAACAGTTGATATGCGTAAAAGATAAAGAGTGTAGGGAATAAGAAAATCAACACAGAATTTTTATCCTGGTTCGAATCAAAAGATTCTACGTCCAGTCGTTAATCACTATAAATAGTGATTAACCTTTTTCACTAAATATGGTTTCACAGATTACAAAAATAGTGAATAAAGCAGATAAATAAACCTTCCTTCGACGAACGAACCGGAAGAAGAACACTCTGCCAACTCGAAGAGAACCGCTCCGACTTTCGACAAACGAAAAGCGAGCTTCTCCTATTCACGAGACCAGGCAGAGCACCTTGCTAACTCGAAGAGAGCTTGCTCCGATTATCGACACACGACACACGAGCCTCTCCTGTTCACGAGACCAAGCAAGGGAACTTGAACTATAGCTTCTGAGAACTTCCTCTGACAAACAGTATTCTGCAAGAGCTTCTGTTCAACAACGTTACCTTCTGATTTCTCCAAATCAAAATATATAGCCAAGTACACTGAATGCCAAAGGACAGCTCCCAACTGCCATGAATAATCGATTATTGTAAGTGATAATCGATTATTCAAGTCCGTTACAGGTTTTCAAAAATGTGATAATCGATTATATGAAGTGATAATCGATTATTCAAGTATGACTTGTGATAATCGATTATTGCAGGTTAAAAATGCAAGTTTTACAAGGTTTACAAGAATTTCCTACTACATTTAATTTCTACAACTTGCTTTTAACTAATTATAATATCTTCTTCAACTAAAACTTCTTGTAGCATCATCAAAACAAATTTCTTCAAGATTTACCAATACTCCTTATTGGTAACATACCTCACATCATATATACACCATACCAGGCACATATACACTAACACTAATTTTTAGTCAATATTGAAGGTGCGAAGAAACACTAGAAGGGGGTTTAATAGTGTTTCCAAACTTTATCATAATTTACGATCTTAACATGATGTACATAATACTTGTATGATGCTTACGTTCGGTTAGTAAACGGTATCCTACTGAGATCTTTTACTTAACCAACTTTACGCACGTTGTACAACAGTGAGCTTGGGAGAGTTTGACAAACTACATCATCTATCTATAGATAAAAACACACAAGATATTTTATACTGGTTCACCTGTTAGGGCTACATCCAATTCTCCTCTAAATAAACTTAGAGGGTTCCAGTAGATATTCAATGAAGTACAATTGAATTTAACTCACTCCTGATTGCATAGTATTATTCACCACGTTCTGTATGTTTCCCTGCCTTATGGTTGTGTAGTATTATTCACCACTCCTGGTATCCCTGATCAACAAATAACCCTCAGTTACCCTAGATTAGTTGATTATTCGCACCACTTTTGGTACTCAACTACCTGTCGAGATTTCCTTGAGTTTCACCCACTCTTGGTTATGTAGTATTATTCACCACTCATGGTATCACTGATCAATGAATAACCTTCAGTTATCCTAGATCATTTGAGTATTCGCACTACTCCTAGTACTAGATGATCTCGTCTAGATTTCCTTAACTTGTCAAAGTTAAGTTGTAAGTGTTTTGATTCTCTTCAGAATTGCAATCATAGATTTCTTACAAGTTGTTCAAACTATAACTCTCTATGAGAGGATTTGAATACAATACAAAGCAGTCTAAACACTCCCAGGTGTTTCTCTTATCTATCTTTTTCTCTCTTTACAAAAGTAAGCATACAATACAATGAGGGGTAAGGGAGATGCTTTACTTTGCTCTTTCTCTCTTTCTCTCTTGTGTCAGACACAAGCAAATATTATAATGAAGCTTGAGAGACTCTCTTGTTTTTCAATCTTTTACTCTTTCTTCAAGTGGATATTTTTATGAAGCTTAAGAGTGTTCTTCTTTTATTGAGCTCTTCTCTTTCTCCTTTTCCTTAATTGCTTAAAGAGAATTCATTGCTTAATAGATGATGAGATATCTTCACATCTTTATATTTTCTCTCCTATTGTCTCATTTTCACTATTTGGACTTAATTTGACTAATAATTATTATTTTAATTAATTTGAATTATTTGGGTTTTATTCCAATTATTATTTGCAAGACCATTTTGGAATCATGTTTTGGGACAACAAGAGTGTGGTCACGTCAGTATTATAATTTAATTTCGTTTTGAATTCGTTTATAGTGTAATTGGGTCAAACTTTATGACTTTGGACCCATTTTTGGTCAAAATTAGGATTTAAATGTCTTTTGGGGTTATAAAGACCCAAAATTAGATTTAGGGGTCTCTCTCTTCTCCTAAATTCACATTTTCTCTTAGGTTTTTGGAGCTTGGGACATTTTTCCACCTCCCGTTTCGAGGGTTTAGGTTTTATTCTCTTTTCCTTTCCATTAATGAATGAATCTCGTTTTTAATTTGTAATTGCAATTTTGTTTATGATTGCTGTTAAATTTTGCATTTTAATTTCAATTTCGTCCAGAATTTTGTTTCCCATTGCATTTTTCAATTGCGTTTTTGTTTGCGTTTTTTAAGTCTATTTTCGTTCTAGAATTGAGTTTTCATTTATTCTGTTATTGGTTTTAATGAATTCACTTCAGTTTTTCTGTTTTAATCTCGCTTTAATGATAGCTTAAGTGTTCTTGGTTGATCAATAGTGAAATTGCATCGTTTCCATGAGATTTCTAAACCGTAATTATGTTTTTGCTGCTCTAATTTGACTAATATTAAATTTGTTTGTGCACGTGCAATTCAGTACACACTTAGTTGCCTAATTGGTTTTAATCTTTGCTTAGTTGATGAAACTGTGTGGTGCATTATTTATTGAATATTAGCATTGTGTTTGCTTAATTCGCTTTTATGAAAACATGGTTAGTCTTCGCTTAGTTGGTTAACTTGTGTTTGATCAACAGTTAGAGTAATGTGTAATTGTTGTTAATCTATGATTGGAAGCATTATAATTAAGCTAGTGATCCACCATTGCAAATATGCATTTGCATTTGTGTTTAATTTCGTTGATTTTAGTTCACAAAATTTTTCACAAATACGCCCCCCACCCCCCTTCACCAAGTGTTTGATCTAATGACTAAACCAATATTTGGTCCTTGAGAGACAACCTAAGAGTCACTTGCTAGTCTATACTACACTTAATTTCATATTAATTTGATTCGGGTACGGTCTCGATCAAACATTATCGGTGGAAAGAAGAAAGGACAAGTATATGGGGCATGACAACTTATTGTCAATTAAAATGTTGGAAGAGGTATATTGAAGCACTAACTATTTTCATCCAGCACTTCTGGCGAGATTGTTGTCCACCTCAAACAACAACTACAAGCTCATGACCAAGTTTATGATGCATTTCTTCAAACATTTAAGAATCTAAAAAATCTGGTGATGACATTGTTGCCTCAACAAGGAAAAACTCAATCCACCCATCATTGTCCCAGCAGCAACTCCCTCTAATCTAGCCTACCCCAGTACAACCATCTCCCTTGTAACAATCACCTCCCCAACAACAATCTCAACAACATAAAGAAAAGAATATGATTCAGATGATAATAATGATTATTAGGACCTTTTGTTGTAGTTTTACAAACATTTATGTAGACTTTAAGACTTATTTGGTTCTTCTTTTGCTTAAATGACACAATAACTATGATATTTAATTATATGGATTTTAATGATGATTGATGATTAATGTTAATTATCGAAGGTGTGATCTATCAGTAATTCTTTTTCTGATAAGGCGTTTAACATTATTGAGGGTCATGATCCTTTGAAAATTAACATTATTGACGAATTTTAATGCTTACCAATGGATTTCTTTTGTCTAGAAATCAATTTTTTTGTAGTAGATGTAGTTTGATTGTAAAGAGAAATGACTGATCACAAAACAATATTAAGAGAATGTAATGTTGAAACCGATATATCACAGCAAAATGTTTAAAAGCGTGTTCGGACAAAACCAAGAGGGGAGAGAATTGATTCAGTTGAAAATTGCTTCTCTTTAATAGATTATTGCTTCTAAAAGTTTCTTTGATAAATATGAAAACTTACGTTGAATAAAAGTAGATAAATAAAGTAAAGAAGGATGGAGAAAAAGAACACAAGTAATTGTATACTGGTTCGGATCAAAAGACCCTACGTCTAGTTGTTAATCTCTCCAAAAAGGGGGATTAACCTTTCAACTAAAATAAATAACAATTTACAATAGAGAAATAAGGATTGAGATTATAAATCACCTCTCTTAACATATAAGAGATGAAAGACACCTCTTTTTGACGCACAAAAGGATGAACAGTTTGACTCTGCTTTGTAAGTATACTCCACCACTTAGACACACTAAGAACGAACACTTCCTCCTATAAGCACCAAGTAACACAAGCTCCCTTTCCACAAACAAAGAGTTTCTCTTAGGCACATGCTCTAATACTCTTAAATGAAAAACTACTCTTTAAGAATTGTGGAGAATACTACTTATAACCCAAGGTTCGAGTTGAGTCAAAAACTAAAAAGACATCTCCCTACTATCAGTGATAATTGATTACCAAAGGTGTGATAATCGATTATTTTTGGTCGTTATAAGGTTTGTGAAATGGTGATGATCGATAATCGATCATTGCCAGACCCTGGACAATCATAACTTTCAGTGATAATCAATTATCTTGAGAGATAATTGATTATTGCCGATTTAAAGTGTTTTCTCGTTTTTACACATGATAATTGATTATCTCTCATGGTAATTGATTATTGCCGCAACATAGCTATACTAAAAAACAATTTACAAGTCTTCTTATGATGTACAAGTGAAAGCAAAAGCCTAATACAATGTTTTCTATAAAAATGTTTTAACAATGTATATAAATAATTCTTCAAGGTTTCAAGTGCATCATCATCAAAATTTGTTCAAAGCATCAATGTTTCTCATTGGTAACATATGTAAACTATTTAAAAATCTTTTTGAATCAATCTATTTAATATATTTTTTTAAATATCTAGTTTTATATTTACTTTAAATTATTTCTTAATCTAAATAGCGTGTCTTACTTCAATGATAAACTCGATATTCAATCATGATGTAAATAAATGAGTTTAAATTTTATTTTGGAAATGTAGATCTAATTGATGAACCTTTTATGATTATTGTTTAAACAAGTGAATTCAAATCTTTTTATAATTGAGTGTATCAATGTTTATGATAGAATGTGAAAGTAAATATTCTTTGAAAAATACTAATTATATTTATAAAATGAACATATATGAGAAGAATAATAATAACCGGGGAGACATATGACCCTTACTTGAACCCAAAACCTGAACAATGGAGAATGCTACTCAATGCTATAAAATAGCATTTCAAAGGTGGTTAAGACTTTGCAGGAAATACAACTAGCTTGAAAGAGAAACTCATCACGTGGCAGCAAGCCAGAATCATACTTCAAATATTTTCAGAAAACTTGAAATAGTCAGTAAATATTTTGTTAATTTTCTTTCTTAGGTGCTATAATATTTATTTATACATAGAAAATTTAAAGCGAAATACATATTTTGGGGTTGATAATGGCATAACCAGTACCCCTCCTTGCCATATAACTGGGTTAGTTAAATCAATATTTAGCTTAAGCACAAACAGATTTTTTTTATTGGTTTCTTGTAATGACCAGATGAAACATCTATGACCTAAACGACTAAACCAATCCTAATAATTTAGCATAGAAAGCTTTTAAAATAGAGATGTGGACTAGTTTCCTATTAATAAATGGTAGAAGTTTTCCATCCTAGATTTTTTGTAACATACAATAGGTAGTAAAATTCATTAAAATAAACCAATGAACAGATATTGAGAAAGATTGTTTGAAATTAACTAGTAGTCTTAAGAGTTTAAGATGCAACTACATAAATATTTATTTAGAGAGAAAACTCTATCATCCATGACTCGAGCAAATTTCAATGGACCATAATTTTGATTTAAAAAAAAATTACTCCAAAACAAATAACCATAATATTAAAGATAAAAAGTTGCCATGCAGTTGTAGATTTTTACGTTTCTGAATTATAGTTAACTCTGAAGGAATGATAAGAGAGTTTAATTTAGTAGGTCATTTTCATTTCTATAAAAAGGTACGAAACTCTTAAAATCAGCATGAACTTACCAGCCCTGAAATCCACAGATTGATAACTGGTTTTGGTTTGTTCTTGCATGTGCGGCACACTTTATTCTGCTTTAACAAAAACTAGCAGACAGAACCAAGTGAACAATATACTTGAAATTATCCTTGCATTCATGTGTCTTGTCTGTTCATTTAACAATGACAGGTCCATCAATGGGTTTATTAATTATAATTCAACTTCCTTGGGTGCTCCAACTTGATGTCTGCATTTTCTCCAATTCCACCGATGCATGCTATGCAGCAGAAGCATCAAATTCATGTCTGCATTTTCTTTATATATTGAAACCAATGAAACAGAACATTTACAAATATCTGCTATTTACGAGTACGCCGATATTAACACCATGCAATATCTTAGGAATCTGTCGTAACCACAAACAAACTGAGTCGTACCATGCATAAAGACAAACACCCCAACTGTGATTATTCGCCAGAAAAAGAAAGAATTAAAGCGCTTCTCCACCTTTTCGTGGTACATTTTTCATTATTTATTCTTGACATTTCTCTTTCACCGCTAATTTTTTCTGTAAAGGGGAAAAAGGAGGATCCATACTGTAAAGGAAAGGATCAACAAAACTCAACCACACATACAACACAAGAGATTTCACCTCTTGGAATTACTTGTTAGTGTATATATATATCTGACATAAGAATCTGTGCTGTTACCAGCCCCAATAATACGTCATTATCATATACCTAATTTATTATGAAAATCGTAATAGATCTATTCATGTCAAAGGAATCTAATTCGTTAAGAATTCTTCAAAAAGATCGAATTTGCTACGTGTTTGCCTTATATTGGGTATTAGAACTTGCTCTCACAAAATCTTATATTTTTCTTAATTAATATGATAGATATGTGTAATTATTATAAATTGCTTTTGCAATTTGAAATGCAATATATATTAATGCTACCATTGACCCCACAACATAATTGTTGTTTTCCGAGTTTATAACAGCATTAGAGTTGTTTTTTCGTTATACTGCTTTTGTTTTCAAAATATATATACATCCTCCGATCCTCTTTTAATAATTTACTTTTATTTATCTTCTTTGTATTAAATAAGAAAATATAATTAATCTTAAGAATAAATTTATACATTTTTTTATGTAAGTATGAGATGTCTAAGAAGTTTTAAGACAAAGGAAACTATACCATTTGGATTAACTTGTTAATTACTTCATTTATTATACAAAATACTTGGATACAGTTTTTAACTATTTTATTTTTCTAAAATATAAGTATTTTAATGTTATAGTATATATATAAGTAACTAATATATATTCAATTACCATAAATATATACAAAATATCCTAAACTTTTAGTTAACTTGGAGCAAGTGTACTTGAGTCCGTTTGAGCTGAGTTAAATTAGTTTCATCTCATATTGAATCAAGTCGAACCCATCTTTAGTCAAGTTGTATCGAACTCGTCTTGGTTGAGTCATGTCAGATCCACCTTTGATCGAGTCATGTTAGGTTCATCTCTAGTTGAGTTTGGTCAGACTCACATTTGACCAAATTAAGTTGAATCCACCTCGAACTAAGTCAAGTCAAGTCTACCTCATACAAAGTCAAGTTGGGCCTACCTCTAGTTGATTCATGTTGTGCCCATCTCAGACTAAGTCATGTTGGGCCCATCTTAGACTAAGTCATGTTTAACCCACCTCAGACCTAGTAGTCAAGACCATGTTTGGTTGACTATAAAGTTGTATTTATGTTAGGTCAAGTCAGAACACGACAAATTGAATCGCTCAAGCCGATGTTGGACTTAGTCCAGTTGGACTTATATAAGACTAAGTTGATTTCATCTACCTTGAACCAAGTTAAGTCATACCTTGGTTAATAAATTTATATTTTTTAATAGAATTTGCACTATTAAATTTTTTTAAATAGATTATGTGATTGTTAAGTGGCTTACATGGTTATCTTGAGTTGTGGTCACCTATTATTTTATTATTTTAAAACTATAATTTATAATTTATTGGTTTATAATTTTAAAATTTTATAATTCATGGTTTTATAACTTTAAAATTTTATAATTTATAATTTTCACTAGTGCAATGAACGGAAATGGCATTGGTTAGTTTCGCTTATACGCACCGGTTCTACAACCGGTGCATATAGAGGCGAGGTAAAAAGGATAAATTTAATGCTTCGGTTCTGAACCGGGTCAAAAAGGGATCGATTTTTGCATCGGTTATCTTTTGAACCGAGTCAGTATCTTAGAAAATTCAATAAAAAAAATTTCAGAAAACTACTGAACCATTTTCTGGGTCTTTTCCTCAATCCTTTAATACAACAGCCATGTCTCAATGTACAATTCGAACTCAAGCATTTTCAGTTATAATTCCAAAACACAACCCAACTCCAAAAATCAGAATAAGGATACATCACAGAGCAGATAAAACCAAAAATCAGAGTAAGGATACATCAAAGAACAGATAAAACCAGCATAAAAAATGGAAAAAAATGAAAGAAAATCCTCATTGACGCTGCCATCCTCGGCCCCCATTTCCCAGCATAATATTTCAAGATAGCTCCTTCCTTCTCCCCCATTTCCCAGTACAAAGAAGTCACCTTTTCAATTGGTAGAACCCAGCCGTCATCCTCATTGACGCTACCATCCTCGGCCTTCGAAGCGGAGCCGAACGGTCCCACAACAGCTTCATCCACGGTGGTTGAGGGCTCGGAAGGGGGCTGGACCGAGTGCTAGGCCAACGGCTCCACCACTGGCACGGGCCGCACCAGGCAGTCCACGAACAACACTAGATCTGAGATTGCATCCGCTGGTGGAGTGAGATCGCGTCCGGTTGGGTGGCGATTGGTGGTGGGGTTAGGGTTGCGGGGTGGGAGGCGTGACGGGTTGGGGTTGCGGGGTGGGATGTAGCCATGGCTTTCGGAGGCGTTGAAGGAGATGTAGCGACGACGGAGCAACGGAGTTGTGGCGACGGAGAGGCGGAGTGGTGGCAAAGCAACAGAGAGAAGAAGAAGAGGAACTGTGAGAAGGAGATTTGAGCGAGAGAGAAGAAGAGGAAGAGTGAGAAGGGTACCGTGAAAGCAAAGCAACGGAGCGGCAGAGCGGTAGAGTGGCGGAGTGGCAAAGTGGCAGAGTGGTGAGCGAGAGAGAAGAAGAGGAAGAGTTTGAGATTTGAGCGTGAGCGAGAGAGAAGAAGAGGAAGAGTGAACGAGATCTGAGCGTGAGCGAGAGAGAAGAAGAGGAAGAGTGAGAAGGTAATATGTATGAGTGTACTGCCTCGGTTAATATTTACCTAAGGTAACAGAGCCATACTGACTCGGTTTCAAGATACCCGGTGCCTAAAGTTTCGAAAAATAATTAAAATTTTAAAACATATACGGGTTATATGTCTCGGTTGGCGCATAACAGATGTTGAAAATCTTTTTGGCTTCGGTTCTACTGATACCCGAGGCATATAAGTTGTCTAAAACTACAAAAATGCTACCGCGCTTTTATACGTTTCGGTTTCAATAAAACCGAAGCATATACAATGCGTTAAAAAGCTTCTTTTTTACTAGTGTTTTTATGATTTTATAATTTTACATCTTAATAACTTATAATTTTGTAATTTTATAATTTCCCTAATTGCTATGACTTTTAGATTTATCAAACATCGATTTGTGGCGCCTTCCATTTATCCAGATTTTCTCTATTTTTTAAAAAATTTTCTAATTTTCTGTTTTTAACTAATTACAATTCTTAAATATTTACATCTATTCTATTTTCGAATCATATAATGTCTCCTTCATCCACACTCATCTCTCCTTCATCCACTTTCATCTCCATCACTCATACTCCTCTAGCATTTGAACTTAGATATTTCATTATAATATTAAGGTTGATAAAATAAATGGACAATAAAGGAAAAAGATATATATATTGTTAGGCCATGAATGGGTGAGAAATATATGAGCTATAAAAAGGGTTTACAACTCATTGTTAGTAGAACAAGAAAATGTGATTGTTTATTTAAATTGTATAGTAAACTAGTATGTAATGGAGGATGGTGGGTTGCTAAGGTAGTAAGTGTAAATTATAAGGATGATACAACAGTAAGTTAAGTTATCCATTTGGTCACTAATTGAAACTTAATGAGCAGTTCATGTTCGTTAACATGACTATGAGTTTGGCAAACCCTGTAAATATTTTACTAATTATGAAAGAGAACAATGAAAATAATGTCACCATCATAAACCATGAGTACATATTGAAGATAAAAAAAAAGGATAAAGAATCAAATGTAATAATTAATGATGTTGGAGTGTGACATGTATATTCACTAAAATAAGTGTAATGAAATCTCGGAAGTTGTTGTAAATGTTTTTTCTTACACACAGAAATTAAGTGAAATTACTTAAAGCATTTAGTATTGTATTATTAATACATACAAGACGAATATATATATATATATATATATATATATATATATATATATATAAAAGTTTCTTTATATAGGTTTCTTTCACTTGAGATCATTTGTGATATCCATTGGGTTAGCTTCCTTTATGGTTCTTGTGTTATTGACAACATAACGAATTTTTTTATTTATTTAGTGTCTTCAAAGGCTTTTAGTATTGTTTTTAATAGTAGATGTCTTCCCACTAATTGTCAGTGATAGAGATTTACTTTAGTAAATACAATTAAGATCACTTTTCCTTAAGCTTTTAACCTTTATTGTCAATTTCATACTAATAAGAACATTAAAGTAAATGTAAAACTTTAGTGGATTCCATAGAAGCGTGGAAGGTTATGATGTCTCTCATAAGAAGCATGTTGGATTATCAAATTGCAATAATATTTTGAAATTGCTTGTTCCTCATGGTTATTATTTATTGAATATGTGTTCAATGTATATTTCATGCATAATGTCTTTACAATCCAAAAGGACTTTTTGAATCTAGATAAACATTTTGGACTACTTATAAAAAATATATTTTAGATTTTACAATTTAAAATATATGTTTAGATTAAAAATACATTATAGATTATACAATTTAAAACATATTTTTATGTTGAAAACATTTCCTGATCAGAAGATCTATAATAACTTGTAAGATTCTATAATCCAAAAATGTTAGCATACCAAACAATCAACAAAATCCACAGAAAAAAACAAAATGAAGTAAACCTAATTTTTCAAGGCCACCACACAACGATTTCATGCAACACTAGAGCAACAACACTGGAATGAAAACGAGTGGCAAGGGGAAAAGGCGGACCGAAGCAAGGAAGCATAGGTGTAAGGAGTGTGGGAAGAGATAGAGGAAATTGAGTTATCAAGTAAAAGACCTTTTGGGACTTGTACACACCTCCAGTGAGGTGAAGAAGAAAACTATCCGATGCAATAAGAAATTGCCCAAATAAAAAATCATCAAACTTTAACAAGCAATTGCCCAAATAAAATATCAACGATAATTTACGAATTCCATGTTTAAAATAAAATCCAAACAAAATTAAAAAAAATAAAATAGAATGTAAATTAAATTAAATGTAAATATAAATTTAAATTAAATTAAATATAAATTTAAATTTAAATTAAATTTAAACTAATAAAATATAAATCTAATCCAATAAAATATAAATTTATTTTTTTATGGATAACAAGCATTCATGAATAAGATAACAAATAAGATAATATGATATCTATATCCAATTCACAAATATCTATTTAAAGTATTCACTTAACTTTATCTACAAATATATATATATATATATATATATATATATATATATATATATATATATATATATATATATATATATATATATGGGGTTTGCTAACGCGCGTACGCCTGTTTTTCAGTTAGTATATTTTAGCAATGTTTATCAGATTTTAGTAGACAAAAAAAAAAAAATATATATATATATATATATATATATATATATATATATATATATATATATATGAATTCTAAGTGTTAAGATTAAGGGTATTTTAATAATTTTCATCTCAAAACTTAAAAAAAATAAAAAAAGAAATCCCCGAAACCCTTACTCACCTCTCTCATTCCTCTGAATCCTTTATCTTTCATCTCTCTCACTCCAACTTTTTTCTCTGTCATTCCTACTGTAGCCCAAATTAAAAAAAATCAAAAACACTTGCCTTTAAACAATTTGCCTTTATAAAGAGTTCAGTCATTGACATATTTACCTTCGCGTAAAAGTTCATTCAAGATCTCTTCAATTTCACCATCTTCATTGACTTCTCTAATTTCATCATCTGCATATGTTGAATCATCATCTCTAAAAAAACCCACCAGGCCAATTCTTTCCGATGTCATTATGCTTGTAAAAATTAGATAAAATTATATACAACAAAAATTATAAAATAAAAACTCATTATAAAGTCATTTTTTGTAAGAAATTGTTTAACAACGAGTGTTTCTGATTTTTTCCAGGCCAATTTCCAATTCCTTTGATGTCATTATGCTTGTGAAAATTAGATAAGACAAAAATTATAAAATAAAAAGTCATTATAAAATCATTTTTTGTAAAAAATTGTTTAACAACGAGTATTTCTGATTTTTTCCACGTCAAATACCAATTCCTTTATGCTTGTGAAAATTGGATAAAATTAGATAAGACAAAAATTATAAGATGAAAACTCATTATAAAATCATTTTTTGTAAGATTGTTTAACGGCAAGTGTTTCAGATTTTTTCAATTGGAATTATAGTAGAGATGACAAAGAAAAGATTGGAGTGAGAAAGATGAAAGAGAAAGGGTTGAGAGGAATGAGAGAGGTGAGTAAGGGTTTGAGGTTTTTTTCTTTTTTTGCTTAGTTTTGAGAATGAAAATTATTAAAATACCCTTAATATTAAAACTTAGAATTCATTATATATAAGGATATTTTTGTCTATTAAAACCCGGTACACATTTCTAAAATGTACCAACTAAAAAAATAAGAGCTTAGCAAACCTATGTATATATATATATTCATTATAAGAATCATAAGAATGAAGATAGAAACAAGTTTATATTTAGAAAATGACACCGAGACAGTCCAACTCCTATTCCCGGGACTCTAATATTTTTCTCTTTAAGGCCTTTTTCTAATTTTAAATCAGAGAATTTACTTAGATCTTTCGGTACCGACACAATTGTATCATGATGTAATAGAACCAAATAGGACAGCCAGGGAAATTTTCAAAACAAAGTTTAAGAATAAATTGAAATAAAATTAAAGTTTAAGGAGTATATGTAAACTATAAAATGAGTAAAGTTTAAGGGTTAAATGCTCTTTTTCTTTTTAAACATAAACAAGAGCTTTATATTTTTTATATGAAAAAGAATAGAATCAAATCAAACCATTTCCAAACCCTTTTAAATAAAAACTTACTCAACCTACCACACAAAAGTTCAAATAGTTTGGTTTTAACCATAAAATGTTTGCTTTTTTAAGTTTCAAGACATGGTCAGAAATAAAAGATTTTAAAATAATTTCTTGAATGAATCTATTTAAAGACATTTGTCTCATCCAATTAATACGTATCTTGGGAGGAAATTCTTTTATAAGAATAAGAACAATAATTTTAAATGGAATAATCATACAAAAATAATCAAAATTTAATGTTGCAATGTAAACATAAAAAAAGAAACATAAGATGAGGTGTTGAATTTTGTTTAAGATAATTTTCCAAAATCTCTTTCAAAGAGTATATATTGTGTTGAATAATGGTTAGATCCAAGGAGCAGGTGAATTGAATCACAAAAGTCAATTTAAGAAAATCCTTTGAAGGTCAACACTGACTGTAAAAATGAAATGATCACAATATGGAAGTATATATTCTAGAAAGACTTCATCTAACCATGTCAAGCTTTGAATCCTACAATCATATATTCCAGTGAGACTTTACTCACAATGTTTCACCTAAAGATTACCTTTGTTTGGAGTTTTGGCAGTGAGAATTCCGGTCAAAGAGCCCTTTTTAGTGGTTTCTCTTGAAAGCTATATTTGGTCTTCTGCTATGTTTAAATTGGAACATTTCCTATTTAATTGATTCACTTTTCTTTATCCTAAATCTGTCTTGTCCATACATAAACAAGCAATTTGATTCCAAGTCTATAAATTAGGTTTTAGAGTACTAGGATTATGAGCATAATGCAAACCTATTAACACGAATTTAACTACCTGAGCTACTCTTCAATTTTCATTATGATGTAATAAAATTAGATAAAAACTAATGGTGCAATTATAACATTAAGTTCTTATTTTCATCAGCCTCTGGCGTTCGATCAAAGAAAAATGGAAGGAAAAGTTTTAGCATGCAAGGCGTAATCGACATTTAGGTATTAGGTGTATATAATTACGTTTAGCTTTCCAATATTGATTGAATGATGAATTAATGTGGACTTTTATCATGGAACCAAAGAGTACTGTTTGGGAGACATAATTGATTACAAAACAGGGGCCAAATCGGAGTATGACTAAGGACAATAGAAGATAAAGCAAGAAATAACCTTCGGTGTGAAGGCGGAGATGCTTCGGACGCTGGTGCAACAATGACTTCAAGAGCGACGGCGGCCCTAAGAGTTCCGGTGAGACGGTTTTGCTGGTCCACAGCCTCACGACGGTGCGCTTGATGCTAGGGACTAGTAGGGAGCGATTCAGTGTGACGTGTGATGCGTTAAGGGTTTAAGAAGGCGAAACGGAGCGAAAGAACGATAAAAGAAGAGATATTTTTAGCATTACTTAAATTAATAAATAATTAAAATTTAATTATATTTCGTGCTATTTAAATAGGTAAATATTTGAGAACGAGGTTAACAAAACCGTGTTATTTGCATGCCTTTTAACAATTTGAATAATCTCAATTAAAAAAGTTACTTTAAAGAAAATATGAAAAAGGGAAAGAATATCTCTTTTCCTAAATATAAAAAAATAAGTGTATACAGTAAAGTAGTTTTCTTAATTAAATGAATTGCTTAAAGAAGGAAAAAGAAGTCTCTACTACGATGGAACTGGTTTTTGAAGAAAGAAGATTCCAAGAAACAAAATGCAAAAAATAAAGTTGTGTGTGGTTGGAGGGGCCTAGTTTGTGAATGTTTCCCCAATCGCTTCACCATTCCATGACTCTCCATATAAACCCCATCATAGTTCCCCACTATCATCAACAGAATCTCCCTTTACATCACTTCTCAACTCAACACCAAATTTCCAACTCCCATCAACACACAGATAAAACTCTTGCTTCTCCCTCTCACCATGCTCTCTGTCTCTTTCAAAACATAGAAGAATGCACCACCCTTCGTCCTGCAATTTTGATTCCTCTGTCTGTTATGGATATGATGCTCACTCCCCACTCTCACAATTCCCACGTCACATTCTTCACCACCACCTCCACCTTTCACCCTTCATTTTGATCAAAATAAAGACCCTCATCCCTCTGCTCCTTCTATTCGCTATATTTGACTATGACCCTTTAGTTTAAATTCTATCAACAATCTACACCTAACAGTCTTGCAAGTTCTACCTATATATACTATTAACTCACCAATAAGTTTCCATAAAGAAGGCCATGGCTGGTGAGAAGCTGAATGGGGGTTCAAGCATGACGCTTCTACTCCAAAAAGAAAGGCTTCCATGCTCCCCTGAGCATATCCAAACCTTTTGGGTTCAAAACTCTCAACCTTCTTTCCAAGGTGATTTGCTATGATCATGTTGTTGGTTTCTTGATTATTGTCTCTGGCATGTGCCTTCATGAGCTCCTTGGAGTTGCTGATTTCTTTTGCTCATCAAAACTTCTAACCTTTTAGAAAGTATTTTTCTTAACAAAATCAGAACTGGGTTTCTTGTAGATCCTGGTTTTCTTCTGATATAGAATCTTTCCCATATGAAACCAAGTTAAAAAAGATTTTTTTTTTCACTGAAAACCGTTTATGTTTGAACTCTTTAGCTTGGTTAATATCCTTTCTGATGTTTGAATTCAGGCTCAAAATCCTTGGTTAATGTTGTGAATGTGAGGGATAGACCCTTCTTCCGAGGGGTTGAGAGAGAAGAAAACGATGATGATGAGGATTTTGAGGTATTCCCACATCAACCCGGTAAGAAAAGGAGGCTCACAAGCGAACAAGTTCAGTTCCTTGAAAGTAACTTCGAGATGGAAAACAAGCTTGAACCCGAAAGGAAAGTCCAACTTGCAAAGGAACTTGGCATGCAACCAAGGCAAGTGGCCATATGGTTCCAAAACCGTAGGGCAAGGTTCAAGACCAAACAGCTAGAAAATGACTATGGCATGCTGAAAGCTCGCTTTGACATTCTCAAAAGGGACTATGACAATCTCGTTCAAGAGAATGCCAAACTCAAGGAAGAGGTAACAATGGTTAGACATAAATAAAGTCATCCATTTAACTTCTTTTTTGTGGTCTACCAATCAAAACTAGTGAATCTCAACAATTTGTGGTTTAGAAAAGATTCCACATAGTGTTTTCAACAATAATAACAAACACTCACTCAAAAAATCTTCTTCTGCTCTTTCTTTCCTCTGTATGAATTTAGTTATTTAGTAGATTATCAGTTTAGTTTTTCCTTGTTACAGGTTTATTCTCTGAAGAAGGTGATTCCCAGAGAGAAAGAGAAACAGAATTTGGATGATATCAGCTGTGATGCTGTCAACTCAGGGGATAAAGAGCAGAAGGATTTGATCATAAATGGAGGTTCTGAAAATGAATCCAAATTGGCACTTCCTGTTAGGGTAATAAGCAAACAGAAAGATGCTAATTCAGCTAAAAGTGACGTGCTTGATTCGGAGAGCCCACATTTCACTGATGGAAACCAATCCTCAATCTTTGAGCCTGCAGATTCCTCTCATGCTCTGGAACCAGACCACTCGGATTTCTCACAGGATGAGGAAGACATCCTCAGCCAAAACATGCCACTCCTACCAAAGTTTGAAGTTGAATATGTCTGCTATGATGAACCACCTGAAAATCCTTTCACGTTCCGGTTCCCAGTTGAAGATCAAACCTTCTGTTTTTGGTCTTGTTAAGCCCTCACTACTACTACTACTACTAGGAGAATCTTAAGGTTTGCTACTTGTAACTCCCTACCAAAATCAACAAAATTGGTATTGTTTTTCTACTTCGGAATGAAAGTTTATGTGTACACACCACACCACCTTTATTACTGTCTTTTGAATTCTTCAAAACCGTAGCCATTGCTTTATTCTCCGTATTTACGATTACATTAGTAACATTTACTTCATCTTTACCTGTTTTCTTCCATGAATATGATTCGCAAGTAATTTCAAAACTCAGCAGAACCAATGACTAATATATATTGATGTGAAACTTGTTCTCTCAAACAATATTTTAACACTACTATACGTTGTTGGATAAACGTCAAATGGGATGGGACCCACACCCTAAATCAAGGGTTGTTGTTTTCCTACTTTACGGAAGCTAGTTGCTCCGTGTCTTGCTCCGTGTTTTGCTCCATGCTTTTAGCTTTATGTTTGTTTGGTGTTTTGTGTGAAACCCATCTATAAAAGGGCAGAAAGAATAAATGGTAAGCACCACCATCGAGAAGGATATAGCAGAGTGTAGCAGCGAAGAAAGGAAGTTGTGTGAGTGTGTGGAAAAGAGTGGAGGAGAGCCACGGTTTGTGCAGTACCGTGAAGAGAGAAAGCAAAGAGAGGGACCTGTTGTGAGAAATGGAGTGTGAGAATATTTGAGAGAGTATTGTGTTACTGTATTTTGTATTTTCAAGTTTTAAATAAGAGATATATTTTTCAGATACCAACAAATTGGTATCAGAGCTATAAGAACTTGAGTGTCCCAGTGAGAAAAAAAAAGAGAGAAATGGCAAACCTTGCAAACAGTGTGTCCCTTCCTCAATTGACAAAGAAAGTCAACTTTGATAATTGGAGTGTGCAAATGAGAGCTCTTTTGGGATCCCAAGACGTATGGGATGTAGTGGAGAGTGGGTACGAAGAACCCACAGATGACGAAGCACAGACGGTTGCCCAACTTGCAGCGTTGAAGAAAACGCGTGTGAAGGATAAATCAGCTCTATACATATTGTACCGAGCTGTGGATGAATCTGGCTTTGAGAAGATAGTAAATGCAAAATCTTCAAAAGAAGCGTGGCAGATTCTGGAGAAAGTATACAAAGGTGACAACCGAGTCAAGCAAGTCAGGCTCCAAACTCTCAGAGGCGAGTTTGAAAGTTTGAGAATGGAGGAAAAAGAAAGAGTATCCGAGTATATATCTCGAGTGGAAGCAGTGGCAAATCAAATCTGTAGAAACGGAGAGGAGTTACCAGCCAGTCGGGTTGTGGAGAAAATTCTGAGATCGTTAACAGATGATTTTGAGAGCATTGTGTGTGCCATTGAAGAGTCAAAGGACTTGTCAAAACTCTCGGTTGAAGAGCTTGCAGGATCTTTGGAGGCGCACGAACAACGGAGAAGAAAGTTGTATCAGCCACTTGATCAGGCACTTCAGGCAAAGTTTGATCTGAGGAGAGGAGTTCGGAACACTCAAGGCCGAGGTGATCCTGGAGGAAGAGGCCAAGGACGAAGAGGTCAAGGCCAAAGTGATTATGAAGATGAGGAAGAGCAAACCGGTCGGCAGAATTGGCGTGGCCGAGGACAATGGAAAGGCCGAGGAGATCGGTCAAGTGTAGAGTGCTTTAGATGTGGTAAGCATGGTCATTATGCATATGACTGTAGATCGGCTGAGTGCTATAATTGTGGTAAGCCCGGTCATATAGCAAAATATTGTAGGGCTGAGAAAAAGGAGGAGATGAATCTCCATACAGAGGAAGCGGAGAAAGAAAGTGAAGAGTTAGGAATTTTGTTGATGGCAAGGAGCCCAGACGCAGCATTGCCGAGAAAGAGCCCGGACACTGCATTGAGGAGTTGGAGATCGAATGCTGAACTGCGTCCAAGTTGCGTGAAGATGTGGAAACCGGATGCCGAGATGCGTCCGAGGTGTGAAGAGTTGTGGAGATCAGATGTCGAGACGCATCCAGATTATGCAAAGTCATGGAGATCAGACAGTCCAGAAAGGTGTTTGGTCAGTTTGTATAGCTCGAAGGAGCTTGCAGAGAGCGTGGTGGATAGCTCAACAGAAAGCACAATGGAGAGTTTGCTGATGATTTTGCTAGATAGTGTAGAGGAGCAGGTGGAGAGTCCGGAAAGTCCATCAGAGAAAGTGGGAAACTCAGATTATGTTTCTGTAGAGAAATTTCAAGAGGTTCTTGCAGAGTTGGATCGAGAGCGTCGAGCCCGTGTTGCCGCGGAAAATACGATATCCGAATTGCATGATTCATTAAAGCAATTAAAGATGATGGATCAGAATGCTACAGAGAAGCGTGATAAAATTGACCACTTGGGAGATGATATTTTTCGTGAGAAAAAAGAAATGACGAAGCAACTAGAAGAAAGTGCAACAGAAAGTGTCGCACTGCGATCGGAGGCTGAAAACTTCAGCAGTATGGCGAATAGAATAGATGAAAGTGTAGAGATGAATCCAATTAGTGAAAAATCAGTTATGGTCAAGAGAGTCAAGGTCAAGAAGAAGACTACCGAAGCAAAAGAGATGTTCGCCAGGAAGAATCCAAGTAATAATATGAGTAAATTTGGTGTAGGATGAAGAACTCAAGACCCATTTACGTTTATGGGGGAGTTTTGTTGGATAAACGTCAAATGGGATGGGACCCACACCCTAAATCAAGGGTTGTTGTTTTCCTACTTTACGGAAGCTAGTTGCTCCGTGTCTTGCTCCGTGTTTTGCTCCATGCTTTTAGCTTTATGTTTGTTTGGTGTTTTGTGTGAAACCCATCTATAAAAGGGCAGAAAGAATAAATGGTAAGCACCACCACCGAGAAGGATATAGCAGAGTGTAGCAGCGAAGAAAGGAAGTTGTGTGAGTGTGTGGAAAAGAGTGGAGGAGAGCCACGGTTTGTGCAGTACCGTGAAGAGAGAAAGCAAAGAGAGGGACCTGTTGTGAGAAATGGAGTGTGAGAATATTTGAGAGAGTATTGTGTTACTGTATTTTGTATTTTCAAGTTTTAAATAAGAGATATATTTTTCAGATACCAACATACGTGTTAAAGATAGTAAAGAAAACACCAATTCCTAGGTCTATCTAACAGCTTAAACCTTTTTACCATCCGCACCAAACTCTACTAGACGGTCATAGATTCACATCTTACAGTTACTCTTGGTAGATTTTTTGGGCTAAGTTTTTCTGAACCAAAATTTCAAAACGAAACCTTTTTTCTTCTGATGAGACAGGAGTGGACCAATAAAGCGTTACAACGGCATACCCCATTTGATATTGTTTACAAAATCAATGAATATGGTCACATTGAAACTGTTGACATCAACTGCTAGTCTTGGAGCCTGCTCGTGTGGAGTGAAGTGAGACACTTGAAGGTTGTAAAAGTTGTTAGAAAAATCAATGGATTAATAATGCTTGTTCCTTAAGAAATCACACCCTTGGGAGAAGTGTAATTAAATTAATTGTCAGGAACAGTATGTGAAAAACCGGACTTTTACATCAAATTGAGGAAAAAGTAGCAAACGCAAAACATGGTGAAATACTGAATCTGCTGTGCAAGTCAAGGTTCAGGTGTGGTTCACTGAAACAAGTTTGATTGGTGTGGGAACATTTTCCCAACTAGCTCATTCAGGATGTTAATTGAAATATTGGTATAATTTATATCGATCTTACAATGGTTTCAGTTAAATAATTAAAAGATATATTTAAAATCGTATCAAAGCATTAAATGGTTTAAGAAAAATATATTCCAACGCGTTCCACTAAAAACCTCACCTATGATTCCTTAACAGTGTCCTAAGAGTTCTGATTACCATTGAAAATTCATCATACTTTGATAGCACAAAACAATTTTATGTTGTTATTGAATTATAAACTTGTGGTCACTTTTATTCAACTACCAAAGTCATACAGACAATATCTTGTTTTAATCAAAACTTGTCCATTAAATTTCACTTAAAATTTTAAAAACTAAATTCATTAAAAACTTCAAATTATTTAAATGAAAAAATATTATAATATAAGGATTTGAATTCAAAAATGAATAATGAGACCGAACTTCCTTAACTTTTTAAAAAATTCTAAATTGGTTACTTTTAAATGAGAACTTGTACTATTGAAATTGGAACCCATGCAACGTACGGGTACTGCTCAATTATTAGCAAAAAGGTTTATTATTCGGAAGTATGACTTTTGTGCGTCTTTATAGGTATCATCAGTTTTCCACTATTGATGATCTTCCATTGCTACTGCCGATTAATATGAAGTTCTTCGACCCAATAAGCTTATTGCAACAATGTAGATCATGATTTCCTTTTTATCAGTAGGAATATATTCTTCATCGTTTGAAACCATGATTTATTTCTTCACGAAATCTTGTCCATGACCATGGTTCGCCCATGACAAAGTTCAAGTAAAAGTTCTCACCCTTTAAAATATTATATAACTTTTAGGATGTTATGTGTTTGACATAATTCACGTGAAAAAAGGTATTTTATATTCATGACAATAAGATGTGTAATAGCTGTGTGTTTTCAATCTAATAATGAAAATGTTTTCTTTTTTTATATTTGTATCGTAGGATACCTAATTCAACTAAAGGTCGACAAGTAACTCGGTCGATCATTAGTCGAGCCTTCTTACAATCGTAACGTCACGGTCATAGGTGCGTCAAACTCTTACATCGCAGCGTTTACATGTTGACGTTCGACAAACAGTGATGTCGCGACATATAGCATTCACGCGACAAGTCGCTTGTTTGTGTCGATACACAGGGCGATCGACATATAATGAGCGATATCATAGTAAACGGTTTAGCGGTTAAGAATGAGCAGTTACGAATGTTAGTTAATGCCACGAATCACGGAAGTAATTGACTCAGTGTCAAACACGACCTAGCAGTTACAACTTCCAAATAGTCAACTTCGGTAACTGACCGGATTTTCAGGTAAACGATTTATTTTACTGTTTTAAATATGCAAAGCACACCAGAAAAAAGGTACGTTTTTTCCTAAAAAGAATTAAGAGAGAGATTAATCTTCTTCTGATCTATCACACACCCCTTTTCTGACTTGAGCGTCGGAGTGCCTTTGCAGGTACCCAGCCCATCTTCTCTCAGAGAGCAGAGTATAGAGAGCGAGATAGCACAGTAATAGCACAGTAATAGTTCTAGACATTCTAAGAATATGAAGGGGGACAAAAACTAAAGAAATAACAGTAAATATTGAGTTAATTTGTTGGTTTTTTTAAAAAAAGATTAGATGGGTATACTCTAGAAATTGAAAGAAAGTAGGCATGAATGTCTAGCTCTTGCGTGTATGTTGGAAGATATCATAATACTTTGGGATTCTTATTGAGCTAAGGTGAAAAGCAGGTTTGTGATCCGAAAAGAAAGAACACTTGTAATTGAACTTTTAAACATCTGTGTTTACTTTGATCTAACTAAAGTGAAGGTCAAGGTTGATGAGCACTAGCCATTTCTTAGTTTATTTAATTATTGGATTATAAATGGATACGGTCAAAGGGATAAGAAAGTAAAACTGGTGGAAATGAATTAGTAAAGAATGCAAAAGGTAGCTTAAGATGTTGATATTGGGAAGGTAGATATACATTAACATAGAATATACTAGATGTAAATTTGTTGAAGGACCCATTGGCAACACGGAGCCTAATCATAAAGTTATATGTTTTGGCATTTGGTGGATAATGTGTGATTCTCTGTACATTTGTGATTGATCTCCTACAAACAACCAAATGTGGTTTATAGGTAAATAAACCTTAGTAAGAAAACCAACTATTAATTTTTGTAGAATGTACGTAGTTTTAAATAGAGATACCAACGTGCCTCATTTCGTTTGTAAAAAACTGAGTTGGATTGGTCTATGTCCTTTGTATAACAACTGTGAATTGAATTTTTGACACATATAAATATTTTACATTTATTTGACATTATCTTTATTTATTTTTTATTTCTTTTTTTCTTGAAACAATAAAAAAATTTACATTTTTTTACTAGTTTATCCTTATAGTCTATGTTAAATGAATGTAAAAGTGTCTCATGATATAATTACTATTTGTTATTATTAATATTTGTTTAATTGTTTTTTAATTGTTGATCCTATACCTTTTTCTCTTCCTAACCATATGTTTTAGTGAAATTGTCTGGTAGTGTTGGATTAAGTGACTTGGTTTTTCCTAATAATTTTTACGTACATATCATTTTGTAATGTATTTGACTTTTATTTCCAAACTTATTTCTTATATTTTTATGGTACTCTTTTGTGATACTTAAATTCACCTTGAAGGTATAGCTAAGAAGAAGTAAGGTCTCTTTTGTCTTTTGAATTCTACTAAGAATGACTTGACTTGAGTGCATTTACTTAATACTGGTCCTTTTTTCAATCAATGTTTTTCCATATTAATAACACTTTCCATGATATATTGTACAATAATATTGTTATTAATAATATTTTGAATGATTCCATGTTGTGGCATTTAAAGTTTGGTCATGTCTCTAACAAAGTAATAAAGCAAATATTTTTCTCATTATTATACAATTTTCTTTTCATAAATTTGAAGTTTGTGATGTTTGTTATTACTCTAAACACAAGATTTTGTCTTTTCCAAATAGTCACACTGCATCTTCTAGATTTTTTGAACTAATGCATGTTCATTTTTGAGGTCTTTAAGTATCAATTATTTTCAAGGTCATAATTTTTGTTAACTATCATTGTTAATTACAACCATTTCATTTGGACTCATTTATTAAAAATTAAATCTGAAGTAAAAGTCACACTTTCCTATTTTATTACTCTCATTGAAGAATAATTTGATGTTTATTTGAAACAACTGAAGTAAAAGATTTTATCATTTTTTTTTCGATATAAAAGTATTTTACAAGAAATTTTATGTGTTACAACAAAATTGAATTATTGAACATAAGCATTAACACAATCTCCGTGTACATCATGCTTACTTTTTCGAGCTAAACTTTCACAAATTTTGGTTCTTCATTGTTGAATACACTATTCACATTATTAATATTCGGTTTTCAACTCGCTTGTTACTTTAAAAAGGACTATTAGATATGATTTATAATTGTATTCCTTGTTATAACCCTTAAAATCCCAACTTAGTGGAGTACATGTGTAAGCGAAAGGAGTGTTTGAAATTCAGAAAGTGAAAGATAGGTGTGTGATGCAGATTGGACGAACGGTTTTGACGTTAAGAGTAAAACTTAAACTTTCAAATTTTCGTGTCACTTCTCTGCATGCACCATTCATCTTCAACCTTCTGAATCTCCTCCTTCTCTCTACCATCTCCACCTTCTCTCTAAGAAAATATCATCTTTTCTTCTTCTGATTACCTCTCGGGTACCGTTTGAACTCTCCCAGCGTCAAGGACTTTCGTTTAAACCGATCGAGTTGTGGTTCTAAGCCGGTGAGTTACTTTCTCCTTAGCACGTTCGTTTCTTTTCGCATGCAAACCCAGATTTCTAGTTGCCTGAGCGGATCATATTATTCTGAGTATTTCTGGTCTTTTGTTTGGTTCAGTTTTTTAAAGCGTGACTGTCAAATGTTAAGGTCTTTGGTAGAAGTGAGCTATATTCTGCATCCGTGAGCGTTCGGTTACATTTAGGGGTAAGAGAAGCTTATATAATTTGATTAAGATTCTTGTTTTGAATGGTTGTATGTTTGTATGATACTTTGTTTGATTATTCGATGAGTATGAAATATGCATGTTACTGCATGTTTGAATGTGTGGATGGATGATTGATAAATGGTGTGAACTGAGTTGAAATAGGGTTTGATCTTTAAACTGCAGTATTCTGAGTAAATTCTGTAATTGTGGTCGAGCGTCATTCATGATTGTTCGATTCTTCATGGAAGTGTAGGGTCTTAACTGAATTCTCATGCTTTAGGGATATTGTATGAGAATCACTATGTAATACTCTGTAGAATTATGTAAACTGTAATCGAGAGTCAGTATTGATCGTTCGATTTTCCTTTGAGCGCCCGTCTAAACTAAATTCTTCTTCTGTAGAGAATTTAGTTAATGACGATCGGTTTTATATTATTAAATATATGCAAATAGTGTTCGGTCTCCGTAGTGCTTCTGCTGTACTAAGCACTCATTCTTTGTAAGTGTTTGGTCTTAGATCAACACTCGTTCAATATGGTGCTCGGTTTTGTATTAGTATTTATGTTAGTAATAGTGATCGGTATTATTGAGTTATGTGGTCTCTTATGAGCATTCGTTCTTATACTAGTGCTCAATATCTTACTTGTACTAAGTTCGTAGTGTTCGGTCTTAGACTAGCACTCGGTCTCTTTAATGTTAGTCTCATACTAAAACCTAAGTATAAGTAGCGTTCGGTTTCTACAGGGCTCGGTCTTAAACTAAGCGTTCGGTCTCGTTTCAGAAATCTATTATTACCGTTTTTAAAATAAGAGTCTTCGGCCAAACTCAATAGCGTTCGTTTCTTCATAGTATCTCATCAGTTATTAGTATTTAGTGTCAAACAATATTGGTCTTTAAAAGGTGTTCGGCCTAGAGTCTCAGTACTCGGCCTAGGCTTCGTGGCGTCCGGTTTGAACTCTTAAGGGTTTGTTCATTTAAGCGGATAAATTCGTAAATAGCGTTCAATCATGATTAATTTCTAAGAAGTGTTATTCCATTCAGACTTGTGCTATGATGAGAAAGTGTGATCTTATTTCAGTTGAATATATTGATGATGAAGTATAAGGGAATTTGAAATGTGATGCGAATGAAATAATTTGATTATGAAAGAGTATTCTAGGGAGGGATATCTCAGAAAGTGGTTATTGAATGGTAAAGTATGAATGTGGGCAAAGCTTAACGGGCGTTTATCTGATATTCCTTGATTACTCATTCTCACGTAGAGAGGAGTAAGTCATGTGTGGGAATGGCAGGAGGTCCTAGTCCATAAGGTTAACTTGGACGAAACGGATTAACCTCGGGTGACAGCTATTGAGGGTATCCCAGTTACTACATCACTCGAGTGCACAAACATCGTAGCTACACAGGATTCATACAGTCTGGACAGTCAGAGTCAAGTGATCGGTCTTTGCATGCCATGATGTATGAATTATGATTTGGTTGTTTTTTGATTTAATTAAGAAAATTGTATGTTTTATTGAATCAATTAAATTACATAAGCTTACCCTATTTATTATCTTGTCTGTGTTGTACGTTCGGTTGTTGGTCATGTTGCAATGATCATCCGTGTGGATGTGAGCAAAAGGAGAAGAGTTGTTGGAAGAATTCACTGGAAGAGGTGAGTGAAGGCCAAACCTTAGTAGGACCATTTGTTATAAATTTATTTTGTAAACCGTTCGACCATTATACAGTTTTAAATTCTATAAGATTTTGTAAGGTCATTCGGCCATAATTGTGCTTCTAATCTTTTATAAGACTGATGTATCATATTATTAATATGTGATTATTCTTATTTATGATTTATACTATATTTTTTGGGATGTTAGATTCCTTACCTCACTAAACTCATAGATGTTTGTTGTTTCGCTTTTGCGACCAGTCTTGAAAAGTTTGATCGTCGTGCATTTAAATGCATTTCTTTTACAACAAAATTGGTACTAGAGGTCAGTAAATTATTTTTAATTTCTAGTGCTTTTACCAAAATTTGCCAAGTTGATCCAAAGTTGAAGGAACCACCTACCAATCTATATTTGAGCCTCTCATCGCTAAAAAGGAAAAATCCACTGTAAGGACTCCAATTTGAATTTAGAATAAGTATTAAATTATATGTGATAGAGGATATTTATAAGTTTTCGTAGATTTGCTAATGTCCGAAAAATAATAACAAATAAATAAATAAAACTTAAGATATAACAACATATTAATAAATATAATAACTGAATTTAGTTTATTAATCTTAAATTATGTTTATATTATCATAAATATTATTTTTTCTTGATTTTAGGATTGTTAATATTTTTTTTCCAAATTTTACACTTGGATCTTATATACTTATTGAACCGTTATGGGCTAGACAATAATAACATATATTTTTTTAACAAATATAATTTTATAAAAGAAATGTTTATTTTTGTTATAACTAATATTCCACGCTATAAGTTTATACATAGTTTTTTTTTTCAGTATAAGAGTTTTGTTTTGTACAAATATAGTTTTACAAAAGAAATGTTTATTTTTAAATGAGCTTTTAAGACTAAAAAGGAATTTTGAAGATAATTTCCTGATTTTTAAAAATGTTATTTTTAAATTAAATTTAGAAGTATTCTTTAAATAAAAGATAAACTGGACTAAACAACATATATTCTTTATGTATACACAATAATCACTAAAGTTAAGAATATGTTTAATGTCTCGATAGGTTCTTATTTTCGTCCCAAATCTGAAATAGGTCCCTGTTATATTTGAAGTCTTAATTAGATCCTTATTTTTGTTAATTTGATGCAAATAAATTCTTTCCGTCAATTTCAGAAAACGGCGTTAAGGAGTGCGTGACGTGGCGTATGTGAATGCAATTTTTTAAGGTTTAATGTCTCAATAGGTCCCTATTTTCGTCCCAAATTTGAAATAGGTCCTTGTTATATTTGAAGTCTTAATTAGATCCTTATTTTTGTTGCCCATTGTATATGCGGTGGTAGAAGGGGAAAACAAAGATTCATGGATGGTTATGGTTTTTGAATATTTTGATTGATGATCTTGGTAGTGAAGAAGTATGTTCAGCAATAACAAAAATAAGGATCTAACTAATACTTCAAATATAATAAGGACCTATTTCAAATTTGGGACAAAAATAGGGACCTATTGAGACATTAAACCTTAAAAAATTGCATTCACACACGTATTATTTGCATCAAATTAACAAAAATAAGAATCTAATTAAGACTTCAAATATAACAGGACCTATTTCAAATTTGAGATGAAAATAGGAACCTATTGAGACATTAAACTGTTAAGAATATGTAAACGTAAGAAAGCTATTAGGGGTAAAATGGGCCACAGTTCGGCAAGTTTTGAACCGTTCCGTGTCTGGACTGAACCCACAGACTTCTGTATCACAAATTTTTTAAGAAATTAAAAAGTTTTAACTTTTTACACTATAATAATACTAATTCAATTTGTCAAGTTTAATTAAACGAGTTAAAGTATATGATAACTTAGACAAAATATAAAATTAAAATTTCCTATTAGAACAATTGGTTTATTAAATAATAATACATGATTATTTTATTAAAAACAATTTCTTTTTTCTGAAAAATCTTTAAACAAACATACCCTGAATAACCTTGTTGTCATGTCACTTTTAATTAAGAGGGTTTAACTCAATTATTTGTTTGAACATTCTTTTTTAGAAGATATGTTCACTACACGTTTTAATTTAGTAGCTAAATAACTACAATAAATTGTTTATTTATTATTTTTCTTAAGTAGAAGCAAGAGTAGTTCCAATGTTTTTATTAGACAGGTTTAATTCATTTATCAAGATTCAAAAATTAAATAATGTAATTATAAATAATAAATTCATATACTTTTATATAATCACCCTCACATTAATGAAACATATTTTAATTTTTGAAATTATTTTTATTAGTTCTAGTAGTTATGTTAATGTCTTTCATAATTAATCTATCCATCGCTTCAATTTTTGTTGACGAGAATATTAAAAATTAATTCTTGAATGATCCTTGTAGGATACAAGTTAGATTAATAAAGAAAAGGCAAGAAAGACATTAATACATTTGATTTGTTACTCACTGAATTTAGAAAACAATTAGTAATTAAGGATATTTTGACAGAAAATAATATAACTAAATCTTAATAAAAGTAATTAGTCTAACTTTGAACTTGGTCAAAGTTCTACAGAAGGAATTATAAGAACTAAGGAAGGCATTTAATTAATGGTATAGTTAATACATTCAAACGTTAAAGCAATCCTAATCATAAAATGTAGTAAAAAAGCACTTCTTAGCAGATTTTTCATGTGATGACCAAAGCATCTGCATGACAGATCAGCACTTGTACCTTTTTTTTAGTTTCTTACTCTATAGGCAAGACCAAGAATTTTGTGTTATATAAGGTCCATAGTTTTGCAGATTTTCTACACAACAGTTGCAAAAACTGATTAAGCTATTAACAATGGATAGATTGAGCTCACTCTTTTCATTTGCTAAACGAAAACGCAATTCAATGCCCTCTCTGCAACAGAAATTGCTAGATGAAGAAAGCCTTGCTCATTCAGAGCCAAACACACACTCTAGAAAGCCTGGATGGAAAGCCATGCCTTACATTCTAGGTCTGTCTTGTAACTTCTGCTACTTGAATTTCATCTTCTAAATTTAGTGAGTTTTTTGCACTAATTGATTCTTTCACTAGTGTTACTTTTAACTTGTCACATTTTATTAAGTTAAAGGGACCAAAATGGAAATGTGCTTGGGACTATAATTAGAATGAAATGTGCAGGAAATGACACAATTGAGAGGCTAGCAACATTTGGAATGCAGGCGAATTTTGTGGTGTATTTGATGAAAGTGTATAACATGGATCAGGTTCTTTCAGCAAACATTTTGAACACATGGATTGCTGTGTCCAATATTACTCCTCTGATCGGAGCCTTTTTTGCTGATTCCTACTTGGGAAAGTTTCGAACAATTGCCCTTGCATCCTTTGCCAGTCTTGTGGTACCTTTTATTTTCATTTGGATTGATTATAACTTCTATCTCAGGTTTTTCATACACAGTTACAATAAAACCAATGGTGAATGTATAATAATTTGGATTTTAACTTTTGTTTCTATTTGTCTAGGGCATGGTTACTGTGATGCTAACTGCTTGGGTGCCACAATTTCATCCTGCACCATGCTCCGTTGAGCATCAGCAGAATGGTGCGTGCCAAGGCCAATCAAATTTCCAAATGGGTGTGCTAGTTTTTGGTCTGTTCTGGTTATCGATTGGTTCTGGTGGAATAAGGCCTTGCAGTGTTCCCTTTGCCGTTGACCAATTTGATTTGACCACTGCTGAAGGAAGGCATGGAAGTAGCAGCTTCTACACTCTGTACTACACCACACAGACACTGGTCATGTTGATAAACCAAACTGTATTGGTTTATATTCAAGATTCTGTTAGTTGGACCCTTGGTTTTGCACTGCCCACTGTGTACATGATTGTTTCAATCTTTTTCTTCTTTGCTGGCTCCAAAGTTTATGCCTATGTTAAGCCTAAGGGAAGCAACCTTTCTAGCATAGTTCAAGTGCTAGTTGCAGCACAACACAAGCGCCATTTTCGTATGTCTGCTGCCAGGGACACACAAGCAGCACTTTACGATCCACCACTCGAAAATGATTCAGAAGGAAAGCTTCTTCTTACAAATGATTTTGGGTAAATGATATATCTCAAGTTAAATGTTAATCTAGTCCCTGAAATTATAATCTGCTTCTTAAGATTACAAAAAGGTAAATTCCTTTATGGGGTCGCATAATTTCTTGTGTTACTGATTGGTTTTTGTTTATTAGATGTTTAAACAAAGCTGCTATAGTGGTGGAGAACGACTTGGACAATGATGGATTGAACAAAAAGCCTTGGAGACTAAGTAGCATCCAGCAAGTGGAAGAGCTGAAATGCTTGCTGAAAATCATGCCGATATTCGTGACCAGCATCATAGTCAACATTCCCTTAGGACAACAAGCAATATTTGGAGTATCACAAGCCATGAAAATGGATAGGCACTTGGGACATAACTTCGAGATTCATCCTGGCTCAATAAATGTGATAATGCTGCTGTCAATAGGCATATTGCTCCCATTCTACGATCGAATTGTTGTTCCTGCACTGGAGAAAGTAACGAAGCAAGAAGGGGGACTGACAGCCCTTCAAAGGATTGGATTTGGACATGCTTTTGGTTTTCTATCAATGGTGGTTTCAGGGTTGGTGGAGATCAAGAGAAGGGAATTAGCCATTTCATCTGGGGCATCGGATGGGGTTGCACCCATATCAGTGCTGTGGCTGGCTCCTCAGTTCATTCTTTTAGCATGTTGTCATGTTTTTGCAACAGTTGGTCACACTGAGTTTTTCAACAATGAGTCCCCTGAGGGCTTGAGAAGTATTGCAAATTCATTGCTATGCCTCAATGTGTCAGCTGCTAGCAACTTGAGCAGCTTCATAGTAAACATTGTGCATTCTTTCACCGGGAAGCAAGGCCAACCAGATTGGCTTGATGGAGACATTAATAAGGGCAGATTAGAGAACTTCTATTTCGTGGTTGCCGCATTTGGATTGTTAAACATGTTATGTTTCATAGCATGTTCACGTAGCTATCGTTATAAGGTCCTTGTGAAGAATAACTGATGGAAAAAACTTTATTCTTTCGATGTTGTTCGTGTTGTTCTTTCGTTATAAATTAAAATTTCATTTAAGCAAATATAGTAAAACTCCAATTCTATCAATACCAACGATTGTACATATTGGATTTATGATAGAATGAAGTTTATATTATTGGCAGACAAATCATGTTCCACCATGGTATCTGTCTCTAGTAAGTTAGGTTGCACATTGCAAAAACACCATATATTGGATTTGATATTCACTTTATGTAATTTGTTTTCGATCCAATAGAAACGATACAGGTTTCTTTTTTAATCGCTTTGAGAGCTGCTTTCTTACGAAATGTCATCGAATTAATAAATATTTCTATTGCGAAGCTAAATGTGTCCATTGCTAAATTCATAGCACTATATATAGTGAATTTATATATATTAAAAAAGATTTTGCAACACAAATACTTGCGAAAATCATAGTAATTTGTGGGATCGTTGGAAAAATACTCTTGCTAAAATCTGATTTTAGTTTTAGTTGGATAAAACCCGTCGAATAGGACATATAAGCGAAAATTTCGACAATGAAATTCAAAGTTTTAACGGTGCAATAAGAGTACGAACTAAAATTTATATTTCAATCTAATCTAACAAAACATTATATACTACTAACAAGTCCAAAACATAGCAAATCCCATATTTCAACTATGATTTAAAAGTAAATCCTCTTATACCTTAATTACTATATTATTGGATTAGTTAAAAAGCTTAAAAAAATCTGGAGAATTCCTAACTTGTTCTCATGATGTTTGATTCAGAAACAAAACATATCCACGCATACCTATTTTGATAGAGATTTATTCACTTGGGTATTGATCTCACGCCCAATAACAAAACTCTACAAATAGAATTATAAGGTTGATTTAGTAGAAAAAGTTTGAAGAGAGAAGGTAAGAAAAGTTGTGGTTCCAACATTATTTAAGAGTTTTAAGATTAATTTAAATGTTTAGAAGGAAGAGTGGGACATGTTATATGTTCTCCTCTTCACAATAACAAAATTCTAACATCTCATTTAAAAAAAAAAATCTCTACAAATGAGATTTGAGTACACGTTTAATAAATAATTTAATTGACCAAAATCACTCACCAACATTTTATATTAGAAAAAAGTTATAAAGAATATGAAATATGTAATTTTCTAATTTAGGACGTCATGTGTAAGTAAAACAATGTTTATTATTTAGAAAAAATAGCAACATCGAAAATTTGAAACTTTATTTCATTATGGTGAAATAAACAAAAACATAATGTAATTACAACTTCAAATAACGTACAAAAACATAAATCATTTAATTGTCTAAGAATGTTTTGAAAACCCTAACAATAATTTTTCACTCGTCTCTCGCTCTACACAACATCAACAATCTTCTTTGTAATATCATCTGCTCCCATATAAATACGATCATTATAGGTGAATATTACCAATATAAATGTTAACTAACAAAATAAACATCAAAACAACATATAATAATATGATTATCACTTACAATCTAAGCTCATAACACTCTTACTCAAATCAAATCCACCATACAATCAAACATTGTCAATCCATACTTCAATTCAAACAGCATGTTATCATCACCACCCACTATGTTTACTTCTGTACTTCGGCCACTTGGCTTGTTTACCAAAACATGACTCACTTACCAAAACATCACTTCCACAATCCTTTTTACTAAAATATGGCCTACTTACCAAGATAGGACTCTCTTGTTTACCAAAACAGGGTCCACTTACTAAAGCAATTATTTTTTTATCCTATTTACCAAAACAAGGCCTACTTACCAAAGTAGAACTGTCTTGTTTATCACCATAACATCATATAAAAATACTACAACTTCCTATCAAACACTACGACAACATATAACAATACCACAACTTCATATACAATACCATAATATCATATAAATACATTATGACTTCTTACAAAACACAACAACAACATATAAAAATACTACAACTTCATATACAACACTACGACATTAGATAAAATATTACGGTTTCCTATAAAAGTCCACGACAACATTTAAAATACCACAACTTCATATACAATACTACCACAACATATAAAAATATTATGACTTCCTATATAACACCACGACAATAGACTCATATACTACAACATCATATAAAATTATTATGGTTTCTTATAAATCACCACGACAACATATAAAATACCATAGTTTCATATATAATATCACGATATAAATATATTACGACTTCCTATAAAACACCACGACAATATATAAAAATACTAGAAATCATACATAACCCCATGACATCATATAAAAATATTACAACTTCTTACAAAATACCATGATAACATAATGACATTTGGATAAAACAAATGTAGTCCCCTCACTTTCATGGCACATACATAACCAAAATTGGTACTGCAGAATTATGCAGTCTTGTTAAGCAAACCGACTTGGTGTGTTGAGCGAGTGTGTTTTAGCTGAGCGAACAAACTTGGTGCATTGAGCGAGAAGTGAGTGAGTAGAACCCATTGTTTATGCTTTCACACAACGAGTTTGGTGCACTGAGTGACTAGTCTAAAACCTGTTTTGAATATTTCTTTATTTTATGATAACTTTGAGCTATGTTTTGACTTTGAAGATGGTGTATAAATATTTAAAGTATTCTATGATGGTTTATTGTTGAAGTTATGCATGTATTTGACGTATGATTAAAGATGAGATATGTTGGTATTCATTGTGAAAGAAAAGTGACATATGTGCATGGTTTCAAATGGTTTTAGGGTTGGCAATATGGGTTCCACGGGAAACTCCTTCGGTATGATTTCACGGTTGGTAACATGGGTTCCAGACAGGGAACTCCTTCGGTATGGTTTCAAGTATTTTAGAATGTATACAGGGAGCTCAACATCAGGGGTTATCCTAACACTCTAATGGTCTTTCATTCTCAAATAGAGAGAATTAATACATGTGGTGAGAGTACTAGGAAGTCCTAGTATAGGAGCTACCTGGAGGCCTATCACGCAGTAAGGGACTAACCTTGTGTGTGGTAGGGTGAAACCCATTGGCAATGGCTTTGCAAAGCAATAGAGGCCACCACAAATGCACAACCCGCCATAGCTCGGTATTCATTATAAGTCCAGAAAGTCGGTTTAGGTCTTTTCATGTTAAGATGTTTGGATGGTATTAAATTACATATGATTCTTATATGAAATGCTTTAAACTTATGATGTATTGTTTTGTATCTAGCTTACCCTTGCGTTTTTGTTGTCTATCTTTGTATGTTGCTTCTCTTTTGCGATGATCACCTAATGGTGTGAGCTTAGGGATTCACCTTCTTAGTTGTTCCAACTAAAGGTGAGGGAGAAGCAGATGAGTTGTTAGATAGATCTACAGAAGTATATCTCTATTTTGAAAGAGGTTTGTTTTACCTAGTTGTTCTTGTAGCATCTACGTAATATTTCATTTTGGTAGTTTGATACTATTAAAATGGGATGTTACAGGGTGAATTGGTTTTGTATAAACAAAAGTTCTTTTCAAAACCTTTGGAAATCTTTAACCTTTTCTTGAAACACAAGCAAATAAAGATTGTAAAGCAATAAAAAAGATAATGGATAGAAAGACAAACACCAAGAATTTTATACTGGTTCGACCTAATGCCTACATCTAGTCTCCTTTAATCAATCTGAGATTGAAAGCCACTTCACTATAAAGATTAAGTTATATAACAAGATATACAAAGACCCTCTCTTAATGCAATCTCCTCTTCAACTTCAAATCTAATATAGAAGAACACAAAACAGAAAGAACAACCCTCTTCTTACAGAAACCCTCCGAGACACCTCTCAAAGAAACCAGAACCTCACGTTCTCTTCCTGGCCACCGACAACAGGAAAACCACAATCCACAAACTACAAAATCAACACTGATATGATTTAGAACACCTTAGAGTGCGGATGATGATCAGGAAACGAAAGCACACAACAATTCCTTCAAGAATCCTTTGAATCTTCCAAACTAACGCTTCTTAGTTCTTGGAGAATAAAAACCCCTACAAAATTTTATCTCAACTCACTTGATCAGATATTAAAGATGAAAGATCAAAAGTTATCTATGTAGAGAGCTATGCGTTAATATATAGTTTTCTCCAGTCTAACGCATCTTAATCGATTACCATATTAATGTAATCAGTTAACCAATTAACACTGCTATACCAGAATTACATTAAAATATATTTAACAAATTATGCATTTAATGTATTCGATTGCACAATTAGTATAAGTCAAAAGGATTCAAAATATGATCGTTATGTTAGTCAAGACTTATCATGAAAACAATTTTCAGTGTGCACGAGATTTAACTGATTAAGAAAACTGTGTAATGGATTAAGTATGACACTTAAGCAAATTTGAAAACTTTTCATCTGAAAACACATCACTGCACTCAACAATCAGGTGTAAGTAAAGACATGAGTTTTAATCGATTATACATATAATGTAATCGGTTAAAACTTGCAGTTTGTCATAGTTAAGCATTTGTTGATATCTAATGAATCTAACTTATTACATAAACATTATAATTGATTAACTCATACAAATATGCCTTGTGCAAAGAGTTTCATCATTCAAAACAATGAACATGCATACCACAAATATAAACTCATGTATAACCACAATAAGTATGCAAACCAAACAATTCAAGCACAAACACACATGTAAATGTAGCTTTGCATATTAAAACGTTTATGTTGTTGTGCAAGTAACTTACTGAAACATTTATGTTGTTGTCAGCATAAAAAATACACAAGGGTTTGGGTTTAACTTTCACATAGCTCCCCTATCAACATATTTAATTCAACTTAAACATACCAACTCATGTTATCAAATTACTTAAAACTTAAAGCAAGGTATTTAGCTTCTCTTACCTTACAAACACTAGTACAAAAACAGAGTACAATGTCAAATATTTTTGGCTTTTCACGTCGAATTCGAGAACAACGTCATCTTGAGAGAGGTTAAATTGACATCGAATTTAAAAACTTCGATGTTAAATTGTCATTATACGACGTTAATAAGTTTTTTTATATATTGCTTTAATTAATTGTAATCCTTTTTTACAACTCTACGAGACCTGAAAATCAAAACTATGAAGGGTAACATAGAATCAACAACAAATAACAATAACAAACAACAAATAAGTTCTTCAAAACAAAAACGAAAACTAACCTTCAAAAGGTGAGTTTATCGGAATAAAGTGTTACCACCAGTGAGAGAGAAAGCAAAATACGCCTATGAAAAACAAGAACACGAAAATAATCGGTGAAAACAAAACGAAAATCATACCTAAAATAGTTAATTAACATGCATTTGTATCAAATGAAAGAAAGATTACATGTAATGGTCATCAAACTTTGTTCGATAAAAGTTTGAGCAGAGAAGAGGGTCGTCAAACTTTGTTCGAGAAAAATTTTATTGAATTCACTAACCTTTTGATGTCTAACGCTGAGACATTCGACGTTTTATATTTTTTTACGTCGAATTACAATTCTAAACGACGTTTAATAATTGGAATTATTTACAAAATTGTCACCGGTCATTTTTAATGTTGGCTATTGAGTAGTTAGACGTTGAATGCGTGACGTTATACGCTTTTTTTGCACTAGTGAGAGGATCCAACTGCTCTACAAGAGCTAAGACGACTCCATTAGTTCAAAGAATTCTATTTGCACCCACAATCACATAAACATGATCAAGGTATAGCATTAGAATCACTGATCAGCAGATAGTCTTATCAAAGACTGAAATGACACATGCAAAAATACTACGGTTTGTACGTAAAGGAAACAAGAAAGATCAAAGAAAAATAGTATAAACTAACTTACTCTTTTGAAGAAACTGATCAGGTAGACTTGAAGATCTAGTTTTTTTTATTACTTAAGCGGTCTCTGATATTCAAATAAATGAACACATGAGAAAAACTCTCGGAAAGAAGTCACATAACTCTAAAAATGTAGTTTCTAGAAAGATTGTGTGTTTAAACCACTCTCACGTCTAAAATGTTATTTTTTATGAGATGTTACCTAGACAACTCTATTTTATTTCCATTTACAATCAAGTCAATCACGGGTCTTCTACAAAGTTAAAAGCTGAAATTTTTTGAATAAAACATTTTTTCTCAGTGATTTTTAGACTAACGATTTGGCGCCTTTTTTTCTTCTGTAAATATTTGGAATGACCTAAGGTTGTTAAAGCAAATTGGTTCATCACATTTGAATGTGTAACTTTGTGACGAGGGATACAAATTGGAAGAACTTGGTCCCCCTCACCCCACTCCACCACTCGTGATGACAAACACGTTACGCAATTATCATAAGAGAAAATTACGTTTCTGGTATATGTACTTTTGAATTGATAAATTTAATATTTCAATTTTTAAATTTATGAAATGTTAGTTATTTCTTATGTTTAAATTTTGGAAAAATGTTTCTCGTTATGAAATTTATATATACACATTTAATATCATAAATATTGAGGGGGCATGAGATCATATATAGTTATAGTGGCAAAGAGTATTTCTGAGCATAGATTTATTAGAAATTCAGCACCATATGCAATGTTGCCCCCACAGCACCGTTCAGACATATCTTTGTTTTTTGCATATAAATATGGGTCTTGTTCCTCAGCAATTTCATCCACCAAAACCTAGTTATAACAGTCAAATACAGAACATTTTGGTATGCGCTGATGTCGGCCAAGACAACCAAACAAGCGAGAAATAGTGAAAAGATGTTGGGTACTCATGACCATGATAATACTCCTTCTTGGTCGCTTGGAAGATGCATTTCTTCATGTTTTTCACCATCTGTAAAAATGGAGCCAACCCTCAGAAACCTTCCTAAAGCTGCTTCTGAATCACCACATACCAACCCCAAGAAGAAGCGTGGAGGATGGAAGGCCATAACTTTTATTTTAGGTCTACTTCTCTTTTTTTATCTTGCTACATATGATTTTCTCTCCACTACTTCATTCCTTCATGCATATATATTCACCCTCTTTTCATGTAAGATACAACTACAGTCTGTCTCAGATAGCAATAGAAAGATAGTAGAGAGTTCTTAACTACACAATTCCAATTGAGTTTAATCACACAATTTTAAAAATCCAAAACTTAGTACAAAACTTCACTTAAGAGATTCAACTCAATAATTTATACTTCTTCTAGCTTATATTTTAGAAAACACTGTTCTAATTCATTTGTCTTTTTTTTAAGATTCTTGTCTAATAATTTCTTACATTAGTTGTTTTCTTACTAATACTTGTAATTGTTTTAATTCATAAACATTATGAACTGTCTCCTTTTTACTCTCTTATCTGGAAAATTTAAGAATGTAATAATTTTGTTATCACTTTCTATCCTTATGATAATAATTTTTTAAAACTACCATAATTACAGACAACTTTAGCAGTGTATAAAGCAATTATCATTATCCTATGTTTAAGAGAGAAGAAGTGGCTTTGAGTGAAACTCTTACATAGAACTGAAGCTCAAATTAGAAAATAACTTAAGAAAATCATTAAACTACAAAGACTCTTCCCAGTGAAATACTGATAATCAATTATTGTTTTTTGTTGGATTTTGGTTAACGTTGCAGGGAATGAAACTTTTGAGAGGTTGGCAGTGTTTGGTTTATTTGCGAACTTTATGGTGTATTTGACAAGAGAACTTCATTTGGACCAAGTTACTGCTTCTAACATTCTGAGTTTATGGTTTGGGATCACAAACTTTGCCCCACTAGTTGGTGCCTTCATTTCTGACGCCTATGTTGGTCGTTTCCGGACCATAGCTTTTGCATCATTTGGTACCCTTTTGGTAAGCTCTCTCATATTTTTCAGAATAAAAAACAAAACTTTATACAACTTTTCTTTTTAGGTCTAAATTTAATACAACTTGCACATTTACTCACCTCGCCTTTTTTTGTAGGCTTCGATATAAGAGGAAGTCATGCATGTGCCATTCAATCAACCTAATAATAGAACAATTATATTAACATAAATTTTTGGACAATATTTTCACATAATATATAAAATATTGTTAAAATATATGTGTCAAAATATTTTTTTAAATAAATACATGTAGTCAAATATTGTTATGATTGAAAAAAAAAATAATTAAATAATTTGGGAGACAATCAAACGTGGTTTTCTTGTTTTCTAAAGTCATAAAAACTATCTTTAACAGTCCCTCAGAACTACCATTTCACTAGTTGTTTTCCTTTCTCAAATTTGATTGATTTCGTACAACTATTATGCAATTCTAGTTTATTCAATAATCAATTTCATATATGAAC
Organism: Vigna nakashimae; assembly: GCA_034642375.1. Taxonomy (NCBI): domain Eukaryota; kingdom Viridiplantae; phylum Streptophyta; class Magnoliopsida; order Fabales; family Fabaceae; genus Vigna; species Vigna nakashimae. The sequence goes on from CM067758.1 coordinate 34,006,880, forward strand.
GACAAATTTCATAAACACCCACATGTCCTACCTGAGTTAGCATTAAATGTTGAAGGTGACTATTTTTCGTATTATTTATTATAAGGAAAAATGTACAAAGCAAGCATCATACAGACAGGTGCACTGTACGAACACAGATTTTTCATGCATTTAATTATTCTAGTTTTTAAAGTTTATGATAATGCATAATCACTGCTACTTCTTTTTATATTTTATTTTTTTTGGTATAATATATTTGAATGGAATGTTTCGCAACAGGGGATGGTGGTGGTGACTTTAACATCATGGTTACCACAGTTGCACCCTCCATCTTGTAGCCCTGAGGAACTGGCATCTGGGAAGTGTGTTAGGGCAAGCAATTCTCAAATGGGTGTGTTGATTTTGGGACTATGCTGTTTAACCATAGGTTCTTCTGGGGTTAGACCATGCAGCATCCCATTTGGTGTTGACCAATTTGATCCAACGACTGAAGAAGGGAAGAAAGGGATCAACAGCTTCTTCAACTGGTACTATACCACATTCACCATGGTCCTTCTGGTCACTCAGACAGTGGTGGTCTACATCCAAGACTCTATCAGCTGGAAAATCGGGTTTGGGATACCTACTCTCTGCATGCTCTGCTCCATAATCATGTTCTTTGTGGGAACAAACCTTTATGTACGTGTGAAGCCTGAAGGAAGCGTTTTTTCTGGTGTTGCTCAAGTTCTAATGGCTGCTTATAGAAAGAGAAAACTCAGGTTTCCAATGAGTGAGGAGAAGCAAGAAGGGTTTTTCTATGATCCTCCACTTACTGGGACCACCGTTGTGTCAAAGCTGCCTTTAACCAAACAATTCAGGTCAGAAACGTTGCTGTCATTAAGACTAAAATCTTCATTTGAGTTCCATTAACAAAACTTTTATTTATACATGTGGTGGAGGAACTTCTCTTATGTTTTCAATACATGTATATATATAAATATATCATTGCCCAATGATTAATTATAGTTGTTATGTGCCCATGAATATCATGAAAGATGTCTACTAATTGCTTTCAAAACCTCAATTATTTTAACAAACTTCTACACGAAAAAGCAATTCGCTTTATAATATAATAATATCTATTAATACTTTACAGAAACTAATATTTATTTAAGAAAAACATTTTTTTTTCTTACAAAGACTAAATTAACAATACCGCACAGATTTAAAAGTAAATTTTATGATTTACCTTTTCTACTTTAATTAATCTGTAAACAAGCATTAAAATACTAATTAACATAGTGAACTTATGTTGATACTTGGATTTTGCTAGGGCCTTGAACAAAGCTGCTTTAATAATGGAAGGTGAGTTAAACACAGATGGGACCATAGTGAATAGATGGAGTCTGGTTAGCATCCAAAAAGTAGAAGAGGTGAAATGCTTAGTCAGAATTATCCCAATTTGGGCAGCAGGGATCCTTAGTCTCATTTCCATGGTACAACAAGGGACATTTACTGTGTCACAAGCAATGAAAATGAACAGACACCTGGGACCCAACTTCCAAGTCCCAGCTGGTTCAGTGACAGTCATATCATTAATCACCATAGCTTTGTGGCTCCCATTCTATGACAGATTCTTAGTGCCAAAGCTCAGAAAAATTACCAACCATGAAGGGGGCATCACTCTACTCCTAAGAATTGGAATTGGCATGGTTTTCTCTATTCTTTCCATGGTTGTGGCTGGCATGGTTGAAAAACTGAGAAGGGATTCAGCAAATTCAAATCCAACACCACTTGGAATTGCTCCCATGTCAGTCTTTTGGCTGGCTCCACACTTGATCCTTATGGGGCTCTGTGAGGCATTCAATATAATAGGACAAATTGAGTTCTTCAACAGACAATTTCCTGAACATATGAGAAGCATTGGCAATTCCTTGTTTTCCTGTTCTTTTGCTGTTGCTAACTATGTGAGCACCATAATAGTGAATGCGGTTCATCACAGTACAAGAAAATCTAGCCACCCAGATTGGTTGACAAATGATATAAATGCTGGGAGAATAGACTACTTTTACTATCTTATAGCAGTGTTAGCCACCTTCAACCTGTTCTTTTTTATATTTGTTGCTAGAAGATATCAGTACAAGGGAAGTGTGGACTTCAATGATGAAACTCACCAAGTGGAGCTTGGATCTCACAAACCCTAAGTTTTAAGAAAGACAATAAAGATAATGTAGATATACATCTATGTGTGTATGTATATAGGAAGACATCACACAAATAAATTGAAAGACTTTTATATATATATATATATATATATATATTCCTTTCAGAAGTTACGTTACAAAATAAAACTTAAATATGTTTTTCTCCTTAACATTTATATTTTCTTTTTCTCCTTATAATAAGAAAAGTATATTTGACTTTTCTTCTTGACAAAATGTGTTAGAATTTCTATTAACATGGATTATTACCGGAGTGCATATACTCATTGATTGTCATGTAACTCAAACTCCTGGTAAAAAACGTATAACACAAAATAAATCTATCCTTTTCTAATTACTATACTCTTGCATCCGTGTTCAATATCTTATATTAAATGAAACTTATAAGTCTATTTTATGATATTGAATATCAATATCTACTTATTAAAATGCTATCAGATTCTATACTAATCAAATAAAAAAGTTCTTAAGAGACTATTATGATACTATTAAGATTCATTAATTAAAAATTTGTTTATTATACCATTACTTTTCTGTTAATTATCTAATAAATCAATGTGAGATACTTTATTAGTGTTTCAATAAAAAAATAAAGATACCTTATAATTAATTTTATCATTTTTTGATAAGAGTTAAGTGTACTTAGACTTAATTTTATTACTTGTTTCTTTTATTTTTATTTATAATATAATACTACAAAAAATATATAATTTTTGCAGGGGTTATTTAAGTGTTACCGGTGGTTTTAATCCTTGAAAAATTTGTTTCACGCAATTGCAAAAAACCTCGAGGAAAAGTTGTGTCATTAAACATTACTGACGGTTTTTTACCAAATTGTCGCAATTTCTAGGAGTTTTTGAAAAACCATAGGATATAGTCGAGTTTTTGTAGAAACAGCCGAAAATAGCCGGGATTTTGCAGAAACCGCAGGGAATAGACGGAGTTTGTTATAATTGCTCCTATTTTCAGGGATTTCCTCCAAAACTGCCAAAAATGTAGTGATAGCTCAACTTTTTATTTTTATTTATCAATATATCTTTTTCCCAAATCATTCCATCAAAGCAGCCACCCAAAGATACTTAAACTACTGGTTTTTCTTGATCACCAACTTCCACACAATAGAATTTACTTGGGATTACATTCTCCAAGGCCTCGAGGCTAATGCGAATTTGGTGTGTCCTTTCGTTTATAGCCTTTTAGTTTTTTAGTTTTCTTTCTAATACTGAAATACAATCCTCATCAGTATTATTTTCCTGAAATTTGGAACTTCTTTTAATTCTACATTCATTTAAATGATGAGATTATTTGTCTATGTTTGTAAATGTTATTAGTGAAAACACGATTCTGAAATTTGAAACTTCATATTCATATTTATATGAAAATGTGTTGGTTGTTGTTAGTCCGATTCTGCCAAAACAAAATCAATAACACTGCAAAGCTAATAACTTGAGTTATCTCTACATAAATCATGCTCAAATTTTTATTATAGAATTTGAACATAATTTCTTACCTCTGCACCAAGCTTATTATAGATACCATTTTCGGTCAACATGGCAACTAACAAGATAGAACCATAAAATCCAAAACAAATGAAACTCATTCATTAGAAACAGCCATATTAATATTTAGAAATAGCCATAATAAAACTAGAACTATATTTAAGAGAGATTAACAAGAAAAGTGATTCAAAAGATGAAATATACATGGAGACTAGCTCAGGGACTGATGAGGATGATCCCTCCCTTGTTTGGCAGCTTTAAGAAAGCACTTAAAGATACTAGCATATCAATACATACATAACTAAAAGGATGACATGTGATATTTGCTTCCTCAAAACTTCAAACATTGCATATCAATCCAGACATGACTAATTGTTCATACATATCTAATTTTCTTCATCTTCATTACATTCATTGTTTGGCACGCTTCCTTAATCAGATACCTACAATATAACATAATAGTTAGTCGGTTATATATTTTTAAAAAAAATCATACAAATAAATATAACAATTATTATCGATTATTGAAATGAGGCAAACTTTGAAGGTAATTGACCCCGATAAATTTGTAACATAATTGCTATCATTTCTTTCATTTCATTGACTTGTGATGTCATGTCGTTGACTTGTAATGTCAATGAATATACCTCTAACAGATGAAATTATTTAAAAAGTAAGAAAAATTATACCTAATAAGTTAATCATAAAAGGAACAAACCAAGTAATTGATAAAATATTCATTAACCTAAGTTTGTAATTCATTATTAGAAGGGGCAACTGAAGATGATCCACTATGAGAATGAGCTTTGACTCCAAAAACTTTAGATGGGTAAGGACCCAAACATAGACCGCGAACGCGTCCACAATGCTCTTGGATTCCTAAAGCATGAGCCAATGAATCTGAACTGGATATTTTTTTTTATTGACAACATCGTCAAACTCGTTAGAATGAGAGATTGGTGAATTGTTTGTTCCAGTTAAAGAAGCACCACCTTTCAAAGGTTCACTGTTGTGAGACAGTCTCCCTGACGTTAATGGAGACACTTCTTGTCTCATACATTACGCATTCGGTCATGTTCAAACCAAAACGACGTGGTATAAAGAAAAACAAAAAATAAAACAAAAACTAAGCAAAATGAGAAAGTCCCTCAGAACCAAAACAAATGAAATGGGTTTTCTTAAAATTTCTTAAGTGTAACAAGATCCGTAAGGAACATCTTCCTCTGCTCCCAACAGTGCAGACATGGCGCCAAAAGGATTCCTCGCTGTTTGTGTTGGAACAGAGCTCAAGAGATTCATCATTTCCACCCCTTGCCTTGCCTCGCCTCTCACTTCCTTATACTTCACACCCTTCTCATACATTAATATTCTTAGAAAACACAAGACTAATCAGAAACCTAAAATGTGTTTTTCCATGGTTTCAATTCCGAGAGTAATCATAAGTTTAAACGCGTAGAGTGAAAATGAACGGGAAGAAAAACGAATCAATGAATGGAATGAAAATGAAGTGACCTACGCAGATGCGAGGAGCTCCGAGAGCGAACACGACCTACGCAGCCACAATGCCTCGACGCCTTGACGACAAACACAACGTAGGGGAAGACCAACAAGAAGATGGTGCGGGGAAGGGACTTGGAGGAAAATAATTATGGTGAACTTTTAGAGGAAAATGCATGAAGGCATAAATGAATTGAGAGAGAGAATTAGGGTTTGGGGAAAATTAGGAGCAAAAAGGAAGGCGTGGTAGATATTTTTCAAAGGAATGTGTCGTGAAGTATTTTAGGGGAAGGGAATGAGTTGGGTAGATATTTTTGAAAAATTATTCCAAAAATAAAAAAAAAATTATGAACAGTTTCTGTTATGAACAATTGGAAATTTTTCGGGGTTTCCATAATCGCCGAAAAATAACCTCTCTTAAAATTCATTATTTTTGTAGTGTAAGAAACTTTAGTTAAAATTATATAATTTAATTGAATCTTTAGTTATAAATATTTCATTTCATAATGTGACTAAACGAAATAAATAAAACGAAATAGTCATATTTTATGTTGTTACATCAAAATTCATCTGAAATATGACTATTTTTCTTTATAATTTTATAAATGATGTAAAATATTATTACTTTTCGATTAAACATGATAAAACTAATGTTAAAAATAACTAATACACACTATCATATTATATATATATATATATATATGTATATATATGAAAATTATTGTTTTAAGTTTAACTCAAACCACCATAAATGTTTATTTTAAGTCATATGCATGTTGGATGTAAAAATGTGATGACTTTTACATCACAGTACAATAGTGCAGAAATGACCTTTAATGTCACCCCTTATACGTCGGATCCCACAATATCCAACGTAAAAGATTGACCAGGGGCATTTTGGTAAATAAGTTGGCCTTGGCGATGTCGGTTCATGGGGGGCTCAACGTCTATACTTTAAACCACGTCAGTTCGTACAATTAGACGCCAAAAAGGTAGCGTCAGAATGTGAAAAGTCATTTTTTTCGCCATTTAGACATCAGATCCCGCCACACCGACGTCTAGATAGTCATTGAGACGTCGGTCCCCCTTACATTCAACGCCTAAATGGCCTGACAGGGTAGGTGAAAAGTTGTTTTGGACATCAGCTCCCCTTACATCCGACGTCTATATACATCGCGAATATTAATCTTTAAATCGAATGGACGTCATATTATTGGGGTCCCTGATGTCTAGTCGAGAATAGACGTCGAGAACTTGGGGCACCGACGTCTTGATTCCTGTTAAATCAGAAATCGCAAACCCGTGGTTATGCGCACTTCATCGGCTTCCTCCTCGCCTTTTCTCTCTGCGGCATCGCATTTCCAAGTGCGTTTTATCTCTTTTTAATCGTTTAAACTTACTTTTACTCCAATTAAATTAGTCTTTAATGGATTAACTTCCATTTGAACCGATTAAAATGAGTTTTTGTTGTGTTTTTAAGCAGTTTTTCTCGTGTCTTTGGGTAGCGTAGTAGCACCTTCTCCCTTTGCTAGTTTTCTCGTAAGAAAAACTTGTGTCTTTTGGATCTCTTATAGCATTTTTAACCCAAAATCGAACATGGGTCCTTGCCTAGTTCTTATGTCACCGTATTCTTTTTCATTGGCGGTTGGAATGGAACTAGGCAAGGACCCAAATTCGGTTTTCGGTTGAAATGCCATAAGAGGTCTAGAAGGCGCAAGCTTTTCTTATGAGGAAACAAGGAAGAAGGTGCTACTATGCTACCCAAAGACACGAGTTGCAGTAGATGTTGGTTAATGCCATGTTCAACGTCTATAGTGCCTTTAGACGTCGGTTTTGGTGTAATCCGACGTCCCATTAACGTAACCCATAAAGACGTCGATCGGAATCTGACGTTAAAAGTCCAAAATAACAGATGTTTAAAGTCCTTTCTACACTAGTGCGTATGAACATTGGTTCGTCATATGGAGTAATTAAATTATTTTTTTAATAGTAAGATGATGTAATTAGATAATTAAAACCTTATTTTGCACTAAGGTTTCGTAGAACCTTTACGCTACTCACATGAGGAGGCACTTCACATTGCTTAGAAGAAACAAATTCTACATGATTGTAAAAAGGACAAAGAAAAACCCACTAAGTGACTTTTCAAACACACAACCAAACTAAATCATTCTAACAAGATGGATGATGTCGGGCCTGCATTTTCTAGTGATTAAACACATCACCATAGATATGTTTCTCTCTTGTTTGGACTTAATCTTCTCTTATTCCACGCATATGTCTCTAGATTTCATCCTTTGTCACAAATTTGTCAATTTTCGTGCTTTGAAATGCCAGTATACTACATATTTCAAATAGAGGACATGATGCCAACCATTTCTCATCCGCCCCATATTATCTAAATTATCATACTAATAATAATTGTTTTAACTATGGTTATTAAACTTGTGAGTTAATTAGTTAACTCGGATAATTTTATGCTCATACTTACGGTTTTCGACTTAATTTGGAAATAAATTTATTTTCCAAGTGAACTCGTAGCTTTAGACGTAGACTCAATTCTTTCGATCAAACTTGCGAGTTTGGAACGATTTGGCATGTTCGATGAGAAAAAAAACATTTAAATGAAAATGATTGTTTGGAGCGTATTTATGGAGAAAACTCTCTAGGATCAGGGTTTGGGTGTTTTCTGATTCAACACTTCTTCATTCCTTTTTCTGAAGCACTTTCCATCATGCATTTATTAGACCTTTTCTTGTTGTGGTGCTTGTCATCGCAGTTGCTTACTATCACTTGGTGTTCGTTGTACGTTGGACCTTGCGTCTACGAGTGCTTGCGTTCATGAGTACTCATGTTCGCGATGGTGTTTGTGGTTTACAACCTTCTTATACTGCCTTCCTTTTGAGCACATAAGGTTGTTGCTAGTAAGGTTGATGTGCTGGTAACTTAAGAAGTCAAGGAAGATGAAATATGTAAGATAGGGTTTCTACTAGCATTTGGACTTAAAGTCTTTGGATCTCAAAGTCTTCACATAGAAAAATTCAGAAATTTTTTTGTATTATATTAAATATTAATATGATATGTAAAATTAATAAATTTATTTTAAAAAATAGTTAAAAAATATTTAGAAATACAATATGATCAACTAATAATAATTTTAGTGATATTTCACTAAAAAATATAAACATATTTATAATATCATATAACAATATATTAATATATTATTTATGAATATTTTAATACTTGTTTTTTATCTAAAGTAAACTCTTACAAGTTTATGAGTCAAGTTGATGATCTGCATTTACCAAACTCCCACGAATTTACGTAAATTTTTGAGTTTAACAACCTTGGTTTTAACCATTTTGAGCAAGGAACTACTAAGATTCTTCATAAATATTACAAGCGATGCAACTAAAGAATATTATAGCTCCTTCAAAAATATGTTTTCGCCAAGTCTCAAAACCAAACAATAAAGAAACATTCAAAAATTGAATTAGCAAAAGATTCCACATTCTTTCTACATAAAGAACATATGGAGTTCCTCTCTTTTACACATCGAAGTCAATAGGCAAATCTTTATGAAGTAGCTTCCATAAAATCAAAGATCTAGCTGGTGACAAAACATCAAACAAAATCAACTTAACTCATTCTACAACATATGAACATGATGAGTAAAAATAGGTAGCAAGTTTATGTGACAACAACCTAGAATCCTGAAAATACAATTAGGCACATATTCGTCTCCATTATCAAATAGGAAAAGAATAGCCTCTAGATACTCTAACAGGGATGTAGCCTTTGGATACTCTAACAAACAAGGAGAAGTAGTAGCTTTGTAAAATTGACTTTTAGTAGGATTAACCCATTGACAAAAAAAAAAACAAAGATATCATTGACATATAGATTATGAGAAGGGAATCACATTCCCCTAACATAAACCATAGGTAAAATAAATTTAGTAGAGATTAAAGTAGAAATATCCCGACTCAAAACCTCCTGAAACAAACAAAAAAACAAGGGTGGTAAATGATCCCCCTGTTTAACCCTTTTACTACAAGTAAAATAGCCAACCAAACTATCATTAACCTTATTAGAAAGATGACCAAATTCAAGATATGAAGAATCCAACTTGAGAAATGCTCTCTTGAAATCCAAAACAATGCAAGACTTTAACTAAAAATTTCCAATTAATAGTATCAAATGCCTTGGAAATATTAATCTTTAAAGTCACATTACCTTTATGGACCATCTTAAGAAGAATATTAATTGCTTCAAAAACAAGTTAAATACAATAATTAACACTCTTACCCTTAATAAAGTCGTTCTCATTTAGGAGAAACAATTCTACTACTATCACCACAAGTCTATTAGTCAAGATCTTAGAGATCATCTTGAACCAAAAATTGGCCATAACAATAGGATGAAATTAAGTGATACCTTTTGCCCCATCCACTTTGGGAATAATAGAAACTACATTAGAATTCATGCCAAGAAGAATCCAATTTTGGAGAAAAAGTTGTTGAACAACTTTACAAACATTTATACCAACAAGCTACTTATGTGATGCTCTCCCATTGATATTAATAATAGTGTGGCCTCTAAGTTAAATACATTATCTTTTAGAAAATACCTATGTACTAGCTTCTAGGAAAATTTCCATCTTTGTCTCATCTTGGGATCATGTAACAGAGACAAAAAAAATAACATCATTTGCAGATGATACATTAGTACAATTTCAAATATCTTTTTTTATCAACTTTTATTAATGCTTATTTTAAATACTAAATGTAACTATAAAATTTGCAATCATGTGTTTACTTTGTCATCCATAGATGCGTTATGATATCCCTAACATTAGGATATTGATATCAAAGATTCATTCTTGAGTCACAACAAAATTTCATCAATTTTACTTTAAACAAATACTGAACTATGTATGTGGGAAATGGAATGATCAAAATCCTTATACCAAATACATAATTAATGAAGAAACTTGGTAAAATTTGTCAAAAACTAACATATTGAGAAATGGTAAGTAAGTACAATGTACTTAGTTTTTCATGTTACTTTTTAATTATGCAGACTACCTACTAATTAATAACATTATGTAATTAGTGATAGGGTGTTGGGAAAAAATTACAAGTTACTTAAGCACATAACATCACCCCACACTTATTGTCTCGTATGGAGCAAAAGCTTGAGACCATCACGCAGGACTAACATAAAACATGACTAGCAGATTCTACTAGTATAATACAACCTCCATCACCACTTCTCGACATGAAAAGTGAAAACATGCTTATGTTAAACATTTTGGTATTTATAATTTTAAGGACTCATAATGTGGATTGTAAGTAAATATCTAATAATTTATTTTTTGTTATTTATTATGTAACACTTACATGCTATTGTTATTTGTTTATTTTTTACAATTCTTCAGTTGATTAAAGTAAGGTATTTTACTTCTCAAGGTCGTCAAAATATACTAAGTATTACCGTTTAACGACCTTAGTAAATGAATCTATTTGTGCTACTAGTACAAGTGTGGGAATTAAATCCTACATCAAACCAAAATCTATAGAGAATCCTTTTTTTTTAATGCCTTAGGTATAAGTTTATGCAACAACTAAGATAACAAATAAAGAATGAGGTTACACTAAATGTGATACAAAAGATCACACAAGAAGTGTCACATTTAAGATTAGTTTGAACATCTTTTTTCACTTGGGTTTTCACAACAACAACTATTATAGAACTACCTAAGTTTTTTCCTTAAATATATTGAGCACAAATGAGAGTTGTGCTATCACGATGATACTTCACCTTGATTGGTGGCTCTTGGGAGGATATTTAAAGGAGTAATTATGTTACATGTAAGACCAAAAAAAATTGTAAAAGTTAGAAATAATATTGTAAGGAGACCTGAGTATGTTTTTATGGAAATTGCATGTTTTTCACAAGGTGGTATGTAACTCAGTTGGTGAGAGCTCTTTAATAGGCTAAGTGGTCTAGAGTTTAAGTCTTAACTAAAGCATAAATTCTATGTTATTTATTTAATTTTGTTTTACAAGTGAAACACATGTGGTTATGTGGTTGTTAAATTTGTGATGTGTGTTATAACTAATGTGATGTGTTAGTTTGTTGATATAGATGTTTATCCAAAATTGAATGGATATGAGTTCAAATCCTAAAGGGTGAAGTTTTAAACGGGAAACCTTTTGGTTTTTATTTATATTTTTTATTAAGGGCGATAAGGTCTTTTCCTATTTAATGATTTAGGTTAGAAATTATAAGTGGGGGTATAGGAAGTAAAAGCATGAAGAAGCGTGAGTACAGGTAGAAAGAGTCAAAGGGAAGTTTATGTTTTTGAAAACCAGTTGAACAATATTAGGGGTCATGATCTAGGCGATTTTCAAGGATTGAAAACATATTGTAGGGAAACACGTAGTGGGGGGGTTTGTGAAAAATTTGTGAATGCGGATGAACTAAATTAAAACTGGAAATTAAAAATAACCAAACATAATTAAAAACGCTGAAATAAATTAATAAAACACAAAGACCGAACGATTTCTAAAACAAGTGAGGAAATTGGAAATGCAAGAAAATAAAGAAGCCGAATAGAATAAATAGCATAATGAACGGAAACATTAAACCGAAATAATAGACATCACGGTGAATTGAAAAGTAAACTAAACAATGCAAGAGATGAATATCCAAATACAACTAAAACTATTAAATTGTAACACTTGAACTGAAACATTAAATGCACAATCTTGTAACTTGGAATAAAAATTCAAAGAAACATTATGTTAATCAATTGAAACGCACAGAGTCGCTGGAATAAAAGAAACAAAGTTAGCTGATAATTGAAATGCTCATTGCAGTGGAAATAGAGAAACACACTTAGCTAATAAACTTCAATTCAAATTTAAATGCATTAAATGCCAAAGTGCACGACACATTGAAATGCAATTAATTCATGGAATGGCATCTAGCAAAATGAAAACTGGATGTGCTTTTCAAATGAAAATTAAATGAAACTCCATGTCTCTTCTCACCGTCACAGCACCTTGCAGTTAACGAAAAACATAAAAGCTAATCCTAATAATTCCAATCTCAATATTACAAAATAAAATCTGCTCTCCATCCCTGAAACTTCCAGGCACAAGTCTAAAAACATAAAAACCGAGAGAGAGAGAGTGGCGGCTCCACCCTTCACCCTCTGGAACCCCCCCCCCCCCCCGTCACCTTGTGTTTTTCTCATCTCCGTAACCTACTTTCTTCAAAGCCCCGACCTCCCTTTTCTCTGCTGGATTCAAAAACCCGTGGACCAGCTGCCAAGTGTGGGCCGTGTCTCTCTTGCCACCACGTGCTTCAGCTGGAAAAATGAAGAACACCCCCCCTCTGGAAACACGCCTGCTGGACAGTGGTGCCTCTTCAAACCTGTTGGACCCTTGCTGAAGCTGCTGGTGCAGGCTGCTTGCTGGATTCACTGGATGCACCCCTGGATTTCTCTCTGCTGGACCGTGAACTTGCTTCACTTCTTTGGACCAGCTGCTACCACGTGTTGGACTTCTTCCGTGTGTGCTTCCACATGTGACACTTCAATCTCTCAATTCCACTGGACTTCCCAAGCTTTCTGGACCAGCTGCAAGTGTGCGTGTGGTGCTGGAGTGCCTTCCGCGTGTGAGGTGTGAGATGCTCACCAAAATGAATTGTAGGAGCTGCTGGATGCACACCCCTCACGTGTTTCTGCTCACCGTGTGCACCTCCACCTTTGCTGGACCGTGTTGCTAGATGTTGCTGGACCGCTTCCCTCCATTCCCTCCAAGCTGGACGTGGATGTGTGTAGCGCCTTGGAAGTCTCCGTGTGCACCCCCTCTCCTAGCTGGTTGCTGGAATGCACAAGGGTTGGGCCGAGAAAATGAGCGTGAACATGTGCTCTTTCTTTTTTCCACGCACCACCTAATTTGCTGGACACATGAAGTGTGCGTGTGGTGGGCCGAGTGTGTGTGCAGCCTGGAGCTAGCAGCTGAACCGTGAGTGCTGCAATGTGCGCCCCTCTTCCAAAATTAATTTTCCAATGGACCTTAGCTATTACAAATTCAAGAAAAATATTTATCAACACACAGAATAAATAAATAAATGTAGTGCAAGTTCTTCTAAGTGTGAATGTTTTTCCAAATGTCCCAAATTATTATCCAATAATTTCCCTATAATTAATAATGCAAATAATTAGCTCAAATAATTCAAATTAATTAAAATTTGAATTTCCGATCAAATTAAGCACAATTGGTGAAAACGGGAAAATATCGGACATTTAAGCACAATTCCCTGATTAATTCTAGCACAATAAACTAAGTGAAGTCAGTAAAATATCGACTCATCACTTGGTTTTTGCATCAATTCTGGCTGGGAAACCGCTGGATGAGTGCTTTGTAGTGATCTCTGTGACAACATGGTGGGTATTTGCCTTCTCATTTTCTATCAATTCCTTGCACGAAACCCTTTTTTAATTTGTGTTTTCCCCCAATCTGACCAATGTCTGGGGGAATCGTGGTGGGTAGGAGGCTCCATTAGAGTTGAATCGTCGTGGGACGAGGGTTTGGTGGTTGGCGGAGGCTTCATGGTTTGTCGTCGTTGGCGTAAGGAGGCGACAGTGCTAAGGAAGGGCTTCCTGGTCCGTTCGTTCGGCGAGGCAGAGGTTTGGTGCAGCTCTGGGCTTGGACGAATAAGCCATCTCGTTCTCTACAAATTGAACCAGGTTAGTTTTATTAAGGACGAAAACGCCTATTTGCAATGGAATTTGAATCCTGTTGATGTTTGATGTTTGTAAGTTGTGTGATTGGTTGTGGTAATTGAATTGTTTCTGCTTCATGATCATGTGACACTTCTTCCACTATGGGGTTTAGGGCATCAACGAGAGTTTTAATCTAGAGAAGAATTTCATTTTCCATTTTTATCCCTTCTTTTCACCTACTTGGTAGCAAGTTGATTTTCATATTTTCTCTCATCTGGTTTGAGGAGCAGATCTTGTAAAGTACAATAAAAATAAATTACGATCACCTAAATATATTTCAATCTTCATTTAAAACGAGCAGAAAAATGCAACAGAAGAAGGTCTCAGATATATAACTCCACATGTACACATAGGAGAAACAAACCATTGAGAAAATAGTTCTTTTAAATGATTTTTGCTTTGATAAAAGTCAACATTCTAGGTTGATTGATCTAATCAACCTCACCAAGTAGGATACGATTTGGTCGTTACTATAAATTGGACATTCCTTCTTCGGTCAATAGAGTGAAATAAGACATTTTTTTAGTGTCAAACTTTTGTCTTCTTCATTTTAACTAGATATAATGGATTTAAAAAAAAAACTACACAATTTAACTAGCAATTGACTCACATAAACTAGCACAACACACTCACCAATGAGAACACATGCTACAACTAAGGAAGGGGAAGGAGTCCCTTAAGTTTGTACAATAAAAAGTCAACAATGAAACCAAAACCATAAAGCTATATTCATTGATACTTCGGCCAATTGATGACCTTAGTACAAGCTCTAAATCAATTAACAAGAAACATGGTAAAACACACAAACCCCATGATCAAGCTTATGATCAATTTTGGACAATCACAAGCACCCTCTCCTCTATTCCCACCACAATCCCAAGTCGTACAAAAGGGGACCAAAACAATCTAACCAAGTAAAAACTAAAACTACAATAAGTAGCAAATAAAGCTAGAATGTAAGTATCTAGAGCCAGGTTCAAAGTGCACCAGTGAGCTAAGTGTTTCCTCTTTTAATTCCACACTGTTTCAAGCTTTCCGTCACTGTCTTTGCATGTTCTGTTACTGTTCCATTGAAAATTTTGGGTTTATAGGTTTGTTTGAGTCCTTGTTTTTGTGTCAACTTTAATTTGTTTGTGTTTCTTCATGTTAATCGGTTCATTTGTTGTTTTGAGTCATTTTTATTTGATCATCCTTTGTTGTAAT
The DNA here is from genome assembly GCA_034642375.1 of Vigna nakashimae. Lineage (NCBI taxonomy): Eukaryota > Viridiplantae > Streptophyta > Magnoliopsida > Fabales > Fabaceae > Vigna > Vigna nakashimae. Next base: position 34,022,059 of record CM067758.1, read on the forward strand.
GTTGTTGTCATGTGCATTTGATTTTCTATCTTTAAATCTAGTTTAATTGGATGTATTTTTGCAATATGAGAAATTTGAATGAGTGAGCACTATTTGCACATTAAAAGAGCTATGACAAACTCCATGAGGAGCTCAAGTGCATGAGTTGTGTTAACCATTCTAGTTTCTAAAACCAATGCAGTAGTATAGTTGTTGGTGTTTTCTGAATTTGAATTGTTGAAATTGGATCCATGTTGGAGTGCCAAATTGAGCCAGTACTTGATGCATACCATATGTGCACTAATTTGCTTATGCAAAAGGTCTATTGTTTTATTGGCTGTAAATTTTGTTTGAGCAAATTTGTTAAGAGTTTTATGTTGGCCAAATTCAATTGCATACCATATGAGCCATGAAATGCTTAGGCATAGCTTGGATGCATTGAGAAAAATTCAGCAGCACTCTTAAAAGCAGTTGGTCAATCTGTACTTTATTTGTTGGGTCATTTTTGTGTTTTAAATCTGGTATGAGCATCTAAATCTTTACTAACCATCCGATATGTTTTCTACTACTTTGAGCAACTTTTAATTGTTGTTTTGGAGTCTAATTAATTGTTCCAAGTCTGATTAAAGTGTTATTTCAAAATTTGGATACTAAAGTTGTTTGTTTTGACTTGCACATGAACTAGATATGCCAAATTGTTATATAACTTGAATCTGTCAAGAAAAATCATTCAATCAAGTTTATATTGATCAACCAAACATGTTTGTGCAAAGCTAATCTAATTATAAATTGTTCTGTGCATTTTCACTAGCCGACTCATCCACTTTTAAGCACTTTTCTGGCTCAAATCATTTGCTGCAGTAGAATTATACTGTTTTAAAAATTGATTTGGTGCATTGAACATTGTTTGTAAGTTGTAGCAAAATCTTGAGTCCATATAAAAGAATTAGAACATTCAAAAGAATTGGAATGAAATTAAAAAGCTAATTGGACGAGTGCAACCATTTTCGAAATCTGCTTGATTTTTGAATTATTGGCCATTCTGCACACAAATTGTTCGATAAAAGGTTGTGTGCTCCTGTCATTTTGAGTCAAACTCTTGGCAATGTCATAGTTTTATATTGGCCTTTTAGTGGTGTTGGGGTGATCTGTGTAAGGTGCTTAATGTGGTGCAACATAACCAGAAACTTATACATATAAGGTAGCCTCTTAGGAAGTGGAGTAAGGGTGGAATCAAGTGTTGAATTTTCCTGGTGCAGCAGCTTCACGGTGATACTAGCCAAAGCAGATTATACCAAAAACACCCTCTGGCAGATTATTACTTAATTATGCCTAGTCCTTACCGAAGGACTTACCGAAGGCCTTTGTCCTTCGGCAATTACCAAAGACTTTTGTCCTTCGATAATTATCGAAGGCTTTTTCCTTTCTGTAATCATCAAAGGGCAAAGGTCATCGATAATTATTGGCGACAAACGATTTATCGAGAGAAAACAGGTCGTCACTAATCCGTCAATAATAGGCATTACTAATGGCTTTTTGGCTGTTTCTGACGGACTAAGGTCATCGGTAATGCCCTTCTTTTTATTTTTTATTTTCTGGATAGGTGTAGTTATATGAATGTGGGAATGATTCTTGTATTAAGATATTATGTATATTGTGGCTATCATATTGTTCTCTGTAATTATAATGCATGCAACAATATCTACATGAATGTGTGCATGAGTTTCTGGGTTGGACTTGATACTTATGCTTGTTGTTGTGAAGTTTTATTTGGCTTGATGAGAATATGGACAAGATTAAGATGATTGCATGGTGTCGTGGGGGTTTTGGGAGGATGAATAAGCCTGTACTACGTGGGTATATATAGGATACTAATGTTGAGATTCATAATATGCAGGTTGGGGATTGTATTGTTTAAATCCAGTGGCTATGTTTAGTAGTTCATTTTTTGTTCAAGTGTTGGTCTCTAATATGTATTTTAAGGATTATGGATTATTCTTGAGATATAATGTTAGTATCTAGGTATTTTTCCATTATCTAGGATGCTTGAGTGTGTGCTTGAGGTGTTAATCTTCTTTTTATGAAGTTTAGAGATTATGTATGGATTGTATCAACCTTTTGAATCTTTCTTGTGTGGTTTGGTTTCAGGACTAATCGATTATCGTTAGTGATAATCGATTATCCACGAGTCATTTTAGAGTTTTATCTCTAGAATAATCGATTATCTTGAGTTATAATTGTTATCTCTATGTAAGTTGAAAACCTGAAAGTTTAGTTTATAAACCTTAATGGAATAATCAATTATCACTACTGATAATAGATTATCCAAGTGTATTTTCTATGAATTTGAGTTTGGATGGAGAATGGACGAGGACCAAGTTTGATGGGCTGCAAGACATGATGTTTCACGAGGAAAGTGAGTTAGTTGCTACATTTGGGTGATGTTTGACTCTTGATTGATGACGGAACATGGATAAGTGAATGGATTGTACAAAGGTTGTTGTTAATCTATGGGCATGTGAGAGGAATGAGATGTCTACTTGTTGTATCTCGTAAGTTCTGAATTTTGTGTTATCGACCATGTGATGCGGGATAGAGGTTGTCTTTGGGAGGGAAAATAGTGGTGTTTAAGTGTTGCACCTTCTTCGACCATGTGATTCGGAAAGAGGGGAATGATGTTTTTCCTGGTCTCCGGCTCATTTGTGAGTATAGTACATGATGTGCGATGCGACAACACTTTTACTTGTATGTCTTTGTGGAGTAGGGAAACAAGTCCTTTAATTGTAAGAGCAAGACGACTTGGACGAGTTTCTTTGGTACAACAAGCATGTGAGGTTAGGTACAATAGTGTGACTAATGTCTTTCATGATGGTGATTAGGTACAACAATGTGACGATGTTATGATGAGGTTGATGTTGTTATGATGTTCATTATGATGATATAATGAGAATGATGATAGCGTTATTATGACAGATACTATGACATATATAGTTCACCTGTCATAATAAGTTGATCAATAACATCTTCGTAATAAAAAAATAATCATTATTATGACTAGTAAAAGGGGACCTTTCATAATAAGGTAATTGATGCAATTTTCAAAATAAAAGTAACACTTATTATAACTAGTAAATTGAGATCTGTCATAATAAGTGAAAAGGGTAAACTTAATATGACAAGTCTTTTGCATTCTTCATAAAATGTTGGGTGTAGTGGAAAATTTGAAATTATGTTTAAAACTTATTATGACAAGAAGATTTGTCATAGTAACACTTTACCATGGCTATTAGTTTATCACATGTCATAGTATATTTAAATCCTTAATTTATTTATTGTTTCAGTATCCATGAATCCTCTACACATAAGTCCTCACGCACAATCCCGCAAGTTATTGCGTCCCCGTGCCATCGACGGAAGATGTCGTCATCTCCCACAACCATCAACACAACGATCTCTGCCTTCTCTATTTCTCATGCCTTTCTCTCAAACTCAGCACAACTCAAAACACTCTTCAAATCATAAATCTTAAGGGATTGAACTTCCTCTTTCGCTTAGATCTCCTATAAGGGCTTCACCTTTTCTCCTCAAGCAAAATGTGTCGTCATTAAGCTTGCCACTATTGGAACCTTTGTCGCACCTCCGACATATCCATACATTGTTGCGCCTCTTAGAGCCACCATTGGCTCCACTATCACCACCGGCGGCATCGACAACATTACTTGACGAATGAGGAGTGTGTGACCTCTCATATTCTCCTCTTCTCCCTGGATCCCCCTTCTTCCATGGTTCCTCCACTATTGCTCATCTCATGGCCGGCCAGAAGCACCACTAGCAACGTTCGTGGGCCAATTCTAGAAGTGTCATCAACTTCCGTGATGGCTCAACCCCTTTTGCTTACACTCTCGCGTGTGACATAACTACATTACTTAAGGTCATCGATTTGTTTCAACCTCTATTTGAAACTACGATTGGTCGGTGGCATGTTGAAATGTTACCAAAAACACCTTGGCTTCATCGTACTTCCTTGCATTATGATTTTCTGTTATTTCCTCTTATTTGTTTACAAGGATTTAAGTTTTTCTAGTTTTACTATATTGTGAATGGGTTGTGGGTATTGTAACGATGGGTATCAAATGGGGAGGGAGATTCAAAATGGTGATGGCCGAACACTACAGGAAATGCGCATATTACTGGCGGACTTTTACCGAAGGCCTTCAGGTCTTCGATAATGATTTAGTGATTTTAAATACCGAAGGACTTAGGCCGTCGATAAGGGGCTCGATGAATTGAGATAAAAATTTGGGATTTCCCCCAATTCTTCCAATCCAAAAAACCTATTTGCCCTCTTTCTTCCGTCCCAAAGTCAGTCGGGGTTCTTTCCTAGCAAAGCTGATCTCGTGTTTTTCGTCGGTGAAGGTGCAATAGGGTCATTCGGTCATAGTTGTGAGGTGAGGTGCGTGGGCCATTGATGTTGTGATTTGGACATTGGTGTCGTGAGCAAAGACGATTGGTGTTGTGGTTGGTGCTGCGGTTGGGGGATTGTGGTTGAAGACTCTTAGTGGACGGCGATTCTTGCACATTCTTTGGCTGCCATGGTGTAGGGAGGCCGTTGTGGAGGTAGGTGTCGAGATCATCCCTTTCGTGCAAGTGAAATCTCTGATGTTGTTAATGGGTTGTTGTTTATGATGCAGGTCAATTATTTTGACGTGCATTTAAGGTTTTTCGTGAAGGTTTGGTCCTTCGGTTGAGGGTTTTTTGTTGAAGGCTGGTGGAAGGGCATTGGTGCATTCTTTGTTGCTGCCTTGATGTAGGGAAGTTCTTCTGGTGTAGGGAAGCTCTTGTGGAGGGAGGGTTTGATAATGCCCTTTTTTTGTAGTGGAATAAATGAAATGGAGCTCCTCGGGTGAAGGTGTACATAAGTGCCATGAGTTCAATTAGTTCTTCTCTATAAATAATCACATCCACACCAAGATGTAATCAAATTGGTATAGAGTGCACACAAATGGAGGAAGAAAATGACATAACAGTGACATGGGAGAATTTGCAGGCTAGAGTTACTAGTGGAAAAAATAGAAAATTATTGAATGATCTAACTAGTTATGCATAACCAGGGAAGCTTTTGGCTATAATAGGTCCTTCTAGTTGTGTCAAATAAACACTTCTTGCTGCTTTAGCAGGTGTGATAAGTTATATGTGTTAGAAGAAGTTGTTTTCTATATATATACTAGTTAATATATATAACAATTGTGATTATACGATTGAAACAACAATGCAAGAAGATTGGGATCAAACAGGGAAGATTATAATTAATGCCCTAAAGCAAGAACTGACATATGGAACATCAGTAAGAGCAATACTGATTCTGAAAATAGATAATAAGATTTTGGTATAAAAGAAATAATAATTGTGAAAAATGTGAAAACAGGGGTATATGCCACAAGACGATGCAATGTTGTCATGTTTAACAGTTAGGGAAATGTTATACTACTTAGTTGAGCTCCAATTTCCAAACAACATGTCTATAACTAAGAAGAAGGAATAAAAAAATTATACACTAAGAGAAATGGGTTTGTAAGATTCCATCAACACATAAGGGTTGGAGGATGAAGTTGTAAAGGTCTGAGTGGGGGACAAAAGCAAATACTCAGCATTGAGATTCTAACACATCCCAGACTCCTACGAACTAGCTAGTGGCCTTAATAGTGAAACTTTTTATTATGTTATGACTGGAATAACAAGTCTCAATCTAAAGGATGGAAATCACAGGACCATTGTGGCTTCCATCCACCAACCTAGCAGTCAGGTTTTCTAACTTTTTCATTATCTTTATTTTCTCTCTTTAGAGAGATAAGGTATTTTGGACCAGTCTCTCATGCAAATTAGGTTACAAACTAAAATCCTTTGTATTTCCACCTATATATTCACTTGATGTTTCTATATATAGTCACAGTTTTCCTCCTGTGCAATTTTTCTTTTCCAATGGTTTTCCCTGCCCACCTCTCTACAATCCTTTAGATCATTACTTAAGAATCATAAACAAAGATTTCAATCAAGTACATTTCTTACCAAACTTGGATTTTGTCCTTTACTTTTTACTTGGATACTTCATACACTTAGATAATGTTTTGTATTTATTTCTTACATATAGTAATAATATACAAAAGATGCAGATAAAAATATGACCTTGTTAGTTGTTTAACTTCATTTTTTTTTTAAATATTTAATTATTCATCCATATTGGAAGGTAGAGAGATTGAAGAAATTAGAAGCTAGTGGGTTTCCTTTCTTTTAAGTGTTATTGATAACTTGTAAATATCTTAGGTTTACAGTAATTTATAATCAATAATGTGATTGAGCAATGATAGGTGCATGATCTCAATGTGCTAGTCAATACACCAGTCGTAATAGTTAATTATGTATGGATTTTTGGTACTTTCTTTGTGCTTATGCTTACTATCATAAAAATGCTAGTGATGAATTGAAATAAATATCAATGGAATGATGAAGTAGTTAATTCTAAGATGGAAATATTACAATAAGTTGGTTTTGTGTCTAATTTATTAACGACAGGAACTAAAATGGGATCAACTTGAATCTATTAGTAATTGGATTTATATGAATGAAGATAACTAGTGGTTAGAGTCGATGAACGTTCATATCTAAAGTGTCAATAGTCAAACTCGTGAGATATAAAATTTATCGTTGGAGACGTTGACACAAATGCTAATGGCGAAAAATCTTTTTAGGATCACTGCTCCTTGTAAGTAATAGGGATTTTGTCTTCCCCTTTCTCTCTCACGAAATTCAACTCAAGAACCACCATGCCCTATCATGAATGTCACCGCATAGCTCAATTTCTTCTTGCATGCGAGTCAGAACAATATCTAAGATTTTAAATGTTGTCAGAGTTAGTGGCGGCATTTTCTTCTTCCTAATTTTCAACAGAGGAAGTGGGGATGAATATACTTGCTGAGGTGACTGGTACTCGTTGAGAGTTTTCCTTTCATTATGTTTTGTGTGTTTGTGGAATGAGATGTATCAATGAATACTTGTTTATTGTGTTTAGATATAATTGTGATTCTCTAGATTTGGGGGAAGAAGCTCAAAATTTCTTACGATTATTTTCCCCTTTGTGCAAGTTACACTAGTGTAGTACAGGGAAATGACACCGGTTATTTTCGTTTATATGTAGCAGTTCCTGAACTGAGGTATATACAGGTGAGGTAAAAAGGGTAGCCTTTTTGCCTCGATTACGAACCGAGGAAGAATGTGAGAGTCGTATGCCTTGGTTGGTTTCGAACCAAGGCGGTAGATGTTCTTTTTTTCAGAAAATTCAGACTTTTGCCTTTCAAAATCATTTTTTTTCTATTTTATCTACAACAGCAGAGGCGGCAAGAAAATAGTGTGACGAACGGTCAAAGGCGATGACGATGAACGGCCAAAGGTGGCGACAAACGACCGAAGACGGTGACGAACAGTCGGTGGCGACGACGAACGACCAATGGCGACAATAAACAACATAGTTTGCGCGAGAGAAGTAGAGGCAGAAACTTGGAACAATAGGTTAAAATTTTTTATCAGGCGGCTAGTGATGGAGGTAACGACGATGAACCATGGTGGAGGCCAAGACGACAACCAGTGGTGGAGGCAGCGGCGACTACTAGTGGTGAAGGTACCGGCGGCAGATTTGCAAGCTATTCACGCGAGATGAGAAGCAGAAATTTGCAGGTGAGTCTGAGGTTGAGTTTGACTGGTGCGAGTTGAGGATGATAGTGGTGAGAAGCTTGTGAAAGAGGAGAATGAAAGGGAATAATGAAAGGGGAGAATGAAACGGGAGAATGAAAGGTCTGAATTTTAAAAATCGAACAAGTTATTACCTCAGTTAAGTAGATAACCTAGGCAATAAGACTCTATTGCCTCGATTCTAAAGACAATTGAGGCGTCATCCTTTCAGAAAAAATTCAAAATAAAATTATAAAAAGAAAAATTTAAAGATATTTCTAATTATAGGCATCGGTTCGAGGTTAAACCGAGGCATAAAAGCCTTATGACATCAATTCAAATGGAACCGAGGCAGTAGATGTTTTCAAAATGGATTTGAAACATTCAAATACAGAGGTTGTCAGCTTTTGGCAGGACATAGTGTCTCGGTTGTGCACAGAACCGAGGCAGTAGACCTATTTTGAAAAAGCTTGCAAGTAAAAAAGTCTGATTTGCATAGGAAAAGCAGTGTTTTTTGCCTAGGTTGGTCAGAGAACCGAGGCAGTATACCCTTTAGGCATTAGCTCCAATTGAACCGAAGCGTAACATGCGAGTTAAAAACCTTTTTTTTTTACTAGTGTTAGGTTATGCAAGAATTTCAATAGCTACAATTGATCTTCCAATCATCTTATTAATTCGAGTTATGCATGAATTTCAATAGTTACAATTGATGTTTAAATCATTATTGATTTCACTTCTGATTAGACATGAGTGATGGAACGAGATGAAGAAAAATAGAAGGGAGAATGAATTCAGATGTGTGAAATACTTTTTATATCAATGTGTGCTTATGAAAAGTGACACTTTCAATATTGATTCTTGAACTAGTATATAAAGTATGTATCTATACAGTTTTAGAACAAGTATGGATGTCAGAACCATTAAAAACGTAACCAAAACCCCTTTGAACGGATGCCAGGTGTCAAGCAACTAGGATTTGGAAATCAGACAGTGGAAGGCAGGTGTCAGTAGATGAGCGGTCGTTCGTTTTGACGTGGGAAGCAAAACTAATATTTTTCTGAAAACCCTGTCTCATTCTCTCTACATGCACCTTCTTCTCCAAAACTCTGAACTTTCATTTCTTCTTCTTCTCTCTAAAAAGCTCTCCCTTCTCTCTACCGAAACTCACCATTTCTCTACTCCGATCTCTGTTCAGGCACTGTAGAAGCGTTTCCGACGTCCTAAGCTTCATTCTGAACCGAACAGTTTCGAGTTCTGATATGGTAAGTCTTTTTCTCCTTTAGTCGTTTGTTTCCTGGCAGATGCAAACCAACTCCTGGTTGCATGAGTTCATAGTATCCTTCTGAACCAGTTTGTCTTTCGTTTGTTTTGGTTTGAAGAGTTGATTGAACGTTGAGGGTAGGAGAATCTTAGTCAGACAAACCGCATCCTATATCTTGTACACTCGTTCACGCTAAAGGTAAGGGAAGCTTATTAATTTAATTTATATGATTATGTGTTGCATGAACGTTCGTTGACTTGATTGGATATGAAAAATGATTGTGTTATGTTAAGATGCATGAAGGGTATGAAATTTCTATGTTTGGATGGTATGAGATATGAAAAAAATTGATTATGGTACGAATGTATAAAGGTGTGAAATTATATGTTACAAACTGAATTTGAATAATAATGATTCTGGTAAGAAATTCCCCTAAGAAAGTGTACGTACGTTATTCAATGGTCCTTGACCGTTCGGTTTTCTAATGAATTTGGATTTGTAGTGGATTCTTTCATTTGGGAAGAATCCTAGTCGATGTCCAGCGTTTACACTTCGAAATACTGTGCTTGAGCGTTCGGCCAAGCATAGTTCTGTCTTGATATCCTAATATAAATTTAAGTTATATATATATATATATATATATATATATATATATATATATATGAAACTGTATATTTTAGTTATTCTTAAATACAACTCCAATAGTACCTTAGTACAATTATCAAGCCTCTTTTCTATAAGTGTAGTAGCATCTGGTCTTATACCAAGTGTTCGTCCTTAGCAAGTGGCTGGTCTTTCACCAGACACTCGTTCTATTTACTTAAGCTAAATTTTCTAATAATAGCGTTCGTTCAAGCTCTCTAGGATTCGCTCATTATAGTGTTCAGTCTTTAACTAGCATTCGTATTTCTAGATACTAAATCTAAATAATCTAAGTTTTCATAAGTGTTTGTTTTCTTCATGGGAATTATTGTATGTATTATTGTACTTATTCAAACATGTAATAATTTTAAAAAAAATATCTTTTAAATTGGATAATCGAAAAGTAAAAGTAATTTATGTATTGTAGAATTTTCTAATCCAATTCATTTTTTATCGTTGTAATCTAATTCTTTTAGATTTGTACTCCTTCAACGAAATCAAAAACAACGATGAGTTACTTTTGTTTTTAAATTATATAATTTAAAATTTATTCTTTTACTTTTTTACTTTTCAAAATGTATAATTTTAGATTATATAATCTAAAAATAAAAAATAAACTTTCGATTTTGTGATCTATTTTTTTATTTTTAAATTACTCAAATAACAAATAATAATTTTTATATATATGAAAGTGTAGATTTCATGAATATAAAAATAATGGATATTTAAAACGTTAAGTGACACCTGTTAGTCATTTCTATCTACAGCACTTGTTTGGACATTAGATTGATTAAAAGGAACATTTCTCTATACTTTTGTCTATACGAAAAATTTATATATTTTTTAGTTTATGTTTTAAGTTTTCAAAATTATGAAATAATTTTTATTTTGAAGAGATAACGTTTGAGGATGAATTGAGACCTTTTAAGTTTTATTAATTTGGATGATTGAAGATGTCAGAATCATTAAAAATGCACCCAAAACCCCTCTGAGCAAACGTCAGGTGTCAAGCAATGAGGAATTTGAAATCACATAGTGGAAGGCATGTGTCAGCAGAGGAGCAGAGTTCGTTTGAACGTGGGAAGCAAAACTGATTTTCTGAAAACCCCGTCCCACTCTCTCTGCATGCACCATCTTCCCCAGAACCGGATCTTTCAATTTCTCCTCCTTCTCTCTAGAATCTCGTCCTTCTCTCTACCAAAACTCACCATTTCTCTACTCCGATCTCTGTTTAGGCACCGCGGAAGCACTTTCGGCGTCCCAAGCTTCATTTTGAACTGAACAAGTTTCGAGTTTGAACGGGTAAGTGTAACTATCTTTAGTCGCTCTTCTTCTGCTACATACAAACCCAGTTCTGGTTGCATGCGGTCTTGTAGTCTAAGTTATTTTTGGTTTCATGTGTTTGGTTTAGTTTGAAAAGTTATTGATCGTTGAGAGTAGAAAGATTTGTAGTCAGACGAACCAAAATCTACCTTTAGGACATTCATTCACGTATTGAGATAAAGGAAACTTATTAATTTAATTTACATGTTTACATATTAAATGAACATTCGTTGACTTGATGATGGTGTATGAAAAATGATTGAGTATGCTATGATGCATGAAATGTATGAAATCTCTATGTTTGGATGTTATGAAATGTGAAAATGATTATGATATGAATGTGAAAGATTAAGAAGTTATATGTTAAGAAATGAGCTAGAATGTAAACAAATTCTGGTATGAAATCTCCACTATGAAATTGTACGTTCGATATTGAACGGTCCTAAACCGTTCGGTATTTCTAGTAATCTTGGTTGAAGTTGGATTCTTTCATTTGGAAAGAATCCTAGTTAGGGACGAGCGTCTTAGTGGAGTAATACTATGCTTGAGCGTTCGGCCAAGCGTAGTTGCATCTGAGTAGTCTGTGATAAACTTCAAATTTGGTAAATATAGGTAATTGTATATTTAGTCATTTTAAACATTATTCCAATAGTATCTAAGTATAATTATCAAGCCTCTTTTCTCTAAGTTTAGTAGCATATGGTCTTATACCAAGTGCTCGTCCTAAGCAAGTGTTTGGTCTTACACCAGGCTCTTGTTCGATCCCCTTAAATTAAACTTCATAATATGAGCATTCGTTTAAGCCCTCTAGGGTTAGCTCAATATAGTGTTCAGTCTTTGACTAGCAGTTTGGATTCCTTGATACTAAACTCAGTAAACTAAGTTTTCATAGTGTTCGGTTTCTCCATGAGAATTATCCTAAGTCTTCTTCTTGAAGAGTCTAGAAGTATTCGTATTCATTAGTTATAGTATAGAGCCATAGTACTGGACATGGTAATTTAGATGTTCGGTTGAAGTCCTCAAAAGTTAGTTCATCAAATTGACTTACTTTTAAATAACGCTCGTTCCATTCGTTTGTTGTGATAATTGATTTTGCTCAGTTTCCTTCTCAACCCGATAATACCCTTTAGTCTAAATCCCGTATGGAACTGAAGATTTCTAAGTCTCACTTCAAGTGTTCGGTCTCACCCTATGTGTTCGGCCCAGTTTCAAGTTCGGGTTGAACGTTCGTTATTTGTAATCCTCATGAATCTTTGAACGATATGACTAAATGAAATATTTATTAGTGAAAGGTGAAGAGAATGTGATACAGAAATGTTATGGTTTATGGACGAGCGTTCCGGGGAGGAACGACTCATGTATGAATTTCGAATTTGTAAAGTATGACTGTGGGCATGCTAAGCTGGTTGTTCATCCTGATGTTCTGTGGGTACTCGTCTTCACGTAGAGGAGGGTAGGTCATGTGTGGGAACGGTAGGAGGTCCTAGTCCTTAGGGGTACTTTAGACAGATAGGGCTAACCTCGGGTGGCAGCTGATGAGAGTATTCCAGTTACTACACCACCCGGGTGCACGAACGCCTGTAGCTACGCAGATTTCATACAGTCCGGACAGCCAGTCTAGTGATAGGCTTTGTATGATACTTATGATGAAATTTATCTTGTATGTTGTATTGTATGAAATGAATGTGTGTGTATGAATTAAATTACATAAGTTTACCCTGTGTATTCCTTGTTTTGTTTGGTTTTGTACGTTCGTCCTTGTCGTTACAATGATTATCCGTGTGGATGTGAGCAGAAGGAGACGTGTTGTTGGAGGATGCACTGGAAGAAGAAAATTTGGTGGAGGTTGAAGTCAAGACCGAACCGTAGAACGTTTGGTTCGTAGATAGTAGTTTTATTGTGAGGTGATCGTTCGGTCACCTCCTCTCTTTTGTTTTTATCTGACCGTTCGGTAAGTCCTTTTGTAAACCGTTCGGTCATGTTACACTTTTTCTGTACAGTTTTAACTTTGGAACCTTTATGTAAGGTCGTTCGGCCATCAGTGTTCATTGTTTAGTGTAAGACTGAACTGATATATTATTAAATGTAATTATTTCTATTATATGGTTTATTAATGTATTTTTGAGATGTTATAGAAGATGTATTGATAAGTTGTATTTTATTAACTTATATTTGAAGATGTATTAAATTTTTTAATTTTGTTATTTAGGGAAGAACTTGTGTTTTTTAGTAAAGACAAATCTTTTTTATTTACTTAATTTTATATTTTTTTTATAACGAGAATCTTATGAATGAAATGGATAACTACTTGTTTAAATTTTTAATTCAAAAATATTGTAATTTAATTAAAAAATAATATAGTTCAGTTTAAAATTAATATAGTCTGGAAGTTGAGTTCAATTCATATTATAGATATAACAAAAAATAGTTCACTTTTATTTAACTAATTTTTAGTTTAATTTAGTTCAAACAAACTATTTTTTAGTTTATTGCAAAATTCCATACACTTTAGATAATTTAGTTTAATACAGTTTAATTAATTTTGTACACACTACTCCATTTATTTTCATCTATATTTTCTTCCACGCTCTACATCCTATGGACATATTTATTCTTAATCTCGCATAATCCAACCATTTCCATAATGTTTTACCTTCATCTATTGCAACCAATAAGCCGAATAGGACAATAATATTACTTACAAAAATAACTACATGTTTGAATCTGTATAATATTCCAATAATTGCATTTAGAGTAATTTCAAAATTTTCAGTGTTTTATTTTATGGAGTAGAAAATATTAAATAAATTAATTAACACCGACAAATTTAATAAATGTAAAATTAAGTAGAAATTGAAAAATACAAAGTTGTTGATGAAAGAATATTTTTTTACCATCGTATTTTAAAAATATCATATAAAAATAGGAAATATACTTTATACAATTTTTTTTATCAATATATAAACAAGTCTTATAATATATTTATTTTATCATATTCTATTATTCTTGTTTACTTTTCTAAGTTAACATTTTACTACTTTTATTCAATTTTACTTAAATCTTGTTCATATTTTGATTTGGATGAAGTGACATTTCGTTTATCATAATTATTTAAGTCTTTTATTACAAGTGACATTTCAAACACAATCTCTTCAAATCTTACCATATTTCAAAGAATGAAAAAAATAAGTACATCGCAATTGCTTTTTCTTTTTATTGTTTTTAATCATTTAAATCGAACATCATTTAATTTCAGAATCCATTTAAACAAATTAACGTAAATAGTAAATTCAACTAAAACAAACACAACGTAAATCTCTTCTTAGTTCGTTGAAACAATAGGAAGTGTGAACATAATAACAAGTTGTGCATACGAGTAAAATTGAATTTAAATTTTAAGTTTTCCTAAAAATATTGACTACTAATAAAAATTGATAGATATTTTCTTCATATAAGATGCTTGAAAAAAAGTGTGGAAAAAGATTTGAAGTTATGAAGGTGCATATTTGTCAACGACAATTACCACGTATTTTTTATCCCGTGACTCATTTGATTTGGTTTGTCTTTTGACTATATTTATGTTTGGTCTATTCTAGACGTCATAATCGGTAACATTTCTCAAGGAAAATGTTATACTCTTGGCATTTACTAACCTTTTCATTAGCCATTTAATAGTGTCATTAATATGCATTTAATGTAGTTTGAACATAAAGGATGATATCGAGCTTTCCCTTTCAAACAAAGCAAGAAATCTCGTTATCTTCAAGATTCCATTTTGATTAGATATTTATGGTATATAATTTGAATTTTACTTTATAAGTTATTTTGCTAGAATGTAAATAAATTTAAAATTAATTTTTAAAGATAATATAAAAATAATTTTAATGATTATTTAAAAGAAATTATTTTTTTGTTAAAATTTTTATGCCTCTATTTATAGCCGTATCTTAAAATCAAAATATAAATTAGATAAATTTACAATATATAATGAAACTAAATATAGAGGAAAATGGATGGAGTGGAGTATGGGTAGTGTCTACTACTACTTATTCTTTTAAAAAAAATTCATCCTTATCCGTCTCATGTATCATATATGTAAAAAAATAGTAATGAATAATCATATATTTAAATTTTTAAAAAACCTATAAATAATTTTTTTTTAAAATATAAACCTAATTTTTAAATATAATTCAAGTCAAATTATTTAATAAAATATTAATGCAAATAAATATAGTCTTTCTTAAAAATCAAATTTAAATAAGTTGCACTGTTAAATTTTAAAAAATTATATTTTTACAAAATAATTTCAATTTCATAGTTTTGAATAGAAAAATAAAAATATATGAATTAAATAATTTTTTCATGATTAATATCTCTCACTGATAATTTTATTTTAATCACTTAAATTTAAAAAAAGAAATCTCAAATAAAACTCATTAATAATTATGAGAAAATAGTAAGTATTCACGAACTGGATACCATCATACTGTATTTACCCATGAGTAAGGGAGTGATTAAATACTCTTATCTAGTGAGTAATTAAATATTCTTACCTACTTTTCACAACTATACATTAAGTATATTTATTTAAATTTGCGAATACATGCGAGAGTAAATTTTTTACTATATCTAAATACAAACTTGACTTGTAACTTAATTTTATAAAATTAAAAACCTACCTATTTAAAACTTTATTAGAGATGATATTGGTTATTGAGATTTTCTTTTCAAACATAAAAAAAAAGGAAAAAATATCCTAAGTCATGGAATCTAGCTTCAATTAATTTACGTAATTTTCAATTATATTTGTTAAATTTAATTAAATTAGGATGTAATTTATTTATTTTTATCAATCCAACTAAACTAAACTAAACTCAACTAAAATGAATTGAATTGAATGTCATTTTTTTCACTTTATCTTTTTAGTTTCTTTACATTAAAGAGATAAAAGCGAGAAAGTAAAAGATAAGATAAAAAATATTAATCAATTAAATTATTTAAATTAAGAAAAAGATAAAAATAATAATATAAAAAACGGAAAAAGTTTGTGAATTAATTAATATAATAAAAAATCTTATTAATACACTTCATTCGGTGATTAATTTTCACAAATCTTATGTATTTATCAAATTATTTGACCCATGTAGACCCTACCATTTTTCTTTGCATCTAGACACAAATGGATTCATCCAAACCTCAACAATTAATCCACGCAATTCCATAATTTCTCTTCTTTCACATTATAGCTTTAGAAACAAACAAAAAAACCAGCATATCCTGGAATAATCTATCCATTTATAAGTTCAATTTGATAAAGATGTTTTGAGTTTAAGATCACGAATAAGTTATTTTTTAGAGGCAAATCATTTCTAAAACATATAATTTTTACAAGGATTATTTTTAGTATTATGACGATTTTAATCCCTGAAAAATATGTTTCTCGCGATTGTTAAAAATATTGAAAAAAATAGTATCAAGCATTATCAGCGACTTTATACTAAACCGTCACAATTTTTCAGGGTATCTGAAAACCGTTGTAATTTCCCAGGATTATGCTAAAAATGTCGCAATTTTTCGGGGTTCACAAAAATCATCAGGATTTGATATCAACCGTCGAAAATAATCGGAGTTTATTATAACCACCCTATTTTCAGGGCTTTCTTCCAAAACTGCTGGAAATGTAGTGATAAAAAACTATGATTTATTATGCGCTTGAGTATCCAAATGAATGGCTGAAATTTTCAAAAAGAAAATATGTTGATTAATCAAACATGACTTGACTCCAAACAATAGCAATGATTGATTTTGGTAGCAAGTTATGTAGCATATTTGATGCGTATAAATGAGTTATTATTACACATAATTTAATGCATCAATTAATTGGCCCACTAATCAAATAATTTTCCTTTACTATAATTCTAAGCATGTTGATTTCGGCTGCTTATGCAAGTTACAAACATTTCTATATTAATAATGACTTTAACCCATAGTTTTCACTGAAAATTTACTTTTACTATATCTTCTTTTCACTTTCTTTGTTTTATTAACTTCACCTTTCTTAATCGAAACCACATATACACTATCATTTTCAAAATAAGCTTTAATATAATGGATCATTGTATCTTTCCATTCAAGTCATGTTAGGACATATACTACACATCAAATGATTTTCTAACCAGTTTTTTTTTCCTTGACTTAAACTCCAAACTCAATCCAACATCCATGCACATAATTATCATGATAGTAGAACAATAAAACCTTAGGGTGTTATATATATGTATAGAGAATTATATATATGTATATGTATATATATGTATAGAGAATTATATACAAAGTCAGTTACACTATACGTTGATTCAAAATAGTGTTAGACTATTTATTTATAATTATTAGTTGTGGATTATGATAAAAATTGTGATTTATTATTGCATTTCACTAAATAGATATAAAACAAAAACAAATAAACAATATAGATGTTGACGATTACTGTACAAACTTTCATTATCTGTATTTATTATATGATTAGCTATACATTACGTAACATTCCAAAAATATCTTAAAAATAATTAATAGTTTTTAAAAAAGTAATATCCTACAACTAATAAATATTAGAATATATAAAAGATATTTATATAATATGTAAGTGACCTATCATAATAATAAGTGAACACAGTGCCACAATTTTAATTAAAGGAAAAAGTTGTTATAGTAATTATTGAGTGACCTCTCATAGTATATATTTACCATGTTTATTAATTTGATACTCGTAAAGATATATAGGGTTGATTTAGTGATAAAGTTAAAAAAAATATATGAAAAAGAGTGTGGATTCAACTCTCCTACTGAAGACAACCTTCTAGCTAGGTTAGGCCAAAAGTAGAAGAAAAGTTATGGAGATGGGTGAAAGATGACATGGTCCAAAGCTTTGATGGACAAGGGAGCTAGGCTCACAATTTTGATGTTGTTTATGGGTGATGAAGGTGGTGTTTGTGGTGCTCTAAGATAGGTTAAGTCAACTCTAAGGAAAAATGACTAGAGGGGTCTCATGGGTTGTTCTAGTCTTGATCTTAAGATGAGTAATATGAAAAAAAAAAAGGGCAGTATAATTTTACTCAACATCAAAGATCATTACATGAAGGAGAAACACCTCTATTTATGGGCTAAAGTGTCTCAAAATAAGCATAAACTTTAACTTAAAAGAATCACTTTGGCTAGCTTGGAGAGTAAAGAGAAATATTTTCCAATAGGAAGGAGACAAGTGGCAAAAGTAATCTCAAATGAGAGGGTGACATGTGGCCATTACCTATGAAAAATACTCTTCATTCCTAGAATGACATAGGACAACTAACTAGGAGGAAAAACTCTCCAATAGGAGGTTGACACTCGTCAAGGTCATTTCACTCTCTCTTGTCCACCAAGCTAGCTAAAAATGTTGACCTCTTGGTCAACTCAAGGTATGGACATCCCACCTTGGCCAACATTGGGTCTTGACCCTTTGTTGACTTGGATGGTCAAAACCCTACACTACTATGTCCATAATAGAAAGTCTAAATAAATCTTAGACTAATATGTCCAAAATAAAAGGTCTAAAATTATTTTTACTCTAAAATATTCATGATAGCCTAAGATAGTTCAAGAGATAGAGTATATGTCCATCTTCCACATATGACTTAAACTCTTCTTGGAAGTGTTTGGTCATGGCTAAGGGTTTATGCCAACATTCCCTCAATCTTGAAAATAATTTGTCCTTAAATCTTCTTGTTTCTTCATGACAAAAACATTTTTTTATTATTGGTCAAATTGTGTATCATTCCTCCTAGATCAAAGATCTATATACAGTAACTACCAAACAAAATTTCAGTCAATATTTGTTTCACAAGTAAAATATATATCGATTCAATAGATGTGTTAATTTTGAGGGAATTGTCTTGGAATTTTTCAAGGCCTACTTCCCAAGAGTGTGTTTGTCCACCTTTAATTAATTTTAACCTAAAAGGTAATATCAACTCAAAGTATGACTTTGAACTATCCATGGGGGAGTTTATAGAAATGGAAGAAATATGTAAATTTGAAAAATTCTTATGATTAAAATTAGGAATTAAGAAAGATGAATTAATGCTAAATTTAAAAAAAAAATTCAAAGATTGAAAAACTCCCTTTATTATATTAGTTTCAATTATTTTTTAGGGAGTAGTAAGGTCCTTTAGTAGCATTTTCTCTTTTTCTCTTCTCTTAATCTCTCTTTTTTCTCTTATTTCTTTCTCATCCCTCTCTCTTATATTTTTGTCTTCATACTCTCTTATTTTTCCCTCCTCTTCATCTCTTTGTTCTTCCTTCCTTCTCTTGTCTTCTCTTCTTTTCTCTTTAATCCTCTTATCTTTTTGTTTGAAAATTGTAAGTTCCTCCTCTAAAATAGCAAGTTGAGCCTTTCTTTTAATTTTCTTGTTTTCTTTTTGTACGGCCTCTTGCTTTCTTTTTGCTTCCTCCTCTTTCTCTTTTTTTTATTTCTTTCTTCTTTTAATCTTCTCTATTATTTTCTTTTGAGTTTCATTAAGAATTATAAGCACTTCTTCTAAGGAAGCAAGATATTTTTCCCGTTCAACTCTTTCTTTTTTCTTTTTGGAGGGTTTCCTACTTTTTCCAAATTTTTAGTGATTTTAGTTCTTTGGCCAAATGTTTTAAACTTGGTTGGGCCTCTTCATAGAATCACTACCAATTTAGTAAGAAGGAGTCCCAGAAACTCTTAAAGTTTTTGAAAAGAAAGATGTTATGCACAAACACATTACTTAGTATTTCAAAAGAAATTCCTTAAGTGACTTAAGGAAGTAAAAGATACATAAGTTCACTTGCAAGAAAGGGAGGTGAATCATAAATGATTGCTTAAGAACCAAGCTTTTCATGGCCAAAGCTTACCTTAGGTACTCATACTGTAAAATTCTCAAAGGGAGTTAAAATTGAAATAAACGTAGACACATATTAAGTTACCACAATTAAAGAAAGCAATAAAATAAGTATGCGGCCTAATGACTAAGTTAGAAGAACTTTGGTTCTCTAACCTAATTAACTAAAAATAACGCAGTTCACTAAGGTTCAGAGGTTATTGTTAGGAGATGGGATTGACCACCAAAGACTCCCCCAAGACACCTAACAAGGCCAAAAGTTACAATACAAAAAGGAAGCAAATACAAAGCAAAGTAATACAAACAAATGGTTTTTTCCTCCCAAGTGTTTCACTCTTTTCTTCTTGGCTACCATTCTAAGTTTCAAGCTCCCACTACGTCTCCACCATCTAGGATGTTACCTCAAAGATGTTGGCTCACCACAAAAAGAGAACTTGCACCACAAAGTAAGCCACAAAATCAAAATAGAGAACCAAGGAAAAAGCAAGAAAAGGTCTTAAAACAATAATGGCTTTGCGAAAGGAATTTGTGTATGAACAAACGAAGACAACCAAGAAGAAAAGCAAGAAATTAAATGACAAGAAAATAAGACTAAGCACTCAAAAAGATTACCTAAAGAAAGGTACTAGAGTAGATGCACAAAAATAAAAACTACTAGAATATAAAGGTGGTGCTTCATGTTCTTCGCAATCTTTAAGCAAATGGGGCCCTAAGACCACTCCATTAACATCATTGGCCAAGACTTAAGCTGCTGGAAAATGCAATAAAATGCAGAAAATAGAGAGAAAAACATTCAAAACAGATTCACCAAGCAAAACAGTGGTAGTGGTCAAATGCACACTAATTTTCAGCATTTTTCTAGGCTTTCGTTGGTACTCTTTTTGAGGCCTTTGCTTAAAAGCTTTTAGTACTTATTTTTCCACTATTTTTAAGTGCAAAATAAGACCACCACACACTAGAAACAGAGGTGAAATATTGGTTTTGAAACCCAAAAGAGTAAGAAACACAAAATAGAAGAAAACCTACAAGAATCAAAATAGAGTTTGACTTCAACAAGACAATAGAAAAAAAATTATGAGCTTTCCAATCATCTAATGGAAAGTATGAACCAAAAACATCAAAGATAAGGTACTCAAAAGGTTGTATATGGTGCAATTTTGAAATCCAAGTTATATATCGTTTTTGGTGATTTTTCAAAGTACTATTAGAGGAAAATGACAATAAAAGGACTACACATGACTTTAGACAACATGGATGGATTAGAAAATCAAATGACTCAAAATATTGAAAGTGACCAAACATATATGAAGAAAAGACTCAACAAAAAACTTAAAAGCACACAAACAATAGCCTATAAACTATAAAAATAAAACCTGGAAAACTTTGATGACAACATATTGGCAATTATGACATTTGCTAACTATTTTGATCATAACTTTCTCCACATAACTCTAAATGAAATGATTTTTTTTTTTGGAAACTAGACTTAAAAGACTTTAAATTGACTATAAATAAGTATTTTTTAGACCTCTGATCTAGCTGCAATTTAATTTTTAAAATCGTAAAAGTTAACAGTAGAGTAAAGAAGTTTGATTTTGACCATTTCAAGATAGCTACAATAAGACAATAAGTAGAAAACATGAACAACATGGAATTTAAAGAAAAGATAGAGACCAAGATACTTAGCTCTTTTATAACCTATGTTCTTGAGACCAAATAATGGCAATCTCCTAGCTAGGTTGGGTCAAAACTAAAAGAAAAGCCATGGAGATGAGGGAAGGATGATATGGTGCCGAAGATTTGATGGACAAGGGAGCTAAACTCACGGTTTTAATGTTGTTTATTAGTGATAAAGGTAGTGTTTGTGGTGCTCTAAGAGATGTTAAGCCAACTCTAAGAGGAAGGTAACTAGAGAGGTCTCATGAGTTGCTCTAGTCTTGATCTTAAAATGAGTAGTATGACCAAAAATGGGCAACATAACTTTACTCAACATCAAAGATAATTACATGAAGGAGAGTCACCTTTATTTATAGGCTAAGGTGTCTCAAAATGGACATAAACTTTAACCTAAAAGAGCCACCTTGACCAACTTTGAGAGCAAGAAAAAATCATCTTCAATAGGAATGAGGCAATAAATGGCAAAAATCCTCTCAAATGAGAGGGAAACATGTGGCCACTACCTATAAAAAATACTTTCCACTCCTAGAGTGACATGTGGTCACTAACTCAGAGGAAAAACTCTCCAATAGGAGGGTGACACTCGTCAAGGTCATCCACCCTCTTGTCCACCAAGCTAGCTAAAAAATGTTGACCCCTTGGCCAACTCATGGTGTGGACATCCCACCTTGGTTAACATTGGGCCTTGACCCTTTGTTGACTTAGGTAGTCAAAATCCTATTATACTTGGCTCAAAATGTAAGACCCAAATTAAATCCTACACTACTAGGTTCATAATAGAAAACTCAAATAAATTTTAGACTATTTGGTCCAAAATACAAGGTCAAAAATTATTTTTACTCTAGAAGTTTTATGGTAGCTTAAGATGACCCAAGAGATAGAGTATAGGTCCACCTTTCACAAATAACTTCAACTCTTCTTGAAAGTGTTTAGCCATAACTATGAGATATGTCATCACTTAGAAGATATAATGGTTTGAATAGTTTAACATATATATATATATATATATATATATATATATATATATATATATATATATATATATATATATATATATATATATATATATATATATATTCTGATCTATTTGATATATTATTTGTTTGGTTTTTGTCAAGGTGAACACAAGTTGCATGAAATTGGGATGGGATAAAACTTTGACTTACTTTCTCTTTTTCTATTATATGTTTTGATTACGTATAACATCAAATAAAGATTATTAATTATTTTTTGTTTTGTTTTGCATAGTATTTTTGAAGTTTCTATATCATGGTTTAGTAGAAGAATTATATTTTCCTTTCTCTGTGATGTGATAGTGCAGTTGCTTTAGCGCGTCGAAAGTATAATTTTTGAAGTTCTTCTATAAGCAATAGAATTTTATTGTGTTTGGAATTATGCATGGAGGATCCACAGTGGACGGTGGGTGATGATTTTCAAATGAGAGAATAGAGAAGTAAGAGTGTTGTATAGTTGTAAGATCAAGCTCAATGTCGCTTTCCAAATTCACTGTAATTTGCTGTGTCTCTACGAATACAGAGAAAAACGTGCCACATCAAGAATCATCAATGGTTTATCTCTTGAGTTTAGATTTGTTTTAAGACTTATAATGAAATTATAAGAATATATTTTGGACGAACTGATAAAGTACATGTGCAATTATAATAAAACTTTTAGATTTTTCAAAATCTTTCGCAGATCCCATATGGGGATGACAAATGAATTTATGTTTTTATTAATATTTAAATCTATTCTAATTTTGATAGAGAATTATCAAATTAATTATATATGAAAACAACGTAATATTCAAATTTTTGAATTTTTTAAATTAAGAATGTATATATAAATATCCACCATGTCCTCATATCTTCGTCCATGTACACGTTCCAACACCAGTTTTCATTTCATATTCGTTCATGTTTTAGAATACTAAAATATCTTTAATTCATTATATTATCTAACATGTGTTAGACCTTTTCTTTGGTCTTTAGTTTACCATTATAATTTTTTATTTATATTCAAAACTAAAATAAGTGTTTATCTTTGACTTTTATTTTTTCTTTGCTATAATTTCTGTTTTTGTTAAAAATATTATTTAATTAATATTCAAAACAATAAACAATAAGGTACAAATTGGAGTATGAGTATATACTCATTATCTATCTAATGGGATGAGGAAGTGATAAAAATCTCTTACTTGTTGAAGAGATTACCAGGATATAAATTTATATTGTGAAAATGAAAAGTGAAATCCTTACATAATTGGTTTCATTATCGTATTTATTCATATTGAAGAAAAATATGATGAAATTATAATATATAAATTAATGTTAGTCTAAATTTAGTTATACTTGATACAACAATAAATCTTAATTTTATACAAGTGAATGTAAATTTTATTTCATTATAACAAATAAAAATATGATTAAATTAAATTACAATATATAAATTGATATAAATATAATTTAATTATTGAATTATATTTAAAATATATATTATTAAAATTTGTAAGTGAATTTTATGAAATTAAAATGAATTTAAATATAATTTATGTCACATCTCATTTAAATAATATAAACATTAGTAAGGAATTATCACAAGTTCAATAAAATAGAACGGTTAAACTTAAGAAATATATATAAAATATCAAAACAATTATATTCTATATTCACAACACCAAAAGAGAATAAAGAGAATAAAGAAATATGTACATAAAGTCTCTCAAAATATAACTATGCTAAACTAACTAATCTACTCAAGTTATAGATCAGTTGTGTCCCCTCCCGAGGCTTGCTCTACAAATACATCATTTCTCTCTACTCACATCAATTACGTGATCATTGCAAAAGAAACCAATCATATATAACAGACAAACAAAGAAACACACGAAAGGTAAGCTAATGGTAAAAGGCATAAACACAAAATATTAGAATTCATCATACATTACATTTTATATATAGTTAAACAAACATCCTAAGCATACCATGAATCTAGACCTGACCATCGAGATATAGTATGAATGTCAAGCTATAACGAGTCATGCATTTGTTGTGACCTCTACTGCTCTATAGAGTCATTGTCAATGAGTTTCACCCTACCACACGCACAAGGTTAGTATATTACATGTCTTAGGCCATAATGGAGCACCTATACTAAGACATCTACTACTCTCACCATATGCATCACTCCTTTCTAAATGAGAATGAATGACCATTAGAGTGTCAAGATAACTCACAAGATTGAGATTCATACATCCATACACAAACTTGAAATAACCACCAAGAATTTCTCCTTAGAAACTCTTATAAACACATTTTGCATACATACATAAACTCATCCACTACCACCATATATTCCAAATTATATTATTGAACACAAAATAAAGCATCATACTAAATATATCCATACATAATAGAGAAAGGAAAAAAGAATAGCCAAGAACACTCACACTAGGTGCCCAATGCCAAAATCCTAGTGCCTAGTGTAGACAGGCTAGCCCAGCGAGCAACTCTCTCTTGCCCAACGAGAGCACAAATAGACAACTTTCCCAACCCAACGAGATAGCCTCGCCTACTAAAATCCATTACCAAAACTCCAATTTACTCGCCCAACGAGCTATCCATTCACCTAGCTAACCTGTAGAATTTTTCAAAACACCAATTATGTAGAATTTGCACCCTTCTACTTCACATATTCAAACTCCTATACCTCCCCATGTATCCACTACTTCTATTTGACATTCCTCATCTCAAGTTAACCTATCCAAGTGTTCATAGCTCAAATCAAGTTCCTTTAAACTTAATGTTTCTATGAAACTTACACCAACTAAAACACCACTCTATGGTCCATGAATTCAATTCCACCTTTTCTAACACAAAACTTGACTAGTTAGGGGTCTAATCAAGTCATAAATAACTCAACAACAGACATCAAACCCTCTACTTTAGCTCAGACCTTCTATCTTAGAATCTCACTAGTCAAAAGCCACCAAAATGAACTAAAAACCATACCAAACACAACTTATTAACAACTAATTATTTCTATAGTATATTTCTACCAAATCAAGGCTCAACCAAGTTGCAAATGACCACAAAATAGATCCAAAAACTCAAGTTCCCCCTTTTGACTATTTCTTCAAAATCTCACCTATCAAAACCTCATTTTTAGACTAAAAACTACCTATAACTCAGTTTAATCCCCACTTTTCAACAATACACCAATTGTATACCATTAATCTTCACAATGACAACACTCATAAGACCAATCAAGTCTAAAACAAAATCATCCAACGCGTCAAGCATCAAATAGCTAATTACACTCATCAAAATCACAATTTACACTAAAACAGTTATTTCAATTACCACTAAATCAACATAACATACTACCCACCAAAATCATACATGTCAAATGAAAGTTAAAGAAAGATTACTAGTTTCCCTTACTTGATTAAGAAATTACCACGACTTAATACAATGTACTACCCCTACCTTAGCTTAGGAAACTCTAAAAACGCCTACAAACCATAAAATCGTGATCAAAGTAAGTCCTTAAGACCACTAATCGACAAAGAGATAAAAAAAAAAAAGAGTACACGATACATGCGAGAAGTTCTAATTGCATGTGTCTTAAACTAAAAATTAAAGAAAAAAGTAGAAACTTACTTACTCTATCAAGAAAACTAATTGGTAGACCATGAAGAATTCATCGTTGTGATCTCCTTGACACTTTCTAGTTGTCAATCAAATGAGTCATGAGTTAGAAATCTTAAAAAGAAAAGAGAAAGAACTCAGAGAGAAAGAGTTCTAGAAAGATGGTAAATGTTTTAGATATTGAGATGTGTTTATGAAATTTTATTATATGATTGAATTATTTTATCATTAAAATAATCAGTCTCATTATTTTAAAACATTCATCAACTCTAATACTTTATTTTCTATATTCTTACCATTTCAATTAAGGATAAAAGATAATGATAATTTCTTCCTAACATTATATAATAAATTTTAGGTTTAAACTCTCGGTTGGTCCTCATTTTTGTATGGTAATCTCAGTTGGGTCCTCATTTTTGCAACTGTCTCAATTGAGTCATATTTTTTGTAAAAATGAGCCAATTTTAACCTAACCATTAAGTGCTCTCAGACGACGTTAAGTTTAGATGAGCTGTATTTTATATTTGGAAGGCGTGACATTATTCATTAAAATTGAATGGGTGATGTGTTTCAAATCATCAAATCCACGTGGCGCTGATGCTTCTTCTTCCCTCCAACCATTGATCACCTATCACCTCTTCCGCTCCTCCCTGCCGCATGCAAAGTCTTTGCCCCTTCTGCCGCCAATTGTGGATGTGAGTAAATTCTGCTACTTTTTTCTTTTCACATTTGGGGTCTTTGTTTTCTCTTTTCTTTTGTCTTTTCATTTTCTTTATGGTAAATTTCTTCATAAAGATCAGTGCTTTCGACTTCTGGATTGGTTAAAGGTTTTATTTTTACAAACAACATTTCTATAGTTTACAATTATTCCAATTCAAATATAAATATTCTAGAAAGTTGATGAAACAAGAATCGTATTTCTTTAGGAAAACACAATAGTGATGGCAATAAGCTCGGAATTTTGATGGCAACAAGCTCCTCCCTTTAGAGCACTCACCACAAAATATTCCTCCACAAAACCGGTAGTGATGTCGAGAGCACATGATGGGATGAAACCTCACACCACAAAGCATACAAGAAGAAGCAGCACTATCAGCTAACCACTTTGGGGGCTCGGCTTCTAATAGTTCCTTCACATTACCAAAATTGGCCTTTGTGACAGTCTGTGCCATCTCTCTCCAAGCTTGTTCAAGTAGTACACGGCTGGATATCCATGAAAAAGTACACATATTAATATCTCCTGATGTCAAAGAAGTCACTTTTCCCCGAGCCATAAGTAACATTTTTGCTAGCACCTCCTCCTACCACCCACCTCATCATCTTATCAATAATATTAAGCACCATAAACAAAATCAAACATGGAGCCCCAAACTATATCCAGACCCAAAGGAAAATCGATATAATTTTAACTTTAAAGTAACATATTAATTTAATGTTTATAGATGACCCATGAATAATTCCCTTATTCCTCTCTCTCGTCTGGTATCACTTTCAAATGCAACATGAACACATCAATGTTTGTAGATGATCCATGAATAATTTCCTTGCGTGCTAGATCAATGGCGCATAGAACCATGAAACACACCATGAATGAGAGTTTTTATGCCATTCTGGAGAGAGAAAAATGAAGAGAGAGTGAGGGAAAAGGAGAAGTGAGAGAATGGAAGATAAGGTGCTCCGTCAGCAGAGGAGAAGAGGAGTTCGACAAACGTGCTCTGACGGCGAGGTTTTTAGTTTGAGGGGGAGAAAAGTTGTGTGTCTAGGGAGTGAGGGTTTGAGGGTGGGAGTGGGAAGAAAGCAGCTTGGGCGGAGGAGCGGAAGAGGTGAAAGGTTGGAGGGAAGAAGAAGCATCAGCGCCGTGGATTTGATGATTTAAAACACATCACCCATCCAATTTTAATGAACAATGTCACACTATCAAAATATAAAATACAGCTCAGCTAAACTTAACGTTATCGAGAGCACTTAACGGTTAGGGTAAAATTGACTCATTTTTACAAAAAATATGATTCAATTGAGACAGTTGTAAAAATAAGAACCTAACTAAGATTACCATATAAAAATGAGGATCAATCGATGGTTTAAACATAAATTTTATTATTTAAAGAACATTGTTTTTTTATCATGGGAATTAATCAAAGGATAGCGCTACCTATTCTCAAAAATGGAAATGGTCATAACCCTAATTGTAAAACTTGTAATAAATACAGATTTATTAATTTTATTTATATTATTTAATTAATATATCATTTTACAAAGATTGAAATAAATGCAGCATTTTAATTTGGATTAAAAAATTGTCAGTATATGTAAGGACCGAGTGTCCTTTTTAATTTTAAAAAGAAGAAGTGGTGGGGGAAGGGAGGCACGTTCCTGGAAGTGGAAGGGGGGGTGACAACTACACGTTCGTGATGGGAGAGGGGCTCCACATCCAGCAAGGAATTGGGAAAAGAAGGGAGCAGCTGCACGTTTGAAGGAAATGGAGGGGGCGCACGTTCAGCAAAAGTGGGCAGCAACAGTTGGTGGTGGGTCTCTCCACCTTGAGTGCTCCAGCTAGACTTGGCACTGAGGAATGGAAGGAACGACTAGGTTCGTCCAGCTGGCACAGTGCATGCTTCTTCTTTCCCTTTAAGAGAAGAAACCATGAATTGAAGGGGTTGGGTTCTGCATCTGGAGGAGTTAGAGAGCCTGCTGCAAGATCTGGGAGAGGAGAAGTAGAGAGCTTTTGGAGTTGGAAGGAGATCCGCACACTGCATTTCAAGATTCAAGGAAGTCTTCAAGAGGTAAGGGAAGCTAGATCCTTTTATCTGGATTGTATGGACCATGTATGTGTGTACTGAGATCTATAATATAGTGTTGTTGATGAACAAATTTCGTACTTAGAATGACTTTGTTGTGCATGAATCTGTATGACTGGTAGTACAATTGTGTTGTTGAAGAAAATCTGGGTAGAAGAGGATGAAAATTGGGGTTTTTTTGGGTTTCTGGAAAACCTGCGAATCTGCAGAATTCTGCAGAAACGCCCGTACGTTCAAATTGTTGGGAGTGAAAATGGGACGTTCGTCCCATTGTTAAGAGCGTTCGGTTTTTGTTCAGCGAACGTCAACGTTCGTCCTTCAATCCTAATATAGCGTTCGGTCTTTCTGAAAAAGTTATATTAAACGTTCGGTTTTGGTTTTCTAAGGTATCGAGCGTTCGCGTTCGTCCTTAGTTAGAAATATATTAAACGTTCAGTTTTGTGTGTGTTAGCGTTCGTCCAAACAGTATTCCACCTCATAGCAATCTGCCTTTTTAACGTTTGGTTTTGATGTAAGAGTAATGGTGAGCGTTCGGTTTTATTGGGTGTTCATAGGTTTCGATATTAAACGGTCGGCCTTAGTGTTTGTAGCTTTCGGTCCTAATTTGGTATCCTTAAGTGTTAATCTTGAGCGTCCGTTATTCATCTGATATACTTAAGTTATGATTTTAGCGTTCGGTCTCATAGTGTTGACTGTATGTGCGTTCGTCCCAAACACTGCTTACATATTGAGTTTCGTTGTATTTTGTCTATGTGCGTTCAGTCTCATATTGTTGACCGTATGTGCGTTCGTCCAAACAGTATTTATGTGTTCGGTTTTGTAGTATTTGTCTATATACGTTCGGCATCTTCGTATTTGACCTTTAAAGCGTTCGTCCAAACAGTGATTATTCGGTCACTTCTTATTTGATAAGTATAGCGTTCGTTCCAATAGTATTCGCAGTAATCTGATATTGTTCACCCAAACAGTGTTCTTTGTGATCTGATAAGTGCTCGGTCTATTGTGCGTTCGTTCAAACAGTATTAACCTCATAGTATTCGGTCTCTTAGTAATTGATCATGCGTTCGTCCAAAACAGTATTGGGACTCTTATTATTGAACCATATGTACGTTCGTCCAAACAGTATTCCATCTGATAGCGTTCATCCTTGGTGTATCTAGCGAATATAAGCGTTCGTCTTTATTTGGTATGCTCAGATAGAAATCTTGATCGTTCGGTTAGCCTTGAAGTGTTCGGTCTTGGGTATTAGTGAGTGTGAGCGTTCGGCCGAACAGTATGGAATCCATTATGGTGTTCATTTATCAGCGTCCGTCGTTTTAGTGAGTGTTTGGTTTACTAACGTTCGGGGTTAGAGTTGAGTCTAAGTGATTGATCTAATGTTCGTCCAGCCAGTACCTTTTTTAAGGAGGTATTCGGTTTTAGCGTCCGACCTAACGTACTCAATCTCAACGTTCGGCCTCTTGATTAAATGCGTTCGTTCAATACCGTTCGGTTTTGAGCGTTCGACCCGTTTGACATGAGGACGTCCGTCCAAATAGTGTTCGGCCTGGTGATTGGAAAATGGCGTTCGTCCAGTAGCGTCCGTTCCACTGTTCGGTGAACAGTGCTCGTTCAAATAGTATTCTACAAATATGTTGGATTTTAAGTTCTATTTCCTCTTGAATGGAATTCTGTGTACAAATGTTTGGAATATATGTTGTGATGTGATGTATGTGAAAATATGAGAATGTAGGAAATATGATAAATTACTGTGATGATACGATTGTAAATGTAAATGATGTATGTGAGTATGAAGTGGACATCTCATGGAGAGATGACTACAAGTGACTATGTGATGTTGTGGTTGTTGGGTATAACTGTAGTGAACCTAGGATCGGTCTGTCTATCCCTACACTCAAAGCATTGTTCATGTTCACATAGAGAAGAACAGTGTCAGTGGTGAGAGTAGAGGGAGGTCCTCGTCTATAGCCTTTAATGGCAGAGATAGGCAGGTTGGGGATTTACCTTGCATGTGTTGGGAAGTGCCAGCAGAACTATACAAGTGCAAAGACGACTGTTGGTTCGACAGTTATACAAATCTGGATGAGTCGTATGTGTGGATTTACCTTGCATAGTGTTGGGGAGTGCCAGCAGAACTATGCGAGTGTAAAGATGTGTAAGTTGTGGTTCAATGAACATGCTATAATTGTTCCTTTATATGTATCTATGTATGACGACATGAATTAACTGTGATATATGTATAACATGCTTTTTATATCTAGCTCACCCTTGC
Source organism: Vigna nakashimae (assembly GCA_034642375.1). Classification (NCBI taxonomy): domain Eukaryota; kingdom Viridiplantae; phylum Streptophyta; class Magnoliopsida; order Fabales; family Fabaceae; genus Vigna; species Vigna nakashimae. Next base: position 34,053,279 of record CM067758.1, read on the forward strand.
ATTGTTTGTGTTGTGTGCTGTTTGGGTATGTTTCTCTGGCGATGATCATCCACTTGGATGGGAGCAGACGTTGTAGAGGAGATCCCTTTGGAGCAAGAGCTGGAGGATACTAAGGTTGCGGAGTAGTCTTCTTAGGAATTTCCCATCTGAACGCACGTAGTGTTCGAATCTTTAAACTGTTTAAGTTTGAATTTCCGTTTCTTTTATTTCTGGATGACTGTAATTTCACATTTAATTACACGTCATGCTCCGACTGTTCCTTTTATTGGAATGTTGATGTCTTTATTATGTAATAATTGTTATTATATAATCAGGATGTTACAGTATACACATTGAGGTATATTAAACTATAGAGAAAATAATCCAAACATTAACAATATAAAGAGTTTTTACATTGCTATTTAATTACAAAATGATGATAAAGTAACTAGTTTTTTAAGCTATTATCTTAATAAGAAATCAAACATAATTTTTAATTATTTGACAGTATAATATTTCTATACTAGATGAACTTAAACATTAAAATCTAAAAATATATGGCCACTCTATTAGTTACCTATCGACTCAATTTATTATTTAATATATTTTGCTCATTCTCTATTGAGTTTTTCTTTCGCGTCTTAATAAATAAGACTGATAAAGCTACATAAATTTTACTTAGTAATAAGATGCTTAAAATATATTATAATTTCTTATTGGCCTAATTACCTACTTAGTCCCCATGTTAGGAGGTAATTTGCTGTTTAGTACCCGGTTTTAAAAATGTAGGCATTTGGTACCTATGTTTTGAAATTTGTATCAATTCAATCCTATCCAGTTAACGGCGTTATAATTGATGCGAGAAATTAAGGACGTTAATGAAGATGCATTCAAACATTTGATAGCTATTCCACCCAGGCTATCATTAACGTCCTTAATTTCTCGCATAAATTATAACACCGTTAACTGGATAGGATTGAATTGATACAAATTTCAAAACATAGGTACCAAATGCCTACATTTTTAAAACCGGGTACTAAACAGCAAATTACCTCCTAACATAGGGACTAAGTAGGTAATTAAGCCTTTCTTATTTGAAACACAAAGTCATTCTCATGATAGCTATGATTTCACGTTACAAAGAAAAACTTAATATACTCGTATATAAACGACCTATTCAGGAATTAGTTTATTTGAATTCAAACAATCTTAATTATTTGAAAAATAAAAATAAAATAGTTCCTTTCCCTCACATAACCTTGTGGCTCAAACGCATAAAAAAGCTAATGCACATATTATGTTTGATTTATTTTAGTATAAAATATGGAAAAAAGAAGATAAGGGTAAATAAGTAATTTCACAACTCTATGGAGGTTGAAATATACGGAGGTGTAGGAAGAAGCTTGGGATCAATTATATAAAGTCATTGGACCAAATCTCCATTTTAAAGGGTGTTTTTTGCACTCCCAGTTTTTTCTTATACATCCATCTATTTTGCACTTTTTTATTTTAGGATATAATATTTGTTCAATACGAAAAATATTTTATGATAAAATATGTGTACAATGCCTTTTATATACATGTGGTTAGGTGTCCTGTTATATTTTGCCTGAACATTGCGTTCCAGAAATATGCCTCTCAAAGCTTCGAATGAAAGTGTAATGTGTGCATGTGAACAAAACATCGATTGATTTTTCATGTAATAAAGTACTTCTGCTCACTTAATACAATTAAGAAAGTTGAAAGAAGATTAAACTTATTGTATTAAATTAAGATTGTTATGTTTTTTATTGTACTAAAAATAAATATTCTAATAATTTTCTATTAAATTATATTTTACATTTTACTTTTATTTTAGAGTTAAATATATTTAAAATATATTATAATTTCTAATCCATTTCTTAACTAATATTAAAGTAAAAAGGTGTCAAAATAATGTAAACAACTCAAATAGTATCATGAAACATATTTGAAACGTCAAATAAATTTAATAAAATTTGGTTTAAATGATTAAATTTACACATTTCTAAAGTTTTGAGATTAAATTGAGTCACAATTTCAAAGAGTGACCAATTCTAATTTTCACTGAAAAAAAGAAACTAAAAATATATCTAACCATTTATTTTATAATTCATTTAACTATTAAAACATCTATTGCATGTTAAACATATGATATACATGAGATTGTTCTAGTCTAGTAATGTGTGGTAATATTTTTAGAAGAAATATAAGTGAATATATTAATAGTTTTTTGTGATCTTAAGTATACAAAGTTTTTGTTTATGCATAATTTATGAAGACCATGTATTGGAACATGTTTGTACTATAGACTTTAAAAAACTTTAAGTGGAAGGTGACCTTTTTTTTTTGTTTGCTAAGCTTTTTATTCTTAAAGGACAGTGTCTTGAAACCATAAGGGAATATAACATGTATACATATTTGCAACAAAAACTCAATTTAAAATTTTACATATTTTCTTTAAGAAAAGTATACAAAATTTTTGTTTATGTAGAATTTATGGAGAACATTATGCATTGGAACATGCTTGCACTATAGACTTTAAAAAACTTTAAGTGGAATGTGACCCTTTTTTGTTTGCTAATCTTTTTAATCTTAAAGGATTCTTAAGGGAATATAACATAGATGTATACATATTTGCAACAAAATCTGAAATTAGAATTTCACATATTTTCATGAAAAAAATTATTGGGAGGATAAGTTGAAGAATTTGCATGATTAGAATAAAGAGTAATATAAGTAGTATAATGTCCTGCCTATAGTTATTAGTTTTGATTTTTTTTTTTCATATTAGGTGTCATATATCTATGTTTTGTGAAGTGTGGAATTTTATTTTTTTTTTTACTTTTGTATTACTTTAACATGGATTTGGTGTGGTCCATCCACATTTTATATTCTTTATTCATAAAATTTTTATTTTAGTATATTTTTTATGTGATGGCAAATGATTTAAGGTGTCAATCTAACAAAGATGTCAACATACATAGTGATACTCAACAAAATGGTGTAGTCAAACAAAAGAATTGCCATATTTTAGAAATAGCAAGGACATTGTTAATTGAAGCACATATGTCGTCTAAATATTAGGAAGAAGCTATTGGAATTGCTATTTATCTCATGAATCATATGTCGTCTAGAGTTCTCAATTTCAAGACTCCTCCTAAAGTCTTGAGAGTCATTATTCAATCTCCTTTCACTCATTGCTGCATACCAAAGTTTTCAGTTGTGTGGTCTTCATACGTCTTCGGGCAAAGGAAAGAGAATTTTAGAGAGTCTTAATGGCATGTGGAAATGAGAAGTAATGATAGAATAGGAAGAGAGAGAGATGGCAGAACGAGTATAGTGTTTACATGGGGAATGTTATAGATGACTTTGTATGGGTAGGAAGAAAAGGGAATGAAAATATGGGGTAGGAACGTGAAATGGTTATAGGGAAATAAGGAATGTGAAAGAGAATAAATAAATAAAGAGTGAGGGGTCTCTTGCATGGTTACAACGAGTGATATTTGCATGGAAAATAAATTGGCGTTGTGAATGGAATATTTGAAGTGATGTTCTAGAGGATTCTTTAATGGTATATGTATACATATGTTAGGCACGAGTCTCACTTAGAAAGAAGATGGGAAGTTGGTAAGATGTTATAGTATAAGTGTGGCTAGAGAAATGAGAGAGAGGAAAGAATTTGATAAACGTACCTTGCATGAAAACATTACATGTAGAGACTTGGGAAAGGCTATGGAAAACCTCATTAAGGAAGTGGGAAACCACGTGGTTTAAACCGTTGAACTTACTTTTAAAGGGAGAGGTGCAAATGACTTTGATGGTAGAAAAGGAACTTTGTTCCTTGGTGAGTGGTATTTTTTTTTAGATATGGTAAGTGGAAGTGGGTACTAGGGGCTGTAAGTGAGAAAGAACGAAAATTGTTTTTGGAGTGAATGAGGGGCTTTGGTAGATAGATTGCTAGCCAAGTCTTGCATGGACGTGTAGAACCATGTTAGTGGTGATCTGATTGGGTTTTTCTTTTCTTTTGGGCCATGTGAAATCACTATTTCTAGTAGTGTTTATTTACCTTATTGATTCATCTTAGTGATCACGTTTACTTTTATTGGTGAATATGGCATAATATTAATATTATGTATGTAATTGTTATGAGGGTGGTGTACCTTTTATGGATAGAAATACATATACTATTGCGAATGAGGATGTAAACCTTATGGTTGGGTAAGTAATGCATTCTTGGGAATTGAAAGCTTGAGTTGTATATTGTGTATGCATACTTTGAGGGGTTGTGAGTCTGGGACACACCTGGGGAGTAGTATACTTTTTGATTGTAGGTAGGGGAGTTATCTACATAAGTGCTTTATGAGGGAAAAAGGAAGGATGGAATTATATAGTTTGTATGATTAAAGAGATGAGTAGTGAGAATCATGTGAACGCATTTTGTAATTATGGAAATGGTTTAATTCATGTGATAATGATAGTTGTGGTGTTTTATCATTGAGGAAGTTTCAATTAATATCTCTTTAATGTGATTGGCACTTTTCCTCTTGCGAGAGAGTAGAAAAATGGATCTCTTCGTCTTTAGGAAGCGGTGGAAGAGATAGGTCTCTTCGTCCTTGAGAGGCGGTAGAAGAGACTAGAAATTGAGTGTTACCTTTCCTCTTTCGAGGGGGTAGAAAGGTAGTCACCTTTCCTCTTGCAAGGGGTAGAAAGGTGAATCTCTTCATCTTTGAGAGGCGGTGGAAGAGATTGGTCTCTTCGTCCTTGAGGGGCGGTAGAAGGGACTGGAATTCAAGTGCTACTCTTTCCTCTTGCAAAAGGGTAGAAAGGGATGAATGTCTCACCCATAGGGTTCTGACTCATGTTGAGTTAAGTGTCATGATGAACATCTTGGAGCAGGGTAGATAGGGGAGACAGGTTCGAAGCTGTGGTGGAGGACCACTTGAATCGTTTTGTTTCGATAAAATGGAAGATACATGTGGAAATATAGAAGATGATAAGATATTATAAGGGAATTTGGTATAGGCACGAGTTGCCTTTGCTCAACAGGGGGTAGAGTTAATGAGAATGGTACATATTCCGGTTAAGGGAATGGTTTAGGAGAGTGATGATGGTTGTTGTAGTCTTATTGAGTATGGTTGATTGTTGGATGTGATATAATTATGATAAAGACTTAACAACTATGATATAAATGTTATATCGATTGATTTGATGATATTTTTGGTTACTCACCCTAAAATGTTGTGTTTGTAGTTTCTACCTACAATGATCGTGCTTTTATGGGAGTAAATAGTTTGTAGATAAGGATAAGATCTGAGTAGCTAATGAGAGTTTGGATGTTATGTTCGAGGTTTTATCATTTATTTTTTATTATTTAAAAGTTTTTAGATTCAATATTGTTATGGAAAAAATGATATTTTAAGATTTTCAAATGATGGTTATAGTTATAATCTATTTTATAGAAAGGTTTCTAAAAACTTGTATGGTATAATATAACACTCTATTCCTATCAAATTAAAAAACGATCGTACTATTTCTTAAATAAGATCAATCAATAATTTGTTTCAACTTCTCGTTAATGTACGTGAAAAAAAAAACACTAAAGTAACCGCTTGTAGACACTACTTCAGTGAAAATTTAATATACCCAAGAACGTCTTTAATTCAAAACCACATTAATTTAAATTGTTAGAGCTAAGCACGACTTCAATACAATTTAATTCGAAAAGTTAATCAACACACGACTTCATTGTAACTTTATAATATGTAATTAATTCGGAAAGAATTCTCTCATCACCACACTACTTCAGCTTAATGAAAAATCAAATATGTGATTAATTAAAGTTAATCCCCACAGAAGTCACATTTGACCCAGACGACTTTAGCATTAACAAAAAAAAATCATCCTCTACTTTTTGAATCTCATTAACACGAATTAATCTGGAGTGAATGATTGTAAGAAAACAAAAAATCACAATGGTGAGATTTTAGAAGGACCAAATAGAGTCATTCCACATACCACTATACCACTTAAAAGTTTTAATTTCAAGCATTCAACAAGTCAAACAGGGGACTTTGATAACACAATTAGGCCTTGTCCGAGAAATAAGAGTTAAAAACTTAATGTCTTTTCAGTCATAATAATTTTGGTACAAGGAGAAAAATATATTTTGAAGCTTAATCATTTACCTGATATCTGTCCACTACACCTTTTTTTTTTTTCAGAATAAAAGCCTCTAAATCTATTATGAGATTCAACTATGTAACTTACCATATAACTTTCTTAAAACCTTCTTTATAAATGCTCAACAGTATTGTTTTAGCATTCAATGTATTTTTACCATATAACTCTAAATCTATATATATGATAATCAATGTACTTTTAATTATTTATTGAAATTTAAAATCACTAATTTTTTAATCTCCTAATTCATTCTCAAAAGTCCCTCTATCTTACACTAGTTTTAGTTAAAAGGATTAAATGGTCAAGTGAGTCTTTCAACATATTGTTGAATAATTGTAAATTTCAAGCGTTCTATTTTTGTTAATAAAAAAAATCATATTATCTATAAAACATATTTAGTTTAATAACTTTTGTTTTAATATTGATTTGTCTGGTTTAATTTGATATTTTTATGAATAAAATATTTAACCAAATCTTTCAATTTTAAAATAAAATAAAGTAATTTTTTAAAGCTTAACAAAATTTCTCAATTTTTTTTAAAAGAATATAACAATGTGTTTCTTTAGTTGAAATTGATTCCTTAGTTTTACAAAAAGTTACTGTAGATTTAAAAATTCTTTACATAAATTAGAAAATTGTTTCATTTTTTTAAAACTGAGAATTTTAGTTTTAATACTATAATAAAATGAAATGAATAAATAATAGAACTAAAACATTAATTCATCAAAAATATTTTTATTATCCGTACATTTCACGGGTTAACATCAGAAAAGTTTCAACAAAAATATAAAATAGCCACGTGTGGCTTCTTCTTGGTTCCCATGTGAGAGAAGCCAACGCATTCAGTTAGTTAGGTCGAGCTAAAGCCACCTTTCTCATTTCCCCCCTCACTTTTCCACTCACACTTCAGATAGTGCGTGAGACCGTGTCTCACTGCTCTTCAATCAACGATCGACTTTGAAGCTTCCAAGTTCATCATTCAAACCAAACGCATTCATAGTCGCTTTCTCCAATGGAACCCTCATCTTCCACGTCGCTCCCTCCATCGCTTCACCTCGCCATGGCGGCGTTGCTCGGAGCCTCCTTCATGGCCATCTCCGCCTTCTACATGCACCGCCGCACCGTCGACCACGTCCTCCACCGCCTCGTCGAAATCCGACGCAAGCCACTCGCCGCTTCCGACAATGACAGTGAGGATGACGACGACGATCTTAGCGGGCTCGGACACGACGACGGAGGAACAGATAAGGACGCCGATCCCAGGAACTATCTCCGAACCTTTTCGAAGTCCGTGGACGAAACATCAAACGTGCTTCGGAGCTATAGGTTTTCGTCTTCGATGCCAAACGTGGTTTCCGCAGCGGATTGGTTCCCCCAGGACACTAAGAATCGTGCCTCGTCGCTCGAAAATCTTCAATTCGCTCCGCTAGGGGTTCCGTCTAATCGAACGGGTTCCACCAATGGTGTGAATGTTAATTCTCGATTTAGCTATCTACAGTTTTTGTTCAGTTCTGTTATGTTTCTCCTTTTTGTTAAGATTGGAGTTTTTCTTAAAACTTAATTAGCATGCATTTTAGACTGTCATCAAAACATAAAATGTCATATATAGCATGACTGTTGTTTTTTGTTATATTTACTTTAAAATTGTGGTTTTTAATTCGTTGCCTGTACAATAATAAACTGATAGTGTTTGAAAATTAAGCTTTTTTTTTTCGTTTGTTTAAATGATGTTCTCTTTGATTTGGTTTGTGAAGGTGAGAGTGCTCAGATTTCGCGTTCGTATAAGAGGATAGCTTCTGTTGGTAGAATTATGACTCCGAGGTCACCAGGGAGAAACGCATTCGAAAGTGCTGGGGATTCTGATGAGGAGGAAACACAGCTTGCTAATGACAATACCCTTCCTTTCTCAGATACTTACGTGAGAATACTGATTTCTTCTTTGTTGCAAGGATGACAACTTTGTCGACTAAAAGTATGGCCTGTAGTTGATTGTTATTCGGGGGAGTTGAGAAAGATGCATCCTCCTTTCAATAATTTTAGTTACCGTTTTATCAGGTTTCAAAATGAATGGATATTATTTAGCTTGAGGTCTTGAGTTTCTTTTTGTTTGTCAACGTAGTGCTTTGATGGTTCATGGTATACAAACTTCTTTATTAATAATTTGGAAACTATATAGTATCAGTTGGGTCTGGTGCATAATCATAAATCTTCTGGCTTCCTAATCTATGCTTATTTTTTGAGTGTCATTGTTCATTTTACAGTTATTTCTATCCTTATATTCTAGTGATTCATGATGTTGCAGGGAGTAAATTCAAACATGTGCAATTTGTCTGCTGTTCCATTCATAGGTGATGATGCAAACTGTGCAACAAATCAGATGTATGGAGAGGTTTCAAAGGAAGCGAAAGCTGGTGCAAATATGAATGTGGTTTCTTCAACTTCTGTACATGTAGCTGGGGATGACCGTGTGTTTGCCAATAATGTCTCGCCTGCAATAATCCCTGTGCATGGTATTTTCATGTCACTATCATTATCTTTACTGTTCTACTTAATCCTTCTATATATTGGTTCATGTGAAATAATTTAAGCATTACCCCTGCATTACATGTTATATATTTTTATCCCTTTTTTTCTATCTATAAGTTGATTTTAAATGCCCCCAGTTTTATTTTCCTTTTTTACGTATATCAAACGATATAGTTATTTTAATTTATTTTGTTCATTGTGTGACTTGTATAATATGAAGCAAGTGGCAAAAGCTAGAATTTAATGCATAAATTTTTTCTAACTCTACAAAATATATTCAGAGACAAATATAGAAGAGGATGAAGTATGCAAAATGATTCAAGAGTGCTTAGATTTGCGTGAGAAGTATGTTTACAAGGAAGATATTGCATTGAGGACAGAACCAGTGGAAACTAACTTTGACCCGTATCATTTTGAACCAGTTGAAGCAACAACAGTAAGTTTGCTGCTTCTCTGTTATTACTTTTTTATTAGTCGCACATATTGCTACATGTGGACTCTTCTTGAGCTATTTATGATGAATTTGTTCTGAAGTGTTCTTTTGCTATTGTTGTATTGTTCTGAAGTGTTCAACTGATATTTTTATATTGACTCTTTATGTTGCAAACAGCACCACTTTAGGATGGAAGATGGAGTCATTCATGTTTTTGCAAGTAAAACTGGTAAGCATGGAGCGTTAACAGCATGAAAATGGAATGGTTTCCCTGCTATCTTTATTTTGTCGATTATTTAGTTTGTTAAGGATAAAAAACGTTCAAAGAACTAATATTTCTGTGAAACTGCTCAGATACCGAAGAGCTCTTCCCTGTTGCGAGCTCAACAAGATTTTTTACAGATATGCATTACATTCTAAAAGTTATGTCTATTGGCAATGTTCGCTCTGCATGCTACCACAGGCTACGATTTCTTGAGGAAGTATGTTTTCACAAACTTTAGTCTACATGGTCTCTTTGTCCTTGCCAGTGGAATTTGTTTATAACATTCATCTGATCATTATACAGAAATTCCGCCTTCATCTGTTACTAAATGCAGATAGGGAGTTTCTGGCTCAGAAGGGTGCGCCACATCGGGATTTTTACAATATCAGAAAAGTTGATACTCATATTCATCATTCAGCTTGCATGAATCAGAAGCATCTTGTGCGCTTCATCAAGTCAAAATTAAGAAAAGAACCTGATGAGGTGAAAATATACTTTTGGTTCTACTTAATTTTTTTGAGGTTGTAATTTGTTGGTTGTTTCCCCCAACCTCTCTTTCTATTTTACTTTGGAGATTCTTAGTTCTTCCTAATTTTCTTTATCAGTACTTATGTTAACAGGTTGTTATCTTTAGAGATGGAAAGTATATGACACTTAAGGAGGTTTTTGAGAGTTTGGATTTGACTGGGTATGCAATATTTTATTCTCTGATTTTTTTTCATCTTATTATTTGGATAACGAGTTCTGTAAATATTTATTTGCTTGCATGTCGGCACCTTTTCTAATTAATGGAAATTGACGCAGATATGATCTGAATGTTGATTTGTTGGACGTGCATGCAGATAAGACCACATTCCATAGATTTGACAAGTTCAACCTTAAGTATAATCCTTGTGGACAGAGCAGACTAAGAGAGATATTTTTAAAGCAGGATAATCTTATCCAGGGTTGGTTGCTGTATATGAATGTTCCATATTATTTTCTTGTATTTTATTAATTCTATTTGAATATTAGAAGTGTTAGTTTTTGCTTCATGAATTCATAATGGCTTAAAGCCACTAAAATTCACAGGAAGGTTTCTTGCTGAAGTAACAAAGGAGGTTTTGATAGATCTTGAAGCAAGCAAATATCAGGTTATTTATCCCCAGTATAATATATTTTGTTTTCATGTCTCTCATCCTAATTCATTTTTTACGTATAAATAAAAATAAAATTTACAGATGGCTGAGTATAGGATATCTGTCTATGGAAGAAAACAGAGTGAGTGGGATCAGCTGGCTAGTTGGTTTGTTAACAATGCTCTTTACAGTAAGAATGCTGTCTGGCTAATCCAGGTACTATTCAGCTTCTAGTGTGTTTTGGTAGAAGCTTTTTTCCATTAAGACACTAACCTACCTTTTTCCTCGTTAATTCTTGAAATTACTACTTCATTCTTTCTTCCTTGTCTGAGTTTTGGGACTGTTTCATCTTTTAGCACAATGACAATGAAAATAGTAGTGTTTAGATAGAATTTTGACAAATGCCCTAGGAACTTTGGTGAAAATCACTTCCTACTTAATTTTAGGCTTCTAACTCTAACCCAGTTTCGATCATATTGGTTTACACCAGTTTCACGTGAATTTATGGTAGAAGAGTTTTCCATTTGACAGTAACATCCCTTTTTTTATTTAATTCTTGAAGGATTAATACTTGAGTGAGTCTGATAGGTTTCTGGTAAAGAAACCTTATCTTTCTGGTAAAGAAACCTTATCTTTCACCCAACTAACACACTCAAACAAAGCAAGAATTCTGTATAACCTCTGGCTTTATTGATTTCCAAGAAAGAATACATGCATGAAACAATAAGGGAGCCTAATCTCCCCCAACACGACTAAACAGTCTGTTTATACACTTGAATTCCAAAAAGTCCCTCTCCTCTCCCATCTCAACAATTTATACAAAAGTCTATTCCCGCTCTTCCTAACTGTTAACACAGTTAGGCAACTAACTCCCTCTAGGCAACTAACTCCCTCTAACTGTTAACTAACAGTTGACTAACCTCTCTTCCTCCTTACATACACTCTCAGCTTCCTATCATTACCCCCCTCCCTCTCTCCTCGCGGATCCTCCACCCTCGGTTCTTCCGAACGGGTTCGTCACTGGTTTCGCCAATTTCGATCGCATCACGATATCCATTGATTGCGCACTGAATGGGTTCATCTTGAGTCCACTAGCTTGGCTTCCCTGCGCTTTCATCATCGCATCTTCTACGTCGCGCGCAATCCTCATCGCCTCCATCAACGCTGATGGGTTCTGGCTCCGCACCTGACCCTTCACGTCCTCTCGTAAACCGGCTAAGAAGTAGCCCATCACCTGTTCCTCTGGAATCCCCGTCGTCTGCCCCATCAATACTTCAAAATGACGCACGAATTCCTCGACGGTTCCTTCTTGACGTAGAGTTGCCAGTCGCTCGAATACGGTCCCCCTGAATCCACCACCGAAGCGATTGATCATGGCTTCCTTCAACCCGTTCCACGTTCGGTTTCTCACTTTCTATTTCCAGAAAGTGAACCAGTACGCCGCGCTGCCCTCCATACTTACGTAGGCGACCTCCACCTTTTCTTCATCATTCGTCACCTTTTGTATATCAAAAAACCTTTCTGCCCGATTGAGCCAACTGAGTGGCTCGTCCCCGTCAAAGGTGGGTAACTCAACCTTTTTCCTCCAAGGTTTTTGCGCTCCACTTCTTTCGCTGCTTCCACCGCCTCCGGTCTCCTCATTCCCTCTGTGTCGGTTATCATTCACGGAGCTATCCTCTGAATTACTCTCTGCGTGATTTCCCTGTTTTTCCAGCATTTTCATAATTTGTTGTAAATCGCGACGTACCGCCGCCGACTCTGCCTTCATTCCCTCCACCGTTATCTCAATCGCTTCTAATCTTGCCCCTGTCGTCGTCTCCATCTATTCACCTCTGCGTCCACAAAATTTGGATCCGGCAGGTCAGACCAAATTGATAGGTTTCTGGTAAAGAAACCTTATCTTTCACCCAACTAACACAAACAGAGCAAGAATTCTGTATAACCTCTGGCTTTATTGATTTCCAAGAAAGAATACAAGCATGAAACAATAAGGGAGCCTAATCTCCCCCAACACGACTAAACAGTCTGTTTAGACAATTGAATTCCAAAAAGTCCCTCTCCTCTCCCCATCTCAACAATTTATACAAAAGTCTATTCCCGCTCTTCCCAACTGTTAACATAGTTAGGCAACTAACTCCCTCTAGGCAACTAACTCCCTCTAACTGTTAACTAACAATTGACTAACCTCTCTTCCTCCTTACATACACTCTCAGCTTCCTATCAGAGTCTTCCTTGTCTTTGAGTTTTAGGACCATTTCATTATTTATCCCAATGACAGTGGCAATGGTACAATGTTTAGGCAGAGTCTTGACAAATGCCCATGGAACATTGGTCAAAATAATTTTTTACTTAATATGAGGTTTCTAACAGTCTATGCATCATATTGCCCATTTTCTCTATACTCAACTTGGTTTTCCATATAAGATTAACTTGTGTATGTCAATATCTCCTCAAGAAGTGTGTAGTAATCCTTTTACACAATTGCGAAACATGTGATGCTTAATTGCATCAGCAGCAACAATATCATTGTTGCAAACAATATTTTCTATTTTGTGATTTTGCATTCTCTCTTATTTTCCGATAAATTTTTCTACCGTTTTGGATGGATCTTCCACCTCTACTTCTTCTATGTTACTTTTATTTATTTGGAGTGTTGATGGTTGCACTAGGAAAAGGCTGCTTGTTGTCAACAGCGTTATCACCAGATTGTCTACATATTGTCTACATCTGTTCCTTCTTCAAGGCTGGAGAAGTGTTTGAAATGCTCATTGGGATTAGCATTTTGTTTAACAACTAACATGGTCTCTTAACGTAAGCAACCTCAACCTCAAAAAAAAATGCAAAAAATGGGAATTAGGTAACATTATTTGTATCTTTGGAACTTGTTAGGAGTTCTACATTGAGTAGATCAGCTACTTGATGTGGTATTTAAGTTTATGAGGTTCTCCCACCTAATGGACTATTCTTTTTGGGTTGAGCTCTCCTCTTATGCTTAAATCCTAGCAATGGATGCTTTAATTAAGTGTTAAGCTACGAAAGGGACTACTCATAAGCTGGACTAAGGTGCAAACCGAATACTCATATGGTCAAAATCAATAAAGTGAAAGTCATTGTAGATGTCAGCACTTGAAAGGGGTGAGAAATTTAGGAGTCTCACATTATGTATGATGAGCTACTTGATGTGGTACATAAGCCACAAGGTTCTCTCACCATATAGACGGGTCTTTTGGATTGGATATACTAGTCTTTTGGATTGGAGACTCCTTTTGTACTCTAGTCCTAGTAGAACTACATGCAGAAAAGTCCACTTTATATATGGTACTGATTCTTATTATATAGAGTGGAATGTATAATGCAACTTATTTTGCAAAGTCAGTGACTTTATTTCAGATTGTATCATGAGAATCACCATAAATATGGATTTTATGTATATTTGATTTGATTTAATGTTCCTTATTTGTTAGTGTTTATTTAGAATTTTGTTTGGTGCTTTGACTGCTTTCCCTGTTCTCATCTTTTGATTTGGGATATTTTTCTGTTTGTTGACTTTGACCTTGTTTTGTGAACTTTTATTGGCACAGTTACCACGGTTATACAATGTGTACAAGAATATGGGAATTGTTACCTCCTTTCAGAATATTCTGGATAATGTGTTTATTCCTCTATTTGAAGTCACAGTGGATCCAAATTCTCATCCTCAATTACATTTGTTTTTGATGCAGGTTAGTCATTTTTTTTTCTTATTTGCACACCCTACTTTTGTTTTGCGTGTACATGTATTTAGTTGTATGGTTACCTAATTTTTCAAATGTAGCATTTTAACAACTGTATGTATTTCTTGGTGTTGCTGTTACACTGTGCTACTGGTGCATGAAACCTATCTTGTTATATAAGAAACAGAAATAGGCATGCAGTTCAATAACATTGAAAATAGGCATGCTATCAAAAGGCAAGAAATAAGATAGGAAAAGCTGCGAGTGAGGTAGAATCCAAAGTTTTTGAGGAGTTTTCCTGTGATCTTGGACATAATAGGAATATACTTTATATAAGCTGTCAAAATTAGGGAAAGAAGTCAAGAGATTTGAACCAGTAAGATGTATTAAAGATGAAAAATGAAGATTTTATCCAAGCATGATCAATGATCAACCTGTAATATTGAATGATTAGAAATCCAACAGGGATAGCCAAACTTTCGCTTATTATCGTAAAATCCGAGTTGGAAATGGAGTGGTAAAAGAAGCCTTCAAAATTAATAAGAGTAAAGTTGATGTTGATTGTGTTCCTATTGAAGTTCGTTTTCAATTTCCTTGCAAAGCCATTTAATGGAGTTTGATATCTAAGAAAATAATAAATGAGTGGAGTAGCACTTTGGTTATAAGCATTCTGTCTGCTGCAAAGGGATAAAATAACTACGGATTCATGCTATGGAATCATAGGAAAAAAGGATGGCACAGGTTTAGAGATCAGGATTGCAAGAAATCAATTTGGATTTATACTGAAAGTTCTGCAATCGATGTTATCTTGTATGGGAGCTGATAGAAAGGTACTAAAATAAAGAAAGTGTCTCGCATATGGTTTTGATTTACATGGAAGCAAAAGTATTCAAAATTGGTAAAGACTTTTGAAAAGAAAGGGGTTTGTGTTATTTATATCTACTAGAGAATGGATAGATAAGTATAATGTGAAATCATTCCAGAGATAACTCGTGAAGGCAAGACCAAGGAATTTCCCACAAGGATAGGCTTACATCATCAGGGTTCAGCTTTAAGTCCTTGCTTATTTAATCTAGTCTTCATGTGCTTAGGCCTTACCATGAACATATATTATAGAAGATTACCCCTGAATATGTGGCTTTTGCAGATAATATTGTTTTGATTGAGGAATAGGGGAAAGAGTTAACTCCAAACTAGAGCTTTGGAGAACGAAGTCAGGATCAAGTGTTTTTAACTTGAATACAAGTAAAGGCAGTGGTTTTAACTTGCATATCTAATAAGAAGCTAGGGGAAAATATCTTCGAGGTAAAAAATGGAGAATATATTACAGTGTAGATTAAGTTTAAATATTTGGAATCGATATTACAAATGGGACAACTAACTGGCAGACGTACCTATTGAGGAAAAGATGATAGAAAGTTGGTTAAGATGATTTGGGCACATTCAAATGCCACTGGAGGCATTGATGAAATGGGCTTGAAGGGTGGGGGAGAAGGACGTTAGAAGAAATTAATAGAAGCAATTTTGAGATGAATAATATTCATGAGAAATTGGTTTTAAACTAAGCCCAATGACTTGTGATCCATCTCATCAAGTGAGATAAGGTTATTATTCTGTTTTCAGATGTATTCCCTCTGTTGTAGGATTTTATCTGTTGTTTTTAATCTATGTAAATGCCAGTCCTAACAGTTTACTTTGCAATTCTACTCTTTTCTCTTGTTGCCAATTCTTATTATTTAATTGAAGTTTTAATTGAATCAGCTCCATGTCTGTAAAATCAAACTGATTTTCTGATTTTGTTGCAAGCAATTTTTAAAAAACTACATGCACTTGAAAGTAATATAGGGATGTATCTACTGTATTTTTATTTTTTTTATTGCAGTTTATAAATGTAAGATTTTTTTGCTAGTATATAATAAGTTGAGGACTGAAACGTATTCACCATTAAATTTGTTTCTCATGATGAGTCAGTTTTGATTTTTGTTTAAAACTGATAGATGAAGGATATTGATAAAATGAAGCAACTCTGTTCTTTCTAGAGTTTCTTTCTTTTCTAAGTAGCTTCTTCTGCATACAGGTGGTTGGATTTGATCTTGTAGATGATGAAAGTAAACCAGAAAGGCGTCCAACTAAGCACATGCCTACTCCAGCTGAGTGGACAAATGAATTTAATCCTGCATATTCTTATTACCTTTATTACAGCTATGCAAACTTGTACACGCTCAACAAGGTTTATACTATTTCTTTCTTTGTAGAGCTTAAGAGTTTAACAACTAGCCATTGCTTTTTTAATTTCCATTGGGGGCGGAGGTTTTTTGTTTAGCTCTATACTTGAAAAAATAGGCATGACAAGGGTATGGGTCATAATATGGCCCAGTTGCAAATAAATTTGGTTCAACATAGGCTTTGAAGAAAAGTAGTTAGTGAGGGGACGGCTTTCGGCAGGAAAACCAGTTGTAGAGGCAAAGAAAAAAGTGTAACAGGAAGGAAACAGTTAGTTTTAATCATTTTCTGAGGGCTCTACAATTCTCTCATCACGAATTGTTCCTGTGTATCTTGTCCTAATTTATAGGGATTCTAGCACCTTACTGGGATCCCTATCAATAATATACCATACATTTTTCTTATCTGGTGCCTAACAAATCTTTTAGAGAGCCTTTCTAATCATGGGCAATTTTTTTTTTTCCACGGTCAAGTCCCGTCTGGAGAGAAACTTGGTAAGCAATTTATAGGGATTCTATCACCTCACTGGGATCCCTATCAATAATCTTTTTTTCTTCTATAATTGGTGGTTTGTTTTAGTTGTGGTTGACTTTTTTTTGTTTCTTTTTTTGTGGGGTGTGGTTCAGTTGAGGTCTTCAAGTTCAAGCTACTTGATAGACAACTTAAAACAAGAAGAATAGATTTATAAAATAATTCCTGGTTATCAACAATATTAATATCTCACCATCTGTTTCAGTTGCGTGAATCTAAGGGAATGACCACAATAAAGTTGCGGCCTCACTGCGGAGAGGTTGTTTTCTATTCACAAGAAGCATAGTTTAATTCTTTATGTTCAATATGATATTTATTACCCAATCTACTCATGCAGGCAGGTGACAGTGATCATTTGGCTGCCGCTTTCCTTCTGTGCCATAACATTTCTCATGGGATTAATCTACGTAAAACTCCAGTTTTGCAGTACTTGTATTATCTTGCACAGGTTAGCCCTTAGGAATATCATTTGGTCAACCTTGTTATCTATAAAAGTTTAAACCGAACACTACATATTTCATTGCCATTCTGAGTTTGGGTCCTGTTCTTACCAATACTTTTATTACTTTCTCTGTCATGATAAATTGTCACAATATATTAATACCATTATGTTATCACTCTAGATTGGATTGGCTATGTCACCACTTAGCAATAATTCCCTTTTCTTGGACTATCATCGCAATCCATTGCCAATGTTTTTCCAGCGAGGTTTAAATGTCTCTCTCTCCTCCGATGATCCTTTGCAAATTCATTTGACAAAAGAGGCACTGCTAGAAGAATATAGTGTTGCAGCAAAGGTCTAGTTTCTGCCAAACTCCTAGCCTCTGTAGATATAAGTTGGTTAAATATTCTGTTTTATGTTTGCTTCTGAATTTTGCTTCTGAATTATTTTACTTAAACACGTGCATTGCAGGTATGGAAGCTCTCAGCCTGTGATCTGTGTGAGATAGCTAGAAATTCTGTCTACCAGTCTGGATTTTCACACCAGGCAAAGGTAAATTAGAAGACAATGTAGGAATATTCTGTTTTTGCTCATCTGTACCAAGGCTCTGAAAAGTTATTCACATTCTTAGGCTTATTATGGACAGTTGTAGGTGTTAGGTTTGATCTTCTTTTGATACATCTTTTTTAAGTTCTTATTGAATCACTCTGTTCTTATTTATGAATGTATTTTCTGTTTATATTAATTTCATAATGTTTTTTTCCCTCCTTTACAGTCACACTGGCTTGGGGAAAAATATTTGTTGAGAGGTCCTGAAGGAAATGATATCCATAAAACAAATGTCCCCAGTTTGAGGATTTCTTTCCGATACGAGGTGAAAAAGACTGAGAAACAAACCATATATACTGTCAGTTTGATTTTGTATTCAGTCTTTCTTGCTCAATTTTTGTTGATTATGCAGACATGGAAAGAGGAAATGCAATATATTTATGCTGGTAAAGCCATCTTTCCTGAAGATGTATACCCATTGGGGAATTTACCATTCACCCCGTGATAACGCATACTTGGGTACTGTGATCAATGTTCTCTTGAGCAGTAGAAGCTTTGGCAGTGAGAAGTTTTTGTAACATCCTAGTATTTGCCTCATATAATGTGGACCGCGTAATTTTACATGGTAGAGACACACACTTATGCCAGTTATTATCAGAAGTAACAAGATCAGCAGCTCATGTGCTTTTGCATGGTAGAACAAGGTATAAAGCCGGAGAAAGTAAAAGAAGTGGGCCTGTAATGCACTGTACAGTAACGCATGGTGACAGATTTAAAATTTCTTATGACTAGATTAGTAGTTATTACAGTACAATTCGTTCTTTATGAATGAGTGAATAGACAGAATGAAAGGTCCTCTCGAATCTCGTTTATCACGTGTCTATTCGATGCTATAAAGGCAGCCACTACACGGCTGTCCTTTTATGTAATTTCAGAGAAAAAAAAGTTTGCATAAAACAGATGTAGCTGACAACGCACACTCTAACTTAAACCTTTGAAAGTGATGGCTGTAGTACGAGTGATCAAAGATGGAGAATGGGATTATATTGTCCATGTCTTAGTGTTTAATCTTCCTTCAACCAACTACACATAGTTGGTTAAATTACTTTAGTTCTTCGCCAAAACGGGATATCTTACGCAGTGTTCGCTTGAACAGATTTTACTGTTCAAGCGTGAATGCGAGCGATGATTTCAGAATGCAGTCGTGTTCGGATGAGAAGAAATGCAAGGAAAGGCGAAGACGGATTTGTGGGATACCATTGTTTTTCATCACTCGGGACTTTGAAGAGATTTGGAGGGATTGTGATTGAAATGTCATATATACCCTCAAACTATTATACATTTTCCTGTATGTATATCGACTTTTACGTAGAAAATCGATTTGCAAAAACTTTATAATCGATTCCAACATGTTAAAAACCTGAAGAAGAGCAGTTGATAAAGTCTTTTACTACTGTAGATTCACGAGCAAAGCTTAGTATGGTTGCAGAGATTCCCTGAGCACTGGAGTTGTTTAACACAATCTTTAAATAGGAGGAGCAACGGCGGTGTTCAAAGTCTAATGTGCTGGGTTTCTTCCATTGACGACGAAGAGCAACGACAGTTCTTCCATTGACGACGACGAGCAATGTCTGAGTCGTATGTTGGTTGTCCAATTTTCTTGTTGTTTTTGAGTTCCAAGCTTGTAGATGAGGAAGACGAAGGTGTTGATGACATGAAGAAGAAAGTGTGAAATGGGATCTGCGTGTTTTAAGCTGAAGAAGACGATGAACAATGGTTGATGACGAAATTGAAGGCAACATTTTCGGTTCCATAGCTGGAGTATTCGATTCCAGAGCTTGGAATCATTCACACATGAGTTGTATCCGGTTCCAGCTCATGAGTATTTGGTTCCCCTTTGTCGTAGATCTCGCACATGCTCACTATTCGGTTCCCTCTTCTCCACAAGACCTCCGTATTCGGTTCCATTAAGGCTATCCGGTTCCATGGTTATGTGCGACGTGGTGTATTGGGTGTATTCGGTTTGGTTAAAGCCATTGTTGGAGAGGTTGAGGAAGTGGAGGGCAGAGAGGGAGGAGAGAGGCGGAGGGATAGGGCCGAAGAATTTATTATCGGCGAGGAAGAGATTTGAGAGGAATAAGAGGTGAGCTATGTCGACAGAGAGAGTCCCAGAGAGGTGGAGACAATGATGTGGAGAGTGGAGTAAGAAGAAGTAGAGGATGGGGTGTCGGTGTCACCATAGCCGTGGAGGTCAGGGGCGATTACTCGGTAACCCACGACAGAGAGCGATAGAAGCTAGTGGCGCCATGAGTACCATAGTTCCGAGATGCCGTGGAGGAACAAAACCACTGGGCTTGACTATTCTATGCTCTATTGTCTCCATTTCTTTCTCTTCACTCTATCTTTCTAAATTTTTCTACTTCAAATGGTGTTGCAGGGAATTTAGATAAGTGGAGACTGAGAAGAGAATTTTTCTTTTCCTTTTCGAAATGATTTTGCGTGTAATGATGTAATCAAAGATGATCCAATTCTTTCGAAGTGCTTCACCTTCTCATACAACTTCACAATGACAAACTATAAATATTCCTTTGATTTTTTTTTTTGTTTTTTATGTGTATTCTAATAACCACAATCTGCATACTTTTTAAAAATTAATTTTAATAATTATTTTTAATTTTTTACTTTTTATAAATATTTTTACAATTAAATATAAAGTCAATAAGTATCATTTTATATTATTTTAATAACTAGGGGTATTTTGGTAATCTTTAATTTCTACTCATTAAACAAATTTTTTTTAAATTTATCATATCAATCAAATCCTACACTAATTCTCACAAACTTTTCTTTCAAATTCATTCTCTATTACCTTCAAATCTACTCAAACAAACAACAAAAAGTTTACTCTCAAATCTCGTCAAATTCATTCAATCACTCTCTCCTAAATCATCTCCTCCAAATACCCTCAACTGAACAAAGCCTTAAAGTTGTTCTTTTTGTTTAAGGTTCCTTAACTTTTTAAGGCATTAGTTTACAAAGAATTTCTTAACAATAAAAGTAAAGAGGCTAATTTTTGTGCATTTCTAACATTGTTTAAAAAATTTAGCAAAATCAACTAAATTAATTGCTTTTAACTATCCTTCGAGATGTCGTTGGGAGAGCAGGAGGTGGTGGGATGGAGGTGTGCGCGCAATTCGTAAAAAGGAAAAAAAAATTAGGATCTCTTTCTTTTTCTATACATGGAATTGTTAATTAAGTAAGGGTGTTGCTCCCTACACTATCACCCCTTACTCCCGCCACCTTCCCATTACTGTTTTGTCCTTTAGTAAAATTTTATTTTTAGGGTTAATATTTTTGAATTTTACCCACTCCCAACCCATTTCAGTGACATATACTTGGTACCCTACATGCAGTGGCAAACACGCAATCTCTTCTTTCTCTTTAACGTTGAATTTCTTCCTCTCATTCGTTGTGTTGTGTTAGACTGCGGCAGAATTTCATTACGTGGTGTACGTGGGAGGTTGCAAAGGTTGGTGATGGTGGAAGAAATTGATCCAGTGCCAGGAGTCGGTCTTGGTGGTGTGGTGATGCTCGAAGGTTGCAGTGGTGCTTCGTCCAGGTGCGTAATCAAATACACCCTAAAATAAAGATTTAAACTTTAAACAGATGTCATCCTTCAGCCGATGTCAACATCCGTTAAAGGTGAAACGGATGTCGACATCCGTTTAAAGTCAAATGGATATCTCACATCCATTTTGGCCTTCACAACTCTGAGAGACAATCAAGTACAACAGCAGCACATGATAAACAAATATACAAATTTAAACTAACCTGGGATGGAGATGAAAAACCATATCCACCACTAGATCTACGCTCCTCCTCTACGCTTCTCCAAACCATAATCAACACCAACAATGAAAGGAAATAAAGGGAAAGTGAAGTGGAGAAGAGAAGGTTGAAAGAAAAAGAAAGAGAAGGTAGAAGAAAATCTTGAACGGAGATGAAAAGAGAAGAAGAGTAAAAGATGTGGTGTGGTGGTGGGGTGCAGCCGTCCCGTGAGTGAAAGGGAGAGGTAAATTAAGGTTTTAAAATATGTTAAAATATCCCAAAAGATAAAAAATAAAAAAGTAAAAATAGAAAGATAGTTTTGAAAATAAAATAAATTGGGGAGGTGAAGAGAATAAGGGATGGTGGAGGAAATAAGGGGTAGTGGTAGAACCAGCAATACCAAATATTATTAATGTTAAAACAGGCCAACCCATTTGTTTTTGGGTTAGTCCAGTCGAGACCCATGAATGTTTTCGGCCCAAACGGGCTAGATTAGAATGGTAAATTTGCTTTCACTGTCTGCATCCGCTTCTTTGCCATCTCACTCCATAGCTTAAGTCAAAAGTCAAAAGTCAAAAAAAGCCCTTGATGGGTTTTGTACACTAACCCATATTCTTCTTCTTCTTCGTTTACTGCGACTTGCATGTGAGTTTTTTCTACTTGGCCATTGCTGATATTCATCATCTCCTCAGTGTTAGTTAGACGTTGCTTTACAGTCGAAAGATGTTCCTAATCCATTGATTCATCGTCCTTCTCTCGGCAAAGATTTGCATTAATACAGGTATGTTTTTTTTTTCCTTTTGAAATTAACATTCTAGAAATGAGTCAAATTAGGTATTCCAGAATTGGGTTTAGGGTTTAGAATCGGCCATTCTACACTTAGGTAATTATAGACACAATTGGAACAACAAAAGTGTTGGCAGAGGACCTTCGTGTTGATTGTGTTGCAATAGCCATAGAAACCAGACAATGCAACACATGCATTTGAGCTGGTTAAAAGAGGTTTATGATAAAGCATATGGTCACGTACAAGCAATCGACCATTGTTGAACGAGCTTATTTCTTGCATTTAATGGATTGCACCATTTTTCAGATAAAAGTGTCATCACCCTCGTATCGTTCATCACCTCCAAATATATTAACTTATTTATACTATTATTAACAAAGTTCTTTAAACAATGAATATATATGTCTTGCTGACTTTCACCAAATGAGATATGTTTAAAATATATTTATCACGATTCTCATTAAACCTACACCAATGAATAAACATATATCTCACTAAAACAACATCATCGATTATTGTATTTTAATTTATCTTGCATTGTACAGTTTTTTATGATCATCTGATTCTTCTCATTATGTTCTTTAATAGTTAGTGAAATATTTATAAGTTTCACTAGACTCTTTATCATATAAAAACACATCGAATTTTCATTATGTGTTAATCTATCACCATATGAATAAGCTCTTGTATTTTTTCTAAATTTTCCTTAGGATTTAAAAAGACACTTACATTTTTTACAATTTCTTTTTTTATTTTCCTTATATTTGTCTCTTTCTTAATAACCTAATAATATGTAGATCTTCCTTATCCATTTGTTATAATAATAATAAATCCAAAATTATAGACAATCTTTACTTGATAACTTCACTCGATCAAAGTATTGATATGTGTAACATCCCAAAAATACAGTTTAAAACTATATACTAGAATAATTACATTCAATAATAATTCAGATCAATCTTACACTAGATTAAAATGAACGCTCTTGGCCGAACGACCTTACATAAGAGTTACAAAATTTACTAAACAGCTTAAGGAAATTTAACTGAACGGTTTACAAAACTTATACCGATCGGTCAAATAAAATCAAAAGGAGAGGTGATTGAACGACCACCTTACTATATTAAACTACTAAACCGAACGTCCTCTTGTTCGGCCTTCACTTCTACCTCTACCAAATTTTCTTCTTCCAGCGCCTCTTCCAGCAGCTCGACACTTTCTGCTCACATCCACACGGATAATCATTGTAATGACAAGAATGGACGTACAAAACCAGACAACACAGGAAAAACACAGGGTAAGCTTATGTAATTTAATTCAGTTAAAATCATACAATTCATATCATCACACACAAGATAACTTAGTCATACGTTCCATTTAAAACCTAATACTAGACTGACTGTCCAGACTGTATGAAATCTATGTAGCTACGACGTTCGTGCACCCAAGTGATGTAGTAACTGGAATGTTCTCATCAGCTGCCACCCGAGGTTAGTCCTATCTGTCCAAAGTACCCCTAAGGACTAGGACCTTATGTCGTTCCCACACATGACCTACCGTCCTCTACGTGAGGACGAGTACTCACGTAACATCAGGATGAACCGCCAGCTTAGCATAACCACATTCATACTTTACAAATTCAATAATCATCCATGAGTCGTTCCTCCCTGGAACGCTCGTTCAAAATTCATAACATTTCTTCAATCTCATATTCTCTTCATCTTTCCTTTTCATCATTTGAATTTCATCTTTGTTTACCGATTTTTAAGAACGTTAAATACCGAACGTTCAATCCTCAATCAGAATGAGGTTGAATACTTGGAACGAGACAGAGAAGTCTCCTGTTCCGGAATAGAATAAAACTGAGAGAGTTATTGTCAGATTGAGAAAGAAACCGAGTACCATTATACATATCCCAAGAACGAACGTTACTTACAACATGAATCAGTTAAATGAACTGATTCTCGTGAGCTCAAATCAACACTTCAAAGAATACATCAAGTATTAAGGCTATAGTCTGAAACTAATGAATGTAGACACGTCAAGACGTTTAAAGAATCATACTTAGAATAATTCTTATACAAGAACCTAATGTCAGTCAATGACCGAACACGGTAAAGGAAATTTTACTGAAGTTGGACGAACGTTATTTCATCAAGATTGATCAAACCATAAACGAGTACAAGCGCTTGGTATAAGACCGAGCACTTCTCATTTCGATAGTTTGGTGTGAAACCGAGCACTACTAAACTTATAATAGAAAGACTAACAAATAAGATATTATTGAAATTTTGTTTAAGAATAACTAATTATATACAAATACATATATTTACAAAATTTAATTTTATCACTGAATACTCAGATGAGACTACGCTTGGTCGAACGCTCAAGCACAATATTATCGCAAGAAGACGCTCGTCCTTAACTAGGATTCTTTCCAAATGAAAGAATCAAATTTCAAAAAGTTTACTAGAAACACCGAACGATCAAGGACCGTTCAATGACGAACTTACATCATCATAGAGAAATTTTATATTCATAACTCATTTATCTTCAACTCATGTCTTAATACATAATTTCATAACTTTATAAATTCATATCATAATCAATTTTCATACTTCATAAAATCCATATCATAGTAAATAATCATATTCCATGTAAACAAGCATATCAACATTCATACTTTATATACATTCAACCACTCAACAACATGCATTCATTATCAACAAACGTACAAACGAACATATAATTAAATTAGATAAGCTTCCCTTACCTCTGAGCGTGAACGTACATTCTAGACGCAGAATTACGATTTGCCTGACTACAATCCCTTCTACCCTTACGTTCAATAATCCTTCAAACCAGAATTAAACAATAGACCAAAATGGTTCAGAATGAAACTAAGAACTCATGCAACCAGAACTTGGTTTGCATGTGTATGAGAACGAACGCCTAAGGGCAAGAAGAACTTACCGGTTTCAGAATTTGAAGATGTTCGGTTCAAAATGAAGCTATGGATGCCGGGAGTGCTTCTACGGTGCCTAAACGGTGATCGAAGAAAAGAAATAGTGAGTTTTGGTAGAGAGATCAGAGAGCTTTTTTTTTTTTAGAAAGAAGGAGGAGAAATGGAAGGTCAAAGCTTTGGAGAAGAAGAGTGCATGCAGAGAGTGTGACGCAAATTTTAGAAAAAATCAGTTTTGTTTAAACGGACGTCCGCTCCTCTGCTGACACTTGTACTCCACTATCTGATTTCTGATTCCCCTCATCTTGACACCTGACGTCCGTTTAGAGGGGTTTTGGGTTCATTTTTAATGATTCTGACAATATGCCAATAACATTTATCCCATCTATTTTAAATGTATCCCTATAATCTTGTAGCCTACATTTATTATCTTGACAACCCTATATGAAATTTTCATATAAAAAGTCTTTATCCATATTAAATCTGCATAACTTAAATTAAGCTGCCAAAAAGAGGAAAAAAGAAAACCCAACAGGTTTTTCCAAAACACATAATCTAGAATTGTAATTCGAAAATGAATATAGGTAACATTCCAAAATATAACATAATACTATATCATAGATTAATCACATATAATAATATGATAGATTAGTTCTTTAAGAGTTAGTAAAGTATTTAACATTACAGTTATCCAAAAATAACCATAAACATTTAAAACTTTAGAAAGTTCTTATATTATTGCAAAACAAAGTAAATAACCGAACGACTATTACAATTATAGATTTGTGACCAAACGGTTTACCAAAAACTATATACAACTATGACTGAACAATCTTAATCTAAGCAGCATGATCCTCGCCTTCCAATGCTTGTTCCGCCGAACACTCATCGCGTTCTGCTCACATCCATAAGATAATCATTGCAAAAGAAATACGATCGAACGGAAAACATAAGACAAGACAGGAAAAGTAGGGTAAATTAATGTAATTTAATTATAAACACATCTATACATTTCATACAAGTTCAAACCATGCCAGATCGAACGCTACCTCATGCCAACACCGAATACAAGCAATAGTATACAAAACGAACACCACAATTCATGTATAGACCGAACATTATTACTTAACCATCCGGATTGTATGAATGTGTAGCTACAGGTGTTTCTGCACTTGTGGTGGTGAAATAACAAGACCCCCATCAAGCTACACCACAAGGTTAGTCCAGTGAAAATTACCTCGATACCCTGAGGTTAAAGGATCTCCTGCCATTCTCACACATGAATTACTCCTCTCTACTTGAGAGTAATCATAGAATATCAGGATAAATATCAGCTTAGCACGATACCCACATTCATACTTTATCATTTAATACCATCCACGAGCCATTCCTCCTTGGAATTCTCTTCACATTACTTGAAAACAAAAATCGTTACCAACTACCATAGCATATCATGCACAATTATATAGATACTCATAAGACTAAAAATCCTGTGAACATTAAAAACCGAATAGTTTCTCACCACCCCAAAGGATATGACCGAACGCTAACACTAGCATAACTATTAGTACAATAACGAGCGCTAGTTCGAGACCGAGAACTACCAAGAACGAGCACTAGTAGGAAATCGAGCACTACCAAGAACGATCACTAGTACGAGCCCGAGCACTACCAAGAACGAGCACTAAACAAGAAACCATCCACACACCTATGGTCGAGCGGTCATGAACGAGTAAGACTAAAGAGACCAAACCAGTTAATGACTGAGTACAAAACACGACCGAATGATTAAGTTCTACAAAATTCTGAATAACACTCCCTAGACCAAAACAAAATATTTTTCTTAACTTCTAAACCTCCAAACTTGATTCATAAGTTATTTTAAACCTATCCTATTGAACCTATTTCACACTGACCCCCAACTCACAATTTCATATACTCTCTTTTCCAAAACCATAAAAGACCGAACGCTCTACTGCAGAAAACTCCAACTCAGTTCACAGGTCTCGGCCAAACACAGAATTTGAATACAATTCAATCAAACATACAATTATTCATACATGCAAACGTTTAAACAAAAATTCCAAACACAGAAAAACATAATTAAATTACTAACTTCCCTGACCTTTTTAACCGAATAACAACTCAGCCAACAACATATTTCGTTCCCCAAAACCAAAAACTTTCTAGAATACCTATAACCCACCGATCAAGAAAGAATAATTAACCAACATACCAAAACATGATCAGAATTTGTGAAGATGAAATAGATAAACACATGCAACCAGAAATTTGACTTGGAGGTGTCCGAAAACACTTTTCTTAGGAAGAGAATGAACTTACCGGCTCCAAACTTGAATTTGATGAGTAAAGATGGAAGATTTTGACACTCTGATTACTCAACTCTATCTGATTGATGATCATAAGGAGGAGAAAGTGAGAATTTGTAGAGAGAAGGAGGAGAATTGTAGAAAGAAGGAGGAACAAAGATCTTAAGGAAATTTGGAGAGAACAGATGCATGCAGAAAATGATATCGATCGACCACTCAGCTTCACGCACCTGTCTTCCACTTTCTAAAATCTAAATCCTTACACCTACACCTCATTTTCGCTCTCTGGTGAATTTAATGGTCCTGAGAATATATATTTCAACTTCTTCTGAATTATGTGTTCGAAAACCTAAAATAACTATTCCGGAATATAGTTTCTCGATAAAATCTCACAATTGTCTTTTAGAATTATTATTTGGATGTTTTTCCTTACACATCCCGACGTTTTTATATTCATCTCCATTTTTTTTAATATTTATTAAATTATTCTTCTAACAGTTTGACCAATGTAAAGTTTATTGGATCAAGTAAAAAAATTACTTTTCACCGTGCATTTCAAATATGCATTCAATTTCAAACCTAGGTCTGCACCTTATTCTTTGCTTGTGTGTTCTGTTTGTTCTCCTCTCTTCCACCGTCGTGTTTTTCTGTTAGAAAAAAAAATAACATCATGTTTTAATAAAATATTTTGATGGTGATGTTTCATGAAAAAGTATTAAAGAACTAAAGTGATTGATTTCAAAAAATACTTTAAAGACTCAATAATTTAGTTGTTAAAGATTTATAATATATTTATTGTAATTAGCTTAGTAATTCAAGAGTCAATGGATAGAACCTAGTAGCATAGTAAGAAAATCTCACGATACACACTAAGATATTTTCCTAAGTTAAGTCTTGTTATTCATTAATAATTGAATGACTTTAAATAGGCATGACACTTACAATATTACGAGAATAAAAATAAAATCTGAAAATAAAATATCAACTATCTTAAAAATAAAATATGTTTAATCTATCATAAAATAATATTGTATCTAGATAAACTGAAAATCATAACTACGTATCCCTATTTTATCTCTATCAAATCAAATTAAATATTGTTAGACCCAAAAAGTAATAAAATAATATTTTAAAAAATTATTAATAGAACCCTAAAATTTAAGTTTATCCCAACAAACTCCCTCATAAACTTAAATTCTTCCTTCCTTCATTATTATGCTTTCCATGTGTATCATCCCACATCAGGTTTGCTTCTTTCAATTAGATTTGACTTCTTCTTTTTCCTTATGGCCTTCCTATCTTTTACCTTGGTTGACCTCTTTAATGCTTTGACTGACATTGTTATGTCCGACTTCTCAATAACCTTGACCAACTCGTTTATGACCTTAGGCGATTTCTCAACAATCTTGGCATCTTCATCGGATTCTTCTCAACATCTTCATCTTCCTCATCGTCTAGTTCAAGAACACTAGATTTTTTCTCTTCTTTTTCAAGAGTCGCCTTCTTCAGTTCCTCAAGCCCAACCCTCTCTTTATTCATAATCTCATTAGCTTCATCTAGAAGCCTCCCTATTCGCTGAATCTCTTCATTTTTTTGTTTGAGTTCTTTCTCCAGGTTTTCTTTCTCCACAATTGTTGTGTCCTTTACCGAGATGACTTCATCTATTGTTGGGATTGGGCTCTCCATGTCCACTACATCTGAGCTCTTAGCCATCAACAAAATTCCACACTCTTCATCCACATCTTCAATAAGGAGATTCGTCTCTCCCTTTGTCTCTACTTTGCAATATGGCCTACCTTACCACAATTGTAGCACTTGCTTAATCTACACTCGTTTGCATAGTGGTCGTACTTGCCACACTTAAAACCCTCAACTCCTGACTAATCTCCTCAGCCTTTCCCCTGTCCTCGGTCATGCCAATTCTGTTTACCGGTTTTCTCTTCTCTATCATTCTCAAAATTACCTCGGCCACGTCCACCTCTTCCTTGGCCTCCTCGTCCTCTACCTCCAGGATCTCAGCTCTGAGTAATCCGAGTTTGATTTGAGTCAAATTGTACCTGTAGTGCTTGGCCATTGGGTTCAACCTGATCATCCCAACTCCTTCTCCTTTGTTCATGGGCTTCTAATGACCAAACAAGTTCATCCACTGTGAGAATAAACAAGTCCTTCGATTCTTTGATGGCACACACAATAGTTTCAAAATCTTTTGTAAGAGATCTCAAATTTTTTCCCAGAACCCGGCTATATGTCATTTGTTCTCCATTCTTACCGAGTTGGTTGGCCACCTTCTCCACCAGAGTTATGTACTGGGTTATATGTTCTTTGGGCTCCATCTTCAACTGTTAAAACTCTCCTCTAAGAGCTTGCATTTGAACTTGTCTAACGCGATTGTGACCTTTATACGCGACTTTCAATATCTCTCAGGCTTCCTTTGCTGATTTAGAATTTGTTATTTTTTTGAATCCCGTCTCATCTACTGCATTATAGAGGAAATACAATGGTGACTCATCTCTTGCATGTAATTTCTTTAACGCAGTTATTTGTGCCACCATATGATTTTCATCTTCATTAGGTTCAACGTACCCATCTTCCACGATATCTCAAATGTTTTGGGATCTCAATAACTCCTTCATCTATAGGCACCAATTATCATAATTGGTTTTTCTCGTCAATTGTGGCACACTCATACCATTGACAACCTTTGTCATCTCTCTCAAAAAAATCAAGCACTCACTTTTTCTCTCACGGGGTTTGACTCTCTCCTCTCTCTCTTTTTTTCTCTCTTGGTACATAAAGCATAAAGCTCTGATACCACTATTAAGAAAATCTCATGATACACACACTCATATATTTTCCTAAAATTGAGTCTTGCTATTCATTGATAATTGAAGGGCTTTAAATAGCCATGACAATTACAATATTAATAAAACCCTCAAATTTAAGTTTATCCCAACACATAGTACATAGAAAAAGTTTTATTTTTCATAAAAGTCTCCGTCATAATCAATTATCACTAAGAATAATCGATTATCATAGTACGAAAAAATTATTTTTTAAAATGTTTATGGAATGATCAATTATCACTTATAATAATCAATCATCAGTGATAGTTGTGAACCTGACTTTTAGTTTTCTGACCTAATTTTCAAATGCAAGAGTATAAATAATTAACTTAAACTTTTACAGAGCACATAAAATAATTTGAAATACTATGAGTGTTTAAGTTAGCTTGATTGTTTCAGTGCTTGAAGAAGGAGAAGTTGTTACTTAGTCTATCTAAGTTCGTGGTGTCTCTCTACCAAGCAGAATCAAGTTGTTCATTCTTTTGTGGATCAAAAGAAGGTGTTGGTAATATCTTATATATTAAGAGAAGTGTTTTATACTCTCATTCTTATTATCTTTTGTAAATTATTTTATATTTAGTGAAAAAGTTAATCCCTCTTTTAGAGAAATTAATAACTAGACGTAGAATCTTTTGATACAAACCAATTCACTCCTCTTGGTTTGTCCTACACTTAAATATTTCGCTGCACGTTTTCTACACTTTCTCCCTTTCCTCCCCTCAATCATGGCGTTGTTCTTAGCTCTCTTTCTATTCGTTTACTTAATTTTCTCATTCCTTCTCTCCTTTGCTCGTTTCACACTTACATTGAAGGTCTACTATCGTTCCTCCCTTTCCTCCTTTGCACGTCGTTCTTTTCCCCCTAGGTAAGTGGATTTGATTCAGTGTTTGAAATTGTAAATAATAGAGAATGATTAGAATAGAACATTGTTTGTGGTTGATATGCATTGTACATAGTTGTTTTGAAAAAGGAAAGAAAATTCAATATTGTTCAAGACTTAACTAGTATTTGAAAATCGTTAAGGCTTAATTGATATTCGAAAACCGTTAAGGCTTCATTAGTATTCAAAAATCGTTAAGGCTTCATTAGTATTCGAAAATCGTTAAGTTTTCATTGGTTTTTCAAAACCGATTAAAAACTCGTTGATTTTCAAAACTCCTTGAGACCTTAACCAATTTTTAAAAAGTGACGAAATTTTCGAAAATCAGTTAAAAACTCAATAGGTTTCGAAAATCGGCGAGTTCTTAAGTGGTTTTTGAAAACTAGTTAAGACTTCACCTATTTTCGAATACTATTAAAGAGTGGACGAATTTGAATTATTTTCTTTTAAATATTATTTGCTTTTTTTCCTTAATTTATGTAATTGGAAAATGTGTTTTTAGTTTTTTTTTTGTTTAGGTTTTTAGGTTAATTTTTTTAAATTATTTTGTTTTATTTTTGTTAATGTCTGTTGTTGCGAATAGGTGTTTTAGATTTTTCTTTTTTTTTATAATTTGTTTATTTTTTTTCAAATTTTGTGACTTTTTTGTTATATTTTTTATGTTTTTAAAAAATATTTTTCTTTTTCTTTTCCTTATTAATTTCTATCTTGCTAAATGTTTTATAGATCTATTATTTATTGTTTTTTTTTAATTTTGTATTTATTTTAATATTTTGTTGTTTCTTTTTTAAATTTAATTTGTTTTTGGTTTTGTTAATTTATGTGTTGAGAATAGATTTTTAAGTTTATTATTAATATATTTATTTTATATTTTATTTTTTTGAAATATTTAAATATATTATTAATTTTTATTGTTTGTATATTTAAATATTTAATATATTTTGTTTTGCATATTTTTTGGTGGTTATATATATATATATTATATATATATATATATATATATATATATATATATATATATATATATATATATATATATATATATATATATATATGACTAGAACAAGAGACAAATATATAGTAAGAGTTTTATAGGAAAGAAAATGATGACCTACAACATCATCTTGTAGAGAACAGATTAAAGAAGCTGATGTTGATGTTATTGAGGAACATGATGTTACTGAAGAGCAGGAGCATGTTGTTGAGTAGGAGGATATTGTGAGCAATAACACTGGAAGTGCGTGAAATGAGCATAATTGTTGTCTCTGGTTAGATGTACTATTTTCACGAATAAAAGTGTCACCTTTATACGTGTATCATACCCGATGTTGTTTAGAGACTTGCACGCCTATGACGGATATACTTAGGATGTTGTTGCACTTGCCCACATGTACGAGTAACTCGAAGATATCAACTTTGTTGAGATGAAGCAAATAGTTGCATATTCTACTCTTTTACCAGTACAAATTTCTCAACCATTTTTATTTCATATATTTTTGGAATGTATACAACAATTTATGTAATATTTTTGTAGAGTTAAATTTATGAGCACTTCCTTGGTATAAGAAGGAGGCATGTATTGTCCACCCAGATGCTCAAAATATGATGGGTCACGCTTCATAGACCTTTCATTTTGTTGAAATTTACTCTTTTGTGCACCTTTGGTTTTGACTTTATGCAAAGGAAGTACCATAGATGTCATTGCAGGGCAAACAATTTCAACTAACTTCTACATGATGTTGATCTTTTCTCCGATGTCAACCTTCTTGAAGCGTTTGTGAATTATATAAGATCACAATCAATGCATAGCTATGGCTACGATTCATATGACACAATACTTGGAAAGCTCAATCTAGTCCGTATGACATGAATTTTTGTCAAAGAAATGCTTCCAGGGTCATATCGTGTTAATTCACAAGCATAGGATAGACCATACATTGATCTCAAAACACATCGACAACGTCCATTGTTCAATCCTATATGCTTCACTCATTTAAATTCGTTAGTAATGAGTGCCAAAGCATATCTCGAAATGCGTCCAACAAGTCTTTTATATCTATATCCTTTATAAGTTTCAATCATGAGGTTATGACATTTTTCAAATGGCACATTTATCTTATTATGAGGGAGGACAATGACATTATGGATAACATCCCAACACGAATATAGGTTTCCCATATTGGTCCCCAATACTCTCTTCCAGCTCTAGTGTGCAAACTCAACCCTGATACAAATGACATTAACAATGTTATAACACATATAACATAAATGAGTAAAATGAATAACAATAACAATTACCTTTTTGTTGTTGTGTTGCCTAGATGTATAACATTGTTCGTCCACGCCTTAACGATGGATCTAGAAAAGCTCACTTACCACCTCAGAAATATCCACATAGCTACTCCATTAGATGTATTTATCTTGATCTCTCGATCCTCTTAAAGACCGCTTGTATGTATACCTTGCATTATAGATTGTTTTATTGTTGTCACATTATAATCAATAATTCTTTTTTAGAGTCAATAAAATATTTAAAGGTTTTACTTGACTCTTAGTCATGTCAACAAGTAATGACTGTTTAGGAGCATTTAATCTACCAGCACAAAGATGACCAACTAAGTCTCAACCAATTCATGGTTGTAATATCTCCATTACTTTTAACACTCAACACTTTTGATTAGAATAGGGTTTGCCTCTAAATCTGTGTTTTTTTATATGCAGAAGAAGAGACGGAGGTGCAGAAGAAGAGAAGCACCTTATTATTTTAGAATGTTTTCATATTCTCATTCCCAAACAATGTGCTTTTCTAAATTTACAAAATAACCTTCCGAGTACAACAATCTATCGTACATTTTCCTTCTAGATACAAAATTCTAGAATACAATTTTTTTTATACTCGATACATGTTCCAAGAGCCTATATTCCAGAATTTGGAACCCAGAAACAAAAGGAGCATTCTGAACCATTAAAGTGAAAGGAAACAAAACGTAACTATTCTTTCATATCTTCTTCACGTACCCACTCTACTCAAACTTTCAAACACCACCACAACCACAACTTGCCAAAAAAACTTCTCCTCTAAACTTTCATTACCCTTATTTCTTCTTAAAAAGAATAACCCATTTTAAAAAAAATCAAAACATCTTTCACTTGAAGTGTTTAGGTCATATTTTCAATAAAATCTTAAAGGTGTCCTGATTAATTATACAATATTAAAAGCTTAAATTTCTACTTCTCACAATTTAGTTAAATTATTCTTTTAAAAGGGTCGTGGGAATAAATTAAACAATCAATAATATTTTTTTATTTATTTATAAAACAATGTCAAAATGCATTAGCAATTACAGTGGAGTTCATTTATCCTTTTTAAAGTTTTCCAAATAATATTCCTGTAATATTTATCATATGTTACTTATATTGAAATTTTTTATTTTTATTTGTTTACTATCTATTGTAACCCGGTCTTTTGATTTCATGGATGTGAATGTTTTGCCGACACCAAGTGTAAGAAAAAGATACGAAATGGGAAAGGACTGCATGTTGTTGTTGCCGACACAAATGAGTTTTTCCATCATCAAATACTCATCATTACATAAAGATAATGAAAATGAAAAACTACTATTTGAATTATTGTATTGAAGTTTGTTTATCACATCATTATGCTATTTTGATAGAGCAAATTCTATAATATTTTATATAGTATAATCTATTGAATTAATCTATTAAGGGATTAACTTTAGAATAAAATGAAGAAGCTTAACTTTTAAATTATTATATAAAATAATATATTTTTTAATTAAATTTTAATAGTTTATTTTAAAATTATATAAAATACTTTTTCTAACATATCATATATAAAATATTTTATACGTAATAAATAGTTAAGTAATATTTTATAATTTTGTTTAAAAATAAAATATAAGTTTACAACGTATAGAGAAAAAAAAACATATTTAATTTATCGAAGATGCACAAACTAAATTAATAAAATATGTTTTAGGAAAGTTGGTTTAAGCTATGACTCCGCACAGAATGTCAACTGTCTCCTTTATCTTCTTTTCATTTCTTTTTATTTTATTTTATTGTGAAATAATAACATTATTTTTATCCAGAAGAATTAATATGCCTAATGGCACTGAAGTCAACAGCTGGCAGATATGATTTAAGTGTTTTATTTTTCTGTGTTGGTGATCGTACATTTGCCACAGTCAAAAGTGTTAAACACCTTTGTTTATTGGCATCTATTTGATTATTAGTTTAGTGGCACAAAAATAATATATTTTAGTATAGTCATAGATGCCTACGAGCAAGGTTAATAATTCAATTATTTCCTAATTATTCCACTTCCACTACTTTAAAGTTTCATTAAATTTAATTATCTTAATAATATAGTATATAATATATATCATGCTTTGATTGTTAAAAGATGAAGAATCCTATTTTGTTTTTATACTTTTCTCTCAATTTTCTTTATATAATTTAGTATTTAGGATATTAGTAATATGCATATGTATTCTACTAATTTTTTTTTACTTGTAAATGGAATTGTACGTAAGAGTTACAAAATTGATTTAATAGTAAAAGTTAGAAAATATTATGAAAAAAGTTATACATTGAATTAAGTGATATAAGGTTGGTTTGAAAGATTTTAGAAAAAAACGATGAAAGATTTCAAGTTTAATTCTCTTACTAACAAAATACTGACAACTAACATTTGTTAATAAAAAAAAATTTTATTATCGAGGATAAAGTACTAAACAATGATGAAGAAAAATAAAAATAATTACTTCATGAATGTATATATAAAAATTGACTCATCAAATTGTTTCCTCATTTTCTATTTCATTCAATTACTCGATGAACAACTAAATAATTGATGAGTTAAAAAGAATGTTATTAATAAAATTTCATTTAAAATAACTAGATTTCAAATTTTAAAACTTATTTATATATAAATATATATATATATATATATATATATATATATATATATATATATATATATTTATATTGTATACCCTAAAAATAGAAACGTTTTATTTATAGCAATCATACATTATAGGTATTGAAGCAAAGAAAACATACATAATGTAGTTGAGATTCTTAGTATTCAAGTTTCTCAAAATTCAAGTATATTTGTTTACTCATAATTACAAAATAAAAATGATATCACTACACCATACATAATTCTTCATATACATTTAAACATAACTCAAAAATTCCTCGTATTACCATTCATATGACATTACTTCACTGCCTTTTGTAGCTCCCTTTGCTTATATCATAATAGTGAGAATTGTAAAAGAAAACACACATCCAACAAAATAAGAAAAATAAGCTAATGATAACTTTAAGCATACATAAATAACTCTTGTATAAAATGACCTCCAATGCTAATTTACCAAACCAAACTAACAACTAGTTTTGCACACATCACATAATAAAACTCATATATATACATATATAACATAAACTCAATTACCCGGATTTATACATTGACTCATGCCTTAGAAGCCTTGCACTTGTCATCTAAAATGAAATCCTTAAATGTTACAATTAGAAATTGAACATGGTTCTTCCTCCCTTATGATAGGGTGAGGTCACTTATAACGATTAGAAAAGTGGTTCACAATCCTAGATATAAGATCTTAAAATTTAACAGACTTGTGAAACGAGATCACTTACTCCCCCAATGAGCTTCCCTTATAGGGTTTCTCACTCAAAAACTTGGTATTTGGCCCAAAGAGTCTAGCTTTGAGAAAAAATACAAGATAATTTTCCTAACAATAATAGACTTGCCCAATAAGTCCTCATCCCATGAATCTTTGCCAAACTCAAGTTTGGCTTTCCCTTAGTAAAGTCTACTCACCTAATAAGCATGCCTGCTTTAACTCTCTGCCAAAATCGTTTTCAATAGTTCATCTCATGCTTCAAACAAATCATTAACATACCAATTACATATTGAAACCAATCATCCCAACCAGAATCATCACATTCACAAATTCATTCCATATTTCACATCTTAATATCAAATTGGACATATAAGACAAATTCTACATTCAACAATTCACACCCAATTTCAACCCACTCAATTTAAAAGGGATTTGCAATTCTAAACTCAAAATCACAATGCAACCAACCAACCAAAGTTCAAGAAAGAGAAAAAATTAGCTTCCCTCACTTAAGGCAAAACGCCTTTCTCACTCTCATGCTCCTTAGTGCTCTAAACACCATAAGATCACCTAGCTGACTAATAAAGACCCAAAATGGGAGACCTAAGCATGTCATTAAAATAATATGACAACAAAGATTCACCAAGAGCACCTTTGAGTCGCATCCCTAGCCCTATAACTCGTAACCCAAAGAGCTAAAACACCTAAAAAAGGGTGAAAAGAGAACTTACTATGATCGACTCTTTGATCGGATGGGTGCGTAGAGCTCGTAGCTAGAAACAATCCTACGGTTCTTGATTTTCAAAAGGATGTAGATTGTGGTTAGGTATTTAGAGAGAAAGAGTAAAGAGAAAGTAAAGAACGAAGGTTTTAAAGATATCATAATTTTATAAAAATGAACTTCAATTATTAGAAATTTATTTTTTGTTCAAACCTATTATTATTAAAATATTATAGTATTATCTTCTTTTTAAAAACTCTCTCACACTTCAATTTTTCAAAATTATACTCTTATGAGAATGTTTTCTACACACCATCTCTCATATCAATTATGATTATAACAATAATATAACATAACACACACACACACACTCTTAACTCTATGAGAATGTTCTCTACACACCATTTCTCATATGTATTACGATTATAATAGTAATACAACATAAAAGTGTGTTAATTTGCATGGCTACACTATTGACTCCCTCATTTCAAAATAAGCTCTCTTTTTATTAGTCCATTGGATCAACTCAAGTCAACCTTCTATTAGAGCAACTTAGTTCGATCATGTCGACTCGAGTTGATCTTCAACCGACTCAACTTGACCTTTAGCTTAGGCCATTTTTCCAGACTAACTTGGTTCGATCTTCTGCTTAAATTGAATTGACTTGATTCTTCAACCTAAATTGCTCGAGTCGACTTTTTGACTCAAACTAACTAGGGTCAACCTTCACTCGGGATAACTTAAGTCAACCTTCAATCTGCTTTGACTTGTCTTAATCTTTGGTCTAGGCTGACTAAAGTTAATTCTTCAACTCAACTGACTTGAGTCGAGCTTCACCTAAGCAAACTTGACTTGACCTTTTGTCCCATCAACTCTAATTGACCTTTTCCCCAAGCTAACTTGGCTCAAAATTTGGCCCATTCAACTAGAGTTAGAAAGGCTCAACATTCGACTTGGTCTAATTTGGCTCAACCTTTTGCTCAACCGACTAAGCTTAATTCTTCGTCTCAACCAAGTTGACTCGACCTTTGGTGGCTTGGGTTGACTCAACTCTACCTTCACCATGGTCTAGTTTGGCTCGACCTTTAACCCGAGTCATATAGGCTTGACCTTTGACCTAAGGCAACTTGCCTCAACCTTTGGTTTGGTTGACTCAACTTAATTCTTTGACACGATCAATTTGGGTTGACCTTTGGCCTAAGCTGACTCAGCTTGTCATTCGACTATATCAACTCAACTTGACATTTGATCAGGTTGACTCTGCTCAACCTTTGGCTCGATCGACTTGGCTTGAGGCTCGGACTGAATCGGCTCAACTTTCGACTCGGTCTTGCTCGACTTGATTCTTCAACCCGATTGACTTGGTTCAAACTTCGTCCTTACTCATCTCAACTTAATCTTCGGTTCAGATTGATTTGATTCAACTTTCAACCTAAGTTGATTATTTTGGCTTTTGACTTTGTAGATCTTTTTATGTGGAGTTTTTAAAATTTTGGAATTTTTTTGACTCAAATCTATATGAACCAAAGCAAAGTTCTATGGATTGGACTAAATTGACAACTTTAATCTCTATACACATTATAGACGTGTACATATAAAAAAAATTAATTAGTTAAGTATTATTTTAATATTTAAATTTAACTAATAATTTTTCTAAATTTTAATTTTAAAATACATTTTTTAAAAATTTGAAATTGTTAGAAATCCTTCCTCTAAACACAGGTAAAAGATATCTTATACCGCTTTAGCCAATCCAATGATTAGAAGCGTCCTTTTTGCTTCTCTGAGATTGAATCTATTTCCTATGTTCTCTTCACATGTAATTTGGCACCTTAGGTGTAGATCAAATGTCATGCTTGGACTAAGGTTCATATAATTTCATATATTTATCTTAAGCACACTTTTGGCAGGAAACACTTACGAGATTTCAATAAGAGAAAAATGCGAAATGGACATTTATTTTATATGATGTATCATGATACGTTTGGAAATACATAAATGAATGCATTTTGGGTCTTTAAATAAATTTGTTGTGATGTTTTTGTTTTAAAAAGGATCCAAACAAATGGAGGATGGCATTATAGTTTGGGTGAGTGTTGAAAGCTAATAAATCTAGAATTTGTATAGTAAAATATGCATTTGATTTGATTCACCTTAAGGGAAGTAGTAAACGTAAAATATATAATATTTTGCAAGAAGAATGTTACATATATAATAGATTACATACAAATGATGATCCAAGGAAGTGAAATATGAATCTCAACCAATAAGACTTTGTACTCATTTTCTCAATAGATGGAAAAATGTGTCAGCGACTTGCTTTTTATTCTTCTTTTACCAATAACATTTGGATGCCTTCCTACACTTGGCTAGGTTTTCAAAGTGCTTGGATGGTTGCATTCTTATCATCTATTTTGCTACATGAAAATAATATTTATTTTAGAGGAAACCCTTGCCAATGACCTATTGTTGATTTTTTTTTCTCAGTTGGTTTGTATTACACTTTATAATCACAGCTTTGAACCATTCGTGTAAGATATGCTTTGTCTTTATTTTTTAAGTTGTATATTCTTATTTGTGGCCAATATAAAAGATACTCTCGGGGTGGGGATGTCAATTTTTAAAGCTTAGAAATTAGGTTTTGAAAGGTGGGTAGAGTAACTTTGTCATTTTCTTGTATGGGTTAAAAAGCATTGGTCTTTATTGTGTCATACAAGGAATGAGATAATATGGCTTATTTTATAAGAAGAAGTTCTATTGATAGCATAAAGTAGTTTACAGTGGATGTTTTCATAGTATATTAAAAAGAAACTCTAAAATAAAGAAAAGATACTTATTTTTTTCATACGATACCATTTCCTAGTTATAATAATAGGAGAAAGAAGCACTTGTGTCAGAACACGCGTCATGAAGATTGAATCATTGAAATAGTAGAAAACGTAAGAATTAGAAGACATATAAAGATGTAGTGCAATTGGTTATTCCATAGATGACAGCAAATTGGTAGTTGTATGATTCTTTTTTTGGCGAAGTTGCAGAGAGAGATAGAAAAGTTTGTTTTTGTACTTATGTTTATGTTTCCATTATCATCACAACTCTTTCACAGCATCAAACTCACACCCTTCCAGCTGAATCCAAGATGCTTCGTCTTTCGTCACTGTTAAGTTACACATCATCAATACAATTAACTGTGCTAATAATTTTTATATTTTACTTCTGATCATAGTTTTTATTTTTCCATTCTGGTCTTTTATATATATTATCTTTGTCATTATGTTGTTTTGGTATACTTTTTAGTGTTGAGTTTCTTTTTATCAAGTTACCTTGTCAGCAACTAGCAATTGGGTAGGATGTCAGTTTTTTAATCGACAATATTAAATCTTAATTAGACATGGTTTAATCACAAGGATAACTAATATATTTAAAGTTATATTTGTTAGTTTATTAATTTGAAGTACCAATTGAAAATCAGTAATTGTTATAATGTATCAAGCATATAAATATTTTACTTTGTTAATTAATTAGAAAGCACTCTAAAAGTGATTCTTGAATGTAAAAAATGTTACACCATTAATGTATTTCAATCAAATTCCGGTTTTAATCCTTAGTTAATAACGGAATATTAAACCAGAAAAATAAAGGTGAAAGTTTATAAGATTGAAAATGATGTGATAATTTGAGTGTTTTTACATTAAAACTAAAACACCACACTTAATTACAATAGAGATTGAAGTATAGATTTGTTCTTATTCACCATTATTGAATTCCAAAACGTTTGCTTGATCTTTCTGAAGAAACCTCACTTGTTAATTTCCTGGTTTAGCCAATCATGAATGTGTGTACTTTGGGAAGCTTATTGCATACGAGGATAAACTTCTGTCTAGAAAAAGAAACCTTAACAACCAAAACATGAGAATTTGAAAGAGGTAACTGTACTTTCATGTTAACATCATGGGATGAGAATGATGTCGGGACCATCCATTTTTTGCAGGTACTTATGCTCTCCATTGTGTCCCTGAACTTGCTAGCTTTGAGGGTCCAATTTACAGCTTGCCACAAACACAAGAATCTGATACGTTTCAAAGAAATCATATCATAGTTTCCCACTACTTTGTTACTCTCTATATAAGCCTCTCCCTCCAATTCAATTTTCCATCATCAAAAACAAAGAACCTCTTCTTTTTTTTCAACTTATTAACTTCGATTCATACAGGGTCATAAGTCAATTTTGGTTTAGGAGAAAGGAAGCATTAACCTAGGTGGGATCAGACTTATCTGACATGGTCATGGTGTATGGTGGTAGAACAACTTCACTCCCATCTCAAGTCCTCACCTTTCACTCCTCTGCTAAATGGAATGACCACTTTGATGCCTTGAAACAAACTAACAAACTGGTTTGTTCAGGAACTGTCCTTTGGTTAATTAGTGTATCATGTTTTGCTTCACTTTTCACCCCAAAAATACAAAGGTTTTACTGAGATAATTTTTCATTGATACAGATGGTGGTTGATTTCACTGCTTCGTGGTGTAGACCTTGCAAACTCATGGACCCAGTTATCCAAGAGTTTGCTGCCACATTTAGAGATGTTGAGTTTGTGAAGATTGATGTGGATGAGTTAATGGTATGATCACTCAGTCCTTTTCACTATAACTCATTAGGTCCTAATTTCAAAATCATGCATTACATAAACTCTCCTATGGGTAAAATGTGATAGTTTTTGGTAAAATTTTGTCTAGGTTTCTATATTTTACAAATGATGATTTTGGTTTTCATATTTATATAATTGGTATAAATTTCATCCCTCGTTCATAAAAATTGATGAAACTAATTAAT
This sequence comes from Vigna nakashimae, assembly GCA_034642375.1. Classification (NCBI taxonomy): domain Eukaryota; kingdom Viridiplantae; phylum Streptophyta; class Magnoliopsida; order Fabales; family Fabaceae; genus Vigna; species Vigna nakashimae. The sequence continues at coordinate 34,096,116 of CM067758.1, forward strand.
GACATGTTAAAAATATGAAGATTAAAATCATCTATATGCAAGGTCAATTTTGATAAAAAGTTTACTCTTACTATGGTAACTGATTTGGATTGTGAAAACAGGGGGTAGCAGAACTTTTCCAAGTACAGGGAATGCCAACTTTCATGCTAATTAAGAAAGGAAAAGTGGCTGATAAAGTGGTGGGAGTAAAAAAGGAGGAGCTACAAAGGTTGATTGAGCAACACAGAAAATGAATGTGTGATCAAGCACTATACTAAAATCAGCAAGTTCACTTCAACATATATTTTTACCAGATCTTCTTGCTAGGCTCAATCTTTCATACTCACGACCAGAGAATATTGAGTGTTTTGAATGCTTTCTTTGGGGATGTTTCTCATCATGTTTCGTTCCCTCGTGTATTCTAGTTTAGTCCAATTTTCTGTTTTTTTTTTTTTAAAAAAATAAACAAAAGGAAGAGCCAACAACTCATAGGATGCTGAATAAGTTGGTACCATTATTTCAAATAAAAACAAGTGTCATTGTTTAATGTTCACATCACAATTTAATATTTAGACCTATTTGCAATTTGTAATGTGTCGGTGCTGATTTTAAGCCATGAATGATAAACGACACAAAAGGGCTCTGAAGCATCCAATTTCTATATTATATATATGTATTAAAAGGTCACATCCATTGGATTGGTTAGTGATATTTGACACTTTATCAGTATCAATTACAATCAACATTATTAGCAAAAGAACACACCTCTCTCAGAAAAAGAAAAAGGAATTTATTTTCAAAGTTCTGATGAAGCAAATGCAGAAATCGATAGACATATCATGGGACCAAATGCTCTGCCACTGTTAAACGAATGTAGATTCTTATAAGCAAATATCTTCAGACTAGTCATTTTCATAGCAATGAACAAGTAGTTTTGAATGAGAGGTTGTTTCATCCCCTCTATGTGTAGCCTTTGTCAAAATGATTATTAAATCACAGATTATATTTTCCTTATTTTGTTCTCTAAGAGCATTTGGAGTTGGATTCAGAGTTTTCCAATAAAAAATCAACAATAATCCATTTAGGAAAATACTTATTCTCTGTCCTCAAGCTGGTAAAAAAATATCACCTTTAAATGTTTGGGCCATTTGGGATTGCAGTAATACAAGACACTCGGACAACTCAGTCCCTTCAGTGCAGAATGTTATCTCCCTAATCATTAGGAAGGTCATCTCAGAAAATACCATCAATTCCTCTATGATATCTTCCATTGTAGAGTTTGCAAAGCAACTCAGAAACCAAAGACTCAAAACCAAGTGGTCTAATTGTTTTAATCTACCAAGAACTTGAATTTTGTTGCAATAAAGCTCACTCCTTAAATGAGTATGGTTGGTGGAAATCTCTCCCTTAGATCATAGCTAGGACTGTTATAAAAATAAATACGGTCATTCAAATAATTCATTCTTGTTTGGGTTTGATTTTGTCCATTTGTCTATTTAGCTACTTGTTTTCATTTAATGATATTATTTGGCTTGATGTCAATTGCAGAGTGTCGTAGTGGTGTTTCTCGTGCAAATCTCTGAATTAGCTTAGCTTCTTCTGATGGAAAAGACCTTTTATTTCACTGAAGTTGATGTCTTTAATAAATGATGGCATTGTTAGCAGAAACGGTAACATCAAATACTAAAATGAATAAACACAATTATAGAGGATAAAAATTATTTAATTCGAGATTTAAATATGAATAGAAGGAAAAAGTGAAAAGACAAAAAAGGTGAATAAACATATTAGGACTGTAAATATTCCCATCCATTCAATAATGCATTTTAATATTGATTGAACACAGTCCAGGACCCTTATAACAGCTGAAATCGCTTTATTCCAAAGTTACACCTCACTGCAGACATGGTAGTAACATGCTTGGTTTATTTGTATTATGCACACTTTTCATGTCTAAGACTAAAGTTGTATTTTAAGTATTTACACCGTAACCTGAGCTCTCACCTCATGTGTGTTAATTGGGAAAAAACCACAACACATGAAAGACTAAATTAGTCATCAGTGTTGCTCAAAATCTTTTTCAGCTCATACTTCTGTTGTGTGGTAAGCCTTGATGGGAACATAACATCAAACTTGATTCTCAAGTTTCCTTTCTTTCCAAGTTCCTTTGAGATGGGCATTCCTTCATTTGGGACCACCAACACAAATTTTGGTTTCACAACATCAGTCACTTGAATTGTAAGCTCTCTTCCATCCAAGGTTGTTAAATTGAAAGTCTTTCCCACAAGAGCCTCTACAAGTAAGATTTTTTGTGTCACAACCAAATCATTTCCATCCCTCTTGAATAAAGCATGTGGTTTTTCATCCACCACAAAGATTAGATCATCAGCAGCACTAGCTTCTGCTTCTTGGTTGCCTTTCCCAGGAAATGTTATTTTTGTGCCTTTCTTCCAACCAGGTTTGATATCTATTTTCAGTATCTCTTCCACAGTCTTCAACTTACTGCAGACACCAAAAAGAGTAAACTTGTGAACCCAAAAGCACGTATTTCCAAGCAGTCTCAAATGGTAAAAGGTAATAGAAAATAGGCCATATTTGAAACACTTTCTATTACCTTAACCAACTCACCACAAAACCAACCTTAAACTCCAATATCTTTACGAAACCAACATATTTTATGCAACTTACTAATTAATAATTTCACTTTGTTTCTATATATGACTAAAATAACGTGAGAGGACTAACACAAACCCCAAAATAATAAAAAGATATCTTCTTTCTCCACATATGGCTACACAAGTATGCATGCGTGCCTGCTAAAGTGTGTGTACGTGTGTTATCAGGCCTGGTCAGTGAATAGCCAAAAGAGAAAACAGCCAAACCAGAAGTGGAATAGCAAAATAAGAAGAAAAATATGTTAATAGATCAAATAGAGTGAATAAATCAAAGTCAGGAGTAAAATGTAAATTGTCCAGTAATTTACAAAATAATACAGAAATTGTGTCTTGGATTCTTTTATGATATGATAAGATTCATGAGCCAAATGTTGGACAAGAATTCATCCATATTCAAGTACAGTGTAATCCCAATAAATATCAGAAAGTTTTGTTTAGATAGTTTCAGAATTATTACCATTTCAATCAACATCATGGCATATATAGCCCATAAGCACTAAAATGAATTCCTCTTCATAAGGAAAATGAACTCCAAACAAAATATTTCTAAGGCAACATGAAACGAAACAACAATTCAACCATGCATATTCCCCAGCAAAATAATTAAAACTACAAACACACAAGCTCCACCACAAATGCAAGAATTAAGACATGAAATGCATGATGAAAACACGGATATTACCCGAATTCATGATGTATAGTCCTTGAGATCTTCAACTTCTTTTTGCAACCTTTGTAAAGTTCCTCAAGCGTGCACAGCAATTTTCTCTCAACCACCCCAACGTTCTCGTTCTCGGGGACCCTAACACCCCCATCACCCTTCTCCCCCTTCACCTTTAAAGAGTTCAAGGGATAGTGGCCATAAAAATCGTAGATCTGGCGCTTCTTGGGGTCGCTGAGAACATCGTAAGCCTCCGAAACCTGCTTGAACTTAGCCTCAGCTTCTTCTTTCGTAACAGTGTGGTGCTGATGGTTCTTATCTGGGTGCCACTTCATGGCCAACCTCTTATATGCTCTCTTGAGTTCTTCATCCGAGGCATTACGGTTCACCTTGAGGATCTTGTAGTAATCTCCTGCACCCATCTTGGTCCAAAATTCAACCGAATTGTGAGCGAAAAAGTTTGCCTTTTTTTTTCAGCAGGGAGGAGAAAAATTATGTGTTTGGGTTTGGAAAGAAAAAAAAAAGGGTTGGGTTTGACTCTGTAGACGTGGCTGCAAAAGGGGTTTTGTGGGAAAGTCCAATAACACCGAATCTACTAGTGGTAGCTGTGAAGGAAGAAAAAATGCACAAGCGAAAAAGTAGCAAAAATCACGTTCAATGTTCAGAGATAACAGGGGAGAGAAACACTGAAACAGAGAGGCAGTGAGTGAGTGAGAGAAAGAGAGAGAGCACGAGAGTTTAAGGTTGAACACTTGGATGGCGATGGCTAAGAGATAGATAAATATCGATTTGGCATTTTGATTTTGAAATTTCTGAGAGGGTTGTGGCTACTACTCGGTGGTGTTGCAGTATCAGTATTTCCTTGTGGACAAAAATGTTCAACAAGATCCAATTTATAATGCCCAACACTGCTAATAAAGAAAATGTTGAAGCTTTTTTCTCATTCCATTTTGGTTTTTAATTTTTATTATCTTTTCAATTTAGTTTTTTCACCTTTTCGTTAATTTTTTTTAATCATGTAACTAGATTCTATCCGTCAATGATATCTAGTATATTTAACAAGGATACAAACATGGCATTATATTATATTGTTTTGTAGAGAATCAATCTTTTTCTTACAAAATTTAGTCATTAATTGAGAAAAAAAACTTCACTTTTATTACATTATTATATTCATAATGACACATCATATTACTATTGTATCATATTTTATATTTCTGTTAAATAGTATATGTTAAGTTTATTATAGGTAGGGCAAAATTTAACAATAAAATTCAAATAAAGTGATTAATTAACGAAGATCAAATAAAAGGACCAAATTTACAAAATAAAAGTAATATGGGTATAAAATACAATTACAAGAATTTTGAACAACCTATTAAAGGCACATTTATGCTACTGATAAGAAAATGTAATTTCACGTTATATTTATGAGATTTGTCTTAAATGCTTGTATCTCCCAAATTACGGAAATGATACAAAATTGAAATTTTCGTAACATTTGATTTGGAGTTTAATAAAATTAATCCAGGATCATTAAATTAATTAAGTCCAAAAATGAAACTTAGCAAAGGTGTATCATAAAAAAATATATTGATTTTAACCTTTAAATAAACTCATAGAAAATATTTTTAACTTAAATCTTGTATTCTTTTTGCCGCGTGCATTTTTTCAGTTTATTAAATTAGAAAATAATTTTATTTACATTGCTATTTTAAAGACTGAGTTCTCTATATTAACACTGTTTTTATCTATATTCTATACTTTTTTCAATATATATTTTCCATAAGTATATGATTGTGTAAAGTTTTTTTTTTCTTTTATTAATAATTACTTATTGTTTAAAGCTTTTATTCTATAAATAACACGAAACAAGAAAAATAAAAATAAAAATAAATAAATAACAACGAAGAGGCGGAGCGGAGGCGACACCCTTACTAACATCTAGCTAACAATTTTCAATAAAGTTTTTTCTTTTTCTCGGTAACTTTTTTTCATTCATGCTTTTGTTATTCGTATTTTAGGTAATAAATATTATGAATTTTGTTGATTGATATCAGAAAAAAAAAAACTTACTTGATAATCACTCGCTCGCTTTCCTTCAATCTGAGTCGCTCGTTCCTCTATGACCGCTCGACCTTTAGTGTAAACTGCACGGTAAGTTTTTTGGACAGAGGGGGCAGGTACCTGCAAAGACACTTGACTCTCAAGTTAGGCGTCTGTTGAAGGAGTTGTTGCTCACAAAAAAATATTATGGTAATTGAGTATTATGAACTCAGTCGAGCGTGAGTAGAATGTAAATGGAACGTACGTGACTTTTAGCTTTGGCCCTGTATTTATAGGTTACCACAAGTCTCATAAAATATAAACATACTTACCTTAAAATTTGAGAGGTTCCTCATAAACAGCTTTATGAATATCTTTTAATCAGATATCTTTGATTATTTTATCCTCTACTCAATTATTAGCTCAATAACTTAAATGATGGCTCAATTATGGCCCAATATCTTTTAACTTGGTTTGAATGAGCGCTGCCCCGGTTTGACCTTGTTGACGAGCGCTGCCCCAGTTTGACCTTGTTGACAAGCGCTGCTATAGTATCAAGACCGATCGTTCTTGGATGCTAATCGTTCGACCTAGATATCATACTATACATAATGTCCCCCAACTATGAGTTAACCATTTGGCTTTAGTCAGGGTTAAGTATAGGACTTATATGAGTTTGGGGAAGGCCATCCTCGTTCTATTGGGGAGGTTGTTTCGACTGTAATTTGAGTCATTGTTCGTCTCTGACCGAATGATGGACTTTAGAAGTTACCTTTTGAACTTTTTGCTAGGCTGATATGCTTCTGATGAGAGTTCTTTTTAGAACTTTTTCCCACGTTGACTAGCGACTTTGATAGCTTTTTGTTTATCTGCACCATGAAGTCGATTGACTGAATACTTTTTGGGCTAAATGGTCGAATATCTGTGAGGCCGAACGACCTAGTACTTGTGAGGCCGAGCACCTTTGAGGTCGAATGGTCGAATACCTATGAGGTCGAATGGTCGTGTACTTGTGAATGCGTGTGAGTGAGCGTTCATCGGGAGAATGCCTTTACCGTTCGGATGATAGTCCATGAGGAACTGTCTCTACTGCTCGGTTTATAGTCCATTGGGGACTGTCTTTACTACTCGGTTTATAGTCCATGGGGACTGTCTTTGATTTATAGTCCATGGGAGACTGTCTTTATTGTTCGGATGATACTCCATGAGGGACTGTCTCCACCACTCGGTTTATAATCAGTGTGGGACTGTCTCTACCGCTCAGTTTATAGTTCATGGGGGACTATCTTTGATTTATAGTTCATGGGGGATTGTCTTTGATTTATAGTCCATGGGAGACTGTCTTTGATTTATAGTCTATGGGGATTGTCTTTGATTTATAGTCCATGAAGGACTGCCTTTGCTTTTCGGTTTTGAACGTAGGAGTTCGGTTTGGAACGTTCCCTAAGTTTTATGAATGTACGAACGGTTAACTCCGGATTGAGCAAAGGAGGTGTGTGCCTAATCTTGTCTTCTGCCTTGTAAGGCCGAATGGCTGAACACTTGGGAAGCCGAATGACCGAATATCTGTGAGGCCGAACGGAGGAATCGAATGCACGAGATGTCGAATGACCGAATGCATGTGAGGCCGAATGACCAAATGCATGTGAGGTCGAATGGTCAAATGCATGGGAAGTCGAATGACTAAAGGCATGTGAGGCCGAACGGCCGATTGCATGAGATAAAACGTGATAGTGATGTCATAAGCGTTTATTCCAACAAAAGAATTTAAACAACAAAAGTCTATGCCTTAAGAAATTGAAATAAGCATGATAGTAATGTTCAAGTAAATTTTGAGATTTGTCGCATTCCACATGTTAGGAAGGAATTTTTATCATATCTTCTAGTCGATACGGCCTCGAACTGAGCGGTAAGGGCTATGACTGCGGCTACGACTTCGTCTATGTCTTCGTTCGGCCCTTTGATATGACCGTTCGGTTTCTCTGTGTTGAGACTTTTCTCTAGTAGGACTTTTTGTTCGGGTTCTTTCTTCTACAAATTTTTGCATATGACCTCCTCGGATGAGCCTTTCTATCCCATCTTTTAATGCATCACATTCCTCTGTAGTATGTCCTCGGTTTAGATGAAACCGACAGTTTTTTCTTTCGTCAGCATCTTTTGGAGAAGACTTTTTCCGAATTGTAAGAAGTTCAGTATTTAGAGCTTCCTCAAGAACTTTTACCCTGGATGCGTTGAGGGGAGTGTAATGATTATACCTAGGTGTTCGGACGAAATCCTTGTGAAAGGTACCTCCATTCTTGTCACTACTGTTGAATGACTGTCTGCCTTCTTTTTTGCTTCCACCTGTAGAGACTTCTTGTTGTTTCTTTCTTTGTGAGATTCGCATATCCTCCATACGGACGAACTTAGCTACTTTTTCTTGGAGGTTTTTCATAGTTTTTGGTGGTCGCGCATATAATTTTTTAGCAAAATATCCTGGTCTCAGGCATGAAGGCAAATTGTTGATAATAAAAGAGTGACTAACCTCTCTAACTCGCCGTTCAATTTCGTTGTACATGAAGGCCTTTAAAGTTTCCCCTTTCTCTTGTTTAGTATTTACCAATTTTGCCGGGGTTATCTCTTGTTTTTTGATTGGAGGCGTATTGCATTCTAAAGAGGGTTTCTACGGTGGTGAAGCAATCCCACTATGTTTTGGGGAAAGAGTGTTATACCACTCTAATGCCTCGTCCTTGAGTGATAAGGAGAAGGCTCTGCATATGACGGGATCACTGTTCGTGTAGAACGTCATTGCATTGGTGAAGTTCGTGAGATGATTGTTGGGATCTGTCGAGCCATCATACTTCTCTAATGTAGGAAGATTCTTTTCTGGCATTGGAGTTAGCATGATGGTCGCCGTAAAAGGGAGTAAACTAATAGGCCGAAAGGTTTGGAGGGGCGATGGTACTCTCCTTCCTTTACCGTTCGGGTTGGTGTGCTGCGATGGCTGTCGATTACGACTTCTCTCGGTTTCGTTCTCTTGGTTTGAGGCAGACCGCTCGGTATGGACTCGTTCCGCCCTAAGCGCTGCAATCTCCTCTGCGTGCTTTCGCTTCAACTCCTGCTATGCTTGCGCTTGTGCATGTATGGTTCTTGCCTGGGCTTGTATCTGTGCTTGCATTTGTGCTATCAAATCTCTAGTATTCTGTTGTTCGTCCATGTTCCTCGTGGTCATCATGTGGGCTTCTTCTGCTTGCTCTCGGTCCCACGGTGGGCACCAAAATATTTCGGTAGATATTTTATGGGACTGAAACACTAACCTTTCTGACATATTCTCCTTGCCTTCGAACGCCTGAATTGCCGAAGTCGCTCGCTCCTCTACGACTGCTCGACCTTCAGTGTGGACCGCACGGTGAGTTTTCTGGACAAAGGGGGGAGGTACCTGCAAAGGCACTCCGACGCTCAAGTTAGGCGTCTGTTGAAGAAGTTATTGCTCACAAAAGAATATTATGGTAATTGAGTATTATGAACTCAGTATAGCGTGAGTAGAATGTGAATGGAATGTACCTGACTTTTAGCCTTGGTCCTGTATTTATAGGTTACCACAAGCCTTATAAAATATAAACACACTTACCTTAAAATCCGGGCGGCTACTCATAAACAACTTTATGAATATCTTTTAATCAGATATTTTTGATTATTTTATCCTTTGCTGGATTATTAGCCCAATAACTTAAATATTGGCCCAATTGTGGCCCAACATCTTTTAATCTGGTTTGAACGAGCGCTGCTTCGATTTGACCTTGTTGACGAGCGTTGTTGTTGACGAGCGCTGTCCCAGTTTGATCTTGTTGACAAGCACTGCTACAGTATCAAGATCAATCGGTTTTGGATACTAACCGTTCGGCCTAGATATCATACTATACACTTTCCCTTCTCAAAACTTAAATATTGATCAAAGAAATATTTAACATAACATAAGAATAAAAATATCTAAAATAACTTATGTCTGTCTTGTGGTATCCATCTCTTACACCATTCCTATAAAAAATTATGGGTTTAATTCCTATTTTGGTCCCACTTTTCGTAGGGTCTGTTCAAATTGGTCCTACTTTTTTTCAAAAGTTCACTAAGATCCCACTTTTCGCAAAAACGGTGCAAGTTAGTCCTTTTTGGTTACGGCGTTAAAAAACTAACGGCACAGCTGCCAGCTGGAAGAAAACTGATGAGCTGTACATTTTTTTGTTGACGTGGCACTGTGAATTGGTGATTCATCCTGAGAGCAGAGGATTCATGGCTGTTTTACCCAAATTGAAAAGCAAAGTTAGGGTTCTGAAATCTAAAAGCAGGAGGTTTCAGCAAAGTTAGGGTTCTGAAATTTAAAAGCAGAGGTTTAGGGTTAGGGATGAATTCATCACAGAGTTGTTCTTCCTGTTCGAAGGCAACCTCCAAAGGATTTTCGCAATCCTCACACGGTGTTGTTTCCAGGGGAGTTGGGATAACCCCTATTTGCCACTGTGGTGATATTGCTGTAATGAAAGTTGCTAGAACTTCAAGGAATGCTGGGAGGAAATTTTGGGGATGTCGCCATTACAAGGTGTTTTGAATAGCGTACTGTCCACTTCCATGTGTTTTGGATTTTATTTGTTTTAACATTTTTGTGTTCTTGGTGAATAATAGGGTGGGATATCAAGTGGGATGTCATGTAATTTTTTCAAGTGGTGTTCTGAGGACAATGCTGATGATAGAGATGGTACAACTGTGAGACAAAGCAACAGGATATTTGATCTGGAAAATAATGTCAAAGAGTTGCAGAGAAGGATAAAGTTCTTACTTGGAGTTGTGTTTGCTGTTATTGTGTTGAACATTATGACATTGTGGCTGTGTTTAGCTTGATCTTAGGTGTGCAATGTGCAATTTATGTTTTGTTCATGTAATGGGTTAGGTGTTTAACATCATGTTTTGTTGATGTAATATCAGTTGTTGTAATATGAGTGAACAATCTGAGTTCGTGCAATAAAGTTCGTTTTAGTCCCCCCTTTGTTTTAAAAATGTTAAATGTGGTCCCCCTTTGCTTTAAAAATTGTTCACGGTGGTCCCTTTTTCCTTTAAAAATTGTTGAAGGTGGTCCCTTACGTATATTACTGTAATACATATTAAGGATACCTGGCAAAAAACAGATATAATTACATAATATCACTACTTCCAAATATCACAACATAATATCAGTACAACTATAATAAGATATTTAATTAAAGTGCTTAATAAGAATTCAACATAGACAATGAAAGTGCTTAATAAGAATTCGACACACACAATTAAAGTACTTAATAAGAGTACAAAATACATCCAAATACATCCAAATTAATGGTAATTAATGGGAAGGAGTTGATCAAATTCTGAGTGGGGAGATGAGTGTTGGTCATTGATGTAAACGCAAGAAGTGTGGAGTGACCCGTGATGAGTAGAGGGACGAAGTAGTGCAAGGGATGAGTCAGAGTGTTGAAAAAATGGTCTGGTAATCGTTTACAGAATCCTGGTAAACGATTACCCGAGAGAAAACTGGATTTTGTACAGAAAGTCCAACACAGGTACTCAGTGATGTGAACTAGGGTCACCATTGGCCAAAAAGGTGAGTTTTAAGCACTTTTGCACCTTTCTTAGGGTGGTCCTGGTGTTTCAGTGGTGGGAGAGGGTGGTTGGTGATGTGATGTGAGTCCAATGAGTGTGGGGTGAAAACTGGATTACAGTACGCTATTCAAAACACCTTGTAATGGCGACATCCCCAAAATTTCCTCCCAGCATTCCTTGAAGTTCTAGCAACTTTCATTACAGCAATATCACCACAGTGGCAAATAGGGGTTATCCCAACTCCCCTGGAAACAACACCGTGTGAGGATTGCGAAAATCCTTTGGAGGTTGCCTTCGAACAGGAAGAACAACTCTGTGATGAATTCATCCCTAACCCTAAACCTCTGCTTTTAAATTTCAGAACCCTAACTTTGCTGAAACCTCCTGCTTTTAGATTTCAGAACCCTAACTTTGCTTTTCAATTTGGGTAAAACAGCCATGAATCCTCTGCTCTCAGGATGAATCACCAATTCACAGTGCCACATCAACAAAAAAATGTACAGCTCATCAGTTTTCTTCCAGCTGGGCAGCTGTGCCGTTAGTTTTTTAACGCCGTAACCAAAAAGGACTAACTTGCACCGTTTTTGCGAAAAGTAGGATCTTAGTGAACTTTTGAAAAAAAGTAGGACCAATTTGAACAGACCCTACGAAAAATGGGACCAAAATAGGAATTAAACCAAAATTATGTATCTCTTTGATTCCATCATTTTTATAAAACTTGATGATTCCTAAACTTTGATCAACTGTGTGAAACACATTTTTGTCGACTCTTAATTCAAGAAGTATCCTTGATATTTTGAATAATTTTTTTCTGTTCTAAACACACTTCAAATTAAATTTTATAAAAATAAGATGTCAGGTCTTTTTATATAATCTAGTTCATGAAATCTTAAGATAATTATTGGTAATAAATGTCAAATTTTTTGGTGTTTTAGGTAGAACTAGGTATTTGTGCAAAACCACTTGTCTCGCACACACAACCCAAGAATAAATGAGTTTTACTGAAGTTTCGGAGCTACCCACAAGTCTCCCTAGACCAAACTCAAAATAGAATCCAATCTTTGTTGTTTCTATTTGTTGTGTATTATTTAAGGATAAAGTAAATTAATGTTATGCAAATAGATGCTAAACAAATCTAAATATATGTTTATAGGTGCGGCCAAGCCCAATTAACCCATGAAGTTTACAAGGCAAATGCAGTTTATAAAAATGAAAGATAGTTTAAAATTATAAAATTATGAAATCATGTTATAACAGTCAATTAATTAAAAAATTAAACATGTGTAATTAAAATATTTAAATAAAAAATTATCAAATTTAAGATAAACTTAACATTTAATTATTACTTGATTAAACCTTTGATTTATTAATTTTATACAAATAGTTCAACCCAAAAAAAATATCAATTTATGGGGAGAAGAAACACTTTTACTAAACAAATATACATTTTTCATAAAACTAAGTTTTTTAATTTGTTACTGCATTAAATGATTTGATAAAGACAATATCATATTCTTTTAATAATATTTTCATTTTAACCACAAAAATTAGATTCTCATCCTGTGATGAAAATGTTTCTATGAAAAAAGGGGCTAAAAACATTATTCAGAAACAATTATTATTATGTTAGAAAGATTAACCAATATGAAAAACAACTGTCCAACCATGAATTTTTTGAAAAGGTTAAAATTTTATTTTATGAAAGTTGCCACATAGGAAATAGTTAGACTTCAAATTGAAGTGAGGATAATATTAAAAAAAAGAGGCGATTAAGTGGGTGGTTGCGATTACGACAGCTGGACTGATAAGAAAGAGACATTTCTCTCCTCATCTAACAACAACTTCAAATAACTTCAAATTCATCATATTATACTTTTTTTCTCAGCATTAATATAAATCTCTTTTGTTTCCATTAAAAAAAATAATAACAAATAATTGTACTTGCTATACAAACAAAAAATAATATGACATTATTTCTATTTCTTTTATTTAGTAGGTCTATTACGTGTGCTTTATTTGTTTTTTTCTCGTTTAAATGTACATAATTATATTTATTAAAACACCCATGACCATCATGATTCTCTTAATTAAAATATTTAATATTTTTATACAAGTTTATGTTTCCATCCAAATTAATTATTACCACTGATATTCTTTTTTATTTCAAATTAAAATTGTTGTACCATCAAACAAGTACATCAACTATAGTGTACGACTATTCCAATTTAACCATTATTTGAGAGGATAACTCTAGATTTTTCTAAAACAAAACTAATTTAGGTAACTAAATTGTTAAGGTAATTTGTGATACATTTATATGAAAGTAATTGAGGTAATTAAAATAAGGAAAATGATACTTCAACAATCATTTTTGACAACATTTTGACACGGGACAGGTGTCAAAATGCTATTGGTGCAGGTGGAAAATGGTTTCAAATTTTTTAATGACGTGGAAAGAGATTTCAGTCACTGAGAAGTTTCAAATTTGAGGGTTTCATTTTCAGTTTTGGAATTTGAATTTGGGGCATTGGTAGAGAGAGAAGAGAAGCTTGAGAGAGAGCGGGAACCCTAGAGTGAGAGTGCCGCCGGAGTCCGTCTTCCTCCGACCAGCCACGATTGCCGCCAGAGTTCGTGTTCCTCCGACCAGCCACGAGTGTCGCCGAAGTCCGTCTTCGTCGGACCATCCACGAGTCCTGTTGTTCTGCCCGAAGGTTCCGCCATTTCGAAGCACTGCTCAACACCGAAACCACCATTGACATGGGTTTTAAAGCTTCCCGTCGTTTGTTTCGCTACAACCTCCGTTTGGAAGCACTGTCGTAGGTGAAAACCACCATTGAAGACGAAAAAACATAGTTTATAAGTTTTCGTGGTTCGTTTTGATTTTCTTTTCTTGTTGTTGTTCGGTGATTTTCACTTATTTTAATTATTTGAATTTTTTTATCATTTCGGGATTGTTGTATTTTTTGGGAGCAAATTATGAACAAGTGAACTAAATATTGAAATGCATAAGTAAATTTTTTTATTTCTAATAAATTTGTTAATATTTTCTTTATGTTGTTTACATATGATAATGTGTTTGTAGATATAAGATAGAAGAAGCAAAAATTCGAACTTGAGTAAACCTCCAAAGTGCTAAAGCAGAGGCCAGATCAAGAAAGCTCGAGGTATTTAATTGTCATTAATAAACTATATTTTTGTGTAAATTTGTATAGTTTCTTGCTATTGTATCTTTGAGGACCATATTGTTTAATTCATTTGCCTGTTCTGTTGCTTTAGAGCAACCTTCAATGAAGTGTCGCGGTCCTTTGTTTGTCGGAGTGTCGTTGTTCACGTGTTTGTTGTAGCGTTTTCTGTCTCAGCCACCTAGAAGCGTTCGTCTTCATTGAAGTGTGGTCGGACTGTTGCCGTTGAAGTTGGTTGGACTGTCATTAGTGAAGGCAACTTTGTAGGCGCCGCCTTTACGCGTCAAGGAACCATCGAACTTGGAAACCGCCATTGGAGGTGTTTTTTGAAGGTTGGCTCTGTTCTTTTGGGTAATGCATTTTTTGTGTTCGGTGTTTAAATTATTTTGGGCATTTATGGATTGTTATATTATTTGAGTGTTTTTCCTTGTATGGTTTAGTGTGACATGAAGGTGTATAGAACATTTAATGGTTGATGCGGTTTTTTGTTGGAAAGTAGGAATTCATTGGGTTTGTGGTTGATATTGGGTTATTTAGACTATGGTTTTGTATTATGTTTGGTTTTTTGAGTTGTTGTTGGGTTAATTTTACTATGGTTTTGTATTATGTTTTGTTTGGCAGTGATGGATCACATTTTAAAAATGATAATGTTTTGGAGCTTTGATTGAAATTGTGCATTTTATTGATATGTTGTGCATTTTTTTCTTGGCAGGAGGAACTATAACAAGTTAGGGAGAAATATGTTCGTGATTAGATTTTGGATGTGCACAATGTGTGGAGGGATGAAGTGTTGCAGGATTTAGGCATTGAGTAGATGTTGTTGAATAGGGATTTTTGCAACTTTATTAATGGTTTGTTTAGAACTTTCTCGATATGTATTAATGAGGACTGAATGTACATATTTGTTGTTAAAAATGTTGAAAGAAAATGAGTGGTTACATTTATTGTTCATGAAATTTGAAGATCAAAATGATCAATGTTTTAAATGTTTGTATTGTAATCCCCACTAAATTTGGATGTGAATATTTATGAAATCTTTTATGCACAGGTTTTATGTAGAAAAATAATGATGACAATAAATTGGGTTAAGTGTCAATGAATGCATTAACATGAGTTGGATGTCCATTAAGTTTGAAGAATAAACCTTTGCCTGAAATAATAATTGATTCCACATTAGTTTTAAGTTGCAAAAATGATTAGATATAAATTAGGCACTCCAAAATGAGTGTCATCTTCATAGTTCACCTCCATGTGCAAAATCTTTGCCTGAAGTACCCACTTATTTTGCCTTTGTTACCATTGTTGTTTCTGCACCATGAGTTTTAATAAATATTGTTCCTTGGCCATGCAACTCTATATAAATGGTATAGTAATTGGTTCCACATCAGTTTTAAGTTGAAAAGATTATTATAAATGAATTAGGCACTCCAAAGTGAGTGTCATCTTCAGAGTTGATCTCTTTGTGCAAAATATTTGTCAGAAGTACCCACTTATTTTGCCTTTGCTACCATTGTTGTCTTTGCACCATGAGTTTTAATAAATATTATTCCTTGGCCATGAAACTCTACATAAATGGTATAGTAATTGGTTCCACATCAGTTTTAAGTTGAAAAGATTATTAGAAATGAATTAGGCACTCCAAAGTGAGTGTCATCTTTATAGTTGACCTCCTTGTACAAAATCTTTCACTGAAGTACCCACTTATTTTGTCTTTGCTACCATTATTGTTTCTGCAGCATGAGTTTTAATAAATATTGTTCCTTGGCCATGCAACTCTACATAAATAGTATAGTAATTGGTTCCACATCAGTTTTAAGTTGAAAAGATTATTAGAAATGAATTACGCATTTCAAAGTGAGTGTCATCTTCGTAGTTGATTTCCTAGTGCAAAATATTTGTCCGAAGTACCCACTTATTTTTCCTTTGCTACCATTGTTGTTTTTGCAGCATGAGTTTTAATAAATATTGTTCCTTGGCTATGCAACTATGTATAAATGACATAGGAATTTGTTCTGCATCAGTTTTAAGTTGAAAAAAATGATTAAAAATGAATTAGGCACTCCAAAGTGAGTGTCATCTTCGTAGTTGACCTCCTTGTACAAAATCTTTGCTTGAAGTACCCACTTATTTTGCCTTTGCTACCTTTGTTGTTTTTTCACCATGAGTTTTACTAAATATTATTCCTTGGTCATGCAACGATGTTGTATCACGAATAATTTAATCCAATTTAATGCCTTTGTAATCAATTGCGCTCTTCAAAAATGAAGTACCAAATCGACAATCTATTCATTTCAACAACCATTCTCTAAGATCAACAAAACATGTTTCAAATCCACCATCCGAACAAAAGTTCAAATAAGTATGTATCATGTTCATACAAACGTCATTTCAACAGCCTTGCTCTATCATCAACAATAACATACACCTTAAGTCACATTATGACCTTCATAATATTTTACCAATGTTTTCAAAATCAACTAAATTTTTCAACAGGATACCAAACATCATCATATTAACTAACATTTACATTTCCTATTCTACAACAATTTTTTGAAATACTCATTTTTTTCTTCTACCATCTACAGTAAATGGAGTTCTTTTTGCATGACTCTTAATCTGTCTTCGTGGTTCAGCCTTCATATGATGGTACATTGTGCTTTGACAAGGATCTTCACTTCCCCAAAACGGTTCCTCCATAAAATCTTCGCCCTTATCTTCATTTTTTGCTTCAACCAACTTTCTTAAATCATGAATACTACTTTGCATGTCCAAAATAACCTGTGTTTGTTCTTCTACAACACGAATTAATTTCTCCTTAACTCCTTTATTTTGTTTGTTAAATGGAACACCATATTTCTAAACAACGTCTGCCACCATACCATAACAAAGCTCTTCTTTGGACACATCAACATCAACAACAACCTGCAATGTCATTAACAAATTTCATTACATAAAACACCAAATATAAAATACATGGCACTAACACATTCATCAAATCACCAACAACTCACCGATGCCTTAGCTAAAGCACTTCTGATGAACTTCTCCCGATATTGATATCAATCCAATTCAACAACTTTGGGAATTTTGTTACCCAGGTGTTGTACGTTGAGTTTGATGTCACAAAATGGTGGCAAAACCAAACTTGCAAGTTTAAATTCATACAACATTCACATAAAAAATGATAAAAAAAACAATAACAAATCATTGTCTTTCATTAACAATTACATAA
Source organism: Vigna nakashimae (assembly GCA_034642375.1). Classification (NCBI taxonomy): domain Eukaryota; kingdom Viridiplantae; phylum Streptophyta; class Magnoliopsida; order Fabales; family Fabaceae; genus Vigna; species Vigna nakashimae. The sequence goes on from CM067758.1 coordinate 34,113,498, forward strand.
CAAACATCTACATGCAACAGGTAAACACATCCTTGAACATGAAAATGGCTTCTGCTTGTTTCATTCTTCATTGTTGTTGAAGCAGTAGACCAACTTCCAACAAATACCTTCTGCAATATTGGATAAATCTTCAACTTTGAGCATTGTTGATGAAATTTGACCTTTGCAAACATGACTTTTAAAATATTTAATGAGTGAAGCAATCACCTTGTATAGAGTAGGAAGAACACGAGATCGTCGAGGTCCTGCAGTTGCCAATATCGTGCATGTAACAGCAGTAGATAAAGTTTGCTCATGTGCTTCTTCATTAATCCATGTAACAACACCCGATAAAGTTTAGGAGGAGTGGAATTAAACTCATTTGGTTTAGGATTCAACAATTACGGCTATTACAGCTATGGCTTAAGATACCTTTTCATACTACTTATATTATGGTAGTAGTACATCTATGGCTTAGAATATCATTTTCATACTAGTTATTTATTAATTAAACACTTTTTGTAGTATTTGTTTCTCTTCATCCTTTTTTATTATCCATTAATTTTATATCACATTCCTCTTTTCTGCCTATTTCTTTTATTGTGCAAGAAACTGTACAAATTTGTTACACAAAGTATAGTTTATCAATGACAATGAAATACCTCGAGCTTTCTTGACCTGGCATATGCTTTAGCACTTTGGAGGTTTACTCAAGCTCAGATTTTTGCTTCTTCTATATGATACCTACACACACATTATCAGATGTAAACAACATAAAGATAATATTAACAAATTTATTAGAAATCACAAATTTACTTATGCATTTCAATATTCAGTTCACTTGTTTATAATTTGGAAAATGGTTTACAAAGAATGTGTTAGAGATACAATATATTAAAAGGTTGTGTGTGTTACCTTAAACAACACTTGGTCTTCTGCTCTTCTTCCCAAGAAGCAACTATGCACTCAGAATCAGCTTTGTGGCTCCCATTGTGCCTCAAACTTTTTGATATTTCCTTTTCTTCCTCTTCACTTGAGCTTCAATTTGAAGTGAATATATATACATTTTAACTATAAAGTATTTCAAACCAAATAAGCACAATATAATCCGAATGCAAAATCCATACTTGTATGGTCATCCATAAACATCAACTATTAATAGTTTCAATACATGCTTATCTACAACATACCGAGTAGCTCATATGGTATGATTCACTACTTACTCAACATGTTCTTATGTCCTAATTTATTATGTTAATGACAGGGTGCTTTGTTACCTTAAAATTTGGGATTGAAGAGAATGGCCAAATCAACAATTTTAAGATCATATGTAGTTTTTATTTATGAATAAGAAAATTTATGATACACATCAGACATAACAAGCAAGAAATTTATGACTGCTATAATTGATATCAAATGGATATATACCAATGAATATTTCCTTCTCCAAGAACTTATAAGTGTATTTTACTACTTGGCGAGAATCTTCATCAACATTTCCTATAAAATATGTTTCATTGAGATCACCTGCATAACAATTAAAAGTATTTCGCGTGTAAAATTTTGTAACTTTGCTCCCAAAAAATACAACAATCCCGAAATGATAAAAAAATTCAAATAATTAAAATAAGTGAAAATCACCGAACAACAACAAGAAAAGAAAATCAAAACGAACCACGGAAACTTACAAACTATGTTTTTTCGTCTTCAATGGTGGTTTTCACCTACGACAGTGCTTCCAAACGGAGGTTGTAGCGAAACAAATGACGGGAAGCTTTAAAACCCATGTCAATGGTGGTTTCGGCGTTGAACAGTGCTTCGAAATGGCGGAACCTTCGGGCAGAACGATGGCACTCGTGGCTGGTCTGACGAAGACGGACTCCGGTGGCACTCGTGGCTGGTCGGAGGAACACGAACTCCGACGACAATCGTGGCTGGTCGGAGGAAGACGGACTCCGGCGGCACTCTCACTCTAGGGTTCCCGCTCTCTCTCAAGCTTCTCTTCTCTCTCTACCAATGCCACAAATTCAAATTCCAAAACTGAAAATGAAACCCTCAAATTTGAAACCTCTCAGCGACTGAAATCTCTTTCCATGTCATTAAAAAATCTGAAACCATTTTCCACCTGGACCAATAGCATTTTGACATCTGTCCCGTGTCAAAATGTTGTCAAAAATGGTTGTTGAAGTATCATTTTCCTTAAAATAACTGTGATTCTAATTAGCTAGCAACGGTATGTTAACATTGCCATTACACCTTGAATTCTTGAAATACTTTAGAAGATCAAGAAATATTAGTTTGAGTGTAAGTATCTTCAAGTTATTTAATTTCTTCTATTTCACTTTTTTTTTCTCTCTTTATGTAATACTTTTTTTCTCCACATTTGCACTAACCTATTTTAAGATGCATGTTTCATTCCTTAGTTAGTTGTTTATTTTTTTACAACTAATTTTTCCATAAAAAATATTCTTCATAAATTTCAAGTAATTTATATTTAAATAAGAATAAAATTTTTTAAAAATTGTATGTTTTTTTTACAAAATTAGTTTATGTACGAATTAAATTTAACATTACATGAGAAAAAATAATTTCAATTTTTTATCATAGAAATCTAGCCCAATGAAATACCCGAGTTTTAGTTTTGATTTTGGTCTTCCCTTGCTTTCAATTGGGCAACACACAATTTTGGTAGTTTCTTGTATTATCATAATTTTTTTCCTATACTCCAATAATTTTTTGGATTTCAGAATGCACAAAACACATAAATTATATTATAGATTGGGCCATTTAGAGTACATTTTATATCATGTAATATGGAATGTATAAGTTACTTTATATTTTAAAATATATAATTTGAAATAAAAAGATAATTTTTAAAATTGTATATTCTGGGATACAAAACTTTATACAAGTTGAAGTTATGGAGACAAAGGAAGAAAATATATAATGTAAAATCTGAAATAGATAATATATTTTTATTTTGTATTTTATAAGTATAATCCAGAATATAAAAAAAAAATTATATTGAAGATTATACAATTTGAAATACAAAAATTTATGGGATAGGTTAAAATTATGGAGTGCATGGAAGAATACATGAATAAGGTTAATAAGAAGAAGTAACATTGTATGTGTTTCGGATGTGTAGGGGTGTGTTGTTCCAAACCTCCAAGTTCTCCTACCTACTTGTCTTGGTAGCTGGTCTTCTCTTCAAGTCTTAGTCCTTCTCTCAATCCTGAGGGGTGGACACCTGCAAAAGATTCTCCGATGCCAAAATCAGTCTCAGAGCAATGGCTTTTCTCAGGGATAGCAATAAATATGCATTCAATGTAACCTATCTACCACTCACCGTGGACCTGTATTTATAGTTTTTGCTATGGGCTTGGGATTAGTGAAAAGTTAATCACGGCCCAAAATAGCCCAATAGCTTCTAATTTCTACTTACCTTCAAACCAGGTTAATTTACCTTAAGTCACGTTGATTAGTGTTTTGGCCCGCACATGGGCGTCCGCCTCACACTATTCGATCCTTTGCATTAATCTCCCGGGCCTCCTGTATCGGGGTGGGCGGACGGCCATTTACGTGGGCGTCCTTCCGCATGGAGCCCGGGCGCTAGAAGGAGGGCTTCAACGCAGTGGCCATAGGCGTTTCGTCTCAGCATCTTCTTGAAGAACACTTTTTGTGAGCATGGAGAGTGCGGGGCTATCTTGTGGCGATAGAATTCCATGTGAGTTCTTCAAAGTTTCTCTTGCAAACAGAGGTTCTATCCAGTTGGGCGGTCGGACATTTAGCCTTTTGGGTGACGTGGGCACCGAAACGGGCGGACGACCATCCTCCTGGGCATCCTTCCGTACGACGCCCGGCACCTCCTGGTACAGTATGTAATTTAGAGTAAACGATAAGCGAGTGTTGTGGAAGAGGAGTGTTGAACAATATAAGCATTCGATGATAATAGTATTAGGTTACAGAAGGACTACACGATGTAAGCATCAGAGAGTACTTATCTCAAATGATAGAAGGATTAGATAATATAAACATCAAATTATAGGTTAGGGGCAATGGTAAGCTATATAAAATTTGATTATTCAATATTATTTTTTAATTTGGAAGATTATCTCGTTGAAAAAAATTTAAGAATTAATTATTTAATTTGGAAAGTTACTTCAATGAAAAAAGTACCTTTTCTTTTTTATAAATATAACGTCAAAAAGGTCCATAAATGTAAATATACACAATTTTAAGAAGTTGGATATTTCTTGTAACCTCTTTATTTATGTACTTTGTTTCTTTTCTTTTTATATAATACACACAAATTTATATCAATAAAATTCATATTTTAAAAAACTTATTTTTTTAACAAAAATTTTTGACATAGTAAAATAAAGAGTCATTCACTAAATTACATTTACATTATGACTTAGAGTCATAATTAGTGTTTCAACACGCAAATTATCCAAATTCATTTTGTATAAACCATGACAAAGAATACCAATAGTAGTGAGATGATTGTGCTTCAATAAATTGAAACATTTAGTATCAAAATTAAAAAGGTATCTAGTAACATCAAGTTTCGATAACAAAACCTAATTTCAAGATAAAAGGCGTATATAATTTTCAATAAATTTAAATGATGTTCAATGTTAAGGATTAAACAATAAGTCCTACTTTAACTGGGATTTTCACCCTGTTTTTTATGAAGGCAATCTTTTTTCATTTGGCCTTATGATTTGGATAAAAAACAATTTCTACATCTTATTAAACAAGATTCATACATCTATAATCAATCCATTATATATCACATTGAAATATAATTAAATTTTATTTAAAACATTAGTAAACATTAAGGTTATCATTCTCTTCAAATCAAACATTACATTTTGGACAATCCTTTTGGAATGTCTAGATTATCCACATAAACGACAATTATTTCTCTTTAATTTTTTCTTCTAGATGTTAAGTTGGATTACCATTTAACATCCTTTTTACTTTATCATGTTCTTACACAAATGTTTTTCCAACTCCTTTATTTCCTTGATGGTTTACATAATGGATTGACTTACTTTCCTTAATTTTAAGTCTTGTTTCTTTCTTAACCAAACATGCTATGTAATTCATGCACGTTTCATTTATCATTCACGAAAATTTGACAATTTGTAACGCACTATACTAAAACGGTAATGAATTCAAAATAAACAATGTGAGAAAGATTTCATTCACACCTATTTCCAAGGTCTTAAAGTCTTGTTGCAATGTTTATTATTTCAATAAGGTCCGTGTTTATTATTTCGATAAGCTTACAATATATGATGCTATGATAACATCAATAACAATAAAATATTACATAAAATTGTGTACAATTATAATAACAATCTATAAATGCCTTATGATAGTGAATTTCAATAAATTCATAAATCAATTAATATATACATACTTAGCATCCTTATTCATGGTAATTCATAAATTATCATAAACTTAAAATTAAATAACTTTAAAATTTTGGTGAGTAACAAAATTTATCATACACTTAATTTCAAATAAATATCATTAATTTGGAATTAAATGAACATAAAAATTTGTCATTTGTCATTTGGTGAGTAACAGATTCTCATACATCCATTTCCAAACAAATATGACATACACATACTATTAACCATACATAGAACTTTCATTTTTCTTATCTTACGTAAAAAAAATTCATATATTTACTTTATCTCTTTCTATTGTGCAAAACAAAAATTACCAATTTCATTATAACATTAAAGCAAAAAATTCAATCAATTTGCATAGGAAACATTAATCTTTATACAGGCAATCAAAATTACATAAATTTTTCATCTAATGAAACAGTGTGAGCAGTAAAAACCTTAGAATCATAAGATAAAAAAAATAAAATAAATTATTTTTCATACCCATCAATGTAAAAACCTCGTAAATTAAAAACCCCTAAATTTCATATTTGGGGTTTATAAAATTGGGAGAAAACATATAAAGAGAATCAAATAATTTCATAGAAAATTCAAATAGGATTTTTGAATTACAAAATTACGTGATTCTTACATATATTAAATAACATGTGTACCTTTCTCCATGAGACATTATCCCCCTATGGTGCTTTAGAGATTGAGATGGATCACCTCAATCCTTTCTTATGAGAAATTGCATTCTTCCCTATTCTAAAATCCAATTAAATTAATTATTTTCATTCACAATGGTTTGTCAATCAAATAATTTTTTTATAGTGAATAGAAGGAAACTAAGGGATTGAGATTAAGGCAGACTTAAGAGAAGCATCAAATCCATACTAACACATGCATGATGCCAACCTTTTTATCTTTTTTATTTCTTTATTTAGGTTCAAGGAAAAAGGAACATAAATTAATTTTGGACTATTAAACGAAACAATAATGCACAATCAACACGGTATTAGACGAAACACTAAAACCATTCATCCAATATTGCGTGCTGGTTTGAAAATGAATCACGCGGTTTTATGATTTCTCCATCCTTATCGAAACGAAATGTGCAAAAACGAAGAACTATGTTATTTTCTCAGTACTACAGTTTGAGTTGACTTTCATCACATTGCAACTCATGAACGTGGAGATGAAGTTGCTCACTTCAGTTTCCAGCGTAAAATTTTGAATCAGAATGAACAAAGTCAAAAAAAAGAGAGGAAGCTTCCATTAAAATTCCACTTTAGCCACAACCAAGGGTTAAATACATGAATCATAAGTTGATAGTTTTATTGAAACAGACATTTTCATTTTCTTTGAAAACAGAGATGGCATCATTCGTTCCTCCTCTTTCTCCATCTTTGATCTCCAAGACCCCTCAACAACAAGTGCATCAAGTTTTCCTTAGCTTTAGGGGTGAGGACACACGTTACACTTTCACCAGCCATCTTTACGCAGCATTAAGAAGGCTTCAGGTAAAAACTTACATTGACAACGATTTGGAACGAGGCGATGAGATATCACCCTCACTTCTTAAGGCAATCCAGGATGCAAAAGTCTCCGTCGTTGTTTTCTCCCAAAACTATGCTTCTTCACGCTGGTGCTTGGATGAGCTCGTCAAAATCACCCAATGTAAGAGGAACACTGGCCAAATCATAGTGCCTATTTTTTACCACGTTGACCCAACCCATGTTCGCCATCAAACTGGTTCCTATGCACACGCTTTCGCCTCGCACGAAAAACGTTTCGTTGCTGACATGAATAGGGTTCAAACGTGGCGGCTTGCACTCACTGAAGTAGCCAATATCTCTGGCTGGGATTGCTTGACCACAAGGTAAAACACCACATCTTGCTTCTGGGTAGCTTTCTATTCCTGTAAGATGTTTCCCTGTTTTAATTGCAATACTTCATTGAAATTGATGAGCACAGTGTGGAGTCTGAACTAGTAGAGATAATTGGTAAGGATATATTGCAAAAGTTGGAGTCCATCACAGGTGGTGGCCTAGAAAGACGCATTGGCTTGCTGAAGGAAATGGCACAGCAGAAACTGGAGAAGTTACTGAGAACGGGTGATGTGAGGGACATGGAAGAGTTGATCACAGCAATGCAGCAACTTGGAGAAGTGAAATTGGAGAAGGCGATGCAAACAGATGATTCGGGCGTTTGGAGGGAGGTTATGGAGACGTATGAGCGTATATTGCAGCTTAAACAGGACAAGTGGATGCGAACACTTAGTACAAAAGACATGCAGGATTTGATGAGTACGAGGGGGCATGTTATGCAGATTCAGAGAGAGCAATCCAACCGTAGGATGGGGTTCCGCGGTATATAGATGCCTCTTTGGTTCAGTTCATCATTATGTAATCTAAATTAAACCAAATCAAACCTATGTAATTTGGATTCATTTAATTTTTGTACTTTTAAAATGATTTGCTACTTATTGTTTGATTAACAATGATTTAGCTTAAAAGTATTTATAATGAATGAATTTAAGACAAAACATTATATATTAGTTGTTTTCATATATAATAGGTTAAAATAATGTGTGACCATGAAAGTTTTTACTAATGATAAAGCCTAGGAAAAATATAGGGGTATTGCTTCGCTGTCTTTTTAAAAAGAAAAGTTTTTGTTGAATTCAATTAAATTATTACCCATGACATGATTTAATTGATTTACATGAAAGACTCAGAATTCCTTATTTTACAAGGCCACCGAAGTTAAACCCTAAAATATAAAGCATCTTTTTTAACTTAAAATTATACATTTCAAAACCAATTTGAAGCAAGGTGTTTTGGTCTTTTTGTGGTGGGTTACTGGGTTCACTCACAGGTCCTGTAAGACTCTTGATACCAATTTGTTGGTAAAAGACACTTTAAACACTTAAATGAGGAAAGATAATAATTTTATTAAATAATAATCTTATTTAAATAAGCACAATAACAAGTTGTAACAACTCCCTAAATATAATTAAAATAAATAACTTGGTAATGATTTGGCTAAAAAGCTGAAGAAAAAAAACTGTTAAACAAATGACTGGTGCACACGTTCAACATATTCTTAGTCACTCTGCGATCTTCTATAATCTACTTCAGTCTTTCGTGTCTTCACAGAATGAGATATTTTCAAACGTGGTCACCAACCAGGTCACAATTGAATAAGTGAGCACTCTCTTACTTTACAGTGTCAATATCTTTCTTCTTGCCTTAGCTTCCACCTTATCCGCTTCATCCAGTGAAGAAGATAAGGGTTGACATGGAAACATCGATGATCTCTTTACATCAAATTTTCCGAAGAAATCCCTCGTTGTAATTTACTTGATTGAGTCCTTCACCATGTCTGCAAGCCCCCCTCCTATGCTTTTCTCCACAGCCACCACCAACAACAGCCACCAAAGCCAACACTTGAGCCACACACACCTCATCCACTTGTTGAACCAACACACCTCTATGCCTCAACTCAAGCAAATTCACGCTCAAACGCTGCGCACAGTTGACACCAACCACCCACAAGCTCTTTTTCTCTATGCAAGAATTCTTCTTTACTCCTCTCTGGCTGATCTCAATTACGCCACTCGTGCCTTTCACCACTTTTCGCACCCCAATTCTTTCATGTGGAACACCCTCATAAGAGCCTACGCTCGAAGCACCAACGCCAACCACAAGCACAAGGCCATGGAGCTTTACAAAGCAATGGTGACGGGGAAAGAGAATTCCGCAGTTCCCGATAACCACACGTTCCCTTTTGTTCTGAAGGCATGCGCTTACACGTTTTCTATTTGTGAGGGGAAACAGGTGCATGCGCACGCTTTGAAACATGGGTTTAAGTTAGACACACACGTTTGTAACAGTTTGATTCATTTTTATGCGACATGTGGTCGCTTAGATTCGGCAGAGAAAATATTTTATAACATGAATGAGAGAAGCGAGGTTTCCTGGAATATCATGATTGATTCCTACGCAAAGGGTGCAAAGTTTGACACTGCTTTGAAGATGTTTCGAGAGATGCAGAAGGAGCATGACCCTGATGGGTATACGATGCAGAGTGTTTTCAGTGCTTGTGCTGGTTTGGGTTCTTTGTCTTTGGGTTTGTGGGCACATGCTTATATTTTGAAAAAGTGTGACAAGAATATTGTGGATGATGTTTTGGTCAACACTGGTTTGGTGGATATGTATTGCAAATGTGGGGAGTTGGAAATTGCAAAGCAAGTGTTTGAAAGCATGCCTGCTAGAGATGTAAATTCATGGAATTCAATTATCATGGGTTTTGCAATGCATGGTAAGGCTGAAGCTGCGTTGGACTATTATGTCAGGATGGTCAAGTTAGAGAAAATTGTTCCCAATTCAATCACTTTTGTTGGTGTTTTATCTGCATGTAACCATAGAGGCATGGTAGACGAGGGCATTGTTTATTTTGACATGATGACTAAGGAGTACAATGTGGAAACAAGATTGGAGCATTATGGTTGTCTTGTTGACCTTTTTGCTCGAGCTGGGCGCATCGATGAGGCTCTAAACGTGGTCTCAGAAATGCCAATCAAACCAGATGGTGTAATCTGGAGGAGTCTTTTGGATGCTTGTTGCAAGGAACATGCAAGTGTTGAGCTTAGTGAAGAAATGGTAAAGCAAATCTTTGAGTCAATGGGGAGTGTGTGTGGTGGTGTTTATGTGCTTTTGTCAAAAGTATATGCTTCTGCTTGTAGGTGGAATGATGTAGGGTTGCTTAGAAAACTAATGAGTGATAAGGGTGTGACTAAAGAACCTGGCTGCAGTTTAATAGAGATAGATGGAACGGTTCATGAATTTTTTGCTGGGGACACCACTCATCCACAGAGTGAAAATATATATAAGTTTGTGAGTGAAATCGATGAGAAGTTACAATCAATAGGTTATTTACCCGACTACTCAAGAGCAACTATGGTTGATGAGGCTAACGATGGTAAACAGAATACTCTAAGATTGCATAGTGAGAGACTTGCCATAGCATTTGGAATCTTGAACTCAAGACCAGGCATTCCAATTAGAGTGTTCAAGAATCTCAGGGTGTGCAATGATTGCCACAGGGTTACCAAGTTGATCTCCAGAATATATAATGTGGAGATAATTGTAAGAGATCGAGCCCGATTCCATCATTTTAAAGATGGCACTTGTTCTTGTATGGATTATTGGTGATTCATGCTGGCTGGTGTTCAAGGTAATATGTATATTTGAAATCACATTTTTGAACAAAAAGGATTGAATTCATTCTTTAAATAGTCCTTATGTTAACAAAGAAGGATTAATTTTGTCAACAAATATCTCTTCATATATACGAATATTATGATTAAATCTCTGAACAAATGTCTAACGACATTATTATATATCAACATATCACTCCATGTTAGTTTATTAAACTACTAGTATTTGTATGCATCTTTCTTCTTCAAGATTCTTATCTTTCGGCTGGGAAATTGTAACATCTGCAAGAATGATTCAAAGCAAAAGCTTTAGTAACAGGACTACATGGATCACACGTACTAGCTGCATTTGGAAATTTTTATCAAGAAATTGTGAGATATATTTTAAAGTGGTTCACCTCTTTCCAAAACAGAACATATGATTCCAACAGAGCATAATGCATAATGTGTGCACCGAATCATGTTGACAAATAAACTTAATGAGTGAATATGATATTGATTTTACAATGCAAAGATCTACCAGGTGAAACCTCCAATCTTTATTTCATTCCATGCAGTAAAATTAAAAACAACTGAGACAAAATGAATATCTGATTAAAAAAATGTTACTAATTAAAATTCATGTATGACTAAAAATAATTTAGCTCTACTTTTCTGACAGTGTCTATACAAGTGGCTTAAAATACATGAAATAAGAAAAATATCAAAAAATTAGATACAACAAAATATCTGAATCCATATTAATAAACTCAGATGAAAGCTAGCACTAATAAATAAGAAGCCCAACAAAGGCTCTGCATAAGAGTCGCCTACATTCTAGTAAGTATTGAACACCACTTAATAGTGGATATTGCTGACATGAGCCTTACCAAAATACTTTTAAGGTACAATTTGACCTCCACGAATTCTTCCTTACGAACGCAAGGGAATCACTTGAAATAGCTGAAGTTTTGCAACAAATTCTTAAATGTTATCACATAAAATTTGAAACACGCTTTGGATCACAAAGGAAATAGGCCTTGCATTTCAGTAGATTCAAGACTCCAACAAATCTAGCTTGTCAAAGTAGACCTTGCTCCTCAAAGTCTTTTGCCACTGAAACACCAGAACACGACGCAAATGTTAGTTAGTTCAGCACGATAACATATAAGACAACTCTAACCTAAACGTGAGGAAGAAGAAGCCAAATAGTGTAATTGAAGTCTTATGTTTACTTTGAACAACCGAACCAACATCACAGGAATGTTATGATTTCTTAGAATCTCGGTAAACATGCTACATAAGTGGTAGAGATGTAACTTCCTTACTTATCAGCCATGACCAAATAATATAAAATGGGAAATGCTAATATTCGCTGAATAACTTTTATGACATTTGACGAACTATAAGTAGATTTTTCCTTGAAATGAAACAATAACCGAGTCCTTAAGAAGTAGTTGATTTTCTATGAAGTAGAGCAAAATATGTAAAGCAGGCCAACTTGAAAACTGGTATAAACAATCATATAGAATTTTGAAGTTCATTAGAGAATTATAATGAATAAAGCCATCAACATTATCCTCAATTCTTCAACATAATACTTCTGTTGTTTTGCTCAACATCCATAATAATTTATAGGATCCAAGATATCTTATAGGCAAGTGCACACAAATTTGGCTGGAAAAAGAGAACAAAAGTGAGAGAAAATAGCTTATAATTTATAAAACTCCGGTTTAAACAAATTTGAATAACAAAATATCTTTTCTAAACGTCAGACAAAAAAAAAATTTCCGACGCAGAGGTTTCAAAATAATAGCAAATCTAGAAAACAGCCACAACCGATGCATGTTACTTCAGCGCAATAATCTAGGAATCAATTTGCTATTTTTATATCCTAAATTTTAGCAGAAACAGTTTAATGAATTCCCCATAAAGCACACTCTTTAACCTCAGAAAAAACAGTGAAGTTGATGAAATTGGGTAACAAAACAAGTACAATACTTGAGAAGAAAAGATTTGACAAGGGGAAGATTGACCTTTAGACGAGGGAAGAACCAAAACAACCTGCATGGTGACATTGTTGGGAGGAAGCTGCAAGCGAAGAGGGTAGAGTTTTCCATTCAAAGGACTTCGAGTACACACGATAACTCCTTCAAGCCCCGTCTCTTCCTCAAACTTCCGAGTCAACTGCTCAACCCCATTCCCTTTGAAAGCCAAAGAATAACCCTGCACATTCTCATCATCCACGTCCCCATTATCCTCTGCAACATGGTAGTATATAGTCCTTCCCTCCGACTTTGGTGGCGAACCCACATATGAATCCGTTGACTACAAACACATCCAAATAAAAAATTAACAGTCTAATCTTCATACAACACTAATTTATGAATCACTTTCCATGACTTTGTCCCTCAAAATTGGATTTTAGTCTTAGAAGTTACACTTCAATAGAACACATTTTCGGTCCAACTAAAACCTCATCATTCATATTATGCATTAAATTTTTACAGTCACAACTAAAATCAAATTTGAAGATACTTTCAGAAGCAAAGTCAACTATTTCCATATCATAACTAACAGTAGTTCCTTTGCCATCATGTTATTGATACCGATTTTACTAATGATTAATAATATCTACAACAGAGTACATTAATAAAAACTATTTACTGAACCAATTAACAATTTTCAATTGCACAATAACATGATCCTATCACAATAAAAAAAACTCTGTATCCCAGTTGACTACAGGCAATAATTAACATTGAACAATCAATCAGATGCATCAATTAACAAAAGTGAGAAAGAAAAAGGCATATACAGATACCTCTTGTCTGGAGAAAGTAGTGGATTTGATGGAAACGGCAGAGGGAGTAGAGGAATCGAAATCGAGGGAATCGGAGTGAGGAATGGGAGGAGGAGCAGGGGACACGACGTGGATCTCCAACACATCAACATCCCACAAGATCCAATCCTGTGTGGCGGTCCTATGAGGGATATCGTGCGTCACAGAGTTCCTCCAAGGTGGGAGGCCCCCGTTGGCCCTCAGATAGTTCCCGTAACGGGTCTTCAGCTTCACCTGCGCGCCCTCCCGCACAGGCTCCCACTCCACGGAGGAGTCCAGCCGCCGCGGCATGCTCTGCACCACCTTGCGCCCCGTCACACCCAGCAGCAACGGCTGGTTCGACGCCGTTAAATACTTGCCGTAACAGCTCTTTAGCCGTAAGAGGTTGTCGAACTCCGGAATGAGCTCCACCGTCCACTTGGAGTTCCTGGAGGATCCGTTTCGGTCCTGGGTCACCGACTCCTCGTCATCATCCGCCAGGAGGTACTTGTCGTGGTGGCTCCGCAGCCGCACCACCTTTGCGCGGTGGAAGAACTCCATGCCGGAGCGGAACACGGTGTCAGAACTTGTGCTCTGCATAGCAATAGTCGACGGGTTAATCGAAAAATTCGATTTTGTACTATGTATCCGAGGATCAGGGTGGTTGACTGATTGGAGTTTATTTGATTTGGATCACAGATGAAATGCAAGTGACTTGGTTGAGTTGGGCTTAGGTATATATATAAAAAGGAAAATAGAAAGTTGAATTAGTTTATAAAGAATTATATTTTAAACAAAATAGAAGAAGTAAATAGTATTGGTTTAGAATAATGAAAGTTTTATAGTTTATTTTGTTTAAGAAACGAAAATAAAAGTGTAATTTTGTATTATTTTTTTTTACTAATGAACGATGTAGATTGGATAGAGTGAAGAGAAAATTGCGGGTGGTGGGTAGTAAGAAAACGAGAAATGCCAGACAAATGAAAGGTACGCGTTTGGTGCATTGCTGCTGAAACTCCGCGTGAGCCACCGGTGATTTGCAGAAGCCAGTTGGAGGAGGTAACAAAAACACTCAGTTTCATACAATTTTAAACTTTTAACAAAATTAACTGTTTCTTTATGTGTTTTGTTTATGCAAATGAAAATAATTTTATTTTCGAATAAAAAATTTAAAATCACGTCAGAAATTGTACTTTTTATTTATCTCGTGAAAACCCATGACGGTGTGAGAATTTTATTGCTCTAAAACTTTAATAGAGCGAACGTAAAATATCATATGTGAAAAGTTATGTCGACAAAACATCCTCATAAAAAGGACAGAACATTGATCTAAATAATTATTTGGAGTCTTATTACAGCCGTGGATTAAAACGTAAGTCAAGCACTTATCATTAGTGAAAGATCGTTTTGGATCGTTCAATCCCATTTTGACTTGTTAATGTCCTTTCTGTTTGTGTTTAATCTGTTTGAAAGATTAAGAATACAATAAATAATTTCCAATTTGCTATGAAACGACATTTTCATTTACTCCATGCAAAATAAATTGCATCACTTATAAGATTTTTGTAGATCTGATTTCATCATTTTTTCATTTCTTACTCTTGCTTAGTTTATTATATTTTCCTCTGAAATTAAAGTTTATCTTTAATATAGCAATATGTAGACGAAATTTTATAATGTAATAGTTTTAAGGAGTTGCTTATTTTTCTTTGGGTTATGAGTTCGTAATTTGTGTTTTCCTATTATAATGTATGGCACGGTGTTTTATTTGGCAATTCAAAATAAATTGTATGTTTTTTCGCTATTTTTGAGGAAGCATGTCACTGTTATGTATTTACCTTCTATATTTTTTTCTATAAGTAAATAGCTAGTTCCTCTTTTATATTGAATATGGAATATAATATATTTGGTAACTGTTTTCTTTTTAATTCTTAACATATAATATTTATATGATTCAGAACCAAAAAAGTTCACAAAATAAAAAAAAATCAACATAAAAAATGTTAATCGAGTCAAAATAGTAATAAAAGTATCATCAATTAAAACCAATGACTCAATTTATAATCATTGGTTTTAGGTTAAGATGTATAGGATTCAGTCCAAATTAAGTAAATGGTTTAGGTTTTGTCCAAGTCAAGTTGTATCTAAGTTAAACTAAGGTTAATAGAGTTCAAGTTGAGTTAGAGACACATCATGCTAAGTCAAGACGACTTTAGTCAAAGGTTAAGAAAGGTTAGGTTAGGCCGAAGATTAATCAAATCAGTCTAAGCCGATGATTAACCTGAGTCGATTTAGGTCGAAAGTAAACTCAAGTCAACTCATACCAAATGTTGATTAGAGACAACTCAATATGAAGATTAACTTGAGTTAGTTAGGTCGGAAGTCGACATAAGTTGATCAAACCAAAGAATTGAATTGAGTTGATCAAAGATTAAGGTAAACCCGAGCTAAAAAACAGGTCGAGTTATCCTAAACGAAAGTCGATTTAAGTTGTGGGTTGAAGGTTAATTAGAGTTGGTCAGATTAAAGAATCAAGTTGAGTTGATCGAGACTAAAGGTCGAGTTAAGTTAGATTAGGAAAAATAGCTAAAGTCGATTAAGTCTGAAGATTAAGACGAGTTAGTCTGGATCAAAGGTCAGTCAAGTTAACTAAGGTTGAAGGATGACTATCCGAGGGTAAAGGTTTGACCTTTCAACATAAGTAAACTAGGCTTGACTTTTGATAAGAACTAACTCAATTCAATTTTAACATGAGTAGACTTAGTTTGATTATCAACCCGGATTAAATATCTTATGTCTAGGAATTAATTAAATTATTATAGTAATATCAAATCTACTTTGATCCCGACATTGACTCAATTTAGAAAGACTTTGAAAATTGGAGCATTTTGAAATCTTATTTAATAGTTAATAAAAGGGTACACTTTGATCCTTGTCCTTAAGGAAAGGATAACTTTTTGTCCTCCAAAATCAAACGCCGTTAAATTTAATCTGATGTGGCTAACGATGTGTCAAGTCCTTTTTTTTTTATGAAACATGGTGACTTGTTCAGTGTTCATGCAGTGAGACTTCTCTCGTTCATCTCCATCATCCTCTTCAAACATAATGAAAAGATTCAATCTTGAGCCAAAATCGAAACACCTACTTACACAACCAGTGACAATTACAAAGGAGGAATCAGAGAGATATACCTTGAACAAGAAAGGGAAATCAAAACCCCATTTGCAAAGAACCTGGTCTCCTAACACATCAGGGTTGTCGGAAAGCCACGACTTAAGGGAGACCCGATTGGAGGCCAAGAAAGAAGTCACAACAACCCCATTCCCCAAGCAAACCTCGTCTTCTACAATCAATATAGAGATTGTGACACCCGGCACTAACGAGGGCGGAGAGTGATCGCCGGTACAAGAGGCACGAAGTGCAGGGGCACAAACAAGGAGCCGCTCATGGCAGGCTTCTAGTGGAAGGGACACATGGATGAATCGAACATACACAGGAATGAGACAGATCTAGAGACTGTATAGGTATGAGACTATACAGTTGAAGGATAGCTTAAAGGGATTGATTTGACTACTCATATCACCAAATGCATTTGTTTTTCGGTAACCTAACTCATAAGAACTCTATGATTAACCGCTTTAGTTTTTTAGGACGAAAAGTGGGGGATACAATCATTCCACTTGTTTTAATAGTTTTGTTTAATGTTTTATTCTTTAACTAATATAATAAACTATATCACTTATATTTCTTGCATGTTAAAATCTAATTTCAAAATTAGTGTACACTCTAATTTCTAATTTAATATCCATTGCCATCTCTATTTGGTTTAAACAAAACCGTTTTACGTTTTCAACCCTTAAAACCGTGTTATAGGTTTTACTAATAAGTGTATTTAAAATAATGTTAATAAAAGTAAAGAAAAAAATCTTTAAAAAGAAAGACGAGCTGAAATTAAATTTTTTTAGAGATAAATGTATTTTTTTAACACGAGAGGTAACAAATGAAGATATTTTATTCCAAATTAATTGAAGTAGTTATTTCCGTTTTCATTTATGGCAACTCGATTTATTCTCTTTTCTTCTTTATTTTTCATCAACACACCTAAGTGAGTTCAATCCAAGCACGTTGGTACCACCTAAGAAAATTCAATGTGATATTAATTCTTGACAGATACTAAAAACTAAGTGTTTTCTAACAATCAAAGAAAAGTGTTTTTAAGCCTTTTAATAAATACTGCTAATTAATTTTAGATAATGAAAAATGAATTTCGTTATCCTCTCAGAAAAGGTTATCTTAGAAATCAAGAAAAACAAAAGTTGAAGTTGACTAGTAAGAGGAAGAGCGTAAACACGTACCCGCGACAGTGACGAAAGCGTCGTGGGCGAACCCGGTTCTTCCGACGAAAAGTGAGTCTCCGGCGAAGAAAGCAGTTTGTCGGAAAACTCCAGAGGCTCCACACCCCACAAGATCCAATCATGAGTGACGGAACTATAAGGGTCATCGTGCGTGATCGAGTTTCTCCACGGTAACGTTCCACCGTTCCCTCTAAGGTACCTCCCGCACCAGCTTCTCAGTCTCACGTGGAATCCTTCCGTTATGGGTTCCCATTCCAATTTCCCATCCCAACCCTCCTCCAAACTCCCCTGCACCACCTTGTTCCCCGTCACGCCTAACAGAAAGGGCGCGTCCGTCGCCGTTAGGTAACGTCCGTTCGAGTTCCTGAGACGCACGTGGTGGCTCTTCCCTTTCACGTGCTCCACCAACCATATTGCCTTTCGGGTTGAGCCGTTTTTACTCTGACGGATTTTATGGTGGTCGTCGTCGGCCACCAGGTACTTCCCTAGGTGGCTCCGTAGCTTCACGGCCTTGGCTTTGTTGAAATGCTCCATTCTGATGTCCCTCTTCCACTGCACTCCACTGCTTCCTGTTGTTTATACGAAGCTGTTATTCGTCGTTTTCACCACTATTTAATATTGAGTGGGAGAATTTTGTATTTTTGGATGGTTAATCATGTATGAATATCGTGACATAAATTTAGAATGTCACATATATAAACCAAAGGAACGAATAGATTATGTGTATAAATAAAATTATATTGCGTAGAGGAAGACTCTTAGAAAGTTGGACTTGTATTATGCGTTGAAATTTGGGATTTTTAAAAAGGACAAGGAAATCAAATGGAAGTTTCATAAACAACATTCTAAGAAAATTAAGAAAAAAGTGAGCTTCATATTTGTTCTAGTAAAATTCACTTTGATTGTTTCTACATCTTCTTAAAAATTTGGCTCATGCATCAATTAGCTCTGTCTTTGAAAATATTGTTCTAGAATAGCGTAATTTGTACAATGTTATTAGGTTTTTCTGGTGTTTAATGACTAAACGAAGAACAGATAACGTAGGAAAGTTTTCTACGATGATAAAATACTTTTCTTTGGTTATATATGTTATATGTGTGTGTGTATGCGCGTTTTTCTTTTAATGAAAGTGTTCATTTTAAATTTAAATTTATCTAATAATAATCCTTATAATCACAATAGATCTTTGTAAACTACCATATATGAGTATAAAATAATGTTTTTTCTATACCCTTTAGACATGTTAGGACAACATTAATCACAAATCATATGAAGGCAACATTATTTTTTTAATTTACCAAACTATTTATTTTGAAAATAATAATCATAGTATAAATTAAATAAATAAATTCCATTGCTCCTTCTCCAAGAAACTCTCATGGTCGAATCAAAGAACAAAACAACAGTAGTTTTGTAATATCATCCTAAAACTTAAAAATTAACCTATCAACTATATTGTAAATCTATCATTTTTAAAAAGCTTATATAAATGCAAATATATATATATATATATATATATAGTTGTACAAAATATGAAATAAATATAATCTCTATTTTCATTCAGAGACTTATTTTTCTAGCACTTATACCTATATTTCGTAGTTCACATAAATAAAATAATCATATAATAATAAGTTATTAAAATAATTTTTTACTTAAGAAAATATATATACAAAGTTAACAAAAAAGTTATTTAATTCCATCAAAACATCACTATTTAAAAATAAAAAGATGACATATTAGTAAAAAAAATGTTTTAACACCAGATATTTTAGACATTATTATACTTTTGGTAACAAAAACATATTTAAATAAGATAAAAAAAATATTTTTTAATTTATGTTATAAAAAGATATAAAAATCTCTATTTTATTTTGATTTTCCAGAATTGAAACATAAAACTATATATAAATAAAAAAAAAATAGATTTGATTCTTATAATAATAGAAATCTAACATCTTTCTAATTTAAAAAAAATATTTATTTTTAAGAGTATTAAAACTCAGTTAAAAAAATGTGAAAGAAACACTCTTTTATTTTTCAGTCTGAACTAGAATTCTGAAGGAAAATATTCCATGTGGAAAAAATGAAACATCATTACGTATATTATAGCCTATAAATATAGATTCATCTCGGAATCGAGTTTTCTTAGAACTTAACGTCTAGAAAGTAAATAATCATGTATATTGCATAAAGGAATTTCTATTATTCAACGTTTTTCATAGAAATTTCAGAAGGTGGTTCGTGTAACCTTCGAAAGGGACTTTTTCATTGTAAATATGTTCGAGAAACAGAAAATGTGAAGAAGAAAAGAAAATGAAAGAAAAGAAAACACGTCGAATTTGTCACAAAGTTATACCATATATGTGACTATTCTTCGTTGTTTGTGATTGGTTCATATTTTATTATTCGTATAATTTTATAATTCTCACCAATAGGAATAACATCAGTGAGAAATTATTATTATTATTATAAAATAGTAATTTTGTTTTGATCAAATTTGATTTGGACTTGTATAAAATAGGTGCTTTATGAACATATTTAGTGCGAAAGCATTTAGAATATTATTAATGTTAAATTTGTAGGAAAATTATTTATTTTGTTTTCTTAATTAATAAAAAAATTAGGTATTGATATTTTACGTGTTGTTAATGTGTATAAAGAACTTTTAGGCTAATTAAAGCAAATGACCTAATAAAGGTCTCCACGTGATATATCTCTGATTTTCTGGTCAATATTTATTGAATGTGTACTCTAACTCTTCAAAATATATCTCTATTCAAAATATCTCAAATATTTATGTCGACAACAATTTTTTTCCTCCATTATTTATTTTTGAAAAGAAAAATAACGGTAAAATCAGAAATCTCAAAATCAATTACAGTGTTACTTAAGAAAGAACATCGTTTAACAATGAACAAGCAAAAGAAAAATGCTGAATACACGATAGTGAGAGTTTTTTTTTTTTTAATATTTGAAATTGTACCAGTTGGGACCGGACATCAAACAGACTGGACGTCCACATAACCACAATGGTCCAACCACACTACCCTTTCGCTCATCATCGGAGGGTCGGACGTCCGTATGTCGATGATTGCAACCTTGCCGCTTGCCATTCGGATAAACATCAACTCAGGTGAGGTCGGCCGATTATACCGCCAGGCGACCAGACTGCTTATATGGGTTGGTCGGTCAAAGGACCAAACTTTGAAAAACCGACCGACCACATCGCTAATTAACCAGGTTTAGGGTAAGTAGTGGTTAAAAGCTATTGGGCTGAATTTGGGTCGTGATTAACTTTTCACTAATTCCAAGCCCATAGCAAAAACTATAAATACAGATCCAGGGTGAGTAGTAGATGAGTTGCATTTACTGCACATTTATGACTGTTCTATCGAAAAACGCCATTGCTCTCAAACTGACTTTGGCATCGGAGAATCTTTCCCAGGTCTCCCACCACACAGAGGAGGAAACCGAGAAGGAGCAAGAGCCGGACATTCGAGAGACGAGAAGAAGAGGACGTGGAGGCATTGGACGACTCGGCTCCTACAACCGAGACATAAATGTTCACAATATTATATATATATATATATATATATATATATATATATATATATATATATATATATATATATATATATATATATATATATATATATATATATATGCATAATTGCAGACTTTCTTAGCCAAATAACGAAACGGATGTCTCCGACAACATGAATATTCTACACACAATGATTCAAACAAAATTGATTGTCTTACAAAGTATCATACACAAGCCTCTAAATTCCTCTGAATAAAAGTAATATATATTCATATGTGATCATTAAGATTTAGAAAATATGCATGTCTTAGTTTAGTTATGTGAGATGTAGATATTAGATGTTAGGTAGGCCCTAGGAGAAGGGTTGAGAGTTAGAAAGAAGCATTAGACTATATTTCTTGAGCAGGTTAGATGACTCTTGGCTAGACGCGTTTAGTGGAGAAACGAGCTTATAAGAGCATTAAACGCTCAAAACGAAATTAGACGCCCTAAGACTTTTAGGCAAGGTTTCATGCAATAGGGATAATGAGTAATATGAGTGGAGTTAACCCTCGAAGGATGAATGGAGGAAAAAAATCGGAGATTTGGTAGGAACATGATAGCAATTTAGGTCCAAATGAAGAAACCAACACTATCAACCAGACCAATGCAATAGTTGATCCAATTATGACAACAAGGGCAAGATGTCATGATATTTAGCTGATTTCAAACTTTGATTAGTGGAGGTATAAGTGAAGGAATATTTTTGTATGATGTGTCAAGATCTTAGTGGGTTTGTTATGGGTTTGTTATTAACCATGTTTCTGATATATAAGTGCTGGTATGGTATGAATAGAATAAGAAAAAAAAGTTTTCTCTTTTCTATGTCACCAATTCTGCAGGAGGATCCTTGACCTCGAATCAAGACTTTTTAACCTATCAATTTGGTGCTTTTATTGAGAGTCGACCCTTTCATTTTTTCCACAATTTTTCCATGTCAGATCATAACACTGGTTCTAAATCCATCACCAATTTGGAAGAAGCTATTCTCAGAGTCACTGTTAACCAAAATGAAATTACTACCCGTTTTGATTGTTGGGATAAACTTAAATTTTAGAGTTTTATTAATAATTTTGTTTAAATCTTATTTTATTAGTTTTTGGGTATAGTAATATTTAGTTTGATTTGATAGAGATAAAATAGGGACACATAGTTATGATTTTCGGTTTATCTAGGTACAATATTATTTTATGATAGATTAAGCATATTTTATTTTTAAGATAGTTGATATCTTATTTTTATTCCTCGTAATATTGTAAGTGCTATGGCTATTTAAAACCCTTCAATTATAATGAATAATAAGACTAAATTTTAGGAAATTATTTGAGTGTGTGTATCGTGAGATTTTTCCAACAGTGGTATCAGAGCTTTATGCTCTGAGAACCGAGAGAGAGAAAAAGAGAGAGAGGAAAGAGTAAAACATCGTGAGAGAAAAAATGAGTGCTTGATTTTTTGAGAGATGACAAAGGTTGTCAATGGTATGAGTGTGCCACAATTGACGAGAAAAACCAATTATGATAATTGGTGCCTACAGATGAAGGCGTTATTGAGATCCCAAGACATTTGGGATATGGTGGAAGACGGGTACGTTGAACCTGATGCGAACGAACATCAGACGGTGGCACAGATGACAACATTGAAGAAAACTCGTGCAAGAGATGGATCAACATTATATTTCATCTACAATGCAGTAGATGAGTCGGGATTTGAAAAGATAGCGAATGCCAAATCAGCAAAGGAAGCTTGGGAGATATTGGAGGTTGCATATAAAGGTGACAATCGAGTTAGACAAGTCCGAATACAAGCTCTCAGAGGAGAGTTTGAACAGTTGAAGATGGAACCCAAAGAGCATATAACCGATTACATAACTCGGGTGGAGAAGGTGGCCAACCAACTCGGTAGGAATGGAGAACAAATGCCATCTAGCCGGGTTGTGAGAAAAATTTTGAGATCTCTTACAAAAGATTTCGAAAGTATCGTGTGCGCCATCGAAGAATTGAAGGACTTGTCGGTTCTCACAGTGGATGAACTTGCTGGGTCATTAGAAAAACCCACGAACAAAGGAGAAGGAGTTGGGATGATCAAGTTGAACCCAACGACCAAGCACTACAGGTACAATTTGACTCGAATATAACTTGGATTACTCAAAGCCGAGGTCTCGGTGGCAGAGGACGAGGTGGACGTGGCCAAGGTAATGATAATGAAGATCAAACCGGTCAACAGAATTGGCATGACCGAGGACAAAGAAAAGGTCGAGGAGATCAGTCAAGAGTGAAGTGTTTTAAGTGTGGCAAGTACGACCACTTTGCAAACGAGTGTAGGTCAACAAAGTGCTATAACTGTGGCAAGTTTGGTCATATTGCAAAGTATTGCAAGACCGAGACAAAGGGGGAGACGAATCTCGTTACTGAAGATGCAAAAGAAGATGTAGAAGAACTATTGCTGGCAAAGAGCTCGGATACAGTGGACATTGACAATTCTGTCTCAATATTGGATGAAGTGATCTTGGTAAAAGGTGCGATAAATGTGGAAAAGGAACTCAAATAAAAAGATGAAGAGATTCAGCGGATGGGGAGGCTTCTGGATGAAGCTAATGAAATTATGAATAAACCGAGGGTTGAGCTTGAGGAGTTGAAGAAGACGGCTCCTGAAAAGGAAGAGAAAACATCTAGCGTTATTTAACTAGATAAAAATAGGGACGAAAATGAAGAAGAGATGAGGGATGATGAGATTTCTACCAACTCGGTATGGTATCTAGATACTGGAGCAAGCAATCATATGTGTGGGAACGAGAACTTTTTTTATGAACTCACCAAGGTGGAGGCCAAATTTGTGTCTTTTGGAGATGACTCCAAGGTGGCTGTGAAAGGGTGTGGAACAATTCGGCATATTCAGATTAATAGACGAGTTGGAGAGATTAAGGATTTTTATTACGTTCCGGAGTTGAAGAGCAATATTTTAAGCATGTGTCAGATAATTGAAAAAGGTAATTCAATTTTTATGAAAAATCAGGTACTGTATTTAAAGGATAAACATGGTCGTGTTAAAAGCAAAGAAGAACCGATTGTATGAATTGGAGCTGAAAATCTTGGAGAGAAGATGCAAACTCGGAGTAGGATGATGCACATGGAAAATCGAACGAAGGAAGGAAGAATTTAAGTTTATGGGGGAGTTTGTTGGGATAATCTTAAATTTTAGGGTTTTATTAATAATTTTGTTTAAATATTATTTTATTAGTTTTTGGGTATAGTAATATTTAGTTTGATTTGATAGAGATAAAATAGGGACACATAGTTATGATTTTCAGCTTGTCTAGGTACAATATTATTTTATGATACATTAAGCAAATTTTATTTTTAAGATAGTTGATATTTTATTTTTATTCCTCGTAATATTGTAAGTGTTATGGCTATTTAAAGCCCTTCAATTATAATGAATAATAAGACTCAATTTCAGGAAATTATTTGAGTGTGTGTATTGTGAGATTTTCTCAACATTGATGCCATTGTTTCTCAGCTTTCCAGTCGAGACACATCCACTTTGCATTCTGATGACCAACCGTTCATTTCACTCTGATGCGACTCCTTAACACCACATCTTCGTTTGGATGTTCCTCAGTTTGATGGAACATACCCCATGGGTTTGATCTTTAAGATATCTCAATTTTTTGAATACCATCACACACTGGAAGAGGATCGACTTCGGATTGCGTCTTTTTACATGGAGGGCCCAACTCTTAGTTAGTTCCAATGGTTGCATCGGAACAACATGATTCCTTCGTGACAAAAGTTTCTACAAGCTCTAGATGTTCGTTTTGCTCCTTCTTTTTATGAAGATCCTCGTGGTTCTCTCTTTAAGTTGACACAGAAGAGCTCTGTACAAGATTATTTGAATGAGTTTGAACGGCTTGCTAACCGCATTGTTGGTCTCCCTGCTACTTTCTTGTTAAGTAATTTTATCTCTGGGTTAAACCCTGAGATTCGCCGAGAGGTTCAAGCATTGCAACCACAAACTTTAACACAGGCTGCGGCATTATCTAAGTTGCAAGAGGACAAACTCAATGACCAGCATCGTTACTTCCGTAATCGTCTTTCCACAATACCTTCTCGACCACCGACACCCCTTTCCACACCATCTAAACCGCATTATAAAAAGTTGACGCACGAGGAGATGTTGGCTCATTGTGAGAAAGGATTGTGCTACAACTGTGATGAAAAATTCATCCCGGGTCACAAGTGTAAGGATCGTTTCTTTCTGTTAGTTGTTGTTGATGAGGATGATGACGTCCGGGGTGAGTCCACGCGTTTAGAGGCGATCCAAGTATGCTCCATTTGGAAGGTGCCGATCTGGGCCAGAGTGAAGCCCAAATAAGTTTCAACGCTTTAGCTGGATTGCCAGCCCCTGAGGTTCTTCGCATAGTGGGCCACATTTCTAACCAGCCCATTACTGTTTTGGTAGATGAAGGATGTACTCACAAATTTATCCAAGACAAAGTGACGTGTTTTTTGAACTTGGATAGTCAGCCCACTAACACATTGCGAGTAATGGTTGGAAACGGAACCAAAATTGAATGTCATAGCATCTGTCCAAGGGTGGAATTAAAAATGCAGGGTCATAAGTTTATGGTGGATCTCCATGTACTCCCCATCAGTGGTGCTGATGTTGTCCTTGGCATCCAATGGCTCAAAGATTTGGGTCCCATTGTTACTGATTATTCCCAACTCACTATGAAGTTTATTAAGGATGGGAAATTTGTGGACTTCAAAGCTAACGCCCCCCAAGCCTAGTGACATTTCGGCTCAACAGGTTAAACGTATCCTACAAACACATGGTGCAACAGGATTCTTTCACATTCATATACTACCGACTACACCTTCCCCAATTTTACCTAACACACAAATCGTCCCTACTCATCCTATTCCTCAAATAGCCACCCTCTTACACAAATACTCTCAACTTTTCCAGAAACCGACATCCCTACCACCTTCTCGTAGTATGGATCACCAAAATCCACCTTTTTCCCAATTCCTCACCAGTCTCGGTACATTCGTATCGATATCCCCATTTCCAAAAAGCAGAAATTGAGAAACAAATTGAGGAGATGTTGTCTGATGGCATGATACAACCTAGTCATAGCCCTTTTTCCTCCTCGGTCTTGCTTGTCAAGAAAAAAGATGGTAGTTGGAGATTCTGTGTTGACTTCCGAGCCCTTAATGCTATCACCATCAAGGACAAGTTTCCCTTTCCCACAATCGATGAGCTCTTGGACGAGTTGGAGGGAGTATCATGGTTCTCGAAACTGGATCTACGATAGGGCTATCATCAAATTTGGATGTCTGAAGTTGATGTTCCAAAAACTGCTTTTCATATGCATCATGGGCATTATCAGTTTACTGTCATGTCATTTGGGCTTTGTAACACCCCTTCAACGTTTCAAGCAACTGTGAATGAATTGTTAAAACCATTTATGCGTAAATTTCTGATTGTTTTTTTTATGACATTTTGGTTTATAGCAAATCCTTGGAGGATCATATTCAACACTTGGAGCTGACTTTCCAGCAATTGACACAGGGCACGTCTTTTTTGCGTGGGTCTAAGTGTTTGTTTGCTCAACAACAAGTTGAGTATTTGTGGCATGTGGTGTCCGCAGTTGGTGTCGCACCAAAACATTAAAAAATTCAAGCAATGTTGGATTGGCCACCTCCTACTACAATCAAAGCATTACGTGGATTTCTAGGATTGACAGGATTTTATATACGATTCATAAAAGGTTATGCAACCATAGTGTCCCCTTTGACAACACTTTTAAAGAATCACGCATTCCTGTGGACCAGTGAAGCTCAAGCCGCTTTTGACACCTTGAAGAAAGCCATGATTGAAGCACCAGTCTTAGCCTTACCCAATTTTGACTTACCTTTCGTTTTGAGACAGATGCATCCGGCTTATCACTGGGAGCAGTTTTGATGCAGGAGGGACATCCGATAGTGTTTCACAGTAAATCATTTTGTCCAAAGCTTATGGGTTCCTCTATCTATGTCAGGGAACTTCATGCCATTACAGCTGCAGTTAAGAAGTGGCGCCAATACTTACTTGGACACTCCTTTACAATCCTCACGGATCATCATAGCCTCATAGAGTTGATGTCGCAGGTTATCCAAACACTAGAACAACAAGTTTATTTATCAAAGTTGTTGGGTTTCAATTATTCCATACAATATAAAACATGGAGGGCAAATGTAGTGACAGATGCTTTGTCCCGCCCTTTTGATTTTGGCGACAACCAACTTCTTATTCTATCTATGTCTTGTCTTTTATTTCTGGAGGAACTTCACAAGGCTCTTCTTACTAGTCCTGACTTTGTTCAACTGTTTAAGGATGTACAGAACAACCCGAATATTCAGGAGCACTACAACATTCACCAAGACCTCTTGTTGTACAAAGACAAAATATGGCTCAACCGTGACAATCCCTTCATTCCAGTATTCTTAGAGAAGTTTCACAAGACTCCACTAAGCGGGCATACAGGGGTTGCCAAAACTTTATCGAGGCTCCAACACAATTTTTATTGGAAAGGCATGCGTGAAGATATTCAATAATTTGTTGCTCATTGTGCGACCCCCGCAGGGTTATTACAACCCCTCTCTATTCTAGTGGAACATTGGGTTGACTTGTCATTGGATTTTATTATGGGTTTGCCACTTTTCCAAGGATATACAATCATTC
This sequence comes from Vigna nakashimae, assembly GCA_034642375.1. NCBI lineage: Eukaryota > Viridiplantae > Streptophyta > Magnoliopsida > Fabales > Fabaceae > Vigna > Vigna nakashimae. The sequence continues at coordinate 34,141,570 of CM067758.1, forward strand.
TGGTGGTTGTTGATTGCTTTTCGAAAGGGGCGCATTTTGGAATGCTACCCGCGTACTTCATCTCGTTTAAGGTCGCACAACTCTTTTTGGAGATATGCTGATTGCCCTTCGAAAGAAACTCCAAAAGGTACAAGATCAAATGAAGGTAGTTGTAGATGGTAAGCGGCAGAAAGTGGAATATCAGGTTGATGATTAGGTATATGTGCGATTACGACCATACCGCCAGAAGTATGTTCGAGGTTCAGCTTATGAGAAATTGGGCAAGCGTTTTTATGGTCCCTTTTGCATACTTGAACGAATTGGACCTGTTGCTTACAAGCTAGAGCTGCCTTCAAATTCCAAAATTCATCTAGTTTTTCATTGTTCTGTGCTTAAGGCTCATCTTGGCCCTCTTCCTAATCATCAAGTTGATTTACCAGTAAACCCATGGTAATAGTCTGACAATTACTCCTATGGCTGTACTGGATTCTAAGATAGATAAGTCTACAAACCCTCCTGTGAAATTAGTTTTGGTACAGTGGAAAGGATTGGCCCCCGAAGACACCATTTGGGAAGACTGGAATGAATTGCAGCTAAATTATCACCTTGAGGAAAAGGTGACTTTCCTAGGGAATGGTAATGATAGCAATTCAGGCCCAAATGAAGAAACTAGCACTATCAACCAGACCAGTGCAGTAGCTGATTCAATTATGCCAATAAGGGTTCACAAGATGCCAAGATATTTAGCTGATTTCAAACTTTGATTAGTGAGGGTATGAGTGAGGGAATATTTTTGTATGAAGTGTCAAGATCTTAGTGGGTTTGTTATGGGTTTGTTATTAACCATGTTTTTGATATATAAGTGCTGGTATGGTATGAATGGAATAAGAGAGAAAGTTTCATCTTTTCTCTGTCACCAATTCTGCAGAAGGATCCTTGACCTCGAATCAAGGCTTTTTAACCTATTAGAACATCAATTGTGTATCTTTTCTATATGTTATACTACCTTTTTATGAGGGACAATGTCAGGTGCAAACTTGTATTATGGTGTGATGTAGTTATTTTAGACAATGGAGCAGACATTCTGGGATTACAAACTTTGTCTTTCATTTAGATAATCCAAACCACATTAGGTTAAATATAAGACCTCATGTCAATATTTTTCTTTACTCATTCCCTTATCTTGTTCTTTTCTATCGTTGGAGTTTTAGTGAGAAATGAAAGTTTGAGAAGACCTTAGAGTGAGAGTAACTAGCTAATAGTGACCTAATATCCTTAACCCTTTGTTCACTTGAATGGATTGGGTGAGAGTGATTGAGTGGATTTGAGAGGCTTTGAAGATATATTTTGTTGTTGTTTATTTGAGTGAATTTGGAGGTAAGTGAGAGTGAATTTGGAAACAACATTTGTGAGAATTAGTGTATGATTTGATTGATGTGACAGATTAAAACAAATTATTTCCAAATGCACTCTCACCTACCTCCAAATCTACTCAAATAAACAACAACAAAATTTATTTTTAAATCCTCTCAAATATATTCAATCACTCCCCCAAATCCATTCAAGTGAACAAAACCTAAAAGACTTATGCAAGAGAAGCTAATAATAATTCTCCTTGCACCTCACCTCCTTCTCCTTGCACCTCCCATTTTGCAATTTTTCCCTCATTTACTTAGTGATTTCTCAACCACCAGCAATCTTTCTAACTCTCAACAACCCTAAATGGTATAAACCCTAAATATCATTGTTACAGTACATGCACCCCTTCATTGTTATTTTTCTGACTTTCATTTTTCACTCCTTCAGTTCTTTAGTGCACTGTTATATTGTTTTCTTCAGTTCTTCATTTAAGATTAAAACCTAACAAAAAAAACATCAAATTTTACAAATAAAACAAAAATTATTAAAATAAAATATACTAACTTAATAGCAAAATAACACAGTCTAGGACCGAAACTGTAGAGACCCTAAATCGAAAAATACAATTGCAAATCGAACTGTGGTTGGCCTTAGCCGTAGTTTGAACTGCAGAAAACCCGGATTCGCACTTCCAAGTGCGTCGGCGGCCATGCACCTCCAAAAACTAACCGCAAATCCATCTGCGGTTACTGTATCACGTAGATCCAACTGTGGCGCAACCACATCCGCACTTCTAAGTGCGGCAGCCATTAATTGCAATTCCATGTACGGTCTGGCCTACAACTCCCGCCCAGATCAAAGCACATATAAGCACAAACATTTTATCATTTTTCCCTACCACATATACTAAAGAACAACCACAAATCAAAATAAAATAACTAACCTGGAAGTTGATGTACAAGAAGAAGACACCCTGCAACCACGACACCAACGATTGAAGAAACGAGGGACGAGAGCTAAGGCACCAGCAAGAAAAACAGTGAGCAAAAAAATGAACAGAGGGGAAGGAAGAGCACTCATGTTCCAAAAATGTTGAAAAAGGAGGGAGGAGGGCAGAATAGTAGAGAGGAGAAAGGAGAAATACTCAAGGGTAGGGTTTCACATGAGATGCGACAGAGAGGGGAAAGACCAGGGGTGTAGGGTTTAAAGTGAGACGCGGCTAAGAAAATGTTTCAATTTTATGAGTGGATGAGTCAACATTTTTAGAAAATCAATGCTCATTGACATAATAGAAGTAGAGTTAGGGGTGGGGGTACAGTTGGAATTAAAACAAAATTAAGAGGTACAGGATGAACTTGGTGTGGTGCAAGGAGAATCACTCTAATAGTTATTATGGATGTATGCGCGAATATGTATCGCATGACGATGTATTTGGAGTGTAAAAATCACGATGTACTTATACTATCTTTTATTTCTTTGTGTGTGTACATTGTGAAGAATAACATGCTAAAGGTAATATGCATGCACTCGTGTATCTCGGGCAAGGAAGAGTCTAATTATGATCTCGTTAAAAATTACTATGATATTTCCTATTGTTTTGGTTATGGTCAATGTTATATATGTTTAATATATAATGTATGTCTTAATGTCTAAGTCATTGTCTTTGTCACTATTCGTGCTAAATACCTATTTGGTTAAGCTGGAAGGTTACATAAGGTACTTCATGCCAAAGGCAGTGAACCTTCGACATTTTAGCAAAATTAATGTGTATCCAATGTAATCACATATCTTTATATTACAAGCCTATATTTGTAGTTTTCAGAATGAGCTTTGGATTAACGACAGCCTAATCATGGTCTAATTGTTGATAATCACATTTTACTTTAAGCTAATTAGTGTTAGCGGTAATCTCATGATAGTCAAACTGTTCAACCCATCATTGATAGATGATCGTCCGGTCTCTCACGTAAACATGATCGTGCAATCCTACAGTACACAACCCCTCAAGTCTATCTTAATGAACAAAGGGGTTTATGATGAATGGCCATCTTGGCGGTATAATGGGTGGTTTTTGGTTATTCATGACCGTGCGATGTTCGGGGCTGAACGGTTCGTGTTGATTTGGCCGTTAGGAAAAATGTTATGATTATTGATCTTGTGACACGTGGCAAGTTTGAATTTTTCGCGCTCCGGGAAACAAAACATTATGTGTTGTGAACTGTTAGATTTAACATGATCTGACGGTTGAGGGTGATCCGCTTGAGGGTTCCCTATGCCTATAAATAGTATTAGGCCTTTCGGTCATTTTCACTATTACTCTGTTCTACTTTTTGCGAGCAGAGCGTCCATCCTTCTTCTTTCTACTCAGGTAATAATGGCAATAATTGATCTTTTGTCGTCTGAAGAGTTCGTAGGGAGAATTGGCCGGGGGTATACGGATGATGAATCGTTCAGGTCAACTGGTTCTTCTTCCATTTTTGGATCAACCAAGTGGTCATCAAATTAAGTTGGGGATTAAGCAGATAATAACGCGCGGTCTATTACACGAGCAACCACAATTTTTATTGAGACGAATGTGGCCCTTGATACTAATGCATCCAATGAAGGGGAGCAAGATGTAGGTGCTCTCCCAATTGTTGTCGGTTATGAACAGACGTTGCATAAGGTGGGCAAGTATGATACTTGCTTTCGTTCGGGAAATCATCTTCACTGGTCTACCGAACGATTCCCCTTCATGAAGTCTCCAAAGGATGGTGACAAGTTTAACTTGATCGTTTGCAAAGGAAATGAATGGGTATTCCGTGGGAAGTAAGCTAGTCCTAAAGACTTTTTCTACATGAATTTTTACATGTTTAGAGAGCTCTTCATTCGTCTCCCTTTGGAAGATTTTCAAATGGGTGTTTTACATGAGCTCAATGTCACATCCACACATTTTCATATGAACGATTGGATTTTATGCAAGCGTTCGTGGTAGTGTGCGCGACCTTAGACATCACTCCCACCCTTGATGTGTTCCTGCACTTCTTTTGTACCTGCCTGATAGCTAAGAGAGGATGAGTTTCACTCATATTTGAGTAAGGGAAGTGACTATTTGCCCTATATGCCGCTTCCTTTAAAGGTTTCAAAAATAAGTTTCTTAATGTTGGAATAAAGGATTCTTCTCGGGATAATATTTTTAAGGAGATTGGTTGGCTTATGTTTTCGTTGTACTAGACAAGTAATCAATGAGGTTCACTTTGTGGGGCTAATCGACAAGCTTCCATGTCGCCTCTCCTATAGAATTCTTGTCAACCTCATCGATTATGATAACCATTGTAACGAAGTGTTTGGTAAGATGTTTATTTTGTTTGTTTTAGTTAATTGACCATTCTTGCTAAAATTTTTGGCTTCTTTTCAAACGTAATTACTTCCTACAATCCAAACAAAGGGCTTTTCAAGAAGTTGTTTGCCTCGTGCGTTGTTCCTAGCGTGTAGCCGCATGTTCGGCCTTCACCTATAATATCACGATGGTTGTGTTGGTGACCTCAAGGGAGAGGAGTACCACCTTGGATGTATGTGTGTGCATTGGAATGTTTATTTTCTAGGGGCACAATAAGAAGAGACCATCCAAACTCTACTGAAAAGTGGATTCACATAAAGAAAGGTACATAGTGAGTGAGACTTGACATCTGCATGGCATCGTACATCCTTTTTACATTTGCATATTGCATCTCATGTTTAAATGGAAATGTATCATCTTAACTCTAAGTTCTATGTTTGTTTAGTGACATTTTCAAAGCATACTGTGAATATCTATTTGTGATTGCATGTGTGTCAATTTTTAATATATATATATATATATATATATATATATATATATAGGGTTAAATATTGCGATTTTAGATTTTGTTCCTCTTTCAAACTTTGATACACTTTGACCCTTTTTCTTAAGGAAATTATATTTTTCGTCCTCCAAAACCAATGTCGTCAAAATTAGGTTGAGCTGGCTAACGTTTGACCACATGTGATGACATGTTTAATGGCTAACGTTTGCCATGTTGGTATTTTGCAATGGAAAGAAAGAAGAGTGATTTAGACCATTGGTTTATTAGCTTTAACCTAATGTCAACCAATGTTTGGTTAGAAGTGTGGTCTGTATGCAGTTTGGCAAAGACAAAACCATCATTTAAGCTGGAAATAAGGGTGAAGAGCAAAAGCTTGGAGTCGGTCTTCTTGAGCATTAGTGTTCTTGGTCATGTAAGTTGATTTTTGTTTTTCATGGGAATAGAGGGATGAATTGGGGATATAGGGTTTTGTTGGGAATAAAAGGAACTAAGTTGATTTACTTTTGAAATCATTGTTGAAGGGAAATGAAAGCTGACAGTGGAGGAATCAGTTGCACGCGAAGGAGCATTGGTTCTGGAATGTCCCAAACATGTGGATCCTCCTCTTATTTAGCTTCCAAAATTTGTGGTTGTGGGGAAAGAATGTTGTTGTTGAAGGCAACTACATTGAAGAACAAAGGAAGACTATGTTTGAGATGTGGAAATTGGACAGTAAGCGAGAAAATGTTTTACTTATTGTGATGAAGTTTTTATTAATGATTTGTAATTTTTTTGTAGAGTAATTCAAAATGTAACTACTTTGAATGAGTTGAAGAAGGAGAATATGAAATTCAAGGAACCTTACAGAGGAAGACTGAAAAAGTTGAAGTTTTTATGGAAAAGGAAAATGTTGTATTGGATATAAGGAAGAAGAACGAGAAGTTGAAGAGGAAATTAGAGCAAGAGAGATAATATTGGAAAATGATGTTGCTTATGTTTGTTTTGTTATGGGCATTAACAATGATGTTTTGTATTATGTTTTTGTTGAAGATAAATTGTAATTAGTATGGTAATTTTTAAGTGTTTAATTCAATAAAATATTGGAAGTTGAGTTCAATTATGCCTTCACTAGGTATATTATGTGCATTTGTATGAACATTATAGTTGTGATTTTAAATGAAACATTTTGAAGATATAAGTTGATGTTGTATCACATGTTTTGTAATGACCAAATCTCGTACCAAATGTCATTGAAGAACATAATAAGTTCATTGTTATATGCTTTCCAATATGGAATCCTAACATTTACTTCAAAACTTCAGATTATAAACATTCCTATTGCTTGTCAGTTTATCTGATACCAAATCTCATACCAGAAACCAGCACCAAGGTTCCCTGACAGGTTCATGTAAAAAATAATAAGGTTATCTGAAATTGAACATAGTAGGTGCATTTAGAAGTCAGATTCACAATATGTAAATTTATGAGATACGAATCCCCTTATGCCTTCAAAATAAGTAATTCCAACAACCAATTTAATGCACAATGAATCAAATGGACTGTGAATAGTTAATTTCACTCCACGACAACAATCACAAATTGAGAACAATTCAAAAGTTGTCCTATACCATTATATACGAGAATTCATTTGCCTACAACGTTCAAGTGGTCTCTTAGCACTTTAATAAACATTACATGTGCTACTAGATGACAAAAAAGTGGTAGAAAAATAATGTACTGACTACTAAGTTGTTCCCTAAGTGGGTCACATTCAGTACATAAAAGCATTAAAAATATCACATGCCTACACTAAAAGTTCAATTGCTACTAGCTTGTCGTACAATTTGTGCAGACAGTATTGTTGTGGATGTTCTTCTTCCCCCTTGACGACTAATTGCCCTAGTGGATGTTGTTCTAGCTTGTGATCTTGATGCAGCTCCTTCATCTATGGTAGTTCCCCTTCTTGATGTTCTTTCATCTTGTGTTGTTGATGCAGATCCTCGTGTAGTTGAAGTTTGTCTTCTTGATGTTCTTCCAGGTTGTGTTGTTCCAGAATTTCCTCTAGTCGCACTTGTCGTGGTCTGTCAAAAGAGTAAGGTAGTTAGAATTCACATAGTTGTAAATAAGAATTTAAATAACATAATACTAAGAATTACCTTGCTTTTCTTTCCCTTTTTACAACTTCTTATATTATGTCCATATTGATTGCAGCTGCTACACTTCATACTAATATATTTCCTTGACAACTCTGAATGACTGACATTCTAACATGAACAATTTACACCCAAATAAAACCAACAATAAACGAACACCAAAACTAAAAAATTACCTTCCTTCGAATCGCGCTTCTTTCACCCCAAATGCAACAACCACAACACCCACAACAAGCGCTTAAGCAAATTGATCGAAGACAAACACTAACAAACTCACCGAAATCGCGATTTTCGATTTACCTTCAACATAAAAGTAACTTACGAACCCTAATTTTCATTCATGTAAAAAATTCCCAATTTAACTAAGTAAGGAACCCTAATTTGCTTCAACTGAATTACTCACTGACCACAAGTCATCAAACATGTCATGAAACGTCACAAACGTTAGCCAACTCAGCCTAATTTTAATGGTGTTGGTTTTGGAGGACGAAAATTATAGTTTCCTTAAGAATAAGGATCAAAGTGTACCAAAGTTTGAAAGAGGTACTAAATCTAAATTCGCATGATAGTTAAGGGACTAAAAACATATTTAAACCACACACACACACACACACACATATATATATATACAACGATACTAGCTTAAGAATTTCATCAAATAGGTGGGAGACAAATAAACAAATTTGTTAATACCAAGAATTACCAAATTTGGCTCAACACATATTACCAACAAGAATTCAATGTGATTCAAGAAGACTCATCATTCATACAAACTCTAAAATAATAATTACATTACAAATTGAAAACAAATAGGACAAACAAACTAAATAACTACATGCAAAGTGATAAAGCGCTTCAGGTTAGAAGAAAAAATGAGAGGAGGGATTATTATGGGAAGGCAAGAGGGAATAATAGTGACTAGAAAGGCTATCTGATAACATTAATTTCTAACTTTTAATTGTGTTAAGTTTTGTGAATAAAAATCAACTATTCTTTAGCTTTTATCTTGCTTAACTCTCAACTATGTCTTGTTTTTGTTATTTGTTATATTTTAGTTATTTTATACTTGTTTTACCTTTAATCTAGGTTTAAATGCATGAGATAAGTGAATATGAAACAATTATGGTGGAGGAAAACAATCTAAAACTCAAGGAAACATGATTAGAGATCCAAAGATGAATTTTTAAGCAAATACCCATGCCAAGAACCACTAAAATCGCGCCCAACGCTGGAAAGTAGAGAACAAAAAAAGGTGTAGAGGTTCAAGACGTTAGATGACACTAAAAGGGTGCTAGGCTCCACAAGTCTCGTTGGCCAAGAAGACAAGCTTGAATAGGTGGCCTTGGATGGTCAAAAATACTTGTTGAATCTTTTGGCAAGCGTACCAATATCCAACTGTAGTATAATAATTTTTAAGTAAAAGTATCGATCCACGAGGAACAACTTCAATTAAATAGATAATTTTATCTCAAACAACATATATACAAGGATATAAAATCTGATTCATAATGGATTTTTGTAATTTATATTAAGTTGCGTGAAGGTAACATAATAACAACAAATAAGCTAGAGAAAATTTAATATGAGAAGTTGGGATTGAATTCATCTATCTCACTCGTTTGCCATCTGGATGAATATAAACATATAGCATTTAAAATTACTAATATTGATGCAACACACAAAAGTCATTTATACTGATTCATCGCGTATAAAATTCTTAAGATCAATTCCTTGAATATTGATTCCTCACATATCCAACAAATTGTCCAGCATTATGGTAAGGTGTTATAAACAATTGATAAACTGAAATTTATCCCTAGCATCATAGGATATAAAGTATTCTTGTTCATATATGATTTTATAAATACTTTCCAGTCACTTCTAAAACCCCCATTCATGAAACTATTGATCAGATAGAATCAAGCACTAAGAGTAGAACAAAAATACCAATATTGAATAAAAATAGAAAAGCTATTTATAAATATCACCATATTACATCCGAGTTCGAATCAATTACATTAAATCTTTCTTAGATTGGGGCGAAATGATACAAATGTACACAATTTAAAACAAAAGTGCCAAAATTTCATATGAAAATTTACTACTTTTTTGCACTTATCAATGGTTTATCAACTCTAAGCAATGGTTGTCGGCGTAGGGCGGTAGTATAACAGAGGTTGCTCTTTTCACATTTTAATTGATGGCATGTAGCAATACTGAAATGGTATTGGGTAGTGATGTCGCTGACATGACAAAATAAGGTAATTTATTCATACTTCTTATGAGGGTTTTGGCTCATTTCCTCTTTTGCATGAGTTATGTTTGCCTAAGGTGCTTAGGTGGGGCCTTTGAAGGTTATCAGGGGTGCTGTGAAGCTCTTTATTCTCCTTCATGGGTCTCCATCTTCATCTATGACAGTTTCCCCCTCTATGGGTTGAAGAGGAAGAGGGGTTGCGAATTGGAGATGAAGACACGAATGAGAGACACAATTGGAGTGTAGAGTAGATGCTAAGAACCTTGGGATAGGGCTTGCATCTTCTCTTTGGTTTCAATTTCTTCCCTATCTTCATTTTGTAAACCCTAGGTTCTCTACCATAAGAACTAAATTTATTGTTGAAATTAAATGTAATAAACTTTTTTCTTGTGTATTTTATTGTGTTAAAACATGTTTTTCCAATTCATGTTAATATTTGATTTCTATGCTTAAAGCTTGTTATGACTTATTCACCCATGACTTGATTGTTGGTTTTTGAGGTGTTGGAAATATCTTTTGAACTTATAACTAAAGTTAAATACCTAATGGAGATTGTATCTAGGGATAGAACATGATTCATTAATAACCTGAAGACTCTTAAACTTAATGCATGGTACTTGTCGAGGATTAAAGTTATTGGTACTTAATGAGTTATCATAGACTCAAAGTCACTAGGGATAAAATTTGAGTAATTTTGTGAGTTGACTGTGATACGAAATTGGAATTGAGATGATTGAGAATGTATTAGAATGAAATGGTTGAAGTCTAATTGTGACAATTACAAATACTTTATGTTAAATTTATGTTGCACATAAATTGTTTGATAAAAATACAATTTGTTGTTGTTTTTTTATGAACATTGTCGTCTAACCAAGTTATAGATTGTAATGATTGTCATGTGTTACATAAATCCACTCAGAGAGAATGATAAATATTTATTACTTATTAAGTGTTATCGACATACTTGTCATTTCACTCTAACACTATTCCTAGAAAAGAAAACACAATCACTATTGATAAAAGTGTTTGACTTTGGTAACAACCCAAAATTGAAAAAAAAAAACCCTAAATCCATAAATTCAGATAAGAAAACATAAAATAACAAATTGATAACAAACTATGAAGAATTGAGAATCAAACCCTTTAGTGAGACACAAATTCCCAGAGTTATAATATTGGGTTGTTAATCTATTTTTATGTGGGTTGCGAATATTAAAGATAGTAATTTTAAAAAATAAAATACAAAACCTTTAATAAATTAAAAATGAGATGAACGGTGATATTATTAAAATACGTAATATTAATAAAATAAAGAACAAGTCATATACTAAAGAATTTGATGAACATTAGTGAACTTCCCTTCGTGAACCACTTAAAACATATCTTTGTCATATACCTGGACACGGATACACAAGCTTCATCCACGTGTCTGTGCATCAGAGGTTTCGACACACCTCAACTTGAAAATTTTCTTAAATCTTTGGTAGTATTGGATATATATAGTAAAAAGAGACCCATACTATTGTTAGGGGAAATCCAACCGACCACTTGACCGTGATTAAGGTGGTAAAAATACATAAACTTGTTGGTTGTGGGTGTTATTCTTAGATGCTCACATAGGATTTCAAAGGCCTTTAGAAAGACCCACTGTTTTAATGAAGCTGGCTATGTGCCACCCTTATCATTGCATTCGAAGTCGGACAAAGAAAAAGAAACATTAAGGTCATTAAACATGTATTCGTACACAAAAGTAAAGTCAACATAACATGACAGGTTTTTTGAACACCCTATCACTAGTAGAACAAAATTCAACAAATTCTTCAAAGACATATACTAAAACAAGAAACAAATCCTTCACTGATAACATGGAAAGGAAGCCAAAAGTATAACTAACAACCTTCCCCTAAACCCAGAAATACTTGAGATCGTTAATGGGAGGAAATTTTGTCCTTTTACCCTTCTTAGGAGATTCTCTTCATGGATTCATGACAACTCTTCAAGGTAGGTTCATTTGAAGAACCCTCTCTAGGAATAGAGTCAATGTGACTCGAGAGTTGTCATCCACAATGGTAATAACCTCTGGTTCAACCAAAGCATACAAAACGTGGGTGAGTGTAGAATTTCAAATCCGTTTTTGAATTTCAAATTATAGTGTTTTACTGCTTAAAATAAGTTAATTTTTATCTTCTAATTTTTATTTGATTCAATTTACTTTTTTAATTTTAAAAATAATCCTACTAAATCTTTTTTGTTAGAATTATGCATTAAATCATTCTCTCTAAAAAATAAAATTAATTTAAATATTTAGACATTTTAAATAGAATAATTTGATGTATAAATTCTAACAAAACTCTAATGTTAATTTAATGAAAAAGATCTAATTGAATAATTTTTAAAAACTAAATGACTAATTTAAACCAAATAAAAATTAGTAATCTAGTTGAATCTTTTATAAGAATTAAAAGATCAAAATAAGATTTTAACCTTTAAATTTAAAATACCAAGTCAAAAAATCCTACATTTCAATTCTTTTGAATTTCTTTACCCATACATGTTGAGGTTAATCAAATTCTTAACTGTAATAACTGTCTTTTGACAGTAAGCTTTTGTATGTTTCTTCTGCTACTTATATTGTTTCATTCATAATGAGAAATTCGCTTTCTCAAAGTTCTCTTCTATTTACACCAGTCTTTGTAATATTCTTTCTCTTCTGCATATTTCGTTTAACAGTTTAACAGTGGTATCAAGAGCTCGATTGCGTGACCCTGGAGCAACGGTGAAGTTCAAGAAACTCATCAAGGAAGAGTCTCGTGGCAGCAATGGAGGGAGTAATTCATAGCAACATGCTGGTGTTTGATGGCAAAGGCTATGACGACTGGTGTGTCAAGATGGAAGCAATTCTTGGCTTCCAAGAAGTGGATGACGTTGTGAAGAAAGGTTTCAGAGAACCTTTGAAGAACGATACAGATGAGATGAAGAAAGATAAAGAGAACAGACGACTGGACTGTAAAGCTAGGATGTTGTTGCATCAGTGCATATCTGCGGCAAATTTTCCAGAAAGTTTTGAAGGCTGCCACGACAAAGGAAGTATGAGATATTTTGCAAGAAGGTTATGGCAATTCTGGAAAAGTGAAGAAGATTAGATTGCAGTCTTTACAAAGACAGTATGAGCTCCTGTGCATGGGGGAACAAGAAACCATTGTCGAATACATTGGGAGAATCCAGGTTATGGTGAATGCAATGAAGTCTTGTGATAAGATTATGAAAGATAGAGAGATAGTCGAAAAGATCCTTAGAACTTTAACTCCTCAATATGATCATATAGTGGTTGCCATAAAGGAGTGTAAAGATCTTGAAACCATGAGAACTAAAGAACTGCAAATTCACTAGAAGCACATGAACAGAGGCTGATCGAAAGGAGAAATGCTGAAAAAGGCATGAATCAAGCCTTACAAACCAGAACTGACCAAAAGTTCAAAGGTCGTGGAGTTGGAAGAGGTAGAGGGCGTTCAAAGGATGGACGAACTGGAGGCAGAAACACAAGCTTCTCCGAACAATTCTCTGAAGAAAATGGCAGTGATAAAAAAGAAGTAAATAAAAGAGGTGGAAGGCAGTCGAAGGGAAGAGGCAAAGGCAAAAAAGGCTACAACAAAAGGAATATCCAATGTTTCACATGCAACAAATACGGTCACTATTCCTCGAAATGTCGGCACAATGAAGATGTGAAGAGAATCAAGAATGGTGAATCAGCCAACCTTACGCAGGAAATAGGAGACTCTGAATCTGATCATGTCGTGTTGATGAGCACAGTGGAAGAACGATGTAAAAGATTGACCCAGAACAGGTGTAAGCGAGAAATGATTCATTTGGCGGACAAGTCTAACTAAGCACATGTGTCAATCATAGACAGTGTAACGCATGCATTGGGTGATCGAAGACACATGTCTTTCTCAGATGAAGTGCGACATGCAGCAAATGATGATGAACTACCTACACATGCGCTACTCTCAAATGACACAAATGGTGCAGTGACTGATGACTCATGCAACTGGTACTTAGACACGGCTACTCGAATCATATGACAGGGAGACAAGAATTTCTTGTGAATCTTGATTCAAGTATAAAGAGATGCGTGAGGATTGCGGATAATAGCACCATTATGACAGAAGGAATTGACAGAGTCTTGATCACCTGTAAGAATGGCAAGATTTCCTACATGAATGACGCGCTATACGTCCCAACAATGAAGAGCAACCTACTGAGTTTGGGACAACTCCTAGAGAAAGGATATATTATGTCCATGCATCAGCGACACATAGAATTGTTTGACAGCAAACAACGCTCAGTGATTAAAGCATCACTCACCATAAACATAACCTTCAAAGTGAATTTGAATGCTGCAGCAATATAGTGCTTATCGGCAGTAAATGATGAAGAAGAGAGATGGACTTGGCATTACAGATTTGGTCATCTGAATTTCAAGAGCTTGAGAGAATTAAATAGCAAAGGATTGGTGCTAGGAGTATCCCTGATAGATGCTCAAACTAAAATCTATGAAGGGTGTGCTATAGGGAAACAAACTAGGAGAAAATTCAAGAAATTTGCACCAAAGAAAGCAAAACAACCACTTGATGTAGTTCACTCAGACGCATGCAGCCATTTTGATGTGTCTTCGCTCGAAGGTAATAGATATTTCCTAATCTTTGTAGATGAATGGATTAGGAAATTTAGATTTATTTGCCGAAAGAAAAGAAAGAAGTGTATTCACATTTTGTCAAATTTTGTGCTATGGTGGAGAGGCAATCGACCTTGTAGATCAAGACTTCCAGAACCGATGGTGGTGGTGAATTCAATTCTGGAGAAATGAAAAGGTTCTGTGATGATAAGGGAATTGTGCATGAGGTGGTAACTCCATACACACCCCCACACAACAGCTTGGCTAAAAGGAGAAACATGATGCTACTTGACATGACAAGATGTATGATCAAAGGAAAGAGGCTGCCACATTGTTTATGGGGAGAGGCCATTTCTACTGTTGTGTATTTGTTGAACAGAAGCCCAACAAAGGCTTTGTCAAATTGCACCCCTGAAGAAGCATGGTCTGAAGTAAAGCCAACTGCACACCATTTGAGGATTTTTTGATCAGTGTGCTACAAACATATGCCAGATGAAAGAAGAAGGAAGTTGGATGATAAGAGTGAGACTCTTATTTTAGTTGGCTATCATCCAACAGGTGCTTGTATGATGTAGTAAAGAAGCAAATTGTCATTAGCCGAGATGTGATAGTGGATGAGGCAGCAACTTTTGACTGGAAAGAGGATCAGGCAAAGCCAGATGTTGTGTCAAGCTGGTTAGAAGATAAGAACTCTACTGCAGAAAAAGTTACAGCAGATAGTGGAATCAACAATAGAAGATCTCAAAGAACCAGATTTCTATCTACCAGACTTTTAGACCATGATGTACTCACTAATAATGATATAGCAGGTTCTGGTGATCTAGTTCATTGTGTGCTCTTAGCCGATGTAGAAGCCTTGACTTGGGAGTAGGCAATTGACATAAAAGAGTGGAAAGAAGCTATGTTGGAGGAACTGAAAGCTATCGAGAAAAACAGATCCTGGGAAATGGTGGATTTGCCTCAGAACAAACAACCTATTGAAGTCAAATGGGTGTTTAAGATAAAATACAAACCGAATGGAGAAGTGGCAAAGCTTAAGGCCAGGTTAGTAGCAAAGGGTTTTTTACAAAAACCTGAAATAGATTTCATTGAAGTTTATGCTCCAGTAGCAAGACTTGAAACCGTGAGATTGGTGATCGTTGTGGCCAACTTTAAAGGTTGGAAAATCCATCAAATGGACGTCAAGTCTGCGTTCTTGAATGGTCTCAGATAGACACCTCGAGCCTGGAACAATCACATCAATGCTTTGCTCATCAAACTTGGATTTCATAAGTGCACTGTAGAATTTGGAGTCTATGTGGAAACCGGTGGACATCAAGGTATGTTGTGTATCTGCATGTATGTTGATGATCTGCTCATAACAGGAGATTTGGTGAATGAAATTGAAAATTTTAAGAAAAGGATGAAAGAAAAGTATGAGATGACTGATGTCGGAAACCTGAGCTATTTTCTGGGACTGGAATTCAAGCAAACATCAGATGGTATGTTCCTACACAAAAGGAGATACATAAATGAGGTTTTGAAGAGATTTAGCATGGAGAACTGTAACAACACCTCAATTCCAATCATGGCAAACTTGAAACTGACTAATTAAACTGATGAGAGGAAGGTGGATGCAACTTTGTATAAGCGGATTGTAGGATCACTAAGGTACATCTGCAACAGTAGACCAGATATTAGTTATGGAGTTGGGCTGGTGAGTAAATTTATGTGTGATCCAAGGCAGTCACACCTAGTTGCTGCCAAGCATATTCTTCGGTATCTAAAAGGAACTGTAGGTTTCAGCCTTTTCTTTCCTAAGAAAACTGATAGCATGAAAGGGGTTTTGGAGGCATGGTGTGATTCAGACTGGTGTGGTGATAAAGTAGAGAGAAAAAGTACATACGGATACTTGTTCAAATACTTGGGAGAACCAATTTCTTGGTGTTTCAGGAAGCAAAACGTGGTTGCACTCTCCTTATGTGAAGTTGAGTACATCTCCTCTGCAGAAACAGCATGCCAATGTGTATGGTTGGAAACAATCTTTGAAGAATTGAAACTTGAATGTAGAAAACCAGTGCAGCTTTTAGTAGATAATAAATCAGCTATAAGTCTGTCCAAAAATCCAGTGTTTCATGGAAGGAGTAAGCACATTGAAATCAAGTTTCATTTCTTGAGAGATCAAGTTAACAAAGGAAGATTGGAGCTTGTATATTGCTCAACAAAAGATCAAGTTGCTGCTATTTTTACTAAAGCTTTGAGGCAGAATACATTTGAAAAATTAAGAGATTTCCTTAGTGTTAAATCCATAGAGAATTTGGATTAAGGGGTGTGTTGAGATTAATCAAATTCTCAACTGTAATAACTGTCTTTTGACAGTTAGCTTTTGTCTATTTCTTCTGCTACTTATATTGTTTCATTCATAATGAGAAATTGCTCGCTTTCTCAAAGCCCTCTTCTCTTTGCACCAATCTCTGTAATATTCTTTCTCTTTTGCATATTTCGTTTAACAGTTTAACAATACAGCCCATTTTACAATAAAACTTTTAAATTCATCAAATAATGAATTATTCTCTTACGTTACCGATCCAAGGAGACAATAAAGGAAGCCTTCAAGTCAGACATTATACAAACATCACAATCACTCCCAAGCATAAACTGCCAGATAATATACAGTAGTAACAGCATTCTACAAATTATCAAGGGAAAACTGGAAATCAGAATCAAAGCCATATTATTCCCCTACTCATTCGACAAAGAACAAATTTCCAGAAAGAACGGGCTATACTACAGATTACAAAAGTAATCATAATACAAGCGAACAAATAAATGGATATGGACTTCAAGAAAATAATTTAGTTACACCTTACTTTGGGGGAATTGAAAGATTGTTCTCAAGCATAAAGGAGAGATCATGCATCTGTGACATCAGCATCTCTACATCATCTTTTGACCCTACTGCAGTGGAAACATCTCCAGGGTTTTCTCTCTTGACATCCACTTCAGCCACACTAAACATGCAACAGATGCAATAAATTTCTATTTTTATAAAAGAAAATGTCAATTAAGAAATAACGTTAGTGAGAAGAGTGTGCAAAACCCACATCAATTATCCGAGGCATCAAGAGTATAAATAATTTAAAATTAAGAACTTCCAAGCCTCTAGTGTTTTCAGGGTAGAAAAAAATAGTAGTTGCCTACGGTGGAGAAAGTTGTCAAAACCATCATCACCACCTTTTATTACCTATCAACACATGAACTGAATAGCTAGTCTAGTATCTCAAGGTGAGTCGTCTTCAGCAAGTCCTTCTCAATCATCACCTAATATCATGTCCTAATCATGATGACTCTTGTTGGCTCATGTTCTCAAACAATCTTCCCGTGCTCGGTTTGGAAAGTTTAGTCACATTGTTCAATCCTTTGGACTGAAATGTAGTGAGGCAGACCACTCTCTTTTCTATTGTCACACAACCCCTTGAAAATGTGTATTAATAGTGTACGTTGACAATATAGTTATTATAGGGAATGCTGCTACTAAAATTGCTCAGTTAAAGGAACACCTACGCAATCATTTTCTGACCAACATCTTGGAAATCTCAAATAACTTGAGAATAATACAAAGGAATCAGAATGAATTTTAGGGAGTGACACCCCCCCGCCCTTAGGATCTCATACTTATAACAACTTTAGATACATCAAATGCAATGTATGAAAGGAAAGAGAAGAGAATTTGAAAAGCTATATCTAGGAACTAGGTGCAGTACAGCACAAAGCACACATCTTTACAATAAATTCTATTTAAGACTATTTATTCTAACAATTTATCATCATTCCAAGTATAAAAATGGAAACCTATTAATGGAGAACATCCCTAATTATCAATTGTACATATTTCCCCAATTACTAAGATCAAATCATATCTTTTACAAACAAGAAAATATTCTTGGTTCAGTCATTGGATTGGGTTTCCTTAACGATTAGACCTCAGGAAAACTTCCATGTCTAAACTTTATCCTCAATTGTCAGCCAAGTATTGTGGACCTTATTTGGTTTTACAACAGGTTGGACCATTGCCATTCAAATTACAACTTCCAAAACAACAAGCCTGCGTATCCAATTGACTCAGACTTTCCAGCAGTGGTGCAGGGAACAATAGTCAATGGTGGACCTTTGCCCATTTTAGGCACTAGAACAGTGAATAAATTGGATACAGAAATTCCTGTGCTGTTGGTGCATTGGCAGGGAAAGCTGTCAGAAGAAACCACCAGAGAAGATCTTTCCTCAATTCGTAATCAGTTTCTATTTTTCAAACTTGAGAACAAGGTGGATTTTGAGAGAGGGAGTATTGTTAGGAATGATCTTAAGGAGCATCTAAAATGGAAAAAACCTCTACAGGTTTATTATAGAAAGAAAAATAGGAGAAAGGGTGAAATTTAAATGATAGTAGACTGGGTCAAGTTGTTAGTTATTTCAGTTAAGTCTGTTGAAAGCCTTGTACATACAAGACTTCTTCCTCTTCAGTGTTTTTTTCAATGTTTTTGTCTTACCGAGTTTCCAGTGTGAAAAGGGGAGAGTGCTCCATTTGGGGGTATACTTTGTCTACCTTTGTTCTTGTGAGAGTTTTGAGAATCAATACAAAAATTATACAGTGCCTTTTTCTCGTTCTTTGTTAGGAATCTGTTATCTTCTTTTTAGTTCAAGAGATTCCAAACAGTCTTCATAGTGGATCTCAACCGTGTAGACACCTCTTTTGTTGAACTATACAATTAGCACTAAATGGTAACTGAGTGACTGAACTCAAACTCCTAAAGGTGTTGAAAAAACAGTCAAGTACACCTGGCACTCCGAAAGTGGTTCAATTGAACTACACATAGTTATATTAAAATATTGGAACCAACAAAATATCAAGTCTAACCTGTTGGAATAAGCAGCTTGAAGAGAACTCGGTGAACTACCAAACTGTCCTGGAAATAAATCATGCTGTGGAAGCCCGCTAAATTCTATATTTTGTGATCCGATTGACAAACTGAGTAAATTCGTTTCAGATGTCTTTTCAGCAGAAGTCTGATTTGCAGTTTGGTTCAAAACATTGCTGGAATGATCTTGCGTAGTGGCCAAGCTAGTAAAATCATTCCAATCGTCAAATGAATCAATATCATTAGTAGTCCTGGTATCATTTGTTTTGTTGTTGCTGTCTTGCCATTGGTTATCTTGATTCCAGTCAAAACTATCATGAGCAAAAGCATTAGTACCCTTTTCTGTTTTCATGTCATTAAGATCAGCAGTAACTTCAGCAGATGTCCCAGTCTGGGCAGTAATCAAGGTGTCGGAAACAACACTGGAAGGATTGTGTGAAATAGCTGACCCAGTAAAATCATTCCATGCATCAAACGAATCAGCCAATTTATTAGTATTCACAATACCAGTTGCCTTGGTATCAATGCCCTGCCACTGGTCATCTTGCATCCAATCAAAATTACCAGAAGTACCAGCAGCACTTTCAGCTGTTCTGGTATCATTACGATCCTGGGTCAATTCAAATGTATCAGTGTGGTTCATTATCTCTGAGTTGGATACACCAAAGGATGAATGTTGTGTATTGACTGAGCCAGTGAAGTCATTCCATGAATCAAATGAGACCACAGCTGCATTAGCACTGATGGTATCTGTTGTTTTATTATTGCTATCTTGCCACTGATGTTGCATCCAATAAAAATCCTTGTTGGAAGAGCTATTAGCATCCTCCGGTATTTTGACATCATTAAAATCAACAGAAAAGCCAATATTTCCAGTCTGGCCAGTTGTATTTGAGCTGGTAGCAGTACTAGAAGGGTCTTGTGTGCTAGCTGAGCCAGTAAAATCATTCCATTCATCAAATGAAAATTTATCTTCAGCATTAGCCACGGGATCAGTTGTCTTGTTATCACTCTCTTGCCTTAGGTCATCTTGCATCCACTCAAGATTTCTACTAGAACCACTAGCACTGTCTGTTATTTTAGTACCAATATGATCAATGGTCGATTCTGATTTCCCAGTCTCGGCATGTAACATAGAGTTTGAAGTTCTCGATCCATCACCCTGAAAATAATCATGTTCTGTGGATGCTGAGGGATTGAAATTGTCATTCTCCTTACCACCAACGGAATCTTTCCAGAATCCAGGTGCTGTATCCAAATCAACTTTAGAATGATCAATAGATTTAGACAATTTGTGAATAGGACCAGAACTAGCTGATGTAAAGCTGGCCTCCCAACTGGAAAACGAGTCACCACTCAGATTTTCTGCAGACCCTGAAGCCACTTCTGAAGCTTGTACATTCTGAAACAAACTAAGATTTTCATTCGCTTGGAATGTGTTATCTATAGCAGTACCCACCTGTCTTCCAGAAGTCAAGTTCTGTTCAAGCACATCTGAATCAGATTCTTTCCGGTCAAAATAACTATCAAGATCAACTCCAGCCAAACTTAATGAACTTCTTCCCAGAAAAGCTGCAGAATCTGAAGTACTCAACTGAGCTATCTCAGCCTCGGAAGGCCATCTAATTTCCAAATCCAGCAGTTCAGATAGGGGAATCTCATCTTTTGATTCATTCCTCCCCCTGTTCCATTCATTTTCATCCATCACTAGTGCCACCATCTCCTGTTAACCAATGCTCAGAGTTATCACAACAATACATAAAACACTTCAATTTGTTAATAAAAAAATAAAAACAACCTATCATCACCTTCAATACAAACCTTTATTGTATTGTTTACCATGGTAAAACTCCAATTTAGATTGGAAAATATTCTGGTACAAGTCTCTAGGGGATCCTAACCAGAGCATTCAATGTATATTTTCCGTTAAATAAGGTATTGAATATCTCCATGATACCGTTCAGCTCTGTATTGAAGGTTTTTGTATCCAATATGACAGAAAGTACTTTGTTGGACACCTTACAGACCTCCATGCATCTCAAGTAAAAAGTGTAAGGATGCAGAGAACACAACATGGACCCCATAGAGGAACATCTTTAGATTCCTTCCTTCTTCATAGGATTCTATGGTATAGAGAAAATTCTAGAAGGTATTTTTCAGATGGAGATTGAAATGGAGTTGCCCATTGATTCCTGTTATGCTCTCTAAAGTAAGCAAAAATTCTCTAGTGAAAACTGAAATTCGTAGAAGTTCATACATCATCTCTCTGGGTGGTCTACTATCTTCTTGAAATTCAAGTCTACAACCTCTTATAACTACACTAAATGTAACTAATAGCGATAGTTAATCTTCGCTACAATTTTTCAACATCGTCTAATGTGTAATGGCAGCTGAGCTCTACAACAGGTGTTGATCTAGTGATAATAGTTAATGGATATTATCCAACTCTTTGATTATATAGGAGTTTGCATCTCAATGGGAGGAGGATTGAACATCCAATTGTTGGAATTGTCATGAATACTAAAGCCAAGTAACATTAAATGTCCAGATCGGTGGCAATTGGGGTTTTCAATATTTATTAGGAAGTGTTTAACCTAATGCGAAAGTCTCCTCACAACTGAGTTCAAGTAAGTTAAAGCATAGTCACACACCACAAACACACACACACACATACATATATGTATGTATATAATTCAGAAACTCTTGATTATATACAAATTTCCATACTTATAACAATATTCTTGATTAAATAGGATCAAATCCTTATTGTTAGATATATTATATCTTTTATCTTTTAGTTAGTTTGTTATTATTTTCTTATTTGTATTTTGAGCTTAGCCCATATTTCTTCTATTATAAATAGAGAACCCTATGTGTGTATTTAACACAAGGGAGATTAGTCCCAAATATACTTTTTCACTATATTCAACATGGTATCAGAGTTAGGTTCTTTTGAGGAAAAAGTTTCTGGTGCCTCTGCCACTACATCCGCTGGTGCTGGCGGTGGCGCCATCTATTGTTGTCGGCGGCGCCGTCGTCTACCGTTGTCACTACTGGAGTTCTAGTTTCGATTGACGATCACATGATTTTGATTGTCTCGGCCAGACGACCATCATGTCATTAATGATGCCTTCATTGGAGCTCCTATGCGCTCTCAGCGCCTTTTGAAGTTATGGATTTGCTCCCTTTTTCGTCGTGCATGGTGGAATGTCTAGGAGTAATTTAGAACGTCGAGGTCGTTCGTTTTCTGTTTTCAGGTTCATCGTTGGTTGTTGCACGTCCCGTCTCCTCTCAGGCAGCTATTCAGAGCATCGAGGTTGCTCTTTTTCCTATTTTAGGTGCCTTGATTGGAGAATTTTTTATTTTTATAGTTTCTCTCTCTTTGTTCATCCATGGCTTCTTCCGCTACTGTCTCTTTTGTCCTCTCTTTTATCACTATTGCGTTTGACCCATCCATATATTTTTTTTTTACCATGGAAAAGATGGTTTTGTTAGTTTATTTATAGTCGTGGTGGCTCTCCAACAATTACCTCTTTATCCACTTATGGCATTCCTCAAGGGCGATTTGCAAGAAGAGATTTACATGGAGCAACCTCCCAGATTTGTTGCTCAAGGGAGTCTTCTGGGTTGGTATTTTGTCTTCTATGTCGTCTTGCAAATCATTAGCAATTTGGTGTCTCTCAGGTGCAGAAGCAGATATTTTCATTAAGTCTTTATGGATTATATTAGTAACAAGCTTGGTACATACAATTTGTATGCACCAGCTAGGGGGAGTGTCAGATATATTATATTTTTTATCTTTATCTTTAATCTTTTAGTTAGTTTGTTATTATTTTCTTATTTGTATTTTGGGCTTAGCCCATATTTCTTCTATTATAAATAGAGAACCCTATGTGTGTATTTAACACAAGGGAGATTAATCCCAAATATAGTTTTTCACTATATTCAACACTTATTTCTACAATTATAACACTTCCTCTCAAGCTAGAGCATATAGGTCGTATATGCCTAGCTTGCTACAAATATATCTTCGGTCTTACATTACTATAGACTTGGTGAATTTGCCAACCAATTATTCAATGAAGTTAACAAATCTAGTGGTGATGCTTTTAGATTCTAGTTTTTCTCTTACCAATGACAACTCACCTCAATGTATTTTATCCGATCATGAAAGAGTGGATAAGAGGCAATGTGTAATTCTACCTAGTTGTCATATACAAGGTCCATTTGGGAACTTTGTTCAAATTTAATCTCTTCAAGAAGTTGTTTTAGCCATATGAACTTAGAAGTGATTAATGTTACTGTCCTGTATTTTGCTTTTGCACATGATCTTGCCACAACATTTTGTTTCTTATTTTTCCATGACTCTAAATTACCTCCCACAAGAACATAAAAACATGATACCCTGAAGTAGAACATTTATTGCTTGATGACCCTGCCAGCGTCAGAATATGGCAATTTGAGGATTTTTTTATATTACAAATGAGGCCATTTCTACTAACCCTTTTAATATACTTTAGGATCTATACAATTGCATCCCAATGGTCTTAACAATTAGTGTTTAAAAATTGACTTGCTATGCTTACTGGAAAGGTAATGTCAAGACAGGTCACACTGATGCAATTTAGCTTACCAAATAACCTTATGTATCTCCTAGATCAGAATAATGTTCTCCTTGGGCAGGTACAAGGAGAGGCGTTTGATAATATGCCTGGAACTATTCTCACTAGATCAACCCACATTGTGGAGCTCAATAGTCATTATGCATAGAAGATGTGGCCATCACTTTCACAAAATCCTATGTATAGAAGAGATTGATATATCGCTGGAATTGTTCTCACTAGATATTCTTAGTAAACCAACAACCCTCATTGCAGAGCTCAATTGTCATTGTGCATTAGAAGGTGCTGCTATTACCTATCACTTTCTGTAACATTTCATGCAGTTATGTGAGGCTGTACACTAAATCCAATTTGAATTTCAAGAATATAGGGGATCACCTAGAGAGAAGATATACCAACTTTTATGAATTTCGATTTCCACTGGAGTATTTTCACCCAATGGTAGAGTGCATAACAGCAACCAAAGAGCAACTTAAACTCAACCTCGTCTAAAAAATACCTCTATAATTTTCTTTATACTGGATAATCCTGTGAAGAAGGTTCCTCTGCGAATCCATGCCCGGCTCACAGGTCTGCACCCTTTACTCGAGATGCATGGAAGTATCTAAGGTTTCCTGCCATATGACTTTGGCCAGAACAGAAAACAATACTAGACTGCATCAAAGATTTTTCTAAAAAATAAGAGCAAAACTTAGACGTAGTTCTTAGGAGGTTTTAGTATTACTCTCCGATCGAAATTGGAGTTTCACCTTGAAAACCAATACTGACATTAAAGGTAAGCATTTATTACACATATTGTCATGGTAAAATTCAAATTTTGATAGAAAAAACACGCTGAAAGCACCTATAGAACTCCATCTAAGATTTATTTTAAAACAAATCATAGCCTAGCAAAACGAACTATCATTTATCTACTTCTCTTTCCTATTTGCATTATAAACAAAAGAAAAACGGGCATTATGTCAAAACAACACCTACAATTTCCAATTTTCAGCATTAAGAACATTCCTAATAGTAGAGAAAACACTGAGATTGGTATTACCGATCCATCGAGTTGAAGGGATTCGAGTAGCCACCGATAGCCAATGGTGCTCTTGAATTTGATAGGTTCAGGTGGGAGGTCCTTGCGGGAATTCGTGCCGCAAAATACGCAGACGAAAGATTGCACGTCGCATATGAGTCTGCCATTGCAATTCTTACAGCGAAGATAAGACGGCGAGGGATCCAACTTCGATATTGTTTCGGAGACGGATGGAAGCTTCGGGAGCGAAAGATTTTCCTCCTTCTCGGGTTCGTACCACGAGAGGTTCGCCTCTTTGCGGAGCAGAATCCGGAGCTGCTTTATCTGATCTAATGGCATTTCGAACGCCATTGTGTAGGGTTTTAATTCGCAGTGTCTCTCGCTTCTTCTTCGATTCAGTGAGGAGACAAGTGAAGACAGGAAGAAAAACAATGTTAGATGCGATTTGGTTTGCAGAACAGAATTACAAGCTTGTGTTAAACGGTGCCGTTATGGATCAATCGAGTTTTCAATTTTCTTTTTTTCTTTTTCAAGAAAGGTAAAGAACAAATAATTATTTGTTTTAAACAATTTCATTTATATATAATTTGGTCATGAAAGCCGTTTAAAGTGCATGTTTTACATGGATTAAATGGAGTTGTTAATTTGAGGTAGGGTGAATAGGTGACTTTATCATTTTTTAAAAAGTTTGGTTTAATATTTATTTTGGTCTCTCGAATTTTATAGTGGTCTTACCTTTTAAAAAAAAATTTAAGTTTAAAAATGTCTTATCTTGTGTGAAAATGGTTCAAGTTAGTCTTTTTGTTTATGATGTTCGAAAGTTAACGGTGCAGTTGTCTCGCTGGCCAAATCTCAGTGAGTTGTCTATTTTTTCATTTTTTTAGCACGCTGAGGAAAAATGACGTGTCAATTTTGAATTTAAAAAAAAGTTGATGAGGTGGAAATGTTATGACGTGAGCACATCAGTAGCCAGAAGGAAGAACCCCCAAATCACAAAACCTGCAACCAGAAAACATAATGCAATCGCGACTCGTCTGATCAACCATCAAATTCCATCAAACCAGAATGGCGCTTTTATCGCAAGTCACTGCATTGCCAACACCACGCCAACCTCTATGTTCGTCTCCATGGTGAAACTTTGTCCTCCACCATCTTCGTTAACTTGTAGAAAAAACTAAATCACAGAGACCAACGGAGATCCTTAGCACCAAATCGAAACCCAATCGAGACCAGCGTTCCTCTACGCTAAACAAAACCTTAATCGCATCTCGTACTTGCAGAAAAACGTAACCAAGTCTTGTGCAGTTCGTCTCTTGTGCCACGATGTCATCACAAGCTTCACTGCTGCCACCGTAAGAGTTCATCCCGCCACTATGAGCTTCAAGCCACCAAAAGCAGCGCCTTTACCAATTCGCAGAAATACCTTCGCGGCACAGGCAAGCAACTTTTTCCTTTGCAATTCTTAAACCCTAATTTGGGTAGAAAGGGGCTGCCACATGCCAAGCCCTCATTGGTGCGTTCATCCTGAGTTAACTCCTTTTCTTTTAACCCTATGTCAAAACATTTCCACCTCATCAACTTTCTTTAAACAAATTAAAAATTGATACGTCATTTTTCCTCAATGTGCCACGCAAATGAAGAAGTGGACAACTCATTAAGATTTGGCCAACAAGGCAGCTACACCGTTAACTTTTTAACCGTTAACATTGAGTTGAAAATATTTACCTTAAACACTTGAGAGAAACACTATTAGTGCATCTGTGAGGTTATGTTATTTTTAAATCACCTCTTGAGCTGATTAATTATTTTGCCATACTGTGAATTGCTTGGATGATTTCTGTAAGTATGTGCTTTTCTTGATTTTGTGTTGGAAAATTTCTACTTCTTTCATCGGTCCATAATTCTTGAGAACTCTGTAAATTCTTTTTATTTTTCTCGAGTCTTTGTTTTCTGCGTGCTGAGTGTGTGTCACCTTCCTATAAGTCCTTTGAATTATTCCCTGATTTGTGTCTTGATTTTGCTCAGGAGTGCAAAAGACTAAGTGTGGTCTATTTTGATGAGTCAGTATTTTATTCACTTCACTTAGTTTATTGTGCTAGAATTAATCGAGGAATTGTGCTTAAATGTCCGGTATTTTTCCGTTTTTACTAATTGTGCTTAATTTGATCGGAAATTATTATTTTAACTAATTTGAACTATCTGAGCTAATTATTTGCATTAGTAATTGCAGGGAAAATTTTGGAAACACAAATTGGGACATTTGAAAGAATATTCATTTTCACACTGTTATTTAATTGAAAGAAGCTACACTGCATTGATTTATTTTGGGTGTTGAAGTGAATAATAAATGAAGCTTGGTTTTGGTTTTCTTGGTTCTTGGCTGGAAACAAAGTGGTGTCACGGCCAATTCATTTTTTTTGGGCAATCAAGCACATAAGAAAGTGGGGCCACCAATTTGAGAAGGGAATATTTGAGAAAGGATGCGCATGGGCTGAAGAAAAACACCACACGGCCATTGAAAAATAGGCTTGGTTTCTTTGATAAATTAAGCAAATGGAAAGAAGGGACCACCATAAGTTTCTCAAAATTATTGAAGACAATATGGAGAATTCACGTGACAAACACCAGAAGAATGGGAAACAAAAAGAGAGCATGCAGCAGAGGAAGAGGGAGCTCCATTCCAGTAGAATAGGAGAGTTCCAGTGGCCTTGGAGGCCTGGAAGAAGCTCACGGCTCTTCCTCTTTCTTTTCCAGTCTCTCTATTCTCAGTTTTAATTCCAAACAGTGCAATGTTGTAGTGTTTTATTTCTGAGCATGAAGCATGTAGTTTAGTAGAAGGGTGTTCACGGTTGTTTGATCATTTAATTTTAATATGTACTGTCACATTTTATTTCAAGTGTTGAAACTTTGATAAATTTCATTTTAAGTTATTTTATCTGTTGAATTTTACCGTTCGTTATTTCCTGCATTGCTATATTTTGTTGTTTTGTTTTACTGTTCAATTTATTTTCGAACGTTGTTTTTACCGTTTATTTTTACTGATGCTTTGGGTAAATTTTAATTAGACTGCATTTACGTTTTCTGCACTGCTGTTTTAATTTCCAATTTTAATTTAATTTTTCCTTTCAAAAACATCCACAAACCCCCCCACTTCGTGACTAATCTAAGACTGAACAACAAAAATTGGTCCTTGAGAGACGACCTAGGAGTCAAATCCTAGTACTATACTGCATTCATATCTGCAATCAACTTTTGTGAGCGGTGCGACCCGTTCATCAAAAATGGCGCCGTTGCCGGGGATCAATGGAGGTTTGGTTTTAGATTTTTGTTGTATAAAGTTTTGTTCTGTTAATATGTTTGTTTTGTGTGTTTTGTCTTGTATATTTTTGCAGGCGATAACGACACCTTCAACAAATTTTGGCGGCGTTGTCACTTCAGTTCCAGGTTTTTCGTTTTAGATTTTGCTGTGTTTTTCGATTATGTTGTGTTAATATATGTTTTGTCTTTTATATTTTATTGTGCTGTGTTCTGTATTTAGTTATTACTTAAAAAAAATTAAGAAATAAAAAAAAAAAATTTGTGTTTTGTATTTAGCTGTTGTTTCTGAAATTAATAAAAGAAAATAAAAATAAAAATAAAAACTGTAATTATTAGTCTTACTTGATGTTATGCTTTTGTATTTTTCTTTTTAAATCTTTGCATAGAGTGGAAGTCCAGGTTTGAGACATATTTTGAACTAGAATAGAGAAAATGACAGATTCTCAAGACTGGATGTATGACATAGCCGTAACCGAGCGATCTTCGGCTGGTCAAGTCCCTGCAAACCCTAACAGACACAACTTGGCCCAATTGACTGAACAGGTCATAGAGCTGTGAGTCCGTGACGTTGGGGTCGAGATCTCCGACGTAAAGCGATGTCGTCACGAACTGGTTTCCCCCAGCAGCAGCAGCAGCAGCACCGTTGGGACCGGGCATCGCATTCTGAGGCTGAACCTGAACCTGAGCCATCTCAAGCAAAAATAACAACAACTACACAAAAAACAAAAACTGAATTTTTCTTTTCCCGAAAAGAAATCCCTAATTTCCCTTTTTTTTCCTTTTTTTCTTTTTTTTTCTCTTCCCCCTCCTCTTGTTATTGGGAACAATAAAACCCTAGGAAGAACAGAAAAGCTAGCTAAACTCGGGTAGATGCATGAACGATAACGCAGACTTCAGAGAAACTCTTAAATTTTTTTGTTTTGTGTGTGAGAAAGGCGAGGAGAGGGAAGGGAAAAGAGAAACGGGGGTGGATGCGAGGCGGATAAGGAGTTGCCGCCGGCGGAAATCACGGCGGCGCGTGAGGGTAGGGGGAGAATTGAAATAGTGAGGTAAAGAGAGAGAAGCGAGAGAGCAGTCTACTAAATTATGTGATGGAAAGCATATCCCTGATTGTCCAAATTTGGCAGCTGCCACCATAACCAGGGAAGTTTTTCTATTCCTTCTTCCCTTAATTTTCTTAATTTGCGAATTAGGGGAGAATTTTGATTTTCTTAGTTTACAAATTATTATTATTTAAAAAAAAAAATATTATAAAAAAAAATGTGTGTTCTCTTTCACGCGTGTTATTTTGTTAATGTATGTATTGTAAATATGTGTTTTGTCTGCTGTTTTTGACATTTGCGTTTTGTGTGTTTTGATTTTTTGTGTTCGATATTAGGTCTTTTGTTTTGTTAAATTGTGTTCTGTTTTATTTATTTATTTAGTTTTTGTGTAAAAAAAAAAAATTATTATAGTCATAAGAGTAGAATTAACATGTAAGGCAGAGAAGTGAAGTTTTAGCAGAGACACTAATCTGAGTGCATTTATTGAAACATACCAAATTCGCAGTAAACATTCTGTCTTACATTGATAATAAAAATAAAATTCATAAAAATAAAATAAAGATGTCCGAGGTTCGATCATTATTGATCGTTAATATTACAGTCCAAATAAAAAAAAACATAAAACATAAAAAAATTAAGTGTCCTTATTACAGTACTTGTTCAAATTCTGGCCACACTCGGCCAACAGCAAAAACATAAAAAAAAAAAATAAACAAAACATTAAAACTGGAAGAATTCTCGAGCTGGTTGTGGTGGTCTAAGGGAGAGCTCCGTTGAGGGAGTTCTGGTTCGAAATACAGGAGGCTTTGGTGGAGGAATTTCTCGTTCATTTCTGTCGTCATCAATAATGATCGGAACTGGAAACAAATCCAGCAGCCTCGGTGCCCTCATTATCACCCAGTTGTTTTCTTTCAAACAAAAAAAATAAAAAAAAAATAATTAAATAAATAAATAAAATTGTGTTAATTATAGAAGTGGAAGTGAAAAAAAAAATTTAATAAAAATGGAGGTATGATGAGAGTTCTTACCATACATATACAGCGGCAGTTGTGAAAAGAGAGTGCCAGTGGGGTCTATCTCCGCTTGCCAGCGCCTGACCCGATTGCCATGGTTGTTAAACCAGCAGTGCACGTTATATTCGGTGGCATCTGCGAAGGTCCTTAGTCGAGACGCGATCTCGACGACTTGCGCTTGGCTTGGGTGTGTGACCCCATAGTTGTAGATGTTGGTCATCATCTTGATCTGATCATCTGTAGGACGCCATCGCTAACTAGTGTATCTCTCTGATTCCATCTCACTCGTCATCATTCCTCTTGAAATATTCTAAAACTTAAAAAAAAATATAAAAATAAAAAGAACAAAAACATAAAAAAAGAAAAACAAAACATAAAAAAAAAAAGAAGCATAAAAATATATTAGATTCTTAGTTCAATATTTTCTTTATTTGGTTGTTTTTGTTTCCTTTTCAGTTTATTTTGTCCGATCAGTCTTTGATATTTCTGTGTCTGGTCTCAGATCTGTTTCACGGTCCTTGCAAAAGGGTCCTAAACGGATCTACGTCCAGTTGTCCTGTTGTCCTTGTTGTTCTTGTAAATTAAGATTTTGTGTTTATTTTTAAGTGGGGTACGTGGCGTTGTTCTACCCGATTGTCTCTGCAATACCTTCAATCGAAGGGAGATTAACGTCTGGTTTCCAGCCTATATACCCCTTAAGTTTTTAGACAGTTGTGTTTTATGTGTTTAAGTGTTTAAATTACAAAAAAATAAAAATAAAAAATTTTGAAAAGGAGATGAAAGAAGCATAATCAGCAGAAGAAAAATAAAGGAAAGCAGGAAAATGGAAAAGAGGGAGAGCAGGCAAGAGATCAGAGAAGAAAAAAAATGGAAAGCAGGAAAGCAGGATGGTAATAACAGCAGAAAAAGCGGAAAGAAAGGCAGATCCAGGAGCAGAGGACTTACCTGGAGTAGTAGGCTGGCAGAGAAGCTCCTCGCGGATCTCAGACTCTTCAGTTGGCACGGTGGCAGAGGCTCCTTGCAGGACTCGTACACCTTCAGAGCACACGGACGCGGGGGGGAGAGGCTCCCTGCAGAGATCCAGACGCTCGAGAGAGTTGAGAGAGCAGAGAGAGAGAAGAGAGGAGTAGAGAGAGAGCAGGGAAGTCAGAAATGTTGCTCAATGCGGAGGAGCGGGCCTATTTATAGCCAGATTGCTTTCCACTGTAGCAACAGTTCCGGTCTTTGCCACCGAGACTGTTGTCACAGTACCGGTCTCCTTTTTCAGAAAAAAAAAATAAATAATAATAGTAAAAAAAATTTTGTTAGCATCTACTGATGGGTGCTAGGTGATTTGCACATCTGCTGATGGATGTTTCTGAAAATTTCTTCCCATTTTTCTACTTTTGTTGCACTTGTCTATATTATTTGACTGCTCTGAAATTGATCATCTGATGATTGCAACACACTGAGGACATTGTGTGATTTAAGTGTGGTCTACTGGGGAGAAATTCTGATTTTTCTGTTAGATTGTATTTTGTGTGTTAAATTTTTTGTTTTTGAGTGTTAAATTTTTTTCTCTTTTAAGTTATTTTTATCGAGTTTTGTGTGCAATAAATTTTACATTTTTCTTTTGATTTCTGGATGATGTTTAAGTTGTAGATTTTTCCTTCACTTACTTAATACTTATGGTTTGAAATCCTTGCTTTTCTCTGCTTGGAAGATGATTATACGTTTGAGAGGTTGAATTAATTATGACACAAATACCCTGTGTGAGATTTGAGCCACTTAATTTTCTTTCTTGTGTGTGATATGTATCTTGATTGCTTGCACATATGCCTTGGCTTGATTCTTTTTGATAATACTTGATTGATATGCATGTTTAGAAATGATAAAGGCATTTTATTTCTTGAGCCTCTTTAGCCAAATAAGCCTACCCTGTTATTATCCTTTGATAACCCCTTTGAGCCTATACTTTCCTCATTTTTTTTTTGTTTTAAAGCCCATACACTGACCCTAAGTGAAAAACAATGATTATCTTAACCTTAGGAAAGTCTGGAGCTATAAAAGTGTTTTATGAATAAGTGTGGTCTCCTTGGGGATTCTGATGAATTGGCTAGTTGGTTCCTCATCTTGTGCTGAAAATATGAATTATATCCTGTTGCGTGATAAAAAAAAAAAAAGAAAGAAAAGAGACAGGATGGAAAAAATGATGATGAGAAAAAGAGAAAAATGAAAAATAATTTTGTGAAGAATGGAGTCGAGCTGAGGATTGAATTAGAGGTTTGGGCGAAATTTTACTGTATTTCCACTTATTCCCCATTGCTCCTCTATTTCTTTTGGGCTATACCTACTTATCCATATTTATCCTCCCTTGTCCTTGGCCCCATTACAATCCTGAAAGACCTTTAGATCTGAACATGCATATGTTTTAAGTGTTGATATTAGAAGCTTTCCAAGTCTACTTGTGTTTGTTTTCTTGAGTACATTGAGTTGAAAATATTTACCTTAAACACTTGAGAGAAACACTATTAGTGCATCTGTGAGGTTATGTTATTTTTAAATCACCTCTTGAGCTGATTAATTATTTTGCCATACTGTGAATTGCTTGGATGATTTCTGTAAGTATGTGCTTTTCTTGATTTTGTGTTGGAAAATTTCTACTTCTTTCATCGGTCCATAATTCTTGAGAACTCTGTAAATTCTTTTTATTTTTCTCGAGTCTTTGTTTTCTGCGTGCTGAGTGTGTGTCACCTTCCTATAAGTCCTTTGAATTATTCCCTGATTTGTGTCTTGATTTTGCTCAGGAGTGCAAAAGACTAAGTGTGGTCTATTTTGATGAGTCAGTATTTTATTCACTTCACTTAGTTTATTGTGCTAGAATTAATCGAGGAATTGTGCTTAAATGTCCGGTATTTTTCCGTTTTTACTAATTGTGCTTAATTTGATCGGAAATTATTATTTTAACTAATTTGAACTATCTGAGCTAATTATTTGCATTAGTAATTGCAGGGAAAATTTTGGAAACACAAATTGGGACATTTGAAAGAATATTCATTTTCACACTGTTATTTAATTGAAAGAAGCTACACTGCATTGATTTATTTTGGGTGTTGAAGTGAATAATAAATGAAGCTTGGTTTTGGTTTTCTTGGTTCTTGGCTGGAAACAAAGTGGTGTCACGGCCAATTCATTTTTTTTGGGCAATCAAGCACATAAGAAAGTGGGGCCACCAATTTGAGAAGGGAATATTTGAGAAAGGATGCGCATGGGCTGAAGAAAAACACCACACGGCCATTGAAAAATAGGCTTGGTTTCTTTGATAAATTAAGCAAATGGAAAGAAGGGACCACCATAAGTTTCTCAAAATTATTGAAGACAATATGGAGAATTCACGTGACAAACACCAGAAGAATGGGAAACAAAAAGAGAGCATGCAGCAGAGGAAGAGGGAGCTCCATTCCAGTAGAATAGGAGAGTTCCAGTGGCCTTGGAGGCCTGGAAGAAGCTCACGGCTCTTCCTCTTTCTTTTCCAGTCTCTCTATTCTCAGTTTTAATTCCAAACAGTGCAATGTTGTAGTGTTTTATTTCTGAGCATGAAGCATGTAGTTTAGTAGAAGGGTGTTCACGGTTGTTTGATCATTTAATTTTAATATGTACTGTCACATTTTATTTCAAGTGTTGAAACTTTGATAAATTTCATTTTAAGTTATTTTATCTGTTGAATTTTACCGTTCGTTATTTCCTGCATTGCTATATTTTGTTGTTTTGTTTTACTGTTCAATTTATTTTCGAACGTTGTTTTTACCGTTTATTTTTACTGATGCTTTGGGTAAATTTTAATTAGACTGCATTTACGTTTTCTGCACTGCTGTTTTAATTTCCAATTTTAATTTAATTTTTCCTTTCAAAAACATCCACAAACCCCCCCACTTCGTGACTAATCTAAGACTGAACAACAAAAATTGGTCCTTGAGAGACGACCTAGGAGTCAAATCCTAGTACTATACTGCATTCATATCTACAATCAACTTTTGTGAGCGGTGCGACCCGTTCATCAGTGGGCGATAGTCAGGGATATTCACGTCGACACTACAGATGAGGGGTACAAGATAATTCTTTTAAAAGTTCTTAGATATGAGTGGGCCACACACGAGGTTCGCGAGTATGCTACCTGCTTCCAATGGGGTAATGATATAATGGACCTTGTCGACCAAACTTACAATATGAGGGATGATATTGATGATAATGTTGTGCATCTCTAAATGTGTTGAGGCAACGAACGAGTCTGCCATAGTCAGGACAATTCGAAGTTAGGCTTATTTTTTGCTTACCCATGTTTCTTTACAGACCTATTTGTGCCCACGATGTTCAAAGACTTTCAAGTTGGGGTCCTACGGGAGTTGAAAGTCATTCCCACTCAACTTCATCTAAACACATGGGTGTTCATGTAAGTGTTCGATATTTTGTGCAAGACTTTAGGCCTAACTCCTACCCCAACTTTATTCCCCCATCATTATCGCACTCGCCCTATTGCTTGAAAGAGGTGGGTTTCTTTAATAAACGAGACTGATTGAAAACCACCTCACATTCGCATATTTAGTTAAAGGTACTGCCCTAGGGCAGGCGTTGTAGGGTGCTAATACCTTCCCTACACGTAACCGACTCCCGAACTTAGAATCTCAGTTTCGCAGACCATGCCTTATCATTTTATGGTTTTTCCGTAGTTTTCCAGAATAAACTATGGTGGCGACTCCAAATTTCTTTTTTACAAAAACGTTTTTATTCTTTTTCCACGGATCGTCGTCCCGTCGCGATCCCGGTTGCGACAGATGGCGACTCCACTGGGGAGGGTCAGAGAGTCAGGCCATTTAATTAGATAAGCGAATTCGATGTGGTTTTTCTTTGTGTTTTTATTCCCTTTTTCCTTATCTATGTTTGATATTTGGAATAATTGCATGTGAGTTTCTTTTACTTTTTCTTTATGTTTGAAATAATTGTTCCTTATCTATGTTTGATATGTTTACTTATTTGTGTTTATTTTTGAAATTGTTGTTATAATCTCCCTCTACACAATATGCATATCATGAGTGAGACCCTATACCCGGGTCTGAGTGCAACTTAGAAATAGAGGGGTTGTGTAGCGGTGTCACTCTGGGATGTACTTCCTGTTTGGCTATCGTGAGAACCCCAGCCAGAGTCTTTTCTCTTCATTTGTGTCTCCGCATCTAGTTGATTACTCTGACTGTTGTGGAGAAGCAGTGAAAAGAGCCATAGCTCTGGTGGCCTTGATTTAAGCATTAGGGAGCTATCCTTGTGAGTGCATCTATTCGGCCTTAAAACTTTAAGTCATTCAACCTCTGATAAGGCATGGAGGGGAGACTATTTTGTTTCAGTTTGTCTGTCATTTTTACAATAAATGTGTCTTGTTTCTTTTGATAAATAAAAAAATATAAAAAAAAAAGATTAAAATTGATTTTGTTTTCGGGATCATTCAAAAAGCAAAAAATTAGAATTTCTTCAAAATATTGTTGGGGCGTGAAAAATCTTTTAAAAAATTTTAAAGTGTACATATTTTGGGGCAATGTAGATCATTGTTTTTATTTTCTTGACATTATTTTTCATACAAATAAAATGTGAATTGTTGTTCTTTCAAAAAAAAAAATCGTTTTGAACATGCAATATTTTCGTTTCAAATAAAATTATTTAAATTTTTCTCACATGTATATATGTATTTTTCTTAAAAATAAAAAAAAAAAAATAAAAAAAAAAAAAAAACGGCTAATTTTTCCACGACATCCCTAAAGGATTCAAACCAGTGGCGAAACCATGGAGAACCAAGGAGAAGTTCAAGAGGGAATGAAAGCCAATATCAACCAGTTGAAGGAACAAGTGAGTCAAATCTTAGAGGCCTTGAATGCCTTACAAAGCCCTGAAGATTCGTGCGCACAACGATCACAACAAAGAGTTCCAGAGACACAAACTTTCCCTTTCAATGGTTGTCCCCCGAATTATACTCCACCCTCAGAAGTGGACTTGAGACATCTCGACCCTAAAAAAGGTCAAAGGGAACACAGTTGAAGTAGGAAACTAGTTTGGGGGCAACCACCTGAGTTGAAATCTTCTCACCATGTCATCACATCAATGTTGAGGTTGTCAGGCACAAATTTGAAGAACTGTAAAAATTGTGAAAGCCATAGAAGGTGGATGAAATGCCAAGTTTGAAAATGTTGCAAAGTGAATAGCCTCGGATCTGATGGTACTTCCAAAATTCAAGTTTCCAGAGTTTGAGAAATATCGGGAAAGAGCTTATCCCTGGAGCCATCTATGGCAAGAAAATAATGGTTCATGCATGTGATGGAAAATTATTAATTCTTCTGTTCTGAGAGATTGGCTGGCATTGCCTCTAATGGGAGTACTCATCTCGAACCTTGATGCATCGGCCTAGGGAGAATCTGGTGGATGGTTTTCTTGAGACAGTGCAAATATAACATTTATGAGACATCTCATAGAACATGATAGAGAAGGAGTATGAATCATTCAGAGAATATGTCCAAAGATGGAGAGAAATTTCTGCTCAAGTAGAACTGCCTCTGAGCAACAAGAAGGTCACTACTGTATTTTACAACCACCATGAACAATTGATAAGCAATGAGAGGTTGAAGGTGGAAGAGTCTCTGACAAGGTGTAGAGCCGAACCAAAGTTCAGAAACGCTTGACGCAAGCACACAATCACCCTATGGACAACACAGAGCACCTCCCTAAGAGCACAAGCGGACGTTCGTCCACCGAGTAGAGGAGGACGTTCGTATAGCACATAGAAAAGGACGCTCGTCCAGCACAGAGAAGCGGACGTTCGTCCAGCATATTGAGGTGGACGCTCGTCCAACGTGGAGCAGTGGACGTTCGTCCACATATTATAGAAGGACGCTCGTCCTGAAAAGCGAATTGGACGCTCGTCCAGCCCAGAGAAATGGACGCTCGTCCAACGAGGTGAACGGACGCTCGTCCAGTTTTTGAAGATGACGTTCGTCCATCCATACGAAAGTGGAGTTCGTCAGACGAATAGAGTTGGACGCTCGTACATCAAAGAGAATTGGACGTTCGTCCAACGTGGAGAAGTGGACGCTCGTTCCGCACTATAGATGGACGCTCGCCCCCCAAATATAGTTGGACGCTAGTCCAAGTAATAGTCGACGCTCGTCCTTCACATAGGCGCTCCATCCAAAGCATCAAGACGTTCGTCCATCTAAACAGCAGTGGACGCTCGTCCTTGGAGTAGGACAGTAGTGTACGCTCGTCTAATATGCAGAAGCGGACGCTCGTGAATCTAGCAGGGGCGGACGCTCGTCCCGCAACAGTGGACGCTCGTCCATCAATAGTGGACGCTCGTCCCACTTCCAGAAGAGGACGCTCGTCCCACTTCCAGAAGAGAACGCTCATCCAGCACTCGAATGCATGGAAGAGGACGTTCGTCCTGGAACCGCGAGCCATTCGTCCTAGAATGGACACTTGTCCTAGAAAATGCTCAATTGGACACTCGTCTACCAGATTGAGGAGGACGCCCGTCTAAGAAGTTGACGCTCGTCCAGAATGGAAGTGGACGCTCGTTCAAGCAGGGCGCGACAGTTACAGATGTGTATATTTA
Source organism: Vigna nakashimae (assembly GCA_034642375.1). Lineage (NCBI taxonomy): Eukaryota > Viridiplantae > Streptophyta > Magnoliopsida > Fabales > Fabaceae > Vigna > Vigna nakashimae. The sequence continues at coordinate 34,179,332 of CM067758.1, forward strand.
ATCTGAAGACGCGAAGGGAAAACAGGTCTTTGTTCATTGGAAGCGCAATTTCATGAGAAAGATAAAGAAAAGAGCTAATTCACATTTTACTGCCTATCCTCAAATGTCGTATTTCCTATTCACATTTTACAATCATGATGAGGAGGTCGACAACTTCACGACGCTCCCCATGTCCCATACCGAGCTATTGATATATCTTCTCTGCAGTAACCTCATCAAGGATTTGTCCAACAAGGCCTACATGACCCCATACCCAAAGAGCTAGGACATGAATATCAGTTGTGATTATCATGGAGGACCGCGTGGACACTCAACAGAAGCATGCAAGGCTTTCAAACATAAAATGCAATCTTTGATCAATTCAGGATTTTTTTTAAGTTTGAAGAAAGTCAATTGAGCGTCGTGGCAAGGCGTGAGTTCGCCTCTGCAAACGCCATGGACAAATGAAAAGGACCCTAGTACTATCTGGGAAAGCATGGGTTATTGTAAAAGGCGACACTGATGTCGTTTTTACTCATGTTTTGGATTGTTTTGCTATGAGGGCTATGTGCATTGATATCATGTTTCAATCCATCACTCTTAAGGTGAATTTTTCATTACGAGGAATCTTCAAGGTTTACTGGAAATCATGTCCTAATAGGATGTCGTAGAGAAAACAAAACCGCGAAAAACAATAAAAAAGGGGGATGTCATCAAAATTTCAAATTGTTCAATCTATTTTACGAGTTCTTTGTTCTTCTCTTCCCATTTCATTGTCTCATACGCATAATGGTTCAAATTTTGCTCATGACGTTCACTTCAGATCTCATTTTATTCAAGGTCCTTTTCCCTTATTCTCTTTGTAAATAAATTATTTTCTTTTGAACCCATTTACTCATTGTTTCATACAAATAATTTTGAGATTTACTTCAATTCTCATCTTTCAAAGTTAATTTTCCTTATTTTCCTTCATCGTAAATATTTTTAAGGTTCTCCGCTTCATTGTTTCAAAAGGTTTATTGGAATTTTTGTTTAGGCTGAATGGATAAAAAAAAAAAACAAAATCTAATTTATTTCATCATCAAAGCAAAATTACAGTAAGGACAGAGGGAAGGTTTTGAACAAGGATACCAATTTGAATATATTGAAACGATCTTGACATCAGAAAAAAAAAAAAACAGGTAGATCTAACGGATAGGATACAAAGTTACCTGACCGTACCAAGGGTCCAAAAAAAAACAACATAAAAAAAAAAAAAAACATAACAAACATAAAAATAAAGATGTGCAGAGTTCGACCACTGGTGATCGTTAGGATTACAGTCCGGGGAAAAGATAAAACAAAAAAAAAAAACTTAAGTGTCCATGTTACAGTCCTTATTTTGGCCCACTCGGCCAACAAAAACATAAAAATAAAAAATAACATAAAACATTAAAACTGGAAGAATTCTCGAGCTGGTTGTGGTGGTCTAAGGGAGAGCTCCGTTGAGGGAGCTCTGGTTCGGAATGTGAGAAGCTTGGGTGGAGGGATTTGTCTCTCATCTCTATCATCGTCAATGATGATCGGAACGGGAAACAGATTCAGCAGCCTCGGTGCCCTCATAATCACCCAGTTGTTTTCTTTCAAACAAAAAAAAAAATAATAAATAAAAAATAAAAAATAAAAAAAACTTGTGTTAATAATAGAAGAGGAATGGAAAATTCAATGGAGGTGTGATCAGAGGTCTTACCGTACATGTATAGCGGCAGTTGTGAAAAGAGAGTGCCAGTGGGGTCTATCTCCGCTTGCCAGCGCTTGACCCGATTGCCGTGGTTGTTGAACCAGCAGTGTACGTTGTATTCAGTGGCTTCGCCGAAAGCCCTTAGTCGAGACGCGATCTCGACGACTTGCGCTCGGCTTGGGTGTGTGACCCCATAGTTGAATATTTTGGTCATCATCTTGATTTGATCGTCGGTTGGACGCCACCGTTGACTGGTATATCTCTCTGATTCCGTATCACTCATCCTTCCTCTCGTAATATACAAATACTTTAATAAAAAATAAATAAACGTAAAAAGAACAAAAACAAGAAAAATAAGCATAACATAAATAACAATAAAAAAAAAAAAAATTTAAGTGTTTTCTTTATTTATTCTTATTTCCTTTTAGATTTATTTTGTCCGGTCATGCTTTGATGTTTCAGTTTTTGGTCTCAGATCTGTTTCACGGTCCTCGCAAAGGTTCCTAAACGGATCTACGTCCAGATTGTCCATGTCCATGTCCTTGTGTTCATACGAGTATTTTTCTTTTAAGTTTTCTGTTTTTATGGGGTACGTGGCGTTGTTCTACCCGATTGTCTCTGTCATACCTTCAAACGAAGGGAGATTAGCGTCTGGTTTCCAGCCTATATACCCCTTATCTTTGTTAAGACAGTGTGTTCTTAGAGTTTTTTTTAGAGAGAAAAGTAAAAGAGGAAGAAGAAAGCAAATAAGGAAAGCGAATAAAGAAGCAGAAGTAAATAACAAGCGGAAAGTAAAGAGGGGAGTAAAAATAAAGTGCTATGAAAGTAAATAGCAAGGTCGGAAAGCATAAAAAAGAATAGAAGAGCATAAGGGAAAGGAAAGCCGAAAAGTAAGAAGAATCGGACAGCATAACGGAAAGAAATAAGCACAAAAGATGAACGGAAAGAGTAAAAGCAGGGAAATCGAAGAAGGAACAAGAAAGAAAAGCAAGAACGAAAAAACTTAAGGGAAGGAAAGGGAGATTAAGAGTTCAGAAGACTTACCCGGAAGCGGATGGTACACAGGAAGAAGCTCGTTGGAGGACTCGGAGGCCTTCGAAGGCAGGGACGGAGAAGCCTTGCAGATCTCAGACGCTCTCGAAGGACGCTCAAGAGGGAGAGAGAAGGAGGAAGATAGAGAGAGAAAGGGAGAACAAGAGAGAGAGAGAGAGCAGAATGAAATGTCGCCCAACGCGGAGGAGCTCTCGACTTATAGCCAAAAGTTCTGGCACTGTGTCCACAGGTCCGGTCATTGCTACCGGAGACATCCACAGTCCCGGTCTTTCTGAATTCAAAAATAAAAAAAAATTGAAAAAAATTGAAAATCTGAAAACGGGTAGGGTTTTGTTGGGTCGATCCGGCCCAATACAAGACTTCTCAGATGATCCGATTTCACAAAAAAAAAATATAATAAAACAAATATAAAAATGTAATAAATAGAAAATTTTCAAAAAAATAATAATTGGAGTGATGTAAAATTTGAAGTGTTCAAAATTGTTTTTCATTTTCATGATAAAGGACATTTTCAGGTTCATTGGGCCTCATTGTCAGGTTAACTTTCTTTGAACCCAATTCTTCTGAAAAATAAATTTGAGTGAAGAATTATTTTGGCATGTGTGTATTTTCACATCACACCATTTTGTTTGATTTTATTCCTTCTTCTTCTACGTTTTGAATAAATCTAAAAATAAAAAATATTGAGAAAAAGGAACAGTGCTCGAGCCCATTAGGCCCAATGGCCTTCATGGTTTTTTTCTCGAGTCTACTTCTTTTGAAAATATGTCAAAAATATTTTGTCTTCACATTTTGCTGTTGAATGATGTATCATTCTGAGATTTGTCAAAAAAAAAAAAAAAAAAAAAAAAAAAAACATTTTAGTGCAAGAGCGTGAATAGTAGTTGTCGAACCCATTTGGGCCCATTTTGAATATTTGTTTTTCCTTAGCTTGTTTTCTCAAGAAAAAAAGGTATATATAAAAAATATTTCCCTTGCATAATTTTCACATATGTCATATTTCATTTACAACAAAAAAATGTAAAAATCAATTTCAGTTCCTTGATTCGCTTTGGTATTGGGTTTGTCAGGCCCATTAAGCTTACATTACCGTGCATTCATTTCAATTTGTTTCAGATCCAAGTTTGACCCAAGTTTCTCTGTAGTCTCGTAAAATAAAGGTCGAATAAAACATAAGAAAATCAAAATCATATCTCAAAATTCAAATTTTCAACAGTATCTTTCCAATACAATTATCAAAATTATCATGTGTGATTTTCTCTGAATTTTTTTGCCAAAAAAAAAAAACTGAGAATGAAAGATGAACAGTTTTTGAGCCCACGTTTTTCTGGAAAAAATAAAAAATACATGTTTATGTAGATTTTGTGTTTTCAATTAATAATTTCCCTTTCCATTTGTGTGAACAAGTATTTGTGCAAAAAATAAAAATAGAGAAATTCAGACCCTTGTCTGAAGATTTGGTCATGGTTGTAAAAAGAATAGTGTTGGGCCCATTGAGTCTAGTAATGTTGCAAAATTTTCTTGTGAAATCCTCTGATAATGAAAAATGGAAAAAATAAATTTCTTTTAGCTTGTTTCATAAACTATGAAAAATGAAAAAATGTGTTTTCTTTGTCACCTTCTTGTGTTAAGTTCATACGGCTCAGGTCATCTGATCCATTGGGTCAATGTGCCTGGTAAGTCCAGCTTTCTTCTTTGTTACTTCTCCTCAGGTCCGATCCGATCTGGATTTTCTCGTGTCGAAAAGTAAAAAATAAAAAAAAACAAAAAAAATAATAAATAATAATCAAATCGAAATATGTTTTTTTGAAGATGTTCAAACGTTTTTGGCCCAACTCGGCCCATTACATGCATATTTCTCATTAATTTCTATTTTCTAAAAGATAAAAAACACAAAAATATTTTTCTAATATGCTTAATATTTTTCACATTGTGTAAATAAAAAATGATTGAATAAAAAAAAAACATTTTTATTTTTCAAACGTTTTTCTAAAATCAAGTTTTCTCGTATCAATTTTTGCATTGCTCACCAAGCCGAGTTTCTGCACTGGTTCCCAAGCTCATTTTCCACATTAACCCAGAAAGTTCATTTTTTTTCATAATGGCTTGCAAAGCCCAGTTTTCGTGCTGGCTCGCAAGGCCCAAATTCCACAATGGCTGAAAAATCTCAATTGCCACATTGGCCCACAAAAGCCCAGTTCTTACATTGGCCCGTAAGCCCAGTTTTCACACTGGCCACCAAAACCTAATTTCATCTAAAAAAAAAATCTGTTTTTCAACTGATATCATCATTTCCATTTCATATTACTTTGCTTCACACATAAAACCAAAAAAAAAAATACGCAAAAGTTGAGTCAATTGTTTTCGATGCAAATCATCCATTTTATGAGATTTCAAAAAATGTAATGGATGTCATAATCTCCTATGGTCAAATGTTTAAATCACATATTCTTAAGAGATATCTATGTGTGCATTGCTTGAAAACATCATCCTTCAGCCCTCGCTATACCAAGAGATTTACCCAATCATTGTTCTAGAGCCCAAATAATAAACACAAAGTTTTACACTAGGGCAGATTTTCCGTTACCTACACTGGCTTTCAGTTGGGAGATCCTGGAATCCGTTGTGACAAAACAAAAAAATATAAAAAAAAAAAAAAGAAAAAAAAGATGAAAAATGACTCTTGTTGAGATCATTTAGTCTTGTCTCCTAATTAATCTTTTGAAAATGAAACAACCAAAATTTGAAATGATGTGTGGCCATCTTTCTTCATCCAAAACAAAAAAAAAAAAAACAAAAAAATATATCCTTTGATACCAATTTTGAGCCAATAAGAAATTTCTTTTCAAAATTTACCCAAACAAGGTTTACCATCACGGTGGAAGTCAACTCAAATTGCAAAGGAACACACCTAGTGATCAAATGAAGTGATTTCCTCAAAAGTGAAGTAAAAATACAAAGAATCACAAAGTGATGACAAACAAAGAGTAAAATTTGCAAATTAGCAAAGAAAATCAACAGCTTCGACAAATAACTGGTACAAAGTGTAGATGGTAACTCTTGTTTCAAATAACCCACAAAAATTTATTTGAGCCTTTATATCCTTTCTTTCAATACCCTTTATCCCAAGCCACATTACAAGCCCAATAAAAGTCCACACGGATTGAATAATGGTTGCTTAAATTTTCATAAAGCTTAATTTTCAGACAAGACAAAAATGACTAACAATGCAGTTAAAAAAATTGATGAAAAATAAATGTCCTCGGATGAAGGGAATTCCCTATTGATCAAAATTATACAAAGGAAAATCAAGCCAATTGGGGCAATCTTTTCAAGCCAATCCTTTCCATATCCATCACAAATTCCTGAACACATTCAAATCCCATTCAAACTCTTCCCCTGATTCACAAACTAGGGAGTAATTTTTGGGCAACTTTATTCCATGTGTTTGGCCCTTCCAAAATATGGTCAACTTTGTTAGTCTCACATTTGTTTCATCTGTATATGCAAAGTTCGTATCAAGACCAGGGCATCCCTTGTTGGGCCTCTCAGATTTATCCGCACTGAAATTCATAAATCCACCCTCAAAACAGGAGCAGACACTTTGGGGCTCTGAGTCCATCGTTCGTAAACCCGAAATGGGGGGGCAACTTCTTTTTGAACCTCACTTAAGTGACTCATACCCAAAACCAGGGGCAATTTTGCAAGAGTTATGTGAATGTCACACCCTCACAATTCACAGATACATTTGTCCATACTTATCTTTTTACCATGCCTCCAAACTGGGGCAACTCCTGACTTCACATTGGCATTTGTATTTGTTTTAAGGAGTAAAAGGCCCAAGTAGCCAAACCGGTACTCTCCAAATCCTTTCACATATTTGTCCCAATCCCTGACATCAAGCATGTATACATAGGTATTTCATCAGAAAGTGTCCAGCACAAGCTTCATTTTGAACATTTGACTTTAGAATTTGGATATCCATCGTAAAAATAAAATGAAGGTCTAAATCTTCATAAATTTGATGATTCCAAAGAAAACAAATTGACTCGAAAAAAAAAGTGCTTAAAACTCAGTTTTTTGTCCAATGGTGACCTATGTTCATCTGACTGGGTACCTGTGTTGGACTTTCTGTACAAATTTGAAATTTCTCTCGGGTAATCGATTACAGGGATGCTGTAAACGATTACCAGAGCACTTTTTGAACACTCTCACTCATTCCTTGCACAGGTTGCTCCTCCAACTCATAAGGGGTCTCTCCACACTTCTTGGCCTCTCATCACATCACCATCCATCCTCTCCCACCATTGAAACACCTGCACAAGCCTCAGACAGGTGCAGATTAGCCTAAAAATCAGTTTTTTGTCCAATGGTGACCTGTGTGCACCTGACTGAGTACCTGTGTTGGACTTTCTGTACAAATTCCCATTTTCTCTCGGGTAATCGTTTACAGAGGTGCTGTAAACGATTACCAGAGCTTTTTTTCAGCAGTCTCACTCATTCCTTGCACCACTTTGTCCCCCTACTCATCACGGGTCACTCCACGCTTCTTGCGTTCACTTCAATCACCAACGCACATCTCCCCATAACTTGATCAAATCCTTCGCATTAATTACCATTAATTTTAGTGAAAATGGTCTTGTACTTTTCAATTTTTTTGTAATGCTGCGTTCAAAATTTATATCAACCATGTTTCTTTTGTACATTGAGGTTTCAAAATCCATATACTTGTACAAAAATGCAACGCCTTGTTTCTTAATTTCAAAATTTTCAAAAAGAAAAAAAAATCAAGATCAAAAAATTTTCAACATCTCAAAATTTTAGCAAAATCCAAATTTCAAATTCAAAACAATCAAACAATTTTATTTTCTGTCAGTGGTATCTCGGCCCTCTATAAGGCAATGGTCGAACCCAATAATCAAACTCATTCACTTCCATAGGGTTACGACACCCTCCACGAGGTTATGACACCTCATTCATCCATAGGGTTATGACACCCTCCACGAGGTTATGACACCTCATTCACTTCTATAGGGTTACGACACCCTCCACGAGGTTATGACACCTCATTCATCCATAGGGTTATGACACCCTCCACGAGGTTATGACACCTCATTCACTTCTATAGGGTTACGACACCCTCCACGAGGTTATGACACCTCATTCACTTCTTTAGGGTTACGACACCCTCCACGAGGTTATGGCACCTCATTCACTTCTATAGGGTTACGACACCCTCCACGAGGTTGTGACACCTCATTCACTTCCATAGGGTTACGACACCCTCCACGAGGTTATGACACCTCATTCACTTCCATAGGGTTACGACACCCTCCACGAGGTTGTTACACCTCACCCATTCATCCACAGGGTTGGTATATCCTCCACAATGTCTACGTGCCCCATTTTCTTCTAGCCTTTTTCATTTTGTTTAGATTTCCCCGTTTATTTCTCGCTCATTTTGAAATCCGGACGAAATTAGTGTCTTTTTCTTTACTTAGCTGTTACTCTAATAATACGAAAATGTCAAATTTTCATATTATCTAGTAAAATCTAAGTAAAGAGGGGCATCTGTCAACACCCAATTTCGTCCGGATTGACAAATAAATTTAGTTTATTCCATTTTCCCAAAAAAAAAAAAAAAAAAAAAAAAGACAAAAATAAAAATAAATAATATATATGTAAAAAGAAGAAAACAAATATAAAAATTAAAAAAAAAAAAAAAAGAGCGCTCGTCCTTGGAGATGAACTGGGTATTGAAAGTTGATGTGAACGTTCGTCCAACACCGTTCGTCCGTAGACCTTCGCGATCGTTTGTCCTTTCACTGAGCGACCGTTCGTCCTGTGCCTTCGCGACCGTTCGTCCTTTGCCTTATTCAACCGTTCGTCCATCCATACCTCTAGGACGTTCGTCAATTCTCAGCATCAACCGTCGGTCATGATTGGTTGAACGTTCGGCCTTTTGTTAGTAAACGTTCGGTCAATTTTAATTGTTAGTGAACGTTCGGTCTCTTTGTTTTGAACGTTCGGCCTTGATTTGATTATTCTTAGTTGAACGTTCGGTTTTGACGTTTGAGCGTTCGGTTGATGTGTTCATTCTCAGTTAACGTTCGGTCATTATGAATTGACCGTTCGTCCTAGAATCGAACGTTCGTCCTTGAATATAACGTTCGTCCAGGATTCATCCTTTGAGGACGCTCGGTCTTGATGTTTGTTTTAGTGTACGTTCGTTCTCTATTGAGCGTTCGTTCTCTATTGAGCGTTCGTTCTCTAATGAGCGTTCGTTCGTCCATCACCTCACCTTCCGACCGCTCGTCCTAATGACTCACATTTTTTAACGCTCGTCCAGGTCACTCCGCGCTCATCCTAATCACTCCATTTTACCGCTCGTCCTAATCACTGCCGTCTTATGCCGCTCGTCCAGATTTTCCCATTTCCACAATCTTCCAAAATCTTCGAAGGGTCCACTTTTACCTTCCCCAGTTCTACCTTTCCCCACTTCACCAACCCAATAATTTCTGCAACCCTCCAACCACAGCTACCGACAGTTTCATCCAATGAGGCTTGCCAACAATTTTGAGTCTTCTGCCAATTTAAGGAGTGCACTAGCCTCCATCAAAGAGGAAGGACACCGGAGATGGGGATACCCACGGCTAATTGAGGCCATCATCATCTGACTCTCATCATTTTTTCAACCTCTATTCCCCTCCATCAACCTAACATCATCACCTTCACCTTACCTCATGACCCTTCCCCTTTCAACGACATTCACCTTCCTCGGCTCATCACTACCAACACCTCACGGACAGCCAATACCCATCATCTTCATCCTAACCCCTTATCCCACGACCATCGGGAACACCCATCATTATCCATCCTCTACTGCACCTACCCAGATACTACGACCATTATCATTCACACACACCCAATCATCAATCTTCACCCTTACCTCACGGCCATTTCCCAGATCTTCATCTCCATTATCTCCAACCCATCATCCATATTCGTCTCCAATACCATCATCTTCACCTTACCTCACGGTTACTACCGACATCCTTCAACCACGTTTCCCATCACAGTCTCATTTTTTTTCCATTACCAAGCCAAGTTCTCAAATTGAAATAAGAACCTCTTCTTTTTGTTTACCTCCGCAAACAGTTATCATTTGGCTTCATCCATCCAAACTCTTGAACCACCGAACCCTCTCTTACAGCTTATCACACATACCATAAAATACATACATCAATCAAAAATAAAAGTAAACACAATCAACTCCATTGCTAACACCAAGTCAGAGCAAAGAAGAGAAGAAGGGAGGAAGCAGTGGTGGCTGGATCGGGGCTCGGCAGTGGCGTGGTGACCAGCTCTGGCTATGATGCGCGATTATCGGACGGTTGGAAGTTTGGGCGTGCGTGGAGAACTAAGGGAGAGGACGAGCTGAAGCGATGGCTGACAACGATCCCAGCGGCGTACTACGATCCACGGCGGGCGGTTAGAAGGAGGAGGTTTGAATCCGTGACCAGAGAAGAGTTGATGGAAGGCGGTGGCACGGCGGCCTATGTGCGGGAGCCGGCGAACGGCGACAGTTGTCCCTGGCAACGCCGTGGCTTGCGGTGGCCGGAATCGTGGTCTGGGATTGACGGAGTAGTACTCTGGATCAGAGAGGGAAGGAAACCGTGTCAGATAGTTGGATTGGAGAAATGCTGAACTCCAAGTTCTCCTGAGCAAGAACGAAAAAGGCCTTAGGGCCTGCTCTCTGTCCAACTCTCAGGAAAAATAAAAAAAAAAGTAATAACAAAAAAATATAAAATGAAATAGAAACAAAACAAAAAAAGAAGGAACTTTTTCACGCACCCCTTGCTTTCCATTCACACCTCCATTTCGTGTGGGCTTTAAATCCCAGCCTGTTTTTGCCAATAAAATAAAAAAAAAGAGAGAAAAGCGTGGGTCTCAGAACACGTTTCGGGATGTACTCCCAAATTTCATTTCTACACCACTCGACCAGATACAAAGTTGAAGAAAAGGAGCTTCAATTTTATTCTGCACGCACCTCTGGTTTTTATCTCTGTACTCTTATGCTTTCTCTTTGGCTTTTATTTTTTATGTTTTTATTGCATGTAACCCTTTGTATAGTAACTCCCATCCCTTTGTTTTATTTATATCTATTAGATTTGTTTGTTTCATTTTACATAAAAAATTACAAAATATAAAAATTAAAGATAAAAAGAAAAATACAAAATTAAAAAAATTAAAAATTACAAAAATATGTTTTAAAGGTTTAAGCACATGTGTCATCGCACGCATCGTCCTTGTGCTAAAAACCTTTTCTCTCTTTTAAATAAAATGCCAAAAATATGTTTCAAAAGTTTAGGCACATGTGTGATCGCACGCATCGTCCTTGTGCTAAAAATCTTTCCTGTTTGATTCATAAAAATATAAAAAAACATAAAAATCATCAAAAACTAAAAAACATTCACACATTTTCAAACAACAAACAATAACGCCTGGCCAGAACTACGTGATCCTTGATTCTCCATCAAAAGTGGAGATACGTAGGAGCAAGGCCAGTCCTTGTCAGGTTCACTTTCCCAAAAATCCAAAGTCATTTTCTCAAACAAATTTCTCAAACAAATTTTCAAGCAGTTTTCTAAAAAGAACTACGGAACCCTGATTTCTTATTCTTAATGAGAATACGTAGGAGCAAGGCCAATCCTTGTCGGGCCCAAAAAACTAAAAAATATATTTTGTTTCTTTAGAATCTTATTTTAGGGGGAAGTTAAACATTTTGAAAACCACCTCACATTCGCATATTTAGTTAAAGGTACTGCCCTAGGGCAGGCGTTGTAGGGTGCTAATACCTTCCCTACACGTAACCGACTCCCGAACTTAGAATCTCAGTTTCGCAGACCATGCCTTATCATTTTATGGTTTTTCCGTAGTTTTCCAGAATAAACTATGGTGGCGACTCCAAATTTCTTTTTTACAAAAACGTTTTTATTCTTTTTCCACGGATCGTCGTCCCGTTGCGATCCCGGTTGCGACAGATCTGTCAACACCCAATTTCGTCCGGATTGACAAATAAATTTAGTTTATTCCATTTTCCCAAAAAAAAAAAAAAAAAAAAAAGACAAAAATAAAAATAAATAATATATATGTAAAAAGAAGAAAACAAGTATAAAAATTAAAAAAAAAAAAAAAAAAAACAGCGCTCGTCCTTGGAGATGAACTGGGTATTGAAAGTTGATGTGAACGTTCGTCCAACACCGTTCGTCCGTAGACCTTCGCGATCGTTTGTCCTTTCACTGAGCGACCGTTCGTCCTGTGCCTTCGCGACCGTTCGTCCTTTGCCTTATTCAACCGTTCGTCCATCCATACCTCTAGGACGTTCGTCAATTCTCAGCATCAACCGTCGGTCATGATTGGTTGAACGTTCAGCCTTTTGTTAGTAAACGTTCGGTCAATTTTAATTGTTAGTGAACGTTCGGTCTCTTTGTTTTGAACGTTCGGCCTTGATTTGATTATTCTTAGTTGAACGTTCGGTTTTGACGTTTGAGCGTTCGGTTGATGTGTTCATTCTCAGTTAACGTTCGGTCATTATGAATTGACCGTTCGTCCTAGAATCGAACGTTCGTCCTTGAATATAACGTTCGTCCAGGATTCATCCTTTGAGGACGCTCGGTCTTGATGTTTGTTTTAGTGTACGTTCGTTCTCTATTGAGCGTTCGTTCTCTATTGAGCGTTCGTTCTCTAATGAGCGTTCGTTCGTCCATCACCTCACCTTCCGACCGCTCGTCCTAATGACTCACATTTTTTAACGCTCGTCCAGGTCACTCCGCGCTCATCCTAATCACTCCATTTTACCGCTCGTCCTAATCACTGCCGTCTTATGCCGCTCGTCCAGATTTTCCCATTTCCACAATCTTCCAAAATCTTCGAAGGGTCCACTTTTACCTTCCCCAGTTCTACCTTTCCCCACTTCACCAACCCAATAATTTCTGCAACCCTCCAACCACAGCTACCGACAGTTTCATCCAATGAGGCTTGCCAACAATTTTGAGTCTTCTGCCAATTTAAGGAGTGCACTAGCCTCCATCAAAGAGGAAGGACACCGGAGATGGGGATACCCACGGCTAATTGAGGCCATCATCATCTGACTCTCATCATTTTTTCAACCTCTATTCCCCTCCATCAACCTAACATCATCACCTTCACCTTACCTCATGACCCTTCCCCTTTCAACGACATTCACCTTCCTCGGCTCATCACTACCAACACCTCACGGACAGCCAATACCCATCATCTTCATCCTAACCCCTTATCCCACGACCATCGGGAACACCCATCATTATCCATCCTCTACTGCACCTACCCAGATACTACGACCATTATCATTCACACACACCCAATCATCAATCTTCACCCTTACCTCACGGCCATTTCCCAGATCTTCATCTCCATTATCTCCAACCCATCATCCATATTCGTCTCCAATACCATCATCTTCACCTTACCTCACGGTTACTACCGACATCCTTCAACCACGTTTCCCATCACAGTCTCATTTTTTTTCCATTACCAAGCCAAGTTCTCAAATTGAAATAAGAACCTCTTCTTTTTGTTTACCTCCGCAAACAGTTATCATTTGGCTTCATCCATCCAAACTCTTGAACCACCGAACCCTCTCTTACAGCTTATCACACATACCATAAAATACATACATCAATCAAAAATAAAAGTAAACACAATCAACTCCATTGCTAACACCAAGTCAGAGCAAAGAAGAGAAGAAGGGAGGAAGCAGTGGTGGCTGGATCGGGGCTCGGCAGTGGCGTGGTGACCAGCTCTGGCTATGATGCGCGATTATCGGACGGTTGGAAGTTTGGGCGTGCGTGGAGAACTAAGGGAGAGGACGAGCTGAAGCGATGGCTGACAACGATCCCAGCGGCGTACTACGATCCACGGCGGGCGGTTAGAAGGAGGAGGTTTGAATCCGTGACCAGAGAAGAGTTGATGGAAGGCGGTGGCGCGGCGGCCTATGTGCGGGAGCCGGCGAACGGCGACAGTTGTCCCTGGCAACGCCGTGGCTTGCGGTGGCCGGAATCGTGGTCTGGGATTGACGGAGTAGTACTCTGGATCAGAGAGGGAAGGAAACCGTGTCAGATAGTTGGATTGGAGAAATGCTGAACTCCAAGTTCTCCTGAGCAAGAACGAAAAAGGCCTTAGGGCCTGCTCTCTGTCCAACTCTCAGGAAAAATAAAAAAAAAAGTAATAACAAAAAAATATAAAATGAAATAGAAACAAAACAAAAAAAGAAGGAACTTTTTCACGCACCCCTTGCTTTCCATTCACACCTCCATTTCGTGTGGGCTTTAAATCCCAGCCTGTTTTTGCCAATAAAATAAAAAAAAAGAGAGAAAAGCGTGGGTCTCAGAACACGTTTCGGGATGTACTCCCAAATTTCATTTCTACACCACTCGACCAGATACAAAGTTGAAGAAAAGGAGCTCCAATTTTATTCTGCACGCACCTCTGGTTTTTATCTCTGTACTCTTATGCTTTCTCTTTGGCTTTTATTTTTTATGTTTTTATTGCATGTAACCCTTTGTATAGTAACTCCCATCCCTTTGTTTTATTTATATCTATTAGATTTGTTTGTTTCATTTTACATAAAAAATTACAAAATATAAAAATTAAAGATAAAAAGAAAAATACAAAATTAAAAAAATTAAAAATTACAAAAATATGTTTTAAAGGTTTAAGCACATGTGTCATCGCACGCATCGTCCTTGTGCTAAAAACCTTTTCTCTCTTTTAAATAAAATGCCAAAAATATGTTTCAAAAGTTTAGGCACATGTGTGATCGCACGCATCGTCCTTGTGCTAAAAATCTTTCCTGTTTGATTCATAAAAATATAAAAAAACATAAAATCATCAAAAACTAAAAAACATTCACACATTTTCAAACAACAAACAATAACGCCTGGCCAGAACTACGTGATCCTTGATTCTCCATCAAAAGTGGAGATACGTAGGAGCAAGGCCAGTCCTTGTCAGGTTCACTTTCCCAAAAATCCAAACCCTCTCTTACAGCTTATCACACATACCATAAAATACATACATCAATCAAAAATAAAAGTAAACACAATCAACTCCATTGCTAACACCAAGTCAGAGCAAAGAAGAGAAGAAGGGAGGAAGCAGTGGTGGCTGGATCGGGGCTCGGCAGTGGCGTGGTGACCAGCTCTGGCTATGATGCGCGATTATCGGACGGTTGGAAGTTTGGGCGTGCGTGCGCAACCGGGATCGCGACGGGACGACGATCCGTGGAAAAAGAATAAAAACGTTTTTGTAAAAAAGAAATTTGGAGTCGCCACCATAGTTTATTCTGGAAAACTACGGAAAAACCATAAAATGATAAGGCATGGTCTGCGAAACTGAGATTCTAAGTTCGGGAGTCGGTTACGTGTAGGGAAGGTATTAGCACCCTACAACGCCTGCCCTAGGGCAGTACCTTTAACTAAATATGCGAATGTGAGGTGGTTTTCAAAATGTTTAACTTCCCCCTAAAATAAGATTCTAAAGAAACAAAATATATTTTTTAGTTTTTTGGGCCCGACAAGGATTGGCCTTGCTCCTACGTATTCTCATTAAGAATAAGAAATCAGGGTTCCGTAGTTCTTTTTAGAAAACTGCTTGAAAATTTGTTTGAGAAATTTGTTTGAGAAAATGACTTTGGATTTTTGGGAAAGTGAACCTGACAAGGACTGGCCTTGCTCCTACGTATCTCCACTTTTGATGGAGAATCAAGGATCACGTAGTTCTGGCCAGGCGTTATTGTTTGTTGTTTGAAAATGTGTGAATTTTTTTTAGTTTTTGATGATTTTTATGTTTTTTTATATTTTTATGAATCAAACAGGAAAGATTTTTAGCACAAGGACGATGCGTGCGATCACACATGTGCCTAAACTTTTGAAACATATTTTTGGCATTTTATTTAAAAGAGAGAAAAGGTTTTTAGCACAAGGACGATGCGTGCGATCACACATGTGCTTAAACCTTTAAAACATATTTTTGTAATTTTTAATTTTTTTAATTTTGTATTTTTCTTTTTATCTTTAATTTTTATATTTTGTAATTTTTTATGTAAAATGAAACAAACAAATCTAATAGATATAAATAAAACAAAGGGATGGGAGTTACTATACAAAGGGTTACATGCAATAAAAACATAAAAAATAAAAGCCAAAGAGAAAGCATAAGAGTACAGAGATAAAAACCAGAGGTGCGTGCAGAATAAAATTGAAGCTCCTTTTCTTCAACTTTGTATCTGGTCGAGTGGTGTAGAAATGAAATTTGGGAGTACATCCCGAAACGTGTTCTGAGACCCACGCTTTTCTCTCTTTTTTTTTATTTTATTGGCAAAAACAGGCTGGGATTTAAAGCCCACACGAAATGGAGGTGTGAATGGAAAGCAAGGGGTGCGTGAAAAAGTTCCTTCTTTTTTTGTTTTGTTTCTATTTCATTTTATATTTTTTTGTTATTACTTTTTTTTTTTATTTTTCCTGAGAGTTGGACAGAGAGCAGGCCCTAAGGCCTTTTTCGTTCTTGCTCAGGAGAACTTGGAGTTCAGCATTTCTCCAATCCAACTATCTGACACGGTTTCCTTCCCTCTCTGATCCAGAGTACTACTCCGTCAATCCCAGACCACGATTCCGGCCACCGCAAGCCACGGCGTTGCCAGGGACAACTGTTGCCGTTCGCCGGCTCCCGCACATAGGCCGCCGCGCCACCGCCTTCCATCAACTCTTCTCTGGTCACGGATTCAAACCTCCTCCTTCTAACCGCCCGCCGTGGATCGTAGTACGCCGCTGGGATCGTTGTCAGCCATCGCTTCAGCTCGTCCTCTCCCTTAGTTCTCCACGCACGCCCAAACTTCCAACCGTCCGATAATCGCGCATCATAGCCAGAGCTGGTCACCACGCCACTGCCGAGCCCCGATCCAGCCACCACTGCTTCCTCCCTTCTTCTCTTCTTTGCTCTGACTTGGTGTTAGCAATGGAGTTGATTGTGTTTACTTTTATTTTTGATTGATGTATGTATTTTATGGTATGTGTGATAAGCTGTAAGAGAGGGTTCGGTGGTTCAAGAGTTTGGATGGATGAAGCCAAATGATAACTGTTTGCGGAGGTAAACAAAAAGAAGAGGTTCTTATTTCAATTTGAGAACTTGGCTTGGTAATGGAAAAAAAATGAGACTGTGATGGGAAACGTGGTTGAAGGATGTCGGTAGTAACCGTGAGGTAAGGTGAAGATGATGGTATTGGAGACGAATATGGATGATGGGTTGGAGATAATGGAGATGAAGATCTGGGAAATGGCCGTGAGGTAAGGGTGAAGATTGATGATTGGGTGTGTGTGAATGATAATGGTCGTAGTATCTGGGTAGGTGCAGTAGAGGATGGATAATGATGGGTGTTCCCGATGGTCGTGGGATAAGGGGTTAGGATGAAGATGATGGGTATTGGCTGTCCGTGAGGTGTTGGTAGTGATGAGCCGAGGAAGGTGAATGTCGTTGAAAGGGGAAGGGTCATGAGGTAAGGTGAAGGTGATGATGTTAGGTTGATGGAGGGGAATAGAGGTTGAAAAAATGATGAGAGTCAGATGATGATGGCCTCAATTAGCCGTGGGTATCCCCATCTCCGGTGTCCTTCCTCTTTGATGGAGGCTAGTGCACTCCTTAAATTGGCAGAAGACTCAAAATTGTTGGCAAGCCTCATTGGATGAAACTGTCGGTAGCTTTGATTGAAGGATGAGGAGTGTCGGTAGCTGTGATTGAAGGGCTGTAGAAATTATTGGGCTGTCTACGTTCAGTGAGGGACCTCCTACAGTGCCGAGGAATCCTTTCAGCCATCCAAGCACAATTCTCTTAATGGAAACAATCAACATGGACCCTCACCAATTTTTTTTAAATAGAAAACCAAATCTGTGTCCAAAACGTGGGTGGCTACACTTTTTATTATTATTTTTAGAACAAATAAAATAACTAAATAAAAAGAAAGTAAAATTAAAACGTAAATAGAATAAAATGAAAGAAAATAAAATAAAATAAGATAAAATAAATCTACTAGTTAATCCGGACGAAATTGGGTGTTGACAGCTGCCCCTCTTTACTTAGATATTGCTGAATAATATGAAAATTTTGAATTTTCGTATTATTGGAGTAAAAGCTAAGTAAAGAAAGAAACACTAATTTCGTCTGGATTTCAAAACGGACAATGAACAATAGGAAAATTTAAAACAAATATGAACAAGGCTAAAAGAATTGCGGTGTGTAGACATTGTGGAGGGTGTAACAACCCTATGGATGAAGTGAATGAGGTGTACAAACCTCGTGGAGGGTGTCGTAACCCTGTGGAAGTGAGTGAGGTGTCATAACCTTGTGAAGGGTGTCGTAACCCTGTGGAAGTGAATGAGGTGTCATAACCTCGTGGAGGGTGTCACAACCCTATAGATGAAGTGAATGAGGTGTACAAACCTCGTGGAGGGTGTCACAACCCTATGGAAGTGAATGAGGTGTCATAACCTCGTGGAGGGTGAAGTTGCTGAGGTGTAGAAACCTCTTGGAGGGTGTCGTAACCCTATGGATGAATGAGGTGTCATAACCTCGTGGAGGGTGTCACAACCCTATGGATGAAGTTGCTGAGGTGTAGGAACCTCGTGGAGGGTGTCGTAACCCTATGGAAGTGAATGAGGTGTCATAACCTCGTGGAGGGTGTCACAACCCTATGGATGAAGTTGATGAGGCGTAGAAACCTCGTGGAGGGTGTCGTAACCCTGTGGAAGTGAATGGGGTGTCATAACCTCGTGGAGGGTGTCACAACCCTATGGATGAAGTTGCTGAGGTGTAGGAACCTCGTGGAGGGTGTCGTAACCCTGTGGATGAATGAGGTGTCATAACCTCGTGGAGGGTGTCACAACCCTATGGATGAAGTTGCTGAGGTGTAGGAACCTCGTGGAGGGTGTCGTAACCCTGTGGATGAAGTTGATGAGGTGTACAAACCTCGTGGAGTGTGTCGTAACCCTATGGAAGTGAATGAGTTTGATTATTGGGTTCGACCATTGCCTTATAGAGGGCCGAGATACCACTGACAGAAAATAGAATTGTTTGAATGTTTTGAATTTGAAATTTGGATTTTGTTAAAATTTTGAGATGTTGAAAATTTTTTGATTTTGATTTTGATTTTGATTTTTTTCTTTGAAAATTTTGAAATTAAGAAACAAGGCGTTGCATTTTTGTACAAGTATATGGATTTTGAAACCTCAATGTACAAAAGAAACATGGTTGATATAAATTTTGAACGCAGCATTACAAAAATTTGAAAAGTACAAGACCATTTTCACTAAAATTAATGGTAATTAATGCGAAGGATTTGATCAAGTTGTGGGGAGATGGGTGTCGGTGATTGAAGTGAACGCAAGAAGCGTGGAGTGACCCGTGATGAGTAGGGGGACAAAGTGGTGCAAGGAATGAGTGAGACTGCTGAAAAAAAGCTCTGGTAATCGTTTACAGCACCCCTGTAAACGATTACCCGAGAGAAATTGCAAATTTGTACAGAAAGTCCAACACAGGTACTCAGTCAGATGAACACAGGTCACCATTGGACAAAAAACTGACTTTTAGGCTAATCTGCACCTGTCTGAGGCTTGTGCAGGTGTTCCGGTGGTGGGAGAGGATGAATGGTGATGTGATGTGAGGCCAAGGATGGTGGGGAGACCACTCATGAGTTGGAGGAGCAACCTGTGCAAGGAATGAGTGAGAGTGTTCAAAAAGGGCTCTGGTAATCGTTTACAGCACCCCTGTAAACGATTACCCGAGAGAAATTGCAAATTTGTACAGAAAGTCCAACACAGGTACTCAGTCAGATGAACACAGGTCACCATTGGACAAAAAACTGACTTTTAAGCACCTTTGCACTTTTCTTAGGCTGGTCCTGGTGTTTCAATGGTGGGAGAGGATGTTTTGGCACCCCATGATGGAGGAAAAAAAACAATGTTTATGAGATGAACAACTTGGGTGAGATAACATGCTGTCAACTTTGACCTCTGCTGGCTATTTTACTGATAACTTTTCCCACCGACCTCCAAATGATGTGATGATTTTTTTTTTTGAGTCAATTTGTTTTCTTTGGAATCATCAAATTTATGAAGATTTAAACCTTCATTTTATTTTTACGATGGATATCCAAATTCTAAAGTCAAATGTTCAAAATGAAGCTTGTGCTGGACATTTTCTGATGAAATACCTATGTATACATGCTTGATGTCAGGGGTTGGGACAAATATGTGGAAGGATGATTGGAAGGATTTGGAGAGTACCAGGTTGGCTACTTGGGTCTCTTACTCCTTAAAATGACTACAAATGTCAATGTGAAGTCATAGATACTCAGAAGTTGCCCCAATTTGGGGGCATGGTAAAAAGATAGGTATGGACAAATGTATCTGTGAATTGTGAGGGCGTGAAATTCATATAACTTTTGCAAAATTGCCCCTGGTTTTGGGTATGAGTCACTTAAGTGAGGTTCAAAAAGAAGTTGCCCCCCATTTCGGGTTTACGAATGATGGACTCAGAGCCCCAAAGTGTCTGCTCCTGTTTTGAGGGTGGATTTATGAATTTCAGTACGGATAAATATGAGAGGTCCAACAGGGAATGCCCTGGTCTTGGTACAAACTTTGAATGTACACATGAAACAAATTTGAGATTAACAAAGTTGCCCAATATTCTAAATGGGCTCGGCCGAAACACATGAAACTCTCAAAGCGGCCCTAGTTTTGAAGAGCGGGTGAAAAAAATTATGTGATACCTACAAAGTTGCCCCTCTGGTTTGGCAATCTGAATTTGTTTGGGAATAAGGGGAAGAGTTTGAATGGGATAGGAATTTGTGATGGATACGAAAATGGTGGGCTTGAAAGGATTGTCCCTAATTGGCTTGATTTTCCTTCATATAATTTTGATCAATAGGGAGTTCCCTTCTTCCGAGGACATTTTTTTTTACAACTGCATTGTTAGTCATTTTTGTCTTGTCTGAAAATTAAGCTTTATGAAAATTTAAGCAACCATTATTCAATCCGTGTGGACTTTTATTGGGCTTGTAATGTGGCTTGGGCTAAAGGGTAATGAAAGAAAGGATATAAAGGCTCAGATAAATGTTTGTGGGTTATTTGAAACAAGAGTTACCATCTACACTTTGTACCAGTTATTTGTCAAAGCTGTTGACTTTCTTTGCTAATTTGCAAATTTTACTCTTTGTTTGTCATCACTTTGTGATTCTTTGTATTTTTGCTTCACTTTTGAGGAATTCTCTTCATTTGATCACTAAGTGCGTTCCTTTGCAATTTGAGTTGACTTCTACTGTGATGGTAACCCTTGTTTGGGTAAATTTTGAAAAGAAATTTCTTATTGGCTCAAATTTGGTATCAAAGGATATATTTTTGTTTTTTTTTTTTTTGGATGAAGAAAGATGGCCACACGTCATTTCAAATTTTGATTATTTCATTTCCAAAAGATTAATTAGGAGACAGGACTAAATGATCTCAACAAGAGTCATTTTTCATCCTTTTCTTTTTCCCTTTTTTTTTTTTTTTTTTGTTTTGTGTCCCAAAGAAATCAGGGATCTCCCAACTGAAAGACAGTGTAGGTAACGGAAAATCTGCCCTAGTGTAAAACTTTGTGTTCATTATTTGGGCTCTAGAACAATGATTGGGTCAATCTCTTGGTATAGCGAGGGCTGAAGGATGATGTTTTCAAGCAATGCACACACAGATATCTCTTAAGAATATGTGATTTAAACATTTGACTACAGGAGATTATGACATCCATTACATTTTTTTTTTTGAAATCTCATAAAATGGACGATTTGCATCAAAAATAATTGACTCAACATTTGATATGATATGCATATTTTTTTTTTGATTTTATGAATGAAGAAATGTAATGATAAATCTTTTTGAATTTTCAGAATTATGCATCATTCTTTTATGAAGAAATCATGCAAATCAGTCAAACATATTTTTTTTATTTTTCACTTGGGCTATCCCTTTTTTTTTTTGAATGGAAATATGCACCATGAAATGAAAATTGATGCACTTATTGAAAGAAATATTTTTGTATTTTTCACACTTATATTCCTCTTTATTTAATGAATGAAAAATATGCTAATGAGGGAAAATTATGCAATTCACAGAAAGAAATCTTTTTGTATTTTCAAACTTATGCTGCATTTTATTTTATGAATGAAAAATGTGTTAATTAGGAAAAATTATGCAGTTTATTGAAGGAAATATTTTTGTATATATTTTTTTTAATAGAGAACGAGGAATGGACTTGATGAACTTAGAATTGGACCCTTCTTTTTGACACGGGAAAAATCCAAATCGGACCGGACCTGAGGAGAGGTAACATAGAAGGAAGTTGGACTTACCAGGCACATTGACCCAATGGATTAGATGACCTGAACCGTGAAAGCTTGACACAAGAAAATGACAAAGAAAACATTTTTTCAATTTCATAGTTTATGGTACAAGCTAAAAGAAATTTATTTTTTCATTTTTTGTTATGAGAGGATTTCACAAGATTAAACTAAAGAAAATTTTGCAACACTACCAGACTCAATGGGCCCAATACTATTCGTTTTACAACCATGACAAAATCTTCAGACAAGGGTCTGAATTTCTCTATTTTTATTTTTTGCACAAATACTTGTTCACACAAATGGAAAGGGAAATTATGAATTGAAAACACAAAATAAACATGTATTTTTTATTTATTTTTTTTTTTTAAATTCAGATGCACTGGTTCAAGAGAAACCACATATGCCAACTGGGCCTAATGGGCTCGCAAACTGTCCATCTTTCATTCTCGGATTTTTTTCTTTTTTTCCTTTTTTTTTTTTGACAAATCTCAGAATGATACAATATTCAACAGAACAAATGTGAAAACAAAATATTTTTGACATATTTTCAAAAGAAGCAGACTCGAGAGAAAACCACGAAGGCCATTGGGCCTAATGGGCTCGAGCACTGTTCTTTTTTCTCAATATTTTTTATTTTTAGATTTATTCAAAACGTAGAAGAAGAAGGAATAAAATCAAACAAAATGGTGTGATGTGAAAATACACACATGCCAGAATAATTCTTCACTCAAATTTATTTTTCAGAAGAATTGGGTGCAAAGAAAGTTAACCTGACAATGAGGCCCAATGAACCTGAAAATGTCCTTTATCACAGATGAAAAAGAATTTTGAACACTTCAAATTTTACATCACTCCAATTATTATTATTTTTTTTGAAAATTTTCTAATTATCATATTTTTTTTTGTTTTATATATTTTTTTTTTTTTGAAATCGGATCATCTGAGAAGTCTTGTATTGGGCCGGATCGACCCAACAAAACCCTACCCGTTTTCAGATTTTCAATTTTTTTCAATTTTTTTTTTTATTTTTATTTTTGAATTCAGAAAGACCGGGACTGTGGATGTCTCCGGTAGCAATGACCGGACCTGTGGACACAGTGCCAGAACTTTTGGCTATAAGTCGAGAGCTCCTCCGCGTTGGGCGACATTTCATTCTGCTCTCTCTCTCTCTTGTTCTCCCTTTATCTCTCTATCTTCCTCCTTCTCTCTCCCTCTTGAGCGTCCTTCGAGAGCGTCTGAGATCTGCAAGGCTTCTCCGTCCCTGCCTTCGAAGGCCTCCGAGTCCTCCAACGAGCTTCTTCCTGTGTACCATCCGCTTCCGGGTAAGGCCTCCTTCTTCTAGATCTTCCTTTATTTCCCTTTTTTGCTTTTCCTGTCTTTCTTTCCTCCGTCCCTTCCCTGCTTTTACTCTTTCCGTTCATCTTTTGTGCTTATTTCTTTCCGTTATGCTGTCCGATTCTTCTTACTTTTCGGCTTTCCTTTCCCTTATGCTCTTCTATTCTTTTTTATGCTTTCCGACCTTGCTATTTACTTTCATAGCACTTTATTTTTACTCCCCTCTTTACTTTCCGCTTGTTATTTACTTCTGCTTCTTTATTCGCTTTCCTTATTTGCTTTCTTCTTCCTCTTTTACTTTTCTCTCTAAAAAAAACTCTAAGAACACACTGTCTTAACAAAGATAAGGGGTATATAGGCTGGAAACCAGACGCTAATCTCCCTTCGTTTGAAGGTATGACAGAGACAATCGGGTAGAACAACGCCACGTACCCCATAAAAACAGAAAACTTAAAAAGAAAAATCTATTTGTATGAACCGGACATGGACAATATGGACATAGAATTTTATTTGTATGAACTGGACATGGACAATATGGACATAGATCCGTTTAGGAACCTTTGCGAGGACCGTGAAACAGATCTGAGACCAAAAACTGAAACATCAAAGCATGACTGGACAAAATAAATCTAAAAGGAAATAAGAATAAATAAAGAAAACACTGAATAATTTTTTTTTATTGTTATTTATGTTATGCTTATTTTTCTTGTTTTTGTTCTTTTTACGTTTATTTATTTTTTATTAAAGTATTTGTATATTACGAGAGGAAGGATGAGTGATACGGAATCAGAGAGATATACCAGTCAACGGTGGCGTCCAACCGACGATCAAATCAAGATGATGACCAAAATATTCAACTATGGGGTCACACACCCAAGCCGAGCGCAAGTCGTCGAGATCGCGTCTCGACTAAGGGCTTTCGGCGAAGCCACTGAATACAACGTACACTGCTGGTTCAACAACCACGGCAATCGGGTCAAGCGCTGGCAAGCGGAGATAGACCCCACTGGCACTCTCTTTTCACAACTGCCGCTATACATGTACGGTAAGACCTCTGATCACACCTCCATTGAATTTTCCATTCCTCTTCTATTATTAACACAAGTTTTTTTTTTTTTTTTTTTTTTTTTATTTATTATTATTATTATTATTTTTTTTTTGAAAGAAAACAACTGGGTGATTATGAGGGCACCGAGGCTGCTGAATCTGTTTCCCGTTCCGATCATCATTGACGATGATAGAGATGAGAGACAAATCCCTCCACCCAAGCTTCTCACATTCCGAACCAGAGCTCCCTCAACGGAGCTCTCCCTTAGACCACCACAACCAGCTCGAGAATTCTTCCAGTTTTAATGTTTTATGTTATTTTTTATTTTTATGTTTTTGTTGGCCGAGTGGGCCAAAATAAGGACT
This sequence comes from Vigna nakashimae, assembly GCA_034642375.1. NCBI lineage: Eukaryota > Viridiplantae > Streptophyta > Magnoliopsida > Fabales > Fabaceae > Vigna > Vigna nakashimae. Next base: position 34,204,300 of record CM067758.1, read on the forward strand.
GTAACATGGACACTTAAGTTTTTTTTTTTTTGTTTTATCTTTTCCCCGGACTGTAATCCTAACGATCACCAGTGGTCGAACTCTGCACATCTTTATTTTTATGTTTGTTATTTTTTTTTTTTTTATGTTGTTTTTTTTTTGGACCCTTGGTACGGTCAGGTAACTTTGTATCCTATCCGTTAGATCTACCTGTTTTTTTTTTTTCTGATGTCAAGATCGTTTCAATATATTCAAATTGGTATCCTTGTTCAAAACCTTCCCTCTGTCCTTACTGTAATTTTGCTTTGATGATGAAATAAATTAGATTTTGTTTTTTTTTTTTTTTATCCATTCAGCCTAAACAAAAATTCCAATAAACCTTTTGAAACAATGAAGCGGAGAACCTTAAAAATATTTACGATGAAGGAAAATAAGGAAAATTAACTTTGAAAGATGAGAATTGAAGTAAATCTCAAAATTATTTGTATGAAACAATGAGTAAATGGGTTCAAAAGAAAATAATTTATTTACAAAGAGAATAAGGGAAAAGGACCTTGAATAAAATGAGATCTGAAGTGAACGTCATGAGCAAAATTTGAACCATTATGCGTATGAGACAATGAAATGGGAAGAGAAGAACAAAGAACTCGTAAAATAGATTGAACAATTTGAAATTTTGATGACATCCCCCTTTTTTATTGTTTTTCGCGGTTTTGTTTTCTCTACGACATCCTATTAGGACATGATTTCCAGTAAACCTTGAAGATTCCTCGTAATGAAAAATTCACCTTAAGAGTGATGGATTGAAACATGATATCAATGCACATAGCCCTCATAGCAAAACAATCCAAAACATGAGTAAAAACGACATCAGTGTCGCCTTTTACAATAACCCATGCTTTCCCAGATAGTACTAGGGTCCTTTTCATTTGTCCATGGCGTTTGCAGAGGCGAACTCACGCCTTGCCACGACGCTCAATTGACTTTCTTCAAACTTAAAAAAAATCCTGAATTGATCAAAGATTGCATTTTATGTTTGAAAGCCTTGCATGCTTCTGTTGAGTGTCCACGCGGTCCTCCATGATAATCACAACTGATATTCATGTCCTAGCTCTTTGGGTATGGGGTCATGTAGGCCTTGTTGGACAAATCCTTGATGAGGTTACTGCAGAGAAGATATATCAATAGCTCGGTATGGGACATGGGGAGCGTCGTGAAGTTGTCGACCTCCTCATCATGATTGTAAAATGTGAATAGGAAATACGACATTTGAGGATAGGCAGTAAAATGTGAATTAGCTCTTTTCTTTATCTTTCTCATGAAATTGCGCTTCCAATGAACAAAGACCTGTTTTCCCTTCGCGTCTTCAGATTAAATATACACATCTGTAACTGTCGCGCCCTGCTTGAACGAGCGTCCACTTCCATTCTGGACGAGCGTCAACTTCTTAGACGGGCGTCCTCCTCAATCTGGTAGACGAGTGTCCAATTGAGCATTTTCTAGGACAAGTGTCCATTCTAGGACGAATGGCTCGCGGTTCCAGGACGAACGTCCTCTTCCATGCATTCGAGTGCTGGATGAGCGTTCTCTTCTGGAAGTGGGACGAGCGTCCTCTTCTGGAAGTGGGACGAGCGTCCACTATTGATGGACGAGCGTCCACTGTTGCGGGACGAGCGTCCGCCCCTGCTAGATTCACGAGCGTCCGCTTCTGCATATTAGACGAGCGTACACTACTGTCCTACTCCAAGGACGAGCGTCCACTGCTGTTTAGATGGACGAACGTCTTGATGCTTTGGATGGAGCGCCTATGTGAAGGACGAGCGTCGACTTTCACTTGGACTAGCGTCCAACTATATTTGGGGGGCGAGCGTCCATCTATAGTGCGGAACGAGCGTCCACTTCTCCACGTTGGACGAACGTCCAATTCTCTTTGATGTACGAGCGTCCAACTCTATTCGTCTGACGAACTCCACTTCCGTATGGATGGACGAACGTCATCTTCAAAAACTGGACGAGCGTCCGTTCACCTCGTTGGACGAGCGTCCATTTCTCAGGGCTGGACGAGCGTCCAATTCGTTTTTCAGGACGAGCGTCATTCTATAATATGTGGACGAACGTCCACTGCTCCACGTTGGACGAGCGTCCACCTCAATATGCTGGACGAACGTCCGCTTCTCTGTGCTGGACGAGCGTCCTTTTCTATGTGCTATACGAACGTCCTCCTCTACTCGGTGGACGAACGTCCGCTTGTGCTCTTAGGGAGGTGCTCTGTGTCGTCCATAGGGTGATTGTGTGCTTGCGTCAAGCGTTTCTGAACTTTGGTTCGGCTCTACACCTTGTCAGAGACTCTTCCACCTTCAACCTCTCATTGCTTATCAATTGTTCATGGTGGTTGTAAAATACAGTAGTGACCTTCTTGTTGCTCAGAGGCAGTTCTACTCTAGCAGAAATTTCTCTCCATCTTTGGACATATTCTCTGAATGATTCATACTCCTTCTCTATCATGTTCTATGAGATGTCTCATAAATGTTATATTTGCACTGTCTCAAGAAAACCATCCACCAGATTCTCCCTAGGCCGATGCATCAAGGTTCGAGATGAGTACTCCCATTAGAGGCAATGCCAGCCAATCTCTCAGAACAGAAGAATTAATAATTTTCCATCACATGCATGAACCATTATTTTCTTGCCATAGATGGCTCCAGGGATAAGCTCTTTCCCGATATTTCTCAAACTCTGGAAACTTGAATTTTGGAAGTACCATCAGATCCGAGGCTATTCACTTTGCAACATTTTCAAACTTGGCATTTCATCCACCTTCTATGGCTTTCACAATTTTTACAGTTCTTCAAATTTGTGCCTGACAACCTCAACATTGATGTGATGACATGGTGAGAAGATTTCAACTCAGGTGGTTGCCCCCAAACTCGTTTCCTACTTCAACTGTGTTCCCTTTGACCTTTTTTAGGGTCGAGATGTCTCAAGTCCACTTCTGAGGGTGGAGTATAATTCGGGGGACAACCATTGAAAGGGAAAGTTTGTGTCTCTGGAACTCTTTGTTGTGATCGTTGTGCGCACGAATCTTCAGGGCTTTGTAAGGCATTCAAGGCCTCTAAGATTTGACTCACTTGTTCCTTCAACTGGTTGATATTGGCTTTCATTCCCTCTTGAACTTCTCCTTGGTTCTCCATGGTTTCGCCACTGGTTTGAATCCTTTAGGGATGTCGTGGAAAAATTGGCCGTTTTTTTTTTTTTTTTTTTTAATTTTTTTTTATTTTTAAGAAAAATACATATATACATGTGAGAAAAATTTAAATAATTTTATTTGAAACGAAAATATTGCATGTTCAAAACGATTTTTTTTTTTTGAAAGAACAACAATTCACATTTTATTTGTATGAAAAATAATGTCAAGAAAATAAAAACAATGATCTACATTGCCCCAAAATATGTACACTTTAAAATTTTTTAAAAGATTTTTCACGCCCCAACAATATTTTGAAGAAATTCTAATTTTTTGCTTTTTGAATGATCCCGAAAACAAAATCAATTTTAATCTTTTTTTTTTATATTTTTTTATTTATCAAAAGAAACAAGACACATTTATTGTAAAAATGACAGACAAACTGAAACAAAATAGTCTCCCCTCCATGCCTTATCAGAGGTTGAATGACTTAAAGTTTTAAGGCCGAATAGATGCACTCACAAGGATAGCTCCCTAATGCTTAAATCAAGGCCACCAGAGCTATGGCTCTTTTCACTGCTTCTCCACAACAGTCAGAGTAATCAACTAGATGCGGAGACACAAATGAAGAGAAAAGACTCTGGCTGGGGTTCTCACGATAGCCAAACAGGAAGTACATCCCAGAGTGACACCGCTACACAACCCCTCTATTTCTAAGTTGCACTCAGACCCGGGTATAGGGCCTCATTCATGATATGCATACAATGTGTGTGGAGGGAGATTATAATGCAAAACAACACTTGCAAAATAAACACAAATAAGTAGATATATAACATGTCATCTATCCTAGGGTTCAATATGGAACAATCAAAACAAACGCACATGCAATTATGCCAAATATTAAACATATATAAAGAAAAAAAAAAGGAAGGAAAACATAATGAAAAACCACATCGAATTCGCACATCTAATTAAATGGCTTGACTCTCATAATCCCCAGCGGAGTCGCCATCTGTCGCAACCGGGATCGCGACGGGACGACGATCCGTGGAAAAAGAATAAAAACGTTTTTGTAAAAAAGAAATTTGGAGTCGCCACCATAGTTTATTCTGGAAAACTACGGAAAAACCATAAAATGATAAGGCATGGTCTGCGAAACTGAGATTCTAAGTTCGGGAGTCGGTTACGTGTAGGGAAGGTATTAGCACCCTACAACGCCTGCCCTAGGGCAGTACCTTTAACTAAATATGCGAATGTGAGGTGGTTTTCAAAATGTTTAACTTCCCCCTAAAATAAGATTCTAAAGAAACAAAATATATTTTTTAGTTTTTTGGGCCCGACAAGGATTGGCCTTGCTCCTACGTATTCTCATTAAGAATAAGAAATCAGGGTTCCGTAGTTCTTTTTAGAAAACTGCTTGAAAATTTGTTTGAGAAATTTGTTTGAGAAAATGACTTTGGATTTTTGGGAAAGTGAACCTGACAAGGACTGGCCTTGCTCCTACGTATCTCCACTTTTGATGGAGAATCAAGGATCACGTAGTTCTGGCCAGGCGTTATTGTTTGTTGTTTGAAAATGTGTGAATGTTTTTTAGTTTTTGATGATTTTTATGTTTTTTTATATTTTTATGAATCAAACAGGAAAGATTTTTAGCACAAGGACGATGCGTGCGATCACACATGTGCCTAAACTTTTGAAACATATTTTTGGCATTTTATTTAAAAGAGAGAAAAGGTTTTTAGCACAAGGACGATGCGTGCGATCACACATGTGCTTAAACCTTTAAAACATATTTTTGTAATTTTTAATTTTTTTAATTTTGTATTTTTCTTTTTATCTTTAATTTTTATATTTTGTAATTTTTTATGTAAAATGAAACAAACAAATCTAATAGATATAAATAAAACAAAGGGATGGGAGTTACTATACAAAGGGTTACATGCAATAAAAACATAAAAAATAAAAGCCAAAGAGAAAGCATAAGAGTACAGAGATAAAAACCAGAGGTGCGTGCAGAATAAAATTGAAGCTCCTTTTCTTCAACTTTGTATCTGGTCGAGTGGTGTAGAAATGAAATTTGGGAGTACATCCCGAAACGTGTTCTGAGACCCACGCTTTTCTCTCTTTTTTTTTATTTTATTGGCAAAAACAGGCTGGGATTTAAAGCCCACACGAAATGGAGGTGTGAATGGAAAGCAAGGGGTGCGTGAAAAAGTTCCTTCTTTTTTTGTTTTGTTTCTATTTCATTTTATATTTTTTTGTTATTACTTTTTTTTTTATTTTTCCTGAGAGTTGGACAGAGAGCAGGCCCTAAGGCCTTTTTCGTTCTTGCTCAGGAGAACTTGGAGTTCAGCATTTCTCCAATCCAACTATCTGACACGGTTTCCTTCCCTCTCTGATCCAGAGTACTACTCCGTCAATCCCAGACCACGATTCCGGCCACCGCAAGCCACGGCGTTGCCAGGGACAACTGTCGCCGTTCGCCGGCTCCCGCACATAGGCCGCCGCGCCACCGCCTTCCATCAACTCTTCTCTGGTCACGGATTCAAACCTCCTCCTTCTAACCGCCCGCCGTGGATCGTAGTACGCCGCTGGGATCGTTGTCAGCCATCGCTTCAGCTCGTCCTCTCCCTTAGTTCTCCACGCACGCCCAAACTTCCAACCGTCCGATAATCGCGCATCATAGCCAGAGCTGGTCACCACGCCACTGCCGAGCCCCGATCCAGCCACCACTGCTTCCTCCCTTCTTCTCTTCTTTGCTCTGACTTGGTGTTAGCAATGGAGTTGATTGTGTTTACTTTTATTTTTGATTGATGTATGTATTTTATGGTATGTGTGATAAGCTGTAAGAGAGGGTTCGGTGGTTCAAGAGTTTGGATGGATGAAGCCAAATGATAACTGTTTGCGGAGGTAAACAAAAAGAAGAGGTTCTTATTTCAATTTGAGAACTTGGCTTGGTAATGGAAAAAAAATGAGACTGTGATGGGAAACGTGGTTGAAGGATGTCGGTAGTAACCGTGAGGTAAGGTGAAGATGATGGTATTGGAGACGAATATGGATGATGGGTTGGAGATAATGGAGATGAAGATCTGGGAAATGGCCGTGAGGTAAGGGTGAAGATTGATGATTGGGTGTGTGTGAATGATAATGGTCGTAGTATCTGGGTAGGTGCAGTAGAGGATGGATAATGATGGGTGTTCCCGATGGTCGTGGGATAAGGGGTTAGGATGAAGATGATGGGTATTGGCTGTCCGTGAGGTGTTGGTAGTGATGAGCCGAGGAAGGTGAATGTCGTTGAAAGGGGAAGGGTCATGAGGTAAGGTGAAGGTGATGATGTTAGGTTGATGGAGGGGAATAGAGGTTGAAAAAATGATGAGAGTCAGATGATGATGGCCTCAATTAGCCGTGGGTATCCCCATCTCCGGTGTCCTTCCTCTTTGATGGAGGCTAGTGCACTCCTTAAATTGGCAGAAGACTCAAAATTGTTGGCAAGCCTCATTGGATGAAACTGTCGGTAGCTTTGATTGAAGGATGAGGAGTGTCGGTAGCTGTGATTGAAGGGCTGTAGAAATTATTGGGCTGTCTACGTTCAGTGAGGGACCTCCTACAGTGCCGAGGAATCCTTTCAGCCATCCAAGCACAATTCTCTTAATGGAAACAATCAACATGGACCCTCACCAATTTTTTTTAAATAGAAAACCAAATCTGTGTCCAAAACGTGGGTGGCTACACTTTTTATTATTATTTTTAGAACAAATAAAATAACTAAATAAAAAGAAAGTAAAATTAAAACGTAAATAGAATAAAATGAAAGAAAATAAAATAAAATAAGATAAAATAAATCTACTAGTTAATCCGGACGAAATTGGGTGTTGACAGTTCTTATAAGGGAATGATCAACTGAACTTCCCTCCATACTGAACCTAAAATCCTACTCATCGAACTACTAAGAATCGTCAATGATGACCCCTAAAGAAAGATGTACTCTTGGATTTTGGAGTAGCTTCCCCCCAAACTTTCAACCAAAGAACTTAATAAATGCTTCTACTCGTATTGCTGCTTTCTCCCATTATTTGACAACTTTATCAAGCTATGTCCTTAGTTGATTCGCATTAACATCCACATGCCAGATTTTCCACCTTAGTGAAGGTTCACCTACTTTAATTGGGAACATAGTTCGTGTCATAAGTTAAGTTGAAGGGAGTCTTCCTTATTGATCCGTGTGGCGTGCATCATATGCCCATAACACTTGCGACAACTCATCCACACATGTTCCTTTGGCTTGTCCCAATCTTCTTTTTAACTCGGCCACTATGATTTTGTTCATGGCTTCGGCTTGGTCTTTCCTTTGCAATTGCTTTAAGGAGCTTGTAACATGTTTATGCCTAACTCTTTGTATAACTCCTTCAACTTCATGTCTATGAATTATTGGTCTTTGTTAGTGATTATTATTCGAGGAAGTCTAAATTGGTAGATTATGGTCTTCTAGATGAAGGATTGCACGTACTGAGTGGTTATGATAGATGAAGCTTTTGCTTCCACCCACTTGGTAAATTAATCTACCTCTATCAAAATAATCTTCCTTTGAGTCCTACTGACCAAAAACAAACTGGCAATATCCATCCCTCATTACACGAACGACTAGAGGAAGACGATGTTGTGAAGTTTTAAAGAGGGTGTCTTGATGTCATGATCATGCTCTTAGCATCTGCTACATTTTTCAAAAAACTTCTCTTATACTCAATCATTGGAACGTCAAGGTGTTGTTGTACTCAGGCACAATAAGGCTAAGTTGTTCTTGTACTCATTGAATTCTTCCTGTACTCAAGTATTGGAACATTGAGTTACTCTCATACTCAGTCACTAGAATGTCAACTTGCTCATGTACTCGAGTATAACTAGAACATCAAGCAACTTTTATACTCGGTCACTATAATGTTGACTTGCTCCTATACTCGGTCACTAGAATGTTGAGTTTCTCTATGGGAGCAACGAACTCAACCACCATTTCATCTCAATGAGGTGGAGTGTGATATCTCTTCGACCTTTGAGAGTCTTCCCGCAGTCTAATCTGGTGATCCAAATATTTTGGAGATCAAGATTATTGCTTCTTGTAGTGGTGTTGAGAGACTTTGCTACTCAGACGAAGTTCAACAATTGCTTCTTGGAGTGGTTGTGCAAGACGCTTGTACTCAGACGAAGTTCAACAACTGCTTTTAGGGATATTCCTGTTGGATAGCTATTTATTTCTCTATTTTGTCAAGCTTTTGGTTCTTTTATTCAAGTGTTGTATTATTATGAAACTCTCTGTTTCATCGTTGCTTCTCGTATGTAGACTTTGCCATGGACTTTGTGAATGAGATCTAGATCAAACCAGAGTTTTTTGTTTTTTGTGTTTTTCATCAAAGTTTTGTCTTGTCAAGCTCTAGTAGTGGGGGATCCCTATTTCTTGTGAGGGTGATTTCGATGTTTTCTTAAGGAAAATATTGTGGAAAGTTTACTAAGTAAACTTTTAGGAAAGAGAGGTGAGCCACAATGAACAAACTTAAGAACCTTAGGTTTCTTAGCTAGAGTTTTCGCTGACCCTTTCATACAATTTTCCTTATAAAGATGTATGCTTTTGATTTGATGAAACATCCTTAGCCATATAACTTTTACTTCATCCTCTTTCACTCGAGTTTCTTCTCGATAAGGTGGATCTATTATCGATTTATTGTCATTCTGAAGCGCCAAGAATTTTGTGGTCATCATGGTCGAGATTGATTTGTAAGTTATCATCACTATGAGTTCCATTCAAGCTTCGTCTTTTGCGTGAGAATTCCTTGAACTCAACAAAGATCATGACATGTGCTCCATCTGTGAGTTAGAATGATGTTTCTTCTATCAATGATTAGGGAGTGCAATGGTATCCCCCATAATATAATTAGAATTTCATCATCCTAGAGACCTTTGACTTCACCAAGTGTTTAATTCAACTTGTTCAATATTGTTAAAAAAGAAATGCCTTATATCTCATTCCGAGAGGAAGGGAGTGAATTGGATTAAACCTTTTTGAAAATCTTTTTGAAATCTTTATGAGTTCTTGGCTTCTTGAAATTAATAAATAAAGAATGATGAATCAACAAGTAGAGAAAGATTAACACACAAACAATCTATATTGGTTCGGCTATCACAAGCCTACATCTAGTCCTTCTTCAACAACCTTAGTTGAAGGAAATCCACTATAATGGTTGAGTATACAAGAATACAAAGATAACCCTCTTAATGCATTCCTCTCACCACTCAAAATCAAAATAACAACACAAGAGATGAACACCCTCAATCTCTTACAAATACAAAGAGCAATCCCAACTCTTAAACCTGGTTATCCTTGCACAGGTACACAATACAGATTCTTTGAAGAACCTAATCTTGAACACACTCTTCAAAGTGCAAACTTAATCAAAACCAATGTAGTCCAATTGTCTTGAATGAATCCTTGTAGATTGATCACCAAGAAAGCTTTGATTCCTCCAAGAATGTGTCTTTGAGAGCACCTGTACGCTAACTCAGAAGATTTGGCAGTATTTGAAAATGTTAATGTTATGGAAACAGGTCTCAAATCACATACATAGGATTTTCAAATCTTGTTGTAGTATAATCAATTATGTTATTTGTGTAATTTGTTATGCTTTCCTTTCTGTTTTAACAGATTATCCTATGTGTGTAATCGATTATTTAAACACTTAAGCCTATTATTGTTTCATTTAACAGTCTTAACAAATTAGGCTATTTATGTAATGGATTAGAATATCCTTTATGTTTTAATCGATTATCAAACTTATGTAATCGATTATTTCAACACTTAACCATATTAGTCATCCATTTGTCATCCTTAATAGATTATCTCACTTACATAACAAATTATGACTTTCTCTCTGTTTTAATCGATTATATACCTTGTATAATCAATTATAATAGAACAGTTTGCCCTGTTAACTTTCTAACTAATCTGGATAAATCTAACAATTATATCATTTATTTAATCGATTATTTATACTAGAATGAGATGTTTCATCTGTTTTAAACTTGAGTCATTCAACATTAATGGATTCAATCATCTAGCACACACATGTTAAAGATATAAACAATTGTTATGCCATTTTTTTGTGTGCAAGAAACCATTATTAATCTTTTAACCATTCATCATTGTTAGAATATTTACCCTATTTATCATGATTATATTATGTCTAAGGTTACCCTATTTATCATGATTATATTGTGTTTAGGATTATCCTATTTATCATGATTATATTGTGTCTAGGTTACCCTATTTATCATGATTATATTGTGTCTAGGTTACCCTATCATGATTATATTGTGTCTAAGGTTACCCTAATTATCATGTACTCTTGTATCAATTTATTTTTATAAATAGAAGATTATGAGAGGGATCAATCAAGCCCTCAAGAATTATTTTACAGTTTCAATCTCAAGTTGGTATCAGAGCAGGTTGTGTGAGTCTCTTCCTACTCTGTCTTTGTTGCCGCCGGTGGCTAGCACCGCCACCGGCGACTTTAAAAATTTCATCTTTTCTTAAATACCTCAATGAGCAGTCCTGATCTAGTTTCCATCTAGTCTCCAAATCCTAGTTGCTGTCCGCAATCGTTTGATACGGTTTGCCGATGTCTGGTGTCGTTTGCCGTTGTCTGGCATCGTTTTCCGTTGTCTACTTGGCACTATTTTTCCACTATGACGAGTTGTCCACATAAGTTTGTCACCATCAACCTCTGTTTACTATCATTCCGACATCGTCCACTAATGCTCGCCACCGACCACCGCCACAGTTCAGTCTAGCAACCAATGGATCTGGATTGCCTCCTTGAGCCATGGTCAACCCTGTCTGTGTCAAGGGCTAGTTCTCATCCAAGCACCGCCACGTGTGCCACATCTGTTCAATATTCGTTGCCGCTGCCGTCTTGTTTTCTCTAGCGAAAGGAGGGCGACCCATCCCTAGTCGTTGCCTCATTCTCATCTACACACGTTTTCATGCACGCCTTCTCTCCGATAAGCTTCTGGCGCGTGTTTGTCACATGCCACCTTCCCGGTGTCAGAATCACATCGCGTCACTGTCGTTCGTCTTGCTCGACCAAATAAAAAAGGAAAAAAGAAAAACTCTCTGTTTCAACATTTTACCTCTGTTTCAGCATTATTCCTTAGCCGCTTTCATATTGTGTGTTTAGCTTTGCATATTGTAACAACTGTGATGTTTCTGATGGCTTGTGTCATTTATTTACAAGTCTCCAAAGAGAGGCAGTGTTATTAGTTGGTTAACAACAAGGAATTTCAACACCAAAGTCATAGGTTGAAGGTTCCTCATGGCATGATGGGAGTCTATTTCTATCAAGATTCAGAATCTTAGTCAAACAATTTCATCAGTCCCTTGTCAGATCTGTTTTTGGATCCTTTGATGCATATTGTAGGGGAGTATGTTTCCAGCCACTGTAATATGTTTCCAGCCACTGCATGCCTCATCAATCAGTGATGGTAATCCCTGCAATTTTGTCCTCTCAGTCACTGCAAGCCCCCATCACCTCGTCAGTCAGTGATGGCTGTCCTTGTAGTTTTGTCGCTTCTAGCCACTACAGGCCCCATCAGCCAGTGATGGCAATTTAGTCCCTGCAGGCTCCATTAGTCAGTGATGGAAATTTAGTCCCTACAGGCTCCTTCAGTCAATGATGGCAATTTAGTCCCTGCAGTCCCCATCAGTCAATAATGGCAATTTAGTCACTATAGTGAGGGGGAGTATGTTTTCAGCCACTAGTTAGACACTAGTCAGAGGCCCCAACAAGTCAGAGATGACAGTCCCTGCTTTCAGCCACTACAGGCCCCAATTAGTCAGAGTGGATGGTCCTTGCAGTTTTGTCGCTTTTAGCCACTGCAAGCCTCAATTAGTCAATCTCAAGTATCATCAAAAACAAAAATAAGCTTCCCCTATCAACAAATAGAACTCTATTTACTACTTCAATTTGATCGTTGACATGTCAATGTCTATCGAACTCCAAAAATTTATCGAAACCTTTCTTAATGAATTGTCAACAATTAATAATGATAATAGAGTGATGGAATAGGAAAAGGCCATCGAACTCTTAAAAGAGTAATGATCAAGAGGATGCAAGAAGAGCTAGATGAGGAAGCACCAAAGGACATCAAAGCCTTAAACATCAAGCTAAATTGGCAACTCCCACATCACTTAACACAAGCAGAGGACCGCTAATGCATGACACATGAGGCCTACTTCATCACTTATGGATCCTTCAGCGCCCAAGGAAGAAGGCATGTGCCCAGTAGCGTACGAAAGCTTATAAATGAGGCACATTTATTTTGTGTTGTATATGTGGCTAGGTAGCTGCAAAATGTGATGTACACGTGGCCTATGATCTGCTTGATGCGACTAATGATTAGCCAAGGCTTAATCTCATGCAAAGGTGTTGAATCACCTATAAATTTAGCACCTCACCCATTGTAAAACTTACTAGGAAATCCATTTGCCTCACTTTCACACAAGCAATTCCTCTTTTGCTTCATCCAAATTCACTTAATTATGATGCCCCCGTCTCTAACCTAAAACTTGTTCACTACAAGCTATGGAATGACAACTCAGAGGTGCTTTGAGGTGTCTATCAAGTGGTATCAGAGCCTTTCATCTATCCATGTTGTTCATTTTACTCCTACTTTGTCTTGTGTGTTGTTTTTTTTACTATTGTATTGCTGCAATTCTAGTTCAATAGGTATTTGTTAAACTATTTTTCGTCGCGCAGAAGCAGAACAAATTCAGTTTCCCCACATATGAAGTACAGGGATAACCAAGGATCAATCCAAGGACTTGGCAAAATTTACTTTAAAAATGTAAAGTTAAATCCGTTGTTTTACTTACTATTTATTAACTGCGAGATGGGGAAAAAAATTGAATTGAAATTTAAAAGGAAAAGAATCAAACTAAAAACAAAAACTATTTAAAGAAAAGAAGTAAACACAACCTATATACTAAAGCTGGAACAATCCAAAATATATTCACAAAAATAAATGCTAAAAAATCTAAATGCTAACTAACATCAACTAAATGAAACTAAACTAAACATCTTAATCCTAATCTGTAAGATAAAAGAAATCTCATCCATGCAAATCAAAATTGTCAGAAACCAAAAATGCTAGGAATCAAAATCTACAATGCTCATAGTATAAATCTCAGAAATTGAATAAAAAAGAATAGAACAAGCACCTAATATCATAACTAGTACTTAAACTAACTCAATTACCTAACAGAATCGAATGAACAACATAAAACAAATCAAAACCTAATATCAAAATTGTTAGCTCTCTTTTCTCGCCGGTCATCTTCTTCGGGTAGGATTGCACCAGTGGAGCTCTCCTCTTCTTCCTCTCGCCTCACTCTCTCTCGCGAACCCTAGAGGAGGGTTGTTTTCTGCCAAATGACTTGCTCGAGTGGGTTCCCTAAGCAGCAGCAACATTAGGCTCTTCAAAACGCTATGCTTCATTAAGTTGAGCCCAAGTAAGGCACCAACTTTCATGCCTTAGACACATCGTTTTACTTATGGAGAATCAACTCAGCGGTCCATTATACTTTCAATCAACATCAACGGCCCAATCTCACTTTAGCACAACAATTTCAACTACTGCCAACACATCCAGTGGTCCACTTCAAGTTGTATAATTCCAACCCAGCAAAGATACGACTTTTCCATTCAGTCCTGACTCAAATATGGCTTGACCCAAACAGCATTGCCAACCCAATGTATTGTCTTCAGCCCTTATCTGCACAAAAGAAAATTTTTGAAGAGTTTAATTAGTAAAAAAAAAATAAAATCTTATAATTCTAAAAAAAATTTAACATTTAAAGAAAAGAGCAAAACACATATTTATTAAAAATAATATTTATCATTTAAAAACACAAAATTAATACTATTTTTTACAAAACTCTAAAATTAAAGAAAAATCTAAAAACTATCCTAATTCTAGAAACTTAGAAACAAAAAGAAACTAAAATTGACATCTAAACACAAGAAAAGAGGGAAAATTTAGGAGTTAACAATATTCTACTTCTGTTTTAGTGATATGTGCCTTGAGTCAATGTTTTACTCATTTTAATCTGTGAAATATTTTTATGGTAGTCTTTTTGAGTTGGAAATCAAATCCTATTTTGTTATCAGTCATGTACCTTGCTTTTATTGTCATTAATTTATAGTTTCACATTTGAATTCTTGTTTCTTGCTTTTGGTTTGAGTTTGGCTATTTGCTCCACAATCGAACACCATATGAACCACGAAAAGTCTAACTACGAGCTCGGGTGCAAGTTTATTTGGTACTAGTAAAAATATGACTTCATTATTGCATTAAGTTTTAATGTGCTTCAATTTCTGCATTAATTGTAAACTGAGATTTACTTATGACTATTGATCTACTAGCTAGTACCAAATGCAGAACAAATAAGTAATGAAATGCCTGCTATAATTTGGTGGTACTATGTGAAAGCACAACAACCATTTGTTGTTCAATTACATTGAGATTGAATTTATTTTGAGTGTCTTGTGTATGTAATTGTCTTTTCTCCTTAGCATTAGACCATTGCTAAGCTTTTAATGTCAATATATCTTAAATCAATGCTGGTTTTGTCCATTAAATTTTTTTTCTGTAGATTTGGTCAATTTAAAACTTGTTACTGCAAATTACGGACTTGTATGGCTATTTTTTGCCTTTCATTCCTTGATTGAGAGATAGAATTTCCAACTTTGAAATTTGCATTTGTCCATTTTTTTCAGTTTGATTCAACTTCTTTTGTGTAACAAAGCCCTTTTTCAAGTCAAGTGTAAGAAAGAATCATTGGTGTTCTTCCTTCAATTGTACAATTTGCTTGAAATTTCATTTTAAAGTTAGGCCTTAGACGGTGAGTGTGTCTTGAAACCAAAGTTTCAAGCCTCACTCTAGGAGATTCAACTTAATTGCAATTTTACTTTTTAGTTTAGAGTAATCTTGGCTAAAAGAGATTAAATTCTAAGCCTTATCACATTAGGAGTCCAAGTTTAGGAGTCTAGTCTTTTTCTTTTGTTATTTGCTTGTGTTTTGTTTTATTGAGTCACATCTTTTGACTTCAAAGGTGATTTTGATTTAAAAGGGATAAAATCAGTAGCCTAGGACAACTCTAACTAGGCAAGACTTGGTAATTAAGCAGTCTCTTGGCTCACCTTTTTTACCTAAGACTTGTGTTTTTGTGAAGTATTACAACCCTTTTGAGTTAAGAAAACTTGTGAAAGCAAAAGATGTCTATGCGTTATTCTCCAAGGATAAGTGACTTTGAGGAACCTATAACTCGTAAAGACATTTCAAAACAACGCAAGGAACTTAACCTTTGGAGAATGGAAGAAGAGTAAATGAGAAGGAAAGATAAGGTTGATAAGGATTTTCAAATTGTTATTTTTCAAGATGACCTAAGATTGTTAAAAGAGGAGCAACTCTAAAAGAAAGAAAAATTAAGAGAGAGTAGGAGTAAGGAGTCATAATCTGAGAAGAAAAGTCTAAGGGTAAGAGATTATTATCATTAGCCTTCTTCCTTTAGAAGGCAAAAAAGAGAACCCCTTCCCCCTAGAGAAATTAAAGTGGACTTGTCATACTTTATTGGGAAGGACAATTAGAAGCCTACCTTGATTGGGAAATGAAGGTGGAGCAAATCTTTGCTTGCCACCAAGTTAATGAGGAGATAAAGGTGTCTTTAACTACTTTTAGCTTTCAAGGGTATGACATGTATTGGTGGAGACATATTTCCTCCAATTATAATAGGGAGCTCATGGATAAGCTACAAAGACTTCAACAAAAATCTATGTCTATAGAAGTGTATAGACAAAAGCTAGAGTTATACATGATGAGGGCGGGCATAGTAGAGAATCAAGATATTACCTTGGCAAGGTTTATGAGTGGCTTAAATTTTGACATAAAAGATAGAGTAGAACTTCTAACTTATAGAGATCTAAATGATTTGGTTTAGATGCGTATCTAGGTAGAACAATAAAAGTTGAGAAAATCTTCAAGAAAACCTCAAGTTTCCTCTACATCTTATGACATGAAAAGCTTTAAAAGAGAATAGCCAAATAAACCTTTAGTCAAGATTCTTGAGAAGGGTAAGTAAGAAACCTCCACACACACTAGAACTAGTGACATCAAGTGTTTTAAGTGCTTAAATAGAGGCCACATAATTGCTTAGTGCCCACCAAAAGAACCATTATCATGAGGGGCATTAATCTCTATAGTAGTGAAGAAGACTCAAAGTCTAGTGAGAGTGAGAGTGAGAATGTAGAAGAGTCAAAAGTCTTACAAGAGGAGTGATCAACTGGATGCAAGAAGAGCTAGATCAGGAAACACCAAAGGACATCAAAGCCTTATGCATCAAGCTAAATTGACAACTCTCAAATCGCTCAATGCAAGCAGAAGACTACCTAAAGCAAGACACATGAGGCCTCACTTTTTCACTTATGGATCCTTCAACGCCCAACGAAGAAGGCATGTGCCGAGTGGCTTGCGAAATCTTATAGATCATGCACGTGTATTTTGTGTTGTACACATGGCTAGGCAATTGTAAAAGATGATGTACACATGGCCTATGATCCATATGATGTGGCTGATGATCAACTAAGGCTTAATCTCATGTAAAAGTGTTGAATCACCTACAAATTTAGCACCTCACCGATTGTAAAACTTACTTTTGATGCATAGTAATGTCATGTTGTTGAGATCACTCTAGCCTTGCTTTACTCGAGACTTACCTTGTCCAAAGAGTCAATCTCATCTCCTCTAGCCTCCTTCCTTGGTTAGAAACGCTAAGAGAGCCATTTACCTCACTTTCACACCACAGATTCCTCTTTCGCTTCATCTAGATTCACCTAAATTTGGTGCCTCCTTCTGATAGCGTCCTCCTCGAGCTAGGTTGGGCCAAAGCGCAAAGATGAAGCTATGGAGGTGGAATTTGTGCGGAAGTAATGGATATGGTGGTGGGCTCACAATATTGGTGAGGTTTTGGTGAGTATTTGTGGTAGGATGGAGGTCTTTGATGGATCTCCGGAGAGGTTGGGCCAACTCTAGAGAAGGGTGGTTAGAGGGACCTCATGGGATGCTCTAGCCTTGACTTGAGACAAGATATGTTTGCACACATTTTGGCATAATAGCATTCAAATTCATCAAGTGATTTTACAAGGAAGGAGACCCTTCTATTTATAGAAAAAGGTGTCTCCAAAGTAGACAAGAAACCCTAAAAACTATCCATTCTTAAAGAAACATGTGGCAATCCTCTTTTACAAAGTTTCTCCACTCTTAGAGTGCCACGTGGCAATCCACTTTTGTAAAGTCTTCTCCACTCTTAGAGTACCATGTGGTAATCCACTTTTGCAAAGTTCCTCCACTCTTAAAGTGCCATGTGACAATCCACTTTTGCAAAAGCTTTCCACTCTTAGAGTGACATGTGGCAATCCACTTTAGGAAGAGTTTCTCCACTTGGAAAGTGACACATGACCACTTCCTTTTTAAGAAGTGTCTTCACTAAGAGCTTGCCATGTGGCCATCATGTCCCATGGTGGGACACACTCTTTTAAGATAATATTACAAACCATACAATACTTGGCCCATTATACAAGGCCTAAAAATATACCCTATACTACTTGTCCCTTAATACAAGGTCTAGAAATACTTCATGATAGCCCAAGTAAATAAGAGTTTAGCTCCTTCTTTTGGAAATGATTTTAATCCTTCTTGAATTTGTTTGGCCATGCTTCTTGTGATTGGACCCTTAGCTAGGAGTTTGTCATCATCCCCTCCCTCTTGAGAAGGATTTGTCTTCAAATCTTGAGGCTCTTCATCTTCTTCTTGCTCCAAATCTCCTACAAAACGGGTTAGATCACAAACATTGAAAGTAGCACTTACATCATACTCACAAGGCAACTCTAGCCTATATGCATTATTGTTAATCCTTTGAACTACTCTAAAAGGTCCATCACCACGAGAGTTGAGTTTGGACTTCCTTTGTGTTGGAAATCTATTTTTACTTAAGTGGAGCCAAACCCAATCTCCTTCTTCAAAGATCACTTCTCTCTTGCCCTTGTTGCTATACTTGGCATATCTCTCAGTTTGATGTTGTATTTGTGACTTTACCCTCTCATGCATTTTCTTCACAAATTCAGACTTAGACACTCCTTCCTTATGAATGAAATCACTAGGATTTGGGAGAGGTATGAGGTCTAAAGGAGTGAGAGGATTAAAACCATACACAACCTCGAAAGGAGACATTTTGGTAGTTTTGTGAACCACCCTATTGTATGAAAACTCAATGTGAGGAAGGTACTCATCCCAAGATTTGTGGTTTCCTTTCAAGATAGCCCGCAACATGGTTCCTAAAGACCTATTCACAACCTCGGTTTGTCCATCAGTTTGTGGGTGACTAGAGGTTGAAAATTGAAGCTTGGTTCCTAGTCTAGACCAAAGTGTTTTCCAAAAGTGACTAAGAAACTTAGGATCTCTATCTGAGACAATGGTCCTAGGCAACCCATGAAATTTTACCACATCTCTAAAGAAGAGTTTTGCTATGTAACTTGCATCATCTACCTTGTGGCATGGTATGAAATGAGCCATTTTGCTAAACCTATCCACAACCACAAAGATAGAGTCAAATCCCCTTTGAGTCTTAGGTAGACCAAGTATAAAGTCCATGCTAATGTCTTCCCATGGGGATGAAGCAATAGGGAGAGGGGTGTACACACCATGAGACATAGTTTTAGCCTTGGCTTGTAAACAAGCAATGCACTTATGACAATACCTTTGAACTTCCTTTCTCATGTGGGGCCAATAGAATTTCTCTTGAAGAATGTTTAGAGTTTTATCAACTCCAAAATGGCCCATGAGACCTCCTTCATGCGACTCCTTAATGAGGAGTTTCCTATGGGAACCTTGAGGCACACACAACTTACCTTCCTTAAACAAATACCCTTTGGACACATAGTAACCTCCTTGAGCCTTCTTTTGACAATTTGAAAAGATGGAGGAAAGGAAGTCATCTTGTTCATACAACTCTCCCATGTGATCAAAGCCAAGAATTTGTGCTCCAAGTTTTGAAAAGAGATTGCGCCTTCTAGAAAGAGCATCAGCCACAACATTAGATTTTCCTTTCTTGTATTTGATCACATAAGGAAATTGTTCTAGATATTCCATCCATTTTGCATGTCTCTTGTTTAGCTTGTGTTGTCCCCTTAAATATTTAAGTGACTCATGGTCACTATGAATGACAAACTCCTTGGAAACTAGATAATGTTCCCAAGTTTGAAGGGACCTTACAAGAGCATACAACTCTTTATCATAGGTGGGATAGTTGAGAGTGGCACCATTTAGTTTTTCACTAAAATAAGCAATGGGGTGTCCTTCTTGTAACAAAACTCCACCTATTCCTACACCACTTGCATCACATTCTATCTCAAAAGTTTTTGAAAAGTTTGGAAGAGATAAAATGGGTGCATTGGTAAGTTTTTCTTTGAGTTGCTTGAAAGCCAACTCTTGTTTCTCTCCCCACACAAATTTCACATCTTTTTTTACCAGCTCATTGAGAGGTGAAGCTATACTTGAGAAGTTAGGGACAAATCTCCTATAGAAAGATGCTAGACCATGAAAACTCCTAACTTCTCCTACATTTTGGGGAGTTGGCCAATCTTGAATGGCTTGGACTTTGGTGGGATCAACATGCACACCATGTTTGTTCACTATGAATCCTAGAAATACCACACTATCTTCACAAAATGTGCATTTTTCTTTGTTTGCAAAAAGGTGGTTGTCCCTCAAGGTGGAGAGAACAACTTGCAAATGTACTAAATGATCATGAAGACTCTTGCTATATACTAGGATGTCATCAAAGTACACAACCACAAATTTTCCAATGCAATCCCTAAGGACATGGTTCATTAATCTCATGAAGGTGCTAGGTGCATTAGTTAAGCCAAATGGCATCACTAACCATTCATATAAACCAAATTTAGTCTTAAATGCAGTTTTCCACTCATCACCCTCTCTTATTCTTATTTGGTGATAACCACTTTTAAGATCTATTTTGGAAAATATCATGGATCCATGCAACTCATCTAACATGTCATCAAGCCTAGGAATTGGGTGCCTATACTTAATGGTGATGTTGTTGATAGCCCTACAATCACAACACATTCTCCATTTTCCATCTTTCTTAGGAACTAACAACACGGGCACAGCACATGGACTCAAACTCTTTTGAACCCAACCTTTGTCTAATAATTCTTGAACTTGAGTTTCAATCTCCTTAGTTTCTTGAGGATTGGTTCTATAGGCTGGCCTATTTGGTTAAACTTGCCCCAAGAACAAAGTCTATTTGATGTTCTATACCCCTGATTGGTGGAAGATCTTTCGGATCTTCTTTGGGAAACACATCACTAAATTCTTTCAAAAGTTTATCCAAAGGAGATAGACACTTGGGTTCTAGATTTGCAGTAATGCATGAAAGTGCTCCTTTACAAAAAAGGAGATAGGAAGGTTGCTCACAAAGGAGAGTTTTCTTCAATGTTTTCTTAGACAAATTTTTCTCCTTTTGAGTGACCTTGGTAAGAGCACTACTTTCCCCTTCTTCATGAATGCAAAAGTTGGGAATTTTCTCTCTTAAATCCTTATGCATGCTCTCTTCATTTCTCTCTTCATTCCTTAGTTTCTTCATTTGTAATTGATCCTCAAACACTTTAGAAGGTGGTAGGGGATGAAGAATAAACATCTTTTTCTTATGGTGGAGAGTAATCTCATTAGTATGACCATTGTGTATAGTTTTCTTGTCAAATTGCCATGGTCTTCCTAATAGAATGTGGCAAGCTTCCATAGGAATTATGTCACAAAGTACTTTATCTTCATAGTTCCCTATTGAGAGCTTGACCTCCACTTGTTGGTTCACATTCAAATCCTCTCCTTCATTTAGCCATTGAAGTTTGTAAGGTTTGGGATGAGGTTTGATGGTGAGACCTAACTTTTCCACCAACCTAGTGCTACAACAATTACAACATGAGCCACTATCTACAATGAGAGAACATGTTTTGTTTGAAACTCGACATCTTGTATGAAAGATGTTTTCTCTTTGGGTTAAGACTTGGGGACTGGGTTGATTCTTGAGAACTCTTCTCATCATGAGGAGATCTCCATCACAAGGGTAGGAATCTTCACTTGCACCTTTCTCTTCTTCTTCTTCACTACTATATGAGTCAACACCCCTTAAGATTATGATCCTTTTGGTGGGACATTGTGATGCAATATGACCTCTACCTTGACACTTAAAACATTTAATTTCACTAGTGCGCATGGATGATGATGATCCTTGATTGGGTTTCTCTTTCTCTTTCTCAAATTTCCTAGGGGTTTCCTCTCTTCTCACTTGTTTTCCCTCCCTCTTGTAGTCTTTCTTAACATATGAGTTTGAGTGGTCAATTTTCAAACCTTTTCTCAAATGTTGTTGCTCTACCTTTATGCAAATTTGTACCAAATCATTAAGATCTTGATAGGGCAACAATTCCACTCTATCTCTAATATCAAGATTAAGACCACTTAGAAATCTAGAAATTGTGGTTCCTTCTTCTTCCCTAATTCCCGCCCTCATCATGTAGAGTTCCATCTTTTGCCTATACTCTTCCACACTCATGGTTCTTTGTTGGAGTCTTTGGAGTTTATCCATAAGCTCTCTATGGTAGTAGGAAGGTATGTGTCTTCTTCTTAGAGCACTCTTCAAGTCATTCCAATATTGGACTTGAGGGGAATTGGAGAGTCTTCTTTCTCTCACTAGGGCAGTCCACCAATACATGGCATTCCCTTGAAAGCTTAAGGTGGCTAGGGAAACTTTCCTTTCCTCTGTTATTTGATGACACTCAAAAAGTTGTTCTACTTTCATTTCCCAATCTAGGTATGCCTCAACATCTTCTTTCCCATGGAAATGAGGAAGGTCTAGCCTAATCTCTCTTGGTGGTTGTTCACTCTCCCTTCTATACCTTCTAGGTGGAGGATGTTGGTAGAATTGGGCAGCGGTCCTACTATCTTGTTCAGGGTATGTGTTTTCTGTGGGAGTTTTTGAACTCCTCCTTGAGTGACTCCTACTCCTACTTTTCTTTATCTCTTATTGGACCTTTTCTTGTTTTTGGGCTAGAACTCTAAGCTCTTCTTCTAAGGTTTCAAGATATTGTTCTCTTTCAACTCTTTCTTTTTCTTTCAAAATGGATTCTTGCTTTTGCCAAAGTTTTAGTGATTTTAGTTCCTTGGCCATTTGTTCTAAATTTGGTTGGGCCTCTTCACTATAATCACTATCAATTTGGTAAGAAGGTTCCTTAGACATTCTTAAAAAAAATTCAAAATATGTAATGCACACACAAACTTGTATTTCAAAAGTAAATTCCTTTAGAGATTTAAGGAGGCAAAATAATCTCAAGTTCACTTCCAGGAAAGAGAGGAGAATCACTAAGGATCACTTAAAATCCAAGTCTTTCCTAGCCAAAGTTTACCTCTCTCTTGCACCAAACTTCTCAAATGGAATTAGGTTTGATATACAAGTAAACACACAATAAATTATAAGCAGTTAAAGACAACAATTAAACTAGACTATGCGGCCTAATAATGGTAAAGTTAGAAGGCACTTTGGAACCTTCAAACTTTAACCAACTAAAAACGTTTTCAATATGGTTTACAAGTCTTTGTTAGGATATGGGATTGAGTATCACAGATTACCCCAAGATACCTAACAAGGTTATGAGTTACAAATCCAAAAGTAATACAATTTTACAACTCAAAAATGCGTAATACAAATAAATAATGTGTGTTCCTCTCTAAAGTGTTTCACTCCTTTTCTTCTTGTCTCTTCCTCAAGGTTTCAAGGTCCAAAGAGGTCTCCGATCACCCAATATACTATGTCCAATTTCGTTTTTCCTCCAAAAAAATATCCTACACCAAATATCAAACCAAATCCGAAAGGTAGGAATCCAAAGAGAATGCAAATCAAGGGCCAATTTGAACAATAGCTCTTCAAAAGGAGTTATGTTGAGACAAAACAGAGAGTAATGAACAAGACAATCAAGAAAATAAAGCTTAAAAACAAAGGCTAGGCACTCAAAAGAATTACCTAAAGAAAGGCACTAGAATAGATGAATAAAACCACAACAATTAGAATAGAGAATTATTACTTCTTATCTTTACAAACACTTAGCTAATGGTGCAATGTAGGTAGAGACAATATTTTGTCAAAAGTGTCATGTCCAAGTCTCATATCCAAGGGTCATGTCCAAGTGTCATGTCAAGGTATTATGTCCAAGTATCATCTCCAAGTGTCATGGTAAAGTCTCATGTCAAAGTCTCAAGTCAAAGTAACTTTTTTTTTTCACTTTTGCTTTTGCTTATACTTTTACTTTTTTTTTTTTACTTTGGCTTTTTACTTTTGTCTACACTTTTGTTTTTCAACACAAATTAGATCTGGACAATTTGTTTGGGTAGCTCAAAGTTCATGACTAAAAAAAAATGGAAGAAATAAATCTTACTAGAATCAAAAATAGAGTATGAAACTCAAAGAAACACAAGAGAAACTTAACTCTAAGAACTTGACAATGATCTAATGACAAGCATGAACTCAAATATGAAAGAAAAAAAAGCACTCAAATGGATGTATATAGTGTAATTTCGAAATCCCAATGGGACATATTTTTTTATGATTTTTGCAAAGCCCGAACTAAGAGAAAATGACATAAAAATGACTACACATGACTCTAGACAACATGGATGGAATTAAAAATAAAAAAATAACCCAAAAATGACATTAAAACAGAACCAAATATATGAAGAAAGACTCAAAAAAAATATAAAAGCACACCACAACACATGTATATGGAAACTTAGTGGTAAAAACCGAATGGTTCCGCTAAAGAACAAACTAGAACCATAAAAATAACATATATGGATGTAAACAATGGGAGACAATAAAGAACAACACAATAACAACAAGAAAAACACAAAGATAGGTAAAGGACCAAGATACTTAGCTCTTGTAGACCCAAAGCTCTTGATACCAAATGATAGCGTCCTCCTCGAGCTAGGTTGGGCCAAAGCGCAAAGATGAAGCTATGGAGGTGGAATTTGTGCGGAAGTAATGGATATGGTGGTGGGCTCACAATATTGGTGAGGTTTTGGTGAGTATTTGTGGTAGGATAGAGGTGTTTGATGGATCTCTAGAGAGGTTGGGCCAACTCTAGAGAAGGGTGGTTAGAGGGACCTCATGGGATGCTCTAGCCTTGACTTGAGACAAGATATGTTTGCACACATTTTGGCATAATAGCATTCAAATTCATCAAGTGATTTTACAAGGAAGGAGACCCTTCTATTTATAGAAAAAGGTGTCTCCAAAGTAGACAAGAAACCCTAAAAACTATCCACTCTTAAAGAGACATGTGGCAATCCTCTTTTACAAAGTTTCTCCACTCTTAGAGTGTCATGTGGCAATCCACTTTTGTAAAGTCTTCTCCACTCTTAGAGTACCATGTGGTAATCCACTTTTGCAAAGTTCCTCCACTCTTAAAGTGCCATGTGACAATCCACTTTTGCAAAAGCTTTCCACTCTT
This sequence comes from Vigna nakashimae, assembly GCA_034642375.1. Lineage (NCBI taxonomy): Eukaryota > Viridiplantae > Streptophyta > Magnoliopsida > Fabales > Fabaceae > Vigna > Vigna nakashimae. Next base: position 34,229,140 of record CM067758.1, read on the forward strand.
AGAGTGACATGTGGCAATCCACTTTAGGAAGAGTTTCTCCACTTGGAAAGTGACACATGGCCACTTCCTTTTTAAGAAGTGTCTTCACTAAGAGCTTGCCATGTGGCCATCATGTCCCATGGTGGGACACACTCTTTTAAGATAATATTACAAACCATACAATACTTGGCCCATTATACAAGGCCTAAAAATATACCCTATACTACTTGTCCCTTAATATAAGGTCTAGAAATACTTCATGATAGCCCAAGTAAATAAGAGTTTAGCTCCTTCTTTTGGAAATGATTTTAATCCTTCTTGAATTTGTTTGGCCATGCTTCTTGTGATTGGACCCTTAGCTAGGAGTTTCTCATCACCTTCACTGACCTAAAATTGGTTCAGTGAAAGCTATGGAATGACAACTTAGAGGTGCTTTCAGGGGTCCATCATAGACTGAGGTAAATTATGCCTTTAGTGAATAGGAACGATCTAGATATATCCATTCCTTATGTAGTGAAAATCCAAAGAGTAAAAATTATATGTAATTCCTTTACTAAGTAGTTGCAAAACTATTTCACCTCCACCCTTTGGATCAAAGTGCTCTTGGGCTTGCGTCTTCTTAGTGTGATGACCATTGGAACTTGTAGCAGTTATTGATGCATGTGTTACCAAAGCAAAAGAAAACAAATCTCCTTGACATTATTCACAAATTTGTAGTAAACAAATTATATCATAATAATATACTGATGAATAAAATATATGGAGTGTTAATACAACATTCCTCAAATCTTAGGGCACATAGAAGAGTGATGGATACAATTCTATCAGTGATTCAAGGTCCAGCACAAAATAAATTAAATTTAACCATTTTAGGAAATTAGTCTTAACACATTAGTGCTAGAATGTATTGGAGAAATTCTTCTGTTAACATATTCACCATGAAACATGCTTATGAGCTGATTTCTAGACTATACTATCAAATAAATCCAAAATATATCTTTTATCCTTAAAGAATCAATATCTCAATTCATGATAAAATACAATGTGGAAACGTACCTAGATTTTCCTTTAAAAATTATATAGATCATCATATTAACAACGGTTATGCGATCCTTTAGTAAATCTCTATTCAAGGCCTAAGGTAATTTATGTTTCAGTATGCCTAATAGTCCCACATCGATTAGGAGTGGAGGTCAAAGGGAGTTTATATACACCTTCCATCCTCTGAGGCACCTTTTAAAGACAAAATTGTGATCAAGTTCTAATCTTCAAAACGAACAATACCTTGGATGCACACTGATTGACCCTAACGGTGATAGTTGACGAACTTGGAATCGAAACATTAGCGGCATCATGGGGCCAAAACTGAGGTTCTATAGACAAATTATTAGTTCCCTTAACCCCTACATTGGGTGAACCCTCGATCCCCTTAGACTTCGACTAGGAGGCTTATGTTCCTATACGCTTAATACCTCATATTTGTTGATTGACCTTAGTAATGTTATCTCATCAGAGTTGGGATCGTAACATTTTTTGGCACTTATGTGGATGAAAACTCTCATTTCAATTGACTAAGTGGCTTGTTTCGATACATCAAACAGTCTCACATCACTTAAGAGTCAAGGTAAACCACATTTTAAATACTCTTTCCTACTTCTACCCTTGGAGATACCTTTAAGTACAAAAATGTGACGAAGCTCCAAATTATAAAGCGAATAATACCTCATATGTGGTGATTGACCCTAGTGATATTATCTCATCATACTTGGGATCGAAACACTAGTGGCGTTTGTGGGGATGAAATCTCTCATTTTCCTTTATTGGGGAGCTTGTTCTGGTATATCAAATAGTCTCACATCACTTAACAGTCAAGGTCAACCACATTTTATATATTTCTTCCTCCTTCCATCCTTCAAGACACCTTTTAATGACAAAACCATGATAGAGCTCCAAATTCTAAAGTGGACCTAGTGATGTTATCTCATTATACTTGGGATTGAAACATTGGTGGCGTTTGTGGGGACAAAGACTCCTCTTTCCCTTGATTGAGGGTTTGTTCCGGTACACCAAAAATTTTTACATCATTTAGGAGTCAAGGTCAACTGCAATTTAAATACTTCCTCCTTCCACCCTTCAAGACACCATTTAAGTAAAAAATCATGACGGACCTCTAGACCCCAAAGCGAACAATACCTTAGATGCGGTGATTGACCCTAACGTTGTTATCTCACTGGACTTATGATCGAAACATTGGCGCCCACCGTAGAGATGAAAAACTCTCATAAACCTCCATTGTGGGAGGAACCCTTATTCCCTCTTAAACATCGACTAGAGGGCTTAAGTTCTTCTATGCCCAATAGTCTCACATCATTTAAGAGTCAAAGTCAAAGACAATTTAAATCTCCCTCGGTTGTCATCATTAGAGTCAATCATCATACATCCAAGGTATTGTATACTTTTAAGCTTTGAACCTCGTCAGAGGATGGAAAAAGGAAATGGTACATAAATTATAATTGACCTCGACTCCTAAGCGATATGGGACTATTAGGAGTATAGGAACATAAGCTCCAAATCAAGGTCTAAGGGGAATAAGGGCATTCCCAATGGACGACTTACGAGAATCGATGATTCGTCTTCAGAACCTCGTTTTCAGCCTCCCAGTGGTTGTCAATGTTTCGATCCCAAGTTTGTGGATGTCATCGTTAAGGTCAATCACCAAACATCTGAGGTATTGTCTACTTTGGAGGATAGAGCTCTGTGACGGTTTTGTCCTTAAAAGGTACCTTAGAAGGTGGAAGGAGGAAATGGTATTTAAACTGTTTTTGGCCTCAACTCCTAAGCGAAGTAAGACTATTGGGTGTACTGGAACACAACCCTTAGTCAAGCTCTAAGGGGAATGAAGGTTTGTCCCCAATGGATGGCATGGGAAAAATGTTTTCATTCTCATAGACGACACCAATGTTTTGATCCTAAGTCCGTCAAGTGACATCGTTAAAGTCAATCATCGTAAATGAGGTATTACCCACTTTGGAGCCTATAACTTTTTCACAGTTTTGTCATTAAAAGGCATCTTAGAGGGTTGAAGGAGGAAGGAGTATTTAAACTGCCTTTGGCCTTGACTCCTTAGCGATGTGAGATTATTGAGCATACTAAAATATAAGCCCCCCAGTCAAGGTCTAAGGGGAATGTGATTCATTCTCAATGAAGGGCTTAAGGGAATCAATGATTCGATTTTAAAAACCCATTTTCGGCCCCACGATGGGCATCAATGTTTCATCCAAGTCCGATGAGATTGCATCGCTAGGATCAATCACCTAAAGTGTCGTCACAATTTTGTCCTCAAAAAATGCTTCGAAGGACGAAATTGGCCTCGACTCCCAAGAGATGTTAGACTATTAGGTATACCGAAACATAAGCTCTCAGTCGAGGTTTAAGAAGAATAAGGGTTCATCCCCCATGGAGAGGTTAAGGGAATAAATGATTTGTCCTTAAAACTTTATTTTTAGCCTCACGATGGACACCAATGTTTTAATCTCAATTCCATCAAGACATCGCTAGAGTCAATCACTGCATTTCCGATGTATTGTCCGCTTTTGGAGACTAAAACTTTGAAATGATTGTCTTTAAAATCGTCTCAAAAGATAAAAGGACGAAATTATATATAAACTACTCTTGGTCTTGATTCCTAAGTGATACAAGACTATTCGGTGTACCGAAATAGTTTATAAGAAAAAGAATTTAAAAAAATAAATTGAATATTTTTTCTATATATTATAAATAGTTTGTGTATAAATTAAAAATCACATTTTAAAAAATCATATCTAAATAACCTAATAACTTATAAATAATCTAATTTTAGTTTATTCAAAAAGTTATTTGTTTTCAAATATTTTTGTAAAGGTAAACACGGTCAGAGATTATTCGTCCTTTGATATGACAATTAAAGATAACTTATTAAACATGTTTCTCTCAAAACTTCTTTTTTTCAAAAAATCATCCATTATTATCTTAAATAATTCTTCCCATATTTCTTTTTTCAAAAGAAATGTGTTTAATATGGTATTACAATGAATATCAGTAAAAACTGTAACTGCAAATGTGAATAAAATGTAGATGTGCAACACTGCATATCAGAAAACTCCGGAAAACTTTTCTAGTATGGAATTGTATTCTAGTTGAAATGGTCCTTTGTAGTCATTATTGAGATATGCAAGTCCTAACTGCTAACTGTTACCAAAACAGAACTTAGAACAACACTCTAATCCCAAATAATCTAAAACATATATAAGCTCATTATTGTAGAATATGTGTATAAAATTAATTTCAATCAAAATCAAATTTCTCTAAGCTCATCTTGATAGATGTTGTAGAAGTTGACAATAATAGAATAAAAATCACCAACAAAATATTTCCTGAGGCGTGCAGATTAATGTCCATAAGCCGCGGTGCATTGCGCAAGCCCCCAGGATACAAGAAGAACTTCTCAGAATTTCTGAGGATCTCAGAACTAGTAAGGATCTCTTAAGTAGAGAATAAAAATAAACCCAAAATATTTTTAGGAGAAGAAGAAAAGAGAAAGAATGAAACTAAGAGAAGAGAGAATGAGAGAAGAATGATTCTGATGATGATTTTAAAGTGAAGGAGGTGCTCTATTTATAGAGCATGAAAATCAGAGATCCAAGGAAGAATAATCTTGCGGAAGTAGCTGCCCAAAACCGATTTCGTGACTTGCGTGAGGAGATTTGACGGAAGATGTTATTCAAAACCTAACTCCCAAGCCTTTCGGGATGGTAACACTGATAAACAAATATCCTGAGACTTGTGGGATGGTATTTGACCCTTATTAGTGCAACGTGCTTCAGTTTCTTTCGCACGAATCTTTTGCAAAATAACAAGTTTTACAACAATCCCCTACATATTGCAAAAGATGAGAAATAAATATTGAAAGGGAAAAGAAAACAAAATCCTGGGTTTTATAAGATGTAATGCATCAGAGCTAGTATAGCAAGCTATATGAACCAGTCATAGATCGAGAAACTTAACACATAGTGTAGTTGGTATAACAAGCTATATGAACCAAAGACACTTGAGTGTGTTAGAGGTTTATCAATCACAGTACACCCCCACAATCCTTGCTGTTATCGATGTGATGCGTTTAATAGGTCATGCACGTGCCCGATATTCATGAGTGCTCTAGAGATCATGCCAAGATCTCATGCAAGCGACCTCACTTGACACTTATATAGGTGATTTCATCAAGTGTATGCTACAAATCATACACCACCCATAAGTTGACCTCACTTCACCACTCATATAGGTGAAGATCATTAAAAACTTTGTTTAATTACAAAGTTTAACCTCTCAATAATGCAGTCTGTCACTTTCACACGCACCATAAAAATGGACATATTTGATTTAAAATCAAATTAGTGCTATCAGAACTAATAAGTGACTTGTTTTTACCCATATGAACCTTATTCATGGGATCTCCAATCACAAAGGTTGAGTTACCAGATATCTAAGAAAAATAATCTTGCGGAAGTAGCTACCCAAAACCGATTTCGTGACTTGCGTGAAGAGATTTGACGGAAGATGTTATTCAGAAGTCCCAAGCCTTTCGGTATGGTAACACTGATAAACAATATCCCGAGATTTGTGGAATGATATTTGACCCTTATTAGTGTAACGTGCTTTAGTTTCTTTCGCACGAATCTTTTGCAAAATAACAAGTTTTACAACAGTTTTCACTAATGATTGAGAAAGAGACAAAGAGTCTAATTCACATAAAAAGTTTACATTATTTTCAACCCAAAATTCTGAAGTAAAGAGAGCAGAAAGACACATTTAACTGCAACAGAACCCAAAGTAAACAAGTTTTATTTTTCCACACAATTCATCATACAAGCGAAATGCATCATCAGCACAAACATCTCCCACTACCCAATCCTAGTTCTTGCCAATTGCAGCTCTCCATTTGATCTGAAGATACTTGGAAATCTCAACAAGCTTATCAGTCTCAGGTATAAGCCCCTTGACAGCAGGGTCAGCAGCAAATGTCTCAGCCCATTTCACCAAAGCAGGAGCCTTTGCTTCAACCAGCAGTTTCCTTTCATACCTATGTTCTATCACACTGAGCCATCCCAGGAAACACCCAAAAGCAATGTCAAGGAATCCAATCCTGTCTCCTGCAAAAAATGGCTTTCCTTTGCTGCATTTCCAGAAAGCACCCTCCATCCTTTCAAGTACTTCTTCCAACACCTCAAAGTACGGCTTCCTTTCCTCCTCTCCTTCAACCGTCATAATGCTTTTCATGGATGGAAACCACTGCAACATATCCACAAAATAGTAAAATCAAATCAAACTAATTTCATCTTTTAACAATTTGAAAGAAAATTATACTTGCTGAACAATTAGTTACAAACATGGAAACAGAAGGGGAAAGAAAGAGCTTTACTTTATCATCTACGTAGGCAGCCCAGAAGCGAGCAAGAGCTCTATCGTGAGGATCGGAGGAGAGGATAGGAGGATCAGTGGACCATGTTTCATCTATGTATTGAACTATGACCAAAGATTCAGAGATGGGTCTGCCATGGTGGAGGAGAACTGGGACTTTGCCATAGACAGGGTTGGATTGAAGAAGAAGGTCGCTTTTGGGGTTCAACGTTTCTTCAAAGTGCTCATGTTCAAGGGCTTTGATGTTCAGGGCAATCTTCACTCGCATAGCATAAGGACTCGACCATTTTCCAATCACCTTTAACTCACTCTTCGCCATCGATATTCAACAAGATAACTGTGCATCTCCATATATGGATATTCTCTCTTTTGATGGATACACATATATGTTGACTAAAACTATAAAAAAATAAAAATAATTATATAGCCTTAGGATTAGAAAAAATACTAAAAGGGATAATAAGAGAATTAACAAGTTCTAAATAGTTAGTTTTAAAAAAATTTCTAATAACTTGATTTTTTTTAACACTCTTCTCCCAGAATTAAATAGTTATTATTTAAAGAAAACAAAAGTGAAGACGTTGCCGGCTGAGTTGCACATGTGACTTCCAGTTTTTTTACCAATAAACAATAATTTACTGATGCCGATGTCTACCGTATATTTAGTTTTCTTCGGCCTTGTTTTTGTTCCTGTACAACTTAAATTATATTTTTTAATTTTTTTTAAAATTTAAACATATTTTATAAAACAATTTAAATTTAAGCATTCTTCTTTTTTAATAAATAAGCCTATGTGCTTCCAAAAACTAATAATGGTAATTGTATAAGGATTAACTACGTTTTAAATATATAGTAAAATTATTTAGTTTTAATTGAATTTTTATTAAATTTTTGTTTTATTGAGTTTTTAAAATATTTTCTCCTCTCCAACTTGTTTATTCTTTCTTTAATTTTTTAATTCTTCAATAAATTCTTTTTGAAGAGAGAACGAGCATGTTAACTGTGTGGTAGATAAAAATAAAAAATATTTAGATAAAAATAAAAAATATTGTAAATTTTGGCTAAAATATTTGTTTAATAAGTGATCAATTCAAATATTAAAAATTTATGATATACTTAAAATTTAATTAAGCATAAATAACATACACTTTTCTTTTTCATGCAAAAACAATTCATAAGAACTCTTGAAAAGGCCTATATTGTTTCTTTTGACCCTTTATAAGCGTGAGTTGCATCTTTTTCTACATGTCTAGCATATCTATTGTAGCACGATTAGGCATAACAAAAATATATGCACTTGCATATTAATAAATAAATAAATATATATATATATATATATATATATATATATATATAAGTATTTTAATTACTTATTTTTTAGCAAAACATATGTAAATAGTATGGTATTTACTTCACAAATTTGTTACCATTATCTATCTATTTTTAGTAACTTTGATTTGGATATTTAAAAAGAAATCAAGTGACCCAAATAAGTTAGTAGTAAAAGAAATATTAACAATTAAACAATTATTTACAATTTGTTTTTATGTACTTATATTTTTTTTTTATTTAGACTCGTGAAATTGAATTATTTATTTAAAAGGTTATTAATTTTTAAAATTTATATTATGTGATTTAATTTATTTGACATTAATTTTTTATGTGGAATAAATGTACTTTTACTAATATTTCATTATGCAATTTTATTTGAATTTTATTTTAAGAAAAAAAAATCGAGCTTATATACAAAATTATTTGTGAGTAGTCTTATTCAAAATAAATAATAAATGTAAATATAAAATAATTATTCCATATTTTTTCAAGAATACCTAATACCAATGGAGCAAGTAACATGACATATTCTTTAAGGTTGGCATCCACCCAACTCTTCTTCGTTAGTAGGCAAATGAAAATAAGTATTCTCTATTTTCAGTACTCATAATCTATCTATTTAATAAAAGGTGGACACTTAATTAAAGGTGGACACTTATTGCATGACAAATTCTATTTTAGTTTTGTTTTAATAAAAAATGTGCCTCTTATTTTTTTAAGAACTATTTCGGGTATATGGTGAAAGTTCCTTACTCAAAGTATTTCAAGTTGTCTTGAAAACCGGACGGACTTCTTAGTGGTCTTTCATTCTACAAGCTATTATTCGTTCTTCCTTCTTCTTGTCGAAATCGTGCGGGTGAATATCTGTCAAAGGCACTCCATGCTCAAGTTAGTAATCTAATAGGTCGGTTAGTTGAACAAGTAATGCATATAATGTGCATCGTGTCTTTAAAGTCATACTTGGAACCTTTATTTATACTAGTTGGTGATGAGTCTTTACCTTTCGCTAGCCTAATGACAGCTCAATCACACCTTAATTCGCATTAGGGGCTTAATGAGTCATTATTAGTGAGCATGGCTTAGGGGGACGACCATGGGAGGACGAAGGATGACCTGGGAGGTCGGTTTGGGAGGATGACCAAGGGAGGACCGTATGCGAGGACGACCGTGTGGGAGGACCATACGGTACACAAGCCCCCAAGCTCGGGCATGATGTTATTCTACGAAGGAGTTTTGTACATGACCTTCCTGATAGGGACGAGTTCTCTGGTTGGTTTTTGTTTTTGTCCTCTCTGTTCGTTGATCACGATGGGTGGTTGAAAAACGGGTCTTGCCTTTGTCGGCTGAGCTGGATACGCTACTGATCCTTCAATTAGACTGGCTAAAATTCCTTTGGTGAAGATCCACGGTCACTGACCTTCGGTGAGGCCGGCCGGGATTCCTTTGATGAAGATCCACGATCGCCGACCTTCGGTGAGGTTTGCCGGGATTCCTTTGATGAAGATCCACGATCACCATGGGAGGACGAAGGATGACCTGGGAGGTCGGTTTGGGAGGATGACCAAGGGAGGACCGTATGCGAGGACGACCGTGTGGGAGGACCGTACGGTACACAAGCCCCCAAGCTCGGGCATGATGTTATTCTACGAAGGAGTTTTGTACATGACCTTCCTGATAGGGACGAGTTCTCTGGTTGGTTTTTGTTTTTGTCCTCTCTGTTCGTTGATCACGATGGGTGGTTGAAAAACGGGTCTTGCCTTTGTCGGCTGAGCTGGATACGCTACTGATCCTTCAATTAGACTGGCTAAACTTCCTTTGGTGAAGATCCACGGTCACTGACCTTCGGTGAGGCCGGCCGGGATTCCTTTGATGAAGATCCACGATCGCCGACCTTCGGTGAGGTTTGCCGGGATTCCTTTGATGAAGATCCACGATCACCGACCTTCTATGAGGTCGGTCGGGATTCCTTTGGTGAAGATCCACAATCGCCGACCTTCGGTGAGGCTGACCGGGATTCCTTTGATGAAGATCCATGGTCGCCGACCTTCGGTGAGGCCGACTGGGATTCCTTTAAGGTTAGATGCCAAATTTGGCTAAGTCCCTGTGAGGTCGGATGGCCGATAGCTTGAGACCGAATGGCCGGATGCTAGTTGCCAAATTTGGCTAAGCACCTATAAGGTCGGATGGCCAAGAAGTTGAGGCTAGATGGCCAGATGCTGGATACCAAATTTGGTTAAGTCCTTGTGAGGCCAGATGGCCGATAGCTTGAGGTCGAGTGGCCAGATATTAGATGCCAAATTTGACTAAGTCCCTATGAGGCCGGATGACTAGATGTTGGATGCCAAATTTGGCTAAGTCCCTATGAGGCCAGATGGCCGAGCAGTTGGGGCCAGATGGTCGGATGTTGGATTCCAAATTTAGCTAAGTCCTTGTGAGTCTAGATGACTGATAGCTTGAGGCCAAATGGGCGGATGCTGGATGCCAATATTGACTAAGTCCTTATGAGGCCGGAAGGCCGAGAGCTTGAGGCCAAATGACCGGATGCTGAATGTCAAATTTGGCTAAGTCCTTGTGAGGTCGGATGGCCGACCTATTGAGGCCGGATGGCCGGATGCTCGATGCCAAATTTGGCTAAGCGCCTATGAGGTCACATGGAGGAGCAGTTAGGGCCGAATGACCGGATGTTGAATGCCAAATTTGGCTAAGTACCTATGAGGCCAGATGGCCGAGCAATTGGGGCCGGATGGGCGGATGCCGGATGCCAAATTTGGCTAAGTCCTTGTGAAGTCGAATGGCCGAGAGCTTGAGGTCGAATGGTTGGATGCTGAATGCCAAATTTGGCTAAGTACTTGTGAGCCCAGATGGGCGAGCAATTGGGATGGTCGGATGTTGGATGTCAAATTTGGCTAAGTACTTGTGAGGCCAGATGGCCGAGCAATTGAGGCTGGATGACCGATGCCAAATTTGGCTAAGTACTTATGATAATGGTTGAATGGTTGACATCCATTTAAAGTACCACTCACTGGTTCCTTATGGCTATAATGGGGGATACTTGGTCGGCCCCACAGTGGGCACCAAAATGTTTCGAGTATAAGGTTGAAGTCCATTACTCAAAGCACTTCAAGTTGTCTTGAAGACTAAACGGGCTCCGTAGTGTTTTTCCATCCTCCAAGTTGTTGTTCGTTCTCCTTCCTTCTTGTTGAAAATGTGCGGATGGATACTTGTCAAAGGCACTCTGATGCTCAAGTTAGTAATCTAACCGATTGGTTAGTTGAGTAAGTAATGCATATAATGTGCATCGTATCCTTTAAGTCATATCTGGAACCTTTATTTATACTAGTTGATAATGAGTCTTTACCTTTCGCTGACCTAATAATTGTCCAATTACACCTTAATCCGTATTAGGAGCTTAATAAGTCACTAGTAGACATGATCTAAGGAAATGACCATGGAAGGACGTCCTTGAAAGACGAAAGATGACCTGAGAGGACGGTTTAAGAAGGACCATACACAACGATGGCCATATAGAAGGACAATCGTATAGGAGGACGACCATATAGAAGGAAAACCTTACGAGAGAACCGTACGGTAGAAGAACCATAACCTAGTTCTGATACGAATTGAAATAACATATATTTAGTTTTAGTCTAGAAGAAATGAATTCAATAGAGTTATATCACATTCTTTGCAACGTGATAAACTTTTTAGCAAACAAGTAAAACAATACTACAATTTATATGGGTTACCCATAACTCTTGAGTTGCATTTTATTCTCTTTTAGGAAACTTCTTAAAGAGTTTTATTAATTAAAACTTAATTGGAAACTGGATACGCAAACCATTCATGATTATCTTTTTTGAATTTCCTCCTAATACTAAAAAAAATCAAGTATTATTATTTGTTACTTTTGATTAAAAGTACATTTAAGTTAAAAGGTAAATAAAATTACTCTTAAAGAGAGATTGTAGCATAATTTTCTGATTCACAAAATGAAAATATAAAGATTTAACGTTCTCCACAAAAACAAATTAAGCACAAACTTAAAGCATTATATATCTTCTGTTACTTTTGTTTTTGTGTGTTTGAAGGACTAAGAGATGTGCTTTACTTAAAATGTAAAGAGAATTATTTTCAGAAAGATTGTATCATAGATTAATGACTTCACAACAAAATAAAATGTAATTTCCATAAAAAAAACTAATTACACCCAAACATAAAACATTATATATTTTATAATTATTTTAGTAATGTGTGTTTGAAAGATGATAAGATTGTCTTTTATATAAGTTTTCAAAAAAAATATTTATTAATTATGTATTTTTTGTAATAACATCTTTTATGTTTAATAAGGTAATATAATCATTTGTCCTTTATAACTATTTATATGCAGATAAAGTTTTCACATAAAGTCAAACATAAGGAAATGTATAGAATATTTGACAAAATGCATATCAAAGTAGTATTTATACAATGACATTGATAAAAAAACAAAAATCAATGCACCAGCCGGGAATCGAACCCGGGTCTGTACCGTGGCAGGGTACTATTCTACCACTAGACCACTGGTGCTGTTATTTTACTATTTAACAATTTAAAAATATAATTTAATGTAATATTTTGACAGCCTCAGGATTCTTCCTTTTATATGGAATAACATAACATATTTGGCTTTATGCTTAAAACCCTCCACTGTATATGGAATAACGCAACACTCAAAGAAACAAGAAACGAAGACATTATTCTTTATTATTAAAATTTCATTATATCTTTACAAAATAAAAATAAAAATTTCAGAAGATATCATTTTGAAATGAATTAAATCTTTTATGGAAAGAACTGTAGACAAACACTAGCATCATTACCATTGTAAATTTCGTATAATGAAACTTATTTTCAGAGTAAATTGTTGAAGAGAGTTTATAATTAATTTTGGAATGATCTTTCTATAATGATGAGATTCCATGGATACTAACCAATCGTGTTTCTATTTCGGCCAAAGTACATGTTAGAACAGAAATAAAAGATAAATAATGTATTTTCATTTTTTTTTTAACTTTTAGTAGTTATTATTGTTACCTTGGGAGTTAATCATTCTTTTTCTTTGTACATCGTTCTCTCAATTTTTGGTTCAAAAGTTTTAAATCCCCACTTACACTTTTAGTTAAATCAAGTTTTAAGTTTTAAAAATTTAACTTACACTTTTGGTTAAATCAAGTTTTCATTTTTAAAAATTATTCAATTAAGTATTTAGTATTATACAAATAATATTAAAAACATGTCATATGTTAGTTTTTAATTTTTTTTCATGACACATACAATATCATTTTATATGGTAATATTACTGTCATGTAATAATATTAATGTTTTGTATTAATTTAGTCTTAATATATTTTTTATATAATTTAATCATAATATATGTTTTTATTATTAAATTTAATTTAAATTCTTTTTTAAATAAATTAGTATTATCTTTCTCAAAATTCAACTAAATTTGTTATTGGTATAAAAATTATATTAATATTTATATTAAAATTGACTTCTTAACATATTAAATAAAAATAATAAATGTTAGTATGATACATCACACATATTAAAAACTTAACTTACATGGTTAAATCAAGTTTTCATTTTTAAAAATTATTCAACTAAATTTTTAGTATTATTAAAACAAGGTCTAAAAGCCTTAAAGTTGAAGTCCAGTCCATAAAACTTAAAGGAGATAAAGTATCTCAAAATTACTACCTCGAGACACTCTCTGAAGAGAGAGAAAGAATGAAAAGGTCTTCTAGAAGCTTGGAGAGAAAGAGCATGAAGCTCTCTTACGGTAAGCGTCCATGGCTACTGGAAGTTGGAAGAGAAGCAGATCGAGAAAGATGCTCCAGGGAAGGTAAGAAACAAACTCAAACTTTTCATTTTTGTAAATGTATTTAATATTCTTGTTATAAGAGAAGAAAGAAGAACCCTATGTACCAGAACCTAAAATACAAAAATACCTAGAAAACAAAAACTTTAATAGCCCCTCAAGCTGGATGGTGAATGTTCACCAATCCGAGCTTGGGAATGATGGATCTAAAACGTGTGCGGTGAGGAAACTTGGTGAAAACATTAGCGAGTTGTTCTTGGGAAGAAGATGCAAAAGCTTAGCTTGAATCTTCTCCCTCACCACATGACAATCCAGCTCGATGTGCTTGGTTCGCTCATGAAAACTCTGGTTGTGAGTGATGTGCCTGGCGAAGTTGTTGTCACAATAGAGGACAACAGTTGCAGTAGGTTGAACCTGAAGATCCCGAAGTAGATAGTGAAGCCACTGTATTTCACAAACAGTGGCAGCTAGGGCACGATACTCCGCTGTTTTAGAGGACCTGGAGACAATGTTTTGCTTCTTCGATTTCCATGATACAAGAGAGGAGCCTAGAAATATGTAGTACCCAGTGGTGGATCTCCTCGTGTTAGGGCAGGTGGCCCAATCTGAGTCACTGAAGCCTTTGATCTGGACATCAGAATTGGCAGCAAAGAAAAACCCTTATGAGGGGCTAGATTTCACATATCTAAGGATGTGATACGAAGCCTAATAATGATAGTTAGTAGGTTTCTGCATAAATTGGCTTAAAAGATTGACAATAAAACATAAATCAGGTCTAGTATTAGTAAGGCAGAAGAGCTTCCCTATCAATCTATGATAGGCACTAGGATTATCCAGATAGTTCTCAGCCTTGTATAGGGAACTAGTATTGCTTAGAAACGGCGTAGAGCATGGTTTGCTTCCCATCATTCCAGTTTCCTCAAGGATATCCAGAGCATACTTTCTTTAATAAAGTTGTATGCCTTTCTTAGACCTAGCAACCTCAAATCCTAGAAAGTATTTGAGTTCTCCTAAGTCTTTTATCTAAAATTGATGATGCAGAAGAGTCTTTATGTGACTAATCTCATCCATAGAGTTCCTTGTTAAAACAATGTCATCTATATATACAAGTAATGTTGTGAAGTCTGTTAAAGCTCTCTTGATAAAAAGAGAATGGTCATAACTAGATTGCACATAACCAGTAGAAATAAGAAAAGTAGACAGTTTATCAAACCATTGTCTATTGGCCTGTTTTAGACCATAGAGGGATTTAATCAATTTGCAGACCTGTCCTTTAGTGGTAGTGTTCTAACCAGGAGGAGGATCCATGTAAACATCCTCATTTAGGTCACCATGCAAGAAAACATTATCTACATCAAGTTGATGTAGAAACCAGTTCCTTGAGGCAGCAAAAGCTAGAAGTAATCTGACAGTAGTAAGTTTAGCAACAGAATAAAAGGTATCCAAAAAATTTATTCTCTGGGTGTACCCTTTGGCAACCAATCTGGCCTTATACCGTTCCATAGTCCCGTCATCCTTATGTTTGACCTTGTAAACCCATCTACACCCAATGGACTTCTTCCCAAGAGGGAGTTAAGTAAGGAACCAGGTACCATTATTCTGTAGAGCCTTGATTTCCTTCTGTATGGCATCTGTCCATTCAAGATTGTTTCTAGCTTCATCATAGGAATTGGGTTCTTTGCTAGCAGTTATGGCTAGAGTGTATTTTAGATGCTTATCAGATAAAGATTGATAAGATAGGACATTAGTGATAGGATAAGGTGTTTTCAAACCATTTCTAATGCACAGAGAAGTAGATGAGGACTTATCAGCTTGATGCATGTAGTCTTTTACGTATCCAGGAGTTCTTTTAGCTCTGTTTGACATTCTCTGATGTTGAAAATCTTCCTCCTCTATGAGATCAACATCACCAGTATTGACATTGATGTTCTCAGTAGGGATTTGATCATCTCTTCCATCCTCGACCAAACTTTTTTTTTATAGGTGCAGGACAGATCACCAAGAAAATGCATATTATCTTCACTTTCGTTGCAATCAGCCCTATCATTTTGTTGTTTTCTATATGGAAAAATATCTTCATAAAATATTACATTTTTACTAATAAAAATCTATCTAGTATTAATGTCAAGGATGATGTAGCCCTTTACACCCTTTTTGTAGCCTAGGAAAATACCCTTTCTAGCTCTAGAGTCAAGCTTATTCCTATTATTTTCTAAAGTATAAGCAAAACACAAACAGCCAAAAACTTTCAGGTTAAGATAAGTAGGAGGATTATTGTTCAAAACATCATAAGGTGATTTATCTTTAATAATAGGAGAAGTGAGTCTATTTATTAGATATATAACATGAGATAAAGCATAAGACCAGTAAGCATGTGGGATATCAGATTGAAAAAGCAAGCTACGGGTAACATTTAGAATATATTGATGCTTACGTTCCACAACAGAATTTTGTTGTGGGGTTTCAACACAACTTCTTTGATGCTCAATCCCATAAGAATTAAAAATGTTGGGGCAATTAAATTTTGGCCCATTATCAATTCTAATGACCTTAATATTTTTATTAAATTGATTATTAATTTTAACAATGAAGTTCTGCAGTAATTCTCTAGTTTGACCTTTATTATGCATAAGAAAAGCTCAAGTATGTCTATTACAATAATCTACAATAGTGACAAAATACTTGTGCCCCTGAATAGAAGGAATAGAGATATAGCCCCATATATCACAGTGTATGATGTCAAAACAATTAGTAGACACAAAATTATTTTTAGGAAAAGACAATTTACGTTGTTTGGCATAATGACAAATATCACAAGTATTATTGGAATTAGCTTGAACCTAGGGAAAGGTCTTGCATATTCTATCAACAGTCTTGTGTCCAAGATGGCCTAGCCTATAATGTCACAAATTTACATTTACATGCTCATAAGAAAAGGTAAAACTGGGTGTGAGATTCCTTTCAAAAGGTTGCAGATAGTAAAGTCCCTTATAGACATTAGCACATCCAATCAACTTCAATGTTGAGCTGTCCTGAATTTGACACATCTTAGAGGAAAAAGTTAGAGTGCAATTTATATCTTTGATCAAACTTTGAACAGATATGAGATTAAAAGCAAAATCAGGAATATACAAAACATTAAAAACAGTGAAGTGTTTGGAAAAATGCACAATTCGTGCATAGTGGGCTGTGACAGTGAAATTATTTGGTAGTTTAATAGATATAGGCTTGATTTTATAAAAGGTAATGAATTGGATTTTGTCATGGGTCACAGGATCAGTGGCCCCTGTATCTATAATCCAAGAAAACATACATTGTTTTTCCTCAGCAGTGTCTTTATGTATTTGGCTAATGTTGGAGCAGGTTTATCATCTTTCTCTATTATTTGCAAAATCTTCTTCATCTGTTCTGGGGTAAAAGAATTCTGAACAAAATTCCTGTTATTTTGTTGTCTGATTTGTGTTTTAGCAGAGGCAGTGTAGACATTAGCAAACCCCCAATCATTCTGTCCCACCTTTTCCTGGCTATTATTTTCATTCTTCTCATACCATGGTGGATAATCATGCTTAGAGTAGCACTCATCAATCATGTGGTTCATTTTATGGCAATAAGAACATTGCTTAGAGTAGCACTCATAAATTGGGATTTCTTCCTCTCCTCTCCCTTGGCTATGAGGTCCAAAACTATGTCCAGGAGCCTTCCATTGATTTTGTCTTTCAGCAATACTGGCTAAAACCTTGATTTCATTGTGATTAGTAGGGCTCGACTCATGCTTTCCTTGTCTCTCTTGTTGCATAATAAGAGAAAAGACACTGTTGATACTGGGTAGAGGCTCCATTAAAAATATTTGCATCCTAACAGTGTTATAACATTCATTCAGCCCTTTCAAGAAACAAATAACATGTTCCATATCTCTGTACTTGTAAGAAGCTTTAGACAGATCACAACTGCAAGGAATTTTGCAGCTACAACACAGAATGGATCTAAAAAATTCCAACTCTTCCCATAAAATCTTCAAATCTATGAAATATTGGCTCACACTCCTTTCTCCCTGTCTAATAGAGTGTATTTTCTGAAGTAAATCTAAAAACTTGAAGTGGTCACCTTTAGAAAATCTCTCTTTTAACTCTTACCACAATTCTTGGGCATCTTCCACATACACAACACTCTCTGTTATTTGGGATGAAAGAGTCTTGATTATCCAGGACAACACCATCATGTTGTTCCTTTCCCAGAAATAAAAAAAGGGATCATCTTTATGAGGTTTCTTGATCCCTCCATCAATGAATTTTAGTTTGTTCTTGGAAAGGAGAGCCCTTATGATACTTCTGCTCCAAGAAGTATAATTTGATTCATTTAAAACTTGTGAAATGAGGGATATACTTGGGTTTTCTCCAGGATGAAGATAGAAAGGTCTGAAAGGGTTATTGAGTTGATCAACATTCTCCATGATGGCCAGAAAAACGAAAAGAAACACCAAGAACCTAGCAAGATTAGGCACAACAGAAGTAGGGACAGAACAGACACAGGACCTACTCTGGTACCATATTAAAATAAGACCCAAAAGCCTTAAAGTTGAGGCCTAGTCCACAAAGCGTAAAGGAGATAAAGTATCTCCTAATAAAACTATTGCCTCAAGGCAGTCTATGTCAGTAAAGAGAGAGAAAGAATGAAAACGTCTTTTGGAGGCTTGGAGAGGAAGAGCATGAAGCTCTCTTACGATAAGCGTCCATGGCTACTGGAAGTCGAAAGAGAAGCAAATCGGGTAAGATACTCCAGAAAAGGTAAGAAACAAACGCAAGTTTTTCATTTCTATAAATGTATTTAATATTCTTGTTACAAGATAAGAAAGAAGAACTCTACTATCTATAGGATTCTAGCGAGGAAGGAAAAAAGAGCGGGATTGATAAATGTCCCTAATAAAAAAACAAACCAGAACCTAAAATAAAAAAATACCTAGAAAACAAAAACTCTAACAAGTATTGTACAAACAATTTTAAAAACATGTCATATGTTGGTTTTTAATTTTTTTTTCATGACGCACGTACACATAATAGTGATAATGTTACATGTTAATTATCATGTGATAATATTAATGTTTTAAATTAATTTTTGTATTAGTTTAGTCTTAATATATATTTTTATTATATTTAGTTATAATATATGTTTTTATTGATTCAATTTAATCTAATTTTTTAAAAATAAATTAGTATTATTTTTCTTAAGATTGAACTAAATTTATTATTTATTATTTGTATAAATATTATGTTAATATTTATATTAAATTGACTTCTTAACATATTAAATAAAAATAATAAATGTTAGTATGATACATCACATTGAACAAAAAAGTTTTGAAAAAAAAATATGAACTCCCATATAACATGTTTTTAATGTTATTTGTTCATACTTAATGAAATGATTTAATTAAGTTAATTTTTCAAAACTTTGGATTTGATTGAAAAAAAAAATTATGAGTGGAGACTCTTTGAAGTTTTTCAATTAAAATTAGGGTAAATGAAATAATTAAGCATAAGTAAAAGATAAATAATGTATTTTTATTTTTTTTTAACTTTTAGCAGCTAATATTGTTACCTTTTAATCAAAAAAAGTTTCTTGGTCTTTTTCTCAATACTTCCTCTCTCTTTTGTTCGCAGAATGAGAATTTCTCTTTTCATCAAATCATCAATAGCATCAAAATAAAATATACATATACTTTATGTGTGGGTCACTTTCTTCTTCATTTTATTTTCTTCTATTGAATCTCATATAGTGTGTTAATTCAACTGCTAATCATGATGGTACATTCAATTAGAAAAAAGACAAAGAAATTGTTTAAAATTTTACTGACATAAATAATTGAGAAAATTATTCACTATTAAGATAAGGTTCAGTATATTTAAAGGATAATCTTTCAATTGTTATTAATGTATTTTGTTTTTTATTATCCTACCCTCAATTTTTTCTTGTCAGATCTTGTCAAATCATCCGCTTCTCGTTTTTTACTCTCAATTTTAGTGACAAATGATAATTGATTATAAATTAGTTTTCAACTCGATGTTACATGTGATAAGGCTGAGAAAAAAAAATCATGTTTGAACAAGAGAAATTGGAAGTAAATTTTGAGGTCAAATCAAGTCTTTATAACCTCCTCTCAAATAAAGTACTATCGTTTTTTACCTCTTCTACGACGAAAGTCTTTTTTTATCCTCGAGTACACCATGGTTTGCATGACCCGTGGTCACATTACTGAGCATCTTTTGCTCTCCACCTCCCATGATTCATCTGACTATCTATCACCGGTCACTTGTTAGGACACTAGTACAAAAATCACATTTTATAACGTACAAAAATGACCTATTATAACGTACAAACTGGGGATATAGTTCTGGGCGTTATAATAGGTCTGCACATTTTATAACGTAGCTAAAAAGTACGTTATAATAGATTCAGCATATTATAACATAATTCCTTTTACCTATCATAATATCAGAATTAACCTATTATAACATAGGTTATCATGTACGTTATAAAAGGTTGTTTTTTATATAAAAAAAATTCATGCTTACATTTTGACATCAATCAAATTTTCTAGGTATTATCCTCTTTTATTTAATTTTTCTCGTATTCTTAATTAAAAATTTAAAAAGCTATCATAGGGTTCGAAACCCTCTTTTGATAAACTAAAGCATATTTGAATATCCATTTCAAATTATACAGACATTCACTTCCAAAACATGAAAAAAAAAAGATTTTGCCATTGGCTAGGTTTGATTAATTTCAATTAATAACCACGTTTCTAATAATTAGGAACAAATACTTTGTACAACATTACATGAATGATTAATACATGGCAAGATTTTAAAGCAAAAAAGCTAAGGTCTAGAAAGAATCAATTTCAACTCATTAAAATAATTTTACTAATACGGCCTAATCATGATTATTACCTAGAAAAATGCAAAAAAAAGTATATACATAATGGTGTGGCTACTTCATAACTAGGCCTTTGCTGAAAGATAAGCTGAACTTTGCCTTTGCCTTTGTTGAAAGATCTTCGTTCTCTTTACTGTATGAATAGAAGACATGATGCATTAAGAATATGTTTCCCATCAAACATTTGATAAACCATGGAGAAGGTGAGAGGCAACACAAGTATTTTGTAGATCATCATTATTTAGAAAGGAAAACAAACATTCCAGAGAGCACCTAGGTTATAATAACAAGTCTCATAAGCATACATAATTATCATTTTTTAGCAAGTTAGTAACCATGGTATTTGTAAGTCTTTTAGAACAATATCTGATGAACCATCATGCTCTAAATAAAAAGTGTGCAAATGCAAATGTCCATACCTTCATATAAGAAGCAACACATGTCCACCAAAGACATATTTCCTATTGCATATATTCAATTATTCAATTAATCAACTAATAAATCAGAAACAAACCAAGTAGCATTGCATATAGATCACCTTAAGGGAACCAAAGACACGATTTCCCATTGAAGTCCGGACTTCACCTTACCATGGAGGGACATACTTGTCTGAGCCTAGTCTCCAAACTTGAACCATCGACTTTGATACCAATTGTAGGGAGGGATAACACACACATAGATCTCCACACTGGTAAGATATTGTTCGCTTTGGGTCAAGCCCTCACGAATTTGCTTTTGGTATACTCCGAAAGACCTCTTACCAAAAGAAATATCTTATGTGTATATAAACTTATATCCATCTCTCGTGTTTTATCTGATGTGGGACTTTGTTTGTATACTAACATGTTCACCCCTAATATATGGTTGGTCTAATAAATTTTAAATGGTTTGACCAAAATTATATAATTTTCACCGATTAACTCTAGTTTTGTAAGATAATCCTAGGGGTTTGTTTGATCATAATAAATAATATTAAAGTTTTAATGAACTAATGTTTGAATCAAAATGTTATAAAAAGAAGAACATGTCCTCATTAAACCATAAGTCTTTAAATTTGTGTCAATTCTTCATCCACTTTTAAACAATGTTTTTAATAAGCTTCATTATTAGAAAAACTACGCTAAGGACATGAACATAAGATATAAATTCTCTCTTGAATTATTTAGATTATCTTAAATAGCTCTAACAATTGACTCAATTTTTTATGTAGATTCTATAATACCAAATCAAACCATTCTAGTAATGTATGATAAATTTGATGTTGTAAATATAAGAAAAACATGTTTAAAAGAAAATGTACATTATACATAGCAAGTTGAGTGGTACATTATTATTTCCTTGACAAGTGTACCAAGTTGTATAAGTAAAATGGAAGTCTTAGTATTGTTCTCCCAAAATAATTGCTTTTGTTTGGTTAATAACTTTTATATACCAATCCAAGTAATGAATATAGACATCAATTGGTCAAATATTGGCAAAAGATGAAATCAAATTATAAGCATGTAAAGCTACTAAATTAAAATTATAAAGAGACCAAGAAAAATATTAAGTGGGTTGGATTTCAAAACCAAACTCAATGTAATAATCTACACAATGTATTTCTAACCAACTCCAATATTCACACCATAAACACACAAGCCCTGATTTCTTAGAGACGAGTTCTAAACCTCGATGTTTAAACCTTTAGTTATTTTAACACAATATTTGCATCAAGAAAATATGTTTAGGATGACCAAACAAATAAGTATATGTCTATAACCAAGTCTTTCAGTTATTTTATCCATGTCTGGTTTCAAAACATTGTCCAATGATCAGATATTACAAAAAAAGCATAAATATTTACACACATTAAGATTGCATAAATAACACAAAAGTAATGAAGGAGATTATATTGCATAGGAAAAGTTACAAAGAGTTTAGATACATTACATCAAACCCTAATAAAATGAGAGTTTAGTTACTTTTACATAATTAGAACTAAAAAGTGGACCAAAGCAATGGAATGGGTGAAGAAAAATAAAGTCTTTTGAGTTTTGGATGTGTCTTTGTCTATCACTTGGTCTTTAGTTTCGTTCCAAAAAAAAAAAAACCTTCTTCATTTCATTCCCTTCTTGACTTTTCAACCATTATCAAAAAATGGATTCTTGTTGGATGAACATATAATTTCGTTGAGCGAGAAGTCGCTTACGTGTCAGGACAATTATTTTCCTTCGTTGGACGAATATTTTAGTGGCTGAATGAGAAAGTTCTCCCAAACACTTCTTCATTCTTCTCTCATCTTTCACCTTTCTACAAAATAATCCAATTCAAAGATGATTATATCTATCTTAGAAAACATTAAAATTCTAAATCTTTCCTTAAAAATAACACAAAATACAAAATGCATTCTATAAAAATGAATAACGAGTTATTAAATAAGTAATTATCATATTTATCATACATAATAAAATACTATAAAAGAAGAACATGTTTAGAAAAAAAAATGTATTTTATACATAACAAGTATAATAGAGTAGTACAAAGAATGATGTCAACAAAAAGACTATCAACCTTTCCTAAATATATTTGCACATAACCTGAATGGTCTTTTTAAGACAATTTTTAATCAGAGGGTTTGAGAGTTAAAATAAATAAAACAAAATCTAAAACAAAAGAGATTAATCAAATTATTAAACACTTTAAGAATCACGAGGAAATTAATAACATTCAATCTTTAAATCCAAATTTAATGATATTCTAATTCATAGGGAAAAAGCTGAATTTGACTGAAATCTCAATTCAAATAAAATGTGATCAGATGAAAAACCTTCACTATTTGATTAAAATAGAATCAATAAATTCAAAAGAATCTATAATTTAATCAAAACATTAATTTTCTATACCACTTAATAACCCTAATTTTCCAAATTTGGCTCATACACTTCAACTAAATATTGACTAAAATCAATTCATAAAATTAAATAGATCAGAAAAAAAGAGTAAAAATCTGAATAGAGTACAAGTATTGTGCAAGCCGGGTTCTTAAGAACGAGTGTTCCTTGATCTTTTGGATAAAAGAACATGAAAATATGTGTTCTCCTAATACTATATATTTTGTGTTTTCCCATTTCTCCATTAAATAAACATTTTAAGGAAAGACAACAACCAAATTATGCGTAATCTAAAATTTGAAAAGATATTATGTTTTTAAAGAAAAAGATATCCTAACAGATAATGACATAAATTTCTAGAATAATTACGTTGCTCCTATGATTCAACTTATAACTTTACGGTTTTAAGGTGAATTAAAACCTTAAATATTTGTTTTCAAATGCTACAAGAACGAGTCTCATTGAATATTATTAGACGAAGATATGGCCCACACACTCGACACCAACCAGAAGATTTATGTCAGATTCTAGTTCTGCAATTTAAACAATTAAGAAGTCATAACAAATCTTATCAAGAAAATAATACTACATTAAATTGAGACTTTTAATAGTGAATCAAATGTGTTTCGGTATAGATATTCGGAACCGAGATACAGATCTTGCTGATGTGTTTATAGAGCATCAGCTCTCAAGAAACTGATTTTATTATTACTATAGAATATTATCTAGTTCATAGAACGTAAGTGGAATTTACCTGGCCTTTGGCCCTGCCATTATATTTATAAGTGTTTCATAAGCCAGATAAAAACAACCTTACCTGGAAATCTAGTTAGTTACTCATAAATATCTTAACCGCATCATATCTTTAATCAGATATTTTATCCAATAATTTAAATGTTGGCCCAATTGTGGCCCAACACCTTTTAACCTGGTTTGACCTGGTGTTGACCAGTGCTGCTAAGTGGATAGACCGATTGGTCCTGGATGTTAACCGTTCGGCCTAGATATCATACTATACATAATGTCCCCAAGTCTGACTTAAGCGTTAGGCTTTAGCCATGGTTAACTATAGAACTTATGAGTTTGAGGGAGGCTGTATTATCTATGTTGGGGTGTGTGCTTCTGGTTATTGCTCATTTGTGGACCGAATGAGAAGCTTTATGAGTTCTCTTTTTGAACTTTGTCATAGGTCGAGCGGTTAAATGATGGGAGTCCTTTTTAGAAATTTTTCCCATGTCGTTTTATAAGGTCGTTTGTCTTTGACACATTTGATACGTTGCTTTGATATATTTACGATTGTCTGGTAGAGTTTATACCCTCCGTCTGGTTCCATAATAGGTAAATAGCCTTTTATGCTAGCATGCGCTAGGTGTTCTTGGGCAAACGTAACCTAGACCAGGGGATGGTCCCCTAGGTTTGATGTTCTGGGTGTTCTAGGGCGAACATCTACCAGAGGGAGTGTATCCCTTCATTTAATGCGCTTGGGTGTTCTAGGGCGAATGACATCCACCAGAGGGAGTGTATCCCTATATGTAATAAGATAGGTGTTATAGGGTGAACATCTACCAGGTCTGGGAGTGTTTCCCCGGTTTTGAGTGTTTCAGCATGAACGACTCTCTGGTGTCCACCTTTGTATGCAAGATGTGATTATCTGTATTGTAGAATGAGAAAATGAGTAGCCAAACAAACCAATGCATTTACAAGGTTAGGCAATTAATATCAAAAATAGATTATGCTATAAGGCCGATCGGCCGAGAGAGTAAGATCGGTTAGTCTTCAGTTGATTGTATGGAGACCAAAATTTGAAATTCATATTAGGATGTGTCACGGATGAGCTTGTAAATGTTTTAGTGCCTTGTGACCTGTAAGATACGTAATTTCAAAAATATTGGTAAGACCGTTTGGTCTTTTATTGAGTGTTCGAAGAATCCATATTAGGAAGTATGATGGTCGAGGTGTAATTGCTTTAGTGCCTTATGACCTGCAAAATAATATCAAGAATCTAAACAAGACCGTTCGATCGAGATGTAACTGCTTTAGAGTCTTGTGACCTTATAACGATCTTTGGTTGAATGTTTGAAGAATCCATATTAGGATGCATCCCAAATAATTTCTGAGTGTTTAGCATCTTGCTTAAGAACTGGAGATGTTGATGATGACTAAATCCTGCACAAATAGAAAAAGCGGTCCAAGAATGGCCAAAATGATCATGCACTTATTGACCGACTTGAGAGGGTGGGATAACCGTTTGGCTATACTAAATTGTTTTGATATTTATGAATGTAGCTTCTCGTGCACCAGTTGTGGTGCTTTATGTATCCTGTAGTTTTGTGAAACCTTTGGATCGACAGTGATTGAAGATCACGACTTATGATTATGCTGAGATCAGTCTGCATACGACATCTGCTAAATTTTGTTTAAGCTTCAAAGAGAATCCTGCTCTAAAGAATGAAGCAACGTGAGAAGCTACTTCCAGATGCCCATTAGGCAATTCAATTGATGTCTCTATAGGTGCGGACATCTTTTCTTGAAACCTGCTTCTGAATTCAAACCTGAAGATAGGAATCAATAAGCTTGCCGACATTTATAATTAATTTCAAAGATTAACAGCCATCCATGGTGCCTGGGGACATTCTTTTCTACAAAGCATAAACAACAAAAGTGGACTTAGAGGTGCCTTTGGATCATAAGTTGGATGATGGAGATGCCCCTGCTTTTTAACCAATTGAAGTTTCGAGATTTAAAATTTATATTAACTTTTTCGTCAATACACTCATGTTAGTTTCATTTGCAACCAAGTAATAAATCAACATCACTGTCCATCACAAACATAAACAGTGAACAGAGCAGTATGATCTTGCGATTTTGCACCCCCAAGCGAGCTGACATGGAGGCTGGACCGGACGACACGACAGATGATGTAGAGTGGCTCTACTGATTAACAATCTATTTCTATGTGAGAAATCAGATTCGCTTTGGATTAGAAAAGGATCTGGGAGACGCGGGAGCAAGGAGATGATTCTGGAAACGACAATCGTGACACTATTGCTGGGACATTTATCGGCAATGCTTGTTATGACCGGAGTGAGGCATACGAACCCAATGCGAGTACAATTGCAGCCTCTCTCTGCCCCTCGTGAGGCCATCGTGGCTTGACCCTACATTCCTGCGCTAAAAACATTAATTTTGTTTGATAGTGAAATCTTCACTACCTCTGAAACGGCCGAACGTGAGGGTGATCGATGGAGGTGAAGATTTGTTTGATCTGAGAGAGACGACGTTCGTAGTCGGAGAGATCTAGAAATTGTCATGCTGCAACAGAAGACTCTACTCTTGTTGACGACGAAAATGAGATTTCCAGTGAGGAAGCCTTGACGACCCCGATGTGTGGTTCTGGTAGCGTTTGTGATTTTGGTCATCTTACTGTTACAACACTCCTGATCTAATGAGATGGCAACAATGTATGGTTTTGCCCTTGCTTGTTTCTTAGGTGGATGACGCGGATGCAGAACCTAACGGCGCGACAGACGACGCGGAGGCAGAACAGAACGGCGCGGTGGATGCGGCAAGTGTTGCGGACGAC
This sequence comes from Vigna nakashimae, assembly GCA_034642375.1. NCBI lineage: Eukaryota > Viridiplantae > Streptophyta > Magnoliopsida > Fabales > Fabaceae > Vigna > Vigna nakashimae. The sequence continues at coordinate 34,256,153 of CM067758.1, forward strand.
GCGAAGGCTGGACCAGACAATGCGGTAGACTTAGAGCCGGAATAGTCGTATGAGGATTGTCGAATGATAGCGTAGGTCCAGCTTTCTCTGAAGCCCTAAAGAGGGCCTGTAGGCGGTGTTAGAGGGTGTCCTGGCTGAAGACGGCGCATTAAGTGCCCAACATCAGTTTTTTTGCCGGTGGCATAATTTTATACGACATCTTTCCGTTGCGTACAAGGAACATCATCCTTTTCTTCTTAATTTCATGATGCTTGAGCTCGTGCGCCGAAAGGGTTTGTCTCTGGATGGTAGCCATCTCCTTCATAGGTGACGGTGATGCGGTTGATAAGGGCATCCAGGGTCTTTCCTCAAACTGCAGATTGACTTTCCTTATGAGTTTTGTTTTGGTCACCGAGGAGATACCAGGGTGAATTCAAATGCTGAGAAGCCTAAACAAGAAGCCAACTGAGATAGATCCCTTTATCTAGAAAAGTCATGCTATCCATTGTTTCAAGAATTGTTTACATCATGAACTGGATGATGGAGATCATTGGATCAGAACCCTAAAGGAAAACAGTTCCCCTATATGATAAACGAGGTTCATGCAGACGACAACGGAGCCATAGAATTTGTTTAGTTTTTGAACCAAACGCCAAGTAAATATATTATTATAATGATACATTTTTCTTTTTTGTATAGCATTATATACCTTTTATAATGATATAATGAAAAAAGTGATTGTAATGGTCCTAGGTAATTTACGAGTAGGTTTTTATTATTTTATTTTCAAATAAAAAATACTTATCTGGTTGATGAAACTCCACGTAAAGATGATGACTCATGTGGTGTGGTGTAGTTTTCGCCTTGTTGTAGATTCTTCGATGTTGATCCGAATAGTGATGTTGATATCGAGTGATGTGATGTTGATATCGAGTGCTTGTCTTGGTTTCTCATGGCTTTCATGGGAATGTCGTTTGGTCCCACGGTGGGTGCCAAAATATTTCAGTATATTGCTGATGTGTCTTTCTTGCTTCTGGAAGTCGTTCGCGCTCCTTCTAGTCAGGCGAGTTGTGGAGCCTCAGCTCTCAAGAAAGTGATTTTATTATCACCATAGAATGTTATCTAGTGTCCATATAGAACGTAAGTGGAATGTACCTGACCTTTGGCCCTGTCATTGTATTTATAAGTGTTTCATAAGCCAAATAAAAACAACCTTACCTGGAAAGGTTAGTTACTCATAAATATCTTAATCGCATCATATCTTTAATCAGATATTTTATCCAATAACTTAAATGTTGGCCCAATTGTAGCTCAACACCTTTTAACCTGGTTTGACCTGGTGTTAACCAGCGTTGCTAAATGGATAGATCGATCGTGAATGCTAACCGTTCGGCCTAAATATCGTACTATACAATGAAATTTGTAGTTATACATTATCAAATGATTTCAGTTCTGCAATTTAACCAGAAGATTTTTTTTATTTTTTTGATTTTTTATTTAATAATAATATTAATTATTATTGTTATTATTAAATAAAAAACAAAGTAAAATAAAATAAATAAATAAAAATTAAATATAATCTTAATTGATTTTTAAAATCAATTAAAAATTTTCTTTAACAACTTTCAAAATCTAATTAAAAAATGATTTAACTAGTTTTTAAAGCCGATTAAGAAATTTACTAAACCGTTTTTGAAATTTGATTAAGATTATTTATTTTTAAAATTTATTTAATTTTATTTTGTTTTATTATTTTTATTTAACAATAATAATAATGTAATTATTGTTATTATTAACTATTATTATTATTATTATATTGTTATTATGAAATAAAAAATAAAAAATAAAAAATAGACCAAAATAAAAAAATTAAAAGAAAGAATCGATTTTGAAAGTAAATTAAAGAATTATTTTAATCAGTTTTCAAAATCCAGAATTTACCTAACTTTCGAAAATCAATTAAAAATTTACTTAATCGACTTTTGAATTCTAGTTAAGATTTCTAATTTTTTTAATATTTTTTTTAATACTATTATTATTATTAAATAAAAAACAAAAAATAAATTAAAAAAAAACTTTAATAAATTTTTGAAAGTTAGTTAAGAAATTTCTTTAACTAGTTTTTAAAGTTGATCGAGAATTTTACTTAATTATTTTCAAAAACTGGTTAAGAAATTTACCATTTTTAAAATCTGAATAAAATCTCATTGATTTTCAAAATTTGATTAAAGTTACGGTTTTTGAAATTTATAAAATTTTTAATTTGATATAGAAATTAAGTTAAGTGTTTTTGGATTTTAAAATTTTAAAGATTTTCGAAATCTATTTGTTTTTAATGAAAATGGTAGAGTTGGAATTTTGGAAGTGCTCGAAGAAAATAAAGAGGTGCATGGAGGAGCACCTATGGTACAATCAACAAGTTAATTAGAGTGATTCTTCCTGTATCTCGCTGCCTTCGTCCTGCATCTTCAAAATATATTTTAATTCCAAGTATACCCTTGGCACAGTCAAGGAGAATATTTTGGATTTTTAAAAAGTTGACTAATTTCGAAACTTTAACTCTGCCACATCTCAAACTCAAACCCTACACCCCTTTCTAAATCACTCCTCCCTCTTTTTGTCTTCGTCCTCCTCCTCTGCCATTCTTCTCTCTCGTATCCTCTACCACTGTTATTTTGTTTTTGCCCTCCCTCTTGTGCCAAGCTTTGTTTGCGTTCCTCCTTCGTGGTTGTTTTCCTCACAACTCTCAGGTGTTTATGGCGTCCAGGTTAGTACCTTTCATGCATCTGCTTTGTTTGCTATCATACAATCTATGCATGTGCTTTGTTGGGTGTTCGCTTCATGCTGGTTGTCGGAGATTTGGTTCGTGTTGGTCGCCGGAGAGCAGGCTGCTTAAACGTCGTTGGAGTTGCAGTCTTAGACTTTCGGAGTTGGAAGTGCAGAAAGGTGGACAGGGAAACCGCATTTGGATCTGCGGAAAGCGGCTCAGACTAACCGCACATGGAAGTGCGTTAGTTCTTGCCGGAGTTCAAATGTCGTTAGGTTTTTATTTCTATAGGTTTTTTAATTTTTTTTATTAGGTTAGTATATATTTATTTTATTAGGTTTTATTTTATTAGGTTAGTATAATAAATTTAATTTTTTATGTTAGTTGTTAAATAAAATGTTTCTTTTAATATATTTTGAATTATTTTATTTGTTTGTTAAATTTTGTTGAATTTGTTATTTTTGAACATATTATTATTTTCGTAATATATTATTTATTGTGTATTTAATTTTATTTAAATTTTTTAATTTTTTATGAAATTGAAATAATTATTAAATTGTTTATTGAATTAAATAATTATTATTATCCGTAAATTTTGTTAAATATTATTTTGGATTTATTTGTAATTATGTAATTATTATATATGTAACTTTTTTGGAATTTTATATTCTTTGATTACTTATTATTTGTTTGAATATTTTTAATACATAATGAATTACTTTTTTGTATATAATATGTTAATATTATAATTGGTTAATAGATATGGTTAAAACTAGAGGTGCATTATCTTATCATGGTGAAGCTTCATCCTCTCGTGTTGAGCTATCATCTTCATCACGTGATGAAAGAAGACGACCTACGACATCTGCTCGTAGAAGACGAGTAGAAGAATATCGCGTGGACGTTATTGATGAGCATGATTATGAGGAGCAGGAAGAGTTATTACAACATGGACATGGTCAGGATGATTACGTTGAAGAGGAGGATATTCAGCAGCAGCATGACTCTAGTCAGGAAGAACATGAAGTTGAAGGTAAAGATGAAGATGAAGATGAAGCTGAAGCTGAAGATGGTGGATTCCCAGGAGGTCCACATGACACCTCCTTACTTACTCACTATACCCAGCATGTTGCATTTGCCATATGGCAAGGTCGGGTTAGTCATCAACCTAAATTTTAATTGTTTAATAAATGTTACATTTTTTTATATAATTATGTTTCTATTTAGGATCGAAGGAAGATAAAGGTTGTCACCCACGGCAAAAAATTGAAGCATTTTGGAATGTATCATGAGGTCATTGAGCATTATATCTCCATGTCGGGGTTGGGTTGTTTAGTGAACCTCTCATACGAGTATGTCGATCATGGATTGATCGTTGCCCTTTCAGAGAGGTGGCACCTAGAGACTAATACTTTCCACCTACCGATAGGTGAGATGAGTGTCACATTAGATGACGTTATGAATTTGCTCCACCTACCCATCATGGGACAATTTTGTGAGGTTGAGGAGTTAGAGTATGATGAGGCTCGATCTCATATCATGGAGTTACTTAGCGTGGACCACGCTAAAGCTTCAGCTGAGATGAAACAGTCACGTGGTCCAAAAGTTAGGCTCAGCTGGCTGCGCGAGGTCTACTAGGAGTGCATCCAGCAGGAGCGTTGGGAGTGTGCTACTCGGGCATACTTGTTGCATCTGCTTGGATGCACAATTTTTACGAATAAGAGTGCGACTCTAATTCGAGTATCGTATCTCCTTCTCTTGCGAGACTTGAATGCTTGTTCGAGATATGCTTGGGGAGCAGCAACACTTGCACATACATATGAGCAGCTAGGAGATGCTAGCTTCAGTGAGGTCAGACAGATAGCTGGGTATTCCACTCTTCTACAGATACATTACCATCTTCTAAGTTTATTTTAATATTGTTTGACAATGAATCAAACAATTGAAGTAATGTTTTTTGTAGAGTTGGATATATGAGCACTTTCCGACAATGGGAAGGAGGCAAGTGTCTGAGAGGTACACAGAACTTGATCCACGTGCTTCACGATACATACCCCCGAGGGTGGGTTGGAGTTTGACAGAGGGCCGAACATTTCTGGATGCCCTCACTTATGATGTAGTTATCTGGAATCCATACGTTTCGCACAGATGTACATGCCCATTCATTGCCATAATTATGTACTCGGGATGGATCCGATTAGGCAACATGATCCATCGACATCTACCTGAACGCGTGTTGCGTCAATTTGGTTTTTAGCAGATCATACCACGGTCACCTAATAGTCTTCCGATGCCAGACATTCCTACGATTGATCTAAATTGGTTGCGGTATGTAGAGTATGCCATTACTAGTGTCGTTGAAGCTCATGAGCCACATGCGTCTGTTGATGGATACATAACGTGGTTTAGGCGGGTGTCGCACCCGTACATCACTCTAGGCAACGACGATGAACGACCTAGTCTTGCACCGCGCATGAGGCGAGACATTCCAGATGATAGGCTGGTGCCTCTAGTTCGTCGTAGACGGTCGGCTGAGCTAGGATTGTTGGTATGTATTGAAACTAACTGATTTTGATTTTTTTCATCAATTTTTGTTCTTGTTTACTTAATAATTTTTTTTTGGTTATCTTAATTTCAGGGGGGTATGAGGCGTGTGATCAGGATGTTGCAGGGCATGTTAACCTGTCGAGATGTCACAGAGGGCACTGTAGCTTATCAACGTACTACTGAGACACTACAGGTAGCTCGTAGGTCTGTTGAGGAGTATGAGTCTAGTACTAGAAAAGGTGGTCGTCATGTGCGTGGACGTGCATCATTTTCTTGAAAGGACATTGTTATATATGATTGTCTTTTTAATGGTTATTTATGTAACGGTTATTTATACTTTAAGTGTTTAAAATATTGCATAATTTTGTATGGTTTTAATAGTTTGACTAATTATAATATATTTAACAAGTTGTATGAATCACCTTTGGTTAATGAAATTATATAACGAAAAGTATTTACAACTGCAAAAAAAAGGTTACATAACAAACTTAATTTCAGTCTTCTCTAGGATCTACATAAGTCGTATTAACTGTCATTAAATTCATAAATGATTGCATCCTGTGTGTATAAAATGTAGACCATGCTCGTACTTGTGCGTAACAATGGTTTGACGAAATTATGTCCACCATGGGTAAGGGAAAACCTTGTTGTAATTGAACCTGAAAAATTAATATTAGTAAGTAAATCAAAATATCCAATGGGTAATGCTTCACTTGTGATACAGAGGTTTACCTGTACGAAATGACATCCATTAACAAATCCAATGCATAACATCCGATGTTGTGTGACATCTGTAGGCGGTGAAGTTCGTAGTGGAAATATGGTAAACCTCTAAACATATGAAAAACATACTAAGATGACATTGAATCGATTTGCAATTGCATAGCCAATGTCAGGTATGGTCATCCACTTCTTAGCATTAACCTGTAATACATGTAGGTCAATAAGAAATATTTATGAAAAGAAATACAAAATTATAAATATATTACATGTTTATAAGGTAAATAAGAAATACATGTGATCGATCATGGACAATCAATGATTGTTGTAGTTCTTCCAATCGATCGTAGCTTCCTACTAATTGTGTGTATTCATCACGCCATTGAGTTAATTCTTGGTAGAGGTCATGTCGGATAACGGGCCATGCCTTTTCACCTAGGCCCAACATAGCAACAATACATCAATAACCACAATGACCATCAGCAAGAACATCAACAACATCTACAATGTATGGATGACAAATCGGATGAAATTGATTTAACATAGGTATTGTCCTTTGCGTTTCTTTTTTGGCCTTCGATTTCACTTTTGTTTTTCGTGATGAAGACTTTGTCATCAAATGTAAAGTGTCAACGTGCTCAAAATATGATGGGTCACATTTCGTAGACCTCTCATGCCGTGCAACTTTAGACTTCTGTGCACCCTTTGTTTTCACTTATGTGAAGGAGCAACCATAGATGTCATCTCTAGGCAAGCAATTTCGATCATCTTCTGCTTTATGTTGACTTTTTCACCGATGTCAACCTTGTTGAATCTTTCTTGTACCAATTCAACTTCACGGTCAATGCTAAACTCTGGAAGCGATTCATAAGAAACAATACCTGAAATGCTTAAACGGGTCCACATAACATGAATTTCACCAAGTGGAATTATTCCAAGTTGATATCGTGCTAATACACAAGCACATGTAGGCCGTATGATGAGCTCAAAATGCATCCGCAATGACCACTGTCCATACCTATTTTATTGACTTGCTCAATTTCATCAGCAATAAGTCCTAGAGCATATCATGAAACACGCCCAACAAGTCTTCTATATATTAAACATTTGTAATCATCACTCATTACGTTCAGACTTTTTTCAAAGGATGCCTTGATCTTCTTATGTTGTAGGACTATGACGTTATGCATAACATCCCAACACGAGCATAGGTCTCCCATACTAGATCCCAATAATCTCTTCAGCTTCCAGTGCGCAGACTCAATGCTGTCACATATCACATTAATACATTACACACAAATATGAAATACATATGTACAGAAGCCGATGAAAATAAAAATTACCTGTTTGTTGTAGTGTTGCCTAGATGCATAACTTTTTTCGTCCACGCCTTGACAAAGTATGTCTTGTACGGAATTATCCAAGTGCGGTTGACATAATCAAAAAATAGAGGCCATGCAGAAGAGGCATACTCAAGACGATGAACATAAGCACTAAACATGGACTGGTCGTCACAATCCATGACATTCTGCCACACTTCCATCAACACATCCACTGACTCAACCTTATCCACTAACATCTTGCATTTCGCTCTAACATTTTTCGCAATGTGGAATGTACATAGCATCTGATAAGTCTCCGGAAAGGCATTATAATTGTATTTATCAAAGCAAGGCCTTTGTTAGTGATAATAACACGTGGACCGCCCTCTAATGTCAATAATAATCCTTTGAACCTTTATAATGCCCAAGTGAAATTACTTTGGCGTTCACTTGAAAGTAATGCAAAGGCAGCTATGAATGTCAAACCAGTTGATGTGACTCCCACAATCTTGAGCAACGGAAGTCGATATTTGTTCGTCTTGTACGTCGTATCCATTAAGAAAACAATATTAAAAGAATTGACTAAGTGCACTTAATCGGGATGTGTCCAAAAATGGTCACTTACCACGTTAGAATCGTCCAAACATCTACTTCTCTAGATGTATTTGTCTCTATCTAACAACATCATCAACTGCTGCATTTCAGTTCTAGACCCTCTCAAAGATCGTTTGTACGTGTACCTTGCATTATATATTTGCTTTATCGTGGTCACGTTATCTTCATTATGTTCTTTCAGAGTCAAAAGAATATTTGACGGCTTTACTTGACTATTAGCATGTCCACAAGAATTGATTGTTCAGCAGCATTTAACCTACCCGCGAAAGGATGACCGACCAAAGTCTCTGCTAATTGATGGATGTGATAGCCGCACATAACCTTTAACACCCTACCATCTCCTTTAGGTTTACCCCTACGGACACTCATATTTTCTTGTGCCAGAGAAATTAGGTTGAACATCTAGCTTATACTTCCTATACTTCCCGCTTCTTTCACAGCCTAACAAAATAAATGTCTTTCTACCAGCTTCACCAGTTGCTGTGTCAGATCTTATAATGACAACAACAAATCCAAGATCAAATGCAATCTTTCGAACCCATTCAATTAAATCGACGCGTGTTGGGAATATTTGATCAGTGGAAAATTGATCTGTGTAATCACCCTCACCCACTTGTTTTAAAGAATAAGAAAATTCCGATATAAAATAAGAATTTATTTCAAAATCCAAATATGGATACTTATCCATATGATATAATTAAATATGACCTACAATAAATATTACAATTTAAAAATTTATTAACTTACAAATAAAAAATTCAAAAACACTTTCAAAATTAAAATGAAACTATAAAGAAGTTCTTTAACCTAATGTTAATGAAAACTTATATTTTTAGAACTACAAATTATGCCCCGAACTAGATAGAATATCTTTCTCTCGTAAGTGGACCTTAAGTTGTTGGATAAGGCAAGATAATAATCTTGAGTTGTTGGATAAGGCAAGAGAATAATATTGAGTCTAGTGGGATCTTAACTTTCATATTCATCTTTTCAACATAAAAATCAACTAACCTAAATATTATTAAAGAGGTTTTTCCAATTCATTCTTTGACTAATAATACACTACCCTAATGATTAAGCATAATCCATGAACAAGAAATTTAAAATAAAAAATCATAACATAAAACAAGAAATTTAAAATAAAAAATAATACCATAAGACAAAAAACATGAAAGAAAAAAAGCATGAAAAAAGAAAATGGATGCACATATAACAAACGCACTTCAAAGTGCGACTAAAAAATAAAAAACACACTTCGAAGTGCGGCCACTAGTTTTCGCAACTCGAAGTGCGGTTACGAGATTCTGCGACTCCAAACGTACCTGTCTTCTTCGTCTCGCCGAACAATGCCATAGTACCACCAGATCTCCCAGCACACCCAGCACTACCAGGAAATGATAACCACCAACTCAATACAGTAAAGGAGTGAAAAAAATAACAAAAACAGTAGATAGAATGCTTGCTATGCTATAGTGAAAATGAAGAAGACAGTTGCACCCTAGGGTTTATACCCAAAAGATATTTTAGTTGTTGGCAGTTACGAAAATGGTTGGTGGTTAAGAAACATTAATTCATTAATTAAGTTTTGACTTTTTATTAAATGAAGGGTAAAAAGGTAAAATTGGGGGTGGAGGATGAAGGCAGTGAGGTGTAGGAAGAATGACTCAGTTAATTATCGAAAGTAACTAACAATTAAATTGTTAAAGACATGTGGAAAAGTTGTTGTACCTAACGAGAACAAGACTTAACCACAACATATTGGCAAGTATTGATGTGTGCTCTTCCCTATATCATGGCATTACAGATAGTTTTAGTCCAACTTTCTAGCATAATATTATGCATTATTACATATTTATTGTTATAATATATTAATATTATATTATTGCAAAAGTTAATGTGTGATTTAAAAACATTAATTGTGAGGTTGAATTTTGGAAGTTTGGTGACAATTTTCATTTTTCTTTCGACGTTCCATCTCTTTAATGGTTGCAACAATCATTTTGCTTTATTACTTGGTGTTTTACATGCTTTATAAATAGAACAACTTTTTCCTTTCTAAAACATATCAAAACCATTTTCTCTCCTTTTATTATTTTTTTATTCTCTCTTCTTTCATTCTAAAATTATTCTGGGGGTTATTTTATACTCTTTTTAGAGATCCTTGCTAGTTTTGATATCTAAAAAATTCTGAGACGTTCCTGTTGTATCCTGGGGGACTTGCGCAATACACCGCGAATAAGTTTTTAAGGACAGTAACTCGACATGCCTTAGAAAATACTGTTTTGTCAGCTTTTCTACAACAATCTTAAGGGCTTATGGCTGACATCAACCACATGCCTTCGGAGAGCTAAACCATTATTTCTGGAACCCAGTCGGTCTTCGCAAAATCACTTCCGAACATGCCAAAAATCGAGGTTTTCTCTGGACAAAACTTTTGACGTTGGCAAGAACGTGTGTCCACCCTTTTAGACATGTATGGAGTTGTTGCTGCTCTTTCATCTCCGAAGCCCGACTCCACTATTCCTTCAAACTCAAAACTAGTTGAAGAGTAGACTTACACAAACAAGGTATGTCGACACACTCTGCTTAGTGCACTTTCTAATGATTTGTTCGCTGTGTACTGTTCCTACCGAAGTAAAAGACATTTGAGACTCGTTGATTCTCAAATACATTGTCGTAGATGTCGTCAGACAAAGATTCGTCATAGAAAACTACTATCGTTGGGAGATGATTGAAGACAAGGACATAAAAACTCAAATCAATGAGTACCACAAGCTCCTGGAAGATATCAAAGAGTAAAATATTATGCTACCAGATGAATTTGTTTCAGAACTTCTGATTGAGAAATTGCCGCCATCCTGGACAAATTACAAACAACAATTGAAACACAGACACAAACAAATGTCTTTACCTGAACTCATTACACACATAATAATTGAAGATACCAATAGGAAGGAGTCTGCTACTACAAGGGCCACAGCTTTATCTGCGAAAGTAAATATGGTAGAAGTAAAACCTGCTCCCAAAAGGTACGAATATAAACTTGATCACAAAATGAAAAATAATTTTCTTAAATCCCGTCCCAATGAATCTAAACCCACCTTTAAGAAGAAAGGAAATTACTTTGTATGTGGAAAGTCGGGCCATCATGCACCACAGTGCAGGTGCAAAGCGAGAAACAACAATTCTCTTAGGACCAATATAGCCGAAGAAGATGACATTATTGCTGCGGTCATTTTTCAAGTAAATCTGATGACCAATATTAGCAAGTAGGTGGTAGACTCTGGTGCTACCTGTGAAACAGAAGTGCCTTTACCTCTTACACTAGTGTAGGGGATGGAGAAGAACATGTCTACCTCGGAGATTCTAGAACCACTCTTGTTCTGGGAAAAGGAAAAGTTCTTCTCAAACTCACATCTGGAAAGACTATGAACTTGAGTGATGTGCTACATGTGCCATCAATCAGAGTTAATTTAATCTTTGTAGCACTATTGGGAAAGGTAGGGGTTAAAGTGTCATTTGAGTCTGACAAGATCATTATGACAAAATAATGTTTTCGTGGAAAAGGGATATTGTGATCAAGGACTCTTCATTTTAAATGTTTCTGAAAATATTAATGAATCAAGTTCTTCTGCTTATTTTGTTGACTTGTATGATATATGGCATGCTAGATTAGGACATGTGAGTTCCTCTTATGTTTTGAAATTACAACGACTAGGATTGATCAATATTCATGATAAACAGAGTAGTAAATGTGATATATGTGTAGAATCTAAATTAACAAAGAAAACATGTTTTTCTGTAGAACGCCAAACTCAGTTATTAGAGTTAATTCACACTGATCTAACTGATATGAAACATACCATGTCTAGAGGATGTAAAAATTATTTGGTGACCTTTATAGATTATTATCTAGATACACCAAAGTTTACTTAATCAAACATAAAGATGAAGCCTTTGATGTGTTTTTAACCTATAAAGCAGAAGTAGAAAATTAGTTGAATAAGAAAATTAAGAGGATTAGATCAGATAGAGGTGGTGAGTATGTGCTCTTTAATGACTTTTGTGTTAAAGAAGGAATTATCCATGAAGTGACCCCACCATATTCACCTGAGTCTAATGGAGTAGCTGAGAGAAAAAATAGAACTCTTAAGAAAATGATGAATATTATGCTTATTAGTTCTGGTGCATCTGATAACCTTTGGGGAGAAGCCTTGCTTACTGCATGTTTTTTTACAAAATAGAATACCCCATAAGAAAACCGGTAAAACTCCTTATGAGTTGCAGAAAGGTTACCAACCTAACCTTAAATATCTAAGAGTGTGGGGGTGCTTAGCTAAGGTGATGTTACCCGATCCTAAGAAAAGGAAAATAGGCTCTAAAACCTCTGATTGTATATTCTTAGGTTATGCTGAACATAGTGTTCCCTATAGATTTCTAGTTGTTAAAAGTAACATACTTGAGAGAAATTCTATAGTGGAGACGAAAAATGGTGAGTTTTTTTAACATGTGTTTCTCTTAAAGGTTAGTGAGATGTCTCAACCTATTGATGAACATAATAAAAGTGATACCATGAATCAGGATTTGAGAAGAAGTAAAAGACAGAGAAAGGAAACTTCCTTTGGAGATGACTTTTATACTTATCTTGTTGATAATGATCCAATAAGCTTTATAGAAGCTACTAGTGCTCTTGATGCAAAACAGTGGGATAAGGCCATTGGGACCGAAATTGAATTAATTCAGAGAAACAATACTTGGACTTTAGTAGATTTGCCTAAAGGAGCAAAACTCATTGATTGTAAATGGATCTTTAAGAAAAAGTATCACCCTGATGGATCCATAGATAAATATAAGGCAAGATTAGTAGCAAAAGGTTTTACTCAAAAACCCAACATAGATTACTTTGATACTTTTGCTCCAGTGACTAGGATTTCCTCTATTTTAGTGTTGTTAGCTCTAGCAGCTATCCATAAACTAATGATAAATCATATGAATGTTAAAACAACCTTTTTAAATGGTGATTTAGAGGAGGAAATTTATATGACTCAACCTGAAGGGTGTGTTGTACTTGGTCAAAAGGATAAAGTATGTAAACTCTTAAAATCCTTGTATGGGTTGAAACAAGCACCAAAACAATGGCATGAAAAACTTGATAATGTGTTGCTTTGTGATGGTTTTTCACCTAATGATGCTGATAAATGTGTGTATTCTAAGTTTAAAAATGGTGATTGTGTCATTATATGCTTGTATGTGGATGACATGTTAATCTTTGGTACATGCAATGAGATTTTCGCTAGAACTAAATTGTTTCTAGGATCAAAATTTGAAATGAAAGACATGGGTGAAGCCAATGTGATTTTAGGTATTAGAATCATAAGGAAGGGAGATAGTATAATACTATCTCAAGAACAATATATTGAGAAACTTCTTAAGTTTGAGTTTTATGACTTAAAACCAGTGAGTACCCCTTATGATGCTAATTCTAAATTAATGAAAAATAAAGGAGAATCATTATCTCAACCTCAGTATGCCCAGATAATTGGGAGCTTACTACACTTGATGAGCTTTTCTAAACCTGATATTGCTTATGCAATAGGTAGATTAAGAAGGTACACTCAATGTCAAAATCACGAACATTGGGATTCACTTGTTAGGCTTATGAGATACTTAAGAGATTCAATGGATTATGCCATTGAATATAGTGTATTTCTCGGTTTACTAGAAGGGTATAGTGATGCTAACTGGATCTCTGATTCAGATGAGACAAAATCCACTAGTGGTTATGTATTCACACTTGGGGGTGGTGCGATTACATGGAGATCAGCCAGACAAACAATTATTGTCAGATCAACAATGGAATCTGAGTTTGTTGTTCTTGAGATGACTGGTAATGAGGCTGAGTGGTTGAAAAACTTCTTAGCAAACATTCCACTAGGAATGAAACCAACCCCATCAGTGTCAATACACTGTGATTGTCAATCGGCAACCGCTATAGCTAAAAACAAGATTTACAATGGAAAGAATAGGCATATCCAATTGAGACACAATTTGGTGAAGCAGCTCCTAAAGAATGGAACTATTTCCATTGATTATGTGAAGTCAGAACGGAATATAGCATATCCTCTGACAAAACCCTTGGGAAGATAAATGATATTCAAAAAATCGAGGGGAATGAGACTTAAGTCACTTGCAAACAAACAAGTGATGGCAACCCAACCTTTGTGATTGGAGATCCCATGAATAAGGTTCATATGGGTAAAAACAAGTCACTTGTTAGTTCTGATAGCACTAAATTGATTTTTAATCAATTATGTCCCTTCCTATGGTATGTGTGTAAATGTGCTAGAGAATGCATTATTGAGAGGCTAACCTTTGTTATTAAAATTCTATGTGGTGAAATAATTTTAGTTTAAACAAAGTTTTTAATGATTTTCATATCTCTTATGGGTGGTGTATGATTTGCAGCATACACTTGATGAAATCACCTATATGAGTGTCAAGTGGGGCCGTTTGCATGTAATCGTGGCATGATCTCTAGAGCACTCATGAATACTGGACACACGCATGACCTAGTAAGCGCAACACAACGATCACAACAAGGATTGTGGGGGTGTATTGTGATTGATAAACCTCTAACACACGTCAAGTGTCTTTGGTCCATATAGTTTGCTATACCAACTACATTGTGTGTTAAGTATCTCAATCTAAGACTGGTTCATATAGTTGGCTATATCAGCTCTGATGCATTACATCCTATGAGACATAGAATAAAAGTTTCTTATCTTTCTTTTAATGTTTGAACTATTTGAGTCAAAGACTGTTTTTCAACTTCTTTTGCAATATGTGGGGGATTGTTATAATATATCAATATTATATTATTGCAAAAGTTAATGTGTGGTTTAACATCATTAATTATGAGCTTGAATTTTGGAACGTTGGGTGGCAACGTTCATTTTTCTTTCAACGTTCAATCTCTTTAATGGTTGCACCGATCATTTTGCTTTATTACTTGGTGCTTTACATGTTTTATAAATAGAACAACTTTTTCCTTTCCAAAACACATCAAAACCATTTTCTCTCCTTCTATCATTTTCTCATTCTCTCTTCTTTCCTTCTAAAATTATTCTGGGTTATTTATACTCTTTTTAGAGATCCTTGCTAGTTTTGAGATCCTCAGAAATTCTGAGAAGTTCCTATTGTATCCTGGGGACTTCCACAATACACCGCAGATAAGTCCTTAAGGATAGTGACTCTACACGTCTCAGGAAATACTATTTTGTCAGCTTTTCTACAACATTTATTCCATGATCTTTATACACTCTTGATATCTAAATCACATTTTTTGTTGTTGTGATATTTAATCAACTTGTCTAACTTTTTAGGAAAGAGTAAAGTGCCTAAAAATCGATTGCCACATTATTTCTGAAAAGCTTCAAATTGAAATGTTCAATCTTATACAAAAATCAAGTTTTTTGCAATTGACCTATATATTTTAACCAACATTTGAATATAACTCCATTCACAGAAAATTTCTCCAAGCTGGGAGTAAATGTTATGAACTCTCCAATATGTGGGGATTATTAGAAGATAAAGAAACAAATATTTCTACATTTTATTATTATCATTACATAGAGAATTATTTGTTTCTCCTCATTCTATATATAAATTTTTATTAAATGATTTATTTCACAAGATCATCACTACTACTACTGAACAATTTTACCCATTGAGTTTTATGTGCAAATGGAGTTTTAGATTGAGTTTAACAATTAATTGAGATAAAAACTTTTAATAAATGAATATTTAATAGAATATGTACAAACTTGGTTGACCAATATTTCAAGGTGAAAGAAATAGATCTTTTAATATATTTATTATAAAGGGTGTCAATGTTAGTTTGAAAATGGTACAACAGCAAGGTTATGTCAAGGAAACGACAAATACGAGAAGGTTGGAAAAGCAAAGAGGCCACATCATAAAAATGGCTCTGACATTATACTTGTGATGGTCTTTTGGTTTTGGAGAGATGAGTACCCAGGACATCCCGACTTTAAGGTGTGAATCGATAGTTTCGAGTACATGTGTCAATATTTTTCCCTTCTTTTGGCTTTTATTATTTTCTTTTCATTTTTCTAAAGGGATTTGCCTTTTCTATGTATCAATTTCAAAAACAACAATAGCTAACATTTTATATTTGAGTTGAATTTTAAATCTCCCATGATTAAAGGCAAAAAGCAAGATATAAAGAAGAGAATCCTAAGGAGTCAAGTAATATTGAGAAAACCTCAAGAAAACTTAATAGAAACCTAATTCTAAAGAACTTGTTTTGAAACTAAAAACAAACATGAACTCAAGATGTAACACAAAAGAACAAAGAACCAACAAGACTAAAATGTTTTGTAAACTTCAAATTTTAATGATGTAAAATGAAAATAAAAGGATAAACCAAGTAATGACAAATTGGACTAAACATGACATTAGACAAAACATCAAGATCATAAAATTCAAGAAAAGACACAAAAATGGATATACTGCATATATTAATCGATTAAAATTTTTCCTAATCAATTAAAATAGAAATAGAAATCCTATTACACACACATGAATGATTCAAGAAGAACAAATGGTTGTGAACCAAGTTTAAAGACAATACGAAACACATATATCATTCAAACACAAACATAATACATATAAGGAAAGCAAGAAACACCATGGAATTGGATCAAGAACGCTTATCTCTTAAAGAACCATGAATGAAACCCATATTAGGATGTAGCCATTGTTGGGGATATCAAAATGATGGTAAAGGTTATAACCATAGCTCTGAATACCAAATGATGGAAAAGTGATTTGGTGCAAATCCAAATGATGGAGGTGGACAAAATCAATCTTCATTAATATGCATAATAGACTCCAATGATAGAGTATGATCCAAAGAATGGGTCAAAACCCACATGAGGAACATGTCTTGGTGCCAAGATGATGGAAACCCTCTTCACTCAAGTTGAAGAAGAATCCATGAAGATGATGTACTAGACGCAAAAACATAAAAAGATGAAGGATGTTGTGTTTGAAGAGTGGGTTTTGAGTGTTTCTTGAAAAAGGTTGGGCCAACCTTCAAGGAAAAGGTTAGGAGAAGTCAAGAATAAGACTATCCTAATGAACTTAGAAAAAGGGAGAGTTGGAAAATTTAGGCACAATTTTCTCTATATTCAAGGCTAAGTTGAATGTATAGTTGTCTGAGCACTCCTTTTATAGAAGGGGAGTGAACTCAAGTCTTAACAATGAAGAAAACAAAGGTATATTGAATCAACAAAGGTGCATTGAACTAGAAAGCTTTTTGAATCTTCTTCAAGAGTAGATGCAATATATAAGAGCCTTTTCATTTAAACCATTTTTCAAAAGGTTCCTTAATTCCCAAACAAGCCTAAAAACATCTTAGATTGCCTTCCACTCAAGAAGTAAGTTAGAAATCCAAAATTTCACTTTCTAATGTTGTCTGCTTATTTTAATCGATTATGAGCTTTCTCAATCAATTAAACCAGTATATAATGTTGTTTTTATGAAAACTTGTTTGTTTAATCAATTATGAGTTTTTTTAATCGATTAAAACAATACATGAAAAATAAAATTGGCCAAAATACAAGTCCAAATGAAATGTAACATTGGCCAAAATACAAGGCCTAAAGAAAAGACTTATTTACATATTTGCAAGGCTTAAGAGAAGGGAAAAACAAGTCAAACCACAATCTTCCACAAGAGTAGAAGTTCTTTAAGTCCTTCTTCCTCTTCCATTCTTCTAACCTTAGTTCAAGTTGTATCTCCCTGGATGGATCTCCATCAAGCTCCTTCGATGAGTTTCCATCATTTCTCCTTGTTCGCTTCCATGTAAGAATTATAACCTTGTTTTTGTGTGTACTAAAAGTTTTAGAACAAAAAGAACGAGTATTTTTAATTTTAAAAGTCAAATCACTTTCATGTAAGATTCGAATAACACCAACTCAAACATTTTATTAAAAATAAACATACACAAACACCAATTGACAAGAGAAACTAAACACAACTTATCCCACATGCCCAAATTTTGGAGTAAGAGAAACAAATTGTGACATTTAATTGATTGAAACATAATTTTTAATTTATGCGGACAAGACCTGCCCTGTTATGGGGTCACGTGAGCTGCATGTTATGCAAATCTGGTTTAGTGAATCAATAGACTCAAAATGTCAGTCTACCACTCGTTTTTACTGGTGGGCTTACGGACTGACTCGCTTGACCCGCCCCACTTTGTCACCTTTAATTTATACACATTAACATTCTTCTGCTGAGAAAGATTCCAAATTTGGTAAAAACAATTGTACTTGAAACTTTCTTTATATACATTTTATGATTAATAATATAATTGGAAAAAAAAATAGAGGTTCGCTTGGTTATTTGTTTTTGTTTGTATTAATCTTATTATTTCTTTATATACATTTATATTTTTCATTTTCTCAATTCAATTTTTGTTAATAGACTTTTTTAAGATACTGTTTATAGGTGTAGTTTAGGAACAGGGTTTCCTAAGTGAGTAATCAACTCTTACATGCTTCAAAATTTAAGTTTATGAGTTCTTTACTGTTGTTTTGGTTGTATGCTAGTAAAAACTTTTAAATTTTAGTGTGAACTTGATTAGTAAGAGCAACTCGATGCAAAACCAATATAAAAATTTATTATGTTAATGTTTCTATATGTTTATCATTCAATTTACTGATATAGTTTAGTATTGTTTTTATGCATAAATTTGAAAACAATTAGATCCTTAAATTCGTAGATTTACAAGATTCTAGATCCTAAATTCGTAGATTTAACAAGATTCTCATTATGAACTTTGCAAGATTTGGTGATAGTTCAACTCATTTACCTTTTGAACTCAATCCCTTAAAACTAACATGACATTATAAATAATTTTTTGGTCCAACTCTATAGCATAATGACAACCAATATGGTTTAATTTCCATTATAATTTCATATTGGGTTGACCAAAGCATTTGAGATAATAACTTTTAATAAATATTATCTTCGAAGGGGAAAAAAAGACAATAAGAGGCAACTCTTCTAATTTGAGGTACGCATTTGATAGACAAAGAAACGCCATATAACTTTAATGTTTAAATAATTACACTTTACGCGGTTAAGACTGTCATTTTTTTTTCTTTGAGGGACTAATTAAATTTTACTCGTTATTAGTATTTTATTAACAAAAATTGTACATTTTCAGCCTCTTTATAGTTACTGCTATTATATTACAAAATTTTAAAGACAATATAAAAGTAAACAGAGATTAACTTTAAAAGAAAATTCATATTTTCGTAAAGTAAAACATGTTTGAGTTGTGCTGAAATTATAGCTGCATTAACTTTTTTTTCTTCTCTCCAATTCTTTTTCATTTTTAATCATTTCTCTCAAATTACACATTCTGTGCTTATTTACGAATTTAAAAAAGAAAAACTTTCCAAGACTCTTTTTGCGTCTGGTTTAAATATGTAGGCAGAACAACAGAAATCAGGCGAGAAACAATATTCATATCAACTTCCAACTACACAGATTTCAATTAAAGAAAAGAAAACTAAAGTCTGAGGAAAGCATGAGCAACACTGCATGGCATATTATTTTATAGAAAACTTCAATAACTTTGAGTAGAAGCATCCATTTTCAGCCCTTAGCTAGAGTTTTGGAAAACTCAAGAAGCCTCCCTGTCTCTGGCATAACATCTTTGACAGCAGAATGTGCACAGAACCTTTCAGCCCATTTCAGCAGCTCAGGAGTGTTGTTTTGGTCAAGCAACTTCACCCCGTTGATTATCTCTACCACCCTCAGCCACCCCAAGAAGCTTCCAAGTGCAATGTCCAACAACCCAATTTGGTCACCACCATAAAAGCCCTTGCCTTTGCTGCTATCTTTAAACACATCCTCCAACATTGCCAATCCTTTTCTCACTTCCTCTATCAACCTCTTCTTCTCATCCTCTTCCGAAGCTCCTCTAATGGATCTCATGGTTGGATACAACTGCTCACGTAGTCAAAAACTTCATAAGCTACACTTTTTTTTATCATACATTATTTCTTATGTTAAAATAATGAAAATGAGTTAACCATTCATTCAATACAAAAAATAGTACACTTTCAGCGTCTTGTTAATTATCACTAATCATTAGATATGCATCATTTTTACAATTTCTTTTTCATGAAAATTTATTTGAAATTTACAAAAAGAGTAAACTTGAAAAGAAATTTCTTAAATTGGTAAGTTGCCTTTGGAAACATAAAACTGCATCACTTTTAAAACTAAATGGGGAACAATGACAGGGATTAAGAGATTTATTATACCGTTTGATCAATGTAGACTGTCCAGAAACGAGCAATGGCGCGGTCATAAGGATCAGAAGGGAGAATGGGACAGGCAGAGAGCCAAACATCATCCACATATTGCACAATGATCAAAGACTCGCAGAGGGGTTTGTCCTTATGAATGAGAACTGGGATTTTCTTGTAAATGGGGTTGGATTGAAGAAGAAGCTGGCTTTTGGACGATAAATTTTCCTCATGGAAGTCATACTTCACTGATTTCATGTTTAGAGCTATCCGAACCCTCAACACGTATGGGCTTGGCCATGCTCCCAACAACTTCACCTCACTCTTCATTGTCACCTGTTACAATTCCCTAGGTTTGTCTTTCTACTTGGATGCTCATCACTAATAATTAAATAGAAGAAGGAAGCAATAGTGATGAGAAGATTAGTTGATGTAGAGTGTTAGGAGGTTAGTTCACAACGTGAACGTAGAATGCTAGATGAAGTTGTGTACTGTTACCTACCCCTGTCCACTATTCTACTGCACCTACTTCCTACCTTTCATTAATGTCACTGCTAAGTTATTAGATTGAATTATTAAATATTGTAAATCTTATTCTTCAACATACCGGTTCATATTCACATCCTAAAATCCACTCAAGAATATACATGCTTTGATATGAGGCCTCGAATACAGGCATTATAATTGACTACAAATCAGATAAAGCCACTGTAATTGCAAAAACTGGATCCCAGGGAAAGCAAATTCATACCAACATATCAGAAATATGCATCTAAGTCCAGTATCCCAACATCAGGGAAATCTCAAGCTCCTGTGTGGACATACGGGTACACCAATACCCACATTTATGCCATATTGATTTCTGTTTTCCACTTAGAAGAGCACTCCTGCATCTCTTTCAAGAACAACTTGTATATTGCAACATATGATGGAAGAAACCGAGTCATTATCATGTTTCACCTTTTATTGGCTATCTATCCAGGTAACATCTTACCATAGGCAGGTGAACAACCAAAAAGACAACTTTGTAGCCCTGGGTTGGAGGCTACAAACTGTACAATCCCTGTCACAATTCGTCCCTCGAACGGTGTTAACCCCATTCAACGATAAGCTTAAAGTAATCCCTCAAACATAGTTAACATGGCCAAATAGAATCATCAAATATTGAAATTGTCAAATACTTGCCTTTGCCTTGACATTTGTCAACTGAGAATTACGACTAGTAAGAAAATATTTCTTTAAGCATCGTACCCTCTCCATATACTGAGAATACTGAAAGAAAAATAATCACAGTACAGAAATAAGATAGAAAAAGTTACCAGCAGACCATATGGATATAAAAATGTATCTATGTTCCCATGATACAAAATTCTAAGTACCCAGGTAGAATACCAATGCAAGAAAACAAACACAAATAAGCAAACATTATTATTCATATGTTTTTACAGCTAAAATTTTCTAGGAGTTTATTTCCTCCTAGCACTAAATTAACTAGAAATTGTTTTAATGGATAGAAGCAAGTTATAAAACTAATACAGAGAAATGATAGTGCAATAAAATATGAATCTTTATTATGTTTTTCAGCCCTCCAACCAGTATCAGTGTGATAATCAGATAAGTCACTGAAACTAATAATACAACTCGATATACGCTCTTTAGTGGTTTGTCACATTTGGGCCTCACTATATTTTCTTGATAACAATCTTCCCTCTTTTCTTCTCCCTCTTTCACTGTTTATACCATTCTGTTATGCTAACTGATGGCTACTAATCTGTTTATATAAGTAACTATTCTGTTACAATTTTCTTAAAACATTTCCAACCCCCGTCCCTCCTTTAATAATTTCTCTTCATTGAGGTCTCCTCTTACAAGTTAAATCAAACTTTGACAGAAATTTCAGTGAGATGAAAGGAATTTAGACTTTTAGACCTTGTATCAAGTAGAAAGTAAATCGTCATTGATTACTGTTCTCCGTAACAGGTCTCAAAGGATGGAAAAAATACAAGAAAAATATAAGGTTTCTAGAGCTACTTTCCATAAAAATTTCTGTTTAAATATCTATACCGTTGCGCTTGATCTTGTTATATTTCCAACACTGTTTAGATCTCCATGCTATCAAAATGCCTGATTTTTCACTTTAGCCGTTGCTGATTATTGTTATTATTCTTAAAAACAATTAAGCCTGTGTTAGGTTCCTAGGTAGAAGAAACCAGGAAAAACCCACTGCAACCACCTATACTCACTGAATAGATCTTGTATTATTGATTCTAGGCAACATGTACAGCATGAATGCAGCCAAGGGACAATGTTCCCTTCACAGGATGCCAATGATCCTGCCAACACTTCTCCAAACTTTCAAAAATGTCCCCTACATACAAAGACCCTCATTATATATATAGAAAGCCTCACTCCACCTAACAACCCAACTAACAGTTACTTCTATATATGTTTCCTTCTAATATACACATTACATATCCTATCACCTGGTACCAAATTAAGATTACCATTTCAGACATTTTAACGAACCAGTAAGTAATGACTAAAAATTCTACCAATTAATATATTCTTTCCACCAAATTAACTAAAACTAATTTTAATAGATTCAAGCAAACTAACATAATTTTTAACACCATGTAATCTTTACAGATTTCAATAGATATTAATAACTTATTTACATCAGCAGTAATGCTTTTTCATGAAAACAAGTCTTAGCACTTCATGACTATTAACGATTCCTTTGAAAGAATTTCAAATTTTAGCAGATGAGTACGTCAACTCTGAAGTAAATCATCAATTTTTCATTATTCATCACAGCTCTCTGTAACAAGTCTTAAAGGATAGGAAACCTACAACAGGAATATAAAAAGCTGCAAGAATTACTTCCATTTAAAATCTCTATTTACATTCTTCTACTAAAAAATGTCTATCACATTCGAAGAAATCTCTATTACATTTGTTCAGTAAACTTACTAGGGCAAAGGGATTTAGGTGTATGCACAATTCCAATATTACCCTACAACATCTTGAAGTTTTCTAAGGGATTTGAAGAAGTAAAACTCCCTAGTCGCTACTGTGATGTTCTGTTTCAATATTTTGGAATTGAAAAATACCTGGAGGTCCCATGTCACTCCTTTAATCATGAGAGTAACTGGTATCATCATATGCAGGTTACTTTCAGTGGAACTACCAAGAAAGAACGAGCAACACAGACAACAATTACTGCCCTGATAATTCCATCATAAAGTGGCATACGCAAAACTCAACTAAGTTCTCCTAACAAGACATTTCTCTATTGCTTCATCACAAAGCTCAAGAGTATTTTCCCAGTTTCCTTCTTCATAGTTTACATCAACAAAAATATCATATATCTCTTTTTCTGCAACAAATCCTTGAGTTCTCATCTCCTCAAATAGCTTCTTAGCCTCCACATATTTCTTCCTCTTACAGAAACCCTTTATAAGAGCATTATAGGAAGTAGCAGTTAGACTAAATCCCTTTTCAACCATTTCTTTATGCAAAAACCATGCCTCTTTCATATTTCTAGCTTTACAATGCCCTTTAATCAAAATATTATAGGTATTATTGTCAGGCATCACTCCTTGAGCATACATCCTCTTATAAATCTCTGTTGTAGCACGCATGTTATTTCTAATACAGTACTGCTTCAAGAGAAAATTGATTGTTGTGGCATTCGGCCTTATACCTTTTTCGAACATCCATTTAATTAGTCTTTCACCATCTTCCAACATCCCTGACATGCAAAACCCATTCATTAGCACATTGAATGTAACAATTGTAGGCTGAAGTCTTTTACCAAGCATAACCCACAGCATTTCATGAGCCTTGGCCATTTCACCCATCTTACAATAAGCGTCCATGAGTGTAGTATATGTAATAGTGTCAGGATAAAACCCTGCCAGATCCATTTCTTCCATAATTTTTATGGCTTGCTCTATATTTCCTACCTTACAAAGACCATTGATAAGTGCATTATATGTGTAGACATTTGGTTGAAAGCCCTTCTCAGACATTTCAAGAAGAAGTTCATTCGCTATATCTACCTCACCACGTTTACACAGGCCATCAACCAATGCTGTATAAGTGACAACATTAGGAGTCAAACCCTTCTCAACCATCTGGTTGTGAAGAGAGAATGCATCATTCATTTCCCCGGCCTTGCAATACCCATCTATAAGAGCAGTATAAGTAACTTCATCTGGTTCCAACCCTTTCCTAAACATTTCACTAAACAGTTGGCGTGCTTCCACAACCTTTCCAGCTTCACAGAGCCCGTTAATCATGGAAGTATAAGTCACGAAATCGGGAACTATTTTCTTATGCCTCATTTCATCAAACAGTTTGTATTCAGCTGAAACATTCCCAGACTTGCCGAACCCACTGATGAGAGTTGTATACACAACCTTATCAGGAAAAATCCTCTGGTTTATCATCTCCTTCAGGACTTGCTCCGCTTCAACCACTCTACCAGTCTTACAAAGAAGGGAAATTACGCTATTGTATGTGTATTGATTTGGCTTACACCTCTTTCCCTGCAACTCTTCCAGGAGCTTCAAGACCTTTCCTATCTGTTCAACCTGACAGTATCCATTAATTATAACACTATAACTTACAACATCAGGAAAGCTCCCCCTAAACTCCATTTGTAAGAGCAGATTATGCGCTTCTTTTAAGCAACCCAATTGACAGAGTGAATGGAGAATAATATTATACGACATGGTGTTCCAACAAACACCCACTTCTGGATACTCTTTGAACACCTTAATTGCCATCTTTTTCCCATCAAAACTGTTAGATAGCCTAGCTAGAAACAAATTACAAGAATCTACAGAAACAAGAACGCCGTAATTTACCAATTTATCAAACAGTTTCCGAGCCTCTAGAAGCCACCCTGCTTCAACAAGAACTTGGAAGAAGACATCAAACACAAAGGGATGTGCACCCCAGTCCTTGTAAGTATAAATCAACCTCTCGGTAAATTCAGCAAACGAGTTACCAACATCCAAATGAGGCTTTTCCCAGAACTCAAAAACCAGCCTATGAGCCGTTCTCAAGTCCTTAGAAGCCACAGCAATATGAACAACAATGCAAAGGGCTTCCAAAGAAGGGTCCCTCCGCAGGCGCGTCCAGTTGAAGAAATCCAACACCAGTTTATAATCATCCTTGATGTTCATAAGAACCCAAATGAAATGGTCAGGCTTGAACTTTGCCTCGAAGGGCTTGAGAATCCGGCGAAGAGGCTCGGAGCGGCGCTGCTTAACGGTGGTGGAAATATGGTGCACAAAGTCAGTGTCTTTAACTGAAGGCTTTCTTGGGGAGTAATCAGGAAAAGGTCTGGCATTGCTTAAACCCAAAGAAGAGGAAAACTTCACACTCAGACATTTTGGACCAAAACCCATAAATGGATTACGATCATTATAACGAAAACAGTTGAAATAAGAGGAGATGACTGCTCTCTTCATGTGAAAAAGGTAAACCCATTACACAAGTTTTGAAATTTCTCTTCTACACTGCCAACAGAGAAGGTTTCTCATGGACAATTCAAATAAATAAGCAACAAACTTTGGTGGGGTTTTGTCAAGGAAAGGAGAAGCACAACACAGTACGAGAACACTGCGTCTTTTTCTTTATTATTATGGCAATTTTGTAAACATAAAAAATGAAGATTGGAGTGAACTGAATGATGAAAAAATCTGAGAAGAAGGAAAAGGTGAATGGGGAAGCTCTAAAGTTTTGGTCTTCGATTTAGGGGTGCCGCTATGGTGGCAAAAAGACTGTTTGGAACCTAAGGCAAAGAGGGCCAAGAGACCAAGCCAACCCAAAAAATATTTCCCTTTTTATTTTCGCAATAATATATTTTAAAATACCTATAATGATATACTTTAATTAATTGAAAAGTAACCGAAGGAGAAAAAAACTCTAATTAATTTTATTTGAAAAGTTTATTCCTCTTATATTTTAAATTTACTATTATTCATTCAAATTATTATATATATATATATATATATATATATATATATATATATATATATATATATATATATATATATATGGGTTTGCTAACGCGCCTGTTTTTCAGTTGGTACATTTTAGCAATGTGTACCGGATTTTAGTAGACAAAAATACTCTTATATATATGGATTCTAAGTTTTAAGGTTAAGGTTATTTTAATAATTTTCATTCTCAAAACTTAAAAAAAAAAAAAAGAAACCCCCCAACCCTTACTCACCTCTCTCATTCCTCTCAATAATTTCTCTTTCATCTCTCTCACTCCAACTTTTTCTCTGTCATTGCTACTGTAGCCCCAGTTGAAAAAATAAAAAACACTTGCCTTTAAACAATTTGTCTTTGTAAAGAGTTGAATCACTGACATATTCACCTTCAGGCAAAGGTTCATTCAAGATCTCTTCAATTTCACCATCTTCACTAACCTCTCTAATTTCATCATCTGCATATGTTGAATCATCATCTCTAAAAAACCCCTCCAGGCCATTTACCAATTCTTTCCGATGTCATTATACTTGTAAAAATTAGATAAAATTATATACAACAAAAATTATAAAATGAAAACTCATTATAAAGTCATTTTTTGTAAGAAATTGTTTAACAACGAATGTTTCTGATTTTTTCCAGGCCAATTACCAATTCCTTTGATGTCATTATGCTTGTGAAAATTAGATAAAATTAGATAAGACAAAAATTATAAAATAAAAACTCATTATAAAATCATTTTTTGTAAGAAATTGTTTAACAGCGAGTATTTCTGATTTTTTTCCAGGTCAATTATCAATTCCTTTATGCTTGTGAAAATTGGATAAAATTAGATAAGACAAAAATTTTAAGATGAAAACTCATTATAAAATCATTTTTTTTGTAAGATTGTTTAACGGCAAGTTTCAGATTTTTTCAATTGGGGTTGCGTAAGAATGACAGAGAAAAGATTGGAGTAAGAAAGATGAAAGAGAAAGATTGGGGTTTCTTTTTTTTTAAAATGAAAATTATTAAAATACCCTTAACATTAAAACTTAGAATTTATTATATATAAGGATATTTTTGTCTAATAAAACTCGGTACACATTGCTAAAATGTACCAACTGAAAAACAGGCGTACGCGTGTAAGATTCATGATATATATATATATATATATATATATATATATATATATATATATATATATATATATATAGTAGTAAATTTTAGTATTTTATTAGTAATAATAATTTTAATGGATAGAAAATTGTAAATTTTGGATATAAAATTATAGTAATTTTAGAAGGAGAGGTTCAAATTTTTGGTAACTTATTTAGTAAATTTTTTTAAATTGAATAGTAAAAAGTAAATAGTAAATAGTAAAAAGTAAATAGTAAAAATAAATTTTCAGCATTAAGATTCCTTAGCATGGAAGAAAGTAGTAGGTAGAAATTAGGATCAGATTTGGTGAGAAAATGATTGAAATATTATTTTTAAATAATATTAAAATAATAAATAATATTAAAATATTAATGAATAGTAAATTTTTTTTACTATAAATAGCCATGGGAGGGAAGGGTATTTTGCATCAAGAAAAGAGAAATCAAGTGAGAGCTTCAGAAATAGAGAAGAAAGAGTTAGGAAGAAATTTTTAGTTGCAAGAAGAGTAGAGGTTCTGAAGAGTTTCAGGGAAACAAATTCGGAGCAGGAGATTAAGTCTGGAATAGAGGTAAGGGGAGCTAATCCTTCTTGTATATGATTTTTTATCCATGTTATGATAATGAATATGAGTTATGAGTATGTTAAAATTTTAGTAATGGTAGTTATCTATTCACTTATATAAATTTAGTTTTCATGATTATAATTTTCTTATTTTCGAGTTAGTATGGTAAAACTTTTCTTTTAATTATTTTGACCGTTGGATTTCGCTAAAGTTTTAATATATGAATCCTAAGACATATTTCTTCACTTTGACCGTTGGGATTTGTAATTAGAAGTTTGTACTTAGAGAAATAAATCCTGCATGTTTGAGTAAATTAATTACCCCTGTAGATCTGTTACTGAGTCATCTCGGTAAAATATATATTACGACTTATTTGACCGTTAGATCAACTTGAAAATTTTATATATGATTCCTAAGATATATTGATACACTTTGACCGATCGGATTATAAATTGAAAGTCTATGTTTGGAGAAAATGATTTTTAAGTTTTGAAAAATCTGATGAACACTATATTTCTGTTCTTAAGTTATTATGGTAAAAATTTCATATATATTTTATTTACCGTTAGATTGAGCCCAAAATTTAGTATGTAATTCATAAGACATATTAAGTCATTTGGACCGTTCAGATTTGTAATTAAATGTCTGTGCTTAGGGAAATTAGTTCCGCATTTTGAGTATAATTGAAAACCACTTAAAATTCTGCACTTGAGTTACCTCGGTAAAACCTCAATATCTATCTAGTTAACCGTTGGATCAACCTGAAATTTTAATATGTAGTTTATAACAAATAGTGAATTATTGTGACCATTCAAATTTGAAATCGGAGTTGCAGATTTAGAGATATTAATTTCGTATCTTCTCAGGTATCTCAATATTGCTTAATTTCTATTTTTTTTTATATCTATATTAAATTTCAGTGTTAATATTATATGCTGTTGTTTTAAATCTGTAAATAAGAAATTTGTTAAAAACTAGTTGAGGAACGCTTTGGCTAAGGAAAGACTTGGTACTTAAGTTGTCCATTGTGACGCACCTCTCTTTCCTGGAAGTCTACTCGACAAGTTTTTAACTTAAATCCTATTGAACAGATTATGTACTGTTAAATTATTGTGTAATATATCTTGTTGGAATATATTCAGTCTGTATGATTTCTGAAATAATTGGATTCTATTAGATTTGAATTTATGCATCTGAACAAGATTATGAATTATAATGATGCGATTTATGTAGAAAGTACGTGAATATATGTGATATAGTTAATTTGTATGACTCTTGGGATGGATGGTGTTTGATGCATATTGGTGTATGCATTCTGATACGTTGTTGATGCATATTGGTGTATGCATTCTGATTTGGTGCATATTGGTGTATGCATTCTGATCTGTTATTGATGCATATTGGTGTATGCATTCTGATTTGGTGCATATTGGTGTATGCATTCTAATCTGTTATTGATGCATATTGGTGTATGCATTCCGATTTGGTGTTTGATGCATATTGGTGTATGCATTGATGCATATTGGTGTATGCATTCTGATTTGGTGTTTGATATATATATTGATGTATGCAATGTGGTTTAGTGTATAACTCATATTTGTTTATGTAATTTGATCTGGTAAAGTAAGCATAGTATGGTTTGGTATCGAGGTATGGTTATTGTATTGAATTGTTAGCTCACCCTTACTTGTGTGTGCGATGATCGTATAATGCGTGATATTATACGGGAGCAGATGAAGGAATGTCGTCTGGAACAATACCGATGAAGAAAGAGATCGAAGAATAAGTTAGAAGAATCCAAGTTATATTTAGGAGTTTATAGTTGAAATCTGAGTTTAAAATATATCAACTATGAATTTTTAAGTGTGAGATTACGGGATGTTACCGTAAATGTAATGTTACAATATATAAATTATGAATTATCCAATGTGAGATATTGAGATGTTACAACGCGCGTTAGCAAACCCCATATATATATATATATATATATATATATATATATATATGTTGAACATAGAATGATTTGGTGAAATTATTTTACCATATTATGAATTCCTTTGAATATGGCCGGATCATGTGGATAATTTTGGTTAGGTGTAGACATACTTTAATTTCAAGTTTTTCAACTTCTTCTTCATTCTATAGTTTTTATTATGCAACTAAACGTATCGACATTTAAAATACTTTAATTATGTTTTATAGTTGGAAACAGATATTATTTTGTTTTATAGTTGGAATGAGATATTATTAACCAAATCGAATCAGATATATAATTAAAAACTCGTCTATTTGTAATATTATCTCTAATATAATATTTGATTGCAATAATATATCGTAACTTAATAACATAATAAAATATAAATATGCAAATAGTTATAACTAACTTTTAATAATAGAGAAATTATCTCTAGTATAAATACCTAACTATTATATTAATATTGAGAAATTTATACAATACCATCACATCTATATTTTACTTTAAATTATATTTTTTCTATATTTATATACTTTATTATTTATTATATTTTTATTTATTTATTAACTTGATAAGTGTTAAAGTATTATTTACGAATGAAGTTTCGTCTGTTGACATATTCGTTTATTATTATTGTTGTCCATAATTTACACCAATATAAATAGAAATCACATCTTAGTAATGCTTAAATGCAAAAAAAAAAGTATAACCTTAATATTTGGTCAAGTTTGAATATTTTTTAATAATTACATATTACTATATGTCTTTTTTGTGAGAATTTAACCAATAGAATACTAGAGTTAGTAGGTGTTTTAAAATAATGAAATCAAGTATTATAAAATTAAAGTAATTTGATAATAGAATTTCTTAAACTTATCTTATTATCTAAAACATTCGTCTTCTCTCTAAAACTCTTTCTCTTGAAGCTTTCTGACTTCTCTCTACATGTTCTAACTCTTCGATCATCTGTTTGACGATCAAGAAGTGTCTAAGAGATCACGACGGAGTAATCTCCACTTCTACTCTATCAGTTCTTTGTTTAGAGCAAGTAAGCTTCAATCTCTTTTTTCTTTTATTCTCGGTCTTTAATCATGCATAGAAACCTGTTTTGCATGTATCAAATGTGGTTCTTTCTTGATTATTGGATAATTTGATACTCTTCGATCAGCATTTGGTCCATTGTAAGCTTTTCTAGAGTTCCTTGTGATGGAAGCAACGATCAGGTGTTATAGAGTTGAAATAGTTTCCCCTAAGGTAAGGGAAGCTAATTTGTCTTTCATATATGTAATAGGAAGATTTTAATATGTTGTTATTGATATGTATATAATTATATGATGGCTTGGACGGGTTGTGTTGAGAAGTTAGAAATTGTTTGCGACCCATGATATGTTCTTGAGATTGTATGAATGTGTGAATGTTGTGCAAGTGCATGCATGCTGAAATTGGAATGGATTTGAATGTGAAACTGTGATGTTGATGATATTAGTGGAAAGGAAATGTTGATATACTATTTCATGGTTCAAACTGAGGAGTGTTGTTATAAAACTCTTGAAATAATGAGTTTAAAGTGGACCTTACAGTTTGGTAAGTGTTATAGGGTATTTTGTGGTTTGTTTATATCCTTAGATGGTCAAATTATGATGTTAAGTTGAGAGGGAGAAATTGAATACACTTTTATACTTGTTTTAGAGTGAAATTAGGAGTTTTTATAGGTAAGTTTTTTTAGGACAACAGTTTGAGGTCAGTTGTGAAGTCACTTAAGACTTATTGAAGCTTTCAAACCAGTAAGATAACTGGATAAGTGACATAAAAATGATCAATTTTATAAGCTTATTTTTTCGTTTTTTGTACTTGCTTTTGGATTACACTTGAATTGTTTAGTACTTTTTTATTTTGAATTGTCTTTAGAGTTTAATATTTTTTTAGAATGAAATTTATTTAGATTTGAATTAAAAAAAAGGTAAGTATTACCTATAAAATAAAGTTTTTATATACATTTATATTATATAAGGAAATATCCACGTGTAATGTTATTAATGATGTGGACAAGAAAAATGTTTGAGAGTTGACTTCCATGAGTAACATTGTTTAGTCCATGAATAAAATAAAAAGTAATTAAATGAAAAACATGATGTTGATTTATTTCTTAACTCAAATATCTCACATTTCCTTTTCAAACTCCAAATACTTTCTAAAACTCTTTATTCTCAAAACTCCAAGAATGTCTTTCTTATAAAATCCCGAACAATGTCATTCCTAACAATGTACTATTGTTCATAAATCTCCAACAATTTGGGGTTGCCAAATTCCTAATAGTGCCTCAAAATCCTAAATCCATAAATTCAATAAAGCTTTATATATGTTCAACTTTTCACCCTGAGTGTTTAATCTAATTCTCCGTGAAAGCATTGAATTGACGTTTCAATTGATATTGTCATTGTCACACCTTTGAAGTTAAGCCACCTTGAAGAATGTAAGTCATAACAGCCAAACTCCATGGAAGGAGACCTTTAAGGTGGCCAAAGTGTCCTAGTGAAAAGTACTCTTTTTCTTTCCTACTCAATGTGTTTAATTGTTTTTTTTTTTTTGTGTATTGTAGGTAAGCAATGCACTTGCTTATTACACCACTATCTTAACAATGTCTTTGTTCAAAAATCACACTAAATGTACGTTGAAACTCGTGTTTTATTCTTATCACTCTCTCTCTCTATATATATATATATATATAACAAAATTTAAATCTTCTACAACTTATTGAAAAATTATTCAGGTATAAATGATACATGATAGTGCCAACTTTGTTATGACAAAATTACAAGCAAAATTTTGTTTTAATTTATGAGTACATTAATGAATATGACGTGGTCGACTTATTGGTAATATATATAAGTCTTGATGTGTTTAAAGTTATATAATCTCATTTTAAGTGGTTATACAATTAAAATTATGTTTGAAAAGTAGGTTAAGTGGCTAGAGTAAAGTTAGAAGTGGATAAAGGAAATTTTATTCAAAACATTACATATATTTTGGTAATTTATTCTTATAAAATATTAATATGATAAAATCAAGCTTATTCTGTTAGGTGGTTAACCATATATTTGCTTTGTGCAACCTAAGAAAGTTGTTGACAATTATATGAATGTGGAAAATTGTCTCAAGTAGTGTATCATAACAGCTTGTGGTTTTTTTATTGAAGTCTCAGACCACTAAAGAAGGAGAGAGCTTTCATTCAAATGAGAAACCTTAATTTTAATTAAAGTTAATATGAAGATTTTTTTTTAAAGGTTGATGTGGTTGTAGAATGACACTTATGAATTATATTAGTCAATTCTAACCATAGATAAGTTTTGGTAAGTCAATTCTATAAGTATCACACTACTAAAACAAAAAAAAAAAAGGAGAAAAAATTATACATTATGTGGTCGCAATGCATGTATATATAGAATTATGTGGAAAACAAATAAAATTAATAAAATAATTATATCGTGATCGATGTTAACAGTGGGATATAGTCAACTTCATACATGGAATGTGTGAAAGTTCACCTTTTACAACTTCAGATGATATAACATTTACATTACCATTCTCATTTATTGTTAGTTTGACTTGATGTAATCACTTTATGAAGATTTTACTACAAATAATTTACACAGTAATTACTCTTTTGATGTGACATCCATCCCTTATTCCTACCATTATAATAAAAAACTTGCTAGACTTTTGAGTGCTTTCCTTTTTACCAAGTTAATCGAATTACTATCAGTTGAACAATTTTCAGCCACCATCATAATATTGTATGTGTAAAAGTAGTCAAAACTTTTAAAGAACTATAAGATTGTGTCTTGAATTTATTGACCTTTAAGATAGATGTTGGCAATGCTATAAGAAATGGATTCTACAATATTTATTTTCTGATAACTAATTTTATCTAATTAAGAAGATCAAGGTAGATTCATATAATATTAATACAAGGGGGATGACTTTGGCTTAGAACGGTATGCTTAAAGGTCTATAACATTGGATTCGAATGCAAATGTAGGTTTTTCAACATTTGAACCAAGTAAATGTTGCAAATGATGTAGAGGCAAAATTACACAAAAGCTTATAGGATGGTACTGCAAGAGGAATTTTTGAAGGCATTGTAAGACAATGACAACAATAAAAAAAAAGGAGGTCAAAGCATATAGTGGTTGCATTTGTGATGTAGATCTGGGATGAAAAAGAGTGTCGACAAGAGATCAATTAATAGGGTATCTTTAAAGGTGAAACAAAAATTAGGTAAAGAGATACCTTAGGCATTGGAGCAAGGTCTCTCAAAGGTTGTTATCATTATAGCACAACAATGGTAAGACTTCTTCAATGGTAAGTTAATTGGAAATAGTTTCTCTTTTGCTTCAAAGTTAAAGGCAATAAGTGTAAAGTATCATTACTTTAAGAATTTTGTTCTCTTGGGGTTCAAAATGGGTTATGATCAACTTTAATGGTAGGTGTGAGAAATATTATTGAATATTTGTAGTCTTGTTTGAAGTTAATATAAAGTAGAAACAATGTATTAACATATTATTGGTAAAGAGTTTATTTTTCCATGTATAAGATTAGATGAAGACAGATATTAGAGGCTTTAAGAGTTTCCTCATATTTTAGGTCATGTTGGTGATATACATTTTTCATCTTCTCACATTTATTTTCTCTGCTAAGCTTAACTGCAGCTATAGACTTTTTGCTTGCTAGTTCCTTTTATTATATTTGTTTAGGTATCTTTAACGTCTATCATGCTACATGGGGGATGTAGTAAGACATCTTTCATAGGATTCTTGACATGGATTGTCTGTCTCAATAATTACTTAATGAAATTAACTATCATGAGAGGTATTCAAGCCTTATTGAATGTTTCATGATGTGTGGACCTCTTTATTATAGTGAGATTTATTTAACTTTTGTGCCCAGTGTGTACAAGCCTAAAAAGACTAAGCTTAAGAAGCAAGTGGTTGTTTACATACATGTGACTTCATTGGTATACATGAATATGTCATTCGTATGATAATTAGACACAAAACTTATATGCTACTTTATGTTTGATTTAATTTAATTTAATTTTGGATTATGTTTGAATATAATTTTGGATTATTATTGAAATTAATTTTGAATATATATGATTAGGCAATAATATTACATTGCATTATGTTTGAAAGAGGTATTTGAGTAATTGACTAATATTGCATTGCATTTGGGTAATATTAATTATGTTTGCTTTTAGGAATGAGTTAGGTCGTCCTGGATATATTAATGAGATATTTACTCACATAAAAAGGCTAATGACAAATTTGTTGATGAAAGATTGAGAAGGACACATGTAAATTTGTTATTTTGATGATTTGTAATGTATATATGAAATTTCGTTTATTTATGAATAACAATAAGAATTTAAGAGTGAAGAAAAAAGAAGGGGAGATTGAAGGTGTTTCCAAAAGACTAAGCTAGACTCAGTATTCACACAGTAATTTTGGTATGGCAAACCAAATATGAAGTAAAACCAGAAATAAACATTTCATTTGGCTTCTGGTACAATGTGTACCACATTACAAATTCACAAATCATTGGTTTGCTCCTTCAGCGATCGCTGGAGTATCCAACTTTATATGATACACCTAGGCCTTCTACTTAGGAGAATCCAAATGGGGAAAAGTAGGAGGTAAAACAATGAATGAATATGTGGAGGCCAAAAATTTCCTCAGTGCCTATGTACAAATATATAATATGAATATTTTGATCATAGGCTATATTATCTCATGTTGCAACACAAGGGTTTTCCCTCCTGTTGCAACTTATGCCACATACAAGTCATTTGTCGTGGAGATTGGTAATGTGCAGTGTAGTAATCTTCAATGCAACCAAATTGGCAGAACTTCAAGCTGTGCACATACTCAACTGCTCTTGAACTGTTGAATTGTTCTACCCACATTCCCATGCTCACATCCTCCATTTTAAATAACTACAACACATTGAAATTGTCCTTAATAAACAGCCAAAACTTCAACCCTTTATGTGACAACACAAGTATATGCACACAAACACAAGATAATGAAAACGTACTTTTAATTTGTGCTTCTCAAAGTTGGATACAATGAAGTGGGCAATGTCTGAAGAGATTATATAACCTGGACCATTAGCATAGGTAGGATACTCTTCCTTTGACCATTCCTGGTAGATATGAACCATAAATTTAAAAGAATACAAAAGGGCATAAAACAATTAGTCTGTGATAACAGTTTTCAATCTTGAAAATCCAAGGGTCACAAATATTTTGCATGGAACTTCCTAGCTTCAAGCTCACTGAAATGCAATCACGCTACATCTAAGCTGTAACTCTTACAGTCATATGCCTAAATATAACATTTGGTCAGTTAAGAGAGGAATACAGAATGTTCCATAAACATATTGTACAAAACTTCAGGTAATTCAAATGCACAAAATTCATCAGCCTCCCAAATGTTATGGCAAGTTATTTAAGCAACGAACTTGCATTCACACGAGACATTCAGAAATAATATCCCCGATCAAAGTATTAGTAGTAGTTTCTTTCATCACTAAAATTTAACCAATAAACCTCTGAGCGTTCTTAGAAAATTAAATGTGATAGCAACTGTTTTAAGCCATAATCCACAAAATAATCTAGTAAGCTAACTATATATGTTGAAGAAAGATACGCTATAAACAGAAATGATAAGAGAAGCTATACCTCAAATGTTACAGCCCATTTGCCATTACGTAGAGGCCTGTGGTGATAATTCATATTTCCAATATACAGACTTCTACCATTTCTTACATTTCTTACTTCGTTGATCATAGAATCAACTCTGACAAATGTGTCATCATCGCACTTCA
Source organism: Vigna nakashimae (assembly GCA_034642375.1). Lineage (NCBI taxonomy): Eukaryota > Viridiplantae > Streptophyta > Magnoliopsida > Fabales > Fabaceae > Vigna > Vigna nakashimae. The sequence continues at coordinate 34,293,027 of CM067758.1, forward strand.
TGATATATTTGGCAGCCACTCGAATCTGCAAATAATAATTTTCAACAACAATGAATAACTCAACTCTGATATTACTCGCCCTATATTCAACTCTGCTATTACTCACCCCATATTCAGTGATAGCTATTGTCTTCAACACAACCAGGTCATAATGATCCATGTATGGGACAATAACAATGTCGCCAAAATAATCAGCTTCTTTCTTTATCTCCACATTTAAATCTTTCCTTCCATGCTATTATACAAAAAATGAGAAATGAAAAAATTGTAGATATTTTTAACAAAAAGAAAGGTAGTTATGGATTATACTTTATCATCATTGGTGGGTAGGGAAGATGCATTACTCTTACCAAGGCAACAAAGAACCGAGCCACAACATTTGAAGATTTGACTAGTTTATGTTGCATCCATGATTTCCTCACTGCCATCCGTTCAGCAAAATGGTTGCCAGCAGAAAGTATTCCAATGAAAAGCTCTACATTTACATGAAGCAGAGGAGCTTTCCACTGAGGAAGTAATTCAAGATGCATTTGTGGAGCAAAACTCGGATGTGATGTAGGTAAGGAAGCTGCAAATATAGAGTGCACATCAACATCCCCTTTTACGGATAGACCAGTCGCATCCTCAAGAGAGAAGCCCTGTCAATATAGCACAAACAATTCAGAAATGTCTGAATTCACACAGCAAAAGGAAACATGATCAGTTTACCAACCGTGCGATAGGGAAAAGATGTCACATGCCTTCCATCCACACTAACATGGTAACCTTCCAATCCAGCACTTACGGTTAGAACAAATAATCTCCCCTCAACAAAAGGGTATGGCCAATCAACAGTCACCTTCTTAGTTCGCCCTATCAGTCTGGTCAACCACCATGTTGCCTTTGCCTCTTCCGTGCGGCTGTCATCATCACGAATCCACTTTTCACATTTCACCTGTTCATCAACTACAGGAAGCACAGAAAATCAGCATAGGGGACAATGTCCCTTGGACCTGCCATGCCACAGCAGAGAAAAATGAAGCACACCAAATGCACAAATCCACCATTGAAAATGAAAATCGCAATAAAAGAAAGCAGTGGTGCTTCTTTTATATTCTAGTTCACAGCAGACAAAAATCAAGTTAATTTGTGGTTGCAGTTCAAGTTGGGTCGTTTTCCTAGTTATCTTAAAAAAGTCGCTGAGGTGGCTATAATTGCAATGCCGGATGTTTTTAAAACCTTTACAGTACATACATGTTATTTGCAGTGCCTTTGAAAACCCCCTGTACCTATATTTGGTTCGATTCCATTGGAAATCAAAGATGCTAACCATGGTTTTAATGCAGTTCACAGCCCCAATTCAAAATCATGATGCTAATCAAAGAAAGCACATAACAAAACATTTTCAAAACTGAAAATGAGAAAGGATGAAATGCATCACCAGTATCCTCGTGAGCCCGGGATTTCCATCCCTCGCACCTGAGAGCAGAGCCCCACTGCATTCTGTAACAAGTGTTCTGCTCAATAACAGGCTTCCCACTGTAATCCCCCTTCAACCTGGGGTTGAAATGCAATATCCTGGGAGGGTCTTCCTTGTCCACACTCTTCAAACCCTGAAGCTCCATCATGAACTGTGACACCATCACCTTCCCCTCCTGTTCCTTCACCACGGATATCTTAAGATCATCCTCCCAGTGAGCCCAACGAGGGGTCCCCACGACAGTAACATGAGACCCTAATGTCAACCCACAAGGAAGCATCATCACCGTGACCCCTTTCTCCCCCCTCAATTCAGTACCAGATAAAGAAATTGAATGCTGACACGAATCAGAAAGGTTCTCAGCCTTGAACCTTGTCACATTCTCGATTTTCGTCAGACTCTCCACTTCTTCCCAAAGCCTCTTCCCTTCAAACCAAGCATGCCTGGCAGCCTTGTGGAGTTCAGAAACCTCGTTTTTAGCAACACTACTGTCGTTCAAAACCTCAATAAAACTCAAGGTAGAAACTTTCTGCAACCCCTGCATAGTTTTCCGATGCACTGAACCCTGGAACACCCCTTGTGAGGGAAGGTTTGAGGCTTTGCTGAGATGGGTGTATTGGAGTTCCGTACCCAGCAAGGAGGACACTGACACAAACCTGGTCTTGAAAGCAAGAGAAGTTTCGATTTCGAAGGTGGTGAAGAGCAAATAGAGAAGCATCATGGCCATGAAAATTTGAAGAGGTTTAGGCCTGTAGGAAAGAAACAACAATTGTTCTAGCTTCTTCACCCTCTTCATTGTCTTAAAAATTCTCAAACTTTTGCATCAACCAACCAGGGGAGAATGAAGTTATTGCTGAGTTCTACTCAGAAAGAACAAATGGAAAATTTCCCTTTTAGAATATCGTTCAATGCATCAACAGGGGATTTGGAATTGAAGCTTAGCCGTAAAGAGGAAAAGAATCAACTGGGCCAGCTTGTGCACTACCGAAATTTTATCACATGTAAGTGCAAAAAGAGAACCAGAGAAAAAAAAAAGCTTGTCCTTCTGTGTAAAGTTTTAAACTTTGTTAAAAATTATTTTCTTTTATATAATGTCAAAATTTGTTTTCTTTCTTTTGCAGCTAAAATCTCTTCTTTTTTTTTTTTATTAAAACTTGGTATATTATGTATTAAAGATTAAAAATTTCTTATAAAGGAATATTTGTTTGTCCATAATAAAATTCTGAGTTAGTTTGTTTAAATTTAAAATAAGATTTAAAAGAAATAGTTGATTTGAAAAGTATATAGGATGTGCGTATTAAAACATAAATGATTGTTTAAGAATGGTGTTTTAGGGGGCATCATGAAAGAGTTGGAAAAACACGTTGTGTTCATGAATTGTACAGCTCACATTCTTAACCTCCAGCTCCGGCTAGAGCAGCTTAGGTTGTCAACTTGTTTGTTCTGTATCTATCAAGCAAGATAGTTTTGCTATTGAATAAAATAACATAATTTGACTCGCTTTATATTGCATGCTTAAAGAACTTTAAAATACTGCTATCTTTTATTTTAGTAAATGGAAAAAAAGGTTAGAGTTGGGAGAAATGGAAAGAAGAAAGGGGAACAAAAAGGATTTTGAAATTTCAGTTGGGAAGTGAAAGACCGTTGGAAGGAAGAAGGACAAGTCACATTCACATATGTTTTTTTCGACATTTAGTTTTCTTTCATTTGGCCTCTCACTCTGTTAGCTAGAGTTCCCACGTAGTTTATTATAATAATTATCATTAAAATTATAAATATTTTTTTATTTAAAGAATTATTATTTTTATATTATATTTTCAAAATGAAAATAGTTCTTTTCATTAACAGATTTAATTTAAATAAATTTGTGATCCAAAAATCCCAATCGAATTAACCCACAACTTAAATAACCCAAATAAAACTAACTTGATAAATTAAATAACCAAATATAAAATTTAAATAAATTCAGGTTATACTAAATTGATCTTGGATACGAATCCAATTCAACACAACTCATGTTCAAAAGAGAGTGAAAAAAAAAACAACCAGTTCGTCATACGTAAATGTGTGCATAGAAATTAGTTTAAAGAAAAGGTTTTACTGAAAAAGTTTTGATGACTGGTAATTTTTCTCTTCTCTATTTTATACATCTCATTATTTTGTTTATTATTTATATAAAAAATATATATGAGATTTTCTTATTTGTTAATTTTGCTATCTTGTTGACAACATTGAACCAATATCATCATTGTTGAAAAGGTTAAGTTGATATAAATGATAGTTGAGAATGAATTTGTTACCATACTTTCTGGAAGGCGTTGAAAGAAAACCTTGTCTCGTCACTGTAATTTCTTCAAATTTTAAGATAGAGATATTCTCTCTGCACCTCTACGAAGTTTTTTGTTTCGGATGTGTAGGGCTGTGCTGTTCCAAACCTCCACGTCCTCCTACCAATTTTTCCTGACAGCTGGTCTTCTTTTCTAATCCTCTGTTCTTTTCTCAATCACGCGGGGTGGAGACCTGCAAAAGATTCTCCGATGCCAAAGTCAGTCTCAGAGCAATGGCTTTTCTCAGGGATAGCAATAAATGTGCACTTATTGTCCCCCCTCTACCACTCACCGTGAACCTGTATTTATAGTTTTCGCTATGGGCTTGGGATTAGTGAAAAGTTAATCACGGCCCAAAACAGCCCAATAGCTTCTAATTTCTACTTACCTTTAAACCAGGCTACTTTACTTTAAATCACGCTGATTAGTGTTTTGGCGGGTGTGGGCGTCCGGCCATATGGGCTCTTCCGTACGGCGTCCGGCTCTTGCGGATACAGGTATTATTGTTCGGGTTGTAGTGGGCTCCAGTATGTCCCTTGGGCGGACAGTCATTGGACAGCCGGACGGTTCTTCCATTCGGCGCCCGGCTCCCCTGGTCCGGTATATCCCTTGGGCGGACAGTCATTGGACAGCCGGACGGTTCTTCCGTACGGCGCCCGGCTCCCCTGGTCCGGTATATCCCTTGGGCGGACAGTCATTGGGTAGCCGGACGGTTCTTCCGTACGGCGCCCGGCTCCCCCTGGTACATTTTTTTTTCAGCACCTCCAAAATGATAAATGTATTCTTTCATTTAAAAATAATAATAATAATAATTTATACCGATGAGTAATAAATATGCTAATCATCAATGTTTAACCTTTACACCTTTCGTTTTACTTTACTCCATTTTCTGCTCATTGGTTTATTTCTCTTCGTATTCTCTCGGCTTATTTCATTGTCCATTTTTGTAGTCTCAGTAATGGTGATTTTGGTGACGGTGGTTTCTGCGTGTTGCTGGTTGCTGAGAGTTAATTCTTCGAAGTTGGAAGTCCTAGCATTCGAAGTAAGTGAAGTTTTTAGATTTAGAAAATGTTTGACCTTTAATTGATTGTAAAGAGTTTGTCTGCTTTCAAAACTCAGTTAAGAGTTAAACATATTTCAAAATCCGGTTTATTCTTTAATTTGAAATAATACTTTTTATTTATTGGTTATTTTTTATATGTGTTTCTGTTTTTTATTTTTTATTTAATTTTTAATATGAGTTGTTATTATTACACAGAGGAATATTGAGTGATAAATATATTAAATTGTATAGGTTGTAATTAATATTATAAGATCAATAATTATTCATTTCAATTAATGGATTCTCTCAAATAAATTCAAGTTTTATGTTCGAATTTTCATTATCTTTCGAATGAAGTGGTTGAAAATAATTATACAAATAATTTATTGTATAGGTTGTAATTAATATTATAAGATGAATAATTATTCATTTCAATTAATGAATTCTGTCAAATAAATTCGAGCTTTATGTCCGAATTTTCATCTTTCATAAATGAAGTGGTTAAAGATGATTATACAAATAATTTATCACTGATCAAATATTTTCCTCATGCGATAATTTAATTGAATAAGTTTGAAAGATTGCGTTCGATCTTGGATTTGTTGTGATTATTATAAACTTTGACATTGCAATTGGTGAAGCTGAAAGAAAGACATTTGTTTTGTTAGATTGTGAAAGGAGTGGAAAGTACAGAAAGTATAAATCTGATGTTCAACCTAGTGTATCCGGGATAAGAAAATGTTAGTTTCTGTTTAAGTTGAGGGGCAAACCCTATTATAATAGAGAGGGTTGGGTTTTAAAGGTAATCTACGAATATCACAACCATGAATTAGCTGAGACTTTGGTTGATCATCCTTTATTTGGGAGGCTAAATGTTGTTGAACAATTAATATTTGTTGACATGACTAAGAATTAAGTAAAACCCTCGAATATTCTATTGACTCTCAAAGAACATAACAATTTTGATGTGACAACAATAAAGCAAACATATAACACAAGGTACACATATAAACGATCTTTGAGAGGATCGAGAACTGAAATGCAACAATTGATGATAATGTTAGATCGAGATAAATATATCCAATGGAATAGATGTTTGGACGATTCTGACGTGGTCAGTGACCTGTTCTAGACACATCTGAATGCAGTGCACTTGTTGAATGTGTTTAATATTGTTTTCTTCATGGATACCACGTACAAGACAAACAAATATTATTTCCCCTTGCTTGAGATAGTTGGCATATCTACGAGGTTGACACTCTTAGTCGCCTTTGTATTGTTATCAAGTGAATGCCAAAATAATTTTACTTGGACATTGGAAAGGTTCAAAGGATTATTTATGACATCTGAGGGTAGTCCACACGTTATTGTTATTGATAGGAACCTTCCTTTGGTGAATGTTATTGGCAATGTATTTCTTGATACTTATCAAATGCTTTGTAGGTTCCACATTATGAAAAATGTCAAAGCCAAATGCAAAATGTTAATGAATTCAGTTGAGGCATGGGATGTGTTGATGGAAACATGGGAAAATGTGATGGACTGTGAGGAATAGTTCATGTTTAGTGCTTATTTTGATAATCTTTAGTATGTATTTACTACATGACCTCTAGTTTTTGAATGTGTCAATCACACTTGGATCATTCTACGTAAGGCATACTTCGTTAAGGAGTCGACAAACAAAGTTATGCATATAGGCAACACATCTTATCCTGAAATAACATTTATGGTACCTCATTCGCATAAAGTGAAAACTAAAGGTGCAAAGAAGACTAAACTTCCATGACATGAAAGACCTACAAAGCGTGACCCGTCATATTTTGAGCACATAGACATTTTTCATTCGATGATGAGTCTTCATCACAAAAAGCACAAGTCAAATTGAAGGATAAACCAGTTCAGCAAAGGCGAGTACCGATGTTAGAACAATTCCATCCAATTTGTCATCCATACATTGTTGATGTTGTTGATTTGTAGCTGATGGTCATTGTGGTTATCAATGCATAGCTAATTTGTTGGGCCTAGGTGAAGAGGCATGACCCATTATCCAATATGACCTCCATGAAGAACTTACTATGTGGCGTGATGAATACATAAGATTAGTGGGAAACTACGATCAATTGAAAGAACTACGAGAGTCTTTGGTGGTCCACGATCAATCACATGTATGCGTTCTTTAGGTCACACATATTGCTTATTATTTGTAATGTATTTTTTTCATAACAATTTGTTTCATGCCTTACAAGGTAATCTTACTAAGTGGATGACCATATCAGACATTAGGTATGCCATCGCAAATCGATACAATGTCCTCTTAGTCTGTCTCTCATATGGTCAAAGTTATACAGTATTCCCATTATGCAATTCACCGCCTCTTGATATCACACAACATAGATTGATATGCATTGGACACATTAATGAATTTCATTTTGTACAAGTAAAGTTATATTTCTTTTGTCTCATTATAAATTAAGATTCATTGACTAATATTAACTTTGCAGATTCACTTACAAGAAGGTTGTCCATTACCAATGGTGGACATGATATCCTCAACTCATTGTTACTCAGAGCAACGATGTGTCATATGAACCTCTTGGGAATCCACTTATTTCGTCTTCTTGTTGAGCAACATCCTCCTCCTCAACAACATAACCCTATTGTTCTTCAATAACAAAATGTTTCTCAATCACATCGACATCAACTTCTTAAGTTCGTGCTCTACAAGTTGATGTCGTAGGTTTTCTTCTTGTCTCACATTGTGATGAACTCTTACAATGATAGTTAGATGGACATCTTGTTCTAGCCATCTTTCTTAACCAAAATATATAAAATTACAAAATAAAAATAAGGTTAAACCACTTTCGCAGTCCCTATTTAATGTTGAGTTTTCCCAAATAGATCTCTTTCTTAATTTTTCCCCCAATTAGGTCGTTAAAAGTGAAAATTTGACTCAATTGACTTCCTGCCGTTAAATTGGTTAACGGGGTTAATTTTTTCCTAACGTGTTAGTGTGAAGTGGATTAATTTAATGACATGGCCTCTTAGGTGGAAATTGTGTAATTAAAAAGTTAAAAGAAGGGTTTCTGAAATCTGAACAAGAACAGAGGCATATCTCATAGCGTTATTGGAAGCGGTGGAGTTGACTTGGCTACCGCCACCCATGCTAGAGAGGGCTAATACATGTTGGGACAACAAAAGCATATCAACCCAATAAGAACGATCTGATTGATCAGTGAATTGTAATTGAAAAGATTAAAACTTTTTCGTCTTCAAGGATATGGGTGTTTTAATCCCCATTTCCAGAGTTACTCATTTAAGAAGGATAATTGATTTGGCAGAAAGTGAAAGAGCGGTAGAGGAAAAAAAATGATGATTGTTTGAGGGAATAAAAGAGTTTAAGTAGAAGAGTAATGGAAGAAGAAACTGGGGACCATAATAGGACAAATTTAGAGTAAATTTTCCGATTTTCTTTTGTAGTTTGTAATTGAAGGGTTGTCACAGCGTACTGAAAGAGGCAACCACTTTGATTGTTTATTCCCCTTATCCTTTCTCGTCTTGTTTTAGAAGTAGCATATGGAATAGGAAACAACTTTTGGACATCAACTTTTTTATTATCTCTGCTTTCTGCTTTACTTTCTCTGGACATCAACTTTTTCATTTTTTTCCTGCTTCCTCTCTCGAATGCTCAAGACTCACAAAGGGGTTTTTCTCTACATCAATACACTGCTTATTCTTCTTCTTCTTCTGTGAGTAAGTTTCTGACCCTCTCATTCTCATTCTTTTCTTTTTCTTCATCAATAATCTACATATTCTTCATGAATCTCATTGCTTTGATCTTAATTGTACATCACTTTAACAACTGCATATGTCATTCTAATATAATAGAACATCTTTAACAATAAGTTATAAGTTGTTCCTTAAACACTTTTTACATTTAAGCTATGATCTTAAAATATAACGTTAGTAGACTTTTGTCATTTATAAACTATTCAACTTGAATTAAAAAACGAAACAATATCCTTTAGAATTAAGATGGTAATAAAGTTAGAAAAATACAATAGTTGTATTTGTAACATTGGGGTGAGCAAAAACACAGACACTAATATGCTTTATGTATAATATTGAAAAATTCATATAGAAAAAATGAACCCAACTCATGTAAAATAAAGTAACATACTATAGCACACATTCATTTAATAACATATTATAAAAATAAAATAATCATAAAGTAAACTTTTATATTTATAAAAAAAATATTAAATGTGTATAAAAAAGTTTTAGGCTTCAAAATATCGTTATTCTATAAGATATTAAGGTTACCTTTTATCTAAAATTTTAAAACAATTAATTTATGATCTCTTCTTTATATATTACTTAACTTTATACTTTTATTATACGCTAAGATTTAAATTTACACTTAAATTTTCTATCATATAAGCATATTCACCACATAAAGAGTGCAGTTTGGAATTTAATGCATATCTTATAGTTTAAGACAATGGACAGAGATGAGTCCTTGAAGTGTACAAAATTTGCAATAAAAGTACACAAAAGAAGAATAGTATAAAATGATGAAAGTTGAATAACTTCTAAATTGCACAACCACCAAGTTGAATCCTAAGCTTGCTGTTTGGTCGCCTTTTGACAACTTTGAGAGAATCATGCCACAAAAGCTGATTTTTACAGTGCCTTTATATAAATTTTATTAATTTAGGATGCATTACTACTACTACTACTATTATTATTATTATTATTATTATTATAATAAAGTAAAGGTTTTATAAAATAGACATTGATATAATAAGTTAATAACACTTGGACGAGATTTTTCTCTGTTAAGATGTTATTGTTAAAGTTTTAAGTATGAGTCTAAGTTTCACTTTGGATACAAATAGAAAAGTAAACACTATATAAAATTAAAGATCCATTGATTCTTTGTCTTAAGATTTTAGATAAAAAATAATATTAATCTCTTATATAACTACTAACTACTTTTTGATCTTATTGGTGTTATATCTTTGGAATGAGCCTCTTCTCCCATCAATCCAACACTTTTAAAGTCTACATTAAAATTATAACTCTAAGTGGACGATATGATACAAACTCAAGACACAACAATATATAGTCAACATGATAGTTTTAAATCTCAGATTAAGGTTTATATATTCACCTAAACAAAGTTATTAAATATAACAATTTTAGTATGACAACTTACACAAAAATAATATTAAAACGAATTATTTAATTAAATGGTATTTACTAAGAAATAAGGAGATGAAGAACAAATAATTCAATCCTACTATAACAAGCTTTACATAAAAAGAAAAGTGATAAAAGTCTTGAAATATTTACAATATAAGTTGTCTCTTTCACTCTTTTAATAATAGGTGTTTTTTATATAATAGGGGTATCTGAGAAGAGTATGGCAAAAACATAGGGACTGGTTGACTCTCTTGACTTATATTCAAACTATATTGAAGAAGTGCTAAAAAACATTAATTGTTACAAAGATGAAAAATGTCTGATAGGAGCACAACATATTTCACAAGTGTCATGTTCCAGCAGTATCTGACATGTTGACATACGATATTGGAGAAGTATCTCTACTTTATATCATAACTGCAATGCCAAACTCAAGTTGATTCGCCCCAAAAACTCAGGTAAAATTGGATCCTAACATTTGATTTTAGAAATGTAGGAGTGGTTGTAAGGGACGAATTCAAGTCACTTATCCAGATAATCAAGTGAGATGGGCCAGTCTTTGAATTAAATGGCCACAAGCATTATTAAGCACATAATGACACAGACAAATATTCTTTTCATATTATAAAAATATTTAAAGGGAAAAGGTGATCCAAAAAGAAAAAGTTAGATCTCTGAGAAGAACTAGCTTTTTTTATCTGTGCCTTATGATCTATTCTCAAGGTGAAACCCAAACCAACAATCTTAAGTACATTTTCAGTTGCAAGAGATCACTCCAAAAGAACCAACTTCATTTGCTAGTAAAAACATGAATCATCAGCTGCTGCAGGTAGTTGCACTGCTGACACTCATAGCATTTGGAGGCACAAGTTGGACCATAGAAGCCTGCAGCCCCATTGACCTGGAAGCTTTGATGAGCTTCAAGAATGGAATTCAAAAGGACACATCTGGTCGCTTAGCTAAGTGGATTGGTGCGAGCTGCTGCAAGTGGGAAGGTATTATCTGTGAAAATGCAACCTCTAGAGTGATACAGATCAATCTCCCAGGATTTATTTCCACAGATACAGATTTATTTCAAACACAAATGATAGGGTGGATTTCTCCTTCCATAACACTCCTCACCTCCCTTGAAATCATTGATCTTGGTGGTTTAGTTGGTCTTAGTGGAGCTATTCCAAACACCATTGGTTTGCAGCTGCCAAAGCTCCAAAAGCTCTACCTTTATGGCAACAATTTAACTGGTCCAATACCAGAAAGCATTGGACAGTTTCCAAACCTCCAAGACCTAGCTCTGCAGGAAAATAAGCTATGGGGGTCTATTCCTATGAGCCTTGGAAGCCTTAAAAGTCTCAAAAGGTTGCTGCTTTATTCAAATAAATTATCAGGTATAATACCATACTCACTTGGAAATTTGATAAATTTGGCAGAATTGGATGCTCATGACAATGCTCTTGTGGGTAATATACCCAATAGTGTTGGTGAGATGAAGGCTTTGACAAAGCTTGATCTTTCAAACAATTTGCTAAGCGGGAAGATGCCTTCTTCATTAACCAATTTAACTGCCATTTCAGTTTTGTATCTGAACACCAATTCTCTTGAGGGAACCATAGCATTTCCTTCAAGATCTGGTGAAATGCCTTCTCTCGGCTTCTTAAGACTCCATAACAATCTCCTTGTTGGAAATATACCTTCCAATATTGGCTATTTGGTATCTCTTCAAAGACTTTCACTATCAAACAACAAACTTGAAGGAGTACTGCCGTCTAGTTTAGGAAATTTGGTATCACTGACTGAGTTATATCTCAGTGGTAACTTCTTGTCCGACCAAATACCAAAATCACTAGGCCAACTTTCTCGGCTCATAATGTTGAACATCTCTAGAAATTTGATTGAAGGACCATTACCTCAGGAGTTATCTTCCCTTCAAAATCTTCAAACACTTGATCTTTCTTTCAACCATCTGAAACTCTCTTCCATTCCAAAATGGATGGCAAACATGTCATCACTTTCCAACATTTACTTGGCTGGTTGTGGAATCCAGGGCCAAATTCCAGATTTTTTCCAAACAACAAATAGTCCAATACAGGAACTGGACTTGTCAGTAAACATTCTCAGTGGAAGCATACCATCATCGATAGGACGCCTCAGTCAACTCTACTTGTTAAATCTCTCTAGGAACTCTCTTTATTCAGACATCCCTGATTCCTTTAGAAATTTGCAAGATCTTGGTGTCCTTGATCTTCACTCAAATAGACTAACAGGTTCCATAGCTCCAGTATTTGATATAGAACAAGGTATTTTCGGGGGTTCACTGAAATTTGTCGATCTTTCAGAAAACAGCTACTCAAGTGGTATTGAGGAAATTTCTGGAGGGCAACATAGTATTCAGTTTCTGAATTTGTCTCATAACCATCTGGAAGGTAGGTTACCAAATTCAATTGGGAGATTGAATTCACTTAAGAGTTTGGATTTGAGCTTCAACGAATTAGGCTCCAACATGCCAGAAGTGCTGGCAAATTTAACTTCATTGGAGATATTGAAGCTACAGGAAAATCACTTCACCGGTAAAATTCCAAACGGATTTCTCAAGTTGTTAAAGCTAAAGGAATTAAACGTATCTAACAATCATCTTGAAGGGGAAATTCCAGAGGGCAAACCTTTGATTGACTTTCCTGAGAATTCATATTCTGGAAATAAAGGGTTATGTGGAAAGCCTCTCGGTCCTTGTAAACTTTGAAAATTGTCAAGTGTAATGCTTACTTAAAGCTACTCTAGCCATCATTCAGAAACATGATTTTCAGCTTGATACACAACCAGAAAACTGAGCATTCACATATTTCACCAGGAAAGGGATAGATACATCTCTTATTTCATTCATTCTTTTTTTTTTTAATTTAAAAAATAGAAACTTAAGACAAGGATTGGATTTCTGTGACAGTTTAAGATCCCGGATTCACAATATATTTATTAGAGGATCTCATTCCTAGAACACGAGAAGAAATGTTGTGCTTTTAGTGTTAGAAGCCAATCATGAAAAGTATCCTAAAATTTCCTAACAACTTCATGAGGGATAATTAAAATATGTAAAATCCTGAAATTCTGTTTTTTTACTATGGCTATTGATTGTTTCCTTCAACTACTGTACACCCATAATGAAGCATACTTGACTTAAAAGTTATATGGTTGTTGCTACTAGCTGAATTACCTCTGTTCCGCATCAGAACCCACTAATTAAGTTGATTTAGTTACCTTGATAGAATAAATTTGTTTGCATATGGAGACTGTGGACCCTCTTGTCGTTATTTAAGTTGGTGTAGGTAGGCCCCTATTTGAATTTTTGTGTCAATGACATTTCCTTGAGCCTGGTCTTTCCACTATAAAAGTATGCTATAAATTCCCATCATCACAGGCTTATTTCCTATCATTTGTGATAAGATATTAAACTCTATACCAACAAAATAAAAAAGATGACACTGAAACCCATCTTGAAATGACAATTGCTGATCATAATGTTTTGCAAGCATATTATTAAAGGGAATCCTCAGTTAGCCCCAGTTGCGGGTAATTCAAATAATCTATACAGTTTAGCCTAATACAACATAAAACTTGCTCTGGCAACTCCTCTGCTTTGTTCCCCTGAATTGTGGTGCAAATATAAGAAAAAAATGTTAGTAATTAACTGGAAAATAAGCAGAAAATACATTTCATTTTTACATTAGAGAAACTACTTGCCTGAATAGTTAGACCAACATCTAGAATGCAGTTCTTTAATCTGTCCAAGAAAGTATCGAAACCTTTCCTGGAGATATAACTGAACCTATGCATGTCCAAATCAATCTCAAAGTAATTCTCTCCCTGCCACAAATATCATACTGATCAGTTTTTTCCAAAGATTCGAAAATAAAGTACTGCATGTGCATATTATGTGTCTTGCAAATGAAATGGCACCACCATAAAATGTGGTCCAAAGATATAGGCCTTACAAAGACAAAAATAAAATCTACATTATCAATAAACTAGTGGAAGTAGCCCAGAGAAAATTGTGTTCCCTTTTAAGTCTAACTAGTGTTTCACAGTCTATTTTTGTCGATTGATGATCGTTTTTTTATAAGCAACTGATGACCGTGTTTGAAAATTAACTGCTTGATGAGAGAATTTTTATCAATAACATAACAACAGAAAACATTCACTGGAGATATCAAAGACGTTATTGAAAAACCATTATGAGAAGCACTGAAACAGCTTACTGTGTAAAACTCATGTTGCGGTCGTGAGAGAAAAGGTTTCTCATTGTAAGACTGTAAAAGCTTCCGCTCTGGTGCACTTAAATGAAGATCTTCTGGGTTGACAATACGGCCTAAAATTTTCAATCTTTCGCTGAAGGGAACAATTGCATCTCCTAGAAAAGTCTTTACTGTTTCAACTTCATCGTCCATCAACCTCTGTAGGCACGAATACGTTGTTACTTCATCAGAATAAGAAATCATGACATTGTTCAATGCACACTTTAGCAGAATTTACGCTGCGATATTAAATGATAAATTAACTGCATTAAGGACCCATCGTACTCTGATGTTTTCTTGAAAATTCAACGGAAGGTCTTTGGAGTAACTTTCAGAAAGTTTGAAGTACATAACAAAACTCATTCCTTCCCCATCAGTTTCACCTTGAAAAAGTGAGGGAGGGTAAACAGGAATCTGAAATCCACAAAAATAAGAGTATAAGAGTATGCACCCAAAAACAATAGATTAGAGCATATTGAAAGAATTTAATTTATGTACACTTTCAGTGCAAAACCTGTTCACACAGACATCTAATATGGATTCATTTTTTCCCCACTTTATATTAGTCTATAGAATGATGCAGTTATATGGTCAATTGTTATCGGATTTTGTGTTAAACAATTTTTTTTTTTAATTTTCCAAATGGAAGTTTTATATACTAAAAGTGCTTTTTGACTTTTCTGTTAGCAATAATGTACCATGATCAGGCAAAGGTAAAAATAGCCATAAAAATCTATCTAGCAATCCACAGTTACTACACGAACGATTCTCAGCAAGAAGGGGAAGAAAAATATGAGTACCTGAACATTTACTACAAGTAGGGGTGGAAGTTTCCCAAAAGGACTCGCCTGAGGAAGTTCAACAAACCTGGCTATATGGTCTATTTTCCGAGGGGATAAGAATACATCAACACCAAATGGGTAATATGCAGAATAGTTTGAAGCAAGTTCTTTCTTCTTATCCCTGCCATACAAATGATATAATTTGTCAAATAAATAAGCCCAAGTCAAACGTAATTTGTCCGTGGATACCTACGTTAAAGTATACACTTTAACTGTGATTCAAGTCAAGGCATCTGTGTACCATATTGTGTTCTTCAAACAAATTGCAAACAGAATCTTAATCTTACTTCAAATAGTTTGTTCCTCGAACTTTAAAAGTGCAGGGGCCAATTTGTGACCAAGAATCAAGTATTCTTTTCTCAATTGGACAAAAGGGTACTTGATAACCTGCCAGTGGTCTAAGTAGAATTGTCTTCGATGAAGCTGAAAACCATAAAAAGAAAAGAAACATGAGGATATACACGCATTGTTTCATAATAAGAAGCAATGTGCTGAGAAAATAAGGATGCATTTTGAGATCATAACATAACATAAAAGTTGAATTTAGAACCGTGTAATGTTCATCAATTTAAATTAGCATGCATGCTAAGTGAACTTTGATAAAGAATATGGTTCTATACTTAATCGTTTTTTTATTGGATTCTGCTTCCTTTTGTAAAATCTATCCAGTTATTAAGAAATTTAAGATATTTTCTTTTCTAATTTAAAAACTACTCTTCCATAAAAGAGGTTAAACATACAAGTCCTAACTCAACAATCCATATGACAAAATGCAGAGCTAAATCATAACTAATAGATAAACTCAAAGTGGGTGATATACAGCACGATTTGAAGAAAATTCTTTCTTCTACTCCCTGCCATAAAAGTGTTTTAACAAGAAAATAAGGGCAAGCCAAATATAACTCTGCCTGTGAATATGTACAAGTCTAAATTTTAATCGTGTAATTAAAAATTATCAAGGCATTGGTGTAAACACATATATCAAACAATAGAATCCCAATGCTTGATCAGTCCATTTCAGTGACAAGGATCATTAATGAAAAGAATTTTGTTTCGAGAACTTGAACTCACGTAGAGTAGCATTCCCATTCCATTTAGAAGAATGTTTTGTAGGATCCCTCTTCCTTGTATTAGGACTAGAACATAATGATCTCTGATCAATAGATGCAAGACATGACAAACAATTGTTTGGAAGAATGCCGCAGTCGTCCAAATCTTCATCATCCCTTTTGGAGTGCTCATTTACTATCGAAAATTCATCAAGAAAAACAGGTTCTTGTGCTTCATTTACACTTCCCTCTTGTTTAAATTTAGAATCCATGATATCTACATCACAAGACTCAGTCTGTGGATTTTTCACCCCTTCAGAGTCATGTGCAGAATGTTCTTTTGATAGCTCCCCTGGTTCATGCATCTGATCTTTTAAAACTCCACGGTTTGATTCAGTTCCATTTAGAGATATAAAATCTGCATAAATAAATTTTATTCAATCATATATTGAAAAATGTGATCATACACAATGCATTAAAGTGATTGTAACTAATACATCAAAAACTAAATTTAGAATACGCCAAATCATACCGTCAAGAACACTCTGGTAATCATCATCACACTCTGAGTCAAATAATGCAACAGAATCAAACCATGCTTCCTCAACAATTCCATCTGCCATACAAATTAAACACGGGAGAAGTACGGATTTCAGGAAATAGCATTTGACACTAGCTAATTTAATAGATGTAAGGGTGAGAAAACTATAGAAAGTCCACTGAAATAGATATCCACTAATTAGCTCAGTTTCAATTTACAAATTTACGTTCAAACTTTTTCTGAGGATAAAACTATCTGTGAAGAAAAGCGTAAATCCCACGACCAATGCTTAATTTACTATTAAATTTCAACACCTGCCTTAGGGAAGAAAAGATTAGTTTAATCCTTCTAATATAGGATCTATTCCCACCACAACCTCCCAGACATTTTATTCATATAACAATTGCCGCAAACTTCTAAGCTTAAGAGGCAAATTTACATCGGTTATTAAAATCTGTCTACTTCAGTGGTTCAAGGTTTGTAGGAACCTTCATTTAGATTCATGTTGAATGCCATTCCAACTATTTACAGTCAGGTTCAATTGCTTCAGAATATGTGAAAACATAAAACCAAACACTCACTAAGCTGTAATAACTGTTAAAACAATCAACAGCTATCTCAGCTTTTCAAATGGCATAACCATTCTAATACATGCTCACATTATTAAGTCTCGTATAACAAAGGCATAAAAGCAAATAGCAAAACTGCAAAATGCAGCTATAAAACATAACAGAAACGGCAAATCACTCTCCAAAAGAAGATAAAAACAAAACCAATCAGAGAAATGCATAATAAAAATAAAAGTATGAACCTTGGGAAATGGGTTTGGAAAAGGAGCGCGGCTGAGTCTCTGGCTCTGGCTCAGGCATATTATCAACCTTGTTCAATGATCCATTGGACAACTGATAAGACACTCTTTTTCTGAGTTCATCCCGTTTCTTCATAGTCTTCTTCTTGCATAAATTCAACATCCCTCCTGCACATGCATCAGTCTTTGACATACAAGTACCCATAGCACAAATATCTCTGCCTCAGATCAGTATCACACCACCATTCCAACACCTATGCCACGAAGAAAAAGTGACAATGACAACAACATATGGAGGCTAAACAAACAAATACAACAACGTTGAAAGGAGGAAAAGTATTTGGAAGACACGTACCTTCAAATAACCTCTAATTTTATTTCTTTCAGATTGGAGAATAAAATTATAAACTTTTCTCCCTTCTTATAATTAGTGCAATCTTCGTCTTTTTCACTTAAAGTATTAATATTAAATATATTCATTATTATAATTTATGACAGAATAAGTTTTTTTCATTTAAAATCATTTTCGTAAAATGCAAGAGTATAATTGTAATTTGACAGAATAAAATTATAACAGACTTTCTTAATTGTATGCTATTCAATCATAAATTACTATATGTAATTGTTAGTTTTATGATAATAAATCAATTATATGCTAGTATAACTAAATATATTTTAAAAAAAATCTATGAGAATAATTATAAATTAACTGAGTAAAAATTATTACTGGCTTTTCTATCATATGCTTATTCAATATAAATGACCATATATATGCTTCATTAATTTTTACATGAATATCTTAAAAGTCATATATTTTATATTAAATATATGATGGTTTTTAATATAATATTGATGATGATTTTTAGTTGATTGACTTTCTATAACAATTATTTTAAAAACCATACTGTTTAAAAATCATTATATTTTTAATGAATATTTTAATTTTTATGACAACTATTTTATAAATATATTAAGTATAAATTTTAAAGTGAATTTTATAATCAAAGTATATTTTTTTATTAGTTGATAGAGTAAAAATTTTAGTGATTATGCTTGTATGTGGAACAAAAAATAAATATACTTATCCAGTTCCACTACATTAATTAATAACGCCTATTAAATTAGATACGCTCTCTTATTTTATAATAGTCATTATCATATAAGTTTGTTGTTTTTTAACCAGAGGAATTAAAATAATTAACACAAAAACTAATTACGAGTTCAAATGTTATTATTTTCGTCTACTATATGTGTATATAATTATTTAACTAACCATAATATTAACAGTAACCATAAATCAAAAGTTTAGTATCGTTTTGTTGAATTCGAGAAGAATCTAAAATAAAAATGATGAAAAGGAAAAATCATAGAAACATCATTGTTGAAAGTAGCCAAGTTTGAAGGAATAAAATTGGTGGCACAGGTTCAGTGCGGGAGGGTCCATTAGGTTAGGCATTTTCCACGTGGAAGGATTTTATTGGGTCAACGTGTGAAAAACTGGCGCAGAAATTTGTGGACCAGGTGCTACTGGTTGTGGCTGCTGCTGTACGTTTGCCGTTTCTCCGACGTCGTTTCACATTCTAATTAGTATAATTAAATATTAATTTAATGTGATTATAATTATAAGAACAAAACATAATGTTATAATTAAATGAAATCAAATATTGTAATATTATTAAATTTATTAAATTTTAATTTAATATTGTTGAACACGATAAATAATATTTTCATATGCATACAAATTGTTTTATGTATATCACTTTGGAATTATTTTCCTTCTTCCCAAGATATATGTTATGTACTTCGAAAAATATTATTCTATTTCTAATATTTAATTTATAATCCCACTATGTCCCATTAATATGCTATCATTAAATTTTTTATAAGGCTAAATTCTTAAATTTAGAAGATTTGTTCAGACCTTGAAGATATCACAATTGGTGTTTACACAATGAGTTTTTGAAAATTAAAATAGTAAAGTAAGCTGCATTGATATCTTCTACAGTGTTTTAAAAATATTTACACGTAATTTGACTTTATATTCCAAGTAATAACTCCTCTTAAATGTTCGAAATATAGTATACTATATGGTGTACTCCTAATAAATAAAAGAGTTAAATTTAGAGAAGAAGAAAAGAAGACTTTGTGGACTAGTAAGTCTAACGAGTGCTATGTAAAAACTAAGAAATAAGAAAAATAAATGTATAGAAGGAGTGGATGTGGATCGCCTCCTTGATCCACAACCAATTCCGTCGGTGTCGAGGGCTAGTTCTCATCCCGACGTCGCCACGTGCGCCACATCTGTCTGACGTCCCCCGTTGTCGTCACGTTTTCTTCGACAAAGTTAGGGGTTTTGTCGCCTCAAGAAGCGTGACCCATCCTTGGTGGTCGCTTCCTCATTCTCCTCCACACGCACCGTCACGAACGACTTCTCTCCGATTAGCTTTCGGCACGTGTTTGTCGCAAGTCACCTTCCCAATGTCAGAATCATATCGCGCTACTACTGTTCGTCTCGCTAAACCAAAAGAAAAAAAAAATATTTGTTTCAACATTGTTCCTTAGCTTCTTTCATAATGTATGTTTAGCTTTGCATATTGTAGCAGCTATGATTACTGATGGCTTGTGTCATTTATTTACAAGTCTCCAAGGAGAGTTAGTGCAATTAGCTGAGGAATTTCAACACCAAAGTCATAAATTTAAGGTTCCTCATGGCATGAGGGGAGTCTATTTCTGACAAGATTCAGAATCTTAGTCAAACAATTTCACTAGTCCCTTGTCAGATATATTTTTGGATCCTTTGATGAATAAAGGAGACCATTATGATCTTCCACCTTCATGATTTGTCATCGGCGCATCGTCATTTCCGTCGTTTGTCGTGAGGGGGAGTATGTTTTCAGCCATTGCAATATGTTTCCAGCCACTGCATGCCCCATCAGTCAGTGATGGCAGTCCCTGCAGTTTTGTCGCTTCCAGCCATCACCTCGTTAGTTAATGATGACAATTTAGTCCATGCAGGCTCCATCAGTCAGTGATGGCAATTTAGTCCCTACAGGCCCCATAAGTCAATAATGGCAATTTAGTCCCTGTAGTGAGAGGGAGTATGTTTCCAGCCACTACAGGCCCCATCTGTCAGTGATGACAATTCAGTCCCTACAGGCTCCATCAGTGATGGCAATTTAGTCCTTGGAAGCCCCATCAGTCAGTAATGACAATTTAGTCCTACAGTGAGGGGGAGTATGTTTCCAGCCACTAGTCAGAGGCCCCAACTAGTCAGAGATGACAGTCCCTACTTTCAGCCATTACAGGCCCTAATTAGTCAAAGATGACACTCCCTGTAGTTTTGTCGCTTCCAGCCACTACAGGCCTCATCAGTCAGTGATGGTCGTCCCTGCATTTTTGTTGCTTTTAGTCATGCAGGCCCCATCCTTACTTGATGGCAATCCAGTCTCTGCAGTTTATCGTTGTCTACCACTCATCATTCACTTTTGATGGAAATCAACTTGTCAAAGTCATCCTACATGAAGGTTCATGGTGTTAGATGAAGTTTCGTGGTTGTCCAATATTATTCTCCATAAGCTTATGAGGAATCTCTTTGGTTATGATGGTTTGTGAGTCCAATTTGGTTTATAGACATTCTCTCTTGACGGTCTGAAGCATATGTACATCTTATTCGAAGCCAGAGTTACCATGTCTATTGCCTCGACATTTTAGACAAGTTGATTTTGTTGGACTGAGTTTATTTATTCCAAGCATGACACATACAATTTGTATGCTCCAACTTGAGGGGGAGTGTTAGAATATTTACTCTATTTATCATGATTATATTATGTCTAGGGTTACCATATTTATAATGATTATATTGTGTTTAGGATTATCCTATTTATCATGATTATATTGTGTCTAGGTTACCCTATTTATCATGATTATATTATGTCTAGGTTACCCTATCATGATTATATTGTGACTAAGGTTACCCTGATTATCATGTACTCTTGTATCAATTTATTTTTATAAATAGAAGATTATGAGAGGGATCAATCAAGCCCTCAAGAATTATTTATTTTTAATCTCAAGTCAAACAGTTCACACAAGGACATCTAAACTTCCCTTCATCATCACTTCTACCTTCATTACGTTGTGCAAATTGTATAAATTCCTCTACCCCTCTCTCGTACTCAGCACTAATGCGTGGTAAATTAATCCAATTTCGATTCATACATAAATATTCTACAAAATTACAATCATACGATTATACAATATATTCAACATACAATCAATTCAATTATACAATCAAACAATTAATAAACATTCAAATTATCAATTCAAACACTCAATCATACATAGTTATTCATATTCAACACAAAAAATTAAAAAATTAACAAAATAAAAATTGATAAACAGAATAATACAATTATACAATCAAACAATTAATAAGCATTCAAATTATCAATTCAAACATTCAATCATACAATATTGATATTCAACCTACAAAAAATTAAAAATGCACAAAATGAAAATTAATAAACAGAATAATACAAACCCGGGAGCCTGAAAAACCACATAATAAAGAAAAAAGACAATACCTACAAAAAAATACAAGAAAACGTAACTTTGATAATCGGAATCCATAAAAAAACGTATCAATCCAACCCAAAAACTCAAACAAAAAATCGAAAAAACTCCGACGACCAAAGCTAAATTTAATCGAATACAAACGTAGGTAATGAAAAATGACGAAGGGAGTCCTTCTATAGTGACGGCGGCGTCGCAACAGTGGCGGAAGAACGAATGGAGGAAGATCGTGGCGGCAAGAATGTCGTTGTAGAGAAAATGGCTAGAGGGGACGAAACTGTTCGAGGAAGACAAAATTGTTCACTCTGTAATATTTTTGTTAACCTAATCAAATGTTACTACCGTGGTCCATTGGAAAACCGCGGTAATAGAGGGGATACAGTTTCGGTTCCCAACATAATCGAGGCCTATTCTCTTAAAATAAAAATTTTAAATTGTTCTGAAATGGAAATTTTGGAATTTGTTTTCAACCTTTAAGCCGCTGTTCCCCGCCCAACTGAGGCCTATTGTCTTAAATATTTAAAATTTGTTCAGATCAGGGAATAGGCCGCGAATCTAGGAGGAACCGCGATCTATTCCCTGACTGTCTAATTTCAAGTTTATTTCAGACTGACTTAGGTGGGAATGTCAAAATTTTGCAGGGACAATAGACCATGGTATTCTCCATAACCTAGGCCTATTCCCTGTGTGTCTGATATCAGACTGACTTGGGTGGGATGTCAAAATTTTGCAGGGACTATAGGCCGCGGTTCCTTGGAGAACTGCGGCCTAAGGGTGTATACGGCTGCGGTTCTGTTGCAACCGAGGCCTATACTGTCGGTATAATTTCAAAAATGTCACCGCGCAATATTATGCTTCGGTTTCTGGTTAACTGATGCATAATGTACAGAGTAATAATTCAATTTTTTAGTAGTATGTGTTGTAGTGGTTTTCATGGTGTTTGCTTCTTTTCCACACTGCCCATTGTTTTCTCTTTTAGCAATTAACAATTATTCATGGTTATATGATGCATGTTTTTTGTCTCAGGTTGGGGCTTCACTTAATTGGTCGTTATGTGTGCTTTTCATTTTTCAGAGGTGCATGCTTGTTCCACTTTATTTTCCTACTTTTCATTTATTAGGCTATCTATGATCATTTGTTATGCATGCTTAAGGTGCACTTTGCTTTTATTTATATGGTTATTGTGTGGTCAAAGTTTTAGGCAAGGGGATATTATTTGGTATATTCCACATTAATCCTTTTTTATGCCAAGGGTGTTAGTTTGTTTTATTTTAAATTTTCATGTTTAACTTGATTTCATAATGTGTTGTGGCTTGCTGGTTTGATAAACCCATGTTGTCATGTGGTTTTAAGGATGTTGTAGGGTGGTTAATATGATGTCATGTTGTTCTTGGACTGTGATGTGTTGTATTAAATTACTATCATGAGGTTTTGAGGGTTGTGTCGAGTTGTTCTAAATGTCAGCATGATGTTTTGATGATATGTCGAGTTAATTGAATGTTATTATGTGTTGATGTTGTGTCGAGTTGCTTGTACATAATTATGGGTTGTTTAATACACTTCCATGATGTTCCCATGTTTAGTCGAGTTGTGTCTTATGATTTCTGAGTTATGTGTATGTTAGTCGAGTTGTTTGTGTTGATTGTCGAGCTATATGTGTGTTTGACCGAGTTGTTTATAATGATTGTCGAATTGTGTTGTTGGTCGTATTATTTTGTGGTGTTGTTGATTTGTGTGGTGGTATATTGTGTTATATTTTGATTTGACTATGTTGCTTGTTTTTGATTTAGCTGCTTAATGGTGTGATGACTCATCGATGCAATTGGTTTTAAGAGACAAGTTTGTTTGTTGTCGCGTCAGTTCTTTTATTATCAGAATATGTGATTGTGTGATGTGGCTCGTCCCTCTCAATTGGTATTGGGAGATGAGTTTGTGGGTTGTCTTGTCCGTCTCAATTAGTATTGGGAGACGAGTTTGTTTGTTGTCTCGTCCGTCTCAATCGGTGTTGGGAGACGAATTTGGTTGTTATGTCTTCTTTCCGCAACTTATAAAGTTGTGTCTTGTTCCTTTTCACCTCAGGCTTTGGTAAGTCGGGGAAGAGGGAGGTTTAAGTCTTTTCCTTTTCGCCTGAGACTTTGGTAAGTCAGGAAAATGGGAGAGTCATTTTGCTTATAAGGCTTTGACTTGAGTTAAGTATAGTGCTCTGTTGGTGAACCTTTGGTAAGCAGGCAAAACTTTTACTCATAAGGTGTTTTGGAAGCAGGGGGAAAAGGGTTTTAGATGGGATGCTTTGGTAAGTAGGCACGATGACTCAGACTAGGCTACTTTGGTAAGCATGATTGCATTGGTAAGCAAGTTGTGTTTGATGGTTGATTGCGAGAGAATGAATTATTGTTTGGCATCACTTGAAGGTGATGTGGTTTCATATGATGTTATTTAGTGATGGTGATACATTGTTGTGTTTCATAAATGTGATGTGATTTCATAGATTTGAATGAATGATTCAAATAGTGAGTAAGTACGGTTGTTGCTTATTGTAAGACCTAAAATAAATACCATAAGATGTTTTCATTTTTTTTGTTGCTTTGCAAGTAATGTAAAATCCTGTGTGAATATTGTTAATGAAAAACATATGTGCTTGTTGTATAATTATATGTATTTGAATTTATTATTTAATATTGTTAATAATAAAAAAAAAAAACTATGTTGTTATTTTGGATCTATAACTAAGAAATTTGTTAAAAAACTTGTTCAGGAACACTTTGGATAGGAAAGACTTGGTACTTAAGTTGTTCTTGTGACATACCTCTCTTTCCTAGAAGTCTACTCAATAAGTTTTTTTTTAAAACAAATTTGTATCAGACAAATTATGTACTGTTAAATTATTTTGTAATATATTCAATTGTATGATTTCTGTGATGAATGTATTTTATTATGTTGGATATGAAATTATGCATATGAACATGGTATGAATATTTTGAGAAAATTTTGTAGTGATTAAATGCATAAAAGGAGCTTGGCATAATGGTATATTTTTTCCATATAAACAAAAATAGTAAGAAAAATTAAAATTTGATGATAGAGAATTATAGAATTTTTAGAAGGAGTTCAAAATTTTGAGAACATATTTTAGAACATTTTGTAAAAAAAATGAATAGTGGAAAAAAGATGAATAGTAGAAGGGATAAGTATTCTATGTTGCATTGAGTCATGGGGGATGAGATTTTATCAACTTGTGCATTAAAATATTCTTTTTGAATAGTAAAAATCAATAGTAAATTTTTTTGGGCTATAAATAGCCAAGAGGGAGGAGGGAAATTCTGTTCCAAGAAGGAGGAAATAAGGAGAGAGAAATTTTAGAAAAGAGAGAAGAAAGAGTTAGGAAGAAAGTTTTGGTTGCAAAGAGAGTAGAGATTCTGAAAGATTTTCAAGGGAACAACTTCTGAGCAAGAGAAAAATTCTAGAAAAGAGGTACAGGGAGTTCACCTCGAGTCTTTTGTTTTTGTATGATCTGAAATCTTGAATATGTTTAGAATTTTGATTCTCTTTATGGATTTAGAATGATATTATGCTTTTCTTGCATCTTTTTGGAAGGATAGGAAGTTGTCTAACCGGCTATGCCAGATTCAACTTCTTGTTTCCCAGGACTTTTATTGTTTCTTTTGTCTCTTGCAAATTTTTTCTAGAAGGATAAGAAGATGTCTAACCAGCTTTTCCATATTCAACTTTTTGTTTCCCTATAACGTTTCTTGTTTTTCTTTTTCTCTTGCATTTTTCTGGAAGGATAAGAGGATGTCTAACTGGCTATGCCAGATTCAACTTCTTAGTTCCCCAGAATGTTTATATTAATGTTATTATTTTGATGGTAGGATAGAGGAATCTTAAAAACTGGAGTTGGTACATCCCTAATCGTAGAGGAGCCCTGGTCTGATCCAGTAAGTTGTGACTAGTCATATGTACTGGGGTTTATGGTGAGTTTGATTCATCAAACATTTGATTCTTCTTCGATGACCATTTATAGCGATATATTATTAGTGTATACGTTAATGTTGGGGGACTTGTTAGGATTTCGATAAAATAGTCTTTGATGATTCTCTAGTTTTATCATGGATAAACGAAAATATTTTGTTTTATCTCGGTAGTTAAAAGGATAATTCCTTTTTCCTGTGTAAGGCGATAGATGGATTCACTTCCTGTCATTTTCCTCTTTCGAGGAAATATAGATATCTCGCTGTAGGTTTCTGACTCGTGTTGAGTATGGTGTTTGATGAACGTTTGTTAGTCACCAATGTTTTTACTCATAAGACTTTGAGGAACAAAGGAGATATGTCTGAAGCTAAAGGACGACTCTTATCCGTGATCCATATGAGGGACTGGTTTTGATATATGTTTATCAAATGTATGAAGGACAAAAATCGATAAATCTACTATCTAATTGTGAGGGATGGAAAACGAAGGGAGACTCATGGTCATTTATTTTGATTATCTAGTGTTACCCAATACAATATCAGAGAATAAAATGAACTTCAATTCATTTAAGAATTTAATTTTCAAAATTGACTAACTAATTACACTTATAGTCTTAGATTGTTTTCGTTAGGGGTAACACAACCTTGTTGGCAGTTAATGTTACTGATGAATGATTAAATTGTGTATGTAAATTTATTGTAGCTTATTTCTTCTTTGTATTTTGTTAGCTCACCCTACTTGTATGACTATGATGATCGTATAACCTGTGTTGTTATACGGGAGTAGATGATGTTTCAGGTGATGCTGGAGAAGTTTAGAGCGAGGATGCATTGAAAAAAAAAATCTGAGATTTTCAAATATGTAATTTTAAGTTGTAAAATGTTTTGGCTTGTAACTCTAAACAACTTTTTAAGATTGTCTGTATTAATTATTACTCTTGACAACTGTGATGTATTATTTTGAAATAAAAATAAATATTGTGTCCTTAAATGTAAGTGAATAATTGTTTTTAACCCTCTAAAAAGGGGGCATTACACTAATTATCTTGCATTGTTTTCTGGTTAGTTCACATTTACTTGTTTGTGTTTGTGCAATGATCGTATAACTTGTGTCATTATATGAGAGCCATTAATTTTATAGATTATGCTAGTGCTATTTAGAGCAAAGAGACTAATGGAGAAATTGTAACATCCCCAAAATATAGTTATAAACCATATAACAGTAGTTAGAGAAATAATAAGATAGAACAGTTATAAACTAGTAAATAAAGTATTAACTTTATATTCATCCAAAATAATTGTAAAATTTAAAACTTTATATATACAATAGGATACTCTAAATTATCTACAAGGTTAAACTAAAACTAACTATTCGACAACATCTCCTCCGTCCAACGCCTGTTCCAGAGACACCTCATCTCCCTCTACTTCACACCCAAAGGATGATCATTGCAGAAGAAAGAATACCAACACATACAAACACAAGCACACAACATGGTAAGCTAGTTTAAACAAAGGTTAATCATATGTTCATTAACTAAGTTTTATACACTCATACATATTCATTCACATCACACCAATTCTTCATACATGACACTACACTGACTTTGATTGTCCGGACTTAGAATGATTGTCGAGCTATGGCGGGTTGTGCACTCGTGGTGGCTACTATTGCTTTGCAAAGCTGTTGACAATGGGTTTCACCCTACCACACTCCCGAGGTTAGTCTATACCACGCCTTGGAGCGTACTGGAAGCCTCCAAGACTAAGACATCTTGCTACTCCTCACGACATGGATCAATTTTCTCTACTTGAAAATGAAAGACCATTAGAGTTTCAGGATAACCCCCAAGACTAAGCTCTTGCATTCATTCTAAACATATTTGAACCTCAACAAGAGACTTCACTTTGGATTAGGTAACCTCTCCTTGAGGATCATGGAATTACGTCCATCAATCATACTTTGAAATCCCATACTTTTACTTTGGAACATAACTCATAGCATGATCAATCATATACTGTAAGACAAAATCAAACATACTTCATAATGCACTCAACAATTCATTTAGATAAACTTAAGACTAAAAAGAAAAGAGTGAACTAAAACCTGGACTATTCGCTCAGCGCACTCTCTCGCATGGCGAATTCAGAGATTTCTCGTACAACAACTCATTTCACTCTTTGAATAAAGTCCCATTGGTACCAAACCCCAACCCCTTTCCTAGCGCCCCAAATTCGCTATGCGAAAGTCTAGACAATGATCCAGACTCCCCAAACACTCGTTATGCGCCCCCTTTATTCAAATAAACATGGCAGTGCTCCCATACCACAACCAGTCGAACATCACCCAGATTCGCTATATGAATCTTCAGGCAGAGAGCAAACCTCTAAAATCATTCGCATAGCGTGCTTTCTCACTGTGCGAACGCCCAGGAAGAGAGCATCTCACCAAAACAACTCGTTGTGCGAATATATTCGCTCAACGACTCTACATAATCTGCAGCACTAAATTTTGTATAATTCTAACTATTTTTCCCAACTTCTAACATTCCTAAATTGTTTTATATACCTAATTAGACTTGACTAAACGTTTTAAAACCTTCCTACCATCATTTTTAAGTGTTTAGCACCTAATTTCTACTCCAAACCATCAAATTCAACAACTTAGGGACCACAAACTCATTCTACCATTTTTAACTCATTTTCAAGTAATGTAGAGACTCAAACAAGTCACGTTTGACTTACCAAAGCTATCCCAATAGGCCAAAACAACATCTAACATCTAATTTTCATTTTCACTACCCCACTTCCTCATAATGACTTAAACAAAGATAAACTACTTCCATTCATAATTAATCAACCTCAGTACAACTTTCCTCTCTCAGGTTCCCAACCTTTTATACCACCAAAATAGATAAATTCATAATTCAAAACAGTCCAGAATATCAATTCATGCAATTACATTCAAAATCATCAATCACATATTGTTCATATACCACAAAACATAATTTCAGTTCAAATAACTCAAGGATCATCTTTTCCACAAACATACACAAGAAATTACACAATTTAAAGAAATTTCCTAGCTTCCCTTGCCTCTACAAACTCACATCGGTCTAGAAATACCTCGACCGTGACTTGCACTGCAAGGAACTTCTAAAAACACCTACAAATCATCAAATGGGGATAGAAGAGAACCTTTAGAATCTAATTTGAGTTAGAGTTTAAAGGAAAGGGACTCTTGATCCATGCAACCAGAATCATTCAGCAGAATCAAGAACCCTAAACGATAGAGAAAAGGGTTAACCGTTTACCCGCTCGATTCGCCCAATTTATCGGTCGGATTTGTAGCCCTTGACACAGTGATCGTTTGGGAACCTCCTAATCGTCAAACAAAGGATCCAAGCGTGATAATTTGTAGAGAGACGAAGAGAAAAAAGTTTAGAGAGATAGATAGTGTTTTAGATAATCAGACGAGCTTTATAAAATTCTATTTATATTATAAGGTAATTTTATAATAAAATACTCGGTCTCATTATTTTAATACATCTATCTACTCTAATACTCTATTTTCTAGGTTGTTACAGAAATCATATGGAGATTTTTGAATTATATTTATGAGAATAATATGGTTTAATTTAAATTTTTTTGAACATTATTATAAGCTATAATTTAATTGTTTATTATTTTGTATAATTTTAATTATTTTATGAAAATAATTTTTTTTAATTTTTTACTATTTTATAATGATGTCGCTTTTTCTTAAGGATTAAATATGTTTTTAGTCCCTGTACTATCAAGCGGTTTTGGTTTTAGTCCCTCTTTCAAAGTAAGGTACATTTTAGTCCTCCTTCTTCAAGAAACCTTGATTTTAGTCCCCTAAAACTAACACCGTTAAAAATTAGCTGACGTGGCTAACGGTAGATTGACACACTATTTTTTTTTCAAGTGTTTATCACCTTTTCTCCCTCTCACTCTCTTCCTTCCATCTTCTACCCAACTTCATCTTTCACAGCATCCCCGATCACATCTCTACCAGTTTTCTTCCTCATGGCAATCCCTTTCTCTATCTCCTCCATCACCAAAGCAATTTTCTCCCCAATATCATCACACTTAACTTCACAACTCTTCCCTTTCGCAACCTCCACGCAAACCCCAACCTCTTCCTCCAACAACTTGCAGTTGTAAAACTGTTCCGCCGCCATCGGCCATTCCGAAATAGGCACCGCCTGACTTAGTGATTCCAGCACTGAATTCCACCCGCAGTGACTTAGAAACACCGAAACCGCATAATGCCACAAAATCTCCAATTGGGGCACCCAATCACGAACCACCAAACCCTTCCCCAATTCTTGAACCCTCTCGACAAAACTCACCGGCAATCCCTTTCAATCCCTCCCAGCACGGTCTCCCTCCTAAGACATTTTCCAAAGACAAGGACGAGTTTTCCTCTGACTTTCTCAGGTTTAGAGGTTTTTGTGTCTTGATGTCGAAAGTTGGGATGACAACATTGGTCAGTGTTTGATTAAGTCGTGTATCCTTCAACAGTTCACGAGCTATGTTATGTAAAAGCTCTCCATTGAATTGGGGACCGTTTCCAGGTCTGCATGTTGGTTGTTTCATCATCATCAGAAACAGAAACGAAATCACGTAAGCTGCAGAGTTTTAAAATGGGAATGATTGGAGCGAGGAACAAATTAAGGTAAAGCAAGAGATCAGAAACATTTTTGAAAAAAAGGTTCAGTGAAGGGCAAGATAAGGGTATCAGGCTTGATAATATTAACTTCCCAATGCTTAGTACAGTGGATAATAATAATCTAACATGCCGGTTTACAAAAAAGAAAATAGGGGAAGCTGTGTAGGATTGTGATAGTTGACAGGATGATTTTAACTTATACTTTATAAGAACCTCATAGAAAATTATTAATAAGGATATTGTGAGGGCTGTAAACTGTTTTCATAGAAAATTATTAATAAGTTAGGCTGTGTTGATAGTAGCCAAACTGAATTGCATCTTGAAGGACTCTCAGATAAGTAAAAAGTATAAAAGAAATTAGTTAAGTTAATAAGATTTATAAATAAAAAACCTTGAAAAATTTTACATTGGTGTTAGATTTTTTGTATAATCATATTATACTTTGAAAATAGTTAATATATCACAATTAAAACATTTTCCAATTAAAATATAAAGAAAACATAAATGTTTAAAACAATTTGTGTTTAATAATGGAGAGAAAACGTTTTACGCATTCTTCATTAAAATATAGATAATATGATGGAATGAATTTTATTGTATTATCGTTTTCATTTGGAACCATTTTAAAACTCTGCAGCTTATGTAAGCACCATTATCATGCAGAAAAAAATCAGCTTTGGCCAACATTTGTTTAATAATGGTACATGCATGTATCCTGCAATCGGGTTGTGGAAAGAGTTTCATCTGGGTTGTGAGACCACCAATCGGGTTCGACATAAATTCAGAGTTCAGAGATGAATGGTTGTCGGAGGGTTTTGTCGAGAGGGTTCAAGAATCGGGGAAGGGTTTGGTGGTTCGTGATTGGGCGCCCTAGTTGGAGATTTTGTGGCATTATGCAGTTTTGGTGTTTCTAAGTCACTGCAGGTGGAACTCGGTGTTAGAATCACTGAGTCAGGTGGTGCCTATTCTGAGATGGCCGACGGCGGCGGAACAGTTTTACAACTGCAAGTTGTTGCAGGAAGAGGTTGGGATATGCGTGGAGGTTGCGAGAGGGAAGAGTTGTGAAGTTAAGTGTGATGATATTGGGGAAAATATTGCTTTAGTGATGGAGGAGACAAAGAGAGGGATTGTCATTTCCATGAGAAAGAAAGAGATGTGACCAGGGATGCAAGATGAAGTTGGATGGAAGATGAAGGAAGAGAAAGAGAGAGAAAAGGTGAGAAACACTTGGAAAAAAATTGTGTGTCAATTTACCGTTAGTCACGTCAGCTAATTTTTAATTGTGTTAGTTTTAGAGAACTAAAATCAAAATTTCTTAAAAAAGGAGGACTAAAATGTACCTTACTTTAAAAGAGGGACTAAAACCAAAACCGCTTGATAATATAAGAACTAAAAACATATTTAACCTTTTTCTTAATTATATCTAGTTAAGGTTTAACTTTTTAGTGATAGCGGGGTCACAAATAATATTTTACGGCTTCAAAATATGATTGTATATATATTTATCACAAAGAAAGTTACAAAGAATGAAAAATCATATATTTTAAAATATAAAATTATATACTTTTAAAATAAATAGATTAGATAAATAAAATATATATAAAAACAAGAAATTATTTATTTTATTGAAAAATATCATTTTAAATAATTATAAACAAATGTCCTTATTTTTATATATTGTACTCATTTTATAGGTGTATATGTATTGGACGGTTTAGACCATTCCATATGTATATTTAACTTTCTTCTTTTTATTTTTCTTTTCAAATCGGACATATAAAAGAAAATATTTATTAGTTTAAACTTAAATTAATAAATTTAATATACAGACTAATATAATAAAAAACATAATTTATATACATAATATTAGTTTTCAAAATATAAAATTCATGTTCACCTACATACATATAAGATATCAAAGCACTTTATCATAAAACTTATACATGATTGTACAGTTTAATAGTCAAAAAGACATTTTTGTCGGGAAGACTATTCTGCATAGTTCATACCAATTAATTAATAATGACAATCAAACACATCTATTACTCACTGTACAGTATAAAATATTAATCGAGTGGTTACAAACAACCAACCGGATATTCAGGTAATCTGTTTATATCTTATTCTGTTTATATTTTATTGGGCTTATATCAGCTCAAGATCCATGAGGTAAATTATGAATACAAAGTCAGGGCCAAAAGCCAGGTACGTTCGACTTATACACTATTCACTAAATATTCAACCAAAGAGCTGAGGCTCTTAAAACCACACGCCTAACTTGAGCGTTGGAGTACCTTTTGCAGGTACATCCTCCCACGTCAAGAGGAAGACCGATCGGTTTGTGCCAACACCGATCGGCCAATAGCAGGAGTTTGGAAGCAAGCGAGCGGCCCAGACACATCAACAGGTTAGTCTCTCGGTCCCAAAATTATCCACCGAAACATTTTGGCGCCCACCGTGGGGCCGAGCGTCAAACCCAATGATGACCACGAGGAGCATGGAGGAACAACAAAGCACCAGAAAGATGATTAGCAACCACAAGAAACCAAGACGAGCGTTCGGTCTCGACATCATTATTTCATATCAACACCAGAAACTTTCGACAAAGTGAAAACTACATTACATGAATCATCATCTCTACGTGAGACGTCATCAACAAGATAAGTACTTTTTGAAATATAATATTTCATAAAATATCTAATTGATGATGAATATTATAACAACTATTTTATATAGATATTTTAAATATATACAGTATAATCCATAATATATTATGTGCTATATGATATATTATATATAACTATAAATATAGTTATCTAATTATTATAACCGAAACATTTTTTGGCATGATTAAAATAGTCAAAGAAATTGTTGTGTTAGAGATAACTATCAACAACAATATTATAAAATCTCAAGACGGTTTTGATACCTTGTTTATTATCTATGTGCAATTCATAATATCCGGTTATATACCATAATATATATCATCATGAGAATCTTAACAATACAACATCTTGAAGAAATATATATCAAAATCCACACCATCAACTATGCAAGTGCAGACTGAGATCTAGTCATAAACGAACTTCATGCTTAAAGTATCATGGAATTCAATTAACGAAGGGGAAGTCTCCTATTGCAAATACTGATTGCCAATTTTGTCAGTAAAGTTCATAATTAACGATCAAGTCCAAGACCGAGCGGTAAATCCCGCTCAGCAGAGAGGTAAAGCCCTCTCAAAAGCCGAACGGTAAAGCCCGTTCACTAGGAAGCACTCCTAGCTCAAAGCAAAGAGGTAAAGCCCTCTCAAAACCGAACGGTAAAGCCCGTTCCCTAGGAAGCACTCCTAGCTCGAAGACCGAGCGGTAAATCCCTCTCGGGAGAGAGGTAAAGCCCTCTCAACGACGAACGGTAAATCCCGTTCACTAGGAGACACTCCTAGCTCAAAGCAGAGGTAAAACCCTCTCAAAGCCGAACGGTAAAGCCCGTTCCCTAGGAAGCACTCCTAGGTCGAAGACCGAGACGTAAATTCCTCTCGGTTTCTATTGAAGGACGAGCGGTAAATCCCGCTCGGTTAATGACGAAGGTCGAGCGGTAAATCCCGCTCGGTTAATGACGAAGGTCGAGCGGTAAATCCCGCTCGGTTAATGTTGAAGGTCGAGAGGTAAAACCCTCTCGATTAATGTTGAAGATCGTGAGGTAAATCCCTCTCGGTTCCTGTTGAAGGACGAGCGGTAAATCCCGCTCGGTTAATGTTGAAGGTCGAGAGGTAAAACCCTCTCGATTAATGTTGAAGACCGTGAGGTAAATCCCTCTCGGTTCCTGTTGAAGGACGAGCGGTAAATCCCGCTCGGTTAATGTCGAAGGTCGAGAGGTAAAACCCTCTCGATTAATGTTGAAGACCGAGAGGTAAATTCCTCTCGGTTCCTGTTGAAGGACGAGCGGTAAATCCCGCTCGGTTAATGACGAAGGTCGAGCGATAAATCCCGCTCGGTTAATGACGAAGGTCGAGCGGTAAATCCCGCTCGGTTAATGTTGAAGGTCGAGCGGTAAAACGCTTTCAGTTCCGCAAACGCAGCCTCCCTCAAACTCATCAGTCCTATAGTTAACCACGGCTAAAGCCAACCGCTTAACTCGGACTTGGGGGGCATAGTGTACAGTATAAAATATTAACCGAGTGGTTACAAACAACCAACCGGATATTCAGGTAATCTGTTTATATCTTATTCTGTTTATATTTTATTGGGCTTATATCAGCTCAAGATCCATGAGGTAAATTATGAATACAAAGTCAGGGCCAAAAGCCAGGTACGTTCGACTTATACACTATTCACTAAATATTCAACCAAAGAGCCGAGGCTCTTAAAACCACACGCCTAACTTGAGCGTTGGAGTACCTTTTGCAGGTACATCCTCCCACGTCAAGAGGAAGACCGATCGGTTTGTGCCAACACCGATCGGCCAATAGCAGGAGTTTGGAAGCAAGCGAGCGGCCCAGACACATCAACAGGTTAGTCTCTCGGTCCCAAAATTATCCACCGAAACACTCACTAAACATATAAATTTTTCAATTAAATTCTTAAAGATTATTAACTTGTGAAAGATTATATTAAATTTTGAATTTAAAAAAAAGTATGTCAGTATTTATCTAGTTCATATATATTTATAATTACAAAATGGTTACTTTTATGTACACATCCAGTTCGTACAATTAATTAATTCTCATTATCTACTATATTTATTTAGATGACTTAGGAGATAGGTAAATTTTATACTTTCATTGAATATGTGAACTTAATACTTACTTATTATTGTGGCAAGGCACTGATTATGCATAGATCTAAGAGAGTAGAGCAGAATGCAGAGAAGAGAGAATGTGA
The DNA here is from genome assembly GCA_034642375.1 of Vigna nakashimae. NCBI lineage: Eukaryota > Viridiplantae > Streptophyta > Magnoliopsida > Fabales > Fabaceae > Vigna > Vigna nakashimae. The sequence continues at coordinate 34,328,696 of CM067758.1, forward strand.
GAAAATGGGTGGTTTTCTCATTAAATAATAATACATGCAACGTACATAACAGAGAATAAATATGTCAAACTGTAACAATGAAACATTTATGACACTTATAGTTTTTATTTTAAACTCTTCAACACACCCCTCTTAAAACAAAACTTCTACAAGATTTAACTCCAAGATAATCTCTAAGCTTCACAAATCTACTTTGCCGTAGAGCCTTGGTGAAAATATCGGCTATTTGATCTTTTGTGGAGCAATACACCAGTTCCAGTCTTCCTTTGCCAACTTGCTCTCTCAGATAATGAAACTTGGTTTCTATATGCTTGTTTCTACCGTGTGAAATGGGGTTTTTTAGATAGATTGATAGTCAATCTGTTATCTATCAATAGTTGGATTGGTTTGCAGCATTCAATCATCAATTCATCCAACATCGTTTCTATCCAGGCACATTATGCAGTTTCGGATGAGGCAATATACTCGGCTTCGCAAGATGAGAGTGCTACAACACTCTGCTTTTTCGAACACCAGCTAAATGACGCTCCCATGTATTTAAATACATAGTGGAACGTGCTCTTTCTATCCATTTGATCTCCACACCAATCCGAATCACTCCAAGCTTCTAACATCCCTTTCATTCCGTCAAACTTCTTAGGATAGAAAAGACCATAATCTGTCATCCCCTTAAGGTAGCGCAGTATGTGTTTAGCAGTGAAGAGATGAGACTGTCTGGGATCACCCATGAATCTACTAACCAACCCAACACCAAAACTAATATTTGGTCTACTATTGCATACATACCTGAGTGATCCTACAATTTGTTTAAACAAGGTAGCATCAACCTTCTTGTCATCAGCTTGAAGAGACAGCTTGGTATTTGCCATTACTGGTACGCTCACGTTGTACCAATCTTCCATGCCAAACCGTTTCACCAATATACCTACTTTGATGCACAAGCATTCCATCATATGTACGCAAGAATTCCAGTCCAAGGAAGTAACCCAGACTACCAAGGTCAGTCATCTCAAAGTCTACTTTCATTCTTGTTTTAAAATCTTCGATAGCCTATGTTGTGCTTCTTGTTATGAGTAGGTCGTCTATATATAAACAGACCAATAAAACACCTTTCTTTTCAACCTGTTTCACATAAATTCCAAACTCAATCGTGCATTTGTGAAATCCAAATTCAATGAGCCAAGAGTTGATGTGAGTGTTCCAAGCTCGGGGTGCTTGTCTCAACCCGTACAAAGCTTTCTTCAATTTATACACTTTCCATTCTTCACCTTCTTTCTCAAATCTAGGTTATTGTGTTACGTAAACTTCTTCTTGTAGAGGGTCATTCAAGAAAGCATATTTTACGTCCATTTGGCATATCTCCCATCCTTTTAGATTTGCAATAGCTGCAATAAGTCTCATTGTCTCCAGCCTTGCAACTGGTGCAAACACCTCAGTAAAATCAACTCCAGGCTTTGCAAGAACCCCTTAGCAACCAATCTAGCTTTCAGCTTAGCTATGCTACCATCTTGCTTATACTTTGTTTTGAATACCCACTTGACCTTAATTGCTTGTTTTTGTCGAGGAAATTCCATCATTTCCCATGTCTTTTTTTCTTTATAACTCTCAACTCTTCTATCATTGCTTCTCTTCAATCTTCCATATTGATAGCTTGTTCCTATGTCAGTATTTCAGCGTCAGCCAAGAGTGCGGAGTGAACTAGATCACCAGTTTCAGCTATCTCATTATCCATGAACACCTGGTGATCTGTAAGCCTCGTTGAAGGAAATCTAGTCCTTCGAGATCTTCTTTTATTTACCTCCAGACCAGCTGCTACTTCCTTGACTTCGTCAGGTTTCTTATCTTCAAGCCAACTTGACACGACCCCTCCACTCATTGAACTTGTCTCTACATCCAGCCAATTAAACGTGGCTGACTCGTCTATCAAAACATCTCTGCTGATCACTATCTCATTCTTCTTTGGACTATATAGTTTGTATTCCCAAGTTGGATGAAAGCCTACCAGTATATATGCTTCGCTTTTATCTGAAAGCTTCTTTCTCTTCTCGTCTGGTATGTGTTTGAAACTCACTGATCCAAAGATTTTCAAATTATCTGCTGACGGCTTAATCCCGTCCACACCTCTTCTGGAGTGCAATCTGCTAGAGCCTTCGTTGGACATCTATTCAACAAGTAGGCTGGTGTGCAGATAGCATCTCCCAACTAGCTATGTGGTAGATTCTTTCCTTTGAGCAAACACCTTGTGATTTCAACCAGAGTTCTGTTCCTCCTCTTGGCCAAGCCGTTATGTTGAGGCGTGTAAGGAGCTATAACTTTGTGTGTGATCCCCTTTTCATCACAAAACTTGATCATCTCTTCAGAGTTGAATTCTCCACCTCCGTCAGTTATGAGAATCTTTACTTGCAGAGCCGATTGTCGCTCAACCATTGCACAAAATTTTACAAAACATGAGAAGACTTCTTTCTTTTCTTTTAACGAATAAATCCATAACTTCCTAGTCCATTCATCAACAAAGAGTAGGAAATATATATTACCTCCAAGCGTCGTTACTTCAAAAGGACCACAGATGTCTGAATGAACAACCTCGAGTGGTTGTTTGGCACGTTTGGGTGCTACCTTCTTGAACTTCAATCTGATCTGCTTTCCCATAGCGCATCCTGTGCAAATTTTCTTAGGTATATTTATCAGGGGCACACCTTTGACCAGTTCTTTGCTGCTTAATAGACTCAAACTTTTGAGGTTTAAGTGTCTGAACCTGTAGTGCCAGATCCAGCTCTCTTCCTCAACATTTACCAAAGATAAGCATTGTATTGCGGCTGCATTCAGGTTCACCTTGAATGTTCTATTCTTGGCCAGCGGAGCCTTGATCACCAAACGTTTCCTCCTATCAAATACTTCTGTAAGATTCTCGTGCATGGACATGGTATAGCCTTTCTCCTGGAGTTGCCCAAGGCTTAACAAGTTACTCCTCATCGTGGGAATGAATAACACATCGTCCATGTAAGCTACTCCTCCATTCTTGCATGTGATCAACACTCTACCAATCCCTTCTGCCATCACAGTGCTGTCATCCGCAAACCTCACATTGCTTTTCTTTCTCGGATCAAGGTCAACAAGCCACTCTCTTCTTTCGGTCATGTGATTGGAACACCCTGTATCCAAGTACAAGCTCGTTTCATCCTCTACATGACTCGAATCTTTTGACAATAATGACCGCTCGGTTTCTTCATTATTTCTCGTTCGATTTTTGTCAATGATCGTTCGGTCTGGAAATGATACATGTCTGTCAATTCTCGTTTGACTTGATGATTCCTGTCTATCAACTCCCGTTCAGTTTTTAAACAACAACCGATTGTCTTCATCTGTTCGGTTTCTTAACAGCAACCGATTGTCTTCATTCGTTCGTTTCTTAACAACAACTGATCATCTTCATCTGTTCGGTTTCTTAACAACAACCGATTGTCTTCACCTTGATTCGATCGGTTAGAAGAAAACAACCTTTCGGTTGTGCTCATCAAAAGTACACGATCAGATTCAGAATCATTTGTTTCTTGTACAAGATTTGCAGCTTCATCGTTCTTGTTCTTCTTGGAAGACTCGTTGTGCCAGCACTCTGAAGAATAATGCCCATACTTTTTACAAGTGTAGCACTGAACATTTCGTTTGTCTGAGCCCTTTCTTCCTCTTCCTCTCGAGTATCTACCTCCTCTGTTGCTTCCTTCTTTCTGCTCATTTCCATTTTCTGCACCATTCAAATCGGAGGATTTCATGTTTCTTCCTCCGCTGTGTCCGCCACACGATCTCCCTTTGCCTATGCCACAATTCTTCAAGTTTTGTTTACTCCTTGCCTGTAACGCCTGACTCATTCCTTGTGTCACTGTGTTTTCTGTGTTCTTCCTCTCTATCAGTCTTTGTTCGCGTGCTTCGAGTGAATTATGTAACTCCTCTATTTTCATCACTTCCAGATCCTTGCATTCCTCTATCGCAACTACAATGTGATCATATTGCAGTGTTAGGATTCAGAGTATTTTTTCAACTATCTTCTTATCTTTCACAATTTTGTCGCATGCTTTCATGGCATTGACCAAAACCTGGATTCTTCCAATATACTCCATCACCGACTCTTGCTCGCCCATGCAGAGAAGCTCGTACTGTCGTTGAAGAGATAGAAAGCAGATCTTTCTCACCTTGTCGGAGTTTCCATACCCTTCTTGCAGGATATTCCATACTTCTTTGGCTATTGTGGCTTTTGATACTTTCTGAAAAATCGCAGGAAAAATGCACTGGTGCAGCAGCATTCTTGCTTTGCAATCAAGGCATCTATTTTCTTTATACAGCTTCTTCACCTTTTCTGTGTCCTCTTTCAATGGTTCTTGGAGTCCCTTCTTTACCACCTCATCGACTTCTTGAAACCCAAGAATAGCCTCCATCTTCACACACCAGTCATCATAATCTTTGCCATCAAAGGTCGGGAGATTACTATGGATTAATCCAGCCATCACGCCACTCCTTGAACGTCACCTAAATTTCACCAGTTTTCGAAACCTACAACTATGAATACCACTGTGGCAAGGTAGTGATTATGCAGAGAAGAGAGAATGTGAAAAAGTGAGTGGTTTTCTCATTAAACAACAAAAGAGTACATGCAACGTATATAACAGAGAATGAATATGTCAAATTGTAACAATGAAATAATTATGACAATTATAATCATATTCGTAGTATTTCCTTTGTAACCACTAATTTTTCGCATCACATCCTCAACAAATTATCTCAACCACTCACGTTTCCATATATACAAATCAACGAATCATTATATAAAACGCTAAAAGGTTTTTAAAAAAATATATAAATCCTTAAAGATAATTTATAAAAAGTAGAATTAAATATATGATCCTTATTTGAGTAATAATATTCAAATGATGGGTCACCACTTGAGTAATGGAGCTTATTTAAAGTTGATCTCAAACTTATTTAAAGCATGAAATTCCATATCAAAATTCCTTTTTATACTCAAAAATCATAATTTGTACTACAATTCAGAATCTATATATTCGTCATCACCTCAAGCATTCCATCAAAACCATATAATAACATTTCAATCTTATATATGTCCAACATATCTACAATTTACTTTTGTCAGTTTAAAATAAAACAACTCAAACATTCTAAATGAATTTTTCAATTCTAAATTTCTTTTCACAACAAGAACATCATCATCGTTTAAATTCAATTTTATATATATATATATATATATATATATATATATATATATATATATATACACACATATATATCCTAATAATTTTTTCATTAGTCTCAAAATCTAATTTAAGATCAATGCTAATTTCCCTCACTTGAAAACCTTTCTATCATCAAGGAATTTATTTTTGAAAAAAATACTAGAAATATCTTTAACTTTCTTATAAAAGGCTGAACCTCTCATCTGTACCTCAGACATTTCATTTTTAAACTTAATTAATATTTCTTTAAATTTTTCTCTTTCTTTTAAATTCAATCTACATCCCTTTAATACGTTTTGAAATGTATATGGATTTTTGAAATCCGATTCATAGATTTTTTAATTTTCACTTTTAAATTTAAAATTTAATAATAATCTAATTTTAATTTAAAATTTTTATACTATTTAAAATTTAACAATTATTAAAATATAATTTCTATTATTATAATAGTTATATTAAGAAAATAAAAATAAAAACAATTAAAATAAAAAATGTAATAAGGAAAAAATAAAAATTAAAAAATAATCTAATTTAATTATTAAATTATACTAATTATTAAATTAAAATTAAATATTTATTAAATTTGAAATAAAACACAAAATTTTTAAAAAACATTGTTTAAATATTCGATAAACATTTTTTTAAAAATTTTGTTTTTTAATTAAAATTTCATAATTATTTAACTTACTTAAAATTCTAATATTATGTAATATATTTACATATTTTAATAATTATTAAAATATATTATTCATATTACAATACTAATTCTATGAAAAAAATAAAAATAAAATAATTAAAATAAAAATTAGTAATAATAAAATTAAAAAATAATTATATAAAATTTGATTTAATATATTTAAAAATATTAAATTAAATCAAATAATTAATAAATTTTAAATAAAAAGTTAAATTTTGAAAAACTTTGTTTATCGAATACGTTAAAATATGTTACCGGATTTGGATAAACAATTTTTTTTAATTTTGTTTTTTATTTAAATTTTACTAAATATTTAATTTAATTCAAAATTATAATACTACTTAAAATATTTTTAATCATTTTTTTTATTTTTAACTTTTATTATTGTTACTTATATTTTAATTATTTTTATTTTTTTAATATAATTACTATAATAGTAGAAATTATATTTTAATAATTATTAAGATATAAAATTATATTTAATAATATTGAAATTTTAAATTAAATTAGATTATTATTAAATTTTAAATCTAAAAATGAAATTTAAAAAGTTTATAAATTGGATTTCAAAATCCGTACATATTTTAAAATCTAGTAAAGGGGTGTATAGTGACTTTACTAGAGAGAAAAAAAACAAGAAATATTAGTTAATGTTAAAATTGGAATTTTTGAAGGTGTATGGTGTGTGAGGTTGGAGGTCCACGATGAAACATCCTACCTTATTTGGATCTTTTATTTATATTATTTGTAATAGGTTTTTACTTATCACTGACTTAATCATGACTTTATCATACTTTAATATTTGAGACGTCAAATGATTGGTCACATTTATTTTGCATTAAGATGCTTTTAGCCTGATTAATTGTATCATACCTCAACCGATTAATCACTTTTAAGATTGTTAACCAACATAACCAATACCTATAGATTGGTATGTTATTCTTGATTGTCTGACCGATTCAAAGATCATTTTGGGTAAGTTGGAGAGTGATTGTATCCAATTGGTATGTTTTGGTTTCAATTTGAATAAAGATGTGAAAAATATTGATTATTTTTTATTGAAATATTAAAATAAGTATGAGTGTAAAAAAATGTGAAAATAATTTTGGAATGAACTGGATTTGTGATTTATTGGAAAGAATAATTGTATCACTATCCTACACATTAATGTTTATATACCTATATTTAGAGGATTTTATTTTATAAGTATCTTATTTGAAACTTTATTTTAATATGATGTTAATCCAACAATTAAATAAGGTTTAATATTTATGTATTTGAACAAATATATATTAATAAATTGAGTTAGATTTAAAATTCATTTATTAATAAATTAACAAAAATATAATGTGTAATTCATTCAGCAAGAATCTACCTTAACATCTTTCGAACATGAACATAAAAATACGTTTTCATCTTCCCATCATCTTTCACATTCAACACATCACCTTTCACATTCTCTCTATTTTTTTTTTCTATGACACTGATTAATGTGATAAAAGAAAAGTGAATAAAATCGATAAACATTTGAATAGGTAAAAAAAGAAATTGTTTTGTTTGGAAACACAATTACATATAAACTTTATCCATTTAAATAATTATAATAACATGAAGCATTGTTTTCCTAAAGAAACTAGCCAACCTTCATCCACATTGGGTCTCATGTTTCCCCGGCCTAATTTAGGGTCTTTTGGGCCTAAAGCAATTCACAATTATAATTGTTTCTTCCTGTACCCCCATGATTCCTATCTTTACTCCAACAGTTTTAAAATGATATTTTACTATTTGTAAAAGTGATTTTTGAATTATTTGTTTCTGAAAATATTTAAATAACATAATTTTAGAGATAAAAAATATTAGCCATTATAGCGATTAATTTATATACCAATTTATAAACTAAAAATTATAAGTATATAAAAGAGTCTCTATTATGAATAAAAAATTATAATTTGTTTGTGAAATATACTCTAAATTGGTCTCTTTAACATATACTATAAGACTTTTGCTACCAAAAAAATTTGTGTTTAAATTTATCTCTATTAAAAATAAAAAATTATAATTAATTTGTGAATTAGACGTTATATTGTTAAATTAACTATAAAAGAAATTAGACACTAAATTAATTTAAACACTAATTTCTTTTGGTATCCAGAATCTTACTAGCTAATGTTAAAGAATAAATTAGAATCTAATTCACAAATTAATTATGATTTTTTATTCATAATAAAAAATATTTTGGATACTAATAAATTTTTTGTTTATAAATTGGTATTTAAATTAGTCATTATAAACCAAAACTATTGTTTTGTCTCTAAAATTGATTGTTATTTAAGAATTTTCTTATAGTTTCGAAGTTGTTTGTATTAAATTGTTTGATGCATAGTATAACCTATTATGTTAATCTCCATTTTTCTTGTTACATTCTCTCTTCAAAAATCATTCCAACTAAAAATAATATTATATGATTTGGGGTAATATAATTTTAGTTTAATATAAGAATTAAAACTAAACTAAGTTTTATGATTTTGTTTTAATTATCAATGTTATTCATTTTGTAATTGTACTGCTTGATTAGCTATATATTTGATGGTTAACTATTAGTTAGGTGAATGGACAAACTATACCACCCGGACAGTCATGAAGTTTGACCAATTATCAACTGTCAGAGCAATTAATTCTAATGTTGGACAACTTGATGTAAAATATGATTACTACCAATTGGACTCTAAGTAGACCATTTCTATTAAAAAACTCACTCCAAAATCTATAAACATAGGTTTAAGGTAAGAAGGTAGTTGATTGTATTTGTTGTACGATAAATATTTGAACTGTCAAATGTTAAATTCAAGTGTTCTCCAAACGTTTGGATTGGAGCAAAAGAGAGCTTTGTGATCCATTAAACTACTTTCTAAATGTTGGAGGTTGACCTCGACCCTACATTCCGAAAACCATCATTCACTAAACATTTTATGATAAAAAAATATCAAATAAAGAGATTTATTATAAGTTTTTATACATAATGGTTATATTTATATTTTTTTTACCTTATATTTCTAAACAAATTAAATAATATAAGAATAATTACATTGTTATTATGTGTTCTTTTATTGTTAGAAAAAAATAATTTGTATGTTTAGTTAAATTTCAATCTTTCATAATTTTTGAAGCTTTTCCATTAAGTCTTTATTAATTTTTGTTTTTAATTAAATATTTAAATTTTTTATATATTTCAATTAAGTCTTTTATGTTATTTAATTTTTTTGTTAACTAGGTTAGATAATAAGAATGTTTTTGACAATAGTGTTGATAGGAACAATTTCTTGATCAATTGAAAGTCATCAAAAACAAAATAATCTCATTATCTAATATATTTTTAATAAGAGAAATAAAACTCGTCATGTTACATTAACTACGATATCATATTAGTGTAGGAAATGATTTTATATCCGTTAAAAAATATTTCCTATATCAATTTTAAAACTGGTATAAATACAAACGATATAAATGATATTATTTTTTATATCGGTTAAAATCATAACTGATATGTTAAAATAAAATATATGAATTACTATTTTTCGATGGATAATATGTGTTAAATGAAAAAAGTATTGCAGAAATAGTGTAAATAAATGTGAAAAAAGAATATATAAAAAAGGTAACAATATAATGAAAAAATAAAAGATAAATTAGAAGTATATAATTAATTTGTAGTGGATGGATAATTTACCTTGGTTTTTTTTCTTTTTGTTCACTATTACACATGTAGATAGTAATTACCAAATTTAAAATACAATTAAGAGAGAAAAAAAATATTAAATATATACTTCAAATAAAAAATTCTCATAATATATTATAAAAATTATCATTAAAAGTACCGTAAAAATTTGGTATGTGAGATGTAGTTATTTAGAATAAAATGGAATAGTTTATAGTATGCAGACAGAGTATACAAAGCACGCCAGAACTGCTGGCTAGCGGCGGCATGCCTTTCACTCCTACCTTTCACAATCAATTTCACGGTTAACTCTTTCCAAGTTAATGTTATTATACCCCTTAATTCATATATGTATTTAAATATGTTTTTATTTTAAAATAGATTTCTTTATTTATTTGAACTACTTCAACTTCATCATGTAATATTTCAAAATATAATATAAAACTATATAATAGTTATCACATATTTAATAAAACAAGAATAATTAACAAAACAAAAGTTTAAAATTATTTACAGCCATTTAATATGGCCATAAAACTAACTTTATATATATTACAACTTAACAAAACTATATACATATCTAAAATATAAGAAGATTACATATATGTTGATCCTTTGTTCCACAGTCAACTCATCACCCTCTGTTCACACTCACAAGATAATCATAGTTAAGAATAACGCACAAGAACATAAGCAAATCACAAATAAAAAGGGTAAGCTAACAAAATAACAATTTCATAATATATTTAAACATTCTAAACATTTCACTCATGATACATATATCACACCAAACCAACCAAACACTTTATGCATGACAATACTTTGACTTGACTATCAGAATTAATATGAATATCAAGTTATGACAGTTCGTACACTTGTTGTGGTGAAACAACTGGCCCACTCTAAGCTACCACACAAGGTTAGTCTGTTATCACTCACCTTAACCAAGGTAAAGCTCCTAGACTAGGACCTTCTACTATTCTCACGACATGCCTCACCTCTCTCTACTTGAGAATGGATTAATATTAAAATGTCAGGATTAACCCCAAGACTAAGCTTCATATATTCATACTTACAACACATGACAACCATCCATAAGAAGTTCCTCCTTGGAACGCTTTTACACCACTTTCATTAACGATTTGATCATCTCATAATACTTTGCATGCAACATATGAAATTGATAATAAAATTGTTTAGGATCATAAAAGAACAATGAAAAACATAGATCATATGCGTACAAGTGAATTTGGTTTAGATTGGTCAAAATTTCACATTACTAGTAGTAATAATCGATTAAATTGGTAATTAAACATGTTAAGGCAAGTCAAAATTCACATAAAGCAAAACAAGGGCAAAACTGCCTATTTTAATCGATTATGTCACTAACATAATCGATTAGACTAAAGTGTTTGGTTTAATAAATTAAGATAGTGTCATAAAGATTAGGCTAAAGTGTTTGTTTTAATTTATTAAGTTAGTGTCATAATCGATTCAACATAAACTATTTCATAATCAATTAGTATGACTTTGAACAATTTCCACACAACTTTAATTGAATCCCTAGGTCCTATGGACACGGAGAAACCTAAAAGAAGTACCTTTAACTCAAATTGACCACTTTAAACCATCTTACTACCTTAAACCATACGAAACTCAATTATATCTCTTGTAACACTCAAATTCTCCAAATAATGGCGAACAAATCCTAATGGACTTAACAATAGACTTCCAATCATCACAAATAGTCCAGAACATCTAATTCAAAATTTTACATGTCAAACCCCTAAATCTAGACAAAAACCAAGTCAACTTCACCCATGAACCATCAAATACTATTGTATCAGTTTTATACCATTCTCTCAACCCAAACCAGTTGTAAATCACACCAAAGGAAGACCTATACATGCAATTGCATACCATATTCATTTTCATTATCTTTTTACTTATTAGAACCTCCAAAACACCTTTGAAATACCATTATGACTTCACCATAATAACTACCATTATTACTACATCGCATACCAATTAATTCTCATCATAAATAAGTCACTAAGGATCACATAAACTGTTCTAAACCACAAATTTTAACTTTATACAGGAATTTAGAAAAGCATCCCTTAAACCTCTAATTTTAGACCAAAAACCCACTTTTTTCCTATATACTTAGCACCATTCAAAAATCTTCAACAATTTCAAACAACATATAATACAACCAAAGTACCTTTAAGAACATCATCATCATTAACTCATGAATTACAATTTGTTTAACAAGTAAACTTGAATTAAAGTAGCTTCCTTTACCTCACAATTTTTCTATCAAGAATTACACACTCGTTGCTTCTGACTCAAGGAATGATAAATACACCTACGAAACACTGAAAAGAGATCAAGGAGAGTCTTTAAGACCTCTGATGAACAATGAAAAGGAAAGTTCAAATTACACATACGGTGAAATATTCAAGCATGGACTTAAATTAAGAACGAAGAGCAAAAAGGAGTTAAAACTTACTTGTTCTTTTGTAGAAACTGATTGGATGGATAGTTAGACTTTGACATAGTTGTAGTCTAGACACCTCCTGATATCAAACAGATGATCGAGGAGTTAGAACTCTTAGAGAGACGGTAAAGAATTCAAGAGAATAATGTTTAGAGAGAAATTGAGTGTTTTAAATATTAAGACGAGTTTAAGAACTTCTATTTATCTAATCAACTTAGTTTTAAATTCTGTAATACTTGATCTTATTATTTTAAAACATCAATCAACTCTAATATTTTATTTTCTAAATTTTTATAATATTAAAATAAAGATTTTAGATCAACTGTTATTTCTTAGATAAAAAATTAAAAGAGACTGAGAATTTCAAACTGCTTTTGCCATATCAAAATTTAAGTAAGGATTGAAAGTATAAAAGTTTAATAACTAGAGTTTTTATTAATAACTAGAGTTTTTATTTATTGATAAAATTAGTTGTTTGTAATTGGCGATAACATTTGTTAATATAATTGAATATAATTGATGAGTAATTTACAATATTCTTTACACATAAATATCGTTAAAATAGATATTAAAACATTTTGACTATGTGAAAATAAAATTAATAGGTAATTAAATTTTTTAAAAATTCATCACTAAATTTGTTCATAACAAATATTTTATTTAAAACATTAGACAATTGAATTTTTGAAAATCTATTAGTAATATTTTTTTAAATTTGTCAATAATTGTATTTTCTTACAATTTATCAATAATTCTATTAGTACATCCATCAATAAAGTCAACATCAATTTTCTTTTAAATATGATAAAATATTTGTCATAAATTAATCAAAGTGTGTGAGAAGAAGAGAATAAGAGAAGAAGAAGGAATTGGATGAGAAGGAAGAAGAATAGCAAGGGGAGAGGAAGAGAAGGTGGGGTGATGACAACCGTGGAGGCTATAGGAGCAGTGATGGAGATGATGGTAGCCAGTGATGGTGGTGGAGGAAGAGGAGAAGAAGGAAAATGGTAGGATGACGATGACAAGGAAGAACAATGATATTAATGATTAGGAAAAACATAAGGAAGAGGAGAAAGAGGAGAAGAAGAAGAAGGAAAAAGAAGACTATATTTTGATATTTATCAACGACCGTATTATCGATAGATAACTACCAACAAATATTTACTTAATAATAATTTTTATTTATCAATGAATTTTAGTGATTACTAACAAATTTTATTTGTTAGTAATTCTAATTTTTTCATGTGTAGTAAGACTTTTTGTCTACACTAACTTTTAGTAAAATAAAAATTGTTAGCATAAATCTGAAGAGAAGTTTTGATGATGTCTCAAAAAGTCTTAAGTGTCCTTGTTGCAAGAAGATCTTCATGAAGACTTGCCTTGTGTTAAAGCTTTTGTAATTTAGTAGATTTATGTATAAGATGTGGTATATATTTGATTCTATGTATTGTTTGCCTTAGGTTGCGCTAAAATGCATTTTGAATAAGAAAACCTCATTTTATACTCAAGATAATCGATTATCAAATTATAATAATTGATTATCAGTAATCAATTATGACTTTCCATAATTGATTATCACGAGCAATTGTAAGAATTTTTAAGCAAGTTTTTTTACCATTGTGCATTCATTAAATGCATAATCAATTACTATAATTGGATAATTCATTATCACACATTAATTAGTTCACAACGGATTTTTGGAGGTATCGTTGAGTGAGACCTCTATAAATTATATTGGGACTCTCATTCTAAAATATGAAATACAACATACGAAATAAGTATATTTCGAAATTCTTATCTGTAGTGTGCGGTGATAAGTGTTCTAGGGTTTGATGAACCCTTGTGTAGTGGCTTTGAGAACTTGACGTGTTGGCATAGAGTAAGAACTTTCACGAGGAGTGTGATTGAGTGTTGTTGTTCTTGCTGAGTTGAAAGTCTGTCATCCTTTGTGAAGATTCAAAGGAGGTGTTCATCCTTCGTGAAACATTCAGAGGGGGTTTTCATCCCTTGTGGGCTATAGGGAAATTGAGTTTCATCTCTTAAGGTAACAAGAGAGGTGTTCTAATCTTCCACTTGTTTATTTTCTTTGTGATTGTAACAATTTCTTGGTTTGTGCTAGTGAAGCATTAATTCTCAATTGAGATTAACAACTGGATGTAGGATCTGAACCAGGATAAAAATTACCTATGCATATTTCTCTCTTCCTTACTCGGTTAATTTGTTTAAATTGTTTTAAGGAATTTATAATTCCGTGAGAAAATTAGTAAAAGAACGATCTGTGATAAGAAACCAATTCACCCCCCTCTTGGTTTGTTGAATGCGTTAACCTTGTCGCTGCACTGCTCTCACAATTGGTATCAGAGCTTGCTTTGCTAGTAATTCAAAATGACGGAGCAATTTCAAACCTTTGTTGAGGGTGCCCCTATCAATAAACCTCCCTTGTTTATTGGAGAAAACTATGCTTTTTCGAAAGTGAGAATGCAAATTTTCATGGAATCTATTGATAGTGAGATTTGGGAAACTGTCACAAATGGTCCTTTGGTTCCTACTGTGTTTATTAACAATTTGTAAGAATCCAAACTACGAAAACAATGGAATGTTGATGATAGAAGAAGATCCCAAAAGGACGTAAGAGCTCGTAACATAATATCATCTGCTTTAACTATTGATGAATTTTACAACATCTCAACCTGTAAGACTGCTCAAGAGATGTGGGAGATGTTGAGAGTCACCCATTGAAAGAACTGATGATGCTAGGATAGCTAGAAGAAATACTCTAATCCAAGAGTATGAGATGTTCCGCATGAACCAGGGATAAACTATTATATATGTTCAGAAGAGCTTCACGCATATAGTGAATCATCTCATTAGATTAGGTAAGTCATTTGATAACGATGAATTAAATATAAAAATTCTTAAATTTTTGGACAAGACTTGGCAACCAAAGGTGACTACCATTAGTGAGTCACAAAATCTCAACACTAGATTGTTAATGACTTAATTGTTTGGTAAGTTGAGAGAACATGAACTAGATCTCGGGAGATTGAATGAGGATAAAGAGAAAGGCAAAAAAAACACTCTGGCGTTCAAATCTGAGATTGATAAAAGCAAACATCTTAATGAAGAAGAAGACTCTGAAGAAGATGAAGAAAATATGGATCTCTTCATTAAGAAATTTAACAAGCTCATGAAGTCCAAGGGTAAAAGAAGATTTAAAAATGGGAAGAAGAAAAACAAGGAATCATCGCTAAACTATCATTGTTATGGTTGCAAAGAAAAAGGACACATGAAGGCAGATTGTCCAAACCCAAATAAGGGTAAAGAAAGAGGCCAAAAGAAATTCTTCAAGAAAAAGAAGGCATATATTGCTTGGGAAGAAGACAATGAATCAACAACAAGCTTAAGCGACTCTGATGAGTAAGCCGACATATGTTTGATGGCTGATGACATCTCTGAAAATCAAGTAAGTATCTATAGCGATTCCTAAAATTCAGATTATAGTGAGAGTGAATTTCTTGACACATATAAGGAATTATTATTTGAATAAGAGAAATTAGATAATGCTCATAAGAAATTAAAAAAGGAATTTAAAGAATTAAAATCAAATTATGAAAATATTCTTAAAGAAAATAAAGATTTTAAAAATAAAATTTTCTTTTATGAGAAAGGTAAATATACTAGTGAAGAATGTATTTTATGTTCAAACAAAAAAAAAGCCTCTTGATAAAACAACAAAAGTAGTAATAATTTAAAAATAAAAAAGGTTGTTAAACATGTTCCTAAAAATAATTCTAATTATGGTAATAAAATTAAAAATGTTCCTAAATATAATTATAATTATCATGATTATAATTATAAAAATAAAATATGTTCCTAATTATAATCAAAATAATTATTATGATTATATTTATAATTATAATTATAAAAATAAAAATAAAACAGAGAGAACTCGTAGAGATTGGGTAAAAGAAGAAACTACTTATAGGTGACTAAATGTTGCTACATGTTTTTATTGCATGAAAAAAGGTCATACATCAAATAAATGTAGAATAAAACATTATGGTGTTCCAAATGGAATATATGCATGGATTCCCATTTTAAAATAACTTGTTTCTAATTTTAAAGGACCCAAATAAGTATTTTTGGGTACCAAACTATTATTTTTCTATTTTGGCAGGTTATTTCAAAATTAAGGAAAAAGGTTTTGGGTGTGCACCAAAACTTGGTAAAGTATGGTTTGCCAAATTAAGGGGGAGTTTTAAAATAAAAAGAAAAATTTGATAATTATTTCTCTTTTTTCCTTAAGATATCAAATATAGGGACACTTTAATTTTTTTTAAGTTACTCAATAACAAGGAGTACTTCTTTACACACTTTTTCTTTATTTATTATGATTTTTAAATTTCTTGTATTTACTATGTTTTGAATTATGCCTCTTGTTATTAAAAATTATGATAACTATTATTTATTTGCTTTGCCTTTTGTTTTTTTCTTATATTAAGGGAGAGTTTTATATTAACGAGGAGAAATTATTTAATCATACATAACTCTTTTTAATAATGATAAAAAAAAAGGAGAAATAGTTTAAAGACTTAATTATATTTATCTCTTGTCTACTAATATATTTTCTTTAAGTTATATATGAGTTACACATTAGTATAGGTAACAAAAGACTTTAAATCAAAGTACATCAAAGATTTTTTGATCATCATAAAAAAGGGAAAGATTGTTAGCATAAAGCTGAAGCGAAAAAATTTTGATGGTGTCTCAAAAAGTTTCAAGTCCTCTTGTTTGAAGAAGATCTTCATGCAGACTTGTCTTGTGTTAAAGATTTTGTAATTTAGTAGATTTATGTATAGGATATGGTTTATCTTTGATTCTATATATTGTTTGCCTTAGGTTGTGTCAAAATGCATTTTGAATAAGAAAACGTCATTTTTTTTATGGTCAAGATAATCGATTATCAATAATCAATTATGACTTGCCATAATTGATTATCACGAGCAATTATGAAAATTTTTAAGGAAGTTTTTTACCGTTGTTCATTCATTAAATGCATAATCAATTACCATAATTGGATAATTGATTATCACACGTTAATTAGTTGACAACGGATTTTTGGAGGTATAATTGAGTGAGATCTCTATAAATTATATCCGGGCTCTCATTCTAAAATACGAAATACAACATACGAAATAAGTATATTTCAAAATTCTTACCTGCAGTGTGCGGTGATAAGTGTTCTAGGGTTTGCTGAACTCTTATGTTGTGGCTTTAAGAACTTGGTGTGTTGGCATAGAGCGAGAACTTTCACGGGGAGTGTAATTGAGTATTGTTGTTGTTGCTAAGTTGAAAGCATGTCATCCTTTGTGAAGATTCAAACGAGATGTTCATCCTTCGTAAAGCATTTGGAGGAGGTGTTCATCCCTTATAAGCTACAGGGGAATTGAGTTTCATCTCTTGGTGTAACGAGAGAGGTTTTCTAACCTTCAACTTGTTTATTTTCCTTGTGATTGTAACAATTTGTTGGTTTTTACTAGTGAAGCGTTAATTCTCGATTGAGATTAACAACTGGATGCAACTGGATGCAAGATCTTTGTGATCCGAACCAGGATAAAAATTACATATGCAATTTTCTCTCTTCGTTACTCTTTTAATTTGTTTAAATTGTTTTAAGAAATTTATATTTACGTGAGAAAATTATTAAAAGAACGATTTGCGATAAGAAACCAATTCACCCCCTCTTGGTTTGTTGAACACGTTAACCATTTCGCTACATCGCTTTGACAAAAATTATAAAATATACTCATCTTAAAGTGAGTGAAATTTAAAATAAACATCAATTTCATATTTAAAACATCAAATGATAATAATATATATCAAATATAATGAAAATTGTACAAATTAGAGCCATGCTAAAAATTATTTTTTTATTTAGTGTGTGCCTTTAACACCTCCACGTTTGTTTTTGGGAAAAATATAAATATTTGTAGTAAGTAGAAACAAAGAGAAGGGTTGGAGAAGTTAAGAATTTAATGGATTAATATCATTCCACATCTGTTATTATTTCTTATTTGTATTTTTTGCTTAGCTCATATTTCTTCTATTATAAATAAAAGCTCATATGTGTATATTCAACACAAGGGAGATTAATCTCATATGTTACCAATGTGAAAGCATTGTTGCTTTGAAGTAATTTTGATGATGATGAAAGTGAAGACTTGAAGAACTTTTTGTAAATGTTAAGAACATTCAATGTAGAAACAATTTGTATAGGAATCATTTTACTTTTGTAAGTACTTAGAAGGTTTCTTAATTTAGTGATTTATTGCGGCAATAATCGCTTATCACAAGAAGAAGTACAAAATGGTTTGTCACAACAATAATTGATTATCATAGGGGATAATCGATTATTACTACAGTTTTTTATATTGTCCAGGGTTCGACAATAATCAATTATCACTAAGGATAATGAATTATCACGTTTTTCAAAAACCCATAACGACCTGAAATAATCGATTATCACTTTTAATAATCGATTATTAAATGCAATTGGAAGCTACCTTTTCAGTTTCTGACCCTACACGAACTCTTAGAAAGCAAATTTTTATTTGAGAGTATTAGAGTTGTGTGCCTAAGGGAAACTCTTTGTGTGTGAAAAGGTAACTAAGCCATTTTGAGAATACAAATTTCTTCTTAGGAAGTTCTCAAATGTTAGAGTGTTCAAATAAAGTCTTGTGAATAAGAGAAGTTTGAGTTTAGTGCGTCTAAAGTCGAAGCGGTTATCTTCAAACTGATATAGCAAGGTTCTTCCATCGTGTGTTGAAGGAAGGTGTTTTCTGTTTCTTATTATTTGTATAATATGTTTGTAATCTGAAACAATATTTTTAATGGAAAAGATTAATCATTGTTTATAGTAATTAACGACTGGACATAAAATCTTTTGATTCGAACTAGGATGAAATAAATTGGGTTGATTTTCTTTGACTCTATAACTTTAGCACTTAAATATTTCGATGAAAGTTCTAAAAGAAAATCATAATTTTTAAAAGAATCAATTCACCCCTCCCCTCTTGGTTATTGACCTTAACACACTCTCTAAAACCATTTCGTTGCGCAACCAATCTCAACATCATACATAATTTTCACTATATTCAACATAATATCTAGAGCATAAGGTTGTTTTGAGAAAAAAAAACATTATGTTGTCTTTGCCACTACATTTGTTGTTATCGGCGACGACATTTATCAGAGTTTTACTTTCGATCGACGATTACACGATTTTGATCATATTGGTCAGGCGATCACCATGCCATTAACGAGTCTTCATTGGAGCTCTTATGTACTTTTAGGGCCTTTTAAAGTTGTGGATCTCTCTCATTTTCGTTATGCATGGTGGTATGTCTCGCAGCAATTCAAAGCGTTGAGGTAGCTTTTTTTCCTCTTTCAGGTTCATCGTGCATGGTTGTACGTCCTGTCTCCTTTCATGTAACTATTTAGAACATCGAGGTTGATTTTTTTCTCTTTCAAGTGCATTGATTGGAGAATCTTGGATTTTTAAGGTTTTTCTTTCCTATTTATCATGGCTTTTTCCGCTGTTGTCTCTTTTGAACTCTCTTCTACCACCATTGAGTTTAACCCTTTCATATATGGTTTTTCTCCCGTGGAAAAGATGGTTTTTGTTATTTTATTTATAGTTGTGGTTGCTCTTCAACAATGACCTGTTTATCCACTTGATGTCAACAATGCATTCTCAATGACGATTTGCAAGAAGATATTTACATGGAGTAACCTCATAGATTTATTTTTAATGGGAGTCTTCTGGGTTGGTATTTCATCTTCTATGTTGTCTTCACAAATCATTAACAATTTAGTGTTACTCGAGTGCAGAAATAGATATTTTCACTATATCATTGTTGATTATATTAGTAATAAGCTTGATATATACGATTTGTATGCACCAGATTGAGGGGAAGTGTTAGATATATTATCTTTATCTTTTATTAGTTATTTTGTTTTCATTTCTTATTTTGTATTTTGGGATTAGTTCAATGATTGTATTTTATAGAAAAAATAGTTAAAAAGATGTCGCAATTGTGAATTTTCACATCACAAGGTAAAAATCAAGGCCATAATCCTATAATATCAAACCGAACTAAAATCTCGTTATGATTCCTCTATTTGCACTAGTGTAATTTAATTTGGTAATTTAAGGAAGAGATCACTTAGAAGTTGATACAAAAATTTCATAAAGGAGTTTAATAAGTTGTTAAAACCTTAAGACTCTCATAATAAACACTTGTTACAATACAATTTGAAGGGTCTCTTGTAATTATAATTAATAATAAAAGAAATTATATCATTGTTGATTCGTCAAGGAATGACATTGACTCAATAAGCAAATGATGTAATTTGTAAGTTGATGATATTCTTCCTCATAACCCTTCGAAAGGTCTTTGAGGGGTTATCATTTTACATAGTGTCTTCCCCTCTCATATGATGAAAGTCATGGTAAAAGCTTCCTTCGGATGTTTTTGTGATTTATGTGATAACATCCAAGATTGTTATTATCATACAAGCACTCAAAACTTTCATTGACTTAGAAATCTCATTAGGCTAAAAACACTTTGTTATAAATGAATACTGATGTTACTATATTTAAAATACTTTCTTTTTTCACTAATTTTAAATTTTAAATTGTTGTTTATGTACAAGCATAGAATAAAGTTTCATGTAGAAAAGAAGAAACAATCATAATCAATTATCTTATGATAATGTTGTCGAAGGTTGTGGTATGAGTATTAGTAAAAACTCAATGAAAGTGTCATGGGATACCATTAGGTAGGAATAATGATCTCCCATTATACACATATTTGATATGTTGGAGACAACATCAAACGATCAAGAACTAAATATATTCATCAATTATGATGTTACTTTCTTAAGAATCTTATCATCACATGTGTGAGGGTATTGATTAAACTTTACATAACTTAAGTATATCTTTGGATAATGTGTGAATGTGAAGGAACATGACATATGACTTTTTAGACTCTGAACTAATTCACCCAATAAACAATATATAATAAAGTAGACTTATAATAACTTAAGTATACATGAATAAGAGAAGTTTGAGTTTAGTGCGTCTAAAGTCGAAGCGGTTATCTTCAAACTGATATAGCAAGGTTCTTCCATCGTGTGTTGAAGGAAGGTGTTTTCTGTTTCTTATTATTTGTATAATATGTTTGTAATCTGAAACAATATTTTTAATGGAAAAGATTAATCATTGTTTATAGTAATTAACGACTGGACATAAAATCTTTTGATTCGAACTAGGATGAAATAAATTGGGTTGATTTTCTTTGACTCTATAACTTTAGCACTTAAATATTTCGATGAAAGTTCTAAAAGAAAATCATAATTTTTAAAAGAACCAATTCACCCCTCCCCTCTTGGTTATTGACCTTAACACACTCTCTAAAACCATTTCGTTGCGCAACCAATCTCAACATCATACATAATTTTCACTATATTCAACATAATATCTAGAGCATAAGGTTGTTTTGAGAAAAAAAAAATTATGTTGTCTTTGCCACTACATTTGTTGTTATCGGCGACGACATCTATCAGAGTTTTACTTTCGATCGACGATTACACGATTTTGATCATATTGGTCAGGCGATCACCATGCCATTAACGAGTCTTCATTGGAGCTCTCATGTACTTTTAGGGCCTTTTAAAGTTGTGGATCTCTCTCATTTTCGTTATGCATGGTGGTATGTCTCGCAGCAATTCAAAGCGTTGAGGTAGCTTTTTTTCCTCTTTCAGGTTCATCGTGCATGGTTGTACGTCCTGTCTCCTTTCATGTAACTATCTAGAACATCGAGGTTGATTTTTTTCTCTTTCAAGTGCATTGATTGGAGAATCTTGGATTTTTAAGGTTTTTCTTTCCTATTTATCATGGCTTTTTCCGCTGTTGTCTCTTTTGAACTCTCTTCTACCACCATTGAGTTTAACCCTTTCATATATGGTTTTTCTCCCGTGGAAAAGATGGTTTTTGTTATTTTATTTATAGTTGTGGTTGCTCTTCAACAATGACCTGTTTATCCACTTGATGTCAACAATGCATTCTCAATGACGATTTGCAAGAAGATATTTACATGGAGTAACCTCATAGATTTATTTTTAATGGGAGTCTTCTGGGTTGGTATTTCATCTTCTATGTTGTCTTCACAAATCATTAACAATTTAGTGTTACTCGAGTGCAGAAATAGATATTTTCACTATATCATTGTTGATTATATTAGTAATAAGCTTGATATATACGATTTGTATGCACCAGATTGAGGGGAAGTGTTAGATATATTATCTTTATCTTTTATTAGTTATTTTGTTTTCATTTCTTATTTTGTATTTTGGGATTAGTTCAATGATTGTATTTTATAGAAAAAATAGTTAAAAAGATGTCGCAATTGTGAATTTTCACATCACAAGGTAAAAATCAAGGCCATAATCCTATAATATCAAACCGAACTAAAATCTCGTTATGATTCCTCTATTTGCACTAGTGTAATTTAATTTGGTAATTTAAGGAAGAGATCACTTAGAAGTTGATACAAAAATTTCATAAAGGAGTTTAATAAGTTGTTAAAACCTTAAGACTCTCATAATAAACACTTGTTACAATACAATTTGAAGGGTCTCTTGTAATTATAATTAATAATAAAAGAAATTATATCATTGTTGATTCGTCAAGGAATGACATTGACTCAATAAGCAAATGATGTAATTTGTAAGTTGATGATATTCTTCCTCATAACCCTTCGAAAGGTCTTTGAGGGGTTATCATTTTACATAGTGTCTTCCCCTCTCATATGATGAAAGTCATGGTAAAAGCTTCCTTCGGATGTTTTTGTGATTTATGTGATAACATCCAAGATTGTTATTATCATACAAGCACTCAAAACTTTCATTGACTTAGAAATCTCATTAGGCTAAAAACACTTTGTTATAAATGAATACTGATGTTACTATATTTAAAATACTTTCTTTTTTCACTAATTTTAAATTTTAAATTGTTGTTTATGTACAAGCATAGAATAAAGTTTCATGTAGAAAAGAAGAAACAATCATAATCAATTATCTTATGATAATGTTGTCGAAGGTTGTGGTATGAGTATTAGTAAAAACTCAATGAAAGTGTCATGGGATACCATTAGGTAGGAATAATGATCTCCCATTATACACATATTTGATATGTTGGAGACAACATCAAACGATCAAGAACTAAATATATTCATCAATTATGATGTTACTTTCTTAAGAATCTTATCATCACATGTGTGAGGGTATTGATTAAACTTTACATAACTTAAGTATATCTTTGGATAATGTGTGAATGTGAAGGAACATGACATATGACTTTTTAGACTCTGAACTAATTCACCCAATAAACAATATATAATAAAGTAGACTTATAATAACTTAAGTATACATGAATAAGAGAAGTTTGAGTTTAGTGCGTCTAAAGTCGAAGCGGTTATCTTCAAACTGATATAGCAAGGTTCTTCCATCGTGTGTTGAAGGAAGGTGTTTTCTGTTTCTTATTATTTGTATAATATGTTTGTAATCTGAAACAATATTTTTAATGGAAAAGATTAATCATTGTTTATAGTAATTAACGACTGGACATAAAATCTTTTGATTCGAACTAGGATGAAATAAATTGGGTTGATTTTCTTTGACTCTATAACTTTAGCACTTAAATATTTCGATGAAAGTTCTAAAAGAAAATCATAATTTTTAAAAGAACCAATTCACCCCTCCCCTCTTGGTTATTGACCTTAACACACTCTCTAAAACCATTTCGTTGCGCAACCAATCTCAACATCATACATAATTTTCACTATATTCAACATAATATCTAGAGCATAAGGTTGTTTTGAGAAAAAAAAAATTATGTTGTCTTTGCCACTACATTTGTTGTTATCGGCGACGACATCTATCAGAGTTTTACTTTCGATCGACGATTACACGATTTTGATCATATTGGTCAGGCGATCACCATGCCATTAACGAGTCTTCATTGGAGCTCTCATGTACTTTTAGGGCCTTTTAAAGTTGTGGATCTCTCTCATTTTCGTTATGCATGGTGGTATGTCTCGCAGCAATTCAAAGCGTTGAGGTAGCTTTTTTTCCTCTTTCAGGTTCATCGTGCATGGTTGTACGTCCTGTCTCCTTTCATGTAACTATCTAGAACATCGAGGTTGATTTTTTTCTCTTTCAAGTGCATTGATTGGAGAATCTTGGATTTTTAAGGTTTTTCTTTCCTATTTATCATGGCTTTTTCCGCTGTTGTCTCTTTTGAACTCTCTTCTACCACCATTGAGTTTAACCCTTTCATATATGGTTTTTCTCCCGTGGAAAAGATGGTTTTTGTTATTTTATTTATAGTTGTGGTTGCTCTTCAACAATGACCTGTTTATCCACTTGATGTCAACAATGCATTCTCAATGACGATTTGCAAGAAGATATTTACATGGAGTAACCTCATAGATTTATTTTTAATGGGAGTCTTCTGGGTTGGTATTTCATCTTCTATGTTGTCTTCACAAATCATTAACAATTTAGTGTTACTCGAGTGCAGAAATAGATATTTTCACTATATCATTGTTGATTATATTAGTAATAAGCTTGATATATACGATTTGTATGCACCAGATTGAGGGGAAGTGTTAGATATATTATCTTTATCTTTTATTAGTTATTTTGTTTTCATTTCTTATTTTGTATTTTGGGATTAGTTCAATGATTGTATTTTATAGAAAAAATAGTTAAAAAGATGTCGCAATTGTGAATTTTCACATCACAAGGTAAAAATCAAGGCCATAATCCTATAATATCAAACCGAACTAAAATCTCGTTATGATTCCTCTATTTGCACTAGTGTAATTTAATTTGGTAATTTAAGGAAGAGATCACTTAGAAGTTGATACAAAAATTTCATAAAGGAGTTTAATAAGTTGTTAAAACCTTAAGACTCTCATAATAAACACTTGTTACAATACAATTTGAAGGGTCTCTTGTAATTATAATTAATAATAAAAGAAATTATATCATTGTTGATTCGTCAAGGAATGACATTGACTCAATAAGCAAATGATGTAATTTGTAAGTTGATGATATTCTTCCTCATAACCCTTCGAAAGGTCTTTGAGGGGTTATCATTTTACATAGTGTCTTCCCCTCTCATATGATGAAAGTCATGGTAAAAGCTTCCTTCGGATGTTTTTGTGATTTATGTGATAACATCCAAGATTGTTATTATCATACAAGCACTCAAAACTTTCATTGACTTAGAAATCTCATTAGGCTAAAAACACTTTGTTATAAATGAATACTGATGTTACTATATTTAAAATACTTTCTTTTTTCACTAATTTTAAATTTTAAATTGTTGTTTATGTACAAGCATAGAATAAAGTTTCATGTAGAAAAGAAGAAACAATCATAATCAATTATCTTATGATAATGTTGTCGAAGGTTGTGGTATGAGTATTAGTAAAAACTCAATGAAAGTGTCATGGGATACCATTAGGTAGGAATAATGATCTCCCATTATACACGATCAAGAACTAAATATATTCATCAATTATGATGTTACTTTCTTAAGAATCTTATCATCACATGTGTGAGGGTATTGATTAAACTTTACATAACTTAAGTATATCTTTGGATAATGTGTGAATGTGAAGGAACATGACATATGACTTTTTAGACCCTGAACTAATTCACCCAATAAACAATATATAATAAAGTAGACTTATAATAACTTAAGTATACATGTAATAGGATAGTCCATTGTAATTAACCAAGACACCAACACATTAATTTTACGAACTTATGTAAATATATGCTTGGACTTTTCAAAAGAATAAAATTCCGTAGACTTAGAAGCATTTGAGTATATTATAGAAACATATTTTGAAAAAATATTTTATAATAAGATAATAAAGTAGTGTTTTTTATAACACTTAGTCTTAAAAACACTTTTAATTTTATTATAAAGCTTTATTTATGTTTTCTAATAATTTATATATTTTTTGGTGGGTTGTAAGTGTGTTTATAATACGATATTATCCAAGATAAATCATAATTAATTTTATCAACAAAAATAATATTAAAAAGAAAAATTCTAAGTATAGAAGTCTATTTTCTCACTTGTCATATGAAGGATTTAGTTCATCATTCCTTAAATAATATTGCACCCATTTTTAAGTTTTTAGATGATTGCGTTTAAAATCGTACGTTCATAAGATATCAAATTAAAGTGTGTACCAATATACAATATTGTAACTTTGATAGATAATTATAATCACATATAAGGAAATTATTACTTAATGTACTCTCATCACATCAAATTTTGAATCGTACTTTTGTAATAATGTATACTCAATCATCATCACTTGAATTCATACAAAAGTGTAAATGTTATTCTACCTACACAAGTAAACCTCTTTTTATATACAGCTCGTTTCTTAGTTTGTTTATGTGTTATTATGGGTTCGATATCCATTTCAACTATAAGTAAATAATAACGATACTTCATTATTAACAGATACCTTCTGAACAGTGTTTCTGCATAATATTCGACAATTTCACAGCTAAAATCATTCCAAACATTACAACAAAGTGTCACTCACACCGTTTGAAACATCATATCTTTGAGCCAAAAATATACCTCATACGACCTCATCGTCATCGTTAATATAATTAAGAAGTGAATTTTAACGTAGATTTAACCTTTAAAATAATATTTATATCCACTAAAATATTATAAACTGATCTTCCATTTATGTTTAAAAGACCTGAATTGAATTAAAAGATTCATAAGTTGTCAAAAGTAATGGAAATGTGAATATAGGAATGAGTGAGTTATATGAAGGAAGTATGGTTATTATTTATTTATTTATATATTGTTATTGGAAATTGTATAGTTTAAGGTATATATCACCGACGAGGGGCCTGTAATTAAGACAGGAAGACAGACCTTTTGACTATTGGGTGGGTGTGGTCGACAAGTTTAGTTTGTAGGACAGTTGCCAGCTAACCCAAAGCTGAGAAAACTTTGTTCATTATCATTGAAGACGAGAAGTGGCAGATGGAAGTTCACCAGCTTCCTTTCAAGTACCTAAATGTCATTCATAATTATACATATCAGTTCTGCCTAACAGTACTTAGAAAGTGCACAACACTTTCACCCTTATTATGTGTCACTTCTCTGTGCATCAATCACAGAATCTCAATCTCCACGGTTTACTGCAAAACAGAAAATAAATTGTCTTCTTCTGATATCATCACATTTTTTTTCCTAGATTGTGGAAAGCAGGTTAAGCTTAGGACACAGACCTTAGACCTTAGTAGGTTGCTATATTAGTTGGGATCATCACCCATTAAACTTTTCTATCTCTGTCTTTGTCTCATGCCTTATTTCCTACCACTCACATCACCTCATTAAAACAATGAAGACATTTATACCTAATTTTCTTCACATTTTATCACTTCCTAATTTTATATAAAACTCATCTCCTTTAATCCATACTACATCCTACATGTCAACTAGAAATAAGGTAAGCAAATTAAGGGAATTATATTTTCTAATACTATATAATATAATATTAAAAACACTTTATTAAAATGCATAATTCATGTTACATGTATTAAAAAAACATTCGTAAATAATGTGTTTTTGTTGATAAGATGAACTTTTCTACGTTGAGCTTATGAAAATGAATTTATAATGTCTTATTATAGACCTGATTTATCTTTTTCCTTACATTTTTGTGTTATGAATGAAAGTTTCTTGTGATGATATTTTTGTGGTCCTCTCGAGTAATGATTAAGAGAAAGTTAATTAGTTGAATTAGGTATACGGAGAAGGAATGGTTTGGGGAAAAGAAATGTTAGGTATGTGAGTGAGTGTTGGAAAAATGTGGATGATTTACTGAAGGTGATTTGGATAGTGCATATATACATATTGGTAGGTTGATCCATAGAAATGCTGGATCATTTGGGAGAAAGTTCCAGTAAGAGGTGAACATAGAGTGTAGCGAGCTATGAATTGTTGGAGGTACTTTTGACTGTGACGCCTTTGGACTATATAAGGGATTTGTTAGAATCTTTTATGAGAATAAATGCTAAAGGGTGTAAATGACATAACAGAGTTAGAAGAAACAAAGGCAATGGTGAGAGAAGGAAGTGGCAATTGAGGAAGGTTAGCACATGGGGTGTTAGATGGAGAGCAATGTGCCACGCAGTGGAGAAAGTATTGGAGAGAAGAGAAGGAATGGTAATAAGCACGTGCTTAAAAAGGGTAGCCGTTGGATAAGAGAGATGATGATGAGAAGCATGTGGTGAAATACGTTGAGTGCACGAGTAGGAGTTGTGGAGTGTTATATGAAGAAGGGGAAGAAGGTAACTTTCTGAGTTTTGTATATGTCTAACCCAAAATGATACGAATGCGGCAAAGTGTTTGGCGTGACCTATGCATGAATCAATGTCAGTTTGATAAAATGGTACTTTGGCAATAACTATAGGGACCAAATTGGGCGACCCTCGATGCTGAAAACTAACACATAAACACGAAAGTGAAAAACAAATGGTAGCATCCACAACTGCACACCCAATTCCATCCATATCACACAAAAATAAACAACACTTCTAAATCACAAATAGATTAAAAACGTGTCCATATAGGACTAGCTATAGCCAGATGCCTCACTGCTCACTCTTCCACCTTAGTCCTTTTCATTTTTCATCCAACTATAAATATATTAGCCAACTATTTTTCCTTCTTTTTATAAAGCCATTTCCTTTTTCTATTTTTGGTAAATCCCTGTTTTTTTTTTGTTTTTTTTTCTCACCGCCACTTGCCAAATGCCTTTCTTATTCCCTCTCACCTCTTTTATCTTCACCCATTTCACACCACCTGAAAATTGTGCACGGTGTAAAATTCATGAATTTATCTTAATAGTAAATATTTTATTACTATAGTAATAAATTTATTTGTGAATGGAAAATATAATAAGTTTATAAAATGTGGAAAGATTAATAAAAAATTTTGGTAGCTTAATTGGTACCATAAATAGCCATAAAGGGGAGACTATTTTTCATAAAGAGGGGAAGAATCAAGTGAGAAACCTTCAAAAAGAGAGAAGAAAGAGTTAGGAAGAAATTTTTTAGTTGCAAGAAGATTAGAGGCTCTGGAGGATTTTCGGGGAAAACGAATTCAGAGCAAGAGAAGTCTGGAATAGAGGTAGGGGAGCTAATCCTTCTTATATATGATTTTTATACATGTTATGATCATGAATATGAGTTATGGACATGTTAAAATTTTGGTAATGGTAGTTATCTATTCATTTGTATAAATTTAGTTTTCATGATTATAATTTTCTTATTTTTGAATTACTATGGTAAAACCTTCCTTTTAATTGTTTTTACCATTGGATTTAGCTAAAAGTTTAATATATGAATCCTAAGACCTATTTCTTCACTTTGACCGTTCGGATCATCAATTAGAAGTCTCTACTTGGAGAAATAAATCCTGCATGTTTGAGTAAATTAATTACCCCTATAATTTGGTTACTGAGTCGCCTCGGTAAAATATAGATTTTGACCTATTTGACCTTTAGATCAACCTGAAAATTGGATATATGATTCTTAGGATATATTACTACACTTTGACCGATTGGATTTGTAATTGGAAGTTTATGTTTTGAGATAAGTAATTTTGAAGGTTTGAAAAATCTGATGAACACTATATTTTTCTGTTCTTAAGCTATCATGGTAAAAACTTCAGATATATTTCATTTACCGTTAGATTGAGCCCAAACTTTAGTATGTAGTTCATAAGACATATTAAGCCATCATGACCGTTCAGATTTGTAATTAGATGTCTGTGCTTAGACGAATTTGTTCCGTATTTTGAGTATAATCGAAAACCACTTAAAATTTCGTCCCTAAGTTACCTCGGTAAAACCTCAATATCTATCTAGTTAACCGTTAGATCAACCGGAAATTTTAATATGTAGTTTCTAACACATAGTGAATCCCTTTGACCGTTCATATTGGAAATTGGAGTTACAGATTTAGAGATATTAATTTCGTATCTTCTCAAGGATCTCAATATTGCTTAATTTATGTTTTTAGACCATTTATACAAAAATTATGAGTTCTACCTTATTAACCGTTGGATTGGACTAAAACTTTTACCACATAAACATGTTAATCAGTTTGATGGGTTCAAATATTTAATTAATGATATGAGTGAAGAGTAATGTTTTTACGAAATAGTAAATTTATTTGAATTGAGTAAAATCTTGAATAATTATATTCTTAAATTGTATGTGTAGTTGTATTTTGAAGAGTGGAATGTTTGGAATGCATAGTATGATGTGATTTACGTGGCAAGTATGTGAATGTATGAGATATGTTGGATTCACTGTGATAATATGATGCTATTTGTCAGGAGCGGCTGCAGCGGAATGGTTAGCGTGGGATAACAAACCAAGAGGGGTTTTTAATAATAACGTGTGCCTTTTAATTTCTACTCAATTAAACTTACTTAGCAATTAATAAAGACAAATAAAGCAAGAGTAAGGTTGAGAGAAATTTGCACAGATGATTTTATCCTGGTTCGGATCTTACCAATTCTACGTCCAGTCGCTTATCTCAAAACAAGATAAACAGTTTCACTAACACAAAACAATTACAAATTACAATCACAAAGATACAATTTGTAAAAGTTTAGAAACCACCTCTCTTGATACCACAAGAGATGAAACTACACCTCCTTTGAGTCTTCACAAAGGATGAACACCTCCTCCGAATACTTCACGAAGGATGATTCTCTTCCGAACACCTCCTTAGACACACCAAGGATGAACCGGCTATTTCCTCTGTCACCGTAGCAGCACTTCACCAGCTCCACAGACAAGAGTTTCACAAGCCGAACAAGAACACACAAGTCTCAATAATTTCTGAGTATTTGAGCACAAGGGAAGAGTTTCTGTGTCTCTAGTTTTCCTTTAAACTTGAGAGGAAATGAGAGTCTATTTATAGACTCATCCAAAGGCTCTTCCATTTTCGCTTTTAGACTTTCTGACTGTGTTAATCGATTAGCTACAGTGGTTAATCGATTAACAACCCAACGGATACTTCAACGGCTCTAAAAACGGCTAGTTTTTCAAACGGCTCCTGTGTTAATCGATTAACAGCCCTTGTTAATCGATTAACGTTAATCGATTAACACCCCTTGTTAATCGATTAACAGCTCAATGCAGTGCTTCTTCATTTGTCTCTGGAACAATCGATTTACACCCTGTGTTAATCGATTAACACTGCACAGATTTTGCTGTTTGGCTTATTTTTACATCTCTTTTGAATGCAAACATAAATCCACTCATAATCTAAGTCCTAGATACTAAACTATAATTATTACAAAAGCTTTCCATAGCAATACAAGTCTTCATAACATTTTGAATCTTGATTTCTCTTGACTTGATTTGGACATCATCAAAACTTCATCTTCTTCATTTTGCTAACAATCTCCCCCTTTTTGATGATGATCAAAACCTTCTTGATTTAAAGCTTTTGGTAATAATCTGTATAAAAAATATAACTTAAGGAAGAAACAATTGTTAGTAAACTTAGAAATAAGTTTAAGACTTTAAATATTTCTCCCCCTTTTTGATCATTATTAAAAAGAGATGTATAATTGCTCCCCCTAAATTTATTAGAAAATATACTCCCCCTTAATACAAGCATGTATGCATATTAAGGAAAAACAATATATATATTTTATTAAATTTTTAAAGAGGTAAGCATGCAATGAAATATAAATGGCACATACTAATAAAAACATAGAAACATAAAGCACTCCTTTAGATATGCCTTCAATTTTGTAATGAGAATCCTCTAGGTTGTTTTCACATTTTGTTTAGATCTTCATCTTTGAGGATTGTCATCATTCTTCACTTCATTTGTTGCTTCTTCAAATCTTCATCATTGTCTGCATGTAATTCAAATGACTCAAGAGGTTTTGCCTCAAGGTCTACAATTTTATCAAAGACAACATGCACACATTTTTCTATTTCAATTTGTTTTCCGTTTGAAAATTATATATGCTTTGTATCAAAAAAATTGTTCCATATTCTTTAAAAAAAATTTCTTAATTTTTGTTTTCAAATATTTAAAACAAAATTGTTTTAAAGAAATTCTAAATTTTAAACAATAGGTACCCAACTATTTTGTATGGGTCCTTTGGGTTAATTTGAAAATTTGAAATCATTTTACAACCCAAATATATCTACCACTTGGAACACCATAATGCTTAATTTTACATTTGTTAGATGTATGACCCTTTTTCATACAATAAAAGCATGATACAACATTTGTGTTCCTATAAGTTGTTCCTTTTTCTACCCAAGTTCTACGGGTTCTATGATTGTGTTTATTTTTAATTTTAGGAACATACTTATTTTTAACAACCTTATTTTCATTAATTTTACTACATTCTCCTAAGGTTGTTTCATCTAGTAGTTTCTTATAATTAACACAAAAAGCATGATACCAATTGTCAGGAGCGGCTGCAGCGGAATGGTTAGCGTGGGATAACAAACCAAGAGGGGTTTTTAATAATAACGTGTGCCTTTTAATTTCTACTCAATTAAACTTACTTAGCAATTAATAAAGACAAATAAAGCAAGAGTAAGGTTGAGAGAAATTTGCACAGATGATTTTATCCTGGTTCGGATCTTACCAATCCTACGTCCAGTCGCTTATCTCAAAACAAGATAAACAGTTTCACTAACACAAAACAATTACAAATTACAATCACAAAGATACAATTTGTAAAAGTTTAGAAACCACCTCTCTTGATACCACAAGAGATGAAACTACACCTCCTTTGAGTCTTCACAAAGGATGAACACCTCCTCCGAATACTTCACGAAGGATGATTCTCTTCCGAACACCTCCTTAGACACACCAAGGATGAACCGGCTATTTCCTCTGTCACCGTAGCAGCACTTCACCAGCTCCACAGACAAGAGTTTCACAAGCCGAACAAGAACACACAAGTCTCAATAATTTCTGAGTATTTGAGCACAAGGGAAGAGTTTCTGTGTCTCTAGTTTTCCTTTAAACTTGAGAGGAAATGAGAGTCTATTTATAGACTCATCCAAAGGCTCTTCCATTTTCGCTTTTAGACTTTCTGACTGTGTTAATCGATTAGCTACAGTGGTTAATCGATTAACAACCCAACGGATACTTCAACGGCTCTAAAAACGGCTAGTTTTTCAAACGGCTCCTGTGTTAATCGATTAACAGCCCTTGTTAATCGATTAACGTTAATCGATTAACACCCCTTGTTAATCGATTAACAGCTCAATGCAGTGCTTCTTCATTTGTCTCTGGAACAATCGATTTACACCCTGTGTTAATCGATTAACACTGCACATATTTTGCTGTTTGGCTTATTTTTACATCTCTTTTGAATGCAAACATAAATCCACTCATAATCTAAGTCCTAGATACTAAACTATAATTATTACAAAAGCTTTCCATAGCAATACAAGTCTTCATAACATTTTGAATCTTGATTTCTCTTGACTTGATTTGGACATCATCAAAACTTCATCTTCTTCATTTTGCTAACACTATTTGGTTATTCATGTCTTGGGTTAAGTTTAAAAGTGACAATATGGTTCATGGACGTAATTCCATGATCCTCAAGGAGAGGATACATGGTGGTGCCCTGGTAGTGTTTAGAATGAAAGTAGGAGCTCAGTCTTGGGGGTCATCCTGAAACTCCAATGGTCTTTCTTCTCATGTAGAGAGGATTGAACCATGTGGTGAGGAATAACAGGAGGTCCTAGTCTTGGGTGCTTCCAGTATGATCCAAGGTGAGTGATAACGGACTAACCTCGTGAGTGTGGTATGGTGGGGGAGCGTGAGTGTATCAAAGTAAATATGCATGTTTCATAAATGATTGGTTGCATGTTAGCTCACCTTACTTGTTTGTGTTTTGTGTTTGGATATATGCGATGATTGTATAATTTGTTATACGGGAGCAAATGAAGGAATGTCGTCTTACTGCCCAAGGAAGGGAGGGATAAAAGAACTCAAGTTATAGTTTTATAGTTGAAATCTGAGCCTAAAACATGTATATAAATATATCAACTAGGAATTTTTAAGTGTTAGAATTTGGGATGTTACATTATATATATCAACCAGAAATTTTCAAGTGTGAGAATTTGAGATATTACATTACATATATCTACTAGAAATTTTCAAGTGTGAGAATTTGGGATGTACATACTGCTTAAGTTTCTAATTCTTCTTCTCATTACACTAATTCTTTTTCATCATCATACTTATCTTCAAAGCTTCGCCTTTTTTTTTAACCGTTGGTTCAGGGCTTTTTCTATTATAACTTTCTAACATGTGTATAGCAAGATCATAATTTTTTTAATCTTTTATATGTTTCGAGTATAGCACTTTCAAAATTCATAGGTCTTAAGAGAACTCAGGAGGGTAACGTGCCTAATTTATTACATGACAAAAATATTTGTAAAATTATTCTTATAATATCTTTATTAGAAAAGCTTATTTAATTAGAAAATTATATTTGTGGTTGAATATGAACATATACTCTTTCCTACGTCACATTTCGTTATTATATGTTATCTTATAGTCACTTTTTTTTTTGTAATGATGTAACTCTTTTTTTTTTTTCAAAGGTTGAATTAATTTGCTCCTCTATTTATTTATAAATAATTAAATCGATGCAATACAAGTCTATGACGTCCGATTCGATGTCTATTGGCAGATGAAATATTTTCACATCTAAAAATCACAACCGTGTTTTTTTTTAAATAGCAATAATACGTTTGGTTGATAACAAAAATATTGAAAATATTCATGTACTTTTTCTTTGAGAATTAAAGAGAAACATAAAATTTTATTTGAAAAATTTATTATTTATCACATCCAAATAATTTAATAAAAGGTACATGATATCTTTATGGAACAAAAAACCAATTTGAGAAAGTTCGATTCTCACATCTATTGGCAGCAATTTTGTACAAAGTTTAGGTAAAACCAATTTCAGAAAACATGATTTTCTCAAAATATTATTTTTTTAGGAAAAAAAAATATTAAACCTCAGAAACAAGCATTTTCAAGTTAAAAATTTCAAATAACGAAGTGTTTCCGGTATCACACCCACGAATTTAAACCATTACTAAATATTTTTTTCAATTAGTGATAGTTTTTAACTGTTAATAAAATATTTATTGTATATAGACACACACAAATATATGTATACTAATAGTAATAATTCTAAAAGTAGTCTTCAAAATCACTACTATGTGTAATCGAAATAATTTTAATATAAATACCGTAATCACTAGTAGAAAAAGTATTTAATATTAATAATATATTAAACAATTTATTTTGATACCACAAAATAAAATTCGTAATCTATATTTTTATAATTTTAAGATATTAGGATCTGTTTTTGACAAAACTAAATGATAAGCTAGTTAGTAGTTAATAAACTAACTTTTAATTTATAAGTTAATTACTGGTCAATTGATTTTTAATTTATAATTTCTAACGAGTTAGCTTACATAATTATATAATTTTTTTTATAAACATATTTTTTATTTTTTTAAGATGAAAATATATTATTATGTAATTATAATTTTATATATATATTTTTAAAATAACGAAATTCTTAGTAAATTTTTTAGTTCTTCTGTTTATATTTTTTGAACCTGTATATACTTTGATATAATTGAGTAGGTATCGAATCTATCTTTTATTTATTTTTATAAATTTAAATTGTGCTATTTCTCAATTTAAACTAAGATTACAACGAATTTGATTTTACAATTTTCTTTGCATATAATTTTGAAATAACATCATAATGAAATATTACTTACTTAAATTTATAACTACATATAATATCAAAAGTAATTAAACAAATACTAAAAATAATATAATAATTAACTATCTTTATAAAATGAAAAAGGTAATAATAGATCAAAAGTGTTGTATTCAAAGTATAAGGAATAATAATAGAAGAAAATTAAATAAGCTACAAACTACAAGCTAGAAATCATTTGAAGTAGCTAGTAGCTTATAAGTGAAACATTTAAGTAAACTATTTTAAAATATTTTCCGAATATTTTATGTTGTTCAAACTAGTGGGCTAATTCAAACACATATATTGAAATGTTTATACATCAATATTTTTGAATGATAAATTCTTTAGTGATCATGATTGTGTTGGTCTCGCAATTCTAATTATAACAACGGTTTTAAGATAGAACGTTGTTTAAATGTTTTTCAATTATTTTAATTTTGTATATGATTTTAAATTTGATGATGGTTTTTTTAATTTGTCGTAGTTTGTTTTCAATTTAACAACGGTTAAATTAACCATTATCATATTTTTAGGTTTTTAAGCACAACTCATTTGATAATGAGTTACGAGTCTAGGTAGAATTAATTAAGGCTCATTTCCAACTAAAACTTGCTTGATGATAATATTCTTAGTTAAATTGGGTCAAAACTAGAAGAAAAAATCATGGTGAAGGGTGAGTGTTTGTGGAAGTTGGTGAAAATGGGAGCTAACTCAGAGTTTTGTGATGTTTACTGATGATGAAGGTGATCTTTAATGATGCTCATAGAGATGTTAGGTCAACTCTAGAGGAAGGTAGCTAGAAGAGACCACATGGGATGATGATCTAGCTTTTGGTGACCTAAGATGAGTAATATGTGACAACATAACTTTACTCAATTTCAGAGGTAATTACATGAGGGAGAGACACCTCTATTTATAGGCTAAGGTATCTCCAAATAGGCCGAAACTTAGATCTAAAAGAACCACCTTGGCTAGCTTGGAGTGCAAGGAGAAATCCTCTCCATTAGAAATATTCTCCAAGCTCTAATGGAGAGGTGACACATGGCATCATGTACTATCTTGTCAATTCTAGTGTTTGAGGTTTCTTGTAATGAAGGTTGTCTCTTTGAGGCTTAGTACCAATGTCGTTGCTTACTTGCAGGGATCATTTTTTAATCTTCAACAAACTACCTTACGGTGCTCAATCTCAGCTATGGAACTCAGTGTCATGCTCTTAAATTCACTAGTAAAAAAGGAGATACTAACGCACCTATTATGCTTTAGTTTACGAGAAACCGCACATAATATAGCGTGGTGATATTTTTAAAATTTTCGCAAAACTTTCGGCCTTTGTTTTTTGCAGAACCAAGGCCATAGACCTTGACATTCCCACTTTGTTTGGACAAACCTTTTGGCCTCAGTTCCCTAGAGAACCGTTGCCATAGGGTCTGCGAAACCGACCAACAAAGACTTCTCAACTAACCAAAGCTCTATGTAGGATATATTGTCTAGGTTTCTTGTAGAACCAAGGCCATAGAGCCTTTCCCCAAAAGCTTGTCATTTGAAACGTCACATTTGCAGAGGGATTCTTCAGGGTTTATTGCCTTAGTTCCGTTTCTAACCGAAGTAGTGTATGACGTTTTGCTTCGGTTCACCCAGAATTGAGGCCATAGACCCTACTCTAACCCATTTTAAACATTTAAAATATAAATCTTTTGCAAGTTCTTGGCACCGGTTAATTAAGAACGGAGGCAATAAGGTTTTATGCCTCGGTTTGGCGGGGAATCGAGACAAAAAGGTTGAATGAAATTTCAAAATTGCAATTTTAATTTATTTTGATTTTTTTCGTGCAACTTTAAGCCTTGGTTAGTTATAAAACTAATGTTATAGATGACATATTGCTTCAGTTTGAAATTTAATCAAGGTAGTATCTTCTGCCAGAATTAAATTTTCGCAAAAATGCGTACAATTCAACTTCTCCATTCTTCTTCTGGTCTTTTGACAAACCATCGTGAGTGTGATCGCTGCTCACTGTAATTTTGTGCGTCGTCGTCATCACTGTTCATGTTCTTCTTCTTCTCTGTTCGTTATGCTTGTCCTCTCGCATGATTTCATTTGGTCAAATTTGGCTTACTTTGTCGTGGTTATAGCCATTTTCTTCTATTTTTTGTGCATTTTTGGATTGTTTTTGCGCGTTTTTTTATTGTTTTGGTTCGTTTGACTAAATTTTTGTTGTGTTTGTGTTTAGATATTGTATTTTTGTTGTGAAATTTGTTCCATTGTGTTTATTTTTTGTTTACTTAATTTACTTTTGTTCATTTTGTGTGCGTTGGATATGTAATTATGTATGATTGAATGAGTTAGGATCAAACATTGAATAAAAAAAGATCAAATTAATCATTTGTGATTATTGAAATATTGTAAACAATTTCAGTATATTTACATTTGGATCGAGATTGGATTAATTTACCACGCATCAGTGTTGAGTAAGAGATAGAGGTATAAGAATTTATCAAATTTTTGTAACGTAATAAGGGTAATAGTGATGATGAAGTCATGTTTAAATGTCCTTGTGTCAAGTGTTTAAATGGAAGAAAGTTGAACACAATCGAAATTAGGAAACATCTTATTCGTGATGGTTTCATACGATGTTATACAACATGGATATGACGTGGCGAATTAATAGACTTTATGACGTCTCCCAAACTAAAAATGTTATTAATTCCACCATGGAAGATCGACCAGAAGAAGACAAATTAGAGGACATGATCCGTGATGTTGGCGTAGAAAATTTTGCCTAAACACATGTGTATGAGATGATGTCCACTGATGTAGAGACTCCTTTGTATGTCGGTTCAACTAAGTTCACGCGATTGTTAGCAGTATTAAGGCTCATGAATTTGAAGGCGATCAATGGACTGATAAGATTTTAACATAATTGTTGAAGTTGTTGAATGAAATGCTGCTAGATGGAAATACACTACTCACTCGTAATTATGATGCGAAAAAAATTCTTTGTCCAATAGGTATGGAGTATAAAAGGTAACATGTATGTCCGAATAATTGCATATTATATAGGAAAGAATTTAAATTTTTTAAAAAGTGTCCAAACTGTAGGTTATCACTATACAAGTCAAAAAACAACAATGAAGATAGTGGTTAGATAGAAAAAAATGGTTCTTCTTTGAAAGTAGTTTGTTAGCTTCCAATTGTAGTCAGAGTTAAATGTTTGTTCGCGAATCCAAAAGACGCTAAAACCTTATATGGCATGTCGATGAGAGAACAATTGACAGTCTACATTGTCATCCAGCTGATTTAAAGCAATAGAAAAATATTGATCAATAATTCTCCCAATTTGGTCAAGAATGTAGAAATCTTAGGCTTGGTTTAGCCATCGATGGAAGGAACTGATTTCGTAATTTAAGTACTAATCATAGTTGTTGGCTAGTTATATTGATAATTTATAACTTATCTCCAGGATTGTGCATGAAGAGAAAGTACATGATGTTTTTTGTGATAATATCTGGTCCAAAGCAGTTTGGAAATGACAGATATTTATCACAGCCCACTAGTTGAAGAGTTGAAGTTGTTGTAGGTTTATGGGGTTGAAATATTTGATGTCCTCACTTCTAAAACATTTGTGATGCATGTAATGTTATTTTTTCACCATTAATTACTTCCCAACTTACGATAATTTGTCAGGATACAATGTCAAGGGTCATAAAACATGTCTTATATGTGATGAAAATACTACAGCTCATAAATTGAAACACGGAAGGAAGATGGTGTATCTGCATCATCAAAGATTTTTAAAATTTAATCATCCATATCGTATGTTAAAAATAGCATTCAAGGGACAATCAAGAGAAAAACGATGCACCAAATCCACTTGTTGGCCTTTAAATTCTTCAAAAAGTTAATAAATACATCATGTATTTGTGAAAATATCCAAAAAGTCATCTGTAACGAGTCTTTGGAAGAAGAAATCAATATTCTTTCATCTTCCATATTGGTCAAAGTTAGATTTTAGACATTGCATAAATGTGATGCATGTAGAGAATAATGTGTGATAGCTTGATTGGTACACTACTCAACATTAAGGGAAAAACAAAAGATGGAGTGGATGCTCGTTTGGATTTGGTTGACATGAAGATTTGAGAAGACTTGGCACCAAGAGAGGTTGGTAAACATATTTATTTGCCGCCCACATGTTACATAATGTTCATATAAGAAAAGATAAGTTTTTGCCTTTGTTTAAAGAGTGTGAAGCTACCATAAGGATATTCTTCAAATATTAAGAGTTTAGTGTTGATGCAGGACCTAAAGCTTGTTGGCATGAAGTCTCACTATTGTCACGTCTTAATGCAACAATTGTTACCGGTGACTATTCGTGGAATTTTACCCAAAAATGTTAGGCAGACCATAACTCGGCTGTGTTCATTTTTCTCGTCAATTTATAGTAAAGTCATTGATCCTGCAAAGTTATATGAACTTCAAGTCGAGATTGTTATCATCTTGTGTCAGCTAGAGATGTTTTACCCTCCATCTTCTTTTTGACATCATGGTACATTTATTTGTTCATTTGGTTAGAGAAATCAAGTTGTGTAGACCAATATACTTAAGATGCATGTATTCCATAGAACGTTATATGAAGGTTTTGAAAGAGTACGTCAAAAATTCATATCATCCCGAAGGTTCAATGATTGAAAGGTATATTACTGAAGAAAATATCGAGTTTGTTCATATTACATGACTAAAACAAATCCAATAGGAGTTTCTCACACATCATGGTTGAATAGATATTTTACAAGTAAAAGCATAGGAGATGTGAATGTGATGATGAAAGATCGCGAAGAATTGTTACAACCACTTCTGTACATATTGAACAACATAGAAGAGGTGATCCCTTTTTTCCAAGCACACAAAGTCGTTATGATAAGAATCAAACACAATAAGAGAAACGACAGAGCATAACAGAACATTCATGTCCTGGTTCAAATCCAAAGTTAACAAAGAGATACACTCTTTTGAGACTTTGTTGTGGCTTGCAAATGGTTTAAAGTTTGATGTTGTATGTTGTACATGTTATAAAATCAATAATTTCACATTTTACACGAATACTTTGGATGATAAAAGCACAGTACAATATACTGGAGTCAATTTAGAAGTTGAGACTCTCCAATTTTCTACATCCAAAGATCAAAATCATGTACTTGGATCAATGAGATATTATGGTATAACGGAAGAGATATGGGAGGTTGATTACATTATGTTTTCTATTCCATTGTTCAAATGTAAGTGGTTTGACAATAAGAATAGTGTGAAAATAGATGAATTGGGTATGACACTATTTGATTTTTGAAAGGTGGGTTATTGAGACGAATCACTTATCATGGTATATCAACCATATCAGATTTTTTATGTCAAAGATCTTGCGTCTGTTCCAATTCCCGAGAAGCTTCTTCTTTAATTACGAAAAATGCTTGTAAAACATGTTATAAAACTATACAATAGTGCGTAGTTATTAGGATTTAATAAGATCTACATTAGCATATTTTGGTTGAGTTGATTTATAGTTATTAGAATTTTTACATTAAGATATTGTAACATCCCATAATCTCACACTTGATAATTCATAATTTATATATTGAAACATTACATGTAAGGTAACATCTCATAATCTCACAATTTAAAATTTATAGTTGATATTTATCTATACATGTTTTAAAATCCAAAATGATAATATAACTTGAATTCTTCTACTTTATTCTTCTATCTCTCTCTTCATTGGCATTGGGTCGAACGATATTCCTTCATCTGCTCCCGTATAACGAATTATACGATCATCGCACATACTCAAATACAAACACAAACAAGTAGGGTGAGCTAACATGCAACCAATCATTCATAAAACATGCATAACAAATCTCATATAATTATATCAGACCCCCTCATACCATCATACAACAATCACATCTTAGATACTCGTCACACAATACTACAATAGACACTACAATACCCAATAGACATTCATCCGGATGATATGTTGATGAGCGGTCACGGGAGGTTATGCACTTGTGATGACTTCTACTTCTTCTTACAAATACATTTCCAAAATACTCCATACCATCCACAAGGTTAGTCCTCAACACTATGTCCAAACCGGTACATAGACCAGAACCTCCTGCTCCTTTCACCACATAATTCATCCTTCTCTACTTGAAACTGGATGATTATTAGAGTATCAGGATAACCTCCAACTACGGGACCCTCAACATCAACATATACACAAATACCATAACATTACTAAATCTCTCCACGAGACTCATACCATACTCATATTCCTCAACTCACATTATACCCTTACAAAATCTTCCCATGATACTCATATCATGTTCAGACGCATAAATTCAAATCCAATATAATAAAATATAATCATCATAGAAATCATACAAAATGAATATATCAAAAAATAAATTAAAAATACTAAAATATCACCATAAATGGTCACTGGAGAAGAATCAAATGTTTGACGAATCAAACTCACCATAAACACCAGTACATTTGACTAGTCATAACTTACTGGATTAGACCAGAGCTGCTCTATGATCAGGGATGTACCAACTTCGGTTTTTAAGATTTCTCTATCCTACCATCACAATGATAATTCAAAATTTCGTATCTATCATAACATGAATTCATTCCAACGAGATATATCGTACAATAGTTTAACAGTACATAATTTGTTCAACAAGATTTAAGTTAAAACTTGTCGAGTAGACTTCCAGGAAAGAGAGGTGCATCACAATGGACAACTTAAGTACCAAGTATTTCCTTAGCCAAAGTGTTCCTCAACTAGTTTTAACAAATTTCTTATTTACATATTCAAAGCAACAACATATAATATTAACACAGAATTTCAATATAGATAGATATACAGTAAACATTAACAGTATTTACACAGAATTTCACGACATGAATAATAATAAAACAGTACTAAATCATATTTACTTTTTACTATTCAATTTTCTTAAAAAAAATCCTAAATAAGTTATCAAAAATTTAAACCTCTCCTTCTAGAATTACTATAATTTTATATGAACAATTTAAATTTTTCTAGCATAATTTTCTATTTTCTATCCATTAAAATCATTATTACTAATAAAATGCTAAAATTTACTATTATAAATATTTTTCATGAGTATTATAGATATCTTATGGTTATAATTATGAATTTTTTTGCTGTGAATATTGTGCTTCTATATGCCAGTCTATTTTTATGATAAGGGACGTCACAAAAATAGACCAATTATTAAAAAAATGCAAAATTTAGGCAATGACTGTGGTAAAAACCGTAGACTTTAGGTAGCATTTTTTTATTAAACTATTGTCATAGCCCCTTAATTTCGTTTTTCTAAATTTGGCACACTCCATGACAACAGTTGTGGCCTAAACCGAAACCATACCCTTAAAATTAAATATTATTTTTAAATCATGCTTTTGAAATTAGGGATATGTTATTTGAGCAACATGTCTTCTCAAAATAAAAAAAGACTCCCTCACGCAAGTTATGAGAACATTGCTCTGGTGATACCTTTTTTCACTTAAGTGAATTTGTGTCGCTTGAGTAATAAGAGCACGAGAGGGAAAATAATTGGTTTAACCTCTTCCCTACCTAAATGTTCAAGTTATCTTTTGAGCACCCGACACTTAATGAAAAGAGAGTCAACATAAACTCTTCTCCTCTTTTTGCATTAAGTGATGAATGTTCTGGAGCAAAGAAATTAT
Organism: Vigna nakashimae; assembly: GCA_034642375.1. NCBI lineage: Eukaryota > Viridiplantae > Streptophyta > Magnoliopsida > Fabales > Fabaceae > Vigna > Vigna nakashimae. Next base: position 34,372,607 of record CM067758.1, read on the forward strand.
TTTGACATCTTTCTCACTTAAATTTCCAATTATGGCTTAAGTGATGAGCATTATCACTTAAAAAATGTGACGTTTAACTAACAATACACAACTCACATAAGAATTTTTTTTTATTAACAAATATTTGTTTGAACATTGCTTCAGCATTGTTTAAAAATATAGATAATTTAAAGTTATAGAAATAAAAATCTTAAAATAAATGAAAAATGGACAAATATTTTACATTTATTTATAATATTTTAGAAAATACATCAATTGTTAAATTAATTTCAACTAAATTTTAAAAATTTTAAAAAAATCAAACCTTACACATATAATATAATAAATTAATAAAAATCATTGATATATTATTATATAAATCAATATTAACAAAATATATTTATATCATTAGTTTTTCTTATAAAGTTATGAGCAAATTACTTAAATTTTGTAAAATTAATATTATGATTCAAATTTTTTTACCCACTCGATTCACCCAATTGATCGGTCATATTTGTAGCCCTTGACGCAGTGATCGTCTGGATACCTCCTAATCGTCAAATAGAGGATTCAAGCTTGAGAATTTGTAGAAAAACGAAGAGAAAAAAGTTTAGAAAGATAGACCGTGTTTTAGATAATCAGACGAGCTTTATAAAATTCTATTTATATTATAAGATTATTTTATAATAAAATATTCGGACTCATTATTTTAGTACATCTATCTACTCTAATACTCTGTTTTATAGGTTGTTACAGAAATCATACGGAGATTTTTTAATTATATTTGTGAGAATAATATGGTTTAATTTAAATTTTTTTGAACATTATTATAAGCTATAATTGAATTGTTTATTATTTTGTATAATTTAAATTATTTTATGAGAATAAAATATTTTTTTTTAATTTTTTACTATTTTATAGTGATGTCGCTTTTTCTTAATTGTGTCTAATTAAGGTTTAATTTTTTACTTATAGCGAGGTCACAAATAATATTTTACGGCTTCAAAATATGATTGTATGATATGTATCACAAAGAAAGTTACAAAGAATGAAAAATCATATATTTTAAAATATAAAATTATATACTTTTAAAATAAATAGATTAGATAAATAAAATATATATAAAAACAAGAAATTATTTATTTTATTGAAAAATATCATTTTAAATAATTATAAACAAATGTCCTTATTTTTATATATTGTACTCATTTTATAGGTGTATATGTATTGGACGGTTTAGACCATTCCATATGTATATCTAACTTTCTTCTTTTTATTTTTCTTTTCAAATCGGACATATAAAAGAAAATATTTATTAGTTTAAACTTAAATTAATAAATTTAATATACAGACTAATATAATAAAAAAAACATAATTTATATACATAATATTAGTTTTCAAAATATAAAATTCATGTTCACCTACATACATATAAGATATTAAAGCACTTTATCATAAAACTTATACATGAGTGTACAGTTTAATAGTCAAAAGGACATTTTTGTCGGGAAGACTATTCTGTATCGTTCTCTCTAAGTACTCTCAATGATACTGTTATAATTATAAAACGAAAAAGATACAAAAATTAACTATTTAAAATATTTTATACCAATTAATTAATAATGACAATCAAACACATCTATTACTCACTAAACATATAAATTTTTTAATTAAATTCTTAAAGATTATTAACTTGTGAAAGATTATATTAAATTTTGAATTTAAAAGAAAGAATGTCAGTATTTATCTAGTTCATATATTTATAATTACAAAATGGTTACTTTTATGTACACATCCAGTTCGTACAATTAATTAATTCTCATTATCTACTATATTTATTTAGATGACTAAGGAGATAGGTAAAATTTATATCTTTCATTGAATACGTCAACTTAATACTTACTCATTATTGTTGTAGCAAGGTAGTGATTATGCAAAGAAGAGACTAGAGCAGAATCCAGAGAAGAGAGAATGTGTGAGAAAGTGAGTGGTTTTCTCATTAAACAACAAAAGAGTACATGATACGTATATAACAGAGAATGAATATGTCAAACTGTAGCAATGAAACAATTATGACAATTATAGTTTTTATTTTAAACTCTTCAACACATCCCTTTTGAAACAAAACTTCTACAAGATTTAACTCCAAGATAATCTCTAAGCTTCACAAATCTGCTTTGCCGTAGAGCCTTGGTGAAAATATCGGCTATTTGATCTTCTGTGGAGCAATGCACCAGTTCCAGTCTTCCTTTGCCAACTTGCTCTCTCAGATAATGAAACTTGCTTTCTATATGCTTGCTTCTACCGTGTGAAATGGGGTTTTTAGATAGATTTATAGCCAATCTGTTATCTATCAATAGTTGGATTGGTTTGCAGCATTCAATCATCAATTCATCCAACATCGTTTCTATCTAAGCACATTGACATGCAGTTTCGGATGAGGCAATATACTCGGCTTCGCAAGATGAGAGTGCTACAACACTCTGCTTTTTCGAACACCAGTTAAACGACGCTCCCATGTATTTAAATACATAGCCGAACATGCTCTTTATATCGATTTGATCTCCACACCAATCCGAATCACTCCAAGCTTCTAACATCCCTTTCATTCTGTCAAACTTCTTAGGATAGAAAAGGCCATAATTTGTTGCCCCCTTTAGGTAGCGATGTATGTGTTTTGTAGTGAAGATATGAGATTGTCTGGGATCACCCATGAGTCTACTAACCAACCCAACACCAAAACTAATATCTACTCTACTATTGCATACATACCTGAGTGATCCTACAATTTGTTTAAACAAGGTAGCATCAACCTTCTTGTCATTAGCTTGAAGAGACAGTTTGGTATTTGCCATTACTGGTACGCTCACGCTGTAGCAATCTTCCATGCCAAACTGTTTCAGAATTTCACCAATATACCTACTCTGATGCACAAGCATTCCATCATATGTACGCAAGAATTCCAGTCCAAGGAAGTAACCCAGACTACCAAGGTCAATCATCTCAAAGTCTCCTTTCATTCTTGCTTTAAAATCTTCGATAGCCTTTGTTGTGCTTCCTGTTATGAGTAGGTCGTCTACATATAAACAGACCAATAAAACACCTTGCTTTTCAACCTGTTTCACATAGATTCCAAACTCAACCCGTACAAAGCTCGGGGTGCCTGTCTCAACCCGTACAAAGCTTTCTTCAATTTATACACTTTCCATTCTTCACCTTCTTTCTCAAATCCAGGTGGTTGTGTTACGTAAACTTCTTCTTGTAGAGGGTCATTCAAGAAAGCAGATTTTACGTCCATTTGGCATATCTCCCATCCTTTTAGATTTGCAATAGTTGCAACAAGTCTCATTGTCTCCAGCCTTGCAACTGGTGCAAACACCTCAGTAAAATCAACTCCAAGTTTTTGCAGGAACCCCTTAACAACCAATCTAGCTTTCAAGTTAGCTATGCTACCGTCTGGCTTATACTTTGTTTTGAATACTCACTTGACCTTAATTGCTTGTTTTTGTCGAGGCAATTCCATCATTTCCCATATCTTTTTTTCTCTATAGCTCTTAACTCTTCTATCATTACTTCTCTCCAATCTTCCATATTGATAGCTTGTTCCCACACTAGTATTTCAGCGTCAGCCAAGAGTGCAGAGTGAACTAGATCACCAAATTCAGCTATCTCATTATCCATGAACACCTCGTGATCTGTAAGCCTCGTTGAAGGAAATCTAGTCCTTCGATATCACTACAAGAAAAGCCTGAATTACCGAGGGTGTATTTCTGAAGGCTTCTTGGTCGTAGGTAAATGTGATTTACCGAGGGTCAAAAAGTGAATCACCGACGGCCTTAATGAAATAATGTTACCGAAGGTCAAGAAGACCTTAGCGAGGGCTCTGTGGCCTTCGGTAAGAGCGTCCACCAATTAAACTCAGTAATTGGGGTTATTCGTGCAGCTCGTCCCCAATTTCATCAAACAGAACCCTCCCTCCCCTCTGCTGAGAACTACTGAGAATTTGGCTGTACTCCCTTTGCCTTCCTTTTGGCTTGCTATCGTTCATTCTCTTCCTATCCCTCTACCTATCTCTTCTGTCAGGTGGCATTGTGTGCCTAGGGTTCGTCGTGGCGTTGTGGGTGTTGCGGGTGGGGTGGTGGTTCTTGGTTGTGCGTGTAAGGCTTGTGCGATGGGTGGGGTGGTGATTCGTGGTCATTAGCGTGAGGAGGTCCTTGCAGTGAAGCCCAAGGTTGGCTGTTCGGTTGAGAGCTCCCGGTGTTGCTTGGCTTCCATTGAATTGGGTGTTCTGGAGTGCGAGGTAAGTTCTCTATTTTAGAACGGTACATGAATAAATTGATTGCCTTGTTCTTCCCTACTTGTGTGCAATGTGTCCATCTAATTGGGTGTTTTCCTGTTCTTACCAATATGCGTAAGTTGTTTGCACTGTGGATATTTCTGCTTTGGTACCTTATATGTATCATGTGATAATTTCAATTGTTTGGCTTATACTTGGGTTTTGGGTTGAGACTGGGCAGGTTAGTACGTTCCATGTTTTCTTTTGAATTCCTATATGGCATTTTGTGTACTAGAAATTGTTCTGGTACTAGAGTCCTGTTAGTTTTGATTCCTCTTGATTTTGATTCGAGCTTGGAATAAGTTTTTGGATTTGTTTTTGTATTGCTGTAAGCATAGACGAAATTGGTAAATCAAGAGTATAAGAAAAATATGTCCTCAATAGGTTAAGTAATGAACATGTTAAATAGGAATGATTGTATGGACTGAAATAAGTTAAATTGAATGTGGTTAGGCTGTAAAGGAACATGATAACACAGTAACTACATTATTCTTACTCTGTCCTACTCTATGTTAAGTAATGAACATGTGTATTAGCTAAGTGAGGGGTTCGGTTCATGATAAATCAAGATTAACAGGGGTTTGATTAAATGAAATGAGGCTGTTTTGGGAAGTAGGATAAAACTGAATGAAGTCTTATAATTGTTTCTTTTGTGGTTGTCATTAACCAGTGGCTGCACTATTAAGTCAACATTAAAACAGGTTTAGTGATTACAACTTCCATCTTCAATTGTGCAGCCTCATTGTTCCTATCTTGTGTTTCCCTCCTTGCATTTTCAGTTTCAGTCAACAATTAGTTTAATTTCCAAATCATTTCCTGTTATGCACCTCTAGCTTTTGATTCTTGTACAAATGTTGCTAGACTTGGAACTTAACCTTTTCAACAAGATTTAAACATCAAAACAAACTTGTATGAGCTGCTAATGGACACTAATTCAATGTAATTCAAGATCTAACTTTGCAACATTCAATTATGTAGAAAATTGACACAACCTCATCACCAATTCTGATTTTTAGGAATTCAAATGACTAGCTAACAATAAAAAAGACTAAAAGAACTTTCAACTAACTGAACTAAGCTAGAAAAGGTTCAACTAAGTATGAAGAGACCATAAATGAACTTACAAAGAAATTTAGCACAATGAAAAACTAATAATAAGAACAAAAGAACTTCTGTGTACTTAGTTTAAACCATTAAGCTTTATAGAAGCAATTCAGGGCTCACATAATGTGTTGAACCTTTCACATTAGCATATAATAGCAGAACAAAGAGAAACACACTTCACAGATTTAAATCAGAACAATTTTTTCATCAAATAGATTGCATTCAGCTTTAACATGAGTTATGGTTGTGGCTAACAAGTTAGATTCACATTCTCACAACGTTTCTTTGGTTGACAAGTTCCACTAACATATCAATGAATCACATACTTAGTCCTGCTAAGTGTCTAGGTCTTCTATTTTGGAATCTGTCAAGTTATATTACTTGTTTAATTCTCATTCCAAGTATTCTGCTGAGTGAAATTTTGTTTTGGTGCATCTAACTGAGTGATCAATATTAAGTACACCAAAATGAGCTATGATATGTTTATACAAAGCTCGGGTGCATAATTCACATCATCAAAATCACCTTCCTGGGTCATCCCATAAGCTATTATAATTTCAACCAGTTAGTGACATCACAACTGATTTCTTCACTCTGATTTGAGCCATTACTAAGTACAGACCATTTAAGCTATGATTTTATAAAGCAAGAGCTTGGTTGCACCTTGAGAAATAGCTCAAAATTACTAGTATAGCAGTTGGGCGATCTACTTTATATTTGCTTAATGTTTAAACTGTTAAAATTCTGGCTATAGCATTTAGACCATTGGTAGCCATCTATACTGTCATTCTGCTTATTTGAGCAATTTTTGAGTGAAAATTTTGAGTGAAATACCTGGTTTGCAACCTCTTTCAATTTCTGAATCAAAGTTTGGATGGTTGAGTTTAATATATGAAGTAAAATTAGGTTGGGAACATTGCCTTTGTTAGTAATTCGAAATCTGAATGAGTTATCTTATGAAATCAGTTGTTAATCATATATCAAAGTTGCTGATGTAATTTTTAATTTGAATTCTGCATCTTGTAACCTCACTCTTGTCTCTCTCTAACTCAATGGTACTACTACTCTTTGACTGGTACCCAATACCTCTACTCAATAATTTTGAATTATATACATAAAGACACACATGGTTAATACCTATAGAGTATGCAAAGCGTCAAGTACCTATACATAACAAAACCCAAAACTATGAAAAGTGCCAATTACAGAGAGTATCCCAATTAGGACATCCGATTTGTTTAATAAATATACACAAATATTAAGTCACATATTTCACTGTGGCTTTTAGGGAAAATATATCCAGTTCATGCTATAATAATAATACATTACCCTCATATGTTAACCTCTTTGTTTGCTAGGACAACTACTTTCACTTCAGTGAACTTCTCAAGGTGGTGATACAATAGTGTCATAATTAAAACTACTCAACTGGTTAATTTATGAAACAAGTGGTTTTGTTTGAATTGTCTAAACTCTAAAATGATTTTAATAAGATTAGAAGCTAATAAGTATATTGTCTAAAGTCTGAATTGGTTTTGTTGATCTCCCTCACTTACTTTGAATGTTTATTTTGGTGGTATGATGGTTTATTTTACTGCATACCTGATGATAGTAAGGGTTGGTTTTCGGTTTATGGTTTTTCTGTGCTATTGGAAAGCTTGAAGAAGTTTAAATTGGTGTAAGAAAGTTGATATTACTATTCATTTCTGTTCTATTTCATATGGTCTCCATAATTTAGAGTTTTGTTTGTGTAATTTTAAAGTGTTGGGAGGTGTTGGCAGTAATCATTGTTCTTGCCGTAATGATGAAAAATGATATGAGTGAGATGTCCTAAACCAAATGCAGCTGCCTTATCTCCTGTGTTAATTTGCATTCTTTATTTTTATATGGTTGAGAGAGTTGTTTAACTTTTGATCAAAGTAAATGTGAAATGATTAAAAAGGTTCCAAAAAAGGGGAAAAATAAAAGGTTACATGGGTGTTAAGCTTTTTCATTATACTAAACCAGGGTTGTTTTAGTGGCATAGTCTCTGTTTCAAAATTAACTGTTCCCTAATTAGTGGCACAGCTCCATATTTCTATAATTACTCTTTCATCCTTAACACACTTCTCTACTTTCTTTGTTTAAATCACTTCCATGTGCTTTTTATAGTTGTTAGGAAGTTCATTAGGAAAATATTATTTATGTTAAAGTATTAGGCTATTTGGAATGACTGTAAGTTCATGAGATTGGATTCAATTTTTTGTGTACATTTAAAGGAGTTTTTAGAGGAACTTTCATTTCATGTGTTAGGGTGAGGTTTTAAAGGAGTTTGGATTGTGGCCACAAAGGGAGGACGGAGAAGACTTAACTAGGAAAGGAAAGCAAAGGCAAAGGTATGAGGACCTAAACTGAAATTGCATGATTGTATCTATGTCCTATTATTTTCACTTTCATTTAATGAATTTGATCTTGTTCTTAGATGTTGTGAATGTTGAGTTTGAATGTTAAGTTATACTGATTGAAGTTTTCTGATATTGTAAACATTGAGGTATGTCAAAGTTTGTTGTGAATGGTTTGAAACTGATTGCCAAATATGTAAGAGGTTTGTTTTGGTACTTTAATATGTGAATGATGAATTTGATAAAATAAAGCATGTACAATGGCCTGTTCCATTAGTTCTAATCTGTCATAATTAGCCATGACACATCTTACCATGTTTGTAAGATCATAGAATGTGTAGGTTTAGATTAGCCTCTTCAGTTTAGTAATGTCTTCTACGTCAATTAGCTTGTTGACTAGAATCAGAGCAATTGGCCTTCAACAACCCTGCTGTCAATTTTGTTCCACTTCCCAAGTGTCTTGTACATTAAAAAAAGTTTACAATACTTCCAAATTGGTTGTTTGAATAGAACACATAAGAAGCTTTGGGTTCAGATGACCTTTTGCCTTGTAGCTTTGGCTAACAAGACAGAGTCACCTTTTTTTTTTTATCTTTGACAGGATTCTTAGATTCCCCTAAAAAAAAGAACAACAAGTCACTGGTTAACTGTTCCAGCACATCTCTTCTCTGCTCTTGTTTCATTCATTACTCTTTCTCCTCTAGCTATGTCTCTCAGGACCTTCACCATCTACTCACTGCATGCCTTCAACGCTCGTCACTGTCCTTTCACTACACAACAAAACTATAATAAATTCAAGACTGCATCATGTTTCAAAACCTCACATCACGCAGATTAATTTATACATATAGACTTGTGAGAGTTTCACATCTGATAGGTTTTCACTGTTGATGCTTTCATTCACCTTTCTTGTTGCCAATTTCATCAATTTTCCTTGCTGGACAGCCCCTTTGAATTGACAAATTGTGGTCCTTCTCCACTTCCTAAGATGCCACCTTAGTTGGAAAATGTTTCTAAAACTGGACCGCACCTCAAAGTCTTTAGAACACCACTATTTCACACATTAATTATCACCAAAGCAGATCAAAAAGTGGACCAGAAATGTACAAGGACAGCACCAAATTCTGACTTCAATTGGTCAATTTTTAAATGCCAACAAGCTTAAAACTAATAGAAATAGGTGTACAATATACATGTATAGCAGATTGACCCTTTTAGTTCCCAATTTCACTAAAAAATGAGGTTTGAATATGCAAATTGCACATACATGAATCTGGCAAATATTTGAATGTTGAAATAAGTTTAAAACAACAATTAAGACTTGTTTAAACTACCAAATAGCATAAAATCCCTGTTGCACGAAAATAGACACCCAATACAACTTTTTCTTCTTCAAAATGACTACTAAAAATGCAAAGAATTCCATAAACCACAAATTATAGTATATATCCATGCTTTTATAGATATTTGATTGCCTAAATTATGTTCATGTGTATATGGTGTTCATTTACATTGTCTTTCATTTATTAGGCTATAACTTCATTAAGTGAAGTAGTCATTTAAAAACCTATGGTACTACACACATTCTCAAAACAATGAGAAGGGTAACAATACACTAAACACTTAGAACCTACATAATATTTGGAAGTACTCTAGACAAGAGTACTTCAGTAGTAATAAGTTGTCTCCTCCAAGTTTAATACACAACCCCTTAGTGTGTCTAAGGCATTTCGATACCGAGGACTTCTCTTTGCATGCCTTTATTGAATGCCTATGACCATAGTGTTCAAATTGCCTTCCATGTTCGACTTGAGTAGTAATAGGTTTATTACTTATGTCACATGGAGTGTTGCTATTTTGGCTAAGTTTTTATTTGTTTGGCTTGTCACAGAACATGGCCCATTTTCCCAACCATCATGGATGGATGTACGACCGTTGTTATAGTGGAAGGAGAGGTTTGAAGGAATCTTTTGTCATTGGAGTTGAAGTGTTCGTGGAGACGGCCCGACGATATCAATATTATGCCCTTGATGGAGGGATTCGATGTCCATGCTTCAAGTGCGAATGTACAAGTATTTTGAAAGATGAAGTCGTCAAAGTTCACCTTTACCAAAAAGGGTTCATGCCAAATTACACGGTCTGGACATTTCATGGTGAAGAAATTCCTTCGACCTCCACTGCAGCTGAAAAACGGCTTGCATCAGGTTCGAATAATATTGTACATACATCTGAGATAGATCAATTTGCCTATATGCAAGAGATGGTCGACAATGCTCTTCGTCAACATGCTGAAGAAGCAGACGATAGTCATGATGAAGAGCCTCCAAATGAAACGACGCAGAGGTTTTACAATTTACTTACAGAGGCAAATCTACCTGTATTTGAAGGTTCATCTGAGTCAAAATTGTCAGTGTGCATTAGACTCATGGCTGGGAAATCTAATTGGAACGTTCCCATTCAAGCAGTGGACTTCTATACAAAATTGATGTTAGATTTGACACCACCAAACAATTTCATGCCGAAGAACTATTACCAAGCCAAAAAATGTGTTTCAAAGTTGGGATTGGATGTCAAGAAGATTGATTGTTGTGTTAATGGATGTATGTTATTCTATGACAATGACAGTGGCAAAAATGATGCATTGTTGGTTGAATGCAAGTTTTGTGGCTCACCTCGATATCAGACAATGCATGCTGGACGGAGGCAAAAAAAACCAATTCCATTAAAGTTCATGTTCTACTTGCCTATAATTCCAAGATTACAAAGATTATTTACTTCAATGCAAACATCAGTACACATGACATGGCATGATGGTAACAAAACTACGGGATTTTTGCGTCATCATTCTGATGGTGAAGCTTGGAAGCACTTCAATCGTAAACATCCATCCTTTGCTAGTGAACCGCGTAACGTCAGACTTGGTCTATGCTCTGATGGGTTTACCCCGTACATTCAGGCGTCTGCATCACCGTATTCATGCTGGCCCGTGATAGTTACCCCATACAATCTACCATCTGAGATGTGTATGACAAAGTCTTACATGTTTTTATTGTGTATAATACCAGGTCCATCTAATCCCAAATCATTGATTGATGTGTACTTGGAGCCTTTGATTGATGATTTGAAGAAGTTATGGAATGGTGTTTGGACGTATGACGTTTCAAGGAGGCAAAATTTCCTTATGAGGGCAGCCTTGATGTGGACTATTAATGACTTCCCAGCGTACGGCATGTTATCTGGTTGGAGCACACATGGTCAATTAGCTTGTCCACATTGCATGGAACATACAAAGTCATTCCAATTGAGTCATGGCCGGAAACGTAGTTGGTTTGATTGCCATCAACGGTTCTTGCCCATTGATCACCCCTTTAGAAGAAACAAAAAGGCATTTCGCAAAGGACAAGTTGAAACGGATATGCCCCCGCCAAAGTTGAGTGGATCACACGTGTGGAGAAGAGTGAAAGACTATCCAAAAGTCACTGAAGCTGGTCAAAGTAGGCTAGAAGGGTTTGGGGAATGGCATAATTGGACTAAAAGAAGCATATTCTGGGAACTTCCCTATTGGAAGGACAACTTGCTAAGACACAACATCGATGTCATGCACACAGAAAAAAATTTCTTTGACAATGTCTTCAACACAGTTATGAATGTCAAAGGTAAGACAAAAGATAATGAGAAAGCAAGAAAAGATTTACCTTTGTATTGTGGACGAAAAGACTTAGAGTTAAAGGCACAAGGTAACGGCCGATTATTTAAACCAAAAGCAAATTACACCATGTCAAAAGACGAGACAAGAATAGTGTGTGGATGGATGAAGGAGCTTAGAATGCCAAATGGATATGCTTCTAACTTGTCCAGATGTGCCAATGTTCAGAATGGTACTATTCAAGGGTTGAAGAGTCATGATTGTCATGTATTTATGGAGACTTTCATCCCTCTTGCGTTCAGTTGTTTGCCAATGCACGTGTTAAATCCACTGATAGAAATCAGTAACTTCTTTAAAGATTTGTGCTGCATGACATTAAAGGAAGATTCCCTTAAAAAGATGGATGAAAATATCCCGATTATTCTCTGCAAATTGGAAAGAATATTCCCTCCTGCATTCTTTGATTCAATGGAGCACATTCCAATTCATCTTGCATATGAAACTTGGCTTGGGGGACCCGTGCAGTACAGGTGGATGTATCCCTTTGAAAGGTTTATGGGAGAATCCAAACGGTCAGTTAAAAATAAGGTTTAATTGCTTCCTTTGTCCCCAGTTTGGTTGAATTGTGTCAAATTCATCCTCAGTTTTAAAAAAGTTTCATTGTCGTCCTCACGTGGTGTAAAAGTGTCAATTGAATCCAAACATAGAAAAAATTTGTGTCAAAGTAGTCATTTTTCCTATATCTCTGTGTCTTCCTTTCATACAATCAAGTACAGATATTCATTTTACCTTATCCAATTTAAGGCTTTTCATAGCTCCAGAGAAGTGACATATGAAAGGAAGACACAGAGATATAGGAAAAATGACTACTTTGACACAAATGTTTTCTATGTTTGGATTCAATTGACACTTTTACACCACGTGAGGACGACAATGAAACTTTTTTAAAAATGAGGATGAATTTGACACAATTCAACCAAACTGGGGACAAAGGAAGCAATTAAACCTAAAAATAAAGCTAGAGTGGAAGGCTCAATTTGTGCAGCTTACTTGCACAGAGAGACAACTTATTTTTGTTCACATTATTTCAAGAACTTCATGTTGTCCCCCACTCATGTCAGAAATGAAATGCAATGGCAAGTTGAACCACGTCAAGGTGCATTATCAGTTTTCCGACAATCAGGCCGTCACGCAGGGAAAGAATTCACTCATTGGTTAACTGATGTTGAATTCAACTCTGCTCATGTCCATGTCTTGATCAATTGCAGTGAAGTCAAGTCGTACCTTGAGTATGTCATCATCCATCTCTAATCTATCAAACAGTTTAATTGTTATACACTAATGAATTTCATTTGTACCAGCTCATTTGTTGTGGCTGAGCAAGTCGCAGAAGGAAATGCTTCTGCTAGAATACACTCAGAGTTTCCCCATTGGTTTAGAAATCAGGTCCGTAGTTTTTCCTACGTTTAAAGGAAGGTTAATTTGACTATTGATTTTATAATTTTGTTAGTACCTTTGTAGGTTTTCAATCAGACATTAACTCCCACGGTTCAAGAGTTAAGACATCTCTCCAATTGGCCAATGAGATGTGTCAAAGAATGGCACACTTACTTCATCAATGGTTACAAATTCCATACACATGAATGGTCTAAAGGAAAGAAAACATCAAATTGTGGTGTGTATGTGAAGGGCCTAACAGAGGGTTCTTATGATGATTTCTACGGCATCATTCATAAAATATGAGTTAGAGTACAACAACACTACTTATCCAAACAGAGTGGTACTTTTTTATTGTGAATGGTTTGATCCTTCTAGAGCTGGTACTAGAGTCGATCCACGCTTTAATATTGTCGAACTGAACCAGAGATTAAGATATGGACCGTTTGATCCTTTCATTCTACCATCTAATGTCAGACAGGTTTATTATGTGCCATATCCACCATTTCGCAATATTGACAAGCGTGGTTGGGCCGTAGCAATACAAACAAAGCCTAGAGGTCGCATAGACTCAAATGAAGTAGAGGAAGATGTTGCCTACCAACTTGACCAAATGTCACAACCACAAGAAATTATCGAAGTTGAACGTATAACCGCATTGGTCGACCCTGATGGTAATGGAGATGAATTAGAAGCAACAATACAAGGTGATGAAGAAGAAGAAGAGGAAGAAGAAGAAGAAGAAGATGATGAAGAAGAAGAAGAAGAACAAGAAGAAGAAGATGATGATGATGACGACGATGAAGAAGAAGAACAAGAAGATGATGATGATGAAGACGATGCTGAAGATGAAGATGAAGATGATGATCATGATGAGGATGATTGAATGTTGAACATCTATTGTAGCAAATTGGACTATCATTTGATTACCTTTATCTAAAATACCATCTCAAAGTTATATGCAATTACTTATACATTAACTTTAAAAACAATTGATCCTTCTTTATTCATTTATATTGTTTCGCTTTATTTGTTACCATTTCAATGCAGTAATGACAGGACAAGGTTCACAACGTCTCGATAAAGGAAAGGGGGTTGCAAGGCCTACAAAGAGGCAACGGTAGGCACTAAAGTATGTACTTAGGGTGCCTGCAAGACTACCTACCACTGCTGCAGGTAGTACATCATCTGTGGGGCCTCCTCCTACCCCTATTATACAGCCTCCTACACCTGCAGCAGACCCTACTCCTACCTTTGCAGTAGACCCTTCTCCTCCTTCTGCAGCTCAGCCTTCTCCTACCCCTGCACCAGACCCTCTTCCTCCTCCTGTTATTATAACCCCCACTCCTCCCCGTGACCCTACTTCTATACCTTCTTCCTCTTCTGTACCTCCTTTTGAGACTTTCACACCACCTGCTGATCTAGATTTAAGTGGTGATGGTGATGGTCTTGACCCGCCCCTTGGTGATCGACCATGGATTGAGCCCTATGGTAAAGGGTAAGTTTATAATCTGTTGAACTAATTTGATGTTTAAACCCTATTGTAATTGAAATGACTTTTGTTATGCAGGTTTATTCCATCTAGGGTTGCTTCCCAGGCCATCACACGTTCAATTAAGCAACAGTTTTTAAGTCCATGGCCTACTTGGGGAGCAATACCTGATGAAGACAGAAAGCCATTCTGGCAGCGCTTTTAGGTGAGCAATCCATTACACTAATGTCCCTCTTAGTTTACTATGTTTTGTAATCAATGTTTGTTCTCTTTAATGTTACAGATGAAGGTGCAGTGGAAACCTGAACATGAAAGTCAGATACACAGAAATTTCCACATGAAAGCATCTCATCGGCTGTCAGAGATGTTTAGGGATGCCCGGAATGCAGGACAGCGCCCTACCTAGCTGGGTGAACAAATTTGGAACTCTTTACTGGCCCATTGGAATACAGTAGAGTTCCGCAATAAGTGTGCCAAAGCCCAGCGGAATAGAGCATCTGAAAGGGGTGGCACCTTGCATATTGGTGGGTCGATCACCATTCATGAGCATGCCATTCGTATGGTATAATCTCATTACATAACTTTTTCTTTCATACATAAGTTATGTATATTCTATTTCATATATACGCTTGTAATTCTTAATTATGTTACAGGCACAGGCTCTAGGACGGGCGGTCCATGTTGATGAGGTCTTTGCACAGACTCATGTTCGGAAGGGAACTAATCAATTTGTTGATGAAAGATCTCACAAGACTCATGTAAGCAAATAACACTATGACTATTACTAATTGTTCATTTATGTTATACTATCGTTCCCTGACATTGCTTTTAATGTTTCAACAAAAAGACTTTTCTACGAGACTTTCACAGGTTAGATCTGCACATGAGTCAGCTCCTACACCGGATGATGCCAGTAATGCAGATGATGACATCCGTAGGACACCGTGCTGGATCGACATCGTTGGTGGGAAGCAAAAAGGACGAGTGTATGATGCGGGACAGCTTGCTGCAAACTATACAGCATCCAGAGGAGGTACTCTGAAGCACCAACCTTCTTCTTCCACCAGTACTCCTGACGAGGTCGTTCTTCAACTCAGGCAGGAACTCCATCAACGTGACTAGGAGATCACTGATCTCAGTGAAGAGTTTACAAACTTTAAGGCCCTGGTCATGAGAGTCTTGCCTCAAACCTCACAGGACGTACAAAATATCCCTCCGACCCAGTCACGACCCTCCTCATCACCTGCTGCCACTCAGCAGCCCACATCAGTCCAACCCTCATCAGTCCAACCCTCAACAGTCCAACCCACACCAGTCCAGCCATCAGTAGAGGAGCAAGATGATGAAGATCATTCTGATGATAATTATGTACATTATTAGTTTCATTTTCTTATTACTTTGTTAGACAAACATTTAGATATCAGAACATTTTAGACTTGATATCATTTCAGTGTTAGTTAGATCTACTTCCAGACTTTGGATGTTAGAACATCCTTTTGTTACATTGTTTTATATTTGAACTATAATTACATTATCTATACATTAATGGATGATCTATGGATTAATTGATGTTCAATGGATATTGATAATTGATTGCATCTTTGAGATGCACATTATGCATGTTTGTATGTGCTTGAAAACTGATATGCAGGTCTGTTTGTAATTGAATTTTGATATACAGGTCTGGGTTGCACAAGAAATACAATTTCTCTAAAACCTGCTATGCAATTTACCGAAGGCTTTTGCCCTTTGGTAAATGCCCACAGTAGGTCATTACCGAAGGCTTCTGCCCTTCGGTAAATACCCTCGTATGGTCATTACCGAGGGCTTTTGCCCTTCGGAAATAACCGAGGGCTTCTGCCCTTCGGTAATTACCGAAGGCTTTTGCCCTTCGGTAATTACCGAACGCTTTTGGCCCTCGGTAATTACCGAAGGCTTTTGGCCCTCGGTAATTACCGAAGGGCAAAAGCCCTCGGTAATTGTTAGCGACAAGAGATTTACCGAAGGATTTTTGGCCGTCGATAAGCCTTCGGTAAACACCCATTATCGACGGCCTATGGCATTTTCCGAGGGCTTCTGGCCTTCGGTAATGCCCTACTTTTTTGTAGTGTATCTTCTGTTATTTACCTCTAGACCAGCTGCTACTTCCTTGACTTCGGCAGGTTTATTATCTTCAAGCCAACTTGACACGACCCCTCCATTGATTGAACTTGTCTTTACATCCAGCCAATTAAATGTGGCTGACTCGTCTATCAAAACATCTCTATTGATCACTATCTCATTCTTCTTTGGACTATATAGTCTGTATGTCCAAGTTGGATGAAAGCCTATCAGTATATATGCTTCGCTTTTATCTGCAAGCTTCTTTCTCTTCTCGTCTGGTATGAGCTTGAAACTCACTGATCCAAAGATTTTCAAATTATCTGCTGACGGCTTAATCCCGTCCATGCCTCTCTTAGAGTGCAATATGCTAGAGCCTTCGTTGGACATTTGTTCAATAAGTAGGCTGCTGTGGAGATAGTCTCTCCCCACAACCTGCGTGGTAGATTCTTTCCTTTGAGCAAACACCTTGTCATTTCAACCAGAGTTGTTCCTCCTCTTGGCCAAGCCGTTATGTTGAGGCGTGTAAGGAGCTATAACTTCATGTGTGATCCCCTTTTCATCATAGAACTTGCTCATCTCTTCAGAGTTGAATTCTCCGCCTCCGTCAGTTATGAGAATCTTTACTTGCAGAGTCGATTGCCGCTCAACCATTGCACAAAATTTTACAAAACATGAGAAGACTTCTTTCTTTTCTTTTAACAAATAAATCCATAACTTCCTAGTCCATTCATCAACAAAGACTAGGAAACATCTATTACCTCCAAACGTCATTACTTCAAAAGGACCACAGATGTCTGAATAAACAACCTCGAGTGGTTGTTTGGCACGTTTGGGTGCTACCTTCTTGAACTTCAATCTGGTCTGCTTTCCCATAGCGCATCCTTCGCAAATTTTCTTAGGTATATTTATCAGGGGCACACCTTTGACCAGTTCTTTGCTGCTTAATAGACTCAAACTTTTGAAGTTTAAGTGTTCGAACTTGTAGTGCGAGATTCAACTCTCTTCCTCAACATTTACCAAAGCTAAGCATTGTATTGCGGCTGCATTCAGGTTCACCTTGAATGTTCTATTCTTGGCCAGCGGAGCCTTGATCACCAAACGTTTCCTCCTATCAAATACTTCTATAAGATTCTCGTGCATGGACATGGTATAGCCTTTCTCTAGGAGTTGCCCAAGGCTTAACAAGTTACTCTTCATCGTGGGAATAAATAACACATCGTCCATGTTGTCAGAGCGGCTGCAGCGGAATGGTTAGCGTGGAAACAAACCAAGAGGGGGGGTGAATTGGTTATATTCAAATATTATCCCTTTTTAATATTTTTCTCTTAATTTCTTACTAAGCAGATAATTAAACGTAAATAACAGAGTAAGGGAAAGAGAAAAATTACACAGGTATTTTATCCTGGTTCAGATCACTAAGATCCTACGTCCAGTCGCTTATCTCAAATAAGATAAACCTTTTTCACTATCACAAAACTATTACAAATATTAGTCACACAGAAAAACAATTTGTAACAGTTTAGAAATTACCACCTCTCTTGAAACCACAAGAGATGAAACAACACCTCCTTTGAATCTTCACAAAGGATGATCACCTCCTTCGAATGCTTCACGAAGGATGATTCTCTTCCAGACACTTCCTCAGACACACCAAGGATGATCCAGCTATTCCTCTATCACCGTAGCAGTATTTAACCAACTCTACAGACAGAGTTTCCTTAGCTAAGCAAGAGCACACAATTCTCAAAGAGTTCAGAGATGTTTTGCACAAGGGAAGAGTTTCTGTGTCTCTGTTTTTTTTTAACTTGAGAGGAAATGAGAGTCTATTTATAGACTCATCCAAAGGCTCTTCCATTTTCGCTTTTAGACTTTCTGACTGTGTTAATCGATTAGCTACAGTGGTTAATCGATTAACAACCCAACGGATACTTCAACGGCTCTAAAAACGGCTAGTTTTTCAAACGGCTCCTGTGTTAATCGATTAACAGCCCTTGTTAATCGATTAACGTTAATCGATTAACACCCCTTGTTAATCGATTAACAGCTCAATGCAGTGCTTCTTCATTCGTCTCTGGAACAATCGATTTACACCCTGTGTTAATCGATTAACACTGCACAGATTTTGCTGTTTGGCTTATTTTTCCATCACTTTTGAATGTATACATAAAACTACTAATTATCTAAGTCCTAGATACTAAACTATAATTATTACAAAAGCTTTCCATAGCAATACAAGTCTTCATAACATTTTGAATCTTGATTTCTCTTGACTTGATTTGGACATCATCAAAACTTCATCTTCTTCATTTTGCTAACAATCTCCCCCTTTTTGATGATGATCAAAACCTTCTTGATTTAAAGCTTTTGGTAATAATCTGTATAAAAAATATAACTTAAGGAAGAAACAATTGTTAGTAAACTTAGAAATAAGTTTAAAACTTTAAATATTTCTCCCCCTTTTTGATCATTATTAAAAAGAGATGTATAATAGCTCCCCCTAAATTTATTAGAAAATATACTCCCCCTTAATAAAAGCATGTATGCATAGAAATAATAAGAAAAGCAACATACATTTTATTAAATTTAAAGAGGCAAGCATGCAAGGAAATATAAAGGGCATACACTAATAAAAACATAGAAATATAAAGTACCCCTTTAGATATGCCTTCAATTTTGTAATGAGAATCCTCTAGGTTGTTTTCACATTTTGTTTAGATCTTCATCTTTGAGGATTGTCATCATTCTTCACTTCATTTGTTGCTTCTTCAAATCTTCATCATTGTCTGCATGTAATTCAAATGACTCAAGAGGTTTTGCCTCAAGGTCTACAATTTCATCAAAGACAACATGCACATATTCTTCTATTTCAAATATTTTCCGTTTGAAAACTATATATGCTTTGTATATAAAATAAATTAAAATAATTCCATCTACCTTGGAATAATAATTAAATATTGTTTTAAAGAAATTCTAAATTTTTAAACAATAGGTACCCAACTATTTTGTATGGGTCCTTTGGGTTAATTTAAAAAAAATTGAAATCATTTTACAACCCAAATATATCTACCACTTGGAACACCATAATGCTTAATTTTACATTTGTTAGATGTATGACCCTTTTTCATACAATAAAAGCATGATACAACATTTGTGTTCCTATAAGTTGTTCCTTTTTCTACCCAAGTTCTACGGGTTCTATGATTGTGTTTATTTTTAATTCTAGGAACATACTTATTTTTAACAACCTTATTTTCATTATTTTTACTACATTCTCCTGAGGTTGTTTCATCTAGTAGTTTCTTATAATTAACACAAGATGCACATTCATTACTACTAGTAAATTTACCCTTTTCAAAAATTAAAACTTTATTTTTCAAATCTTTATTTTCTTCAAAAGTATTTTCAAAATTTAATTTTAAATTCTTATTTTCTTCAAGAATATTTTCAAAATTTAATTTTAAATTTTTGAAATCCTTTTTCAACTTCTGATGGGCTTTATCTAACTTTTCAGATTCTACTATTAAAGCAGCATAAATTTCATGCAATTCATTTTCACTAATTTGACTAGAATTATCAGAATCGCTAGATGTACTTACTTGGCTTCCAACGTCGTCGTTCACCACTAAACAGATGTTTGCTTCTTCATCTGAGTAGCTTGAATCTGAAATGGTCTCATTGTCATCTTCCCATGCAATGTATGCCTTCTTTTTCTTGAAGAATTTCTTTTCACCCTTCTTTTGATTTGGGCAGTCTGCTTTTAAATGTCCCTTTTCTCCGCAACCGTAGCATCGGTAATTTGAGGAAGATACTGGATTATCTTTCTTTTCGTATCTAAATTTTCCTTTACCTTTAGACTTCATGAACTTGTTGAGTCTTTTTATCATGAGTCTCAATTCTTCTTCTTCGTCTGAGTCTTCATCTTCCGATTTACCTTTGCTTCTTTCAACCTCCGACTTTAACGCCAAACTCTTCTTGTTGTTTTTGGCTTTTGATTCTTCTTCATCAAGTCTTCCGAGGTCAAGTTCATGCTCTCTCAACTTTCCAAATAATGCAGCCATGGTCATTGTGTTGAGATTTTGTGACTCAGAAATTGCAGTCACTTTTGGTTGCCAAGACCTGTCTAAAGATTTCAAAATTTTTATATTAAGCTCATCAATATCGAAAGACTTACCTAGTCCAATAAGATGGTTTACGATGTTGGTGAAGCGTTTCTGAACATCTACTATTGTTTCCCCTTGCTTCATCCTGAACATCTCGTATTCCTGAATTAAGGTATTCTTTCTAGCTCTCTTAACATCATTTGTACCTTCATGGGTTACTCTTAGTACTTCCCACATTTCTTGTGCAGTTTTACAAATAGAAATCCTGTAAAACTCATCAACAGTTAAAGCAGATGAAATAATATTACGAGCTTTTACATCATTACCAAATTTTTTCTTATCTTGAGCAGTCCATTGGTCACGGGGCTTTGGTTCCTGCATATTGTTAGTTGGAACAAAAGGACCAGATGCAACAGCATCCCAAATATCTATATCAATAGATTCCATAAAAATTTGCATTCTAACCTTCCAGAATGCGTAATTTTCACCTGTGAATAGTGGTGGTCTATTGATAGAAGCACCCTCTGCGAATGTTTGAAACGATCCCGCCATTTGAATGACTATCAAAGCAAGCTCTGATACCAATTGTCAGAGCGGCTGCAGCGGAATGGTTAGCGTGGAAACAAACCAAGAGGGGGGGTGAATTGGTTATATTCAAATATTATCCCTTTTTAATATTTTTCTCTTAATTTCTTACTAAGCAGATAATTAAACGTAAATAACAGAGTAAGGGAAAGAGAAAAATTACACAGGTATTTTATCCTGGTTCAGATCACTAAGATCCTACGTCCAGTCGCTTATCTCAAATAAGATAAACCTTTTTCACTATCACAAAACTATTACAAATATTAGTCACACAGAAAAACAATTTGTAACAGTTTAGAAATTACCACCTCTCTTGAAACCACAAGAGATGAAACAACACCTCCTTTGAATCTTCACAAAGGATGATCACCTCCTTCGAATGCTTCACGAAGGATGATTCTCTTCCAGACACTTCCTCAGACACACCAAGGATGATCCAGCTATTCCTCTATTTTTGATTTCATGAACCTATTGAATCTCTTGATAAGTAGACTCAAATTTTCATCTTCTTCGTTTTGCTAACACATGTAAGCTACTCCTCCATTCTTGCATGTGATCAACACTCTACCAATCCCTTCTATCGTCACAGTGTTGTGATCCGCAAACCTTACGTTGCTTTTCTTTCTCGGATCAAGATCAAAAAGCCACTCTCTTCTTCCGGTCATGTGATTGGAACACCCTGTATCCAAGTACCATCTTGTTTCATCCTCTACATGACTCGAATCTTTTGACAACAATGACCTCTCGGTTTCTTCATTATTTCCCGTTTCGTTTTTGTCAATGATCGTTCCGTCTGGAAATGATACATGTCTGTCAATTCTCGTTTGACTTGATGATTCCTGTCTATCAACTCCCGTTCGGTTTTTAAACAACAACCGATCGTCTTCATGCATTTGATTTCTTAACAGCAACCGATCGTCTTCATTTGTTCGGTTTCTTAACAGCAACTGATCATCTTCATCCGTTCGGTTTCTTAACAACAACCGATCGTCTTAACCGAGACCCAATCGGTTAGAAGAAAACAACCTTTCGGTTGTGCTCATCAAAAGTACCTGATCAGATTCAGAATCATCTGTTTCTTGTACAAGATTTGCAGCTTCATCGTTCTTGTTCTTCTTGGAAGACTCGTTGTGCCAGCACTCTGAAGAATAGTGCCCATACTTTTTACAAGTGTAGCACTGAACATTTCGTTTATCTGAGCCCTTTCTTCCTCTTCCTTTTGAGTATCTACCTCCTTTGTTGCTTCCTTCTTTCTGCTCATTTCCATTTTTTGTACCATTCAGATCGGAGGATTTCATGTTTCTTCCTCCGCTGTGTCCGCCACGCGATCACCCTCTACCTATGCCACAATTCTTGAAGTTTTGTTTACTCCTTGCCTGTAACGCCTGACTCATTCCTTGTGTCACGGTGTTTTTTGTGTTCTTCCTCTCTATCAGTCTTTGTTCGTGTGCTTCGAGTGAATTATGCAACTCCTCTATTTTCATCACTTCCAGATCTTTGCATTCCCCTATCGCAACTACAATGTGATCATATTGCGGTGTTAGGATTCAGAGTATTTTTCATGGCATGCTCTCATGGCATTGACCAAAACCTGGATTCTTCCAATATACTCCATCACCGACTCTTGCTCGTCCATGCAGAGAAGCTCGTACTGCGGTTGAAGAGATCGCAAGTTGATCTTTTTCACCTTGTCAGATTTTCCATACCCTTCTTGCAGGATATTCCATACTTCTTTGGCTGTGGTGGCTTTTGATACTTTCTGAAAAATCACAAGAGAAATGCACTAGTGCACCAGCATTCTTGCTTTGCAATCAAGGCGTCTAATTTGTTTATACAGCTTCTTCACCTCTTATGTGTCCTCTTTCAGGGGTTCTTGGAGTCCTTTCTTTACCACCTCATCGACTTCTTGAAACCCAAGAATAGCCTCCATCTTCACACACCAGTCATCATAATCTTTGCCATCAAAGGTCGGGAGATTACTATGGATTAATCCAGCCATCACGCCATTCCTTGAACGTTACCTAAATTCCACCAGTTTTCGAAACCTTCAGCTCTGAATACCACTGTTGTGGCAAGGTTCTGATTATGCAGAGAAGAGAGTATAGTAGAATGCAGAGAAGAGAGTATAGTAGAATGCAGAGAAGAGAGAAAGTGAGAAAGTGAGTGGTTTTCTCATTAAACAACAAAAGAATACATGCAACGTATATAACGGAGAATGAATATGTCAAGCTGTAACAATGAAATAGTTATGACAGTTATAGTTTTTGTTTTAAACTCTTCCACAATTATATCATCATATTCGTAATATTTCTTTTGTAACCACTAATTTTTCGCATCACATCCTCAACAAATTATCTCAACCACTCACATTTCTTCATATACAAATCAACGAAACAATGTATAAAAACACTAAAAGGTTTTAAAAAAATATATAAATCCTTAAAGATAATTTATAAAAAGTAGAATTAAATATATGATCCTTATTGGAGCAATAATATTCAAATGATGGGTCACCACTTGAGTAATGGGGCTTATTTAAAGTTGATCTCAAACTTATTTAAAGCATGAAATTCCATATCAAACTCCAAAACCAAACTATTGAGATAGTTATTTTCAAGTTGATCTCAAACTTATTTAAAGCATGAAATTCCATATCAAAATCCCTTTCTATACTCAAAAATCATAATTTGTACTACAATTCAGAATCTATACATTCGTCATCACCACAAGCATTCCATCAAAACCATATAATAACGTTTCAATCTTATATATGTCCAACATATCTACAATTTACTTTTGTGAGTTTAAAATAAAACAACTCAAACATTCTAAATGAGTTTTTCAATTCTAAATTTCTTTTCACAACAAGAACATCATCATAATTTAAATTCACTTTATATTATATATATATATATATATATATATATATATATATATATATATATATATATATATATATATATATATATATATATATCCTAATATTTTTTTCATTAATCTCAAAACCTAATTTAAGATCAATGCTAATTTCCGTCACTTGAAAACCTTTTTATCTTCAAGGAATTTATTTTTGAAAAAAATACTAGAAATATCTTTAACTTTCTTATAAAAGACTAAACCTGTCATCTGTACCTCAGGCATTTCATTTTTAAACTTAATTAATATTTCTTTAAATTTTTCTCTTTCTTGTTAAATTTAATCTACATCCCTTTTGTAACATCCCATAATCTCACACTTGATAATTCATAATTTATATTGTAACATTACATTTACGGTAACATCCCGTAATTTTACACTTGAAAATTTATAGTTGATATATATCTATACATATTTTTTAAATTCATATTTCAACTACAAACTCATAAATATAACTCGAATTCTTCTAATTTATTCTTCTATCTCTTTCTTCATTGGTACTGGATCAGACGACATTCCTTCATCTGCTCCCGTATAACGAATTATACGATCATCGCACATAGACAAACACAAAAAGTAGGGTGAGCTAACGAACAACAAATCATTTATAAAACATGCATAATTATTTTGATATAAACATCATATAATATGTCTGACACCCTCATACCATCATACCACAATTCCTATTAGACACTCATCCCACAATACCCAATAAACACCACAAATACCCTATAGACACTCATCCGGATGATGCGTTGATGAGCGGTCACGAGAGGTTATGCACTTGTGATGACTTCTACTTCTTCTTACAAATATACTTCCAAAATACTTCATACCATTCACAAGGTTAGTCCTCAACACTATGTCCAAAATCGACACATAGACCAGGACCTCCTGCTCCTCTCAGCACATAATTCATCCTTCTCTACTTGAGACTGGATGATTATTAGAGTATCAGGATAACCTCCAACTACAAGACCCTCAACATCAACATATACACAAATACCACATCATTAATGAATCTCTCCACGAGACTCATACCATGCTCATATTCCTCAACTCACATTATACCCTTACAAAATCTCCCCTTAATACTCATATCATGTTCATATGCATAAATTCAAATCAAATATAATAAAATCCAATCATCGCAAAAATCATACAAAATGAATATATTACAATAAATTAACAATACTTAAATATCACCATAAATGGTCACCGGAGAAGAATCAAATGTTTGACGAATCAAACTCACCATAAACAGCAGTACATACGACTAGTCACAACTTATTGGATTGGCCCAGGGTTGCTCTATGATCAGGGACGTACCAACTCCGGTTTTTAAGATTCCTCTATCCTACCATCACAATTATAATTCATAATTTCGTATCTATCACAATAACATGAATTCATTCCAACGAGATATATTACACAATAGTTTAACAGTACATAATTTGTTCAACAATATTTAAGTTAAAAACTTGTCAAGTAGACTTCCAGGAAGGTGTGTCATAATGGACAACTTAAGTACCAAGTCTTTCCTTAGCCAAAGTGTTCCACAACTATTTTTAACAAATTTCTTATTTACATATTCAAAACAACAGCATATAATATTAACACAGAAACTCAATATAGACATACAATAAGCATTAATAGTATTCACACAGAATTTCAAGACATGAATAGTAATGAAACAGTACTAAATCATAATATAAAAGCTTAGAAAGGTTAGCTCCCCTACCTCTATTCCAGACTTCTCTTGCTCCAAATTTGTTTTCCCGAAAACTCTTCAGAACCTCTATTCTTCTTGCAACTAAAAATTTCTCCCTAACTCTTTCTTCTCTATTTCTCAAGCTCTCACTTCATTCTTCTTCTCTTTGTGCAGAATACCCTTCCCTCCCATGGCTATTTATAGGGAAAAAAAATTTACTATTTAATAATTGTTTAATATTATTTATTATTTTAATATTATTTTAAAATAATATTTTTATCATCCACTTGATCAAATTTGATCCTAACTTGTTTAAATATTCGATAAACATTTTTTTTAAATTTTTTTTAATTAAAATTTCATAATTATTTAACTTAATTAAAATTATAATATTATTTAATATATTTACATATTTTAATAATTATTAAAATATATTATTCATATGACAATACTAATTCTATTAAAAAAATAAAAATAAAATAATTAAAATAGAAATAGTAATAATAAAATTAAAAAATAATTATATAAAATTTGATTTAATATATTTAAAAATATTAAATTAAATCAAATAATTATTAAATTTTAAATAAAAAGTTAAATTTTGAAAAACTTTGTTTATCGAATACGTTAAAATATGTTACCGGATTTGGATAAACAATTTTTTTTATTTAAATTTTAATAAATATTTAATTTAATTCAAAATTATAATACTACTTATAATATTTTTAATATTTTTTTATTTTTAACTTTTATTATTGTTAGTTATATTTTAATTATTTTTTATTTTTTAATATAATTATTATAATAGTACAAATTATATTTTAATAATTATTAAGATATAAACGTATATTTAATAATATTAAAATTTTAAATTAAATTAGATTATTGTTAAATTTTAAATCTAAAAATGAAATTTAAAAAGTTTATAAATTGGATTTCAAAATCCGTACATATTTTAAAATCTAGTAAAGGGGTTTAGTGTGAGAGGTTGGAGGTGCAGGATGAAACATCTCATCTTATTTGGATCTTTTATTTATATTATTTGTAATTGGTTTTTACTTACCACCGACTTAATCATGATTTTATCATACTTTAATATTTCAGACGTCAAATCATTGATCACATTTACTTTGCATTAAGATGTTCTTAGCTTGATTAATTGTATCATACCTCAACCGATTAATCACTTTTAAGATTGTTAACCAACATGACCAATTGACCAATACCTATAGATTGGAATGTTATTCTTGATTGCCTGACCGATTCAAAGATCATTTTCGATAAGTTGGAGAGTGATTGTATCCAATTGGTATGTTTTGGTTTCGTTCCTTTGTTTTTAGTTCTTAGACGATCTTGAGATCGTTCCAATCGATTGATGTCTAAGCGGGTCCACTATTTTTAGATGTTTAAATCGATATGTCCATACTATATAAAACATACCAATTGGATAATATTTTTATTAGATAATATAATTTGTATGCATTAGAAGTTTCTTTTATGATAAAATAAATAATTTTTTCAATCACTTTCTTCTTCTCACTAACTATTATTAAGTAACATTATTGCATGAGTAAGTTTTATCAAGAAACATTACTTGTCACTTTTAATGGATCTCTATTTATAACTATACATTTTATTAATTATACTCATAAGATCTCGTTTAAAAAAATTAAAGATTAATTTCACTTCGATTAATTAATATTGATTCTTAAATCAACTTTTATTTTATACTATTTTTTAAATCTTAAATTCTTATTTTCTAAAATTACTATTTTTTTTATCTGTTTACATACTTGGTCACCAAATATGTTAAGTAATATGGTTCAACAATACTTATTTTTGCTAATCTAATATTATATATATATATATATATATATATATATATATATATATATATATATATATGACACCAAATCTTAATAGTTTGATTACGTCATGATATTCCTTAATATCATATATTAAAAGAATCTTTAATATATCAAGTAGGATATCATATTGTTGTGATTATTCTGTTATTTATTGGTAAATTGTGATATTTTTTTATATCAAGAAATACATATTCTCTTACTCACCCTTAAAAGATGTAAACTCTCTAAGTTGAACGTTGGAGAATATTTTACAGATAGATATTCCCTCTTCTTCCAATCCTCATGAGCATATATCAAGATTCTCCATTCCACTCATATTCTTCCACTTGTTTAAAAATCTACATTTAAAATCCTGATAAAAACAAATAACTTATATTTAGCTTTCCTTTGTCTAGATTGTAAGACTCATGAAAAATATTTATAATACTAAATTTTAGCATTTTATTAGTAATAATGATTTTAATGAATAGAAAAATGTAAATTTTGGATAAAAAATTATAGTAATTTAGAAGGAGATGTTCAAATTTTGATTACTTACTTAGGATATTTTTTAAGAAAATTGAATGGTAAAAAAAAAAAGAAATTGTAAATAGTAAAAAGTGAATAGTGAATAGTAAAAAAGTGAATAGTAAAAAAAAATGAAAGGATAAGAATAATTAGGATCAGATTTGAAGGCATTATTAAGGAATCCATTATGAATCCATTAAATAAGTGGTGATTAAGAAATTAATATAATAAAATAATATTAAATTAATAAATAATATTAAAAAAATTAATGAATAGTAAAGATTTTGGACTATAAATAGCCATGAAGGGGAGACTATTTTGCACAAAGAGAGGAAGAATCAAGAGAGAAATCTTGAAATTTAGAGAAGAAAGAGTTAGGAAGAAATTTTGGTTGTAAGAAGAGGAGAGATTCTGAAGAGTTTTTGGGGAACCGCTTCT
Source organism: Vigna nakashimae (assembly GCA_034642375.1). NCBI lineage: Eukaryota > Viridiplantae > Streptophyta > Magnoliopsida > Fabales > Fabaceae > Vigna > Vigna nakashimae. The sequence continues at coordinate 34,401,210 of CM067758.1, forward strand.
AGTGAGAAAATAATTCTAGAGAAGAGGTAGGGGAGCTAACCTTTCTATGCTTTTATAATATGATTTAGTATTGTTTTATTATTATTCATGTCTTGAAATTCTGTGTGAATACTGTTAATGCTTACTGTATGTTTATCTATATTGAAATTCGGTGTTAATATTATATGTTGTTGTTTTGAATCTGTAAATAAGAAATATGTTAAAAACTAGTTGAGGAACACTTTGGCTAAGGAAAGACTTGATACTTAAGTTGTCCATTGTGACGCACCTCTCTTTCCTGGAAGTCTACTCGACAAGTTTTTAACTTAAATCCTATTGAACAGATTGAGTATGATTAAATTATTATGCAATATATTGAGTTTGTGTGATTTCTGCGATGATTGTATTTTATTATATTGCATTTGAATTTATTCATCTGAACATGATATGAGTATCATGGGGAGATTTTGTAAGGGTATAATGTGGGTTGAGGAATATGAGTATGGTATAAGTCTCGTGGAGAGATTCAGTAATGTTATAGTATTTGTGTATATGTTGATGTTGAGGGTCCCGTAGTTGGAGGTTATCCTGATACTCTAATAATCATCCAGTTTCAAGTAGAGAAGGATGAATTATGTGGTGAGAGGAGCAGGAGGTCTCGGTCTATGTGCCAATTTTGGACATAGTGAGGGGACTAACCTTGTGAATGGTATGAAGTATTTTGGAAGTGTATTTGTAAGAAGAAGTAGAAGTCATCACAAGTGCATAACCTCCCGTGATCGCTCATCAACGTATCATCTGGATGAGTGTTTATTGGGTATTGTGGGACGAGTGTCCAATAGGAATTGTGGTATGATGGTATGAGGGTGTCTGACATAATTATTATATGATGTTTGCATCGAAGTAATTATGCATGTTTTATAAATGATTTGTTACATGTTAGCTCACCCTACTTGTTTGTGTTTGGCTATGTGCGATGATCGTATAATTCATTATACGGGAGCAGATGAAGGAATGTCGTCCGACCCAGTTGATGAGTCAATATTTTCTTCACTTCACTTAGTTTATTGTACTAGAATTAATCAGGGAATTGTGCTTAATCGTCCGTTATTTTCCTATTTTTCCTAATTGTGCTTAATTCGATCAGAAATTCTTATTTTAACTAATTTGAATTATCTGAGCTTATTATTTTGCATTATTAATTATGGGAAAATTTTGGATATCTTTTTGGGACATTTGAAGGCTAAATGAGAAATGACAATTGAGCCCAATGCATTTCAGCCACTTCAATTTTCGCTGGTTGCTGTGTGAATTTTGTGTCAACTTGTTTGTCCTCGTTCGAATTCAATTCGTATCCGTTTTCCATTCAATTTTTTTTCATAGTTTCGTCTAGATGTCTAGTTTCATGTATAACTTTTACTTTGTTCAAATGCGTTCTGTACTGTTCCCAGTAATTTGTTTACTCTCCTATGTCAGCCTAGTACTACGTGAATGTTGTGTCAACTTGTGTGTCTTCGTTTGAGTTTAATTCTTATCCGTTTTGCATGCGGTTTTTTTTCATAGTTTCGTATGGATGTCTATTTTCATGTATAGTTTTTACTTTGTTCAAATTCGTTATGTGTTGTTCCCAGTAATTGTTTTACTCCCCTGTGTCAGTCAAGTTCATACTGTTTAAGTGGCTTCTAATTTGTTTGCATTGTTTGCTTGTTGTTTCATACTTGTGGTGGTTAGGAATTGATAATTGAACGGTGCTAAGACCTCCCAACACTCAAGGATTCAACGCTCATATTGACACATTTTATAGCTCATTTCAAGAAGCAATATTGGTTTGTTTGGAAACCAGGTTGCAACTCACTGGCTTTTGAAGAAAGTGGCTGCCATAAGTCTTCAGCATTCACAGCCATTCATCTTGTCAAGCCAATACATTGGAATTTCATGATGAAGTGCACACGGCAATATACACAAAAGGAAAGGCCATTTGCAAAATTAGCTTATTCTTTGGCAAGCATTTAAAATGGAAAGTTGGGGCCACCATTTTGAAAGCCTACGTACATGTGGGAGGAACTCCAAAATTATTGAAGGGAATAATGTTAAGAGAAGCAAAATGAATGGGACCACACTCTTCAAAGTTCACGGCCTTGGCTCATTGAAAAATTTAGCAAGTAGAGTGGCTGCAAATTTCAATTGCCTTCTTGCCTTTGAAGAAATAAACACAAGGGACCACCAATCATCCAAAGTTCACGTGCATTTTATCATCTTGCAAGTGCAGCACACGGTTTTTCTATATACAAGGCCCCATGTAAAATTCATTTTTCAAAATAGCAAAACACACTTGAACAAAAGAGGGGCACACTCCTTGAAAGCTCATCACGTAGGAAAGAAACAACAATTCACATCCAGCAAGATTGGCTATAAAGGAGTAGCAGGCAGAGAAGAAATGACATTAGAGTTTTAGGAGTAGTTTAGGATAGCTGAGAAGAGGCTCTCGCCTCTTCCTCTCTGTTTTCCATTTTAAACAGTAAAATAATGTAGTGTTTTATTTCTGAAAGCATGTAATTTGTCTCAGCAATTGGAGCAATTTGATCGGTTTGATTTTTATTCAGTAATTTTATTTCAAGTATTAAATCTTTGAAGAATTTTATTTTAGTCAAGTGCTTTTATTTTTATCGTCTCTTTTATTTTGTAATTTAATGTTTTCTGAAACGTTAAAATTCTGTCAATGTATTTTACTGTTCATCTCATTTTCAGACGTTGTTTTTACCGTTTATTTTTACTGATGCTTTTGGTAAATTTTAATTACAATGTTTTTACCATTTCTGCATATTTACTGTTCCGTTTTTACCGTCTTTCACTGTTCAGTTTTTATTGTCTTTTAAATGTATTTTAGTATTTTTAATTCTGTTTTGTTTAAATTCCAGTTTTAATTTATTTTACCTCAACGAAAAACAATCACAACCCCCCCCCACTTCGTGACTAATCTAAGATTGAACCACCAAAATTGGTCCTTGAGAGACGACCTAGGAGTCAAATCCTAGTAATTATACTGCATTATTTTCGTGCACTCAACTTTTGTGAGCGGTGCGACCCGTTCATCAAAATGGCGCCGTTGCCGGGGACCAATGGAGGTTTGGTTTTAGATTCTTGTTGTGTAAATTTTTGTTCTGTTAATATGTGTGTTTTGTGTGTTCTGTCTGTTGTATTTTTGTAGGAGACAACGACACCTTCAACAAATTTTGGCGGCGTTGTCACTCAGTTCCAGGTTTTTTGTTTTAGATTTTTGCTGTGTTTTTCGATTATGTTGTGTTAATATATGTTTTGTCTTTTATATTTTTATTGTGTTGTGTTTTGTATTTAGTTGTTATATTTAAAAAAAAAAAAATTAATTAAAAATTTTTACTATTGATGTTCTGTCTTGTGTGTGCTTGTAGCATGTATAAATGTGTTTTGTTTTATCTGATTCGTAATTTTTAGTTTTTAGTTTTTACTTTTTATTTTTCCATGTCTACCTATTTTAATGTTGTGAATAATGCTTATTCTGCCAATGTCTGTGATTATGATTCTTATTCTGCATATTACTTTGATTTTAAATCTACTGATTTTTATGATGAGAACAATATGTTCCATCATCCAATTTCTGAGAGCTCTCTTTGGGAGCCAGTTCAGCAATATCAGAGTCAGCAGTACAATGCTTCTGCCCAAACAACTCTTCAGCCTTCAACTTCTGAACCTACATTGAAGGAGTTACTAGAGCAGATGACAATGCAGAACATTCAGTTTCAGAAAGGGAACATGCAGTTCAAGCAAGAGAGCATGGAGTTCCAGCAGGAAACTCAATCTGCCATTCAGAATCTGACTGATCAGATCAGGCAGATGGCCACTCTTGCACCTGAGGAGACTGATGAATATTTTGAGGACCAGGCAGGTACAAGCAGCTATTTTGAACCAGGTAGACCACTTTCATTTTCCACCAACATACCTCAATTTGATGAATATGCTGTTGAGAGGTATGTTGATAATTATATTGTTGCTGAGCATGATTTTCCCTCTATGCATGACGAGAATAATTTTGTGTTATCAGATCTGAATATTTGTTCTCCATGCTCTGAACATGAATCTGAGCCTGTTATAGATATTATTTCTACATTTGAAACCGATTCATGTTATGAGGATTTATCTGAGGTTCAGCCTATTACACTAGGATTGGGTGTTATACCCCTGCATGAAATTTCTGCAGTGCCACATTGCACTAACCATGTTGCAGGAGGTACGAATAAATTTGATCAACATACACCCACAGTGGAAAACAAAGGTGCTGACACTGATAGTTTGAAGATCAACAGGCACCTGCTGAATCCGCTCAGTAACAATAATTGCTGCTTAGATCCGGTGGTGGAAGATATTTCCCTACTTGATCAGATTTGGAGGATGAAGCAGTTCGTCCTCAACAATTTCATACTGGATCCTGAAGCGAAGAACATCTCCCTACAAGTCCAAAATTGGCAACTGCCACCCTGACCAGGGGAGTTTTCTTTTTCTTTCTTCCCCGTTTTCCTACTTTTATTGCATTTGTCCTTTATCTGTTTAGTGTTTTAATTGATGATCTTATGCTTAGAACACGTTTAGGACATTGTAGTTTAAGTGTGGTCTGGGGGAGATTCTGCATTTTGTTTTTTTTTTAAGTTTGTTTTTCCTTTTCTTTTTAGTTTTCACATTGTTATCCTTATAAAAAAAAAAAAAATTCAAAAATTCAAAAATTGTTTTGCGTATTCTTTGATTTTATTTCGACCCTCAGTATCTTATTATTTCATACCAATAAAAATTTTCACTTCAGATCTCATTTATTTTCCTTATTTTCCTTCGTTGTAAATATATTTTCTTAGTTGTCTCATACAGGTTTTTGATTGAAAATTTTTAGACTAAGAAAATATTTCATTCATCAATGCAAAAATTACAGTAATGGAGAAAAGGGATTGAACAGATCTGAAAATGAAATTGCAGTAGATATATATGAAAATAAAAGATGTTCGGGGGTCGATCTTTAGTGATCGTTAATATTACAAACCAAATAAAAAACAAAAACATCATAAAAACATAAAAAAAAAATAAAAACAACAAAAATATAAGTGTTCATATTACAGCCCATATTCTGGCCACACTCGGCCAATAAAAACATAAAAAAAAAAAAAATAAACAAAACTTTAAAAGTGGAAGAATTCACGAGCTGGTTGTGGTGGTCTTAGGGAGAGCTCCGTTGAGGGAGCTCTGGTTCGAAAAGTCACGAGCGGAGGCTTTGGTGGAGGAATTTCTCGTTCATTTTTGTCGTCATCGATAATGATCGGAACTGGAAACAAATTCAGCAGCCTCGGTGCCCTCATTATCACCCAGTTGTTTTCTTTCAAACAAAAAAAAAAATTAATAAAAAATAAAAAAATAAAAAATAAAAAACTTGTGTTAATAATAGAAGAGGAATGGAAAATTCATTGGAGGTATGATCAGAGGTCTTACCGTACATGTATAGCGGCAGTTGTGAAAAGAGAGTGCCTGTGGGGTCTATCTTCGCTTGCCAGCGCCTGACCCGATTGCCATGGTTGTTAAACCAGCAGTGCACGTTGTATTCAGTGGCTTCGCCGAAGGTCCTTAGTCGAGACGCGATCTCGACGACTTGCGCTCGGCTTGGGTGTGTGACCCCATAGTTGTAGATTTTGGTCATCATCGTGATCTGATCATCTGTAGGACGCCATCGTTGACTGGTATATCTCTCTGATTCCATATCACTCATCCTTCCTCTCGTAATATACAAATACATAAATAAAAAATAAATACATATAAAAAGAACAAAAACATAAAAAAGAAAAACAAAACTAAAAAAAAATGAAGCATAAAAAAAAAAAAAATTAGATTAGTTCTCTGTTTTCTTTATTTGTTTTTGTTTCCTTTTAAATTTATTTTGTCCAGTCATGCTTTGATGTTTCAGTGTTTGGTCTCAGATCTGTTTCACGGTCCTCGCAAAGGGTCCTAAACGGATCTATGTCCAGTTGTCCTGTTGTCCTTGTTCTTGTATATTATGTTTATGTGTTTATTTAGTTTTAAGTGGGGTACGTGGCGTTGTTCTACCCGATTGTCTCTGCAATACCTTCAATCGAAGGGAGATTAACGTCTGGTTTCCAGCCTATATACCCCTTAAGTTTTAAGACAATTGTGTTTTATGTGTTTTAAGTGTTTAGCAGGTGAAAAATAAAGCGAATAAGAGCTGAAAATAAAGAAGGAACTGAAAGCAGGAAAAAGAAAAAAAAAATGATAGATCTGAAAGCTGTAAAAGGAGAAGAACTGAAAAGCAAAGAAAAGAGCAGAAAGCTTAAACGGCAGAAAGAAGGAGATCCAAGGTGCAGATGACTTACCCGGAGTAGTAGGGCTTACAGAAGCTTGACGCAGATCTTAGACGCTCCGAAGGCACACAGGCAGAGGCTCCTCACGGATCTCACTCAGACTCTTCAGAAGGCCGGGGACAGAGCTTCCTCGCAGAGGTTCCAGATGCTCAGGTTGAGAGTGAGGAGAGCGGAGAGAGCAGTGAGAAGTAGAGAGAGAGAGCAGAGCAGTCAAAAATGCCGCTCGGGAGCCGAAGTTGGCCTATTAATAGCCAAAATTCTGCCATTGTAGCAACAGTTCCGGTCTTTGCCACCGAGACTGTTGTCACAGTACCGGTATCCTTTTTCAAAAAAAAAAATAAAATAAAATAAAATAAAAAATAAAAAAAAAATAAAAAAAAAAATATAAAAAATAAAATAATATTAACATCTACTGATGGATGTTACTGAAAATTTCTTCCCATTTCCTAACATTTTATTGCACTTGTCTATATTATTTGACTGCTCTGAAGTTGATCATCTAATGATTGTAACACACTGAGGACATTGTGTGATTTAAGTGTGGTCTACTGGGAAGAAATTCTGATTTTTCTGATTTTTCTGTTAGATTGTATTTTGTGTGTTAAATTTTTTGTTTTTGAGTGTTAAATTTTTTCTCTTTTAAGTTATTTTTATCCAATTTTGTGTGCAATAAATTTTACATTTTTCTCTTGATTTCTGGATGATGTCTAAGTTGTAGATTTTTCCTTCACTTACTTACTACTTATAGATTGTAATCCTTGCTTTTCTTTGCTTGGAAAGATAATTATACGTTTGAGAGGTTGATTTGATTGTGACAAACACCCTGAGTGAGATTTGAGCCACTTAATTTTCTTTCTTGTGTGTGATATGTCTCTTGATTGCTTGCACATATGCCTTGGCTTGATTCTTTTTGATATACTTGATTGATATGCATGTTCAGACGTGATAAAGGCATTTTTGTTCTTGAGCCTCTTTAGCCAAATAAGCCTACCTTGTTAATATCCTTTGATAACCCCTTTGAGCCTATACTGTATATATTTCTTTGTGTTGAAGCTCATACACTGATCCTAAGTGAAAAACAAATGATTACCTTAACCTTAGGAAAGTTTGGAGCTATAGAAGTATTTTGTGAATAAGTGTGGTCTCCTTGGGAATTCTGATGAATTGGCTAGTTGGTTCCTCATCATGTTTTGAAAATATGAATTATATCCTGTTGTGTGATAAAGGAAAAAAAAAAGAAAAGAGACAGGATGAAAAAAAATGATGAGAAAAAGAGAAAAATTGAAAAATAATTTTGTGAATAATGGAGTCGAGAAGAGGATTGAATTAGAGGTTTGGGTGAGATTTCACTGTGTTTACATTTTTTTCCCTAGTGCACCTCTATTTCTTCTGAGTTATAGCTACTTATCCAAATTTATCCTCCCCTGTCCTTGGCCCCATTACAACCCAGTAAAGACCTTTTGATCTGAACATGCATATGTTTTAAGTATTGATAATTAGAAGCTTGCCAAATCTGATTGTGTTTGTTTTCTTGAGTGCATTGAGTTGAAATGTTTACCCTAGACACTTGAGAGAAACACTGTAGTGCATCTGTGAGGTTATGTTATTTTTAAATCACCTCTTAAGCTGATTGATTATTTTTTCCGTGTATTGAATTGCTTGGAAGATTTCTATAAGTATCTGCTTTATTTGATTTGTGTTGGATAATTTCTACTTCTCTTATCTCTCTAGAATTCTTGAGAACTTTGTAAATTTTGTTTATTTTCTTGCGAGTTTTTATTTTCTGTATGTTGCATCTATGTCAGTCCTTTGATGTCGTATTCCCTGATTTGCGTCTTGATTTTGCCCAGGAGTGCAAAAGACTAAGTGTGGTCTATTTTGATGAGTCAATATTTTCTTCACTTCACTTAGTTTATTGTACTAGAATTAATCAGGGAATTGTGCTTAATCGTCCGTTATTTTCCTATTTTTCCTAATTGTGCTTAATTCGATCAGAAATTCTTATTTTAACTAATTTGAATTATCTGAGCTTATTATTTTGCATTATTAATTATGGGAAAATTTTGGATATCTTTTTGGGACATTTGAAGGCTAAATGAGAAATGACAATTGAGCCCAATGCATTTCAGCCACTTCAATTTTCGCTGGTTGCTGTGTGAATTTTGTGTCAACTTGTTTGTCCTCGTTCGAATTCAATTCGTATCCGTTTTCCATTCAATTTTTTTTCATAGTTTCGTCTAGATGTCTAGTTTCATGTATAACTTTTACTTTGTTCAAATGCGTTCTGTACTGTTCCCAGTAATTTGTTTACTCTCCTATGTCAGCCTAGTACTACGTGAATGTTGTGTCAACTTGTGTGTCTTCGTTTGAGTTTAATTCTTATCCGTTTTGCATGCGGTTTTTTTTCATAGTTTCGTATGGATGTCTATTTTCATGTATAGTTTTTACTTTGTTCAAATTCGTTATGTGTTGTTCCCAGTAATTGTTTTACTCCCCTGTGTCAGTCAAGTTCATACTGTTTAAGTGGCTTCTAATTTGTTTGCATTGTTTGCTTGTTGTTTCATACTTGTGGTGGTTAGGAATTGATAATTGAACGGTGCTAAGACCTCCCAACACTCAAGGATTCAACGCTCATATTGACACATTTTATAGCTCATTTCAAGAAGCAATATTGGTTTGTTTGGAAACCAGGTTGCAACTCACTGGCTTTTGAAGAAAGTGGCTGCCATAAGTCTTCAGCATTCACAGCCATTCATCTTGTCAAGCCAATACATTGGAATTTCATGATGAAGTGCACACGGCAATATACACAAAAGGAAAGGCCATTTGCAAAATTAGCTTATTCTTTGGCAAGCATTTAAAATGGAAAGTTGGGGCCACCATTTTGAAAGCCTACGTACATGTGGGAGGAACTCCAAAATTATTGAAGGGAATAATGTTAAGAGAAGCAAAATGAATGGGACCACACTCTTCAAAGTTCACGGCCTTGGCTCATTGAAAAATTTAGCAAGTAGAGTGGCTGCAAATTTCAATTGCCTTCTTGCCTTTGAAGAAATAAACACAAGGGACCACCAATCATCCAAAGTTCACGTGCATTTTATCATCTTGCAAGTGCAGCACACGGTTTTTCTATATACAAGGCCCCATGTAAAATTCATTTTTCAAAATAGCAAAACACAATTGAACAAAAGAGGGGCACACTCCTTGAAAGCTCATCACGTAGGAAAGAAACAACAATTCACATCCAGCAAGATTGGCTATAAAGGAGTAGCAGGCAGAGAAGAAATGACATTAGAGTTTTAGGAGTAGTTTAGGATAGCTGAGAAGAGGCTCTCGCCTCTTCCTCTCTGTTTTCCATTTTAAACAGTAAAATAATGTAGTGTTTTATTTCTGAAAGCATGTAATTTGTCTCAGCAATTGGAGCAATTTGATCGGTTTGATTTTTATTCAGTAATTTTATTTCAAGTATTAAATCTTTGAAGAATTTTATTTTAGTCAAGTGCTTTTATTTTTATCGTCTCTTTTATTTTGTAATTTAATGTTTTCTGAAACGTTAAAATTCTGTCAATGTATTTTACTGTTCATCTCATTTTCAGACGTTGTTTTTACCGTTTATTTTTACTGATGCTTTTGGTAAATTTTAATTACAATGTTTTTACCATTTCTGCATATTTACTGTTCCGTTTTTACCGTCTTTCACTGTTCAGTTTTTATTGTCTTTTAAATGTATTTTAGTATTTTTAATTCTGTTTTGTTTAAATTCCATTTTTAATTTATTTTACCTCAACGAAAAACAATCACAACCCCCCCCCCACTTCGTGACTAATCTAAGATTGAACCACCAAAATTGGTCCTTGAGAGACGACCTAGGAGTCAAATCCTAGTAATTATACTGCATTATTTTCGTGCACTCAACTTTTGTGAGCGGTGCGACCCGTTCATCACCAGTGCCAATGAAGAGAGAGATAGAAGAATAAATTAGAAGAATTTGAGTTTTAATTATGAGTTTGTAGTTGAAATCTGAGTTTAAAACATATGTATAGATATATAGATCAACTACAAATTTTCAAGTGTGAGATTACGGGATATTACAGTAAATGTAATGTTACAATATATAAATTATGCATTTTCAAGTGTGAGAATATGAGATGTTACAGTTTTAAAACAAACCGTTAGCTTACTTTTAAATCAAATAATATTTTCTTTATGTTTGACAAAATAATATTCGTATCCTCTTTTATTTGTAATAAGCATTTATCTTCTTTTTCTAACCATCACACTCATAATTATTATATTAGATAAGATAAAATAAAACTATTATAATTATATAAAAAAATCAATAAAAATGTATATTTATTATATATTTATTGATATACAAAATATTTCATATAAATCTTCTATATATACAACTAATAATGTTTCATCATTCACTATCCTATAATTTTTTTATTTTGAACCTTCAAAAATTTGAAATTCAATTTCAAGTAAACATGACAACTTCAAAAGTGATGAAGAAGACACATTCTAACAATAGGTGACGTCATGAAAGCAACGAGTCTGCTCATTTAATTGTAATGGAAGAATCAGTTTGGAAAGACAACAAAAGACAATGCAGTGAATATAACAAATCTATTTTGTTTCCAATCAAATCACTTCTCACTGACTTATTGGTTAATGTGGTTGCAAAGGTAAGTTCTGAATCTTGCATTGATCATTATAACATGAAAGTATGTTGTAGAGATTTTTTGCATGCCTCAAAAGACAATTATATGTGGCAACAAATTTCTTTAGAAAAGTTTTCATTGCTTTCATGGTCATGTAAAGAAAAAGTAGGGGCATTTGATATTTTCATGCAAAGTTGTAAGGAGGGTGGAAATATTGAAGCTTTGTATAGAGAAGGATTGAGAGAAATAATTAGATATAATGGAAATGTTGAAAAAGGCATTAAAGACTTGAAAATGGCTGCCAAAAAGGGTCATCTTGAAGCCAAATATGTATATGGTTTGATCTTATTATGTTCATATGATAATGATTTAAGAAAAGAAGGAGTTGAGTATATTCAATTTTTGTGAAATGTCAGCTGTGTTGTAAGGTGTAGAAATAAGGTAATAACTTGGTTGGGTAACATATGGAAAAAAACCTTATGGAACACTGGTGCGCGCAATCCAACCCGTTTATGTTCCGAGAGACAATGCAATGGTTGAAGTATGAAGAAGTGTCATTCTTGATAAATAATGGATAGGGAAGATGATGATAATAGTATTAAGAACTCATGTCAAAATTGTAGATGGGATGTTGAGTTAATTTTTTTTTATAATGTTTTAGTTATCTTCATTCATCCAAATTATTAGTTGGAATAGAGTATTTGTAACATTTTGTTTTACAATTTATAAATACTTCTTTATAATATATACTTTGAATAAAGATGTGAAAAATATTGATTATTTTTTATTGAAATATTAAAATAATTTAAAGAGCATCATGATTTTTTTTTAATTATTCATATTTTTTTTGCTGTGGAGGAGTTATTTTTTATTGTAATTAAATGTCATACTTGAATTAATAAATACATTGGAGTAATCTTTAAAAAACAAGAAACAATTTAAATTTTCTTGACGAAATTATAGAATTGGAGAATGAAGTAAGATTTAGGAAATGAAGTATATATTAGTTTAAAGTGGTAATGACATATATTTTGATACAAAGGACAAATTATCTTTAGATTTACAACGTACATATGTAAATATCTATAGGAATATATTTTTTTCAAAAAACTGAAACTAATCCTAATAAATAAGCATGCGTGTAAAAAAAATGTGAAAATGAATTTTGGAATGAACTGGATTTGTGATTTATTGGAAAGAATAATTGTATCACTATCCTACACATAAATGTTTATATACCTATTGTTTCGGATGTGTAGGGTTGTGTTGTCTTAAATCTCCACGTCCTCCTCTACTCGTGTTGCGTATATCCTATCCTCTGTCTTTATTCCTCACTTTCCTTTTTGATCTAAGGGTGGGAAACCTGCAAATGATTCTCGGATGCCAAAGTCAGTTGAGAGCAATGACTTTTTCTATCGAATAGTACCTGTATTTATAGTTTCCGCTATGGGCTTGGGATTAGTGAAAAGTTAATCATGGCTCAAATTCAGCCCAGTAGCTTTTAATCTCTACTTACCTTAAAATGGATTAATTAGCGGTATGGCCGGCCAGTCCCTTTAGTTTGGCTCTTGGGTTGGTCGGCCGGCCATTTTGTATTTGTTTGATGAGGTAATAGTCATGGCCGGCCCATATTACCGTTACGCGCAACAAACGGTATGTCCAGCCGGCCTGTATATTGGACGACTAATCTGTTACCTGAATGGCTCGTTTGGTTTAACGTGGTTGCCCGACCTATATGTCGTCCGGTCCTTTCTGGTAAACAACCTCCAAGCCCTAGTATACGCAACTTATGTAGGACTTAGGGTCTGTCGTAAGTGTCCGACTTATGTACCGTCCGGTCCCTACTTGTACACCTATATTTAGAGGATTTTATTTTGTAAGTATCTTATTTGAAACTTTATTTTAATACGATGTTAATCCAACAATTAAATAAGGTTTAATATTTATGTATTTGAACAAATATATATTACTAAATTGAGTTAGATTTAAAATTTATTTATTAATAAATTAACAAAAATATAATGTGTAATTCATTCAGCAAGAATCTACCTTAACTTCTTTCAAACATGAACATAAAAATACGTTTTCATCTTCCCATCATCTTTCACATTCAACACATCACCTTTCACATTCTCTCTATTTTTTTTTCTATGACACTGATTAATGTGATAAAAGAAAAGTGAATAAAATCGATAAAAATTTGAATAGGTAAAAAAAGAAATTGTTTTGTTTGGAAACACAATTACATATAAACTTTATCCATTTAAATAATTATAATAATATGAAGCATTGTTTTCCTAAAGAAACTAGCCAACCTTCATCCACATTGGGTCTTATGTTTCCCCGGCCTAATTTAGGGTCTTTTGGGCCTAAGCACTTCACAATATCAACTATTGTTTTTACTTCCTGTACCCCTGTGATTCCTATCTTTACTCCAACAGTTTTAAAATGATATTTTACTATTTGTAAAAGTGATTTTTGAATTATTTGTTTCTGAAAATATTTAAATAACATAATTTTAGAGATAAAAAATATTAGCCATTATAGCGATTAATTTATATATCAATTTATAAACTAAAAATTATAAGTATATAAAAGAGTATCTGTTATGAATAAAAAGTTATAATTTGTTTGTAAAGTAGACTCTAAATTGGTCTCTTTAACATATACTATAAGACTTTTGCTACCAAAACATTTGTGTTTAAATTTATCTCTATTAAAAGTAAAAAATTATAATTAATTTGTGAATTAGACGGTATATTGATAAATTAACTATAAAAGAAATTAGACACTAAATTAATTTAAATACTAATTTCTTTTGGTATCCAAAATCTTACTAGCTAATGTTAAAGAATAATTTAGAATCTAATTCACAAATTAATTATGATGTTTTATTCATAATAAAAAATATTTTAGATACTATTAAATTTTTTGTTTATAAATTGGTATTTAAATTAGTCATGATAACCCAAAACTATTGTTTTGTCTTTAAAATTGATTGTTATTTAAGAATTTTCTTAGTTTCGAAGTTGTTTGTATTAAATTGTTTCATGCATAGTATAACCTATTATGTTAATCTCCATTTTTCATGTTACATTCTCTCTTCAAAAATCATTCCAACTAAAAATAATATTATGTGATCTGGGGTAATATAATTTTAGTTTAATATAAGAATTAAAACTAAACTAAGTTTTATGATTTTGTTTTAATTATCAATGATATTCATTTTGTAATTGTACTGCTTAATTAGCTATATATTTGATGGTCAACTATTAGTTAGGTGAATGGACAAACTATACCACCAAGACCGGACAGTCATGAAGGTTGACCAATCATCAACTGTCAGAGGAATTAATTCTAATGTTGGACAACTTAATGTAAAATATGATTACTACCAATTCGACTGTAAGTACACCATTTCTATTAAAAAACTCACTCCAAAATCTATAAACATAGGTTTAAGGTAAGAAGGTAGTTGATTGCATTTGGTGTATGATTAATATTTGAACTGTCAAACGTTAAATTCAAGTGTTCTCCAAACGTTTGAATTGGAATAAAAGACAGCTTTGGAACCCATTAAACTACTTTCTGAATGTTGGAGGTTATTTAAGAAATTAGTGTTTAAATTAATTTAGTGTCTAATTTCTTTTATAGTTAATTTAACAATATAACGTCTAATTCACAAATTAATTATAATTTTTTATTTTTAATAGAGATAAATTTAAACACAAATTTTTTGGTGCAAAAGTCTTATAGTATATGTTAAAAAGACCAATTTAGAGTCTATTTTACAAACAAATTATAATTTTTTATTCATAATAAAGACTCTTTTATATACTTATAAAAGAGTCTCTATTATGAATAAAAAATTACTGTATGATTAAAATACTGACTCCAAAATCTATAAATATAGGTTTAAGATAAGAAGATAGTTGATTGTATTTATTGTACGATTAATAGTTGAACTGTCAAACATTAAATTCAAGTGTTCTCCAAACGTTTGGATTGGAGCAAAAGACAGCTTTGGGACCCATTAAACTACTTTCTGAACTATGTTGGAGGTTGACTTCGACCCTACATTCTGAAAACCATCATTCACTAAACATTTTTATAATAAAAAAATATCAAATAAAGAGATTTATTATAAGTTTTTATACATAATGGTTATATTTATATATTTTACCTTGTATTTCTAAACAAATTAAATAATATAAGAAAAATCACATTGTTATTATGTGTTCTTTTATTGTTAAAAAAATATAATTGGTATGTTTAGTTACATTTCAATCTTTCATAATTCTTGAATATTTTCCATTAAGTCTTCATTAATTTTTGTTTTTAATTAAATATTTAAAAATTTTATATATTTCAATTAAGTCTTTTATGTTGTTTATTTTTTTTTTAACTAGGTTAGATAATAAGAATGGTCTTGACAATAATGTTGATAGGAACAATTTCTTGATCAATGACTTCAAAGTCATCAAGAAGAAAATAATCTCATTATCTAATATATTTTTAGTAAGAGAAATAAAACTCGTCATGTTACATTAACTGCGATATCATATTAGTGTAGGAAATGATTTTATATTGATTAAAAAATATTTCCCATATCAATTTTAAAACTAGTATAAATACAAAGGATATAAAATCTGATATGTTAAAATAAAATATATGAATTATTATTTTTCGATGATAATATGTGTTAAATGAAAAAAGTATTGCAGAAATCGTGTAAATAAATGTGAAAGAAGAATATATAAAAAATATAACAATATAATAAAAGATAAATTAGAAGTATCTAATTAATTTGTAATGGATGGATAATTTATGTGTTGTAATAATGTTACATTATTGTAAAAGAAAAACGTTGGATTGCAACATTCAAAACTTTAATTCCCAACAACGTTTAAATTCATTTTATTAAGTGCTCCAACGGTAAAATATTTAATGGTTTTTATTGATTTTATTTTTTCCTAGCTCTGTGAATAGAGAATTTTTCCCCCATCTCAAAAGCACACCAAAAGCAGTTTTCTCTCCTTTTCCTTTCTTCTTTTCCTCTTCCAAAATTATTCTGGGTTTATTTTATACTCTTTTTAGAGATCCTTGCTAGTTATGAGATCCTCAGAGATATTCTGGGAAGTTCCTGTTGTATCCTGGGAGCCTTGCGCAATACACCGCGGATAAGTCCTTAAGGACAGTGACTCTATACGCCTAAAAAATATTGCTCGTGATTTTTTCAGCTTTTTTACAACAATCTTAAGGACTTATGGCTGACATCAACAACTTAATCCCGAAGGATCAATACTTTGTTTTCAGAACTCATACGGTATTTGGGAAACCCATAACTTCCAGAGGTTGCTAAGGTGCTTGCAGTAACGATGGCTTATGATCGCATTTGTAAGGATCGCGAATAAGGACGAAGAAGATGAGGTACTTGAGTAAATTTTCGTATATTTTACCTACAAAGAGAAAAACACAACCAGGTATTTTCTCGTTTACCCATCTTAAATATTTTAAAATTGTGGGGGTGTAGGTAATTTTACTTAATTACTCGAAAAATAAATTTTGGTTTTTCACCTAATAATATTGATAGTATTCTAAATTTAAAAATGGTGATTGTGTCATTATATGTTTGTGTGCGGATGACATGTTAAATTTTGGTACACGCAATGAGATTGTCGCTAGAATTAAATTGTTTCTAGGATCAAAATTTGAAATGAAAGACATGGGTGAAGCCAATGTGATTTTAAGTATTAGAATCATAAGGAAGGGATATAGTATATTACTATCCCAAGAACAATATATTGAGAAACTTCTTAAGAAGTTTAGGTTTTATGACCTCACTAGTGAGTACCCCTTATGATGCTAATTCTAAATTAATGGAAAATAGAGGAGAATTATTATCTCAGCCTCAGTATGCCCAAATAATTGGGAACTTACTGCACATGATGAACTTTTGTTATGCAGTAGGTAGACTGAGTAGGTACACTCAATATCCAAATCAAGAACATTGTGATGCACTTTCCAGGCTTATGAGATACTTAAGAGGTTAAATGGATTATGCCATTGAATATAGTGTGTTTCCTACTGTACTATAAGGGTACAATGATGCTAACTGGATATCTGATTCAGATGAGACAAAATCCACTAGTGGTTATGTATTCACACTTGGGGGTGGTGCGATTACATGGAGATTAGTCAGACAAACTATTATTGCAAGATCAACAATGAAATCTGAGTTTGTCGCTCTTGAGATGGCTTGTAGGGAGGCTGAGTGGTTGAAAAACCTCTTATCAAACATTCCACTAGGAATGAAACCAACCTCATCGGTGTCAATACATTGTGATTGCCAATCGGCAATAGCTATAGCTAAAAACAAGAATTACGATGGAAAGAATAGAGACACAATTTGGTGAAGTAACTTCTAAAGAGTGAAACTATTTCCATTGACTATGTGATGTCAGAATGGAATCTAGCAGATCCTCTGACAAAACCCTTGGGAAGAAATATGATCTTAGAAACATCGAGGGGAATAGAACTTAAGCCACTGGCAACAAACAAGTGATGGTAACCCAACCTTTGTGATTGGAGATTCCATGAATAAGGTTCATATGGGTAAGAACAAGTCACTTGTTAGTTCTGATAACACTAAATTGATTTTAATCAATTATGTCCTATCCTATGGTGTGTGTGAAAGTGCTAGAGACTGCAATATTGAGAGGTTAAACTTTGTCGTTAAAATTCTATGTGGTGAAACAATTTTAGCTTAAACAAAGTTTTTAATGATTTTTCATATCCCTTACGGGTAGTGTATGATTTGCAGCATACACTTGATGAAATCACCCATATGACTGTCGAGTAGGGCCGCTTGCATGAGATCTTGGCATGATCTCTAGAGCACTCATGAATATCGGGCACGCGCATGACCTATTAAGCGCAACACAGCGATAACAACAAGGATTGTAGGGGTGTATTGTGATTGATAAACCTCTAACACACATCAAGTGTCTTTGGTTCAAATAGCTTGCTATACCAATACACTGTGTGTTAAGTATTTCAATCTAAGACTGGTTCATATAGCTTGCTATACCAGGTCTGATGCATGACATCCTATGATACCCATAATGAAAGTTTCTTATCCTTTTCTTTTTCAATAAGTGAGGGATTGTTGTAATAATGTTAGATTATTGCAAAAGAAAAACGTTGGATTACAACGTTCAAAACTTTCATTACCAATAACGTTTAAATTCATTGTATTAAGTGCTTCAACGATAAAATATTTAATGGCTTTTATTGTCTTTTATTGATTTTATTCTTATAAATAGAGAGCTTTTCCCCTATTCCAAAAACACACCAAGAGTAGTCTTCTCTCCTTTTCCTTTCTTCTTTTCCTCTTCTAAAATTATTCTAGGTTTATTTTATACCATTTTTAGAGATCCTTGCTAGTTCTGAGATCCTCACAGATATTCTGGGACGTTCTTGTTGTATCTGGGGGACTTGCGCAATACACCGCGGATAAGTCCTTAAGGACAGTGACTCTACATGCCTTAGGAAGTATCTAATTAATTTGTAATGGATGGATAATTTATCTTGGTTTTTTTCTTTTTCTTCACTATTACACATATAGGATAGTAATTATCAAATTTAAAATACAATTAAGAGAGAAAAAATTAAATATATACATCAAATGAAAAATTCTCATAACATATTATAAAAATTATCATTAAAAGTACCGTAGCAATTTGTTACGTGTGATGTAGTTATTTAGAATAAAATGGAATATTTTATAGCATGGAGAGTACAAAGCACGCCAGAACTGCTGGCTAGCGGAATGCCTTTCACTCCTACCTTGAACAATCAATAGATTGCGGTTAACTCTTTCCAAGTTAATGTTATTATACCCCTTAACTCATATATGTATTTAAATATTTTTTATTTTAAAATAGATTTCATGATTTATTTGAACTACTTCAACTTCATATAATATTCCAAAATATAATATAAAACTATATAATAGTTATCACATATTTAATAAGATAAGAATAATTAACAAAACAAAAATTATAAAATTATTTACAATCATCTAATATGGCCATAAAACTAACTTTATATATATTACAACTTAACAAAACTATATGCATATCTAAAATATAAGAAGACTACATATCTATTGATCATTCTTCCAGAGTCTGTTCCACAGTCAACTCATCACCGCTCATACCCACAAGATAATCATAGTTAAGAATAACGCACGAGAACATATAAGCAAATCACAAACAAAAAGGGTAAGCTAACAAAATAACAATTTCATAATATATTTAAACATTCTAAACATTTCACTCATGATACACATATCACACCAAACCAACTAAACACTTTATGCATGACAATACTTTGACTTGACTATTCGGATTAATATGAATATCAAGTTATGACAGTTCGTACACTTGTTGTGTGAAACAATTGGCCCACCCTAAGCTACCACACAAGGTTAGTCCGTTATCACTCACCTTATCTAAGATAAAGCTCCTAGACTAGGACCTTTTACTATTCTCACGACATGCCTCACCTCTCTCTACTTGAGAATGAATTACCATTAAAATGTCAGGATGAACCCCACGACTAAGCTTCCTATATTCATACTTACAACACATGACAACCATCCATAAGAAGTTCCTTCTTGGAACGCTTTTACACCACTTTCATTAACGATTTGATCATCTCATAATACTTTGCATGCAACATATGAAATTGATAATAAATTTGTTTAGGATCATAAAAGAACAATGAAAAACATAGATCATATGAGTACAAGTGAATTTGGTTTAGATTGGTCAAAATTTCACATTACTAGTAGTAATAATCGATTAGATTGGTAATTAAACATGTTAAGGCAAGTCAAAATTCACATAAAGAAAACAAGGGCAAAACTGCATATTTTAATCGATTATGTCACTAACATAATCGATTAGACTAAAGTGTTTGGTTTAATCAATTAAGATAGTGTCATAAAGATTAGGCTAAAGTGTTTGTTTTAATTTATTAAGTTAGTGTCATAATCGATTCAACATAAACTATTTCATAATCAATTAGTATGACTTTGAACAATTTCCCCACAACTTTAATTGATCCCTAGGTCCTATGGACACTGAGAAACCTAAAAAAATGTACCTCTAACTCAAATTGACCTCTTTAAACCATCTTACTACCTTAAACCATACGAAAATCAATTATATCTCTTATAACAGTCAAATTCTCCAAATAATGGCATGAACAAATCCTAATGGACTTAACAATAGACTTCCAATCATCACAAATAATCCAGAACATCTAATCCAAAATTTCACATGTCAAACCCCTAAATCTAGCCAAAAACCAAGTCAACTTCACCCATGAACCATCAAATACTATTGTATCAGTTTTATACCATTCTTTCAACCCAAACCAGTTGTAAATCACACCAAAGGCTGACCTACACATGCAATTGCATACCATATTAATTTTCATTATCTTTTTACTTATTAGAACCTCCAAAACACCTTTGAAATACCAGTATGACTTCACCATAATAACTACCATTATTCTTGCATCGCATAATTCTCATAATAAACAAGTCACTAAGGATCACATAAATTGTTCTAAACCACAAATTAACTTTGTACCAAAAATTTAGAAAATCACTCCTTAAACCTCTAATTTTAGACCAAAAACCCACTTCTTTCCTATATACTTAGTACCATTCAAAAATCTTCAACAATTTCAAACAACATATAATACAACCAAAGTACCTTAAGAACATCATCATCATTAACTCATGAATTACAATCTGTTTAACAAGTAAACTTGAATTAAAGTAGCTTCCTTTACCTCATAATTTTTCTATCAAGAATTGTACACTCGTTGCTTCTGACTCAAGGAATGATAAATACACCTACGAAACACTGAAAAGAGATCAAGGAGAGTCTTTAAGACCTCTGATCAACAATGAAAAGGAAAGTTCAGATTACACATATGGTGAAATATTCAAGCACGGACTCATATAAAGAATGAAGAGCAAAAAGGAGTTGAAACTTACTTGTTCTTTTGCAGAAACTGATCGGATGGATAGGTAGACTTTGACATAGTTATCGTTTAGACACCTCCTAATATCAAACAGATGATAAAGAAGTTAGAACTCTTAGAGAGACGGTAAAGAATTCAAGAGAATAATGTTTAGAGAGAAATTGAGTGTTTAAAATATTGAGACGAGTTTAAGAACTTCTATTTATATAATCAACTTATTTTTAAATTCTATAATACTTGATCTTATTATTTTAAAACATTTATCAACTCTAATATTTTATTTTCTAAATTTTTATAATATTAAAACAAAGATGGTAGATCAACTGTTATTTCTTAGATAAAAAATTAAAAGTGACTGAGAATTTCAAACTGCTTTTCCATATCAAAATTTAAGTAAGGATTGAAAGTATAAAAGTTTAAGAAAGAGAAAACTTATATTATATATGTAATGATTCATTCATTATTTTTGTATTTATAGTTACGTAGCTAACTGCATTTGATAATGGAAGTTTCTCTTGCCTTTTCAAAATTATCGTTGCATATCTTGGGTTCTTCATTTCATTATTTTATCTCCTATTTATTTATTTTTCGGTGAAGTTCTCTTTAGTTATTACTATGTTAACTACAAAAAGAATGGTCTGGACAAGGTGTTAGAAGATAATTCCCGTCAAAATGAAATGATATTAGACTCAATATATTTCACTCCAATCGAGAACTTAAAATAATTATCAAAGGTTATACAATATGTTAACACTATCTCATAAAAAAAAAATCTATCCGTAAAATAATTATTATCTAACAAATTTTAAAATTTTAATTATAAATAGAAATATATGTTAGTAAGGACCTCTCAATAAAAAAAATTCAGTAAAATAAATTAATAACTAGAGTTTTTATTTATTGATAAAATTAGTTGTTTGTAATTGGCGATAACATTTGTTAATATAATTGAATATAATTGATGAGTAATTTACAATATTCTTCACACATAAATATCGTTAAAATAGATATTAAAACATTTTGACAATGTCAAAATAAAATTCATCGATAATTAAATTTTTTAAAAATTCATCACTAAATTTGTTCATAATAAATATTTTATTTAAGACATTAGACAATTGAATTTTTGAAAATCTATTAGTAATATCTTTTTAAATTTGTCAATAATTGTATTTTCTTAAAATTTATCAATAATTCTATTAGTACATCCATCAATAAAGTGAACATCAATTTTCTTTTAAATATGATAAATGTTTGTCATAAATTAATCAAAGTGTGTGAGAAGAAGAGAATAAGAGAAGAAGAAGGAATTGGATGAGAAGGAAGAAGAATAGGAAGGGGAGAGGAAGAGGAGGTGGGGTGATGACAACCGTGGAGGCTATAGGGGCAGTGATGGTAGCCAATGATGGTGGTGGAGGAAGAGGAGAAGAAGGAAAATGGTAGGATGAAGATGACAAGGAAGAACAATGATATTAATGATTAGGGAAAATCATAAGGAAGAAGAGGAAGAGGAGAAGAAGAAGAAGGAAAAAGAAGACTATATTTTGATATTTATCAACGACCGTATTATCGATAGATAACTACCAACAAATTTTTACTTAATAATAATTTTTATTTATCAATGAATTTTAGTGATTACTAACGAATTTTATTTGTCAGTAATTCTACTTTTTTCATGTGTAGTAAGACTTTTTGTTCACCCTAACTTTTAGTAAAATAAAAATTGTTAGCATAAATATGAAGAGAAGAAGTCTTGATGATGTCTCAAAAAGTCTCAAGTGTCCTTGTTGCAAGAAGATCTAAATGAAGACTTGTCTTGTGTTAAAGCTTTTGTAATTTACTAGATTTATGTATAATATGTGGTATATATTTAATTCTATGTATTGTTTGCCTTAGGTTGCGCTAAAATGCATTTTGAATAAGAAAACTTCATTTTATACTCAAGATGATTATCGCGAGCAATTATAAGAATTTTTAAGCAAGCTTTTTACCATTGTGCATTCATTAAATGCATAATCAATTACTATAATTGGATAATTCATTATCACACATTAATTAGTGTACAACAGATTTTTGGAGGTATCATTGAGTGAGATCTCTATAAATTATATTGAGACTCTCATTCTAAAATATGAAATACAACATACGAAATAAGTATATTTCAAAATTCTTATATGCAGTATGCAGTGATAAGTGTTCTAGGGTTTGATGCACCTTGTGTTGTGGCTTTGAGAACTTGACATGTTCGCATAGAGTAAGAACTCTCACAAGGAGTGTGATTTAGTGTTGTTGTTGTTGCTGAGTTGAAAGTCTGTCATCCTTTGTGAAGATTCAAAGGAGGTGTTCATCCTTCGTGAAGCATTCGGAGGGGGTGTTCATCCCTTGTGGGCTATAGGGGAATTGAGTTTCATCTCTTAAGTTAACAAGAGAGGTGTTCTAATCTTCCCCTTGTTTATTTTCTTTGTGATTGTAACAATTTCTTGGTTTATGCTAGTGAAGCATTAATTCTCGATTGAGATTAACAACTGGATATAGGATCCAAACCAGGATAAAAATTACCTATGCATATTTCTCTCTTCCTTACTCGTTTAGTTTGTTTAAATTGTTTTAAGGAATTTATAATTACGTGAGAAAATTAGTAAAAGAACGATTTGTGATAAGAAACCAATTCACCCCCCTCTTGGTTTGTTGAACGCGTTAACAATGCCGCTGTACTACTCTCACAATTGGTATCAGAGCTTGCTTTGCTAGTAATTCAAAATGACAGAGCAATTTCAAACCTTTGTTGAGGGTGCCTCTATCAATAAACCTCCCTTGTTTATTGGAGAAAACTATGCTTTTTGGAAAGTGAGAATGCAAATATTCATGGAATCTATTGATAGTGAGATTTGGGAAACTGTCACAAATGGTCCTTTGGTTCCTATTGTGTTTATTAATAATTTGTAAGAATCCAAACTGCGAAAACAATGGAATGTTGATGATAGAAGAAGATCCCAAAAGGACATAATAGCTCGTAACATAATATCATCTGCTTTAACTATTGATGAATTTTACAGGATCTCAACCTGTAAGACTGCTCAAGAGATGTGGGAGATGCTGAGAACCACGCATGAAAGAATTGATGATGCTAGGAGAGCTAGAAGAAATACTCTAATCCAAGAGTATGAGATGTTCCGCATGAAGCAGGATAAACTATTGTATATGTTCAGAAGAGCTTCACACATATAGTGAATCATCTCATTGGATTAGGTAAGTCATTTGATAATGATGACTTAAATATAAAAATTCTTAAATTTTTGGACAAGACTTGGCAACCAAAGGTGACTACCATTAGTGAGTCACAAAATCTCAACACTATGTTAATGACTTCATTGTTTGGTAAGTTGAGAGAACATGAACTAGATCTCGGGAGATTGAATGAGGATAAAGAGAAAGGCAAAAAAACACTCTGGCGTTCAAATCTGAGATTGATAAAAGCAAACATCTTAATGAAGAAGACTCTGAAGAAGATGAAGAAAATATGGATCTCTTCATTAAGAAATTTAACAAGTTCATGAAGTCCAAGGGCAAAAGAAGATTTAAAAATGGGAAGAAGAAAAACAAGGAATCATCGCCAAACAATCATTGTTATGGTTGCAAAGAAAAAGGACACATGAAGGCAGATTGTCCAAACCCAAATAAGGGTGAAGAAAGAGGCCAAAATAAACTCTTCAAGAAAAAGAAGGCATATATTGCTTGGGAAGAAGATAATGAATCAACAACAAGCTTAAGCAACTCTGATGAGTAAGCCAACATATGTTTGATGGTTGATGACATCTCTGAAAAATCAAGTAAGTATCTATAACGATTCCTAAAATTCATATTATAGTGAGAGTGAATTTCTTGACACATATAAGGAATTATTATTTGAATAAGAGAAATTAGATAATGCTCATAAGAAATTAAAAAAGGAATTTAAAGAATTAAAATCAAATTACGAAAATATTCTTACAGAAAATAAAGATTTGAAAAATAAAATTTTATATTATGAGAAAGGTAAATATACTAAAAGTGAAGAATGTATTTTATGTTCAAAAGATTGTTAAACATGTTCCGAAAAATAATTATAATTATGGTAATAAAATTAAAAATGTTTCTAAATATAATTATAATTATCATGATTATAATTATAAAAATAAAATCAAGTATGTTCCTAATTATAATCAAAATAATTATTATGATTATAATTATAAATATAATTATAATTATAATTATAAAAATAAAAATAGAATGGATAGAACTCGTAGAGGTTGGGTAAAAGAACGAACTACTTATAGGAGACTAAATGTTGCTATATGTTTTTATTGCATGAAAAAGGGTCATACATCAAATAAATGTAGAATAAAACATTATGGTGTTCCAAATGGAATATATGCATAGATTCCTATTATAAAATAACTTGTTTCTAATTTTAAAGGACCCAAATAAGTATTTTTGGGTACCAAATTATTATTTTTCTCTTTTGCAGGTTATTTCAAAATTAAGAAAAAAGGTTTTGGGTGTGCACGAAAACTTGGTAAAGTATGGTTTGCCAAATTAAGGGGGAGTTTTAAAATAAAAAGAAAAATTTGATAATTATTTCTCTTTCTTCCTTAAGATATCAAATATAGGAACACTTTAATTTTTTTTAAGTTACTCAATAACAAGGAGTACTTCTTTACACACTTTGATTTCTAAATTTCTTGTATTTACTACGTTTTGAATTATGCCTCTTGTTATTAAAAAATATGATAACTATTATTTATTTGCTTTGCCTTTTTTTGGCTTATATTAAGGGAGAGTTTTATATTAACAAGGAGAAATTATTTAATCATACATAACTCTTTTTAATAATGATAAAAAAAGTGGAGAAATATGTTTAAAGACTTAATTATATTTATCTCTTGTCTACTAATATATTTTCTTTAAGTTATATATGAGTTACAGATTAGTACAGGTAACAAAAGAATTTAAATTAAAGTAAATCAAAGACTTTTTGATCATCATAAAAAAGGAAAAGATTGTTAGCATAAAGCTGAAGCGAAGGAGTTTTGATGGTGTCTCAAAAAGTTTCAAGTGCTCTTGTTTGAAGAAGATCTTCATGCAGACCTGTCTTGTGTTAAAGATTTTGTAATTTAGTAGATTTATGTATAGGATATGGTTTATCTTTGATTCTATATATCGTTTGCCTTAGGTTGTGTTAAAATGCATTTTGAATAAGAAAACCTCATTTTTTTATAGTCAAGATAATCGATTATCAATAATCAATTACGACTTGCCATAATTGATTATCACGAGCAATTATGAGAATTTTTAAGCAAGTTTTTTTACCGTTGTGCATCCATTAAATGCATAATCAATTACCATCATTGGATAATTGATTATCACACGTTAATTAGTTGACAACGGATTTTTGGAGGTATCATTGAGTGAGATCTCTATAAATTATATTTGGGCTCTCATTCTAAAATACGAAATACAATATACGAAATAATTATATTTCAAAATTCTTACCTGTAGTGTGCGGTGATAAGTGTTCTAGGGTTTGCTGAACTCTTATGTTGTGGCTTTGAGAACTTGGTGTGTTGGCATAGAGCGAGAACGTTCACGGGGAGTGTGATTGAGTGTTGTTGTTGTTGTTGAGTTGAAAGCATGTCATCCTTTGTGAAGATTCAAAGGAGATGTTCATGCTTTGTAAAGCATTCGGAGGAGGTGTTCATCCCTTGTAAGCTACAGGGGAATTGAGTTTCATCTCTTGGGGTAACGAGAGAGGTTTTCTAACCTTCAACTTGTTTATTTTCCTTGTGATTGTAACAATTTATTGGTTTTTACTAGTGAAGCGTTAATTCTCGATTGAGATTAACAACTGGATGCAGGATCTTTGTGATCCGAACCAGGATAAAAATTACATATGCAATTTTCTCTCTTCATCACTCTTTTAATTTGTTTAAATTGTTTTAAGGAGTTTATATTTACATGAGAAAATTATTAAAAGAACGATTTGCGGTAAGAAACCCATTCACCCCCTTCTTGGTTTGTTGAACGCGTTAACCATTTCACTACATCGCTCTGACAAAAATTATAAAATATACTCATCTTAAAGTGAGTGAAATTTAAAATAGACATCAATTTCATATTTAAAACATCAAATGATAATCATATATACCAAATATGATGAAAATTGTACAAATTAGAGCCATGCTAAAAATTAATTTTTTATTTAGTGTGTACACCTCCATTTCTGTTTATGGGAAAAATATAAATATTTGTTGTAAGTAGAAATAAAGAGAGTGAAGGGTTGAAGAAGTTAAGAATTTAATGGATTAATCTCATTCCACATCTGTTATTATTTTTTATTTGTATTTTTAGCTTAGCCCATATTTCTTCTATTATAAATAGAAGCTCATATGTGTATATTCAACACAAGGGAGATTAATCTCATATGTTACCAATGTGAAAGCATTGTTGCTTTGAAGTGATTTTGATGATGATGAAAGTGAAGACTTGAAGAACATTTTGTAAATGTTAAAAACATTCAATGTAGAAACAATTTGTATAGGAATCATTTTACTTTTGTAAGTACTTACAAGGTTTCTTAATTTAGTGATTTATTGCGGCAATAATCGCTTATCACAAGAAGAAGTACAAAATGGTTTATCATGACAATAATCGATTATCATAGGGGATAATCGATTATTACTACAACTTTTTATATTGCCCAGGTTCGACAATAATCAATTATCACTAAGGATAATGAATTATCACATTTTTCAAAAACCCATAACGGCCTGAAATAATCGATTATCATTTTTAATAATCGATTATTACTGACAATTGAAAGCTACCTTTTCAGTTTCTGACCCTGCACGAACTCTTAGAAAGCAAATTTTTATTTGACAGTATTAGAGTTGTGTGCCTAAGGAAAACTCTCTGTGTGTGAAAAGGTAACTAAGCCATTTTGAGAATACAAATTTGTTCTTAGGAAGTTCTCAAATCTTAGAGTGTTCAAATCAAGTCTTGTGAATAAGAAAAATTTGAGTTTAGTGCGTCTAAAGTCAAAGCGGTTATCTTCAAATTGATTGAGCAAGGTTCTTCCATCGTGTGTCGAAGGAAGGTGTTTTCTCTTTCTTATTATTTGTATAATTTGTTTGTAATCTGAAACAACATTTTTAATGGAAAAGGTTAATCATTGTTTATAGTAATTAACGATTGGACTAAAATCTTTTGATTCGAACTAGGATGAAACAAATTGTGTTGATTTTCTTTGACTTTATAACTTTAGCACGTAAATTGTTCGATGAAAGTTCTAAAAGAAAATCATAATTTTTAAAAGAACCAATTCACCCCTTCCCTCTTGGTTATTGACCTTAACACACTCTCTAAAACCATTTCGTTGCGCAACCAATCTCAACATCATACATAATTTTCACTATATTCAACATAGTATCTAGAGCATAAGGTTCTTTTGAGAAAAAAAATTATGTTGCCTTTGTCACTACATTCGTTGTTACCGCCGGAAGCGGCGTCTATCTGAGTTTTAGTTTCGACCAACGATCACACGGTTTTGATCATCTTGGTCAGGTGACCACCACGCCATTAACGACGTCTTCATTGGAGCTCTTATGTGCTTTCAAGGCCTTTTAAAGTTGTGGATCTCTCTCATTTTCCTCAGGCATGGTGGCGCGTTGAGGTAGCTCTTTTTCCTCTTTCAGGTTCATTGTGCGTGGTCGCACGTCCTATCTCCTCTCATGTAACTATTTAGAACATCGAGGTTGTTTTTTTCTCTTTCAAGTGCATTGATTATAGAATCTTGGATTTTTAAGGTTTTTCTTTCCTATTTATCATGGTTTTTTTCGCTGTTGTCTCTTTTGACCTCTCTTCTATCACCATTGAGTTTAACCCGTTCATATATGGTTTTTCTCCCGTGGAAAAGATGGTTTTTGTTATTTTATTTATAGTTGTGGTCGCTCTTCAACAATGACCTATTTATCCACTTGATGTCAACAATGCATTCTCAATGACGATTTGCAAGAAGATATTTACATGGAGTAACCTCCTAGATTTATTGTTATGATTCCTCTATTTGCACTAGTGTAATTTTATTTGGTAATTTAAAAAAGAGATCACTTAGAAGTTGATACAAAATCTCATAAAGGAGTTTAATAAGTTGTTAAAACCTTAAGACTCTCATAACAAACACTTGTTACAATACAATTTGAAGGGTCTCTTGTAATTATAATTAATAATAAAAGAAATTATATCATTGTTGATTCGTCAAGGAATGACATTGACTCAATAAGCAAATGTCAGTTGTAAGTTGATGATATTCTTCCTCATAGCCCTTCAGAAGGTCTTTGAGGGGTTATCATTTTACATAGTGTCTTCCCCTCTCATATGATGAAATTCATGATAAAAGGTCCGTTTGGATGTTTTTGTGATTTATGTGACAACATCCAAGATTGTTATTGTCATACACGCACTCAAAACTTTCATTGACTTAGAAATCGCATCAGGCTAACATTAAACACTTTGTTATAAATGAATACTAATGTTACTATATTTACACTAGTGGAGAAAAGGCTTTAGACGTCCGTTCTTTTGCCCTTTTGACGTCCGATCTTCCCCCGACGTCTTTGTGGGTGACGTTACTCAAACGTCGGGGGACTCATACCGGACGTCTATATAGACGTCCGGTGTGTCAGGCCGGACGTCTATATAGACGTCCGGTGTACACTCTCGGACGTCCGTATATACGTCCCGTGTGCTAGACTGGACGTCTATATAGACGTCCGGCCTGAAACACCGGACGTCATATAGACGTCCGTTCCTCCCTCCCCGGACGTCCAATTTCCTGAATTGTTTGTGGTAGGGGATGGGGTTGGACGTCTGTTTGTGCACTGCCAGACGTCTATAGACGTCCGGCAGTGCACTAACCGACGTCTATAGACGTCCGGCAGTGCACTAACCGACGTCTACTGGGCGTTTCTTTTTAAAATTAATTTACTTTTGCAATAAAACCACACCTGAAAAGCAAAAAATTGTCCCAAAACAATTTTGCAATAATATAAATATATGTTTCATATAAACAAAGTTCTACTTAATGTGGAGTTGAATCCACTACCAAAACTATCAACATAAAACTTAAACTAAAACTAAGTAATGTTCAACAAGAAATAAAACTATTCCTAACTCCATCTTTGCAGAAGATAAGTGGTCCACTCCTGCCTTATCTGTTTAATTATGTCCTCTGAAATAGGCTATGTCCTCTTGAAGCACTGCAAAATTCAAGAAAGATTATGTTGAAGATGAATTTGATTTGTAATGTATTGAAGGTATACATCATTACCTCATTCCAGTAATCTGTAATGACAGCTCGAATGATGGTCTTAATCCAACACATCACATAGAAGCCACATTCCCATGAATCTAGCTGCTGGTTACACTAAAATCACAAACTAAATAGTTAAGAATTTAGATCATTCAATAACATAGAAAATGAATTAGAAACTATAAATGACATACAACCTTCGGATACAAAATTTGAACCAGTTGACCACGAGATTTACCAATAACTTTGTACAGATTGAAAACACAAAGTAGAACGTTATCCTTCAACAACTCGGTAAAACTTTTATCGGTCCATCCATTCCTTGCTTTTAAACTAAACAACTTTAAAGTTGAAGACAGACGTGTAAAGTTCGAGCATCCTGGGAACAACGGTTGCTCTGAATCATTAATAAGAGAATCATACAAATTAGCCCTTCCAAAATTATCTTCACCGACATCACATATCATGTCCTCTAAATGGTCACTCATCCATTCTTCCACATAATTCGTTCCCCGTGACGTGGTAGGATGCTCCAGTACTTCTCCATGCCAAGTCCAAACGGTATAAGTCCTCATTATGCCATACATGAATAAATGGTCACACACATTGCCTAAGTCTTGCCGTATTTGATCAAGACAACGGACACAAGGACAAAAATATGTCCCGTTGACAGACTTAGCATTTTGTTCAACGTATTGCATGAACTTCGAACACCCTTATCATATTCTTCACTGATGTGACGTTCGTTCATCCAGCTTCGATCCATACTATGTTCGTAAAATCATCAGTTCAAGTTTTTTAACTCTCACAAGGTTAGGCCCTACCCATTCAAAAAAATTAATTTTCATAATTTGCTCAGACACATGCATTGAAGTCTACATCATAAAATTGATAAGATTTCGTCAGCATTTCGCGTTGGTCTCCGAAATACACGAAATGAAAGTAGTCAACGATGACCACAATCAGTTATGCATTCGGAGAACAACACAAATATTGAACCGAAATTTTATCAATCTTATCCATAAACTTCGATTCACATGTTATTGCAAATTATGAAAATTAATTTTCTCAAACTGTCCAATCGGACAATTCAAAATTTAACACAAACGATTAAAAGATTAATCGTTTGTGTTAAATTTCAAACGGGAACTAAGTGTCACTCAATGATTTGATACTTCTAATAACACAACTAATACATGCATATTGAAAAGCCAATAACACATGCACACTTTAGAGTAAAAAACATGCATACACAAAACCCAATTACATGCATACAAAAATTTATCAACCAACAAGCTAACTTGAAAAGTAGATTCGAAATGAAAGGGAGGGAAATCGAAGAGTAAACGGCCTAAAACGTAGCCCAAAAACAGTTAAAGTAGCCACCCAAGAACACGCAAGAGACTGCACAAAAACGGACCGAAAACGATTTTTAATCGGTTCAAATCAAAGATATTTCATCACAGGGCAATGTAATCAGATTAAAAGTAAATTTAAACGGTCCAAAAGAGAGAAAACGAACCTCAAATATCAATGGAGCAACAGCGTTCGCGTTCCCCATTTTAATACTGTTAAACGTCCGGTACACTGGGGCCCCGACGTCTATAATATTATAGACGTCCGGCCCATCGCTAATATGACGTCTTTAGGAATTTAAAATTGATATTCGTGGGACTTTTAAACATCCGTTAAAGGGGCACGGACGTCTATAATATTATAGACGTCCGACCCACCCAAGTTGGACGTCTAAGAGACTGAAGAAATGAACGCTTCAACTCCCCCCTATCAGTCCTTAAACGTCCGTGGTGAAGGGGGGCTGACGTCTATAATATTATAGACATCTGTGGTAGGGGACGGACGTTTGCAAGCTGAACGAATCAAAGCTTCAACTCCCCATGTTAGCCCCTTAAACGTTCGTCCTGTGGGGCTGATACGACTGTCGCGGTCATACAAATTTGATACAAAAATTTATGCAGTATATTTCTAGGAAGTGACTCCTAGGTCGTCTCTCAAGGACCAATATTTTGGGGTTCAGTTTTAGATCTTTTTCACAAAAAAGGGGGGGTTTGTATATGGTTTTTGGTTACGGAAAAATAAATTTAAATCTGGAATTAAAAGCGTTGAAATAAAACGGAATTTAAAAACACCGAAATAAATTTTAAACACTGTAAAACTGAACGGTAAAAGATGGTAAAAATAGAACAGTAAATATTCAGAAACTGTAGAATTGAACGGTGTAGAAAAACATTAAACGATAAAATAAAAGAGACAATAAAAATAGAAAAAATTTAACTGGAAATGCAATTTATCAATGCTTTCAACACTTAAATTAAAATCAACAGTACAACTAAAAATAACACGAGCAAAGGTGACACACTTCTACTGCTTCTTCAGAAATTAAAACTACAATTGCATGTTTGAAATGGAAATTCAGAGAACGGAAGAGAAAGAGGAAGAGGCGAGAGCCTCTTCCATGGCTGTCCTAAACTACTCTTAAAACTCTGCCCCCTTGCTTCTCTGATTATGCTTGCATCTTATAGCAAATCTTTCTCGCAGTGAATTGCTAGCCTCCCAAACCCGTGAGTCTCTGCTTTTGCCACCTTGTCTTCTTCTTCAAACTTTTTGCACACCATTCCAACTGTGGGCTCCTCTTCTTTCTCACGTGAAGCTTTCACAAATCAGCATGCATCTCTCCATTCAAACACCTATTCTTTCCTAACAACACTTCTACTGCCGAGAATACCACTGCTGGATGGGTGCGGCTCAAGGACCGGTGCTGCTGCTTCTAGACCAGCTGCTGGATCAAGAGTGCCTCCCGTTTCCACGTTCAGCCATCACTTCCTTCTTCATTCTCTTCTACTTCCAGCAAAGCCGAGACATCTCTGTACCATTCTCCAAGCCAATTAATTTCTTCTCTCAAAGTGGTTGTCCCCTAAGTGTTGCTGCAGCTGGGACGTGAATGTGTGGGCACTATATCTCCTTGAAACCGTTGGACGCTCCTTCCTTGTGTGAAGGCCGTGAGCTTCTCTGTTGCCAGCTGCTGGATGCATTGAAGGACCGAGAACTGCTTCTATTTTTGGTGGACAATCCATTCACTTCTTCCAGTCCATGTTTCCCCTTGCTCTTAGTAAGAAACTTCTCCATTCCAAGACAATGAATCAACTCCTCTTCCTTTCCACGTCCGGCCCCTCTTCACTCTTGGTGGCTTCTTTGCAAGTGCTTAATTTCTGAATGTATGCTTTCAATGTTTTGCCAAAATAAAATGTCCATGGGTCCGTGTGTTTTCTACAAGGTGGTCCCTCCAAATGTGTGCTATTTTTCTTCAAAGGCCAAGAAGCCAATTGGAATTTACGTTCAGCAAAGGGATGTGGTGGCTCCCATTTTTATTCCAAATGCTTGCAAAATAATTTTCCACCCAAGTGTACATGCTAAAAATCTGAACATCTTTTCCCATGTGGACCGTGTGTACCACTTCCTTGTAATGCATGGAATAAAATTCAGCATTTCTTGTATCTTTCTCTCATATGTGGGCCGTGGTATCACTTCTTTCCAAAATCAAGCATCACTTACTGATCATTTTGGGTCTCCTGCTGCATCTCTACGTGTTAGTTGTATCCAAGCATGTGAACTTTGCCAAACCATTAACTAACGTGAGTGGTGGGCCAATATGTTGTCCAACAAAATATGTTTGAATATTGTAGCAAACTTTTTCCACTTTCTTCAATCAATTTTGTTTTCTACGTGCAAAAGTGAGCAAAGGGGGGCCCTCCAAGCATTTCCTTCCATGACTACATATTTTAAAGCCAACAAAATATGGTAATGTCTTCTAGTAACCGTGAAGCCCTTTCAACATTATGTGCACTCTACAAAATGAAAGAATCACGTGGACCTTTGCTTTCAATTAAGATGAATTAAAAATTTTCTCTATGTGATGTGGCATGGGTGGACCGTCCATGAGCCATTCCGTATGCAAAATTGGAAATAATTTGTTTCATTTTGTTTCTTATTTTGATTTAAAATGTTTCAGTCCCAAAATATGTTCCAACATTTTCCCTATAATTTATAATGCAAATAATTAACTAAGATAATTCAAATTAATTAAAATAAGAATTTCTGATCGAATTAAGCTCATTTCAGTAAAATGGGAAAATACTGGACAATTATGCATAATTCCCTAATTAAATCTAGTACAATAAGCTAAGTGAAGTGAAGAAAATATTGACTCATCAAAATAGACCACACTTAGTCTTTTGCACTCCTGGGCAAAATCAAGACGCAAATCAGGGAATACGACATCAAAGGACTGACACAGATGCAACATACAGACAATAAAAACTCGCAAGAAAATAAACAAAATTTACAAAGTTCTCAAGAATTCTGGAGAGATAAGAGAAGTAGAAATTATCCAACACAAATCAACTAAAGCAGATACTTATAGAAATCTTCCAAGCAATTCAATACACTGAAGAATAATCAATCAGCTTAAGAGGTGATTTAAAAATAACATAATCTCACAGATGCACTAATAGTGTTTCTCTCAAGTGTTTAAGGTAAATAATTTCAACTCAATGTACTCAAGAAAACAAACACAAGTAGACTTGGCAAGCTTCTAATATCAACGCTTAAAACATATGTATGTTCAGATCAAAAGGTCTTTCAGGGTTGTAATGGGGCAAAGGACAGGGGAGGATAAATTTGGATAAGTAGCTATAGCTCAGAAGAAATAGAGGTGCATTAGGAAAAAATGTAAACACAGTGAAATCTCACCCAAACCTCTAATTCAATCCTCTTCTCGACTCCATTATTCACAAAAATTATTTTTCAATTTTTCTCTTTTTCTCATCATTTTTTTTTTATCCTGTATTTTTTTTTTTTATCACACAACAGGATATAAATTATCATTTCGAAACATGATGAGGAACCAACTAGCCAATTCATCAGAATTCCCAAGGAGACCACACTTATTCATAAAATACTTTTATAGCTCCAGACTTTCCTAAGGTTAAGGTAATCATTGTTTTTCACTTAGGTTCAGTGTATGAGCTTCAACACAAAGAAATATATACAGTATAGGCTCAAAGGGGTTATCAAAGGATAATAACAAGGTAGGCTTATTTGGCTAAAGAGGCTCAAGAATAAAATTGCCTTTATCACTTCCAAAAATGCATAAAAATCAAGTATATCAAAAAGAATCAAGCCAAGGCATATGTGCAAGCAGTCAAGATACATATCACACAAGAAAGAAAATTAAGTGGCTCAAATTCTCACACAGGGCATTCGTTACAATCAAATCAACCTCTTAAACATTATAATCATCTTCCAAGCAAAGAAAAGCAAGGATTCCAAACCATAAGTATTAATCAAGTGAAGGAAAAATCTACAACTTAGACATCATCCAGAAATCAAGAGAAAAATGTAAAATTTATTGCACACAAAACACACTAAAAACCACTTAAAACAGAAAACATTTAACACTCAAAAACAAAAATTTTAACACATAAAATACAAACTAACAGAAAAATCAGAATTTCTTCCCCAAAATAGACCACACTTAAATCACACAATGTCCTCAGTGTGTTACAATCATCAGATGATCAATTTCAGAGCAGTCGAATAATATAGACAAGTGCAATAAAATGTTAGGAAATGGGAAGAAATTTTCAGCAACATCCATCAGTAGATGTTATCATTTTTTTATTTTTATTTATTTATTTATTTATTTTTATTTTTTTTTATTATTTTTTTTTTTTAAAAATAGAGATGACCTGTACTGTGACAACAATTTCGGTGGGAATGACCGAAACTGTTGCTACAGTGGCAGAAATTTGGCTATAAATGGCCCGCTCCTCCGCGTCCAGCGCCATTTCTGACTTCCCTGCTCTCTCTCTACTCCTTTCTTTCTCTCTCTGCTCTCTTCTCGAGCATCTAGATCTGCGAGGAAGCTCTGCCCCCGCGCCTTCTGAAGAGTCTGAGTGAGATCCGTGAGGAGCCTCTGCCTGTGTGCCTTCGGAGCGTCTAAGATCTGCGTCAAGCTTCTGTAAGCCCTACTACTCCGGGTAAGTTCTCTGCACCTTGGATCTCTATTTCTTCCTTTTCTGCTTCTCTTTAAGTTTTTCGTCCTTAAGCTTTCTGCTCTTTTCTTTGCTTTTCAGCTCTTATTCGCTTTATTTTTCACCTACTAAACACTTAAAACACATAAAACACAATTGTCTTAAAACTTAAGGGGTATATAGGCTGGAAACCAGACGTTAATCTCCCTTCGATTGAAGGTATTGCAGAGACAATCGGGTAGAACAACGCCACGTACCCCACTTAAAAATAAATAAAACACAGAAACATAATATACAAGAACAATATGGACAAGGACAACTGGACATAGATCCGTTTAGGACCCTTTGCAAGGACCGTGAAACAGATCTGAGACCAGACACAAAAACAATCAAAGACAGACAGGACAAAATAAATTTAACGGGAAACAAGAACAAATAAAGAAAACACAGAATTAAGAATCTAATGTTTTTATGTTTTTTTTTTTTTTTATGTTATGCTTTTTTTTTTCTTGTTTTTGTTCTTTTTATATGTATTTATTTTTTTATTTATGTATTTGTATATTACGAGAGGAAGGATGAGTGATATGGAATCAGAGAGATATACCAGTCAACGATGGCGTCCTACAGATGATCAGATCACGATGATGACCAAAATCTACAACTATGGGGTCACACACCCAAGCCGAGCGCAAGTCGTCGAGATCGCGTCTCGACTAAGGACCTTCGGCGAAGCCACTGAATACAACGTGCACTGCTGGTTTAACAACCATGGCAATCGGGTCAGGCGCTGGCAAGCGGAGATAGACCCCACAGGCACTCTCTTTTCACAACTGCCGCTATACATGTACGGTAAGACCTCTGATCACACCTCCATTGAATTTTCCATTCCTCTTCTATTATTAACACAAGTTTTTTATTTTTTATTTATTTTATTTTTTATTTTTTGTTTGAAAGAAAACAACTGGGTGATAATGAGGGCACCGAGGCTGCTGAATTTGTTTCCAGTTCCGATCATTATCGATGACGACAGAAATGAACGAGAAATTCCTCCACCAAAGCCTCCGCTCGTGACTTTTCGAACCAGAGCTCCCTCAACGGAGCTCTCCCTTAGACCACCACAACCAGCTCGTGAATTCTTCCAGTTTTAATGTTTTATGTTTTTTTTTTTATGTTTTTATTGGCCGAGAGTGGCCAGAATATGGGCTGTAATATGAACACTTATATTTTTGTTGTTTTTATTTTTTTTTTTATGTTTTTATGATGTTTTTGTTTTTTTATTTGGTTTGTAATATTAACGATCACTAAAGATCGACCCCCGAACATCTTTTAATTTCATATATGAATCTACTGCAATTTCATTTTCAGATATGTTAAATCTCCAATTTTCCATTACTGTAATTTTTGCTCTTATGACCGAATGAAATCTTTCTTAGTCAAATTTTTCAATCAATAATCTGTATGCAAACAACTAAGAAATTATATTTACAGTGAAGGAAAATAAGGAAAAATAAGATCTGAAGTGAAAAATTTTTATTGGTATGAAATAATAAGATACTGAGGGTCGAAATAAAATCAAGGAATACGCAAAACAATTTTTGAATTTTTGAATTTTTTTTTTTTTTTTTATAAGGATAACAATGTGAAAACTAAGAAAAAAAAAATAATTATACATATCAGAATACAGATTTGGCACGCTTTTAAACAAAAACAATTTTATCACAAAATATATATATATATATATATTTTTTTTAAAGATAACAATTCGAAAACTAAGAAGAAAAGGAAAAACAAACTTAAAAGAAAAACAAAATGCAGAATCTCCCCCAGACCACACTTAGACTACAATGTCCCAAATCAGTTAAAGGCATAAGATCATCAGTTAAAACACTAAACAGATAAAGGACAAATGCAATAAAAGTAGGAAAACGGGGAAGAAAGAAAAAGAAAACTCCCCTGGATTATGGTGGCAGTTGCCAAAATTGGACAATCAGGGAGATGTTTTTCGCCTCGGGATCCAGTATGAAAGTGTTGAGGATGAACTGCTTCATCCTCCAGATCTGATCAAGCAATGAAATGTCTTCCATCGCTGGATCTAAGCAGAAAAAATTGTTGATGATTGGGTTCAGCAGGTGCCAATTGATTTTCAAACCGTTTTGTAAGCTTGCACCTTTGTCTTCAATTGTGGGTGTTTGTTGATGCAATACATGTACACCTCCTGCAACATGGTTAGTGCAATGTGGTTCCAAAGAGATGTTATGCAGAGGTATAACACCCAATCCCAATTCATCATACTGAGCCTTAGATAAATCCTCATAACATGAATCAATTTCTAAATTGCATGCAATATTAATCATAGACTCAGATTCATGTTCAGTGCATGAAGAATAACCATTCGAATGTGATAGTAAAAAGCGGTTCTCTTCATGCACAGAGGAAAAATTAAAATCAGACTCAGCAAGAATATAGTCATTAGCATACCGATCATCATCACAATCAACATAATAATCAAATTGTGGTATGCTTACCTCCTCTTCCTTGAAGATTTCTAGAGTGTGGGAAGGTGAAGGTGGTCTACCTGGTTCAGGATTACTGCTTACTTCTGCCGGGTCCCCAAAATTTTCATCAGTCTCCTCAGGTGCAAGAGTGGCCATCTGCCTGATCTGATCACTCAGATTCTGCATGGCAGCTTGAGTTTCCATGCTCTCTTGCTTGAACTGCATGTTCCCTTTCTGAAACTGAATGTTCTGCATTGTCATCTGCTCTAGTAACTCCTTTAATGTAGGTTCAGAAGTAGAAGGCTGAGGAGTTATTTGAATAGGAGAATCATACTGCTGACTCTCATATTGTGGAACTGGCTCCCAAAGAGAACTCTCAGAAATTGGATGATGGAACATATTGTTCTCATCATAAAAATCAGCAGATTTAAAATCAAAGTAATATGCAG
This sequence comes from Vigna nakashimae, assembly GCA_034642375.1. Lineage (NCBI taxonomy): Eukaryota > Viridiplantae > Streptophyta > Magnoliopsida > Fabales > Fabaceae > Vigna > Vigna nakashimae. The sequence continues at coordinate 34,440,641 of CM067758.1, forward strand.
AATAAGAATCATAATCACAGACATTGGCAGAATAAGCATTATTCACAACATTAAAATAGGTAGACATCGAAAAATAAAAATAAAACAAATAAAAAGTAAATACTAAAAATTACGAAACAGATAATTCACAACACATTTATACATGCTACAGGAACACACAACACATAAATTTTTTTTTTTTTTAATATAGCAACTAAATACAGAACACAGCACAATAAAATATAAAAGACAAAACATATATTAACACAACATAATCGAAAAACACAGCAAAAATCTAAAACAAGAACCTGGAACTGAAGTGACAACGCCGCCAAAATTTGCTGAAGGTGTCGTTGTCGCCTACAAAAATACAAAACACAAAACACACAAAATACACATATTAACAGAACAAATATTAACAGAACAAAAATCTAAAACCAAACCGTCTTTTGATTGGTCCCCGGCAACGGCGCCAAAATTTGATACGACTGTCGCGGTCATACAAATTTGATACAAAAATTTATGCAGTATATTTCTAGGAAGTGACTCCTAGGTCGTCTCTCAAGGACCAATATTTTGGGGTTCAGTTTTAGATCTTTTTCACAAAAAAGGGGGGGTTTGTATATGGTTTTTGGTTACGGAAAAATAAATTTAAATCTGGAATTAAAAGCGTTGAAATAAAACGGAATTTAAAAACACCGAAATAAATTTTAAACACTATAAAACTGAACGGTAAAAGATGGTAAAAATAGAACAGTAAATATTCAGAAACTGTAGAATTGAACGGTGTAGAAAAACATTAAACGATAAAATAAAAGAGACAATAAAAATAGAAAAAATTTAACTGGAAATGCAATTTATCAATGCTTTCAACACTTAAATTAAAATCAACAGTACAACTAAAAATAACACGAGCAAAGGTGACACACTTCTACTGCTTCTTCAGAAATTAAAACTACAATTGCATGTTTGAAATGGAAATTCAGAGAACGGAAGAGAAAGAGGAAGAGGCGAGAGCCTCTTCCATGGCTGTCCTAAACTACTCTTAAAACTCTGCCCCCTTGCTTCTCTGATTATGCTTGCATCTTATAGCAAATCTTTCTCGTAGTGAATTGCTAGCCTCCCAAACCCGTGAGTCTCTGCTTTTGCCACCTTGTCTTCTTCTTCAAACTTTTTGCACATCATTCCAACTGTGGGCTTCTCTTCTTTCTCACGTGAAGCTTTCACAAATCAGCATGCATCTCTCCATTCAAACACCTATTCTTTCCTAACAACACTTCTACTGCCGAGAATACCACTGCTGGATGGGTGTGGCTCAAGGACCGGTGCTGCTGCTTCTAGACCAGCTGCTGGATCAAGAGTGCCTCCCGTTTCCACGTTCAGCCATCACTTCCTTCTTCATTCTCTTCTACTTCCAGCAAAGCCGAGACATCTCTGTACCATTCTCCAAGCCAATTAATTTCTTCTCTCAAAGTGGTTGTCCCCTAAGTGTTGCTGCAGCTGGGACGTGAATGTGTGGGCACTATATCTCCTTGAAACCGTTGGACGCTCCTTCCTTGTGTGAAGGCCGTGAGCTTCTCTGTTGCCAGCTGCTGGATGCATTGAAGGACCGAGAACTGCTTCTATTTTTGGTGGACAATCCATTCACTTCTTCCAGTCCATGTTTCCCCTTGCTCTTAGTAAGAAACTTCTCCATTCCAAGACAATGAATCAACTCCTCTTCCTTTCCACGTCCGGCCCCTCTTCACTCTTGGTGGCTTCTTTGCAAGTGCTTAATTTCTGAATGTATGCTTTCAATGTTTTGCCAAAATAAAATGTCCATGGGTCCGTGTGTTTTCTACAAGGTGGTCCCTCCAAATGTGTGCTATTTTTCTTCAAAGGCCAAGAAGCCAATTGGAATTTACGTTCAGCAAAGGGATGTGGTGGCTCCCATTTTTATTCCAAATGCTTGCAAAATAATTTTCCACCCAAGTGTACATGCTAAAAATCTGAACATCTTTTCCCATGTGGACCGTGTGTACCACTTCCTTGTAATGCATGGAATAAAATTCAGCATTTCTTGTATCTTTCTCTCATATGTGGGCCGTGGTATCACTTCTTTCCAAAATCAAGCATCACTTACTGATCATTTTGGGTCTCCTGCTGCATCTCTACGTGTTAGTTGTATCCAAGCATGTGAACTTTGCCAAACCATTAACTAACGTGAGTGGTGGGCCAATATGTTGTCCAACAAAATATGTTTGAATATTGTAGCAAACTTTTTCCACTTTCTTCAATCAATTTTGTTTTCTACGTGCAAAAGTGAGCAAAGGGGGGCCCTCCAAGCATTTCCTTCCATGACTACATATTTTAAAGCCAACAAAATATGGTAATGTCTTCTAGTAACCGTGAAGCCCTTTCAACATTATGTGCACTCTACAAAATGAAAGAATCACGTGGACCTTTGCTTTCAATTAAGATGAATTAAAAATTTTCTCTATGTGATGTGGCATGGGTGGACCGTCCATGAGCCATTCCGTATGCAAAATTGGAAATAATTTGTTTCATTTTGTTTCTTATTTTGATTTAAAATGTTTCAGTCCCAAAATATGTTCCAACATTTTCCCTATAATTTATAATGCAAATAATTAACTAAGATAATTCAAATTAATTAAAATAAGAATTTCTGATCGAATTAAGCTCATTTCAGTAAAATGGGAAAATACTGGACAATTATGCATAATTCCCTAATTAAATCTAGTACAATAAGCTAAGTGAAGTGAAGAAAATATTGACTCATCAGGGGCACGAACGTCTATAATATTATAGACGTCCGTGCCCCACAGGACGGACGTTTAAGGGGCTGACAGGGTGGTTGGAGAATTAATTGGTTTCAGCCCCTTAAACGTCCGTCCTGTGGGGCACGGATGTCTATAATATTATAGACGTCAGTGTCCCACAAGACGGACGTTTAAGGGGCTGACATGGGTAGTTGAAGCGTTCATTTGTTCAGCCTCGTAAACGTCCGTCCCACACAACGGACGTCTAGAGTTTCGCTTATTTATGAGTATACCACCGGTCAATTATTTACTTGGGGCAAATACGGACGGACGTCTATGGGGGACGTTAAAAGTCAATTCTGCACTAGTATTAAAATACTTTCTTTTTTCACTAATTTTAAATTTTAAATTGTTGTTTATGTACAAACATAGAATAAAGTTTCATATGTAAAAAAGAAGAAACAATCATAATCAATTATCTTATGATAATGTTGTCGAAGGTTGTGGTATGAGTATTAGTAAAAACTCAATGAAAGTGTCATGGGATACCATTAGGTAGGAATAGTAATCTCCCATTATATATACACATATTTGATATGTTGGAGACAACATCAAACAATCAAGAACTAAATATATTCATCATAATTGATGTTAGTTTCTTAATAATCTTATCATCACCTGTGTGAGGGTATTGATTAAGCTTTACATAACTTAAGTATATCTTTGGATAATGTGTGAATGTGAAGGAACATGACATATGACTTTCTACACCCTGAACTAATTCACCCAATAAATAATATATAATAAAGTAGACTTATAATAACTTAAGTATACATGTAATAGGATAGTCCATTGTAATTAACCAAGACACCAACGCATTAATTTTATGAACTTATGTAAATATATGCTTGGACTTTTCAAAAGAATCAAAATCCATAGACTTAGAAGCATTTGAGTATATTATAGAAATATATTTAGAAAAAATATTTTATAATAAGATAATAAAGTAGTGTTTTTGATGACACTTAGTCTTAAAAACACTTTTAATTTTATTATAAAGCTTTATTTATGTTTTCTAATAATTTATATATTTTTTGGTGGGTTGTAAGTGTGTTTATAATACGATATTATTCAAGATAAATTATAATTAATTTTATCAACAAAAATAATATTAAAAAGAAAAATTCTAAGTATAGAAGTCCATTTTCTCACTTGTCATATGAAGGATTTAGTTCACCATTCCTTAAATAATATTGCACCCATTTTTAAGGTTTTAGATGGTTGCGTTTAAAATCGTACGTTCACAAGATATCAAATTAAAGTGTGTACCAATATACAATATTGTAACTTTGATAGATAATTATAATTACATATGAGGAAATTATTACTTAATGTAATCTCATCACATCAAATTTTGAATCGTACTCTTGTAATAATGTAAACTCAATCATCATCACTTGAATTCATAAAGAGTGTAAATGTTATTCTACCTACACAAGTAAACCTATTTTTATATACACCTCATTTCTTAGATTGTTTCTGTGTTATTATGGGTTCGATATCCATTTCAACTATAAGTAAATAATAACGATACTTCATTATTAACAGATATCTTTTTAACAGTGTTTTTGCATAATATTCGACAATTTCACATCTAAAACCATTCCAAACATTACAACAAAGTGTCACTCACCGTTTGAAACATCACATCTTTGAGCCAAAAATATACCTACGACCCCATCGTCATCATTAATATAATTAAGAAGTGAATTTTAACATACATTTAACTTGTAAAATAAGATTTATATCCACTAAAATATTATAAACTGATATTATAGGAAATGTAAATATAGGAATGAGTGAGTAATATGAAGGAAGTAGGGTTATTATTTATTTATTTATATATTGTTATTGGAAATTGTATAGTTAAAGGTATATATCAGCGATGAGGGGCCTGTAATTAAGACAAGAAGACAGACTTTTTGACTATTGAGTGGGTGTGGTCGACAAGTTTAGTTTGTAGGACAATTGTCAGCTAACCCAAAGCTGAGAAAACTTTGTTCATTATCATTGAAGACGAGAAGTGGCAAATGGCAATTCACCAGCTTCCTTTCAAGTACCTAAATGTCATTCATAATTATACATATCAGTTCTGCCTAACAGTACTTAGAAAGTGCACAACACTTTCACCTTTATTATGTGTCACTTCTCTGTGTATCAATCACAGAATCTCAATCTCCACAGTTTACTGCAAAACAGAAAATAAATTGTCTTCTTCTGATATCATCACATTTTTTTCCTAGATTGTGGAAAGCAGGTTAAGCTTAGGACACATACCTTACACTACAAGAAAAGTTGTTATTACCGACGGTACATTACCGAAGGCTTAGAGGCCTTCGGTAAATTACACTTTCCGAAGGATTTATCGAGGGCTTCTGAAGGAGTAAAATACCGAAGGATTTAGACCGTCGGTGGTAATGGAAGTGTTAATTACCGAAGGTCTATGCCCCTCGGTAAGTGGTTCAGGTATATGAAATAACATTTGGGTTTTCCCTCCCGTAATTGCATTTCGCGAAAACACTTCTTCCCCAAAACAGCAGAGCTCTCATTGCTAATCTCACTCTGCACTACCCCTACCCTAACCCCAATCGTGACTGGCGTTGTTCCCTAATCCACCATTGCATACCGTCGTTCCCCAATCTTCAGTGTACGGTTTCTTTTCAAACCCTTATTCTCCAATCTCCATTATCGTTGCTCTTCAGTCGCGGTCCTCCATGGTAGTCGCATTGCGGGCTCGTGAGCAATCTGGTGGTTCAGGTGAGCTATTGTGGCGAGAGTATTGGAGGTCGTTGCCTGACGACGGGGCTATCGCCATTATCGCGAGACCAAGCGGCTGTCGGTGTGTGACAAGGGCATCCATTATCGTTGCGTGACTCCGTGCCTGCTGCTACGTGACTCCGCGCCTGCTGCTACGTGGAGGTAAGTTGTAAATTGTGATTGTTGCAACGTTGTTAAATGATAATTTTATCATCTTTCTGGTTTTATTAGTTGGTTATTCTGTGTTTTCATACCGTCTCTGTAATCCAATGTGTGTTTGATTGTGTTGAGTTGAAGTTGATGATATAGTTATAGACAAGTTAAATACTATGGTAGATTTCCAGTAGCTTTGCTTTGGAACCCTCCATCAGATCCCTTTGATTTGGTTATTGGAAAATGTATGTTTAAGGGAAACTTTATTGCTAGCTTTTCCAATCCTGTGATGTACAATTTAGGAATCACCAAAATTGCAACCATGATTTCCAACTCTCTAGCTCATAATTTGAGTACTGCAAACTCAAATGACCTTTTTTGTTGTTGATGCTGGGAACTTGAATAGCTTCAGATGGAGTGCAAGAATAACACTTGTGCTCACAACTTGGTGGAATTGAAATAAACACATTAGTACTAGGAAGTTTGAAATAAACACATTAGTCCTCACTAGGTGCTCTAAGAGTAGCCTGTTTTCCACTCCCTTTCACCCTTAAGCCAAGCCAAGCTCAATAAAATCAGTGTCCTGTCTGCTGTTTAATGCATTCAGATTAGGCAAAATGGAATTTTCAGCACTTGAAATATAGTGCAAAATTGTCTTTAGGCCAAAGCTATTTTGACTTCATGTGCATCCACTCAAATCCATTTGTCTTAACTATTTCTACAGATAGATCTAGATTTAGGACATTCATAATCACTTGTTTGATCAATCCAGCTTTGCTTCCAGTATTTTTCAAACTGCTGCAGTTTTCATTAATTTTCAACATAATTTGGCAACTTTTAAGAGTGATATTGAGACTCTGTGTGCTTCTGTGGTGTTTGAATGTTTGTGCACATACAATTGACCATTTCAAACTTGTTCTTACTGTTCAATTGGTCAATTTTCAGTCCATATGCAAAATCATCATACCAAGCATCACATTTTGTTAAAATTGGAAGTGAACTACTCAATTTATGTTGCTGCATATATCCTTGTTGTTTGACAGTTTAAACACCTTCAAATAATGCATACAAAGTTGCTCCAATCATCAAATTAGGTGTCTAACCATAGCTGTGAAAAATTGCCTCTCAAGTCATCCATTTTAAAGTGTTTTTTTTTTGCCAGATTTTAGTTTCTGCACATAGTTTGCCTTGAAGACTTTTGAGCATATCTAGGACTTCTACTTTCATCATATAAATATCTCAAATTCTTGTCATCACTTTTTGGATAAGGACCGGGACTTGAATTTGGAGTTCTGAACTCTAAACGAAATGAACTACTTCTCTTACTTGCATTAGGCTCCTTCTTACTCTAAAAAACACACCAAAAAGAACTCATTTTCAGTCATCTTTTGTGTTGCTAAAGTCATGATAATATCACGTGGAAGAGTGCACAAAAGTTACCAATCTAATCCTAGAAAGATTGCTGCTACTTTCTCCAGTGTATCTTCTTTCCACATACACATACTTGATGAATTCTCAGAGTTTCTGTATATTACTGGAAGCAAATACTTTATGAGGATATCTATCATAGTTAAACACTTATTGGATCTTATAAATGTATTGATGTAGAAGGATAAAAGTCCCCTGAACTATTTATGGTACTACACACATTCTCAATGGTGCATCATGTCCATTGCTACCAAGCAATGAATTCTTAATCTTCAGCTAATCCAGAGTTTCAACATACTTTTGAACTCTTCTTAACTGTAAAATTAACTTCAACATACTTTTCAACATACTTGTTCCTTCACTCAACTCCATCAATGCTTCTCCTTTCTGAACTATACAGCTGCTGCACCGTGAGTGCTTTTTCCATGTGTTTTCCCTTGCAAAATTCTAATGTCCGTGAGCTTTGCCAACCATGAGTGGTGGCTGGACTTTCCTTCCATGTGCATCCACTTCTTCCAACAAGAATAAGACCGTGCACACCCTCTTTTCCTGCTTCCCATCAACACCGTTCTCTCCATGGTCCATCACTCTCGTCTTGGTTGCTATTGTTGGACGGGAATCTCCTTTTCAGCTGCTGGATTTTGTGATGAAGCTGGACGTGTTTTTCTTCCTTAAATGCCAACAAAACCATGAATGGTGCTGCTGTATGCATGAAGACCGTGAATGCTTCTTCAAAGGAGATTGGAACTTCCAGCAAAAAAAATCAATCCCGTGAGCTCCTAAGTAGAAAAGCACATAAAAAATTCTGCACCAAGCTAAAAACCGTGAGGTGGCTGGATGTATCTTTAAGTGTTGTGCAACTCTCCAATTTAATAGTTGTTTCCTCCTCCATTCAAGAATCACGTTCCAAGCTGAAGGTGTGGTGGCTTCTCCAAGCTGCTGTCCGTTTATTTCTTTTCAATTTTAAAGTCCGTTTATTTCTTTTCAATTTTAAAGTGCAAAATTATGTGGAATGGAAGAGCAATCAAGAGAAATCTGCACACCTTTTTTAAGCCAAGTGGGACGTGAATTTTAATAATTCAGCACTTCATTTGGAATTCCTCCATGTGGCCGTGAAGTGTTGCCAACCATGAGTGGTCCCCCTCCTTTTATGTTGTCTCCTCTTTTTGGAAATGCTAAAAGGAATGAAGGAGCCGTAACTCTTCAACAAATTCAGATTTTCAACAAAGTGGTGGCCCCTTCTCCATGTGTTTTATTCTTAAAGAAAGAATATTCCTTTGTGTGTGCCGTGAGTTTGCTTCATTCAAGTGGCCTTCCTCCATAATAAAAATCACAATTGTTAGTCTTCAATAAATTCTGTCAACAAAACCGTGAGGTGTAGGTGGTCCCCTCCTTTAATTCTTTTGTTAACATGTATAGCTGAATTAAAAGTGAAAAAGGTACACCAACCAAGTACCTTTTGTATTGGATGCAACACATATCAATGACCCAGAATATATAAATATATATGCATCACATTCTGCAGCAGCCCAATGCCCTGTTTTTTTTTACGCCCTTCGGAAATTACCGTAGGCTTTTGGCCCTCGGTAATTACCGAAGGGCGAAAGCCCTCGGTAAATGTTAGCGACAAGGGATTTACCGAGGGCTCTTTGGCCGTCGATAAGCCTTCGGTAATTACCTTTTACCGACGGTTTTGGGCTGTTTCCGAGGGCTTCTGGCCTTCGGTAATGCCCTTCTTTTTTGTAGTGTTAGTAGATTGCTATATTAGTTGGGATCATCACCCATTACACTTTTCTATCTCTCTCAGTCTCATGCCTTATTTCCTACCACTCATATCACCTCATTAAAACAATGAAGACATTTATACCTAATTTTCTCCACATTTTATCACTTCCTAATTTTATATAAAACTCATCTCCTTTAATCCTCTACACCCTACATGTCAACTAGAAATAAGGTAAGCAAATCAAGGGAATTATATTTTCTAATACTATATAATATAATATTAAAAAAACTTTATTAAAATGCATAATTCATGTTACATGTATTAAAAAAACATTCGTAAATAATGTGTTTTTGTTGATAAAATGAACCTTTCTACGTTAAGCTTATGAAAATGGATTTATAATGTCTTATTATAGACCTGATTTATCTTTTTCCTTACATTTTTGTGTAACGAATGAAAGTTTCTTGTGATGATATTTTTGTGGTCCTCTCTAGTAATTCAGTCATTCATCTCATTCTCTCTTTATGCTTCATTTTGCTTGCGGACATTTCTATTCGATCATATTGGTGTGTCATCTTTTACAAGTGTTCAACTATATACGACATTGAGGTCGATATTTAATATCTTTTTCTTTTCTAATTTGTATTCGTAGTTGATTTGGAAGATGATAATGACAAAATAGAAATTGAAGATGACCCTATTAATCAATTATGGACCATATTATAATTTGTAGTTAAAGTGGGACAACAATTTTTTTAGAGAAGATAACTTTTTTGTTCCACTATACATTTCCCAGCGAGATGTATATGAGATAACCAAAAAGGAACTTTCGTGTTAAATATTTCAATCGTGCCGCCGTTGTAAGTCATATTTTTAGTTAATTTTGTTTTTTAATACTTTTAAAAATTACGTTTAACCAATGCATTCATTTATTTAGGTACATCAACAAATTGAGTATGGAAAAGAGAAATATATATGAATTAGTTGAGTTCCAACTCATTCAAAAGTCTTGGAATACAAATGTGTTGATCTATAATACTTACAAACATAGATGAAAGACTAAAAAGGACATATATTTGGCTTAATAAATAGACCGGCTAATCATGAATAATTTGTTCTTTTATAATTATCATACGTTGTTGTCGTTTCAAACATTAATTAAATGCCATTATATTTCGAGGCTACATTGTTAGGTTGTTTTTTCCATTAAATTATAAGTCACCAATGAAATGAAAATCTTATTATAAGGGTAAGTTTTAAATTCTTAGTCATGTTTTAAATTATATTATTGAATCACGTGTTCATTATGAATGAGATATGTTAAAGAGGAAGATGATCGATGTTAATTAATGATGATCCAATAATTGAAAAGGTGATCTAACAGTAATGATTAAGAGAAAGTTAATTAGTTGAATTAGGTATACGGAGAAGGAATGGTTTGGGGAAAAGAAATGTTAGGTATGTGAGTGAGTGTTGGAAAAATGTGGATGATTTACTGAAGGTGATTTGGATAGTGCATATATACATATTGGTAGGTTGATCCATAGAAATGCTGGATCATTTGGGAGAAAGTTCCAGTAAGAGGTGAACATAGAGTGTAGCGAGCTATGAATTGTTGGAGGTACTTTTGACTGTGACGCCTTTGGACTATATAAGGGATTTGTTAGAATCTTTTATGAGAATAAATGCTAAAGGGTGTAAATGACATAACAGAGTTAGAAGAAACAAAGGCAATGGTGAGAGAAGGAAGTGGCAATTGAGGAAGGTTAGCACATGGGGTGTTAGATGGAGAGCAATGTGCCACGCAGTGGAGAAAGTATTGGAGAGAAGAGAAGGAATGGTAATAAGCACGTGCTTAAAAAGGGTAGCCGTTGGATAAGAGAGATGATGATGAGAAGCATGTGGTGAAATACGTTGAGTGCACGAGTAGGAGTTGTGGAGTGTTATATGAAGAAGGGGAAGAAGGTAACTTTCTGAGTTTTGTATATGTCTAACCCAAAATGATACGAATGCGGCAAAGTGTTTGGCGTGACCTATGCATGAATCAATGTCAGTTTGATAAAATGGTACTTTGGCAATAACTATAGGGACCAAATTGGGCGACCCTCGATGCTGAAAACTAACACATAAACACGAAAGTGAAAAACAAATGGTAGCATCCACAACTGCACACCCAATTCCATCCATATCACACAAAAATAAACAACACTTCTAAATCACAAATAGATTAAAAACGTGTCCATATAGGACTAGCTATAGCCAGATGCCTCACTGCTCACTCTTCCACCTTAGTCCTTTTCATTTTTCATCCAACTATAAATATATTAGCCAACTATTTTTCCTTCTTTTTATAAAGCCATTTCCTTTTTCTATTTTTGGTAAATCCCTGTTTTTTTTTTGTTTTTTTTTCTCACCGCCACTTGCCAAATGCCTTTCTTATTCCCTCTCACCTCTTTTATCTTCACCCATTTCACACCACCTGAAAATTGTGCACGGTGTAAAATTCATGAATTTATCTTAATAGTAAATATTTTATTACTATAGTAATAAATTTATTTGTGAATGGAAAATATAATAAGTTTATAAAATGTGGAAAGATTAATAAAAAATTTTGGTAGCTTAATTGGTACCATAAATAGCCATAAAGGGGAGACTATTTTTCATAAAGAGGGGAAGAATCAAGTGAGAAACCTTCAAAAAGAGAGAAGAAAGAGTTAGGAAGAAATTTTTTAGTTGCAAGAAGATTAGAGGCTCTGGAGGATTTTCGGGGAAAACGAATTCAGAGCAAGAGAAGTCTGGAATAGAGGTAGGGGAGCTAATCCTTCTTATATATGATTTTTATACATGTTATGATCATGAATATGAGTTATGGACATGTTAAAATTTTGGTAATGGTAGTTATCTATTCATTTGTATAAATTTAGTTTTCATGATTATAATTTTCTTATTTTTGAATTACTATGGTAAAACCTTCCTTTTAATTGTTTTTACCATTGGATTTAGCTAAAAGTTTAATATATGAATCCTAAGACCTATTTCTTCACTTTGACCGTTCGGATCATCAATTAGAAGTCTCTACTTGGAGAAATAAATCCTGCATGTTTGAGTAAATTAATTACCCCTATAATTTGGTTACTGAGTCCCCTCGGTAAAATATAGATGCTGGCCTATTAGATCGTTAGATCAACCTGAAAATTAGATATATGATTCTTAGGATATATTACTACACTTTGACCGATCGGATTTGTAATTGGAAGTTTATGTTTTGAGAAAGTAATTTTGAAGGTTTGAAAATTTTGATGAACACTATATTTTTCTGTTCTTAAGTTATCATGGTAAAAACTTCAGATATATTTCATTTACCGTTAGATTGAGCCCAAACTTTAGTATGTAGTTCATAAGACATATTAAGTCATCATGACCGTTCAGATTTGTAATTAGATTTTTGTGCTTAGAGGAATTCGTTTCACATTTTGAGTATAACTGAAAACCACTTAAAATTTTGTCGCTGAGTTACCTCGGTAAAACCTCAATATCTATCTACTTAACCGTTAGATCAACCGGAAATTTTGATATGTAGTTTCTAACACATAGTGAATCAATTTGACCATTCAGATTGGAAATTGGAGTTACAGATTTAGAGATATTAATTTCGCATCTTCTCAGGGATCTCAATATTGCTTAATTTCTGTTTTTAGACCATTTATACAAAAATTATGAGTTCTACCTTATTACCCGTTGGATTTGACTAAACCTTTTACCACATGATCTAACATTGTTGTTAATTAGTTTGATGGGTTCAAATATTTAATTAATGATATGAGTGAAGAGTAATGTTTTTACGAAATAGTAAGTTTATTTGAATTGAGTAAAATCTTGAATAATTATATTCTTAAATTGTATGTGTAGTTGTATTTTGAAGAGTGGAATGTTTGGAATGCATAGTATGATGTGATTTATGTGGCAAGTATGTGAATGTATGAGATATGTTGGATTCACTGTGATAATATGATGCTATCCGGTTATTCATGTCTTGGGTTAAGTTTAAAAGTGACAATATGGTTCATGGACGTAATTCCATGATCCTCAAGCAGAGGATACATGGTGGTGCCCTAGTAGTGTTTAGAATGAAAGTAGGAGCTCAATCTTGGGGGTCATCCTGAAACTCCAATGGTCTTTCTTCTCATGTAGAGAGGATTGAACCATGTGGTGAGGAGTAGCAGGAGGTCCTAGTCTTGGGTGCTTCCAGTATGATCCAAGGTGAATGATAACGGACTAACCTCGTGACTGTGGTAGGGTGGGAGAGCCCAAGTTTCATAAGCCACCACGAGTGCAAGACTCGCCATAGCTAGACTATCATTTTAGTCCGGACGAGTCGATTTATAAAGTAACAAGTCTTGCGATGTCATTTTACCATGTGTATCAAAGTAATGGATGAGTATCTATGATGTGATTGTTGTATGATGGTATCAGTGTGTCTGACATAATTATTATTTGAGGTTTGTTGAGTATATCAAAGTAAATATGCATGTTTCATAAATGATTGGTTGCATGTTAGCTCACCTTACTTGTTTGTGTTTTGTGTTTGGGTATGTGCGATGATTGTATAATTTGTTATACGAGAGCAAATGAAGGAATGTCGTCTGACTCAGTGCCAAGGAAGGGAGGGATAGAAGAACTCAAGTTATAGTTTTATAGTTGAAATCTGAGTCTAAAACATGTATAGACATATATCAAGTAGGAATTTTCAAGTGTGAGAATTTGGGATGTTACATTACATATATCAACTAGAAATTTTCAAGTGTGAGAATTTGGGATGTACATACTGCTTAAGTTTCTAATTCTTTTTCTCATTACACTAATTTTCAAGCGGCTCTAGAGGATTTTCGGGGAAAACGAATTCGGAGCAACAGAAGTCTGGAATAGAGGTAGGAGAGCTAATCCTTCTTATATATATTTTTATACATGTTATGATCATGAATATGAGTTATGGACATGTTAAAATTTTGATAATGGTAGTTATCTATTCATTTGTATAAATTTAGTTTTCATGATTATAATTTTCTTATTTTCGAATTATTGTGGTAAAACATTCCTTTTAATTGTTTTTATCATTGGATTTAGCTAAAAGTTTAATATATGAATCCTAAGACCTATTTCTTCACTTTGACCGTTCGGATCATCAATTAGAAGTCTCTACTTGGAAAAATAAATCCTGCATGTTTGAGTAAATTAAATACCCCTATAATTTGATTACTCAGTCCCCTCGGTAAAATATAGATTCTAACCTATTTGACCGTTAGATCCACCTGAAATTTGGATATATGATTCTTAGGATATATTACTACACTTTGACCGATCGGATTTGTAATTGGAAGTCTATGTTTTGAGAAAGTAATTTTGAAGGTTTGAAAAATCTGATGAACTATATTTATGTTCTTAAGTTATATGGTAAAAACTTTAGATATATTTCATTTACCGTTAGATAGCCCAAACTTTAGTATGTAGTTCATAAGACATATTAAGACATCATGACCGTTCAGATTTGTAATTAGATGTCTGTGCTTAGAGGAATTTGTTCCGCATTTTGAGTATAACTGAAAACCACTTAAAATTCCGTCCCTGAGTTACCTCGGTAAAACCTCAATATCTATCTAGTTAACCGTTAGATCAACTGGAAATTTTAATATGTAGTTTCTAACACATAGTGAATCCCTTTGACCGTTCAGATTGGAAATTGAAGTTACAGATTTAGAGATATTAATTTCGTATCTTCGCAGGGATCTCAAAATTGCTTAATTTCTGTTTTTAGACCATTTATACAAAAATTATGAGTTCTACCTTATTAACTGTTGGATTAGACTAAAAATTTTACCACATGATTTAAACATGTGTTTAATTAGTTTGATGGGTTCAGATATTTAATTAATGATATGAGTGAAGAGTAATGTTTTTACGAAATAGTAAATTTATTTGAATTGAGCAAAATTATGAATAATTATATTCTTAAATTGTATGTGTAGTTGTATTTTGAAGAGTGGAATGTTTGGAATGCATAGTATGATGTTATTTATGTGGGAAGTATGTGAATGTAAGAGATATGTTGGATTCACTGTGATAATATGATGTTATCTTTGTTATTCATGTCTTGGGTTAAGTTTAAAAGTGACAATATGGTTCATGGACGTAATTCCATGATCCTCAAGGAGAGGATACATGGTGGTGCCCTGGTAGTGTTTAGAATGAAAGTAAGAGCTCAGTCTTGGGGGTCATCCTAAAACTCCAATGGTCTTTCTTCTCATGTAGAGAGGATTGAACCATGTGGTGAGGAGTAACAGGAGGTCCTAGTCTTGGGTGCTTCCAGTATGATCCAAGGGAGTGATTACTTACTAACCTCGTGATTGTGGTAGGGTGGGGGAGCCCAAGTTTCATAAGCCACAACGAGTGCAAGACCTGCCATAGCTCGACTATCATTCTAGTCCGGACGAGTCGGTTTATAAAGTAACAAGTCTTGCGATGTCATTTTACCATGTGTATCAAAGTAATGGATGAGTATCTATGATGTGATTGTTGTATGATGGTATGAGTGTGTCTGACATAATTATTATCTGAGGTTTGTTGAGTGTATCAAAGTAAATATGCATGTTTCATAAATGATTGGTTGCATGTTAGCTCACCCTACTTGTTTGTGTTTTGTGTTTGGGTATGTGCGATGATCGTATAATTCGTTATGTGGGAGCAAATGAAGGAATGTCGTCTGACTCAGTGCCAAGGAAGGGAGGGATAGAAGAACTCAAGTTATAGTTTTATAGTTGAAATCTGAGCCTAAAACATGTAAAGACATATATCAATTAGGAATTTTCAAGTGTGTAAATTTGGGATGTTACATTACATATATCAACTAGAAATTTTTAAGTGTGAGAATTTAGGATGTTAGACACCCTTTACGTTTGTAATTCTTTTTCTCATTACACTAATTCTTTTTCATCATCATACTTATCTTCAAAACTTTGCCTTTTTTTTAACCGTTGCTTCAGGGCTTTTTCTATTATAACTTTCTAACATGTATACAGCAAGATCATAATTTTTTTTAATCTTTAATATGTTTCGAGTATAGCACTTTCAAAATTCATAGGTCTTAAGAGAACTCAGGAGGGTAACGTGCCTAATTTATTACATGACAAAAATATTTGTAAAATTATTCTTATAATATCTTTATTAGAAAAGCTTATTTAATTAGAAAATTATATTTGTGGTTGAATATGAACATATACTCTTTCCTACGTCACATTTCGTTATTATATGTTATCTTATAGTCACCTTTTTTTTTTGTAACGATGTGACTCTTTTTTTTTCAAAGGTTGAATTAATTTGCTCCTCTATTTATTTATAAATAATTAAATCGATGCAATACAAGTCTATGACGTCCGATTCGATGTCTATTGGCAGATGAAATATTTTCACATCTAAAAATCACAACCGTGGTTTTTTTTTTTTTAAATAGCAATAATACGTTTGGTTGATAACAAAAATATTGAAAATATTCATGTACTTTTTCTTTGAGAATTAAAGAGAAACATAAAATTTTATTTGAAAAATTTATTATTTATCACATCCAAATAATTTAATAAAAGGTACATGATATCTTTATGGAACAAAAAACCAATTTGAGAAGGCTTAATACCCTATTTTATTCCCAGTTTCATTCGAAAATGTCAAATTAGTTCATCCTTTAAAAAATGCGTCAATTACGTTCTCACTTAATAAAATTTGCATCAATAAAGTCTCTTCCGTTAAATCTGTACAAACGGCGTTAATTATTTTTCTCTTTCTTTAATTAACGCCGTTTGTACGGATTTAACGGAAAGTATTTCATTGATGCAAATTTTATTAAGTGAGGACATAATTGACGCATTTTTTAAAGGATTGACTAATTTGACATTTTCGAGCGAAACTGAAGACAAAATAGGATATTAAGCTATTTGAGAAAGTTCGATTCTCACATCTATTAGCAGCAATTTTGTACAAAGGTTAGGTAAAACCAATTTCAGAAAACATGATTTTCTCAAAATATTATGTTTTTAGAAAAAAAATATATTAAACCTCAGAAACAAGCATTTTCAAGTTAAAAAATTCAAATAACGGTGTTTCCGGTATCACACCCACGAATATAAACCATTACTAAATATTTTTTTCAATTAGTGATAGTTTTTAACTGTTAATAAAATATTTATTGTTAAATATTATATATATATATATATATATATATATATATATATATATATATATATATATGTATACTAATAGTAATAATTCTAAAAGTAGTCTTCAAAATCACTACTATGTGTAATCGAAATAATTTTAATATAAATACTGTAATCACTAGGAGAAAAAGTATTTAATATTAATAATATAGTAAATAATTTATTTTGATACCACAAAATAAAATTCGTAATCTATATTTTTATAATTTTAAGATATTAGGATCTGTTTTTGACAAAACTAAATGATAAGCTAGTTAGTAGTTAATAAACTAACTTTTAATTTATAAGTTAATTACTGGTCAATTAATTTTTAATTTATAATTTCTAACGAGTTAGCTTACATAATTATATAATTTTTTTATAAACATATTTTTAATTTTTTTTAAGATGAAAATATATTATTATGTAATTATAATTTTATATATATTTTTTTAAATAAGCTACAAACTACAAGCTAGAAATCATTTGAAGAAGCTAGTAGCTTATAAGTGAAACATTTAAGTAAACTATTTTCAAATATTTTCCGAATATTTTATGTTGTTCAAACTAGTGGGCTAATTCAAACACATATATTGAAATGTTTTTACATCAATATTTTTGAATGATAAATTCTTTAGTGATCATGATTGTGTTGGTCTCGCAATTCTAATTATAACAACGGTTTTAAGATAAAACATTGTCATAAATTTTTTTCAATTATTTTAATTTTGTATATGATTTTAACTTTGATGATGGTTTTTTAATTTGTCGTGGTTTGTTTTCAATTTAACGACGGTTAAATTAACCATTATCATATTTTTAGGTTTTTAAGTACAGCTCATTTAATAATGAGTTACGAATCTAGGCAGAATTAATTATGGCTCATTTCCAACTAAAACTTGTTTCATGATGACAATATTCTTAGTTAAATTGGGTCAAAACTAGAAGAAAAAATCATGGTGAAGGGTGAGTGTTTGTGGAAGTTGGTGAAAATGGGAGCTAACTCACAGTTTTGTGATGTTTATTGATGATGAAGGTGGTGTTTAATGATGCTCATAGAGATGTTAGGTCAATTCTAGAGGAAGGTAGCTAGAAGAGACCACATGGGATGATGATCTAGCTTTTGGTGACCTAAGATGAGTAGTATGTGACAACATAACTTTACTCAATTTCAGAGGTAATTACATGAGGGAGAGACACCTCTATTTATAGACTAAGGTACCTCCAAATAGGTCGAAACTTAGATCTAAAAGAGCCACCTTGGCTAGCTTGGAGAGCAAGGAGAAATCCTCTCCATTAGAAGAAGGACACGTGGCAAAAATCTTCTTCAATGAGGGGGGGACATGTGGCCACTACCTATGGAGAATACTCTCCATTCCTAGAGTGATATGTGTCCATTAACTAGGAGGAAATATTCTCCCAATGAAGGGTCACACATGGCATGGACAACACACCCTCCTTGTCCACCAAGTTAGATGAAACTTTAACCCCTTGGTCAACAAGCCCAAAATTACATCCAACATTAGTCAACATTAGGCCTTGGCCTTTTGTTGACTTGAGTGGTCAAAACCCTGTTCTACTTGGCCCAAAATACAAGGTTCAAAATAAATCCTACATTACTAAGCCCATAATACAAAGCCCAAATAAATCCTAGACTACTTAGCCCACGATACAAGACCTAAAATTATTCTTACTCTACTAAAAGCTTCTTGATGGCCCAAATGGCCCAAGAAAGAGAGTTTAGGTCCATCTTCGACAAATGACTCCAACTCTTTTTGAATGTACTTGATCATAACTATGGGATATATCATCACTTCAACTTCAAAGATGTTATGTTGGTTAATCATTTATGTTTCCTCTCTAGATAGGTTTTCTTAAAACTTGGCTCCTAGTGTGGTGGTTAGTAGTGTAGTTTTTTCTTCTATGAGGGTTTTCTCTTAAGCTTAGTTGTCAATTCTAGTGTTTGAGGTTTCTTGTAATGAAGGTTGTCTCTTTGAGGCTTAGCGCCAATGTCGTTGCTTACTTGCAGGGCTCATTTTTGAATCTTTAACAAACTACCTTACGGTGCTCAATCTCAGCTATGGAACTCAGTGTCATGCTCTTAAATTCACTAGTAAAAAAGGATATACTAACGCACCTATTATGCTTTAGTTTACGAGAAACCGTAGCATAACATGGCGTGGTGATATTTTTAAAATTTTCGCAGAACTTTCGGCCTTGGTTTTTTGCAGAACAAAGGCCATAGACCTTGACATTCCCATTTGCAGCTTGACGTTCCAATTGCCACTTTGTTTGGACAAACCTTTTGGCCTTGGTTCCCTAGATAACTGTTGTCATAGGGTCTGTGAAACTGACCAACAAAGACTTCTCAACTGACCAAATCTCTGTGTAGGATATATTGTCTAGGTTTCCTGTAGAACCAAGGCCATAAAGCCTTTCCCCAAAAGTTTGTCATTTGAAACGTCACATTTGCACAGGGATTCTTCAGGGTCTATTGCCTCGGTTCCCTTTCTAACCGAAGTAGTGTATGGCATTTTGCTTCGATTCACCCAGAATTGAGGCCATAGACCCTACTCTAACCCATTATAAACATTTAAAATATAAATCTTTTGCAAGTTCTTGGCACCGGTTAATTAGGAACGGAGACAATAAGGTTTTATGCCTCGGTTTGGCGGGGAACCGAGACAAAAAGGTTGAATGAAATTTCAAAATTGTCATTTTAATTTATTTTGAATTTTTTCGTGCAACTTTAACCCTTGGTTAGTTATAAAACTAATGTTATAGATGACATATTGCTTCAGTTTGAAATTTAATCAAGCTAGTATCTTCTGCTAGAGTTAAATTTTAGCAAAAATGCGTACAATTCAACTTCTCCATTCTTCTTCTGGTCTTCTGACAAACCATTGTGAGTGTGATCGCTGTAATTTTGTGCGTCGTCGTCATCACTATTCATGTTGTTCTTATTCTTTGTTCGTTATGCTTGTCCTCTCGCACGATTTTATCCAGTCAAATCTGGCTTACTTCGTCATGGTTATAGCCATTTTCTTCTATTTTTTATGCGTTTTTGGATTGTTTTTGCGCGTTTTTTTTATTGTTTTGGTTCGTTTGACGAAATTTTTGTTGTGTTTGTGTTTAGATATTGTATTTTTGTTGTGAAATTTGTTTCATTGTGTTTATTTTTTGTTTACTTAATTTACTTTTGTTCATCTTTTGTGTGTTGGATATGTAATTATGTATGATTGAATGAGTTAGGATCAAACATTGAATAAAAAAATGATCAAATTGATCATTTGTGATTATTGAAATATTGTAAACAATTTCAGTATATTTACATTTGGATCGAGATTGGATTAATTTACCACGCATCAGTGTTGAGTAAGAGATAGAGGTATAAGAATTTATCAAATTTTTGTAACGTAATGAGGGTAAAAGTGATGATGAAGTCATGTTTAGATGTCCTTGTGTCAAGTGTTTAAATGGAAGAAGTTGAACACAATCGAAATTAGGAAACATCTTATCTGTGATGGTTTCGTACGATGTTATACAACATGGATATGACGTGGCGAATTAATAGACTTTCTGACGTCTCCCAAACTAAAAATGTTATTGATTCCGCCATGGAAGATCGACCAGAAGAAGACAAATTAGAGGACATGATCCGCGATATTGGCGTAGAAAATTTTGCCTAAACGCATGTGTATGAGATGATGTCCACTGATGTAGAGACCCCTTTGTATGTCGGTTCAACTAGGTTCACACGGTTGTCAGCAGTATTAAGGCTCATGAATTTGAAGGCGATCAATGGACTGATAAGAGTTTCACATAATTGTTGAAGTTGTTGAATGAAATGCTACTGGATGGAAATACATTATGATGCGAAAAAAAATACTTTGTCCGATAGGTATGGAGTATAAAAGGTAACATGTATGTCCGAATAATTGCATATTATATAGGAAAGAATTTGAATTTTTTAAAAAGTGTCCAAAATGTGGGTTATCATTATACAAGTCAAAAAACAACAATGAAGATAGTGGTCAGATATTAAAAAATGGTTCTTCATTGAAAGTAGTTTGGTAGCTTCCAATTGTAGACAGAGTTAAGCGTTTGTTCGCGAATTCAAAAGATGCTAAAACTTTATATGGCATGTCGATGAGAGAACAATTGATAGTCTACATTATCATCCAGCTGATTTAAAGCAATAGAAAATATTGATCAATAATTCTCCCAATTTGGTCATGAATGTAGAAATCTTAGGCTTGGTTTAGCCATCGATGGAAGGAACTGATTTTGTAATTTAAGAATTAATCGTAGTTGTTGGCTAGTTATATTGATAATTTATAACTTATCTCCAGGATTACGCATGAAGAGAAAGTACATGATGTTTTTTGTGATAATATCTGGTCCAAAGCAGTTTGGAAATGACATAGATGTTTATCACAGCTTACTAGTTGAAGAGTTGAAGTTGTTGTGGATTTATGGGGTTGAAATATTTGATGTCCTCACTTCTGAAACATTCGTGATGCATGTAATGTTATTTTTCACCATTAATGACTTCCCAACTTACGATAATTTGTCAGGATACAATGTCAAGAAGGGTCATAAAACATGTCTTATATGTGATGAAAATACTACAACTCATAAATTGAAACACAGAAGGAAGATGGTGTATCTATATCATCAAAGATTTTTAAAATCTAATCATGCATATCGTATGTTAAAAATAGCATTCAAGGGACAATCAAGAGAAAAACGATGCACCAAATCCACTTGTTGGCCTTTAAATTCTTCAAAAAGTTAATAAATACATCATGTATTTGTGAAAATATCCAAAAAGTCATCTGTAACGAGTCTTTGGAAGAAGAAATCAATATTCTTTCATCTTCCATATTGGTCAAAGTTAGATTTTAGACATTGCATAAATGTGATGCATGTAGAGAATAATGTGTGTGATAGCTTGATTGGTACACTACTCAACATTCGGGGAAAAACAAAAGATGGAGTGGATACTCGTTTGGATTTGGTTGACATGAAGATTTGAGAAAACTTGGCACAAAGAGAGGTTGGTAAACATATTTATTTGCCGCCCACATGTTACATAATGTTCATGTAAGAAAAGATAAGTTTTTGCCTTTGTTTAAAGAGTGTGAAGCTACCATGAGGATATTCTTCAAATATTAAGAGTTTAATGTTGATGCAGGACCTAAAGCTTGTTGGCATGAAGTCTCACTATTGTCACGTCTTAATGCAACAATTGTTACCGGTGACTATTCGTGGAATTTTACCCAAAAATGTTAGGCAGACCATAACTCGGTTGTGTTCATTTTTCTCGTCAATTTATAGTAAAGTCATTGATCCTGCAAAGTTATATGAACTTCAAGTCGAGATTGTTATCATCTTGTGTCAGCTAGAGATGTTTTACCCTCCATCTTCTTTTTGACATCATGGTACATTTATTTGTTCATTTGGTTAGAGAAATCAAGTTGTGTAGACCAATATACTTAAGATGCATGTATCCCATAGAACATTATATGAAGGTTTTGAAAGAGTACGTCAAAAATTCATATCACCCCGAAGGTTCAATGATTGAAAGGTATCTTGCTGAAGAAAATATCGAGTTTGTTCATATTACATGACTAAAACAAATCCAATAGGAGTTACTTACACATCATGGTTGAATAGATATTTTAGAAGTAAAAGCATAGGAGATGTGAATGTGATGACGAAAGATCGCGAAGAATTGTTACAACCACCTATGTACATATTGAACAACATAGATGAGGTGATCCCTTTTTTCCAAGCACACAAAGTTGTTATGATAAGAATCGAACACAATAAGAGAAACGACAGAGCATAACAGAACATTCATGTCCTGGTTCAAATCCAAAGTTAACAAAGAGATACACTCTTTTGAGACTTTGTTGTGGCTTGCAAATGGTTTAAAGTTTGATGTTGTATGTTGTACATGTTATAAAATCAATAATTTCACATTTTACACGAAGACTTTGGATGATGAAAGCACAGTACAATATACTGGAGTCAATTTAGAAGTTGAGACGCTCCAATTTTCTACATCCAAAGATCAAAATCATGTACTTGGATCAATGAGATATTATGGTATAATGGAAGAGATATGGGAGGTTGATTACATTATGTTTTCTATTCCATTGTTCAAATGTAAGTGGTTTGACAATAAGAATAGTGTGAAAATAGATGAATTGGGTATGACACTATTTATTTTTGAAAGGTGGGTTATTGAGACGTATCGCTTATCATGGTATATCAACCATATCAGATTTTTTATGTCAAAGATCTTGCGTCTGTTCCAATTCCCGAGAAGCTTCTTCTTTAATTACGAAAAACGCTTGTAAAATATGTTATAAAACTATACAATAGTGCGTAGTTATTAGGATTTAATAAGATCTACATTAGCATATTTTGGTTGAGTTGATTTATAGTTATTAGAATTTTTACATTAAGATATCTTATGGTTATAATTATGCATTTTTTTGCTATGAATATTGTGCTTCTATATGCCGGTCTAATTTTATGATAAGGGATGTCACAAAAATAGACCAATTATTAAAAAAAATGCAAAATTTAGGCAATGACTATGGTAAAAACCGTAGACTTTAGGCAGCATTTTTTTATTAAACTGTTGTAATAGCCCCTTAATTGTTTTTTCTAAATTTGGCACACTCCATGACGACAGTTGTGGCCTAAACTGAAACCATAGACCCTTAAAATTAAATATTATTTTTAAATCATGCTTTTGAAATTAGGGATGTGTTATTTGAGCAACATGTCTTCTCAAAATAAAAAAAGACTCCCTCACGCAAGTTATGAGAATATTGCGTTGGTGATACCTTTTTTCACTTAAGTGAATTTGTGTCGCTTGAGCAATAAGATCACGAGAGGGAAAATAATTGGTTTAACCTCTTCCCTACCTAAATGTTCAAGTTATCTTTTGAGCATCCGACACTTAGTGAAAAGAGAGTCAACATAAACTCTTCTCCTCTTCTCCTCTTTTTGCACTAAGTGATGAAAGTTATGGAGCAAAAAAATTATTTTGACATCTTTCTCACTTAAATTTCCAATTATGGCTTAAGTGATGAGCATTATCACTTAAAAAATGTGACGTTTAACTAACAATACACGACTCACATAAGAATTTATTTTTATTAACAAATATTTGTTTGAACATTGCTTCAGCATTGTTTAAGCAATTGGTTATTTTTTTTTTGGTAAGAAACTAGAATACATACTATAAACATTTAACACTTTCAATTATAACCTATCCAAAAATTCTAAAACACCATAACAAAGAATTTCAACTTGCATTGATACCTTAAGTGAATTATGATAACTCACCATTCTTAATTAAGTAGCAATAAATATAAAAAGAACAAAAAAATATCTCTAACAGATATATTTTTTTAATGTGACCATATTAATTTAATTCTACATATTCAAACACATGAATTAATACAATTTAACACATGTAGATAACTAATTTCATATACCTTAAAGTAATTTAGTCATTTATAGGATGATAACTTTTACCTCTCTCAATAATAGAAAGTGTTGTAGAAACTTCTAAACTAACTTTTATGTTGCAAGAATGCAAGAATACTATTCAAAGTTCTTATGTCTCAGTCTTAATTTATCTTTCACTCTATCTTCTATTATGAGATCTTATTGTGAAAATAGTAGACTATCAATAAAAAGCTTTAAAAATATAGATAATTTAAAGTTATAGAAATAAAAATCTTAAAATAAATGAAAAATGGACAAAATATTTTACATTTATTTATAATATTTTAGAAAATACATCAATTGTTAAATTAATTTCAACTAAATTTTAAAAATTTTAAAAAAAATCAAACCTTACACATATAATATAATAAATTAATAAAAATCATTGATATATTATTATATAAATCAATATTAACAAAATATATTTATATCATTAGTTTGTCTTATAAAGTTATGAGCAAATTACTTAAATTTTGTAAAATTAATATTATGATTCAAATATTTTTATTCTAAAAATATTTAAGTAATAATTAATAATTTATAGTAGTCTTATTGTTATTATGATTTATGTATATTGGATTGTTTGGTGCAAAAATTTAGGAGAGAAGAAAAGGAAGAAAATTATGAATACTACTCCTCTCAATATAGCAAAGATTTAGATAGAAAGTTAGTTATTAATTTTTTCTCTTTGCTTTAATTTAATTATTTTTTTCCACTATTGTTATGTAGAGATTTGTTTTCATAACTTATATAATTTTTTCAAAGATTAAACTCTTAAGTTGCTCCTCAATTTTGTATGGTAATCTCAGTTGGGTTCTCATTTTTGCAACTGTCTCAATTGGATCATATTTTTTGTAAAAAAGAACAAATTTTACCCTAACCGTTAAGTGCTCTCAGACGGCGTTAAATTTAGTTGAGCTGTATTTTATGTTTTCATGGCGTGGCATTGTGCATTAAATTGAATGAGTGATGTGTTTTATAATCATCAAATCCATGTGGCAATGGTGCTTCTTCTTCCCTCCAACCACTGATCACCTTTCACCTCTTTAGCTCCTCCGCCCAAACTACTTCCTTCCAACTTCCACCCTCAAACCCTCACTCTCCAACTGAGGGTAAAATTCTTCAGATTAAAACATTTTTACTGAAATAAGATTAGAGAAAGAGAATTAGGGATTTGGTCAGTGGGAGAAGAGGAATTGGAATCCTAGAGAAGACGAAGACAATCAACTGCATTCTACCAGTCCGAAACCCATTAGGGTTTTTTGCCTCTCCTACCAGACCAATTGGAATATGCATCCTCCACTTGAAACCAAAAGGGAACCAGAGGAACCCAGAAGCGCTCATCTCCTCTGCTCATGCGCGTCCACCTCAGCCTCCACCCAATCGGTCGTCGCGAGTCGTGGTCCAAGGCATCGCCAACACTGCTGTTCACCATCGGAGGCATCGCCGACCATGGCGTCAGGTCCTCCCTTCTCCTTCTTCTCTTTGTGCATGAGAGAGAAGCTCTCTCGTTCCTCCGCCAATCGCCTCTTGTGCGAGCTCGGCTGCCGCGAGGCGTGAGTCAGGGTGCTACCAGCGCCACCGGTCGCCACCAAGCTCGTCGCGCAACGTCACCAACGATGAAGGTGATTGGTCTTCGTGATGGTCTGATTGGAACTCAGATTTGGGGCTGTCTGTTTCTAATTTGGGATGAGGCGCGATGATGTTGAAGGAGATGGTTGATGAAGGCGCTGATGAAAACTGGGTTTTGTGGTGTTTCGCAGGTGATTGCGATTTGAATTCGGACCAACCACTACTTGAAGGGAGATGCATCGTGGAATGTTACATGGGACACGCGGTTGGCGCGGTGGCTCCGTCGTCCTAATTCTGCATGGCTCCTCTTCGGAGCTTTTGGGAGTAAATATTGTTCTTATTATTGATGGTCTGACGGTAGACGATTAAAAAGGATGAAGTGTTTTATGTTTGTGATAATTGTCTAAGAAACTCGATATTGAGATTGATATTGTTGAGTTACATTTTCTTTAGCATTTTTGTGTTGTTGATAATATAAAATCTGAACTTCGGAGAGAGAAAGAGATAGACAAAGAGACAGAGAAAGATTGTCGTCGGTGAAGCTCCAACCGTGACCGGTGGCCGGCAGGGAGGCCCATGCCCTGACTTGATGATGAACGTTCGGTGGTTATCCCTAATTCCCTTTTCAATTCACTCTTTCATTTTCTGACCATTTTCAATCCCTAACATAGTATTTTAACATAAACCAAAAATTTTGCCACGTCATAATTTTTTAATTTAAATAAAAATTTCATCTAATCAAACAATCCACATCAGCATAAACACATCACCTAAATTTAACGCTGTCTGAGAGCACTTAACGGTTAAGAGCACTTAACAGTTAGGTTAAAATTTGCTCATTTTTATAAAAAATATGACCCAATTGAGACAGTTGCAAAAATGAGGACCCAACTAAGATTACCATACAAAATTGAGGACCAAAGGAAAATTTAAACCTTTTTTCAACTATTAACATATTATTATTATTATTATTATTATAACTGTTGTTTATTATTATTACTTTTGTAATTTGTTCTCTTTCGTCATCTTCATCACATACCACTATCCATCGCATCTTCACGTATCACCACACCTGATAGCAGCTCACACCAATGCATGGTTTTGTAAAATGATAATTTGAGAGTTGGTTTTTCCCTCAAATCTTCTCATATATCCACTTTCATGCAAAACCTCTCCTACAATGAATTTGCATAAAAAAACATAACATTATGGTTGATTTTCATATTAGTGTTGCTTATTGCGAAACAATCCCTCCATGATCACGAAATACATAAAGAACTACACCATTACATTTTTCAGAAATAAAATCAAATAACAAAGGACACTTTCATTATCAATAATAAATATTTATCATATTAAATTTTTTCAATTTTCAATAATATATATGTATTACATTAATGACACAAATTATAACTTAAGACAGTTATATTATAGGGGTTTGCTAACGCGCGTACGCCTGTTTTTCAGTTGGTACATTTTAGCAATGTGTACCGTGTTTTAGTAGACAAAAATATCCTTATATATAATGAATTCTAAGTTTTAAGGTTAAGGGTATTTTAATAATTTTCATTCTCAAAACTAAAAAAAAAAGAAAAGAAACCCCCTAAACCCTTACTCACCTCTCTCATTCCTCTCAACCCTTTCTCTTTCATCTTTCTCACTCCAATCTTTTCTCTGTCATCCCTACTGTAACCCCAATTGAAAAAAATCTAAAACACTTGCCTTTAAACAATTTGCCTTTGTAAAGAGTTGAGTCATTGACATATTCACCTTCAGGCAAAGGTTCATTCAAGATCTCTTCAATTTCACCATCTTCACTAACCTCTCTAATTTCATCATCTGCATATGTTGAATCATCATCTCTAAAAAAACCCTTCAGGCCAATTACCAATTCTTTCCGATGTTATTATGCTTGTAACAATTAGATAAAATTATATACAACAAAAATTATAAAATGAAAACTCATTATAAAGTCATTTTTTGTAAGAAATTGTTTAACAACGAGTGTTTCTGATTTTTTCCAAGCCAATTACCAATTCCTTTGATGTCATTATGCTTGTGAAAATTAGATAAAATTAGATAAGACAAAAAATTATAAAATAAAAACTCATTATAAAATCATTTTTTGTAAGAAATTATTTAACAGCGAGTATTTCTGATTTTTGTCCAGGTCAATTACCAATTCCTTTATGCTTGTGAAAATTGGATAAAATTAGATAAGAAAAAAATTAACGACAAGTGTTTTAGATTTTTTTCAATTGGGGTTACAGTAGGATGACAGAGAAAAGATTGGAGTGAGAAAGATGAAAGAGAAAGGGTTGAGAGGAATGAGAGAGGTGAGTGTAAGGGTTTGGGGGGTTTCTTTTTTTTTTTTAGTTTTGAGAATGAAAATTATTAAAATACTCTTAACCTTAAAACTTAGAATTCATTATATATAAGGATATTTTTGTCTACTAAAACCTGGTACACATTGCTAAAATGTACCAACTGAAAAACAGGCGTACGCAAACCCTTATATTATATTATTTAAATAGTTAATATATTTATAATGAATTTATTATTACAAACAAAAATACATATGTGTATTGTGTTATTTTTTTATGATAATAAAAAATAAAAATTAATATTATAACAATTATAAAAATAAATATAAATAATTTTTATAATTTTATTGTAGATAGTTTTTATTTATTTTTTAAAAAATATTTTATTATATATAATTATTTTAATTTTATAAATGCTTAAATTTAAAAACATGATAAAAATAGTTAATTTTTTTTAAAATAAAAGAAAAAATTGGTAAAATAATTGTTTTAATTTTAAAAACAAGTTACTGGAAAAAAAATGCCTACATAGAAAAGTAAGATCTTTTATGTAATAATATAAATTATAAGCAAATATGAACTATAATTATGATCACATTAGATATTTTAATAGTGATTCACGATAATAAATTTGTTTGAAGGTAACAAAAAAAAGTCAATTTTGTAAGAAAAATAATATGAAATTGAAAACGAAAAATTGTTAAAAAATATAAACTTAAAAGTTTCATGTTTTTAAAATTAGTTTACTTTTTCAGAATATTTTGACTAAATTTTGTTAATATTTCAGACACTCAACTTATTTTAAATTTGATAAGAACCTGTCATTTATAAACAGAAAGAATTAAGAAAAAAGAAAAAAACATTTCATACATGCTCTTACAAGTACGATTATAAAAAGTGATTCTGTAAAGTAAAAGTACAATAATAAAGTAAAAGTGATTCTTTATGGATTATAAAAACTAAAGCTCGGAGAAGGCCGTTACACCCTCGTTTAAAAGTAATAACAAGACTTTGAAGGTTTCCATTCAATTAAAGTAGCCAATTTGTTTAAAACATCTTTGTACAGACCTTCATTGGTTTACTTTTTAAATTTTTTCAAAATTTCCAAAGTAAAATGACAAAAAAGGATATTAGTTAGGGATATATCTTTGTGTACTATACTATTTTACGACTATATTTTGGATACTAATTCCAAAACCTGTCATTTTTTCATTTAGAAAATTTTGTCTACATCGATATTTATCATCATCTAAAGGTTAGTTATCATCATGTACCCTTTTATAATATTTTAAATTTATATATTTTTCTGCTGAATTGGGATGAGATACCACATGTACTGGCTCCTGTCTCCGCCAAATTAGGTGACCTGCAGAATATATATTATGACGCTCAGGTCAGAATTTTTCTCTGGAGGTCTTAAGTAAATCAATTATGAAAAAGTAAGTTTATCTCCAAATTAAAACTCTATTTATAACAATTTGACAAATTAATTTACCTCCTAATAATCATTAATGCAAACTTTAACCACTCATCAATAACCATTATAATATTAATTGTTCTTTAACTCTGTTGTTGTCGGGACCGAACGATTGTAAAGCTCTTTTCTGCATGTCTATCACTCGGTCCTTTCGAGTCAGTAGGCCATCGTACCCGATCAGCCGGCTTTAGGCCCATAATAACAATATATGGTAGTGTACTTTTTATATAATTAGTCTATGTGGAATCATTACTCGTTTAAATTTTAAGATAATTACTTTTAAGGTGTTAAACTCGTTATACAAAATCACTCATTATATCGTTTTATACAAAATGATTAATATATATATATATATATATATATATATATATATATATATATATATATATATATATATATTAAAATTTTTGAATGGTCTTCGTATTTATATAGAAATTTATATATAAGTCATTTTAGTTACGTGGTAAGAAACGACATCAAGACGTGTTAAGCTATAATAGTTAGTGAAGGATGTGTCGTTGTTTATTAATTTCAAAAGTTGATATTCTTTTTTATCTCCTTTTACACGTGCATTGTTTGTCTTAACATTATTATGATTGCCCTAATATTTAGAGGGTTGTTAACCTAGAATGTCTTGTTCTTCTTCGTCTTGTGAAAGAAGGTTGTCGAAGGTGGAACTCGAACATTGTTCAGCTTAGAAATGTCTCGTTCTTTTTCGTCTGACATATGCAATGGTTGGGGTATACAACATAGTAGTGGCACCGTAAGGTGGTTAGGTGTAAAATCCATTTGTTTTTGTGGTGAGAATGTAGTATTTCAAACTTTTAGAACCAAAACGTAAAACTCATTTCTCACCCCCAAAACCAAAACACAACACATAACCAACCACCAAATGAAACTCACCTCGACTGCCATGAACCTCCCTAGATGTTTCGAAATCCCCAATTGATTGTCTTTGTCTTCAATCCTGTTGATCTTCAAATATCTTTCATAATGTGCTCATCTTCTATTGCAAATCCCTCTTTGGAAATCCCTAAACCCCCTTTCCATATCTTCTTTCAAAATCCTTAAATCCCTTTTCGAAATTCCAAATCCACATTTTCAAAATCCCTAATCTACAGTGCAACAAATCCCTAACCTTTTTTTCACCACCTTCACCAATTAAACAATTAAACTCCAATTCCATATCATAACTTAAATCACTATTTCATATAATAAAATCATTCACATTAGCATGTCTATTGTGTACCACATTTGTAGGTATTAACGTTGTTTATTACCACAAAAAAGAAAAAAACTTATTTGTTACACATTTTCAAATTTGAAAATCCAATTAAGATATTGAATTGAGATTCTTATACAAATATAAAGAATATGAAGATTTTAACCATATATATTACTACTATTATACAAAATATAATCTTTATATAATACTTTGAAACTTTCCATTCAGACTATAAAGAAAATAAAAATAAAATATTTTAATTGTTAATTTATTGAGTATATTTATATAGCAAAACATTATCATATGCATTTGTCAGTTTTGATAATATAAAAATAAAAATAAGAACAACAATAAGTTATACTTGAATTATAAATTAAAATTATAAATTAAAATTATAAAAATAATCAACTTATCTCATATGACATCATGATCACTTGTCACATTTTACAATTTATGAAACTTATATTAATATCGAGTATATTTCACTAAATATTAATATTTGACCTATCAAAAGTATTTGTAAACTTCAAGCGTCAAAGCATTAGTTACATCATGTAACTTGTGGAACAAATCACTAAGTTTTGAAAAAATTTCCCAATAATTCTAACTTTTCATTAACTAAGTGATATTTCTTGTTTGAAAAGTAAATATTTTAAATAAGAGAATATTGATACCATGTCTCTCTCCTACCTTAAGTCTTAGAATCATAATTTCAGAATATTAATATTACAAGTTTTTGCACTAGGACGGAGTTTTATGGTGGCTGTAGAGGGCTTTGGCCCCCTTAAATGTTTTTCATATTTTTTTATGTGTAAATATTTATATATAAATAACTTTTTTTAATTATATTGTATTTTGTTCTTTCAAATTTTTCTATACTTATAGATAAAATTTGGACATTTTCAAAATATTTTTTGAAGATCCGTAAATATCTTTCACATACTAATTCAATTTTCATAATATTTCATATCATTCCAATCAATGTAGATCAAACTTAAATAAGTAGATATAATTAATTATTTCTCCTTATTTAGATGTAGTTTGGCTTGTAAGAAAAATAACTTCAATATTCATAAATTTCCAAAGTGAGGTTAAAGAACTTTCAAAACTTCAACCTATACTATCAATATTTCCACCGATTTAGATTAGTATAAATTCTTATTCCTTAGTTAATTCTAAATATAAAATTCTCATATATTAAGAGAAAAAATATATAATCAAGCAAGAACTTACTTATATTAAGATTTTGATTGTCCTATTTCAAACTGTCCACCATTATTATTTTAGCAATATAACGGTAGAAAAGATTAGTAATAATTAACTATAAATCGTATATAGAATATACGGAGAGTTAAATACATTAGATAAACGGAAATCTTAGTTAAATGCTTTAGATAAATAAAATCTTAGTTAAAGAAATAATAAATTATTTTAAATCTATTTAAAAACATTTCAAAAGGCTTTTTCATATCATTTCTTTGACATTAAAAAACATGTCAAATGAAATCCATTATTTATTTGACATATTAAGATGTAATATTTCAATATTTATTAATCAATTGGCTATATCCTTCTTTTAATAAGATAACGGTACCTTTTTTTTATATAAAATAAGTGATACTAGAAAAAGAGACATTTAAAATTAGTAATTAAAACAACCTTTTTTACATTAATTGTGGGATTTAGATCATAACACTGTAGTAGGTTATTAAATAATGATGTAAAAAACTAGAGTTGTCAAAATGGGTTACAATCCATAGGTCAACCTGGCCGGGTTTGAGCTAAGTTGGGTTTGAAAATATTGTATTTTTTATGCGGATCAAATTTCAACCAGGCTCATTTAAAGTCGACTCATGCGGGTTGAACCTGTTGTGGGCCGGGTTGACCCACCAACTCATACATAATTTTATTTTATTAAAATTTGATTTTAATTTTATAAAAAAATATTTATTATTTTGTTTCTGTTTGAAAAAATTATTTAAGTTCCTTATTTTAAAAATTAATTAAACACTCATCTTGGGAGTGAAATTTGTTTAGATTTGAATTATAGAAAGTTTGTGATTTTTTTTATTTTAAAAAAATTATAATTAAGTGAGTCAGTGAGTCAACCCGTTTACCCACCAACCCGTGATGGGTTGAGCCAGATTAGAATTTTTTTGGCTCACTAATAAATGAGTCGAGTTGGGTTGACTCACTAAGTGACCAATCCATGGTGGACCGGACCTGGTCGAGCTGGATGACCCGTTTTGACAGCTCTATAAAAAATTTTAAACAACTATGCTCCACATTTTTACAAATTTGGAAAGACTAGTGGTAGAAAAATCTTCAAATCTACATTGATCACATAAATCTAAATTACAAATTATATATATATATATATATATATAATTTAAATTAGTTTAGAATTACACTATTTTTTTTAATGTGTGTTTACTTCTAAAAATGAATTTGAGAAATAATTAATGAATAAATTTGAGTAGATGGGAGTAAAGTGTATCTTGTATTTTTTAAGAAGTTTGAAAGCGATAGAAATTGGATTTAAAAATCAAGCTTTTGATAAATTTGACCCATATAATAAATTATAAAAATGTTTTAATAGATTGGATTGTCATTAATATTATAAATAATATAAAATGATATTTGAAAAAGTATTTGAAATATTAAAATCAAAAAAATAGTAAATTATTATATATTTGGATAGCTGAAATTGTAACATAAAAAAAAAGTATAGTATTAAATTATAAATGGAACCATCACACATTTTAATAAAACAAAAACAGTCGACAAAGACAAGAAAATATAGTTATTCCCGTGATCAAGAACAACTATAAAGAAAACTTTATATACAAACTAACTAAACAAAACTATATGCAAGGTGACTAACGCTACTAGACATTAACAGCTCCTCCATCTAATGTCTGTTCCAAGGAAACATCATCACCCTCCCCTTATACCCATCGGATGATCATAGTCAACAAAAGAAACAATGGACATACAACAAAATGACAAACAAAAGCGTAAGCTAGATATTAAAACAATTCATACAATACACTAATATATCAAACATCATAATTAAATCACATAGAATAATTAAATCAAACATCCTAAACATGTCAAGACTTAGACTGGACTATCCGGACTTAGAAAGAATGCCGAGCTATGGTGGGTTATGCACTTGTGGTAGCCTTTACTGCTTTGCAAAGTAATTGCCAATTGGGTTTCACCCAACCACCCTTACAATGTTAGTTTGTACCGCGTCGTAGGCCATACTGGAAGCACCTAGACTAAGATCTCCTGCTACTCAACCACGTGTGTCAATCTTCACTACTTGAAAATGAAAGACCATTAGAGTGTCAAGATAACCCCCAAGACTGAGCTATCTGCATTTATTCTAATAACACTTGCAACCACACCAAGAAGTTCCACCTTTGAAACTTACACCACCACTTTGAAACCATTTGAAAACCATATACATATCCATTCAATTTTATATTGCATACCAACATGTAAAATCAGTGATAATGCTTCAAAGAACTATAAACAATCCAACCATTTGTCGTAAAACACATAAAACATGAAGATAGATAACTAGAAGTTGGTGCTCAGGCCCCATGAAGTTGGTGCTCAGGCCCCATGAAGTTGGCGCTCAAGCGTCATGAAGCTAACGCTCAACACCCTAGCTTCTATTTTTTGGCACTCAACGCCCTAGCCACTGAAAATAGGCGCTCAACGTCCTAGTAGAGGTGCCTAGGCGATATCAGTAAAAATATACCCTTTTTGAATTACTTCACACACTTACCCTACAACTTCTTTTGATCCCTAGGACCCTTTAGGCACTAAGAAACCTCAGATAACACCAATACTACAACTCATACATAATTTTATTTTATTAAAATTTGATTTTAATTTTATAAAAAAATATTTATTATTTTGTTTCTGTTTGAAAAAATTATTTAAGTTCCTTATTTTAAAAATTAATTAAACACTCATCTTGGGAGTGAAATTTGTTTAGATTTGAATTATAGAAAGTTTGTGATTTTTTTTATTTTAAAAAAATTATAATTAAGTGAGTCAGTGAGTCAACCCGTTTACCCACCAACCCGTGATGGGTTGAGCCAGATTAGAATTTTTTTGGCTCACTAATAAATGAGTCGAGTTGGGTTGACTCACTAAGTGACCAATCCATGGTGGGCCGGACCTGGTCGAGCTGGATGACCCGTTTTGACAGCTCTATAAAAAATTTTAAACAACTATGCTCCACATTTTTACAAATTTGGAAAGACTAGTGGTAGAAAAATCTTCAAATCTACATTGATCACATAAATCTAAATTACAAATTATATATATATATATATATAATTTAAATTAGTTTAGAATTACACTATTTTTTTTAATGTGTGTTTACTTCTAAAAATGAATTTGAGAAATAATTAATGAATAAATTTGAGTAGATGGGAGTAAAGTGTATCTTGTATTTTTTAAGAAGTTTGAAAGCGATAGAAATTGGATTTAAAAATCAAGCTTTTGATAAATTTGACCCATATAATAAATTATAAAAATGTTTTAATAGATTGGATTGTCATTAATATTATAAATAATATAAAATGATATTTGAAAAAGTATTTGAAATATTAAAATCAAAAAAAATAGTAAATTATTATATATTTGGATAGCTGAAATTGTAACATAAAAAAAAAGTATAGTATTAAATTATAAATGGAACCATCACACATTTTAATAAAACAAAAACAGTCGACAAAGACAAGAAAATATAGTTATTCCCGTGATCAAGAACAACTATAAAGAAAACTTTATATACAAACTAACTAAACAAAACTATATGCAAGGTGACTAACGCTACTAGACATTAACAGCTCCTCCATCTAATGTCTGTTCCAAGGAAACATCATCACCCTCCCCTTATACCCATCGGATGATCATAGTCAACAAAAGAAACAATGGACATACAACAAAATGACAAACAAAAGCGTAAGCTAGATATTAAAACAATTCATACAATACACTAATATATCAAACATCATAATTAAATCACATAGAATAATTAAATCAAACATCCTAAACATGTCAAGACTTAGACTGGACTATCCGGACTTAGAAAGAATGCCGAGCTATGGTGGGTTATGCACTTGTGGTAGCCTTTACTGCTTTGCAAAGTAATTGCCAATTGGGTTTCACCCAACCACCCTTACAATGTTAGTTTGTACCGCGTCGTAGGCCATACTGGAAGCACCTAGACTAAGATCTCCTGCTACTCAACCACGTGTGTCAATCTTCACTACTTGAAAATGAAAGACCATTAGAGTGTCAAGATAACCCCCAAGACTGAGCTATCTGCATTTATTCTAATAACACTTGCAACCACACCAAGAAGTTCCACCTTTGAAACTTACACCACCACTTTGAAACCATTTGAAAACCATATACATATCCATTCAATTTTATATTGCATACCAACATGTAAAATCAGTGATAATGCTTCAAAGAACTATAAACAATCCAACCATTTGTCGTAAAACACATAAAACATGAAGATAGATAACTAGAAGTTGGTGCTCAGGCCCCATGAAGTTGGTGCTCAGGCCCCATGAAGTTGGCGCTCAAGCGTCATGAAGCTAACGCTCAACACCCTAGCTTCTATTTTTTGGCACTCAACGCCCTAGCCACTGAAAATAGGCGCTCAACGTCCTAGTAGAGGTGCCTAGGCGATATCAGTAAAAATATACCCTTTTTGAATTACTTCACACACTTACCCTACAACTTCTTTTGATCCCTAGGACCCTTTAGGCACTAAGAAACCTCAGATAACACCAATATAACTCCAATTTGCTACTCCAAACCCAAATTCACCTTCCTAAGCTACCTAAAACCATTTCTATACTTTCCAACACCTATATTAATAAACCAACTACACAAATAAGTCTTAATATATTATATAGTACACCCCAACACCTCATATTACTCACAACTCTTCTCTTTCAAATTTTCACTAAACAAGTCTTAATATATTATATAGTACACCCCAACACCTCATATTACTCACAACTCTTCTCTTTTAAATTTTCACTATGTAAAACCTCAAATTGAACTAAAAAGAGCCAAAAGACTTACCCTATCATACAATGAACACTTCTACACCAGATTTCTCTTATCTAATTGTCTATACAAGTCATAATGGTTCTAATTACATACTTCCAACTTCCCAAAACGGTTTCTCCTCATTGCCTCAAAATCTCACTACCCAAAACCCCTCTTTTACACTAAAAACACTCAAAAGCTACAACAATAAACTACCCCTTTGTTCCATATCAGATTTCACTCAAAGAACACTTCTAACAAGTCTCAAATTCTCACATAGAAGTACTAAACCAATTATTTTCTCACTCCAACACCTATATCTCAATTTCACCCATCAAAACCTCTCTTTTTGACCTTAAAACCTAATGAATTGGTTACTCTTCACTCTAACCACTTTGAATTCAATTTCTAACATCAATATAACTTCATTACACACTAACATAACAATATCAACATAAAATTCACACTTCACCAAGCATTCAAGCATCAAACAATCATTTATCATCACTTAAACACAAACATTTCTAAAATAATCATTACAATTACATTTAATTTAGCTTATCATACATAGAGATACTAAATTCAAACCACAAACATAATCTAAAATGAGGTCTAGCTTCCCTTACCTCACAAGGAATAATCAAACTCTAGGAACGTCTCCCCAATTGCTTGAAACGCAAGGAAATTCTACATACACCTATGAAACACTGAATTGGAAACAGAAAGAGTTCTTAGGACCTTAGACTGGCCAAGATCATGATCTCAAACTAAGAACAAAAGGGAAAAATAATCCAAAACTTACTTGCTCTAAACTAGAAATTGATCGAATGGATAGACAAACCCTGTTGTAGTGATCGTTTAGACACCTCTTAATCGTCAAACAAATGTCTTAGGAGCTAGAAAAGTAAGAGAGAAGGCAAAGAGAATTGAGAGAACGAGTTCTATGAGATTAGTTGTGTTTTAAGTAATGAGACGAGCTTAAGAAATTTTATTTATTTTATTAAATTATTTTAACTTTTTAAGATATTAGGTCTCATTATTATAAAACACCTATCTACTCTAATATTATATTTTTTTAGGTTCTTACCGGAATCAATTATGTTTTGGTTGGAATTGGTTATGCCTTATTGGAATTGATTATCCTTATCGTTTAAAACTCTCGAATGATCTTTATATTTGTACTAGAATCTCAATTCGGTCGTTAGATTTCAGGTAGTCTTAATTAGGTCAATAAGCCCTTTCCATTTGACTAAAACATCGTAAAATCTTGATGAGCTGGAATATATTTCACTAACTTGTTTAATCCATCCCTTTTTCATGTTGCCTCCTTAACCTGCGCACCCCTTTCTCCATCTTTATGTATTTCTCACTCTACAACATTCTCATGATCTCCTTCCAATAGCCTTCACCATCTCTAAAGACCATTAAAACCCCCTCCTAATCAACTTGAACCAAGGCTACCAAAATGGTTAGACATTGGTCCTCCAAACCTTCTAGTTTCACTAGAATTTCCATGGCTAGATCGGCCAAATTTGTGAAGCTGGAAATCAGGTCAGTTATGGGTTGGTGAACCATAAAATCAAAACCCATATGAATTAAATTTTTCTTTAAATGAGTAGTGCATAAATTCTTTATCTCATTATTCATCATGCCAGGAAAGTTGATCGCAATTGGTGACCATCTTATAAGAAATGTGTTCATACAAAACTCAATATTCATTGTTAATTTTCATTTAAAAAAGTAAAATACAAAAAGATTATGAACCCAAAGGAGAAAGTCATAACAACACAAATATTATGCATTCCAACTCATCAAGACTTCACGATGTTTAAGTCAAATGAATGAAAATGACTTAGTTGCACATTTAAAAAAAAAATTGAGACTACTTAAAATCTGATGACCGAATTGATATTTTCTTATAAATATGAGGACCATTCGAGAGTTTTAACCTATATTATTATTTATTATTATTAATTATTAATAATAATTAGTAGTATTATTATTATGAATTATTAATGTTATTATTTAATATTATTAATGATGATGATTATTATTATTGATTATTATAAGTATTAAATGTGAATGTATTATTTGATTAGATGATAATGAAATTATTATTTATATTAAAACTAGTGTCGTCAAGATGGCTTGAAACCCGTGAGCCAACCCGGCTCACCACGGGTTTGAGCCGGGTTGGGTTGGAAAAAAATACAAAATTTTTTATGCGAGCCAATTTTGACCCTGCTCACTAAGAACCCGTGGTGGGTCAGGTTGGCTCACCAACCCACCTATTTTTTTTAATTAAATTAAATTAATTATTTAATTCCTATTTCTTTTTATTGAAATCAAATTAATTAATTAATTATTCAAAATGCACAACCTTTTCTTAGCAATAAAGTCTTTCGCGCTACTGTCTTCCCAAAAGTTTCCATCTGCAAATAAAACCCTAAGATTATAAATTGGATAATATTATAGATGAAGATAAAGAAGAAGATGCTTCAAGAGAGCATAATATTGTGGATTTATCCATTCAGGACTCCAATTTAATAGATAGATAATATTATAGATTGGATAATTCAGGAATATATCATTTGTTTTATCTTGTTTTTAGACCTATCTACAAGCATGACAGTTTTATCTTGTGCTATATATTTTTGTTAACGGCTATATGTAGTTTCTTGGTCAAACGGTTATCTATATCTCATTAAACTAAATTTGGCAAAATTTTATGCTTGATAGCTTAGAATATATATAACAATATATTTCTTTTGTTTCATTTTCTTTTATATCAAATATTCCAACTATTACTGTTTCAATTTGATTGATCAAAGTAACATATTATAATTATCTAAGAAGAAGAGGGTGAAAAAAGTTAACTAAGTGAGCCAATGAGCCAACCCGTTTAACCCACTAACCCGTGGTGGGTCGGGTTCGAATTTTTTTGACTCGCTAATAAATGAGTCGGGTTGGGTTGGCTCACTAAGTGGTCAACCCGTGGTGGATCGGGTCGGGTCGGGCCGGGTTACTCGTTTTGACAGCTCTAATTAAAACATAATTAAATTAGGCTTAATTACCTACTTAGTCCCCATGTTAGGAGGTAATTTGCTGTTTAGTACCCGATTTTAAAAATGTAGGCATTTGGTACCTATGTTTTGAAATTTGTATCAATTCAATCCTATCCAGTTAACGACGTTATAATTGATGCGAGAAATTAAGGACGTTAATGAAGATACATTCAAACATTTGATAGCTATTCCACCCAGGCTATCATTAACGTCCTTAATTTCTCGCATAAATTATAACGCCGTTAACGGGATAGGATTGAATTGATACAAATTTCAAAACATAGGTACCAAATGCCTACATTTTTAAAACCGGGTACTAAACAGCAAATTACCTCCTAACATGGGGATTAAGTAGGTAATTAAGTCATTAAATTACTAAATTAATTAAACATACGTCGTTAATTAGAATACTACAAATTACTATATATTTCTACATAAGTTTGATAATACATACACAAACCTAAACTCATAAATTAAATAATTAAACTAATTATTTTTACTTAAGTGGTGTATGCCTTTTGAAGCACTTTTTTATTCGTACCTAATGTTTGTAATATACGTAAGTTAAATATATTTTTAGTCCCTCAACTTTAAGTGAAAATTAGAACTAGTCAATGTTTAAAACTTTGAACTAATTTAGTCCCTCATTTTTAGAAATACATGAATTTAGTCTTTTTAATCAAATTTTGTTAAGTTTATTTGAGATTTTAAATGTGTTTCTCAACTAACATTAAAGAAAAAAAATGTGCTAAATAGGGTAAACAACTCAAATGACATCATAAAATGTGTTTGAAACATCAAATAAACTTAACAAAATTTGGTTAAAATGACTAAATCCACATGTTTCTAAAGTTGAGGAACTAAATTGGGCAAAAGTTTCGAAAATGGACTAATTCTAATTAAAATGGACTAATTCTAATTTTCACTAAAAGTTAAGAGATAAAAAACATATTTAACTCTATTTAATTCAATCTCATTGGATTGATTAAAGCCAAAATCATGAATATCAAAGTCCTAGTAATTCAATAACCAAAGACAATTGCATTTTTCCCATCATAACCACTAAATCTCCATAATCATGTCTAATCGAGCTCCACACCACCTTTACCAAGCTTAAAGACGTCTGGTCGAGCTTATTGGCATCCTTGTCAAGTTTAATAAACATTGATTGAGCTCAATAAAAATAATCCATAAATGTGGTGTTTGACTTTTCTTTATTTTTATTTTCTCTTTTTTCCTTGTATAAACATTTAAACTTTAATACAACATTATTACAATTTACAATACACAAATACAATGTGATACATAATAGGAATATAATTATATTTTCACCTCTATTACCCTAAAATATCCTTAATTGAAGAGAGATAAAAATCCTTGCATCCTAGTAATCGTATCCTTCTCACTCACTCTTAAATCAATTAAAAAGAACATATATATCACTCACAAATCATTCCTTTCCTTATTTAAGGGAATGTTTTATAAATAATCATTTTATTGTTGTCCGTAATTTAATAGTTTTTAAAATGTAAATATCACTTTTAACAACAATAAATTTCACTTTTGATGTAAAGATAAGATAGTTTGTAACTACAGAAATAAAAAGAAAATGCTATATGATTTAAATAAAAATTAGGGTTAAAAACCAAGTGCACCCACCAATGCCATTACCAATCATTAAAAACCAAGTGTCTCAACACTTTTTTTTCTCTCCCTTCGCTTTCTTTTATGCTTTCCCTCTACCAAATTTAAGTGCAATCAAACCAAACATAATGTCCTGTTTTTGGAGCACAGTTAATTAAGTGCAATCAAGCCAAACATAATTCAAGTAATAATAATAATAATAATAAATATTTATATATATATATATATATATATATATATATATATATATTTCTTTTTTGATAAAGACTGAATCACAATATTGTTCTTCTCTTACGAAATGCTGCACTTAATCACGTGCTGATGTCCAATTGGGCCAGTCTTCCACAGCGTACGCGCTTGCTTCTTGTCAATGTTGCTACCCACAACAGCTTCAAAACGCAAACATAAGATTATGTAACGATGAGCGATGAAAACATGATAATGCAGGATTCAACAACGTTTAACTTCCAAAACTTAAGATAATACAGTTTTGTAACCCTAATCCTCCCGAAAACCTTTTAAATTTGATTTCTTCTATCATTTCACTCTCCTTTCACAGTTATGAAATGGGACCATCCATTGCATTATTATGCAACAAAATGAGGACATCCTGGTACAACACGCGTCAAGGGAAAAAAATTTAAATCAGATAAGCCCAAAAATTAAAACGGATCACTGTAACGGGACTAGTTTAGTGTCACCATCAAAACCTAGCTCCATGCCGAAACAGTTAGCTTGTGGGCCTTCTAAATATGCATCCAATGTTCTCCTGTTCGTATTATCCTTTGACGTCCCCAAAACGCACACAACAAAATTCCATGCCAATTTTTAAATTATATAATTTTCGTGCATTATCTATATTTGTGCCCCAAATCTATTCCAAGTACAACTCATATACGTCGGAATCATTTTTTATACATATGTTAAACCCTTTGCAATTAGTTTAAACGTCTCCTCTAATCAATTTTTTTAACACATTCATCTTAATGCTTTCACCTGTTAAACAAAATTATGAAGTTTTGTAAGTTTTACTTCCTATTGTTCAATCCGTTTCATGCATACCATATACTGTAATTAGTTAACCAAACAAAAGCGTTGAATATTCTCCTGATTCTAATTAAATTCTTAAAAATTCCATAACCATCATTATTAGAAACTTTACCACAAATTGACCCCTCTCACTCTCATTCTGTCTGCTCACATCACATACTCACTCACTCCTATTATTTAAATCCAAACAATGATTAATTACTCAAAACCTTTTCGTAACCCAACCGCACCTGTTACGAGTTTCAGATCCCGAATGCATTAAAACCCTTACCACGTGGCACAACGGCATTGGGTGGGGGAAATCAATGGTGGAGATCTTTTAGAGGACCAGGCAGGGTAGTTTGATCGTACGGCAGGGAAGAGAGAACGGCTCAAACCTCAGTGGAAACGACTTCGTACTCTGCCACCGAGGTCTGTGTCCGTGGAACAGTGTAAGTGAAGAGAGAGATATAATATAAACCCACAGCGCGCACCATTCTCCACTGTCCAAGGAGATCAAGCACCAAAGCCAAGACCCTTCTCTCTCTCTTCATCTTTCTCTTTCTCTCACTTTTTTTTGTTGTTGTTGCGGTTTGGTTATTCCATCGGTGTGTGCGGTTCGGGTTTTCATTTATGGATCCGGGTGGGATGATGAACGAGGGTTCCTTTGCGAATAATGGGAGCGGCAATACGGCGCCGTATAGCTTGGCGGAGATCTGGCAGTTTCCCCAAGCGATTAATGGCGGCGGAGGATTGGGTCTACGGAGCCCGCAGTTCGAACATGGGCCGGGGCAGTTTGGGGATTTGCCTCCCAGGCCCAACAATGGGCTTGGGACGAGTAACACCAGAAAGCGGCGAGACTCAGAGGACGATTCAGCTAAGACCGTGTCCACCAGCAATGCCGTGGTACATATTCGCTCACTCGGCGTTTGTTATTTTGTTTTGTTTACTTGAATTGATTGAGGATGTGGTTAAGGGTTGTTTGGATTGCGCAGAATGAGGGTGATGGAAAACGTGTTAAAGCAACGGCAAATGGTGATGGTGATGGTAAAGGTGAAGGAGAAGTCAGTTCAGGAAAGCCTGCGGAGCAAAGCGCAAAGCCTCCTTTGGAACCTCCCAAGCAAGATTACATTCACGTCCGAGCCAGAAGGGGTCAAGCCACTGATAGCCACAGTCTTGCAGAACGAGTAAATTTTTGTTCTTTTGTTTGTTTTCTTAATTGTTCTGTTAAAAATGTAAAGTGAAGATATAGTAGTATGGGTTTGCCTTTTTTTATGTTAATTTAAAGGGGAAATTGAGTTTAAGGTGTGATTGGATGAAGTAAAGTTCTTGATTGTGATTTCTAATTGAGACTTTGGTGGATGCTGCACAGGCTCGAAGGGAAAAGATTAGTGAAAGGATGAAAATTCTTCAGGATTTGGTCCCTGGTTGTGATAAGGTATTGTTTTTGTACAGGTCTAGTTTTGTTGCACGAATGTGTATGCATAATTAAAAAAAAAATTATGGGTTGGAAAAGAACAATGTTATCTTTTGGATGTTTATATGTGCACGTCTCTGTCAA
The DNA here is from genome assembly GCA_034642375.1 of Vigna nakashimae. Lineage (NCBI taxonomy): Eukaryota > Viridiplantae > Streptophyta > Magnoliopsida > Fabales > Fabaceae > Vigna > Vigna nakashimae. Next base: position 34,485,272 of record CM067758.1, read on the forward strand.
GATGACCATATTGATAACACAATGGAAAATTATTCGTGATTATTGGTATGGTTATGAATTTATAATTCATGGAAAGTGTGAATTGACATACGTTCTCTGATTTAGGTTATCGGGAAAGCGTTGGTCCTTGATGAAATAATTAATTATATCCAATCTCTTCAGCGCCAAGTTGAGGTAGATATCATTGCTTTTTATTATTTTCTTATTTTTGCTCAATTAAAATCTTTCTTAAATTTGTTTATGTCTGTTTTGAAACTGATTTCGAGGATTTTGATGTTACTGGATGGATGTCACAGTTTTTGTCAATGAAGCTTGAAGCAGTGAATTCGAGACTGAACTCCGGTATTGAAGCCTTTCCTCCTAAGGATGTAAGTCTTAAACACTATTGCTTTTTATATTGAATTTCTGAATGTTAAATTCTTCTTTTTGACAAGACATCTGTGCAATTCTACCTGTTATGTTTCTAGGATTGCTGTTAGGGTTGAACTATCGCTTTTATAGATACTGTTTGTGTCTTAAGAGTTTGTTTCATTTGCAAACTTGTTTATTGGGTACTTAGGAAATTTTTTGGGTGAATGTTAGTAGAGTTCAGTTTTTCATCGTTGTTGAAAGATCTTGAGTATTGAAAGCCATGAATTTTGATTCCAGTTTGGTCAGCATGCATTTGATCCCGCGGGCATGCCGTTCGGTTCGCAAGCTCCAAGAGAGTATAGCAGAGGATCTTCACCTGAATGGTTACACATGCAGGTAGGAGGAGGTTTTGAAAGAACAACGTAGTGTATGAGATCCATGGTAATAAATACAGAAAGCAGAGGTATTTGGTCCTTCATTAGCTTCCAGAAACAGGCATGATAGACTCAAGAAGCAAGTCCAATGGGCACCTCATTCCCATTTTCTACACTAGGCATGGAGCTGTTACTGTGTTTCACAGGACTGCTTCAGTTTTTATTTAAGCATCTCCATATGTTTGGTGTGTTGGAAAATGAATTCATTTACTCAATATGTAGTATAGTGGACTCTTTAGGCTTTGTATTCTGTACTCAACATAGCCCTTAAAATGATCATTCTTCTTGTAAAAGAATGGTGCTTCATCTTAATACATGATGCTTACATATTGTGTAATAGTCTCAATAATGTTTGCAAAGCAATGTTGAATAAAGTAACCTAGTCACTTTTGTTTCTGACTTTTTTTAGTTTGTTTAATGCACAAGATCTTAAAGACTTTAAACACTTTAATCTAATCTAAGGTGAAGGTCAGGATGGGGACCTAATAGGGAAAATAATTGTTCAGTTGTTAGATTTGGTTTCGGTATAGTCGCTATGTTACATTGCAACAGAAGTTGCACCATTGATGTCAGAGAAGGGATATGCCCAAGGAGAAATTTGGGATAGGGAAAAAAGAAAAAAAAAATAGAACACTTCATTTAATAACTATTAAGTCTAACAGTACTACTCTTTTTTTTTTTCAATAAAACCCTAATCTAATATTAGATTCCTAGCAGGAGTTGATGTAGCAACTCGTTATTTTCAACACATTATTAAATGTTACAAAACCCACCGTGTGATTTTATATTTGATAAGGTAGTGTGGATAAACGTGAAGGGATTTAGAGAGATAAAACTTTTGTATGGCATATGGTTATAGATTTTGATGGAAAAACTCCAATTTTAAAAATGACATTTTTACAAGATTATAAGTGTTGTTTTGCCATTTTGAACCAATTCATGAAGAAAATATGGTCTTGTTAAGGTGGATTGTACATGCCCATTGGGATATCATACATGCTGGTAACACGCTTTAATTTAGCAAGCTCGAATGAATGGATTTTCAACATTATGATTTACTATCTTTCCACATTTTACATGATGCACATTTTTATGGTATTGTGACAAATAAGGGCTCAAGAGTTACACGTGATTCAATTGTGATGTCATCGTATAGGTGATTTCATCTCTACATGTGAAAAATTATTCATAAACACCAAAAAGTACATTAACTCATAATATACACTAAGAGAGTAAACAAAAATATAAATTTATAGATTATATGATGTAATAAAAAGAGAGAAACAGAAAGAAAATTAAGTATATAATAGATGTAGATAAAAATTAAGGTGTCCATATTTCATTATTCTTTTACTTATACTTTTGGGCAGTGAACATACTACATTACCTCTAAACTAAACAATACAATAGAAATGGTTTTGTAATGTAGATATTAGAATAAATATATATTTGTTACACAAATTTTCTATTGGGAATGCCTAATAATCCTCTATTGTAATTCCTTCCTTTATTATGTCATTCAAGCTTGTCTAGAGAAGGATTAAAGAATTTTTAACATTACAAAATACGTTAGGTTATTTAGCTTCTGTTAATTTCTTTTTTGACTTGTACTTGGGTTTCTTAGTCTTCTATATTCACTAAAAATGTATTATTGGTTGTATTGTATATTTCAAAATTTCATTTATTGTTTATAACAACTATGGATATAAGTGAGTTTCAAGTGTCTTCTCATCAAGTAATAAATTGAAAACGTTAGTGGATTATATTTGGTTAAGAATTTCTTAATTACATAAGTATTGATCTCTCTTAAGACAATACAACGTAGAACACAACTCACTACGTTCTAATTACTTGTACTTAAGTATGTCCAATATACATGGTATGTGACCATTATTAGAGACAGATTATCTATCAACACCATTCAGATAAGGACTCACAAACCTAATAAATTATATTATAAATGTTCTCATTAATTGCACATTTAATATTCTTGATGTTAGCGTTAATTACACATTTAAACATTAATTACACATTTAAATGTTCTTGTTAATTACATATTTAATTCAGCAAGGACTCACAAACATAATAAATTATATTATAAATGTTCTTATTAATTACACATTTAATACTACTGACATTAACGTTAATTACACAATTAAATGTTTTCATTAATTATATATTTAATATAGTTGACTTGAGTGTTAATTTCGCATTTAATACTCATAATTACACATTTAATACTCATAATCCATCTTACAAAAAACTAGTACCGATACAAAAAAAACCTTATTTAGAGGGGGTTATTTTGGGGAGGTTATAAAAAACCCCCTCAAATTAACATACTTTAAGATGTTTAATTTAAATTATCTAACTGACAATATTTGTGGGGGTTTTAATTCCTTTCAAGAGAGGTTTATAACCTCTTCAAATAAAAATATATTTTTATTCATCATTTTCTAATTCTTTTACATTTTTCCTTCTAAAAATTTTAGACTAAGTTTCATTTTAGCAATTTTAAAATTTTATTCCCTCCAGATCTAAAATCCATTTCTGCCTAAAGCTATTATTTTTCTAAAAGTTAATTTTTCTCTAAAAATCTTCTGACAATTTCTCCCTTCATTTCACTTGAACCCTAGTTTCTCCCTTCGTTCCATCCGCTCACTCCCTCTTCTTTCATTTCTCGTTTAGATTGCAGACCGCTCACTCCGCTCACCTGAACCCTAGGTTCTGCAAAATCCCCAATTCCTAAGGTTTCATTGTAACATCCCAAAAATTTTAATTTATATTCAAAACTTAAATACTGTAATAATACATAACATCTCGAACATAAACTAAAATCTATACATCAGTTTTAAGCTCAGACGCATTTGCAAAGATAACCTTGAGTCCTTCTAATTAGATCTTCCATCTCTTCCTCCAATTGCACAGGATCACATGACAATACTTCAACTGCTCCCGTATAACATCACACATTATACGATCATCGCATTCACATGCACAAACAAGCAAAGTAAGGGTGAGCTAACCTGAAACACATCATTTATAAAACTTGCATAGTTATTTCAACACAAATATCATATGATAATTAAATCAGACATCCTCAAACCAACGTACCACAATTCCTGTTGGACACTCATCCCATAGTACCTAATAATCAATCCAGTACACAATAGACTCTCATCCGGATGATACATTGATGAGCAAATCAATGGAAGGTGCCCACTTGTGATTTCATTCATAGTCCCCTCAATATATCCACAATCAACCACAAATCAAGACATCCTACTACAGTGTCCTCAACCTCAATACATACCCAGATATCATATCATTACTGAATCAAACGATAAATCAACGAACTTATATTACATCGGATATTGTTTATACGAACATTAAGATTGATCACTTAAGCTCGAAACTAAACATCAACGCTATTATACCGAATACCATTAGGTCGAATACCAAAAGATCAAACGCTGATTAAGATCAAGTAATTAGACTTCACGTTAAGACAGTGTACTCTACTAGAACAATTACTATTATTTCGAACACTATTCGAACGATTGCTCAAAGATCAAATCTCGCACACCACAGATTAAGTACCCTTCAGACGAACACTTAATTGATCACTTTACTAGATTTAATTCTATCTGAGGGTAACCTCATCGATACCGGATGTTCCCTACGTACAACCACTAATTATTAATGATCCTTACCTGAGACAAGCATCATCCGACCCGAGCATTACCTATGAATGATCACTTCCTGAATCATGCATCATCACAACTAATCACTATTTATTAATCGATTGTTACCTCAACGACTATCAAGGCTGGTCACTCCCTATAAATGATTACATCCTCATAGCAACATCACCAATAAAGATCATTCCCTAAGAACCATCGCTACGAGACAGAACACTATAATAAAGAACGCTTGAGTCTGGGTTAAACACCTAGAGTACTCTGCTGAACACCTCAGTACTGACCGAACGTAATCAAACTAAACCTCAGGTTACCAAATTAGGATCGGACATTAGCTACCTCAGATCCACTAACATCAAGATCAACCGATACCTAATAACGCTCGCTACCTGAAAATAAATAACACCAAGACCGAACGTCACTAGTAAGAATGCTCGTTACTACCTATAGACCCAACAAGTTTTACTCCCCGTCTCTCTCTCGAAGTATTCCAAATCTAATTTCATCTTCACTACCATCTCTCCCGTATCCATACGACCATCACGATTAGAAACCACAGCCACAACATGCAAGATGAATAACCAGAATTATCACATTATAAACCCACTACATATACTATAACAATCCCCATGATAAATCGACTCACATGACACTGAATACTAGTCTTTCATAAACTGATATCGTTTACTTGTAATTCGTCGTCATAACCTGCTCTCAATAACAGGCGACCCGAGCCGTCATCCATCGCGACTTCAGACCTATCTCCCCGACTCCTCAAGGACTAACGAGTAAAAACATCGATACTACACGTAACGATGCACTATACTCAACACGAGCCGAAGTCAGTGGGCGAGACATTCACCTCCTCGCGCAGAAGAAGGTGACACTCGAATCTCCGTCTCACGCGTGAGACTAGAAAACATGCTAAAAAGACCGACGAAGTTACAAGTAAATAACATAGTGTATGTACCACCTCCAACCGAATAAACGTGCTCAATCACGAAGTCATACATATTCTCAATAATATGTATAACTAGAATAAACGTGCTCAATCACGAAGTCATACATATTCTCAATAATATGTATAACTAAACCAATAGAATAAACGTGCTCAATCACGAAGTCATACATATTCTCAATAATATGTATAACTAAACCAATATTAGATCAAGGAAATAACCCACAATTCTCAATAATTGCTTCAAAATACTCCCACGGATTCGTACATTAATATCGAATGCTATTTCCAACTCTGATGCTGTCTGAACGAACGTTCTGAAATCAATCCTCATAAAAGGTCGCACGCTGCCGATAAACACCAAACCTAGTCGAGCTCTAAGGACGAACGCTCACAGACCAAGGACGAACGTTCACAAATTAAAGGACCATCGTTCATGAACCACGGACGAGCGCTCCCAAAACCAAGGACGAACGCTCCCAAAACCAAAGGACGAACGCTCCCAAAACCAAAGGACGAACGCTCTCAAAACCCAAGGACGAACGCTGCCAAAGCCAAGGACGAACGCCATTAAAACCGAGGACGAACGTCCAATATCCACACCGACCACTTAAAACCGAACGCTCACGTATACCAAAAACCGAACGTTCATTTATATCCAAAAGCCGAACGCTCACCTATACCAAAAACCGAACGCTCACCACTGAGCCGAACGCTAAGATCAATTACTTAGGCCGAACGCTAAACCATTGGACGCCATACTGCATTCCTCACTGTTTGGACGAGCGCATAAAGATCAAACATCCTCAAAGAACGAACGTTCGTTAATCCATAGTATGACCGAACGCTCATTACAACCTACGGACGTTCGTCTTGAGATCAAGGCCGAACGTTCAAGATTACTCCACCAAAATACTAAGTTACGAACGAACCCTCATAATTCACTGTTTAAATACCACTTGGACGAGCGTCCCATATATTATGACGAACGAACTCGAACGTTCGATCAGAACCGAACGCTCACTCAATTTGGACGAACGTCCAATTTCACCAGAATTGGACGAACGTTCTGAAGTTGGTCGACCACTATCTGGTCGAGCACTGTTGGGACGAACGTCCAATTTTGATTCTTTAAAATTGTACGAACGCGCATTCTGCAGAAATTCTGCAGAATCGCACCAGAGTCCAGAAACCCAGAAAACCCTCCCCTTTTCATCCAGATTTTTCACAGATTTGCAGCAAACTAAAATATCTCAACAATCAATGAAATAAATCAAGCTCCCCTTACCTCTTGTAGACTTTCTTTGTAAAATTTTGGGACCCATCTCCTCCCAGACGTGCAGCTCAAGATCTTCCAGGAACTTCAGCAGCTATTCACTTCCTCTTCCAGCTCTTGGCGCAAGAACTTCATCCTCACCAGATGCCCAACTCAGATCCTCCTCTAAGCCCCTTCTAAGGTTGGAACAGCTTCCCATGGGTGCTTCTTGAACGGCTGGAAACGGAAGGGAGGAAGGGTTCCCTTCTTCTGGAAGCTCTCCCTCATACCAAAAATAAGGCTCTCTCTATGCTTTGATTCACAGCCACACGGCCCATGGCCATTCCTTTCGGCAGCAAGCAATGTTTTGGAATTTAATTGGAACATTGTTTTTGGAGTATGCAAACCGTGCTTGATGGAATGAGGGGGCCACCAATTGGTTGAAAGCTCACGTGAAGGACTCCTAAATGCCAAAGTTATTATTGAAGTGTAAATAGCACACGGCCCTACACTTTTGCATGTCCATTATTGCTAGAATAAAAATGGGAGCCACCACTTATATAATATAAGGTGATTATTTTGTTGGAAGAAAGCATTATGGCCCACTTTATCACTCATTTCAAAACTGGTTTAGAAGAAACACACACCACTCACGACTTTATTCCCCATGTCCAAGAAATTAATTGAAGAAAGTGCACATGGGACATCTGAAGGAAGAGGACGTTGCTTCTTTGGACGGCTGGAAATGGGAGAAAGGGTTCCTCCCTTGGCTGCTCTCTCTCTCTTTCTTTCTCACATGCCAAAAATGAAAGTCCTCCCTTGCTAAGCTTCCCCGTAAACACACCTCCAATAATTGCTTCCAATAATGAAAAAGGTGGGTAACCACCATGTCCCCACCATGTCCCAAAATTACGGGTCTTACATTCTCCCCAACAACAAAAATTTTCGTCCTCGAAAATTAAGCTTATCGGAACTAGTCGAGGTAAGTTTCTCTCATCTCATCCTCTAACCTCCAGGTAGGGTTGCCTGTTATACCCTTCCAGATGACCTTAATTCGTTTAACAGTTCGTCCTCGATCCTTACTGGTTGCACTTCAAATGACAAATCCTTTCTGACTTGCATACTCTCAACCTTAAACACTTACCTAAAATGATCTTCATGTTCTCGTGAAGGAGGAAACCAGAAACTTCTTTCAGGAAAACATCTAAGAAGTCATTCACGACCGCAAAGTTTACACTCCGAATTCTCCTGCACCGCAAGATCTGAAATTTGAGTCGCTTCCATGGGTGATAACACTAAGAAGCAACTATCATTTTCTAAGAGGTCTTGCCTTAAAACACTGATCGATAGAAACATACCTTTGTCTTCATCGTTTGAAACCTTCCATCTTAGCCTATGATCAAACCTTTCTTCTGCGTGAACTACTAATCTTGAAACATCCAACTAAACTTGACTCTGAATCATCCACTTGCTGATAAAACTTAATCATCTCCTTCAAATTTTCCCACTTAACTCAAGATCCTAACAACACTTCATTCTCTTTCAAATACCTCATGTCCTGCCTTATCTAACTACCTCTCGAAATTTTCTCCTTCTACTTCCTTTCTTGATACTTATTTCCCCTAGTCTGCTATAGAATTTCCTATTCATTTGTTAACTTAAATTTTAGGTCATCCACCATTTTCTTATTCAGATTCCAACCATCACTAATACCTAGGTTCATGTTACCAAACTCTCACAGCGTCACCCCGTTTCTTGCCAACACGTCCTTTTCTTCTGACTGTTAAGGTTACTGATATTGTAAACCCAACTTATTTCTCAAACCTTGTTACAACCATATTTATCCAAAGCTTCTCTTAATCTAGCCTCTGAACTTCTTGCGAACGTACAACATATGACCTTATGACTTGATTTCTGGAAATTTTCATCACTCATAACCTTACTCCTAAACTCCAATATCTTCACTCGCCCTCCGAAGCTTAACTTTAAGTCTTTTAACTCCTATTTTCGAAGCAAGAATTTGTCCCAAAAGGCTTAAACCAATTCTAATAAAGGTATACAACTCAAGTTGTCCTTGAACATGTATTCCTCTACTACTATCGAGCACAATAAACCACCACGAAAGCAAGAACAAGACACGAATTACTACAGGAAACACCACAAAAACTCTACCTTTTCTTAACTCTAACCTTCAGAATCAAGAAAGGAAAATCATCTATGGTAAAAGTCATGAGTGTGCACCCTCATTACTCTTATCAAGACGTTTTCTGTTCTCAAAACATCTAGTTAGATACACATCTTACTATATAGACATGGAGGAAGTGGTAATTCAAACCATTTACACTAAATTTTCACAGCGAAAACACGACAAACCCACAACACAGAGGTCATCCTAAGGATGAACTGCTCTGATACCATTACTGTAACATCCCAAAAATTTTAATTTATATTCAAAACTTAAATACTGTAATAATACATAACATCTCGAACATAAACTAAAATCTATACATCAGTTTTAAGCTCAGACGCAATTGCAAAGATAACCTTGAGTCCTTCTAATTAGATCTTCCATCTCTTCCTCCAATTGCACAGGATCACATGACAATACTTCAACTGCTCCCGTATAACATCACACATTATACGATCATCGCATTCACATGCACAAACAAGCAAAGTAAGGGTGAGCTAACCTGAAACACATCATTTATAAAACTTGCATAGTTATTTCAACACAAATATCATATGATAATTAAATCAGACATCCTCAAACCAACGTACCACAATTCCTGTTGGACACTCATCCCATAGTACCTAATAATCAATCCAGTACACAATAGACTCTCATCCGGATGATACATTGATGAGCAAATCAATGGAAGGTGCCCACTTGTGATTTCATTCATAGTCCCCTCAATATATCCACAATCAACCACAGATCAAGACATCCTACTACAGTGTCCTCAACCTCAATACATACCCAGATATCATATCATTACTGAATCAAACGATAAATCAACGAACTTATATTACATCGGATATTGTTTATACGAACATTAAGATTGATCACTTAAGCTCGAAACTAAACATCAACGCTATTATACCGAATACCATTAGGTCGAATACCAAAAGATCAAACGCTGATTAAGATCAAGTAATTAGACTTCACGTTAAGACAGTGTACTCTACTAGAACAATTACTATTATTTCGAACACTATTCGAACGATTGCTCAAAGATCAAATCTCGCACACCACAGATTAAGTACCCTTCAGACGAACACTTAATTGATCACTTTACTAGATTTAATTCTATCTGAGGGTAACCTCATCGATACCGGATGTTCCCTACGTACAACCACTAATTATTAATGATCCTTACCTGAGACAAGCATCATCCGACCCGAGCATTACCTATGAATGATCACTTCCTGAATCATGCATCATCACAACTAATCACTATTTATTAATCGATTGTTACCTCAACGACTATCAAGGCTGGTCACTCCCTATAAATGATTACATCCTCATAGCAACATCACCAATAAAGATCATTCCCTAAGAACCATCGCTACGAGACAGAACACTATAATAAAGAACGCTTGAGTCTGGGTTAAACGCCTAGAGTACTCTGCTGAACACCTCAGTACTGACCGAACGTAATCAAACTAAACCTCAGGTTACCAAATTAGGATCGGACATTAGCTACCTCAGATCCACTAACATCAAGATCAACCGATACCTAATAACGCTCGCTACCTGAAAATAAATAACACCAAGACCGAACGTCACTAGTAAGAATGCTCGTTACTACCTATAGACCCAACAAGTTTTACTCCCCGTCTCTCTCTCGAAGTATTCCAAATCTAATTTCATCTTCACTACCATCTCTCCCGTATCCGTACGACCATCACGATTAGAAACCACAGCCACAACATGCAAGATGAATAACCAGAATTATCACATTATAAACCCACTACATATACTATAACAATCCCCATGATAAATCGACTCACATGACACTGAATACTAGTCTTTCATAAACTGATATCGTTTACTTGTAATTCGTCGTCATAACCTGCTCTCAATAACAGGCGACCCGAGCCGTCATCCATCGCGACTTCAGACCTATCTCCCCGACTCCTCAAGGACTAACGAGTAAAAACATCGATACTATGCGTAACGATGCACTATACTCAACACGAGCCGAAGTCAGTGGGCGAGACATTCACCTCCTCGCGCAGAAGAAGGTGACACTCGAATCTCCGTCTCACGCGTGAGACTAGAAAACATGCTAAAAAGACCGACGAAGTTACAAGTAAATAACATAGTGTATGTACCACCTCCAACCGAATAAACGTGCTCAATCACGAAGTCATACATATTCTCAATAATATGTATAACTAGAATAAACGTGCTCAATCACGAAGTCATACATATTCTCAATAATATGTATAACTAAACCAATAGAATAAACGTGCTCAATCACGAAGTCATACATATTCTCAATAATATGTATAACTAAACCAATATTAGATCAAGGAAATAACCCACAATTCTCAATAATTGCTTCAAAATACTCCCACGGATTCGTACATTAATATCGAACGCTATTTCCAACTCTGATGCTGTCTGAACGAACGTTCTGAAATCAATCCTCATAAAAGGCCGAACGCTGCCGATAAACACCAAACCTAGTCGAGCTCCAAGGATGAACGCTCACAGACCAAGGAAGAACGTTCACAAATTAAAGGACCATCGTTCACGAACCACGGACGAGCGCTCCCAAAACCAAGGACGAACGCTCCCAAAACCAAAGGACGAACGCTCCCAAAACGAAAGGACGAACGCTCTCAAAACCCAAGGACGAACGCTGCCAAAGCCAAGGACGAACGCCACTAAAACCGAGGACGAACGTCCAATATCCACACCGACCACTTAAAACCGAACGCTCACTTATACCAAAAACCGAACGTTCATTTATATCCAAAAGCCGAACGCTCACCTGTACCAAAAACCGAACGCTCACCACTGAGCCGAACGCTAAGATCAATTACTTAGGCCGAACGCTAAACCATTGGACGCCATACTGCATTCCTCACTGTTTGGACGAGCGCATAAAGATCAAACATCCTCAAAGAACGAACGTTCGTTAATCCATAGTATGACCGAACGCTCATTACAACCTACGGACGTTCGTCTTGAGATCAAGGCCGAACGTTCAAGATTACTCCACCAAAATACTAAGTTACGAACGAACGCTCATAATTCACTGTTTAAATACCACTTGGACGAGCGTCCCATATATTATGACGAACGAACTCGAACGTTCGTTCAGAACCGAACGCTCACTCAATTTGGACGAACGTCCAATTTCACCAGAATTGGACGAACGTTCTGAAGTTGGTCGACCACTATCTGGTCGAGCACTGTTGGGACGAACGTCCAATTTTGATTCTCCAAAATTGTACGAACGCGCATTCTGCAGAAATTCTGCAGAATCGCACCAGAGTCCAGAAACCCAGAAAACCCTCCCCTTTTCATCCAGATTTTTCACAGATTTGCAGCAAACTAAAATATCTCAACAATCAATGAAATAAATCAAGCTCCCCTTACCTCTTGTAGACTTTCTTTGTAAAATTTTGGGACCCATCTCCTCCCAGACGTGCAGCTCAAGATCTTCCAGGAACTTCAGCAGCTATTCACTTCCTCTTCCAGCTCTTGGCGCAAGAACTTCATCCTCACCAGATGCCCAACTCAGATCCTCCTCTAAGCCCCTTCTAAGGTTGGAACAGCTTCCCATGGGTGCTTCTTGAACGGCTGGAAACGGAAGGGAGGAAGGGTTCCCTTCTTCTGGAAGCTCTCCCTCATACCAAAAATAAGGCTCTCTCTATGCTTTGATTCACAGCCACACGGCCCATGGCCATTCCTTTCGGCAGCAAGCAATGTTTTGGAATTTAATTGGAACATTGTTTTTGGAGTATGCAAACCGTGCTTGATGGAATGAGGGGGCCACCAATTGGTTGAAAGCTCACGTGAAGGACTCCTAAATGCCAAAGTTATTATTGAAGTGTAAATAGCACACGGCCCTACACTTTTGCATGTCCATTATTGCTAGAATAAAAATGGGAGCCACCACTTATATAATATAAGGTGACTATTTTGTTGGAAGAAAGCATTATGGCCCACTTTATCACTCATTTCAAAACTGGTTTAGAAGAAACACACACCACTCACGACTTTATTCCCCATGTCCAAGAAATTAATTGAAGAAAGTGCACATGGGACATCTGAAGGAAGAGGACGTTGCTTCTTTGGACGGCTGGAAATGGGAGAAAGGGTTCCTCCCTTGGCTGCTCTCTCTCTCTTTCTTTCTCACATGCCAAAAATGAAAGTCCTCCCTTGCTAAGCTTCCCCGTAAACACACCTCCAATAATTGCTTCCAATAATGAAAAAGGTGGGTAACCACCATGTCCCCACCATGTCCCAAAATTACGGGTCTTACATTCTCCCCAACAACAAAAATTTTCGTCCTCGAAAATTAAGCTTATCGGAACTAGTCGAGGTAAGTTTCTCTCATCTCATCCTCTAACCTCCAGGTAGGGTTGCCTGTTATACCCTTCCAGATGACCTTAATTCGTTTAACAGTTCGTCCTCGATCCTTACTGGTTGCACTTCAAATGACAAATCCTTTCTGACTTGCATACTCTCAACCTTAAACACTTACCTAAAATGATCTTCATGTTCTCGTGAAGGAGGAAACCAGAAACTTCTTTCAGGAAAACATCTAAGAAGTCATTCACGACCGCAAAGTTTACACTCCGAATTCTCCTGCACCGCAAGATCTGAAATTTGAGTCGCTTCCATGGGTGATAACACTAAGAAGCAACTATCATTTTCTAAGAGGTCTTGCCTTAAAACACTGATCGATAGAAACATACCTTTGTCTTCATCGTTTGAAACCTTCCATCTTAGCCTATGATCAAACCTTTCTTCTGCGTGAACTACTAATCTTGAAACATCCAACTAAACTTGACTCTGAATCATCCACTTGCTGATAAAACTTAATCATCTCCTTCAAATTTTCCCACTTAACTCAAGATCCTAACAACACTTCATTCTCTTTCAAATACCTCATGTCCTGCCTTATCTAACTACCTCTCGAAATTTTCTCCTTCTACTTCCTTTCTTGATACTTATTTCCCCTAGTCTGCTATAGAATTTCCTATTCATTTGTTAACTTAAATTTTAGGTCATCCACCATTTTCTTATTCAGATTCCAACCATCACTAATACCTAGGTTCATGTTACCAAACTCTCACAGCGTCACCCCGTTTCTTGCCAACACGTCCTTTTCTTCTGACTGTTAAGGTTACTGATATTGTAAACCCAACTTATTTCTCAAACCTTGTTACAACCATATTTATCCAAAGCTTCTCTTAATCTAGCCTCTGAACTTCTTGCGAACGTACAACATATGACCTTATGACTTGATTTCTGGAAATTTTCATCACTCATAACCTTACTCCTAAACTCCAATATCTTCACTCGCCCTCCGAAGCTTAACTTTAAGTCTTTTAACTCCTATTTTCGAAGCAAGAATTTGTCCCAAAAGGCTTAAACCAATTCTAATAAAGGTATACAACTCAAGTTGTCCTTGAACATGTATTCCTCTACTACTATCGAGCACAATAGACCACCACGAAAGCAAGAACAAGACACGAATTACTACAGGAAACACCACAAAAACTCTACCTTTTCTTAACTCTAACCTTCAGAATCAAGAAAGGAAAATCATCTATGGTAAAAGTCATGAGTGTGCACCCTCATTACTCTTATCAAGACGTTTTCTGTTCTCAAAACATCTAGTTAGATACACATCTTACTATATAGACATGGAGGAAGTGGTAATTCAAACCATTTACACTAAATTTTCACAGCGAAAACACGACAAACCCACAACACAGAGGTCATCCTAAGGATGAACTGCTCTGATACCATTACTGTAACATCCCAAAAATTTTAATTTATATTCAAAACTTAAATACTGTAATAATACATAACATCTCGAACATAAACTAAAATCTATACATCAGTTTTAAGCTCAGACGCAATTGCAAAGATAACCTTGAGTCCTTCTAATTAGATCTTCCATCTCTTCCTCCAATTGCACAGGATCACATGACAATACTTCAACTGCTCCCGTATAACATCACACATTATACGATCATCGCATTCACATGCACAAACAAGCAAAGTAAGGGTGAGCTAACCTGAAACACATCATTTATAAAACTTGCATAGTTATTTCAACACAAATATCATATGATAATTAAATCAGACATCCTCAAACCAACGTACCACAATTCCTGTTGGACACTCATCCCATAGTACCTAATAATCAATCCAGTACACAATAGACTCTCATCCGGATGATACATTGATGAGCAAATCAATGGAAGGTGCCCACTTGTGATTTCATTCATAGTCCCCTCAATATATCCACAATCAACCACAGATCAAGACATCCTACTACAGTGTCCTCAACCTCAATACATACCCAGATATCATATCATTACTGAATCAAACGATAAATCAACGAACTTATATTACATCGGATATTGTTTATACGAACATTAAGATTGATCACTTAAGCTCGAAACTAAACATCAACGCTATTATACCGAATACCATTAGGTCGAATACCAAAAGATCAAACGCTGATTAAGATCAAGTAATTAGACTTCACGTTAAGACAGTGTACTCTACTAGAACAATTACTATTATTTCGAACACTATTCGAACGATTGCTCAAAGATCAAATCTCGCACACCACAGATTAAGTACCCTTCAGACGAACACTTAATTGATCACTTTACTAGATTTAATTCTATCTGAGGGTAACCTCATCGATACCGGATGTTCCCTACGTACAACCACTAATTATTAATGATCCTTACCTGAGACAAGCATCATCCGACCCGAGCATTACCTATGAATGATCACTTCCTGAATCATGCATCATCACAACTAATCACTATTTATTAATCGATTGTTACCTCAACGACTATCAAGGCTGGTCACTCCCTATAAATGATTACATCCTCATAGCAACATCACCAATAAAGATCATTCCCTAAGAACCATCGCTACGAGACAGAACACTATAATAAAGAACGCTTGAGTCTGGGTTAAACGCCTAGAGTACTCTGCTGAACACCTCAGTACTGACCGAACGTAATCAAACTAAACCTCAGGTTACCAAATTAGGATCGGACATTAGCTACCTCAGATCCACTAACATCAAGATCAACCGATACCTAATAACGCTCGCTACCTGAAAATAAATAACACCAAGACCGAACGTCACTAGTAAGAATGCTCGTTACTACCTATAGACCCAACAAGTTTTACTCCCCGTCTCTCTCTCGAAGTATTCCAAATCTAATTTCATCTTCACTACCATCTCTCCCGTATCCGTACGACCATCACGATTAGAAACCACAGCCACAACATGCAAGATGAATAACCAGAATTATCACATTATAAACCCACTACATATACTATAACAATCCCCATGATAAATCGACTCACATGACACTGAATACTAGTCTTTCATAAACTGATATCGTTTACTTGTAATTCGTCGTCATAACCTGCTCTCAATAACAGGCGACCCGAGCCGTCATCCATCGCGACTTCAGACCTATCTCCCCGACTCCTCAAGGACTAACGAGTAAAAACATCGATACTACGCGTAACGATGCACTATACTCAACACGAGCCGAAGTCAGTGGGCGAGACATTCACCTCCTCGCGCAGAAGAAGGTGACACTCGAATCTCCGTCTCACGCGTGAGACTAGAAAACATGCTAAAAAGACCGACGAAGTTACAAGTAAATAACATAGTGTATGTACCACCTCCAACCGAATAAACGTGCTCAATCACGAAGTCATACATATTCTCAATAATATGTATAACTAGAATAAACGTGCTCAATCACGAAGTCATACATATTCTCAATAATATGTATAACTAAACCAATAGAATAAACGTGCTCAATCACGAAGTCATACATATTCTCAATAATATGTATAACTAAACCAATATTAGATCAAGGAAATAACCCACAATTCTCAATAATTGCTTCAAAATACTCCCACGGATTCGTACATTAATATCGAACGCTATTTCCAACTCTGATGCTGTCTGAACGAACGTTCTGAAATCAATCCTCATAAAAGGCCGAACGCTGCCGATAAACACCAAACCTAGTCGAGCTCCAAGGATGAACGCTCACAGACCAAGGACGAACGTTCACAAATTAAAGGACCATCGTTCACGAACCACGGACGAGCGCTCCCAAAACCAAGGACGAACGCTCCCAAAACCAAAGGACGAACGCTCCCAAAACCAAAGGACGAACGCTCTCAAAACCCAAGGACGAACGCTGCCAAAGCCAAGGACGAACGCCACTAAAACCGAGGACGAACGTCCAATATCCACACCGACCACTTAAAACCGAACGCTCACTTATACCAAAAACCGAACGTTCATTTATATCCAAAAGCCGAACGCTCACCTGTACCAAAAACCGAACGCTCACCACTGAGCCGAACGCTAAGATCAATTACTTAGGCCGAACGCTAAACCATTGGACGCCATACTGCATTCCTCACTGTTTGGACGAGCGCATAAAGATCAAACATCCTCAAAGAACGAACGTTCGTTAATCCATAGTATGACCGAACGCTCATTACAACCTACGGACGTTCGTCTTGAGATCAAGGCCGAACGTTCAAGATTACTCCACCAAAATACTAAGTTACGAACGAACGCTCATAATTCACTGTTTAAATACCACTTGGACGAGCGTCCCATATATTATGACGAACGAACTCGAACGTTCGTTCAGAACCGAACGCTCACTCAATTTGGACGAACGTCCAATTTCACCAGAATTGGACGAACGTTCTGAAGTTGGTCGACCACTATCTGGTCGAGCACTGTTGGGACGAACGTCCAATTTTGATTCTCCAAAATTGTACGAACGCGCATTCTGCAGAAATTCTGCAGAATCGCACCAGAGTCCAGAAACCCAGAAAACCCTCCCCTTTTCATCCAGATTTTTCACAGATTTGCAGCAAACTAAAATATCTCAACAATCAATGAAATAAATCAAGCTCCCCTTACCTCTTGTAGACTTTCTTTGTAAAATTTTGGGACCCATCTCCTCCCAGACGTGCAGCTCAAGATCTTCCAGGAACTTCAGCAGCTATTCACTTCCTCTTCCAGCTCTTGGCGCAAGAACTTCATCCTCACCAGATGCCCAACTCAGATCCTCCTCTAAGCCCCTTCTAAGGTTGGAACAGCTTCCCATGGGTGCTTCTTGAACGGCTGGAAACGGAAGGGAGGAAGGGTTCCCTTCTTCTGGAAGCTCTCCCTCATACCAAAAATAAGGCTCTCTCTATGCTTTGATTCACAGCCACACGGCCCATGGCCATTCCTTTCGGCAGCAAGCAATGTTTTGGAATTTAATTGGAACATTGTTTTTGGAGTATGCAAACCGTGCTTGATGGAATGAGGGGGCCACCAATTGGTTGAAAGCTCACGTGAAGGACTCCTAAATGCCAAAGTTATTATTGAAGTGTAAATAGCACACGGCCCTACACTTTTGCATGTCCATTATTGCTAGAATAAAAATGGGAGCCACCACTTATATAATATAAGGTGATTATTTTGTTGGAAGAAAGCATTATGGCCCACTTTATCACTCATTTCAAAACTGGTTTAGAAGAAACACACACCACTCACGACTTTATTCCCCATGTCCAAGAAATTAATTGAAGAAAGTGCACATGGGACATCTGAAGGAAGAGGACGTTGCTTCTTTGGACGGCTGGAAATGGGAGAAAGGGTTCCTCCCTTGGCTGCTCTCTCTCTCTTTCTTTCTCACATGCCAAAAATGAAAGTCCTCCCTTGCTAAGCTTCCCCGTAAACACACCTCCAATAATTGCTTCCAATAATGAAAAAGGTGGGTAACCACCATGTCCCCACCATGTCCCAAAATTACGGGTCTTACATTCTCCCCAACAACAAAAATTTTCGTCCTCGAAAATTAAGCTTATCGGAACTAGTCGAGGTAAGTTTCTCTCATCTCATCCTCTAACCTCCAGGTAGGGTTGCCTGTTATACCCTTCCAGATGACCTTAATTCGTTTAACAGTTCGTCCTCGATCCTTACTGGTTGCACTTCAAATGACAAATCCTTTCTGACTTGCATACTCTCAACCTTAAACACTTACCTAAAATGATCTTCATGTTCTCGTGAAGGAG
This sequence comes from Vigna nakashimae, assembly GCA_034642375.1. Taxonomy (NCBI): domain Eukaryota; kingdom Viridiplantae; phylum Streptophyta; class Magnoliopsida; order Fabales; family Fabaceae; genus Vigna; species Vigna nakashimae. The sequence continues at coordinate 34,504,302 of CM067758.1, forward strand.
GAAACCAGAAACTTCTTTCAGGAAAACATCTAAGAAGTCATTCACGACCGCAAAGTTTACACTCCGAATTCTCCTGCACCGCAAGATCTGAAATTTGAGTCGCTTCCATGGGTGATAACACTAAGAAGCAACTATCATTTTCTAAGAGGTCTTGCCTTAAAACACTGATCGATAGAAACATACCTTTGTCTTCATCGTTTGAAACCTTCCATCTTAGCCTATGATCAAACCTTTCTTCTGCGTGAACTACTAATCTTGAAACATCCAACTAAACTTGACTCTGAATCATCCACTTGCTGATAAAACTTAATCATCTCCTTCAAATTTTCCCACTTAACTCAAGATCCTAACAACACTTCATTCTCTTTCAAATACCTCATGTCCTGCCTTATCTAACTACCTCTCGAAATTTTCTCCTTCTACTTCCTTTCTTGATACTTATTTCCCCTAGTCTGCTATAGAATTTCCTATTCATTTGTTAACTTAAATTTTAGGTCATCCACCATTTTCTTATTCAGATTCCAACCATCACTAATACCTAGGTTCATGTTACCAAACTCTCACAGCGTCACCCCGTTTCTTGCCAACACGTCCTTTTCTTCTGACTGTTAAGGTTACTGATATTGTAAACCCAACTTATTTCTCAAACCTTGTTACAACCATATTTATCCAAAGCTTCTCTTAATCTAGCCTCTGAACTTCTTGCGAACGTACAACATATGACCTTATGACTTGATTTCTGGAAATTTTCATCACTCATAACCTTACTCCTAAACTCCAATATCTTCACTCGCCCTCCGAAGCTTAACTTTAAGTCTTTTAACTCCTATTTTCGAAGCAAGAATTTGTCCCAAAAGGCTTAAACCAATTCTAATAAAGGTATACAACTCAAGTTGTCCTTGAACATGTATTCCTCTACTACTATCGAGCACAATAGACCACCACGAAAGCAAGAACAAGACACGAATTACTACAGGAAACACCACAAAAACTCTACCTTTTCTTAACTCTAACCTTCAGAATCAAGAAAGGAAAATCATCTATGGTAAAAGTCATGAGTGTGCACCCTCATTACTCTTATCAAGACGTTTTCTGTTCTCAAAACATCTAGTTAGATACACATCTTACTATATAGACATGGAGGAAGTGGTAATTCAAACCATTTACACTAAATTTTCACAGCGAAAACACGACAAACCCACAACACAGAGGTCATCCTAAGGATGAACTGCTCTGATACCATTACTGTAACATCCCAAAAATTTTAATTTATATTCAAAACTTAAATACTGTAATAATACATAACATCTCGAACATAAACTAAAATCTATACATCAGTTTTAAGCTCAGACGCAATTGCAAAGATAACCTTGAGTCCTTCTAATTAGATCTTCCATCTCTTCCTCCAATTGCACAGGATCACATGACAATACTTCAACTGCTCCCGTATAACATCACACATTATACGATCATCGCATTCACATGCACAAACAAGCAAAGTAAGGGTGAGCTAACCTGAAACACATCATTTATAAAACTTGCATAGTTATTTCAACACAAATATCATATGATAATTAAATCAGACATCCTCAAACCAACGTACCACAATTCCTGTTGGACACTCATCCCATAGTACCTAATAATCAATCCAGTACACAATAGACTCTCATCCGGATGATACATTGATGAGCAAATCAATGGAAGGTGCCCACTTGTGATTTCATTCATAGTCCCCTCAATATATCCACAATCAACCACAGATCAAGACATCCTACTACAGTGTCCTCAACCTCAATACATACCCAGATATCATATCATTACTGAATCAAACGATAAATCAACGAACTTATATTACATCGGATATTGTTTATACGAACATTAAGATTGATCACTTAAGCTCGAAACTAAACATCAACGCTATTATACCGAATACCATTAGGTCGAATACCAAAAGATCAAACGCTGATTAAGATCAAGTAATTAGACTTCACGTTAAGACAGTGTACTCTACTAGAACAATTACTATTATTTCGAACACTATTCGAACGATTGCTCAAAGATCAAATCTCGCACACCACAGATTAAGTACCCTTCAGACGAACACTTAATTGATCACTTTACTAGATTTAATTCTATCTGAGGGTAACCTCATCGATACCGGATGTTCCCTACGTACAACCACTAATTATTAATGATCCTTACCTGAGACAAGCATCATCCGACCCGAGCATTACCTATGAATGATCACTTCCTGAATCATGCATCATCACAACTAATCACTATTTATTAATCGATTGTTACCTCAACGACTATCAAGGCTGGTCACTCCCTATAAATGATTACATCCTCATAGCAACATCACCAATAAAGATCATTCCCTAAGAACCATCGCTACGAGACAGAACACTATAATAAAGAACGCTTGAGTCTGGGTTAAACGCCTAGAGTACTCTGCTGAACACCTCAGTACTGACCGAACGTAATCAAACTAAACCTCAGGTTACCAAATTAGGATCGGACATTAGCTACCTCAGATCCACTAACATCAAGATCAACCGATACCTAATAACGCTCGCTACCTGAAAATAAATAACACCAAGACCGAACGTCACTAGTAAGAATGCTCGTTACTACCTATAGACCCAACAAGTTTTACTCCCCGTCTCTCTCTCGAAGTATTCCAAATCTAATTTCATCTTCACTACCATCTCTCCCGTATCCGTACGACCATCACGATTAGAAACCACAGCCACAACATGCAAGATGAATAACCAGAATTATCACATTATAAACCCACTACATATACTATAACAATCCCCATGATAAATCGACTCACATGACACTGAATACTAGTCTTTCATAAACTGATATCGTTTACTTGTAATTCGTCGTCATAACCTGCTCTCAATAACAGGCGACCCGAGCCGTCATCCATCGCGACTTCAGACCTATCTCCCCGACTCCTCAAGGACTAACGAGTAAAAACATCGATACTACGCGTAACGATGCACTATACTCAACACGAGCTGAAGTCAGTGGGCGAGACATTCACCTCCTCGCGCAGAAGAAGGTGACACTCGAATCTCCGTCTCACGCGTGAGACTAGAAAACATGCTAAAAAGACCGACGAAGTTACAAGTAAATAACATAGTGTATGTACCACCTCCAACCGAATAAACGTGCTCAATCACGAAGTCATACATATTCTCAATAATATGTATAACTAGAATAAACGTGCTCAATCACGAAGTCATACATATTCTCAATAATATGTATAACTAAACCAATAGAATAAACGTGCTCAATCACGAAGTCATACATATTCTCAATAATATGTATAACTAAACCAATATTAGATCAAGGAAATAACCCATAATTCTCAATAATTGCTTCAAAATACTCCCACGGATTCGTACATTAATATCGAACGCTATTTCCAACTCTGATGCTGTCTGAACGAACGTTCTGAAATCAATCCTCATAAAAGGCCGAACGCTGCCGATAAACACCAAACCTAGTCGAGCTCCAAGGACGAACGCTCACAGACCAAGGACGAACGTTCACAAATTAAAGGACCATCGTTCACGAACCACGGACGAGCGCTCCCAAAACCAAGGACGAACGCTCCCAAAACCAAAGGACGAACGCTCCCAAAACCAAATGACGAACGCTCTCAAAACCCAAGGACGAACGCTGCCAAAGCCAAGGACGAACGCCACTAAAACCGAGGACGAACGTCCAATATCCACACCGACCACTTAAAACCGAACGCTCACTTATACCAAAAACCGAACGTTCATTTATATCCAAAAGCCGAACGCTCACCTGTACCAAAAACCGAACGCTCACCACTGAGCCGAACGCTAAGATCAATTACTTAGGCCGAACGCTAAACCATTGGACGCCATACTGCATTCCTCATTGTTTGGACGAGCGCATAAAGATCAAACATCCTCAAAGAACGAACGTTCGTTAATCCATAGTATGACCGAACGCTCATTACAACCTACGGACGTTCGTCTTGAGATCAAGGCCGAACGTTCAAGATTACTCCACCAAAATACTAAGTTACGAACGAACGCTCATAATTCACTGTTTAAATACCACTTGGACGAGCGTCCCATATATTATGACGAACGAACTCGAACGTTCGTTCAGAACCGAACGCTCACTCAATTTGGACGAACGTCCAATTTCACCAGAATTGGACGAACGTTCTGAAGTTGGTCGACCACTATCTGGTCGAGCACTGTTGGGACGAACGTCCAATTTTGATTCTCCAAAATTGGACGAACGCGCATTCTGCAGAAATTCTGCAGAATCGCACCAGAGTTCAGAAACCCAGAAAACCCTCCCCTTTTCATCCAGATTTTTCACAGATTTGCAGCAAACTAAAATATCTCAACAATCAATGAAATAAATCAAGCTCCCCTTACCTCTTGTAGACTTTCTTTGTAAAATTTTGGGATCCATCTCCTCCCAGACGTGCAGCTCAATATCTTCCAGGAACTTCAGCAGCTATTCACTTCCTCTTCCAGCTCTTGGCGCAAGAACTTCATCCTCACCAGATGCCCAACTCAGATCCTCCTCTAAGCCCCTTCTAAGGTTGGAACAGCTTCCCATGGGTGCTTCTTGAACGGCTGGAAACGGAAGGGAGGAAGGGTTCCCTTCTTCTGGAAGCTCTCCCTCATACCAAAAATAAGGCTCTCTCTATGCTTTGATTCACAGCCACACGGCCCATGGCCATTCCTTTCGGCAGCAAGCAATGTTTTGGAATTTAATTGGAACATTGTTTTTGGAGTATGCAAACCGTGCTTGATGGAATGAGGGGGCCACCAATTGGTTGAAAGCTCACGTGAAGGACTCCTAAATGCCAAAGTTATTATTGAAGTGTAAATAGCACACGGCCCTACACTTTTGCATGTCCATTATTGCTAGAATAAAAATGGGAGCCACCACTTATATAATATAAGGTGACTATTTTGTTGGAAGAAAGCATTATGGCCCACTTTATCACTCATTTCAAAACTGGTTTAGAAGAAACACACACCACTCACGACTTTATTCCCCATGTCCAAGAAATTAATTGAAGAAAGTGCACATGGGACATCTAAAGGAAGAGGACGTTGCTTCTTTGGACGGCTGGAAATGGGAGAAAGGGTTCCTCCCTTGGCTGCTCTCTCTCTCTCTTTCTTTCTCACATGCCAAAAATGAAAGTCCTCCCTTGCTAAGCTTCCCCGTAAACACACCTCCAATAATTGCTTCCAATAATGAAAAAGGTGGGTAACCACCATGTCCCCACCATGTCCCAAAATTACGGGTCTTACATTCATCACCAACATCATCCACACCTGTGAAATCACCGGTTCCCAAGGTCTCATCTCCAACATCATCTACACCTGTGAAATCACCGGTTCCTAAGGTTTCATCTCCAACATCATCTCCTGGGAAATCTCCAGTCCCCAAGGCTATATCCCCAGCATCATCTGCTCCTGTGAAATTACCAGATCCAAAACCTACATCTCCATTATCTGCTCCTGTGAAATCACCAATTCCAAAAGACACTTCTCCAACATCTGCTCCTGCAAAATTACCTAATCCCAAGCCTTTACCATCGTCATCTGCTCCAGTTAAATTACCAGTCCCGAAGGATTTACCACCAACCGCCACTTCCGTGAAACCACCCGCTCCCAAAACAACACCTGTAAAACCACCTGTTCCCAAGATTACACCAGCATTAAGTCCAAAATCCCCATCTCCAAAACTCCCACCACCACAACCACCCAAAGAAGCACCTATTTCACCTCCACCACTGCCATTACCACCAGCTGACTCACCACTATTACCTACTCCAACAGCATCCCCCACACCAGTCGAAGCACTAACAGCGCCAGCAGCAGCCAAAAAAGCACCAGCACCGGCAACACCTAGGTTCTGCAGAATCCCCAATTCCTAAGGTTTAAATCTAACACCGTTTACTCCTAGTTAATTGCTACAAACCTTATCTCATTGACTATAGGTGTACATACCTTGAATTGACTAAATTTCTCTTGGTTATCCGTATAGTAATGAAATTCTGTATTTGTGTAAGTGCATTGTTAGCAAAATGATGTTCTCCAGTGGTGGCAGTGCTAGTGTCAGTGGGTGGATAGAGATTAAACTTAGTGAGAATGATAAGAACGTTGTCTTTAAAAAAGAAAGAATACAACTATGTTAATTAAAATAGAAAATAACTGATAAAGAAATAAGCTGTAGACAAAAGAGGTAGTGCATCATAAAACACTTAGAAAATTAATTATGAAAATATATTCATTACCTTGCTGCCGCTTTTTGGGTTGCCACATCCTTTTCTGATTGCTGAACTGAATGTACTTGTGACCTTTTGCAAAACTCCATCTTAAAATTTAACACTTTATGTAAAAAAAATTAAGTAATTAATCACGTTAATTTTGTTTTTTCCTGTAGTAATTTCATTTCTCTATACTTTCCTTCTTTTTTTCCCAAATCAGGAGAGCCTTTTTGATACCTCTTACCTCAAAACATTTGAGGATCTGATGACTTTCACCTTTCACTTCCTTGACCTTGATTAGGTTATGGATTTCTTATAACAAAAGTATGTAATGTATAGTTTTATTCTTTAGTTCCAACATAATTGTAAATTTTTGGTGGGGTAATGCCAAAGTTATTATTGAAGTGTAAATAGCACACGGCCCTACACTTTTGCATGTCCATTATTGCTAGAATAAAAATGGGAGCCACCACTTATATAATATAAGGTGACTATTTTGTTGGAAGAAAGCATTATGGCCCACTTTATCACTCATTTCAAAACTGGTTTAGAAGAAACACACACCACTCACGACTTTATTCCCCATGTCCAAGAAATTAATTGAAGAAAGTGCACATGGGACATCTAAAGGAAGAGGACGTTGCTTCTTTGGACGGCTGGAAATGGGAGAAAGGGTTCCTCCCTTGGCTGCTCTCTCTCTCTTTCTTTCTCACATGCCAAAAATGAAAGTCCTCCCTTGCTAAGCTTCCCCGTAAACACACCTCCAATAATTGCTTCCAATAATGAAAAAGGTGGGTAACCACCATGTCCCCACCATGTCCCAAAATTACGGGTCTTACATTCATCACCAACATCATCCACACCTGTGAAATCACCGGTTCCCAAGGTCTCATCTCCAACATCATCTACACCTGTGAAATCACCGGTTCCTAAGGTTTCATCTCCAACATCATCTCCTGGGAAATCTCCAGTCCCCAAGGCTATATCCCCAGCATCATCTGCTCCTGTGAAATTACCAGATCCAAAACCTACATCTCCATTATCTGCTCCTGTGAAATCACCAATTCCAAAAGACACTTCTCCAACATCTGCTCCTGCAAAATTACCTAATCCCAAGCCTTTACCATCGTCATCTGCTCCAGTTAAATTACCAGTCCCGAAGGATTTACCACCAACCGCCACTTCCGTGAAACCACCCGCTCCCAAAACAACACCTGTAAAACCACCTGTTCCCAAGATTACACCAGCATTAAGTCCAAAATCCCCATCTCCAAAACTCCCACCACCACAACCACCCAAAGAAGCACCTATTTCACCTCCACCACTGCCATTACCACCAGCTGACTCACCACTATTACCTACTCCAACAGCATCCCCCACACCAGTCGAAGCACTAACAGCGCCAGCAGCAGCCAAAAAAGCACCAGCACCGGCAACACCTAGGTTCTGCAGAATCCCCAATTCCTAAGGTTTAAATCTAACACCGTTTACTCCTAGTTAATTGCTACAAACCTTATCTCATTGACTATAGGTGTACATACCTTGAATTGACTAAATTTCTCTTGGTTATCCGTATAGTAATGAAATTCTGTATTTGTGTAAGTGCATTGTTAGCAAAATGATGTTCTCCAGTGGTGGCAGTGCTAGTGTCAGTGGGTGGATAGAGATTAAACTTAGTGAGAATGATAAGAACGTTGTCTTTAAAAAAGAAAGAATACAACTATGTTAATTAAAATAGAAAATAACTGATAAAGAAATAAGCTGTAGACAAAAGAGGTAGTGCATCATAAAACACTTAGAAAATTAATTATGAAAATATATTCATTACCTTGCTGCCGCTTTTTGGGTTGCCACATCCTTTTCTGATTGCTGAACTGAATGTACTTGTGACCTTTTGCAAAACTCCATCTTAAAATTTAACACTTTATGTAAAAAAAATTAAGTAATTAATCACGTTAATTTTGTTTTTTCCTGTAGTAATTTCATTTCTCTATACTTTCCTTCTTTTTTTCCCAAATCAGGAGAGCCTTTTTGATACCTCTTACCTCAAAACATTTGAGGATCTGATGACTTTCACCTTTCACTTCCTTGACCTTGATTAGGTTATGGATTTCTTATAACAAAAGTATGTAATGTATAGTTTTATTCTTTAGTTCCAACATAATTGTAAATTTTTGGTGGGGTAATGTCAGCTCTTCACTTGAACTTTCCCAATATAGGAATGCTGGGAGAATTACTTTGACCAATATTTTCATCAGTATACAGACATATACTAAGATTCTTTTGTACTAGGTGGGATGATGTTGTTTGTTCTGTTAGATTGTGGTAACTAGTACATTGTAGTTTCATCTGATGTACAAGAGGTCATTTGGGATTTGTTTTCAGTCAACTATCAATGTAGGGTAAATGATCAAAGGAAATCTGTATCACAATTCATTTTAAAACTTGCCCCGTCTGACTTCTGTATATGAAGCAACATTTCATTTTAATTAATGGATGAAGTAGAAAAGGATGTGTATCATAGTTTTATCATTACCTCACATGGTTGAGCACTGTGTTTATGAGCTATATGTTCTTTATCACTCAATACAATTTTGCAGTTCATCCTTGTAATGAGTGTCAGAGTGCGGCTGCAGCGGAAGGGTTAGCGTGGAATAACAAACCAAGAGGGGTTTTTAATAATAACGTGTGCCTTTTAATTTCTACTCAATTAAACTTACTTAGCAATTAATAAAGACAAATAAAGCAAGAGTAAGGTTGAGAGAAATTTGCACAGATGATTTTATCCTGGTTCGGATCTTACCAATCCTACGTCCAGTCGCTTATCTCAAAACAAGATAAACAGTTTCACTAACACAAAACAATTACAAATTACAATCACAAAGATACAATTTGTAAAAGTTTAGAAACCACCTCTCTTGATACCACAAGAGATGAAACTACACCTCCTTTGAGTCTTCACAAAGGATGAACACCTCCTCCGAATACTTCACGAAGGATGATTCTCTTCCGAACACCTCCTTAGACACACCAAGGATGAACCGGCTATTTCCTCTGTCACCGTAGCAGCACTTCACCAGCTCCACAGACAAGAGTTTCACAAGCCGAACAAGAACACACAAGTCTCAAGAATTTCTGAGTATTTGAGCACAAGGGAAGAGTTTCTGTGTCTCTAGTTATTTTTAAGAGGAAATGAGAGTCTATTTATAGACTCATCCAAAGGCTCTTCCATTCACTAAAAGACAAACTTAACGGCTAGTTTGTCCAACGGCCATAAACGGCTAGTTTGTCCAACGGCCATAAACGGCTAGTTTGTCCAACGGCCATAAACGGCTAGTTTGTCCAACGGTCATAAACGGCTAGTTTCTTCAACGACTAGTTTCCCCAACGTCCGTGTTAAGTGCGATACTCTTACCGTTAACCGTCACTATTCACGTGAATAGTGTTACTATTCATGTGAATAGTACTATAGTGTTTTGTTGCAATGATTTACTATAGTAATTTTACAAAACACTTTTCTTTTTCTAATCTAAGTCCTATACATATTTCTAAGAGTATTACAAAAGCTTTCCATCACAATATAAGTCTTCATAACATCTTGAATCTTGATTTCTCTTGACTTGATTTGGACATCATCAAAACTTCATCTTCATCATTTTGCTAACAATGAGGATGTCATCATTTGGTTTAAGGTTTTTGATTTATTAGCACATAACCTTGTCATTGGTACACCAACTCCTTGCAGTGCTTCAGTGTCTCTATTTCTTGGTTAATCTTCATTGAAGCGGTGAGATAGACTTCTTGATGGGCGATTCTGGGCTTCAATCTCTACCCTGTCATTGTGTTATTCTCAGGTTCGTGATTTCAGATCTTAATAATTGATGTTAACACATTCCTTCTTAACCCCAAAACAGCATGCCCTGTAGACTGACTGTTTTAAGGTATCTATTGAATTACATAGTTTTTTATTGGTGGTTGTGATTAGCTAGCAATATAAATATCAATAAATAAATGAAATGGCCAATGACCATTTTCTTGTGAAAAATACTTTTGTTTGAATTATTCCATTTTCATTTGTGTTAGTTGATGAAAATACAATAATTACAAAACACTTTGCCTGATTCGTGGTGTTATCAGTGTTCTTAGCTGTTGGCATATAGTTGTTTTTTTTTAGAAAAAAAAACGTTACTTTAGACTAGAACGAACACGATTTTAGAAATTGCTTTTACCAATCTTTGACTATTATTAAAATTTCATCTTAATAATTTTCATGATAAAAAAAATATTTTATAACATTATATGGTTTTTTTTTTAATCAGTGGGAAAGTAGCAGAAAAATCTAGAGAATTAGAATCTAACGAACATTACTAATGAAGCAAAAGAGTTATAATAACTGCATTTGTTTGAATTTTCATAATATATTAAAAATTTAAAAAGTATGTATAATTATCCTATTAATAGAAAATAATAGTGCATTATTTAATTGGACTATGCGCTCTTAAAACTAATATTGTAATCTTAATTTTAAGTTTTAATTATTAGTTTTAATATTTATATTTTTTAAGTTAAACTAACTTTAGTGATATAGTAATAAGAAATTAACAAATAGTAAAATGTGTTAGCTGTCAAAATATAACAGTCTTTACAAATATTAAAATCAGATAAGGTTATATTTAGAATCAGATAAGGATGGAGTTATAAGGCATCCAAGGGATGGTGAGACATGAAAGACATTTAGTGTAATGCATCCTGAATTTGCAAAGTGTATATAGGCATGCACATATATATAGGCCTGCAAAGTGTATAAAGGCAGGCATATATATATATATATATATATATATATATATATATATATATATATATATATATATATATATATATATATATATATATATATATATATATATATACACAGCCTGTATTTTAATGTCGATACATAAGATGATTTTGACTCAAGTATGTATATTTGTATATTTATAGTTTGTAGCTGTTGTCCTCAAGTTATAAATTGGTTATACATAAGATTGATTTTTTAGAACATGTTTATTCTATTTGATAGAAGATGTTTATTCTATTTGATTAATAGAACATGTTTATTCTATTTGATTGATTTTTTATATATTATTTTCAAAATGTGAGCACATGTAATTGAGTTTATTTTATTAATATTTTTTATATTATTTCAGCAAGCTCGTGATGCAAATGAGCCAGAGTCTCCTTTGGGAACAAGACAATCCATCTAATGGAAGTAATCTTTAGGAAACTTATGATATTGTTTTAGGATAAAACTATACTTAGTTTATTATGAATTGGGATCACATTTCTTTCTTTGTAACTATTTCTGCAATAGGATTACATTGACTTCTAGCCTATCCTTCTGTAACATACAATTGTCTCTCAATTTATTTTTCTAAATTCCTTCCTACTCAGGGGTTTTTGTTCTATGGTATCAATTTTTTATTCAGAGGAATCATATTTGTTTGGTATTTAATAATTTAAAAAAAAATTTACTTAATTTTCAAATTAAAAAAAAGAAGAAAAGAAAAATTGGTGAAAATAGGTAGTTATTATATATTTTAATAATCATTAAATAAAAAAACTAACAAAAATATAGAAAACTTTTGTGATCAAATAGTTGAAAATAAAAGAGGTTAAAACCCCCCACAAAATAATAGTCAGTAATAGAGGAGGTTTTTACCCTCCGCAGAAAAACCTCCGTAAATTGAAAGCGATACCAGAGGTCGCAAAAAACCCCCGCAAATAGTTTGTGGTGACTCAAACTTCGGCGGTTTGAAAAACCCCCGGAATTTATTTTGCGGAGGGTGAAAACCCCCGCAAATCGAAAAAAAAAACTCCTCTAAATAACTTTTTTTTTAGTGAGGAAAAGAACAAATACTTTAAAAATAAAGGTTCAAGAAATTCATGGAATTAAAATTTTACAAAATACTTCTATGACTATATAAGAAAACACCTTTTATTTCAATATCATCTTTTATTATATATATATATATATATATATATATATATATATATATATATATATATATATATATATATATAATTTATAAAAATACATTAATTTATTATAGAGATTGTTAAGAAGTAGATTTTAAACCTAACTCAACCTTAGTAGGTGAAACAATATGTCCCAACAAACAACAAATATTGCTAAGATAGACTCTAACCATAGCTTTGATACCGTGTTAAGATGTGAATTTTAAGTCCAATTCAACCTCACAAAAATGACTTTTAAGGTGAGGTTTACACCCATTAATATACTATAAATTTGTTTTATCTCTAGTCGATGAGTGACTTTAAACACCATCCTCACGTCACATCTTGACCGTGAAACTAGACATTAATGAGTGGTCCGATAACGGCCTACTACATGGATCAATATATCCCAATAAACAACAAATATCGCTAGGATAGACTCTAATTATAGCTCTAATATCATGTTAAGAAGTGAACTTTAAACTCAATTCAATCCCACAAAACTAGTTTGCAAGGTAAAGTTTGCACTCATTTATATACTGTAAAAAAGACAAAATTACTCGATTTTTATTCTCCAAAATTTATCTATTTTATAAGATTGAATCGACTAAAAAAATAAATTAATAATTTTATATAGTATTGCCATGCTTAGTGTGTGACTCGTTAGTTTTTTAGAATGATTCAAAAAAAGAAAGACACCGATTAATAGTATCAATTCATTTAAAAAGAACTAATAACCAACACATCACTTCGGATTATCTAGATCTAAAGAATTAGTAAAAAGAAAAAAGATTGAATAAAAAAATATTATAGCAACTGAAAAATTGTGAAACATAAAATAAAAAAAAGATTATTTAGTTGTAAAGCAATAAAAATATATAGATAAATGAAAAGGTGAAAGAAAGAGATTAAAATCTATCAATGATATAGAATTCGAATATGTAAAGGTCTATGGGTCATCTCAGAAAAGATAGTGTATTAAAGCATAAAAAAAAAATTTTCTCCATGAGACTTTTAACATATATATATATATATATATATATATATATATATATATATATATATATATTATTTAATGCTCTAATAAATTTAATCATTTCGATATCATTTAATGTTATCTTCTATTTACACGTACAGTAAATTTAAAGTAATTATTTTATTGAATTTCTTTATTAAACTTAACTACTTTATCATTACTATTATATATTTTATTATTATTATTCATCTCCATTTTTTTAATCTCTTATTTCATTCTCTTTCACATAATAATAAATATATTTATTAAATTCATTTTTCCACACTACTTTATCGTAAAAAATATTATAGAATTTAAACTTCCTAAAAAAAGTTAAAATTCCTTCTTACAATCTATTATTAAAATTCAATACTTTTAAAAGAAAATTATGTTCTTAAAGCAACAAAAAACATATAATCCATATATTAATTAACAACCAAAAAAATTAAATAGACATAAGAAAAAATATTATTTAGCTTGACAAGCACATAAATCAAGTTTCCAATTTAATAACGATTTTCCAATTTAAATGGTAAACTTCTTGATCAAAACATTATTTACAAAGTTTTTTTTTAAAATAAAAATTGAAGTACCAGAAAATATTATTTCGAAATTTAACTATAGTATTTAGCAATTGAATAAACTGCTTTTGGTTTAACGATATTTGGAAGTTAAAAATTGAGTTTGTGCACTAAAGATTAACGCTTGTCTGAAAATCAAATTTTACCTACTCAAAGTATCTCACAAGAAATTATGATAACTCATTGCATATACTAAGTATCAATGCAATAATCTTCACCGATTTCTTCCTTTTATATGATTTGAATATTAATGAAGTATGCTTATCTCCACATTAATTTCTAATTTCTATGTAGCTCAATATACATTATACAAATCAACTCAATTTCCATCTAGATAATTACTATTCACATAATCATATATATACACTTCATAACATTCTCTTTTTTTTTTCACTTCAAAAAGCAGTTAAAATTGTATAATTAAATATTTATAAAACTTTGGTAAGCGAATTTTCACAAATTTGGAAAACTTTTCCAATGAAATTGAGTTTACTGAACAATCTTTATTATCCAATTTTGGTGAGTAACTCAAAATTTTGTTTGAGTGCAATCTTCTACACTTAGTGAAAAAATGTTCACAAATGCTCACTAAAGTACACAAAATTACTTATGACTACTGGTTTATTCTCATCCAAAATAAAGTACATATACACTGTAACATTTAACTAAGTACATAATATTGCTCTTAACGAGACAACCATATTTGTTTAAAGGTTACAAACAACTCTGAAAGAGATAATTTCAATATAAACTCTTTTTTTACTCTAAACTAGCTTCACACAATAAAGATTCCAAGAAAGATCTCTCTTTTTTAAAGTTGTCTAGTAAAGAAACATTTCATCTAAGCATTTATTTTTTTTATTCTTTCGCAATCAGCATAATTAATTTATGTAAAATGTATATGAAATTAGTCTTTTCTAAATAGAACGACATCTATTATAGACATCCATTTTTTTTAATTATCCTACCAAAATTTAAAAATGTATTGTCATTTTCTTTCATACTTATATATTTAAATTTGGTCATATTTCTCAAAAAATAAAATTATTCAAAATATCTAAACTTACCATCTTTAATTGTGAAATAAAAGAAAACTACACTACAAAATATAAGTGTAAATAAAATGCCATTTAAAAACATAAATTCTAATAAAACTAACTTCTCCGTCATATAAGTTCAAATAAAATTTCAATCAAAAAGCATATATTAAAAATTCAGTTTCTTTATAACATGTGTAAAAATAAACTTAATAAAACAAAAATATAGAAAAAACATTAAATAAAATTACATAACATCCAAACAAGAATCGAGACCATAGCTCTTTAAATTTTTTTTTTTTAAATTTGGCGCACTCTATGGTAGCGGTTGTAGCTTGAGCCGAGACTATATCCCTTCCTACCTAAGTTTTTGCCACAATTGAGACCTAAACTCTGTGTTTTTTTTCAATACATGTTTATTTTTGTGATATTCATTATCACAAAAACAAACTTGCATATAAAAAATTATATTTATAGCACAGAATCAACACAATTATAATATTTACAACACATAATGTTTAAAGCATAACGTAAAAAGTCTAATAAATATAACCAACTTAACTAAGATATGCTAATGTATTTTAAATCCTAATAACTACACACTATTGTATAATCTTATTAGATGTTTTGCAGGTGCTTTCCATAGAAAAGTAAGGGGCTTCTCGAGAATTAGAACAGGAGACTTGAATCTCTACACAAAACACATGATTTTAATCAGTGTATATGAATTTTAAATGATGGAGAAAAACAAAATTCATTAAATCCAAATACTATCGTTTCCCAATCATTTGTAATATGTGCACGAATATTGTGTAATCCAATACATTACATAGTATCCGCACTCATATGACCCACTTTGTCTACTACACTACAATATATCATCATAGTTATAAATAGTTAATGAAAATCGTTACAACAAAACAATTATAAGAAAGTATGGACCAAAATGTCAAACCTTGAGAGCTAACCATGTAAGTTTTTTAGTCTTAGTAGTTGACATCCCGGACAACATCGTATGTGTTGCAAGGGAATTATTACAAAAAATGGCTTTAGCAAACATTTATATAACAAAGAAAGTCCAAACATTGATGTTCTTACCAATCTACTACTTGTTTGAGATTTTGAATGGAGACTTGTGTAATGGGAAAAACCACACAATAATGTTCTCCAATATGAAAACTACAAGTAACTTGCCAATGATGTCTGAAATGGATAATAACTTAATGGTTTAAACCCTCCCTTGGTCCTCAATTTTGTATGGAAATCTCAGTTCGGTCCTCATTTTTTCATCTGTCTCAAATGGGTCATATGTTTTGAAAAAATGAACACATTTTACCCTAACCGTTAAGTGGTGTGAGACGACGTTAAATTAAGACCATGTGGTGCACAGAGAATGTGGTGATGTGTGTTGATGACTTACGTGGAGTGTTTTGATTAAATAAATAGTGCTGATGTGACATTATTTAGTACCCTTTATTCAATTTAAGGAAATCAGAATTAGGGATTCGAAATTGGAATTGGGGATTTCATTTCCTTGTTGCGAGACGAAGCGGAAGACGATCACCAACTGCAATCTTGGACAAGACGAAGAGAATCTAGCCGATAGTTGACGCGAACTAAGGTAAGGTATTTCCTTTCGTCTTTGGTTTTCTGTTTGAACGCATAAATGTCTTTTTGCTTTTACGAACATGTGCGTCTTCGACAATTGGGTTTTTGTTTTGGTCTGTAGCAATTTTTGTAATGATTTGTGGTCCCCGTTTTGCATGTTGAATTGTTACATTGTAGTTTAGACATTGTGGTCCCGAATTCTGTTTATTGAATTGTTTATCAGCTGTAGTGGTTCCCTGTGTGTGAGTGTTTCGTTAGTGGGGATGTTACTTTGTTCCCTGTCCCCTGTTTGTGTCAGTGTGAGTTTTTAGTTAGTGAGTGATTGTTCCCGTAGTTAGTGAGTGAGTGTTTAATATTCCAAAGATTTGTTAACCCCCATAATGTACAGGTTATAAAAGCAACTTGTTCATATGGATGAGGAACGTATTAAGGTGGTGGTCCACCATTGTGGAGATTTTGTCAGTGATGATAATGAGCAGTTAAAATTTGAAGGAGAGAGAGTAGAATGGTCTTGTGATCCAGACCTGTGGAGCTATTTTGGTATAGTAGCCTCATTTAAAGAATTAGGTCATATGGACATCAAAGAATTATAGTACGGTTTAGGAGGTCAGTCTGTGGACCCAGATAGGTTACAATTATTAACTGATGATAGGGGTGCCATGCATATGCTGAACATTGCTAGGTTAAATGATGAAGTTCATCTGTATGTGGTTCATAATATGATGGAACCGAAAATAATAGAAATGATTGATTGGGTTGGTGATGGTTAACTTGGAACAGAAATGGTGGAGATTGAGGGGGATGCCCATGAGGGTGATGGTGAGGTCCATACTGAAGTTGGAACAGAAATGGTGGAGGGTGAGGGGATGCCCATGAGGGTGATGGTGAGGATCATGCTGAAGTTGGAACAAAAATGGTTGAGGGTGATGCCCATGAGGGTGAGGGTGATGGTGAGGACCATACTAATGTTGGAACAAAAATGGTTGAGGGTGAGGGTGATGCCTATGAGGGTGATGGTGAGGATCATACTGATGTCGGAACAAAAATGGTTGAGGGTGAGTGATGAATCAATATTTTATTCACTACACTTAGCTTATTGTGCTAGTATTAGTCGGGGAATTGTGCTTAATTATCCAGTATTTTTCCGTTTTTTTCATAATTGTGTTTAATTTAACCAGTAATTCTTATTTTAAGTAATTTGAATTATTTTAGGTTAATTATTTGTATTAGGAAAATATTGGATAAAATTTAGGGACTAATTTATTTTGTGAAGAAATTAATTAGGTGCACACTTATTTTAAATCAGAAGCACACGGTCACGGCATGGGCAGCTGCACATTGATTCCAACAAAGTCCTTTCAATTATTTTATTTTTTTTTAAGTTGGCTTGTAATAAAGTAAACACACGGCTGGATGGAGCACACTTGAATGGGCTGGTACACTGTAATGGAGAATGAAGGACATTTGATGGACACGTGAAAAAGCTGCACCACTCTTCTCAGTCCACGGTCCAGCAGTAAAGAGCATCCAGCAACTTTGTAGCTCACGGTCAAGCCAAGGGGGGAGAGCTGGACAACAGTGGAAACCCAGCTTGCACACGGTACAACAAAGGAAAGTGCAGCACAACGTCCACCATTTCTTAAGTAGGCTGGAACGTTTTGATTAAATGAGAAGAATGGGTTGTTTTCTTTTATGGTGAGCACGGTTTTATTCCAGCTGAAAGTGGATGCACATGGATGGCTGGAAGAAGCTTCACAAAGACAAACATGGCTGCCACATAAGAGTGAAGACCCCACGGCACAATCACAAAAGGAAGGAAGTTGATTAGTTTTACAATAGCCGCCCATGATATGTTACTATTTGTTTATTAGCAAATGTTTTTATCTTCTTTTGAAAGTGGTGATTTCCACGTCCATGAATATAAGTGGTTGAAGAAGTCAAAAGCAATTGGAGAATGGAAGTGGACGGTAGAGGTGAAGAAAATGACATTATGGAGGGTCCCTCTCATCATTTTGTTACCATGCTTCCAAGTGCAAATAAAAGAGGGCCGTGAGGTTCCAGCAGTAGAGAATAAGTCCAGCAGCAGCTGGACAGTGGAGAGAAGTACTGAAAATTCACGGTGTAGGGGCTGGAACGGTGTAGGAGCTGGAAGAATCACAGGATACAAAGTTGATGCACTCATCTAGTAATTTTAAATTTCCAATTTACTTTTCCTTTTCTTTTGTTGTAATAAACTTATCTACAATTTTAATTCAATGTATTTACTGTTTCTGAAATTTAATTTCTGCTTTACTATTTTTTTTATTTTACTACTGTAATTAAATTCTGCTGTAAATTAAATTTTTGTTGTTATTTTTGTGCAATTAAATTTCTGTTGTTTTTACTATGTTGTTGTTAATCATTTTACTCTGAATACTTCATTGTAAATTTATTTTCTTTATTTTACTGCAGTAATTTTGATTCTGTTTTTACTGTTTTTGAAATTTACTGTTTTCTATTTTTACTATTTTCTATATTTTCATTTTCTGTATTTTGCTGTTACTGTTTTTCTGATTTTGTAATTCTGTAATTGCTGTTTTTACTGTTATTATTTACTGCATGTAATTTCAATTTTTTGTATTTAATGTTTTACTGTTTTCTGTATTTTTTTTTTGTTTTCTATATTTTGTATTTTTCTGTATTTTTGTTTTTACTGTTCCAGATTTATTTTCACTGTTTTATGTTACTGTATTTTCATTTTTAGTGTATCAATTTCGTTTTTACTATTTTTGTTTTGTTTTACTGTTTTAAATTCGTTTTTACCATTTTAGTTTTATTTTTACAGTATGTTTTTACTGATGCTTTTATTTTTGCGTTTAATGTTTTACGTTTTGTTCACGTTTAATGTTCCCGCGTTTATTTTATTTTGATGTCTTTTACCATTGGATTTTTACTGTCGTTAAAATTTATTTTGACGTTTTTAATTCAGTCGTGTATAAATTTCATTGCAACCAAAAACTTTCAAAACACCCCCCCCTTCGTGTTTGATCTGAGACTGAACCAACAAATTGGTCCTTGAGAGACGACCTAGGAGTCACTTCCTAGCTTATACTGCATTATTTATCTGTATCAAATTTGTATGACCGCGACAGTCGTAACAAATTTTGGCGCCGTTGCCGGGGATCAAAGACGGTTTGGTTTTAGATTTTTGTTCTGTTAATATTTGTTCTGTTAATATGTGTATTTTGTGTGTTTTGTGTTTTGTATTTTTGCGGGCGATAACGACACCTTCAACAAATTTTGGCGGCGTTGTCACTTCAGTTCCAGGTTTTTTGTTTTAGATTTTTGCTGTGTTTTTCGATTATGCTGTGTTAATATATATTGTGTATATATGTGTTTAATTGTGCTATGTTCTGTATTTAGTTGTTATTAAAAAAAAAAAAATTGAAAATTAAAAAAAAAAAAATTTAATTAAAAATTTTTACTATTGATGTTCTGTCTTGTGTGTGCTTGTAGCATGTATAAATGTGTTTTGTTTTATCTGATTCGTAATTTTTAGTTTTTAGTTTTTAGTTTTTATTTTTCCATGTCTACCTATTTTAATGTTGTGAATAATGCTTATTCTGCCAATGTCTGTGATTATGATTCTTATTCTGCATATTACTTTGATTTTAAATCTGCTGATTTTTATGATGAGAAAAATATGTTCCATCATCCAATTTCTGAGAGCTCTCTTTGGGAGCCAGTTCCACAATATGAGAGTCAGCAGTATGATTCTCCTATTCAAATAACTCCTCAGCCTTCTATTTCTGAACCTACATTAAAGGAGTTACTAGAGCAGATGACAATGCAGAACATTCAGTTTCAGAAAGGGAACATGCAGTTCAAGCAAGAGAGCATGGAGTTCCAGCAGGAAACTCAAGCTGCCATACAGAATCTGAGTGATCAGATCAGGCAGATGGCCACTCTTGCACCTGAGGAGACTGATGAAAATTTTGGGGACCCGGCAGAAGTAAGCAGTAATCCTGAACCAGGTAGACCACCTTCACCTTCCCACACTCTAGAAATCTTCAAGGAAGAGGAGGTAAGCATACCACAATTTGATTATTATGTTGATTGTGATGATGATCGGTATGCTAATGACTATATTCTTGCTGAGTCTGATTTTAATTTTTCCTCTGTGCATGATGAGAACCGCTTTTTACTATCACATTCGAATGGTTATTCTTCATGCACTGAACATGAATCTAAGTCTATGATTAATATTGCATGCAATTTAGAAATTGATTCATGTTATGAGGATTTATCTAAGGCTCAGTATGATGAATTGGGATGGGGTGTTATACCTCTGCATGAAATTTCTGCACTGCCACATTGCACTAACCATATTGCAGGAGGTACATATAAATTTGATCAGCATGCACCCACGCTCGAAGACAAAGGTGCCAGTACATACAGCAGTTCGAAGATCAAAAGGCACCTACTGAATCTGCTCAGTGACAATATTTGCTGCTTAGATCCGGCGGTGGAGGATATTTCATTGCTTGATCAGATCTGGAGGATGAAGCAGTTCATCCTCAACACTTTCATACTGGATCCCGAGGCTAAAAACATCTCCCTGATTGTCCAATTTTGGCAACTGCCACCATAATCCAGGGGAGTTTTCTTTTTCTTTCTTCCCCGTTTTCCTACTTTTATTGCATTTGTCCTTTATCTGTTTAGTGTTTTAACTGATGATCTTATGCCTTTAACTGATTTGGGACATTGTAGTCTAAGTGTGGTCTGGGGGAGATTCTGCATTTTGTTGTTCTTTTAAGTTTGTTTTTCCTTTTCTTCTTAGTTTTCGAATTGTTATCTTTAAAAATAAAAAATAAAAAAACAAAAAAAAAAAAAAATTTTTTTTTTGATAAAATTTTTTGTTTAAAGTGTGCAAAATCTTTGTTTTCAATTAAAATTTTATTGTTATAAGATATACATATATTTATTTTTCATATTTTTTTTAAAAAAAAAATGTGTTTTGTGTTTTATTTTGCTTCGTGATTTTTAGTGTTTTTACTTAAAATAAAAAAAAAAAAAAAAAAATCAAAAAAAAAATCAAAAATTCAAAAATTGTTTTGCGTATTCCTTTATTTTATTTCGACCCTCAGTATCTTATTATTTTATACCAATAAAAATTTTCACTTCAGATCTTATTTTTCCTTATTTTCCTTCACTGTAAATATAATTTCTTAGTTGTGTGCATACAGATTATTGATTGAAAAATTTGACTAAGAAAGATTTCATTCATCATTGCAAAAAAAAAAAAAATTACAGTAATTGAGAAAAGGAAATTTAACAGATCTGAAAATAAAATTGCAGTAGATATATATAAATAAAAGATGTTCGGGGGGTCGATCTTTAGTGATCGTTAATATTACACACCATAATAAATAAAAATAAAAATAAAAATAAAAACATAAAAAAATATAATTGTTCAGATTACATGCCTTGTCCATATTCTGGCCACACTCGGCCAACAAAAACATAAAATAAAAAATAACATAAAACATTAAAACTGGAAGAATTCTCGAGCTAGTTGTGGTGATCTAAGGGAGAGCTCCGTTGAGGGAGCTCTGGTTCGAAAAGTCACGAGCGGAGGCTTTGGTGGAGGAATTTCTCGTTCATTTCTGTCGTCATCGATGATGATCGGAACGGGAAACAGATTCAGCAGCCTCGGTGCCCTCATTATCACCCAGTTGTTTTCTTTCAAACAAAAAATAAAAAATAAAAAAAAATAAAAAAATAAAAAACATGTGTTAATAATAGAAGAGGAAGTGAAAAAATTTCAATGGAGGTATGATGAGAGTTCTTACCGTACATATACAGCGGCAGTTGTGAAAAGAGAGTGCCTGTGGGGTCTATCTCCGCTTGCCAGCGCCTGACCCGATTGTCATGGTTGTTAAACCAGCAGTGCACGTTGTATTCAGTGGCTTCGCCGAAGGTCCTTAGTCGAGACGCGATCTCGACGACTTGCGCTCGGCTTGGGTGTGTGACCCCATAGTTGTAGATTTTGGTCATCATCGTGATCTGATCATCTGTAGGACGCCATCGTTGACTGGTATATCTCTCTGATTCCATATCACTCATCCTTCCTCTCGTAATATACAAATACATAAATAAAAAATAAATACATATAAAAAAAAACAAGAAAAAAAAAAGCATAACATAAAAAAAAAAAAAAAAAAACATAAAAACATTAGATTCTTAATTTAGTGTTTTCTTTATTTGTTCTTGTTTCCTTTCAGATTTATTTTGTCCAGTCATGCTTTGATGTTTCTGTGTTTGGTCTCAGATCTGTTTCACGGTCCTTGCAAAAGGGGCCTAAACGGATCTACGTCCAGTTGTCCTTGTCCATATTGTTCATGTATATTCAGTTTCTGTGTTTTATTTTTAAGTGGGGTACGTGGCGTTGTTCTACCCGATTGTCTCTGCAATACCTTCAATCGAAGGGAGATTAACGTCTGGTTTCCAGCCGATATACCCCTTAAGTTTTTAGACAGTTGTGTTTTATGTGTTTAAGTGTTTTTTCAGTTTCAAAAATATGAAAAAAAAAATGAAAAGGGAAAGGGAGAGCAAAATAGAGAAAGCACAATAAAGAGCAGAAAACTGAAAATAAAGAAGGATCTGGAAAGCAGGAAAAGGTAAAGCTTAAGAGCAGAAAACTGAAAATAAAGAAGGATCTGGAAAGCAGGAAAAGGTAAAGCTTAAGAGCAGAAAGCTTAAACGGCAGAAAGAAGGAGATCAAAGGTGTAGAGGACTTACCCGGAGTAGTAGGGCTTACAAAAGCTTGACGCAGATCTTAGATGCTCCGAAGGCACACAGGCAGAGGCTCCTCACAGATCTCACTCAGACTCTTCAGAAGGCGAAGGGGCAGAGCTTCCTCGCAGATCCAGACGCTCGAGAGAAGAGAGAAGAGAGCAGAGGAGTAGAGAGAGAATGAGGGATCAGAAATGGCGCTGGACGCGGAGGAGTGCCTCATTTATAGCCAGATGTTTTCCACTGTAGCAACAGTTCCGGTCATTACCACCGAAACTGTTGTCACAGTACCGGTCATCCCCTTTTTCTAAAAATAAAAAAAAATTTATTAGCATCTACTGATGGGTGCTAGGTGTTTTGGGCATCTGCTGATGGATGTCACTGATAACATCTACTGATGGATGTTACTGAAAAATTTCTCCCCATTTCCTTACCTTTTATTGCACTTGTCTATATTATTTGACTGCTCTGAAATTGTTAATCTGATGCTTAGAACACATTGAGGACAATGTGTAGTTTAAGTGTGGTCTATTGGGAGAGATTCTGAATTTTCTTAGTTTTGTGTGCTGAATTTTCTTAGTTTTGTGTGTTAAATTTTTTGTTTTTGAGTGTTAAAATTTTTTCTGTTTTAAGTTGTTTTAGTGTGTCTTGAGTGCAATAAATTTTACATTTTTCTCTTGATTTCTGGATGAGGTCTAAGTTGTAGATTTTTCCTTCACTTACTTAATACTTATAGTTTGTAATCCTTGCTTTTCTCTGCCTGGAAAGATGATTATACGTTTGAGAGGTTGATTTGATTGTGACAAATACCCTGTGTGAGATTTGAGCCACTTAATTTTCTTTCTTGTGTGTGATATGTATCTTGATTGCTTGCACATATGCCTTGGCTTGATTCTTTCTGATATACTTGATTGATATGCATGTTCAGACGTGATAAAGGCATTTTTGTTCTTGAGCCTCTTTAGCCAAATAAGCCTACCTTGTTATTATCCTTTGATAACCCCTTTGAGCCTATACTGTATATATTTCTTTGTGTTGAAGCTCATACACTGATCCTAAGTGAAAAACAAATGATTACCTTAACCTTAGGAAAGTCTGGAGCTATAGAAGTATTTTGTGAATAAGTGTGGTCTCCTTGGGAATTCTGATGAATTGGCTAGTTGGTTCCTCATCATGTTTTGAAAATATAAATTATATCCTGTTGTGTGATAAAGAGAGAAAAGAAAAGAGACAGGATAAAAAAAAAAAAAAATTTGATGAGAAAAAGAGAAAATTGAAAAATAATCCTGTGAATAATGGAGTCCAGAAGAGGATTGAATTAGAGGTTTGGGTGAGATTTCACTGTGTTTACTCTTGTTCCCCATTTGTCCTCTATTTCTTCTGAGCTGTAACTACTTATCCATATTTATCCTCCCCTGTCCTTGGCCCCATTACAACCATGTAAAGACCTTTTGATCTGAATATGCATATGTTTTAAGTATTGATAATTAGAAACTTGCCAAGTCTACTTGTGTTTGCTTTCTTGAGTGCATTGAGTAACATTTATTTATCCTAGACACTTGAGAGAAACACTGTAGTGCATCTGTGAGGTTTTGTTACTTTTAAATCACCTCTTGAGCAGATTAATTATTTTGCCACGTATTGAATTGCTTAGATGATATTTGTAAGTATCTGCTTTATTTGATTTGTGTTGGATATTTTCTACTTCTTTTCTCTGTCCAGACTTTTTGAGAATTGTGTAAATTCGGTTTGTTTCCTTGTGAGTCTTTCTTTTCTACGTGCTGAGTGTGTGTCACCTTCCTAGAAGTCCTTTGAACTATTCCCTGATTTGCGTCTTAATTTTGCCCAGGAGTGCAAAAGTCTAAGTGTGGTCTATTATGATGAATCAATATTTTATTCACTACACTTAGCTTATTGTGCTAGTATTAGTCGGGGAATTGTGCTTAATTATCCAGTATTTTTCCGTTTTTTTCATAATTGTGTTTAATTTAACCAGTAATTCTTATTTTAAGTAATTTGAATTATTTTAGGTTAATTATTTGTATTAGGAAAATATTGGATAAAATTTAGGGACTAATTTATTTTGTGAAGAAATTAATTAGGTGCACACTTATTTTAAATCAGAAGCACACGGTCAGGGCATGGGCAGCTGCACATTGATTCCAACAAAGTCCTTTCAATTATTTTATTTTTTTTTAAGTTGGCTTGTAATAAAGTAAACACACGGCTGGATGGAGCACACTTGAATGGGCTGGTACACTGTAATGGAGAATGAAGGACATTTGATGGACACGTGAAAAAGCTGCACCACTCTTCTCAGTCCACGGTCCAGCAGTAAAGAGCATCCAGCAACTTTGTAGCTCACGGTCAAGCCAAGGGGGGAGAGCTGGACAACAGTGGAAACCCAGCTTGCACACGGTACAACAAAGGAAAGTGCAGCACAACGTCCACCATTTCTTAAGTAGGCTGGAACGTTTTGATTAAATGAGAAGAATGGGTTGTTTTCTTTTATGGTGAGCACGGTTTTATTCCAGCTGAAAGTGGATGCACATGGATGGCTGGAAGAAGCTTCACAAAGACAAACATGGCTGCCACATAAGAGTGAAGACCCCACGGCACAATCACAAAAGGAAGGAAGTTGATTAGTTTTACAATAGCCGCCCATGATATGTTACTATTTGTTTATTAGCAAATGTTTTTATCTTCTTTTGAAAGTGGTGATTTCCACGTCCATGAATATAAGTGGTTGAAGAAGTCAAAAGCAATTGGAGAATGGAAGTGGACGGTAGAGGTGAAGAAAATGACATTATGGAGGGTCCCTCTCATCATTTTGTTACCATGCTTCCAAGTGCAAATAAAAGAGGGCCGTGAGGTTCCAGCAGTAGAGAATAAGTCCAGCAGCAGCTGGACAATGGAGAGAAGTACTGAAAATTCACGGTGTAGGGGCTGGAACGGTGTAGGAGCTGGAAGAATCACAGGATACAAAGTTGATGCACTCATCTAGTAATTTTAAATTTCCAATTTACTTTTCCTTTTCTTTTGTTGTAATAAACTTATCTACAATTTTAATTCAATGTATTTACTGTTTCTGAAATTTAATTTCTGCTTTACTATTTTTTTTATTTTACTACTGTAATTAAATTCTGCTGTAAATTAAATTTTTGTTGTTATTTTTGTGCAATTAAATTTCTGTTGTTTTTACTATGTTGTTGTTAATCATTTTACTCTGAATACTTCATTGTAAATTTATTTTCTTTATTTTACTGCAGTAATTTTGATTCTGTTTTTACTGTTTTTGAAATTTACTGTTTTCTATTTTTACTATTTTCTATATTTTCATTTTCTGTATTTTGCTGTTACTGTTTTTCTGATTTTGTAATTCTGTAATTGCTGTTTTTACTGTTATTATTTACTGCATGTAATTTCAATTTTTTGTATTTAATGTTTTACTGTTTTCTGTATTTTTTTTTGTTTTCTATATTTTGTATTTTTCTGTATTTTTGTTTTTACTGTTCCAGATTTATTTTCACTGTTTTATGTTACTGTATTTTCATTTTTACTGTATCAATTTCGTTTTTACTATTTTTGTTTTGTTTTACTGTTTTAAATTCGTTTTTACCATTTTAGTTTTATTTTTACAATATGTTTTTACTGATGCTTTTATTTTTGCGTTTAATGTTTTACGTTTTGTTCACGTTTAATGTTCCCGCGTTTATTTTATTTTGATGTCTTTTACCATTGGATTTTTACTGTCGTTAAAATTTATTTTGACGTTTTTAATTCAGTCGTGTATAAATTTCATTGCAACCAAAAACTTTCAAAACACCCCCCCCTTCGTGTTTGATCTGAGACTGAACCAACAAATTGGTCCTTGAGAGACGACCTAGGAGTCACTTCCTAGCTTATACTGCATTATTTATCTGTATCAAATTTGTATGACCGCGACAGTCGTAACAGTGAGGGTGAGGGTGATGCCTATGAGGGTGATGGTGAGGATCATACTGATGTTGGAACAAAAATGGTTGAGGGTGATGGTCAGGATGTTGAGATCCAAGAGGTTGAGGATGGTGAGGTCCATCATGTAGAGGAAGTTGAGGTACATGATGTACATGATTTTGAGCTAGAGGATTTATGAGAGGGTGATGATGTAGAGGATAGTGAGGGTGATGATGTACATGAGGCAGAGACTGAGGACAAAGATGTAGGTGTGAGTGAAGAAAGTCTAATTGATGTTAGCGTGCATTGTGACATTGGGACTTCTAAAGGAAATGTGAGAGAAGAAGCTTACAGTGCATTACTTGAGTCTTCGCGATCAACAGATAATGATTGTATTGATGATGTTCGTGGGTTGTCTGACAATGAGTGGCTATCAGAGGAGTTGATTAGTGGATCAGATAGTGAGGACAATGATTGGTCCACTAAGATAAGGTTTCCCACTTTTAGTATGCCTAAAACTTTGGAGGGTTATAAATGGGAAGTAGGAACCTATTTTGCTGAGAAAAATGAATTCACAGAGGCCATAAGGACTTATGCACTAAGTAATGAGAGAAGTTTAAAATTTATTAAGAATGACAAGAAAATGATTTTTGTGTAGTGCTTGGGTGGAAGAGGAAATTGTAAATGGTATGCTTATTGTGCCTTTAAAACTGATGTCAATGCATGACAACTAAGAAAAGTGTTTGATGTTCACAACTGTAGTAGAGATTTCAATGTAAAGTTGATGACTTCAAAGTGGTTGATGTTAGCAAATGATGAAGATGAAGTTTTGATGATGTCCAAATCAAGTCAAGAGAAATCAAGATTCAAGATGTTATGAAGACTTATATTGTGATGGAAAGCTTTTGTAATACTCTTAGAAATATGTATAGGACTTAGATTAGAAAAAGAAAAGTGTTTTGTAAAATTACTATAGTAAATCATTGCAACAAAACACTATAGTACTATTCACATGAATAGTAACACTATTCACGTGAATAGTGACGGTTAACGGTAAGAGTATCGCACTTAACACGGACGTTGGAGAAACTAGTCGTTGAAGAAACTAGCCGTTTATGACCGTTGGACAAACTAGCCGTTTATGGCCGTTGGACAAACTAGCCGTATATGGCCGTTGGACAAACTAGCCGTTTATGGCCGTTGGAGAAACTAGCCGTTAAGTTTGTCTTTTAGTGAATGGAAGAGCCTTTGGATGAGTCTATAAATAGACTCTCAATTCCTCTCAAGGAATCCAGAGACACAGAAACTCTTCCCTTGTGCTCAAATACTCAGAATTCTTTGAGACTTGTGTGTTCTTGTTCGGCTTGTGAAACTCTTGTCTGTGGAGCTGGTGAAGTGCTGCTACGGTGACAGAGGAAATAGCCGGTTCATCCTTGGTGTGTCTGAGGAGGTGTTCGGAAGAGGTTCATCCTTCGTGAAGTATTCGAAGGAGGTGTTCATCCTTCGTGAAGTATTCGGAGGAGGTGTTCATCCTTTGTGAAGACTCAAAGGAGGTGTAGTTTCATCTCTTGTGGTATCAAGAGAGGTGTTTTCTAAACTCTTACAAATTGTATCTTTGTGATTGTAGTTTGTAATTGTTTTGTGTTAGTGAAACTGTTTATCTTGTTTTGAGATAAGCGACTGGACGTAGGATTGGTAAGATCCGAACCAGGATAAAATCATCTGTGCAAATTTCTCTCAGTCTTACTCTTGCTTTATTTGTCTTTATTAATTGCTAAGTAAGTTTAATTGAGTAGAAATTAAAAGGCACACGTTAGTATTAAAAACCCCTCTTGGTTTGTTATTCCGCGCTAACCCTTCCGCTGCAGCCGCTCTGACAATTGGTATCAGAGCTTGCTTTGATAGTCATTCAAATGGCAGGATCACATCAAACCTTTGTAGAGGGTGCTTCTATCAATAGACCACCACTATTCACAGGTGAAAATTACGCATTCTGGAAGGTCAGAATGCAAATTTTTATGGAATCTATTGATATAGATATTTGGGATGCTGTTGCATTTGGTCCTTTTGTTCCAACTAACAATATGCAGGAACCAAAGTCCCGTGACCAATGGACCATTGAAGAAAAGAGAAGATCTCAGAATGATGTAAAAGCCCGGAATATCATTACATCAGCGTTGACTGTTGATGAGTTCTACAGGGTCTCTGTCTGCAAAAACGCTAAAGAAATGTGGGAAACTTTAAGAGTAACTCATGAAGGCGGAGATGAAATCAGGTGTGCTAAAACGAATACTTTAATCATGGAAGAGAATAGTTTAAGCTCTTCATCAAGCACAACATCAAGTATGGGTGATTCTGATGAGCAAGCATACATCTGTTTAGTAGTGAACGACGACACTGGAAGCCAAGTAAGTACCTCTAGCGATTCTGATGATTCTGATCATATTGATGAAGATGAATTACATGAAATTTATAGAGAATTATTGATAGAATCAGAAAAACTAGATCTTGCTCATAAGAAATTGAAAAAGGATTTTAAAGAATTACAAAAGAAATATGAAAAATCCTTAGAAGAAATAGAAACTTTAAATAGTAAAATTTCAAATGTAGAAAATGATACAAATATATCTGCTGAGTGTAAATTTTGCGATGAACATAAATTGAAAGTTGATAACGTTGAAAAATCAATAGCAGATGAAAATAAAGAATTAAAATCAAATTTTAAAAATATTTTTGAAGAAAATAAAATTTTGAAAAATAAAATTTTATTTTATGAAAAAGGTAAATATACTAGTAGTTATGAATGTACATCTTATGTTAATTATAAAAAACTACTAGATGAAACAACCTTAGGAGAATGTAGTAAAATTAATGAAAATAAGGTTGTTAAAAATAAGTATGTTCCTAAAATTAAAAATAAACATAATTATAGAACCCGTAGAACTTGGGTAGAAAAAGGAACAACTTATAGGAACACAAATGTTGTATCATGCTTTTATTGTATGAAAAAGGGTCATACATCTAACAAATGTAAAATTAAGCATTATGGTGTTCCAAGTGGTAGATATATTTGGGTTGTAAAATGATTTCAAATTTTCAAACTAACCCAAAGGACCCATACAAAATAGTTGGGTACCTATTGTTTAAAATTTAGAATTTCTTTAAAACAATATTTAAGAAATTGTGTTTTAAAATTGTTTTTGTTCTAAAATATTTAATGTTTATTCTAAGGTAGATGGAACTATTTTATATACAAAGCATATATAGTTTTCAAACAGAAAATATTTGAAATAGAAGAATGTGTGCATGTTGTCTTTGATGAAATTGTAGACCTTGAGGCAAAACCTCTTGAGTCATTTGAATTACATGCAGGCAATGATGAAGAAGACAACAAATGAAGTGAAGAATGATGACAATCCTCAAGATGAAGATCTAAACAAAATGTGGAAACAACCTAGAGGATTATCATTACGAAGTTGGAGGATATCTAAACGGGTACTTTATGTTTCTATGTTTTTATTAGTGTGTGCCCTTTATATTTCCTTGTATGCTTGCCTCTTTAAATTCAATAAAATGTATGTTGTTTTTCCTTAATATTTCTATGCATCTATGCTTTTATTAAAGGGGAGTATATTTTCTAATAAATTTAGGGGGAGAAATTGAACATCACTTTTTAATAATGATCAAAAAGGGGGAGAAATATTTAAAGCCGTAAACTTATTTCTAAGTTCACTAACAATTGTTTCTTCCTTAAGTTGTGTTTTAAATACAGATTATTACCAAAAGCTTTAAATCAAGGAGTTTTTGATCATCATCAAAAAGGGGGAGATTGTTAGCAAATGATGAAGATGAAGTTTTGATGATGTCCAAATCAAGTCAAGAGAAATCAAGATTCAAGATGTTATGAAGACTTATATTGTGATGGAAAGCTTTTGTAATACTCTTAGAAATATGTATAGGACTTAGATTAGAAAAAGAAAAGTGTTTTGTAAAATTACTATAGTAAATCATTGCAACAAAACACTATAGTACTATTCACATGAATAGTAACACTATTCACGTGAATAGTGACGGTTAACGGTAAGAGTATCGCACTTAACACGGACGTTGGAGAAACTAGTCGTTGAAGAAACTAGCCGTTTATGACCGTTGGACAAACTAGCCGTTTATGGCCGTTGGACAAACTAGCCGTTTATGGCCGTTGGACAAACTAGCCGTTTATGGCCGTTGGAGAAACTAGCCGTTAAGTTTGTCTTTTAGTGAATGGAAGAGCCTTTGGATGAGTCTATAAATAGACTCTCAATTCCTCTCAAGGAATCCAGAGACACAGAAACTCTTCCCTTGTGCTCAAATACTCAGAATTCTTTGAGACTTGTGTGTTCTTGTTCGGCTTGTGAAACTCTTGTCTGTGGAGCTGGTGAAGTGCTGCTACGGTGACAGAGGAAATAGCCGGTTCATCCTTGGTGTGTCTGAGGAGGTGTTCGGAAGAGGTTCATCCTTCGTGAAGTATTCGAAGGAGGTGTTCATCCTTCGTGAAGTATTCGGAGGAGGTGTTCATCCTTTGTGAAGACTCAAAGGAGGTGTAGTTTCATCTCTTGTGGTATCAAGAGAGGTGTTTTCTAAACTCTTACAAATTGTATCTTTGTGATTGTAGTTTGTAATTGTTTTGTGTTAGTGAAACTGTTTATCTTGTTTTGAGATAAGCGACTGGACGTAGGATTGGTAAGATCCGAACCAGGATAAAATCATCTGTGCAAATTTCTCTCAACCTTACTCTATTTAATTGTTATTATTAATTGCTAAGTAAGTTTAATTGAGTAGAAATTAAAAGGCACACGTTAGTATTAAAAACCCCTCTTAGTTTGTTGTTTCCACGCTAACCCATCCGCTGCAGCCGCTTCTGACAGTTGAGTCAAAGGATGGAGAAAACTGTGAGAGAAAACCCTACAATGAAGGTCATGGACATTAGGGACAAAGTCACTGGGAAATGAAATGTAGGAATATCAAGAAATATGGGCTTTTAGGGCAAGAGCCATGACAAAAGATAAGGTTGAAGGGTCATTCATGATTATGGTCATGAGCTGTTGAAAACAAATCCAGGTACAACAGTACAAATTAAAGTTGATAATAGTAATGGTGAAGTCATATTCCAAAGATTTTATGCATGCTTGAAGGCATGCAAGGATAGCTTCATTTGTTGTAGACCTATTATTGGGTTGGATGGATGCTTTTTGAAAGGTAAGTATGGAGGGGAGTTACAAACAACAGTGGAAAGAGATGGAAATGACCAAATGTTGGTCATAGCATATGCTGTTGTTGAGGTAGAAAACAAAGACTCCTGAACTTAGTTCTTGGAGCACCTTATTGAGGACCTTGGTGGAGCAGTTGTATGTGCAGGATGCACATTTATTTCAGACGAACAGAAGGTCAGTCAATGTTCAATATCTTGTACATATAACTGAATATCTTCATTAAACAAATGTTAATTAAAATATCTTGAATATGTCAGGGTCTTTTGCCAGCTATCCAAGATCTTCTGCTTGGTGTAGAACAAAGATTTTGTGTTAGGCATTTATATTCAAACTTCAGAAAAAAAATTCCTGGAAAAAACCTTAAATGTCTCATGTGGAGGGCAGCAACAGCCACACATCCACAACAATGGGAGGCTAAAATGAGGAATATTAAAGACATCAATTTAGACACATTTAAATATTTGCTTGCCATTCCACCTAGGTATGTGAAGTCTTATAATTATTAAGTCTTATAATTATTTAAATATTTGCTTGCCATCATACATACTTGACTAGTTATATTCACTTATCCCAGGTTTTGGTCAAGATCTAGATTCACCTCTAGATTACAATGTGACACTCTTGTGAACAACATGTGTGAGGGCTTTAATAGTGTGCTAGTTGATAGTAGGTCTAAGGCTATTATTAGCATGTTAGAAGACATTAAGGTTTACATAATGAAGAGATGGGCTGCCAACAGGACAAAAATGACATCATATCAATGTTCAATCTACCCCAAGGTTTTTAACAGATTTCAGAAGGAGTCCTGGTTAACTAGATATTGGTTACCAAGGTAACTTTTATGATGTGTGTTTCCATTCATGTTAAGTTTGTTTCCATTTATATTGATCCATCTAATTGTGTTGTGAATTGTGTATTAAATACAGGTGGTCAAGAGAAAAATTATTTGAAGTGAAACATGTTTCACAATTGGGTCAGCAATTTGTTGTGAATGTTGACAACATGGACTGCACATGTATAAAATGGGCAACTACTAGGATTCCTTGTACTCATGTCATCACTGCAATGAAATTTTTGAAAATAAATGCAGAAGAATACATTGGGGACTGGTTTAGAAGTCTACCTATGAAGAGACTTACAACACAATAACTAACCCTACCAATGGTCAACATGTTTGGGATGTTACACCCTATTCAAATATATTACCACCAAAGAAGGGGACAATGCCAGGAAGGCCTACGAAGAAACGAAGATGGAGGATTGGGAGTTGAAGAAGAATAACAGTGAATTAAGAAAGGGTAGGTAGAGGAAAAAATGTGTCATCTGCAAAGAACTTGGACACAACAAAAAAGGTTGTCCACAAAGACTTCCAACAGTAGAGGTTCCTACTGCCTAATCTATAGAAGTCACCCAACCTCCACCAACATATGTTCCAATAACTCAAGAGTCTACTATGCTTGGTACTGACCAATGTCCTGAACAACCACAACCCAGCCAACCTTCAATAATAGATGTTCTTGTTACTCACGAAACAACTATGCCTTTATGTGATGAATGATCTAATGTATTGAACTTATTTATATTTTGTAGCAAATGGTTGCTCTATTATTTTGAACACACTCTGTTATGATGTATTTTGGATATGTTATGATGTATTTTGGATATGTAAGACAATGTTCTTATCATTTTTGAACAGGTTCTGTTATGATGTAAGACAATGTTTATGGTTATGAGAAAGTGATTATTGTCCAATTTCGTTATCACTTATCTTCTTTACACCTTATTGCTTTATGATGTTTCTGATTATTCCACTTAGTTATGATTTTGCTTTATGATTATTCCACTTAAAGTAACAATATAATTAAAACAAATTAAATCACACACATTATCACTGTAATAACTCACCTTCATTAATAAAACACACGTTACATATAAGCCAAGTTTCAACTCTGATCACAGATGACACAACATCAACCAAGTTTCACCAACATTGCTAATACAGTTACATTCAAAACAAATATTGTTAGCAAAATGATGAAGATGAAGTTTTGATGATGTCCAAATCAAGTCAAGAGAAATCAAGATTCAAGATGTTATGAAGACTTATATTGTGATGGAAAGCTTTTGTAATACTCTTAGAAATATGTATAGGACTTAGATTAGAAAAAGAAAAGTGTTTTGTAAAATTACTATAGTAAATCATTGCAACAAAACACTATAGTACTATTCACATGAATAGTAACACTATTCACGTGAATAGTGACAGTTAACGGTAAGAGTATCGCACTTAACACGGACGTTGGAGAAACTAGTCGTTGAAGAAACTAGCCGTTTATGACCGTTGGACAAACTAGCCGTTTATGGCCGTTGGACAAACTAGCCGTTTATGGTCGTTGGAGAAACTAGCCGTTAAGTTTGTCTTTTAGTGAATGGAAGAGTCTTTGGATGAGTCTATAAATAGACTCTCATTTTCTCTCAAGAGAAATATCCAGAGACACAGAAACTCTTCCCTTGTGCTCAAATACTCAGAATTCTTTGAGACTTGTGTGTTCTTGTTCGGCTTGTGAAACTCTTGTCTGTGGAGCTGGTGAAGTGCTGCTACGGTGACAGAGGAAATAGCCGGTTCATCCTTGGTGTGTCTGAGGAGGTGTTCGGAAGAGGTTCATCCTTCGTGAAGTATTCGAAGGAGGTGTTCATCCTTCGTGAAGTATTCGGAGGAGGTGTTCATCCTTTGTGAAGACTCAAAGGAGGTGTAGTTTCATCTCTTGTGGTATCAAGAGAGGTGTTTTCTAAACTCTTACAAATTGTATCTTTGTGATTGTAGTTTGTAATTGTTTTGTGTTAGTGAAACTGTTTATCTTGTTTTGAGATAAGCGACTGGACGTAGGATTGGTAAGATCCGAACCAGGATAAAATCATCTGTGCAAATTTCTCTCAACCTTACTCTATTTAATTGTTATTATTAATTGCTAAGTAAGTTTAATTGAGTAGAAATTAAAAGGCACACGTTAGTATTAAAAACCCCTCTTAGTTTGTTGTTTCCACGCTAACCCATCCGCTGCAGCCGCTTCTGATAATTGGTATCAGAGCTTGCTTTGATAGTCATTCAAATGGCAGGATCACATCAAACCTTTGCAGAGGGTGCTTCTATCAATAGACCACCACTATTCACAGGTGAAAATTACGCATTTTGGAAGGTCAGAATGCAAATTTTTATGGAATCTATTGATATAAATATTTGGGATGTTGTTGCATTTGGTCCTTTTGTTCCAACTAACAATATGCAGGAACCAAAGCCCCGTGACCAATGGACTGCTCAAGATAAGAAAAAATTTGGTAATGATGTAAAAGCTCGTAATATTATTTCATCTGCTTTAACTGTTGATGAGTTTTACAGGATTTCTGTTTGTAAAACCGCTAAAGAAATGTGGGAGACTTTAAGAGTAACTCATGAAGGCGGAGATGAAATCGGGTGTGCTAAAACGAATAATTTAATCA
Organism: Vigna nakashimae; assembly: GCA_034642375.1. Classification (NCBI taxonomy): domain Eukaryota; kingdom Viridiplantae; phylum Streptophyta; class Magnoliopsida; order Fabales; family Fabaceae; genus Vigna; species Vigna nakashimae. Next base: position 34,540,286 of record CM067758.1, read on the forward strand.
TGGAAGAGAATAATTCAAGCTCTTCATCAAGCACAACATCAAGTATGGGTGATTCTGATGAGCAAGCATACATCTGTTTAGTAGTGAACGACGACACTGGAAGCCAAGTAAGTACATCTAGCTATTCTGATAATTCTAGTCAAATTAGCGAAAATGAATTGCATGAAATTTATGCTGCTTTAATAGTAGAATCTGAAAAATTAGATAAAGCCCATCAGAAATTGAAAAAGGATTTCAAAAATTTAAAATTAAATTTTGAAAATATTTCTGAAGAAAATAAAAATTTGAAATCAGACTTTGAAAATATTCTTGAAGAAAATAAGAATTTAAAATTAAATTTTGAAAATATTTTTGAAGAAAATAAAGATTTGAAAAATAAAGTTTTATTTTTTGAAAAGGGTAAATTTACTAGTAGTGATGAATGTGCTTCTTGTGAAAATTTTAAGAAACTACTAGAACAAACAACCTCAGGAGAATGTAGTAAAACTAATGAAAATAAGGTTGTTAAAAATAAGTATGTTCCTAGAATTAAAAATAAAAATAATCATAGAACCCGTAGAACTTGGGTAGAAAAAGGAACAACTTATAGGAACACAAATGTTGTATCATGCTTTTATTGTATGAAAAAGGGTCATACTTCAAATAAATGTAAAATTAAGCATTATGGTGTTCCAAGTGGTAGATATGTTTGGGTTATAAAATGATTTCTTTTTTCTAAATCTAACCCAAAGGACCCAAACAAAATTGTTGGGTACCAATTTTTTTTCTTTAAAACAAAATTTAAGAAAATTTTTATTCCAAGACCGATAAAACTATTTTTTTTGGATATCGTCTAATATATAAAGCATATATAGTTTTAAATCGGAAAAATTTTTATGTGTGCATGTTGTCTTTGATGAAATTGTAGACCTTGAGGCAAAACCTCTTGAGTCAGTTGAATTACATGCAGGAAATGATGAAGATTTGTAGAAGACAACAAATGAAGCAAAGAATGATGACAATCCTCAAGATAAAGATCTAAACAATGTTTTATAAGATCTTTCTCCTAAAAATATTTGCTTTAAATATCCTATTGTGCATGTTTGAATGAATCTTTAAATTTGAAATATTTTTAGCTCATATGCATACATGCTTTTATTAAGGGGGAGTATTATCTTAGGGGGAGAACATCAACACAACTTTTTAATTATGATCAAAAAGGGGGAGAAAATGTTTAAAGCTTATTTGCCTATTTGTACTATTTGTGCTTATTCACTAATGCACTCTTTCTTCCATAAGTTGTGTTTTAAATACAGATTATTACCAAAAGCTTTAAATCAAGGAGTTTTTGATCATCATCAAAAAGGGGGAGATTGTTAGCAAAATGATGAAGATGAAGTTTTGATGATGTCCAAATCAAGTCAAGAGAAATCAAGATTCAAGATGTTATGAAGACTTATATTGTGATGGAAAGCTTTTGTAATACTCTTAGAAATATGTATAGGACTTAGATTAGAAAAAGAAAAGTGTTTTGTAAAATTACTATAGTAAATCATTGCAACAAAACACTATAGTACTATTCACATGAATAGTAACACTATTCACGTGAATAGTGACAGTTAACGGTAAGAGTATCGCACTTAACACGGACGTTGGAGAAACTAGTCGTTGAAGAAACTAGCCGTTTATGACCGTTGGACAAACTAGCCGTTTATGGCCGTTGGACAAACTAGTCGTTTATGGCCGTTGGACAAACTAGCCGTTTATGGTCGTTGGAGAAACTAGCCGTTAAGTTTGTCTTTTAGTGAATGGAAGAGTCTTTGGATGAGTCTATAAATAGACTCTCATTTTCTCTCAAGAGAAATATCCAGAGACACAGAAACTCTTCCCTTGTGCTCAAATACTCAGAATTCTTTGAGACTTGTGTGTTCTTGTTCGGCTTGTGAAACTCTTGTCTGTGGAGCTGGTGAAGTGCTGCTACGGTGACAGAGGAAATAGCCGGTTCATCCTTGGTGTGTCTGAGGAGGTGTTCGGAAGAGGTTCATCCTTCGTGAAGTATTCGAAGGAGGTGTTCATCCTTCGTGAAGTATTCGGAGGAGGTGTTCATCCTTTGTGAAGACTCAAAGGAGGTGTAGTTTCATCTCTTGTGGTATCAAGAGAGGTGTTTTCTAAACTCTTACAAATTGTATCTTTGTGATTGTAGTTTGTAATTGTTTTGTGTTAGTGAAACTGTTTATCTTGTTTTGAGATAAGCGACTGGACGTAGGATTGGTAAGATCCGAACCAGGATAAAATCATCTGTGCAAATTTCTCTCAACCTTACTCTATTTAATTGTTATTATTAATTGCTAAGTAAGTTTAATTGAGTAGAAATTAAAAGGCACACGTTAGTATTAAAAACCCCTCTTAGTTTGTTGTTTCCACGCTAACCCATCCGCTGCAGCCGCTTCTGACAAATATGACAAAGATCATCCCCACTAACAATTTCAACCACTTATCCAACTTAACTAAACTTTTCTCTATAAAACCCAGTCTGATCTTTACACCATATCTTTCTTCCATCTACAGCAGACTGTCTTTCATGCTCATCACACCCACTTCTTCATTTCTTACACTACCAGTCGTTTCATCTACATTCAGCCCATTTCCTTCATTTCCTTCTTCAAGGCACCACTCAAAGAAGTTGCAACCAACCAATTCTCCACTCCCACCCTGTTCAACAAGAACACACACTCCTTCGTCAAAACACAAATAAATAGACATTACATTTATGGTTTTATCAAATTGACCTTGAAGTTAGGGCAACCCCATAATTTTTTCCCCTTGTTTTTAGGGGTTCTCACAGTACGAAACAGTGCATTGTGACCGCAGAAGCATGTTGGTTTTGCACCCAACCTCCTAACACTGCCACTACTGTGTTTCATGGCCGAACCCAAACATTTGCAAGATGAAGATGAACGAGACATCCTTACCACCACCTCAACACCACAGTGCTTGCCCAAGACGTAAGATAGCAAGTGTGCTTCGCGAAGATGAAAGATGAAAGACGAAAGACGAACCTCCTCTTCTTCCTCAAGACGAAAATATACTTTGGATGAGAGGGGATGCCCTTAAATGTTAGGGCTTGGTAGGCCACCTGGATAAAACATACGACACATTCAATTTTAGTGCACAATGCCACGTCGATAAAAGAAAAAATACAGCTCATATCAATTTAATGTCGTCTTAGACCAGTTAACGATTAGGGTAAAATGTGTTCATTTTTATAAATAATATGACCCAATTGAAACAGATGAAAAAACGAGGACCGAACTGAGATTTCTATACAAAATAGAGGACCAAGGGAGAGTTTAAACCTAACTTAATTGTTATATATTAAAATCACAGATTGAACTTTGAAGTTAACAAACTTTACTTACCGAGATATATAAGGGACAAAATATATCTCATTCCCCCTTCCAAAGCAACTGATGACGTATGTTTGGATGTCATTAAATTTATTTGCTTCGTGAGTGACCAGGGGATTGGCAACACCCAATGTTGTCCGGGTAAATTAAATCCATCAAAAAAATTAAAAAATTAAAAATAAAAAAATAAAAAAAATACTATTTATTTTACTATTTTCATCCCAAATTAAATTTTAAACCCTTAGCCTAATGTCCCAAAATAATTCAACATTTTTTTACTTCTTCACCCCCTATTTTTCTTATTACACCTCACTCTCCACATCACCTACCTTTTTCATTGACTATTACATTTTTAATATATTCTTTTTTCTTCATAGTTTTTATAATTTTTCCACTTACCTTTTTTATTATATTTTATTTCACTTACTTTCTCCACCCACTTTTTATATTATTTCTTTTACATATTTTCCACATTAACTTTTACTATTCAGTATATTTTATTTCAGCTACTTTCATCACCGACTTTTTATATTATTTCTTTCACTTATTTTCCACATTAACTTTTACTATTCACTATATTTTATTTCATCTACTTTCTCCACCCACTTTTTATATTATTTTTTTCACTTATTTTCCACATTAACTTTTACTGTTCACTATATTTTATTTCACCTAATTTCTCCACACACTTTTTATATTATTTCTTTCACTTAATTTCCACATTAACTTTTACTATTCACTATATTTTATTTCACCTACTTTTCCACCAACTTTTTATATTATTTTTTTCACTTAATTTCCACATTAACTTTTACTATTTACTATATTTTACTTCACCTACTTTCACTACCCACTTTTCATATTATTTCTTTTACTTATTTTCCACCTTAATGTTTTTTTTAATTTTTCAACTCATTTTTTTAAAATTATTTTTTATTTAACACTTCTCCATCCTTAACTCTATAAATACCCATATGCTTCACTCCATTTCACACACAATTACATAATATCCATCTCTTTTCTCTAAAACCTCTTCATTCCATCCCAAAACTCTACTTCATTTTTCTCTCACACTTTACTATTTCCTAAGCCCTCTATACATATTAAATCTAATACCACATTTCTACTACAAGGTCATCTTCTTCACATTTCATCTACCTCTTCTCACAACTTATTACAAGTAAGGTTTTGCTTCATCATTGAAATCTCCAACAAAGTACACATATTCTTCTCATTCTATTTATATATGCATTTTGATAATTTTTTTAGTTTATAAATTTATCTTGTTTTCTACCACAATTTTATCTTATGGTTTTTTTCACATTTTTATGTCATATATACTTCAACTCATCTCTCTTTCTTAATAAAAAGCAAATAAAAATGACAAAAATATATAAAACTTTAAAAAATATATAATAATATAAATAATAGTATGAGTACTCGTGCGATTGTACGCATTAGCCTAGTACTCATTACCCAAAATATAAAAATAAATAAAAAAAGTCGTATGAGTACTTGTGCGATTCTACGCATCAACCTAATGCTTATTACGTAAAACAATAAAAATAAACAAAAAAAGTCGTATGAGTACTCGTGTGATCATACGTATCAACCTAGTGCTCACTACGCAAAACAATAAATTAAACAAAAAAAACTGTATGAGTACTTGTGCGATCGTACGCATCAGCCTAGTGTTCATTACACAAAATCTAATCATTATATCAAAATACCAAAATAATGTAAAATCTCCAAAAAACTAAAAAATATCAAATTTTCATGCATTTAATCTGTGCTAGAACTAAGTGATCCTCGATTCTCCATCAAGAGTGGAGATACATAGGACCAAGGTCAATTCTTGTCAGGTTCACCCCCCAAAAATCCAAAGTTCACTTCCCTAAAAATCCAAAATAATCTACCAAACAATTTTTAAAAAAAATTTTCAATTAAACTTTCCAGACATAATTTTCAAAAGAACTACGTACCCCTGATTTCTCACACGAGAATACATAGGAGCAAAGTCAATCCTTGTCAGGCTTCCTAAAAATAAAAAATATTTTTCTTTGATTTGTATTGTTTTACATTGTTATTTTCGGGGAAAAATGACATTTTGAAAACCACATCAACTTTCCACATTTGATTAAAGGTACTACTTTGGGGTAGGCGTTGTAAGGTGCTAATACCTTCTCTACGCGTAACCGACTCCCGAACTCAAATCTGTTGTTTCATAGACCATGTCTTTATTTTATGGTTTTTCCGTAGTTCTCCAAAATAAACTATGGTGGTGACTCCAAACTCTAACTTTCAAAGATTAATTATTTTTAAAAGTTTCGCCATCACCCCGTCACGATCCTAGTTGCGACAAACGACGACTCCACTAGGGACCCATTTTTAAGAGAGTTAGGCCATTTAATTATATATGCAAAATTTATTTGGTTTTTCATTATGTTTTTCTTTCCCCCTTTCTTTTTGGGTATGTATATTATGCTTGAAATAATTGCATGTGTGTTTTTACTTTATTTTGATATTTGAAATTCTTGTATGTGAATATTTTTGCTTATATTTTATATGTGACTGGATATTGAACCCTAAGGTAGATGACATGTTATATATCTGCTTGTTTGTGTTTATTTTGCAAGTGTTGTTTTTGTTATGCATTATAATCTCTCTTCACACACGTATTATGCATATCATGAGTGAGGCCTTATACCCGAGTTTGAACGCAAATTAGAATTAGAGGGGTTGTATAGTAGTATCACTCTGGGATGTACTTCCTGTTTGGCTATCGTGAGAACTCCAGCCAGAGTCTGTTCTCGTCATTTGTGTCTTCACAGCTAGTTAATTACTCTGACTGTTGTAAAGATGCAGTGAAGGGAGGGAGCCATAACTCTGGTGGTCTTAATATTTAACTATTAGGGAACCATCCTTGTGAGTGCATGTACATGACCTTAGAACTTTAAGTACCTAACCTTTGTTAAGGCACAAAAGGGAGCCCGTTTTATCAGTCATTTTTCATCTTTTCTTTGTACATAACAAATAGGTGTATCGTGATGTTATTATTAAAAAATAATAAAATATGTATCATGTTCTAATGCATGTGTATTTGTTTAACATTTAGCTTGTTATCAAGTTCATGGAATCATTTAAAAAAATAATAATTTTTTTTTGATAAAAATAATATTTTTGAAGCAAATAAATATTGTTTGGTCCAATCACTTAATTAAATAAAAAGAAATAAATTATTTTATCATTATTTTGAAATATTTATTTGACTTTCATGATATGAAAATGTTCAAGATTATCACTTTTACATTGACTTCCATCGCCTAGTTCCGTCTATAAAAGAAAAATCATCATACAAGGGGCATTACTCTTAAATGATCGCAAGCAAGTTTCTCTAAAAAAATATAGATATCTGCTCAATCGTCCAATCAAATAACAAGCGGTTTCGCTTGATTAGCCATCCGACTTTATAGTGCCTTTGCTCAACATGGTAAAAGGTTCTAAAAAGAACTCCCACTAGTCGCCACTCGGCCAAGAATACGTCGTTCGAACTAGAGAAGAACAACGACTTAAAGCACATTGAAAATAAGTTCCCCAATACAACAAGGACGACCTCTCTCAAGCTCATATAAGTCCCATAGTTAACCTTGGCTAAAGCCGAACGGTTAACTCGGACTTGGGGGACATATGTATGGTATATAGTATAGACCGAATGGTTAACACTTAGGACCGTTCGGTCCATCCGCTACATCAACAATGTTGGGCCATAATTGGGCCAACATTTAAGTTATTATTGAGCTAATAGTCCAACAAACGATAAAATAATCAAAGATATTTGATTAAAGATATTGATAAGCCATTTATGAGTAATTAACCGAATCTAAAGATAAGTTTGTTTTTATTTTATTGTATCTGTGCTAGTTTAGGATCCATGAGACGACTTATAAATATAAGGTCAAGGCCAAAAGCCAAGTACGTTCGACTAAATCCAAAATACTCAATTATGGTAAATAATTCACTAAACTACGCTTAACTTGAGCGTCATAGTGTCTTTTACAGGTACCCTTGGTCAAGAGTGTAAACGAGCGGAGCAGGAGACTCAAGCATTGGAAGATAGAAAGATTACGTTAGAAAGGTACATATCGCAACCCTACACATATTCATACAGAAACAACCTTCATTTTCACAAGCATTCTTTGTATTTCAAGATATAACAAAGACCACAAAGAAACGCAAAACAACCCACCAACACATCACAAAAAGTTATTCACAAAATAAAAACTTAAAATGGAACAATCGTAAGAGACAAACTTTTCTAACTACAAATCTCAAATTAAAGACCTTAATAGTCAAAACGAAGAATCATATTTGTATGACCTATTGTCAAAGTTTCAGATCATTTTGGTGATTAACGAAACAAAAATCCAAATTTTTTTGAGATGACTTAGAGCAGGAAAACATAACAAACCATTCAAGAAAACCTCTCTACCAAAATCAACTGTAGCACCCATTCAATGAGCTATTTGCTCGCCGAATGAGTTTGTATGACACATAAACTCAAATTTTGCAATTGGATGGTTTTCAACTCAACATAAAACTTCCTCCATGTTTGAATTCGTTTATCAACACTCCAAAGATAATTAAAATCCCTAATACTAGTTATAACAAGTCCAAATCACGAATTTTACAAAATAGAATTCCAACATTTTGAATATTTATACATGGAGTATTTATTACATCTAAAAAGTTAAAATTAAAATTTAATTTATATTTTATTAAGTTAAATTTATATTAAATCAAATTTTATTTTATATTTTATTAAGTTAAATTTAATTAAAATTAAAAATTTAATTTATATTTAATTTAATTTATATTATGTTTTATATTTTTATTTATATTTTATTTTAAAATTTCATAAAATATTTTTTTAAATAGGTAAGAAATATGTACTATTCATATTTAATCCGTTGCTCTCCCTAATTCGAATAGGCAAGGGAATTTCTTTATTGTTGGTGCAAAACGAAAATATAGAGGTGTAGGAAAAAAAACTTTCTGTTTTTTTAACCAAGTGGTTTCTTGTGATTTCATTGTATATAAATAGGCCCTTTCTTTTTGTACCCCAAAAGTTTGAAAATACTAATATTAATTTAGGCAATGAATGGTTTGAGCTGTGTATTGTGGGGGTAGATGTAGGTGGTGGTTGGCCTTGTAAATGCATTTTCAACGAGTCTCTTAGGTTTTTGTTTTTCAGTTATGGACTGGATAATTCAAAACCTTAAATTTAATTTTTTCTTCCAACCATGACTACAGCAAAAAACACATTAAAATCTTAAATTATACATATATATTTTGGTGTCTATTGAAAGGATGACGAAAAAGAAGAAGGAAGCATCCTTTCTTGCCTTCTTAAATGAGAGGATCCAAATTGACGTAGCAAAATAGCGTTGGTTAAGTAAAATAATAATCAACCACCCACCATGTTTGAATTTTTAAACCTTCAAGGAACGGGTCACGGATCCTTGGAAAACCATACGAAAACTCGTCTTTGACATATCGTGTCTTATGAAATTTTTAAGGGTGTGAAGTTGGTACTTAGTCTTTATAAATTTTAAAATATCTCAAAACATTTAATTAAACTAAGACAAATATTAGGAATAAAATAATATTTTTTGAGGGTGTAATATTATTTAGTGAATTTTGTTATGGTGCGAAGGGGAATTTAGCAGACCCCGAGAGAATTTAGCGCTAAAAGGAAAAAAAAATAGAACAGAAGGGTAAAACCGTCAAAAGGCGAATTTGAGGGTTGAATCTCTTGGCTTCAGCGTCGTTTGGAAGAAGCACCAAGTAGCGTTTGCGCCCGAGAGAATTTTTCATTGGTTCGTTCATTCGTTTTTAAAAGCAATTGGTTGACAGAGAAAGAGAAGAAGAAGAAGAAGAAGAGGAAGCGATTGCATGAAAAATTGAAGGATGAAGGGATGGGATGGGATTCAATCTTCTTTATCTTCTCGATCGAGTTCCACGTTGGGCCATCAAGCTTCCTCTCGGTTGGGCCACCAACCTTCCTCTCGATCTGTTCGACTCGGCCGAGTTCAGCCTCAGGCTCCGACTCACCGGACCATCTTCTGCAACGATCGCGAGGCCAATTTTCCTATTCGATTCAAGGTTCAACCGTTTTCCTCTCCGGTTTATTATTTGTTCTTTCATTTCGTGTTTGTGTTTTTGTGGTTGGTTGATGCTTTTGCCTGATTCTTTAGTGGTTGAGGATGCTTGTTCAGTGTTTGCTTGAGTGAGTTTCTTGATTGCCTTTTTTTTTTTTGTTAATGTTTAGTTTAGTCAAATATCGAGGGTTGGTTCAGCTTGAGCTTTGGTGAATTGATGTTTCTGTGCATTTGACTATTGAGTTTTGTTTGATCTTTGAAATGGTTTTAAGAGTTTATCCGTGTAAGTGCTTTCTTGGACTTCGAAACTCTCAGATTAACTTATATTTTGTTTTTACGGGATCTATCCCACGAAAGAAGAGGTTCTAATAAAACCTTTAGGGTTTTCTTGAGGATGCCTATTCAGTCAGTAAGAGTCAGTAAAATGAAATACATCCACATGGGCGTTTGAAATTTCAAATTGCAATCAAATGGAATCACGAGAAACAGGAATAGGGACTACTTGGTCTTGGCATTTTACTTTTCTTTGAAGGAGATGTTTAGTTGAATGTTTCGATCATGAGGTGATGTGAGATTCGAGTGGCTGCATCAATGTTCGAAAGCAAGTTGTGGTAGCTCCTACTGTAAAATTGAGATGATGGTAGGACCTTCCTTAGGTGGTTTGAGCATGTATAGAGAATACCTGTGGAAGCCCAGGTAAAGAAACAGATCCGATGGAGGTTACTCCTAATTCTAGAAGCTTAATATAAGTGAAACAATTACGACAGATTCAGTAGCTAATGTTCATTTATAGACATGCTTTGCATCTGAACTCTTTGGTGTCTTTTGATTCATATAATTAATTCCACCAAAGTTGTCATCGTGATGTGTGCTAAAGTGGCACTATCCTGTTGCATCACGTCTGTACACTGCTCAATTGAAGCAATCACATCACAGATTGTGGTCATGTTTGGAGTGGTGCAAGTTGCAGCCACGTTTGTGTATATTTTGTGGCATTTTACTTACAGTGACTTTGGTTTATGGTGGAAAACCCTACTCTGCTCCTACAATACTATGTTATCTAAGGTTTATTTTTGGGAATAATTTTGTGATTTTGCTTCACTTATTTGGGGTTCGGAATTGAAGCCCTTTTGTAAATCAATCGTGTACCCTTTTGTTTCTGCAACATGACTTATTATTCATTGGCGCAGTCTCCTAGTTTCTGATGTTTTCAGCACCTTCCTCATGTTGCTGGCCTGCATTACCTGGCACTGATCTGACATTTTGTTCTGTGGTTTTTATTTAGTTCTCTCTCTCACTGTGCCCTGTTCTCTCTTAGAGATTGTTCTAATCTTTTGTTTTAAATTCAGAGTCTCTTTTCTTCTTCCCTCTTATTTCTCGTTGCCTACACTTTCAGAATAATCAAGCCAGCTGGGAGCACGCGGTGCTACCTTATGTTCTTTGCCACCTTTATTGCTGGTGGTTAGATCCAGCCCTCTTGTTTGAAACCTTCTCTCGGCTTGACTGTTTTCTTACTTGATAATTGTATTTGCTTTCCTCATCCATCTCTATCAAATGTTGTTTGAACCATATCTTTGTCCCAGATGAAGTCTTGTTCAATCTATGGTCAGGTGCAGTTTGGTTTTTATATTTGTCCCGGGTGCAGTCTCCCTCCCATCTTTATCTTATTGCAGTCTGGACTCTGTATTCACTTCTTAAGTCCCATATGCTTTGTCCTTTTCCTCTGCCACTATAATAATTGCGGAATATTTCCTTTTAGAGTGCTTGATTCTGATCAACAAGCTTTAAAGATTAGTAAAGTTTAGCTTGATGGTTAGTGTTAGAATATTTAGAAAATACATCATAAAATCTTTTTATATATTTTAGAATATTTTAGGTTTTTGTAACTTTTGTTTTTAATTAGAAAATGCAAATTACTTTAATTTTGTGTTGTTTTTTTAAGGTTTGTATAGTAAATATAAAAAACATAAAAAAGTTGTTTTCTCACAGTTCCTTACAGAAACTTTTGAAGATAAGGAATAATGTTTACTTTTAATAATTTAAATTGGAAACAGAAACATTTTTCGAACCAAATATGCCCATTGCTGAACTCTTGGGAGTGTTTTCCTTATTTCATTATATTTCCTAGTTAATTAGAATTCGGAATCTGGTATTTAGAATAAATAGGGATCAATGCTCTTTGTATTTTGCAACACATCATTAGATGAACTATATCAATATAATACTCTATTATTTAGAGTGTTCTCTCTATTCCATGCATTACTTAAATCCCTACAATTCAATTGGAAGGAATGGCATTTGACGTTGTTTTGAAGATTTTGTAACATTTTCATTCATTGAGTCTGTATGGAAAAACTTTTCTAAAAACACTTATAGGAGAAAAAAGCAAGAAGAAAAAACTAAATAAACTTGTCCGTAAGCTAAAATTAGCATATGCACAATTTAAAAATCAAAATTTATAGAAACTACGAGAGAACCTCTATTTATTATTTTTAAATAAGCCACTTTTAACTTCTAGAGAAACTTATTTCACTTTCCTTATTCTTCTGTTGTCAAAGTGTTCATTTTTCATGAATGAATTTAGTTTTCATGGGAAAGGGCATAAAAATCAGGATTTTACCTTATCTGAGAAGTGTGAAATGAACTCAGCAATAGAGAAAACTTTATAACAAACTGAATTGTATGAATTCTTCACCACTGAAATAAGAAGCTTACAAGAATATTTATGGGTAACCGCATGCAACAAAAGTATGCATACAAAACAGTAATAACCAACAGCTCTAACAGAGTACATGAAAACAAAATATAGCTTTAGTAATAGCTAATAGCTCTAACTAAGTGCACACAATTTTTTCGTACCCTCCCTTAAACTCAAGGAGAAGATTTTTCAGAAGAAAAACACTTCACATCAATCTCCATATGTTTACTGCAATCGTGAAACACCACATTTTGAGCAATAGATGGCGCTTTGGTTATCACAAAGAAGAACCGAAGTAGTAAATGAAACTTGCAATTCAGTGAGCAAAGTACAAATCCATGTTCATTCAATAGATGTTTGAGCCAAACTTTTGTTTTTGGCTTCAATACTATAACAAGCTGTAACTCTCTGCTTGTGGGACCACCAAAATATTCAATTGGAACCAAGAAAGATGGCTGCTCTGGAAGTAGAGTGTCTATCATCAATATTAGAGACCCAATCAAGATCACATAAAAGGCTTTCAATGACAAAGGTTGTGTAATTGACACTTGCTGGAAATGTAGTCCTTGGAACAAAGTACCTTTTAGATGCTCTAGTTTGTGTTTAATGAAAACCCATTGAGAGTCTAGTGGTCTGGACATAAATTGCCAGACGTTGTTAACAGCAAGCTGATTTCTTGTGTAGTAAGAGGGATATATTGCAAAACACCTATCACTGAACGATAAAAAGTAGAATTTAAAAATTATTCGGCCCGTAGCTTTGATAATTTGCAATTTTAAACCTTAGGGGAAAAATTGGAATGAGCTTATGCCATATGTGTTTTGTGAAGCAAGTCTCAAATATATTTGCTTTGAGTCTCAAGAACAAATTAATTGGGTACATATTTAATTTCAAGGTCAAGAAAATTGTTAGAATAATTACTGTTATATATCATCATTAAGGCTTGTCTACTAGACCATTAATGAGTCGTACCTAGTTCTGTACCTAGAGGTCTAGTGCAGACTCTTGATGTTCCATGTACTCTTGTAATTTCAATATATATAAAAGATAATGAGAGGGATCAAGCCCTCAAGAATATATTTTATCAGTTTTAATCTCAAGTTGGTATTAGAGCAGGACCTGCTCTGGTTTTTGTCCTGGGTTGTCCACCAGCATTGTCATTGCTGTTCGCATCTGTCTGGTGTCCTTTGCCGTTGTCCGCGGTTGTCTTGTCACTATTTGCAGCTGTCAATTGCAGTTTGAAGCTCTTCAACTTGGTTCTCTGCCATCTCGCATTTGTCCGCTGTTGTCTGCCGTTCGCAGTCATTGTTCTGTCTGGCGACCACTGGATCTGGTTCGTCTCTTCACGCGACGACCACCCCCATTGGTGTCAGAGTCTGATTCTCCTCCACGCTCCGCCACGCGCAACTTCTTTGTGCGTTGTGAACAGGCGCTTATTGTTCACGCGTTGCACTTTGCCTGTCGGAAAGTCACCGTGACTAGGGATGGCAACGGGTCGAGTCGGGCACGGATAGTGCCTACCCGCAACCCGACCTGCTGGGTAAAATTGTACCTGCTATCTGCCCCACTACCCGTTGGATACCCGCCTTAAAAAAACCTGTCTTAAAAAAACCTGCGGATTTTTTTCAACTCGCGGGTACCCATTGGATACCCGTTTTCAACGCGCAAATATTTAAAAAAAATTATTTTATAAGTTTTTTAATGAAAAAATTCAAATTAAATTGCAAAAAAAATGCAAATAATATTTAAAATATATATCCAAGAAAAGTCAATGGATAAGTAAATAAAAATTAAAACTTAAATTCAAATTAATACAAATTAATAGTAAAAATAATTCAAATTAATTCAAATTAATACAAATTAATTCAAATTAGTACAAATTAAAACTTAAATTCAAATAATTGTTCTAAAAATAACACTTCAAGATTTATGTTTGTTCTCCCACATCGTCATTTTGACCACTTAATTCCTGAAACAAATAAATACAAATAAAGTCATCAATCAATGAGAAAGTGACACTATTAATAAAATTAGATTACAATATTATAAACAAAACTACTAACATCATCATCAATTATCTCCTCTTGTATTGTATTAAGTTTCATGTTATCCACTTTCAATTTTGAAGAACCTGAAAAAGGAAAATAAATTCACTTGTCGTAGCCTAAAATTTGAATAAATATAAATATGTAATTTGAATTGTTCATTTAATTACCTTGTATGTCACTCCATAGCCAATCTTGAACACACATCAATGCCTCTAAAGTGTCTGGGTGTAATCTACTCCGATGTGGAGTAAGAAATCGACCACTGGTACTAAAAGAAGACTCAGAAGCAACTGTTGAGATAGGAATGGCTAGAAAATCTCTTGCAATCATTTGTAAGATTGGATATTTTAATCCATTAGTTTTCCACCAAATTAAAATGTCAAATCCTGTATCTGAATCCGGTAGTGTCGGTTCTTCCAAGTAATAATTGAGTTCTAACTTATAATTTATTGGTTCATTTTTCTTTGCAATTTGATGTTTTGCAAAATCTCTCCTCCAAGCATCTTTTCTTCCATCAACAATTTGGCCTACATTTATGTTCGAATTTTGACCTGAAGAAACTGACTTCTTACCTTTCATGCACATTTCATATTCTCTTACCAAGTCCTTAAAAAGAATCTTCACCTTTTGAATTTCACAATCAGATTCATTGCCATATATCTGAGGGAAAAAATAATCCAACAAATCAATTTTGTACCTGGGATCTAAGACAATACCTATAGCCATCACTCCACTGATCACACTCCAATACTTGTTAAACTTTAAAAATGTATGGCTACTTGAAGCATTAAAAATGTAGAATTCTACCTAGTTCTGCAATCAACAACTAATTTCCTTCTGAATGGAATATTCAATTGAGTACATGTCTCTATAAATTTCTCTTCTCTTTTAGGTGTAGCTGTCCAAAAATTAGCACTTTCTCTGACCTTTTCAATGACATTAACAATTATGGACAAACCATCCTTCATAATCAAATTCAATATATGTGCACAACATCGCATGTGAAACAATTGGCCACCCAAAATAAGAGACCTAGGTGAAATCTTGTTTAAAATGCGATTAATCATAGCATCATATGTAGTGCAATTATCAACTGTCAAAGTAGAAACTTTTCTATCTAGATTCCAATCCATTAAACATTCAACCAACAATTCAGCAAGAACTTGACTAGTATGAGGAGCCGGCACATACATAAAATATAGTATAGTGTTATTACCTCACAATGTTAATCTAAAAAATACACTTAAAGTATAGTATAGTGTTATTACCTCACGAGTCGTCTTTGTAGCCTCCACAAATCATCAACAAAGTGAGCTGTTATAGTCATGTAGCCTTTATTTTGATTACTAGCAGTCCACATATTAGTTGTAATTGCAACTCGACTTTGAATCCTTGACAACAATAATTTCAATTTCTCTTTTTCGGCAATGTAATCCTTCATAATATCCTTTTTTAAGGTGGTTCGAGAAACCATTTTAAATAGAGGTTGTACAGCAGCACAAAATTCTTTAAAGCCTATGTGATCAACCATTGACATTGGATACTCATGTAGAATTATCATTTTACGGAGTGCATCTCTAGCTATTTCTTGATTAAACACATAATTGCCAACAATTACGGTTTCACTACCTTCTTTATGTGTTTTTAAAAATGATCGTCGGATGTCCCGTGTTGTTCGAAGCTTGCAACTCTTGAAATGGTTTCTCAAATGTGACGTACCTTGTTTTGCCTCACCTAGAAGACTTTTAGAACAATAATTGCACATCGCTCTCCATTTCCCATCTACCTTTTGTTTCTTAAAGTGATTCCAAACATCTGACAATAATCTTCTTGAGTTAACACTAGAAGTTGAACTTTCAGTTTGATTTGAATCTACAGGAACATCATTTTGATTTGAATCTCTTACATTAGGTTCTATAAACTTTTCTTCTTGGTCATCTCCTATAGGAGAAAATGTATCTTGGGTAGACATCCTAAAAAAAATTGATCAACATAAGTTACTCAGTACTACTGCTATGTTTTCAGGGGGTGGAATAAGTTACAAAACTGATCCATTGCTCTTATAGTTGAGGATTTGTCTGGAGAATTGCTTTTATAGTTGATTATTATAATGTATAATGTAGAATCCAAATAATCAGAGACGGTCGAGATATCAAATGCGAAACAAAGTCTTGGATAATAAAAATACTCTTCAAATTTAAAATATGGGGAGTGAAGTTTAAATTATAGTAAACTATTTTCATATTAAAATACTTTTGTAGAATATTTTTAAGATAATTAATTGACGCTAGAAAAATTTAAAGTCGTGAGTTCAGATACAAAATCTAATAAAGTAAAAATAAAAACATAACATAAAATTTTAACGCTTAACTTAATTTATTATTAGACAAACATTATTATAAATAAAAATAATAAAGCAACAACATTATACACAATCTGATGAGAAAAGTCCATTTCAGGGGAGGATGACAAATTCAGGGGCACTCTCGTACCTGAGGATTTGTTTGGAGAATTGTTTGCAAAAGAAAGAGATAGTCAGGTATTCAGCCAACCTGTAGCCCAAAAGTAACAGAATTATCAACCACAAAAAAGCCACCAATTAAAATAGTCTAGGCCATAACAGTATCAAAGAAATTAACAAAAGAAGCACCAAATAATCTGATGAAAAAAAAATCAGTACAATTTGATTAATAAACAAGCCTCTACCTGCTTAGAGTATATTAGAATCTTGTCAAATTCCCTTCTCTCAGTAAAAGCAACAACAATTTTGGAGTAGCTCAGGCTTTGCTGTATATTTTTGAAACAAGATCATTATCCATAGTCTACATTAGAATATATTAATCAAAATTAGCAATGAAATCCATTTAAACTTAAATATACAACAAATAGATCATTATCCACAATCTATATTAGAATATATTAATTCTCTCTGACCTCATTACTGGAAGTTATCTATTAAAGTTTTATATCTTACAATACATATATATATTCAGCAGCATACGTTGAAGCACACAGATAATTCCAATTTCACAGCCATGCATTAAGCAATAAGCAAAAGACACATTATTCACTGAAAGTTGAGGACTGGCACAAACAATGAGTAAAAAAACCAGTCGATAATCATCTAGCCTGATCTAAATATCAATTTTTGACTCTCTACAGGATTCGGCACCATCAAGCATAAATAATTACAAAAACATTGTACTGTGCACATATACGAGAATTAATAAACTTTGAGTTTGTAATGTGGAATTGATTACACACCGATGTACCAGCAGGTTTATCCAAAACTACATAGGATTCCGCCACACCTATGATCCTTGATCTCTAGTCAATCTCATAACACCTAAAAAAGGCTTTAAAATGTCAAATAACATATTCCCAAAATTAATCTAAAATGTAAATTCATTCCAACAAACTCTCTGAGTGTACCTAGGAAAGCGTTTGGGTGCACATGGACTCGCAAATACGTTCCAGGCTCAACAAATTGATCCGCGTGAGTTATATGGAAAGTTTTCTGTGCCTCGCACAATTTTGCCTTTGATAGAAGCTCTTTGGCGCAATACCGAAGGTTCCGTTACTTCTTTGTATACCCTAATTTGTTCTTCAGTAGCGACCGGAGGAGGCTGTGGACAAACAAGAGCGTAGTATATAGCTCCAAATACGCTTACAAAGGAGGAAGTTCCAGAGCCTTCGCACAAGATAACCTGCGACAACAGTGAGAAAGAAAGTTAGGGTTTGAACAACTGACAGCAGAGAGTATACGAAAGTAAGAAAACTTAACAGGATAAAATTGTAATTTCATCTCTCAAACGGATAGCGGGTACCCGCGGGTACGGATAGGGTGATACCCGAACCCGACCCATTAACAAGCGGGTATTAAAATACCCGCCACCCGCTACCCGCAGGTACCTCTTACCCGCAGATACTAAATACCTGTAGCGGATTTTACCTGCGGGTACGGATTTTTCTGCCATCCCTAACCGTGACACCTCCATAGCTGTCGCCTGAGCCTCCTCTCTCTGTTCTTACCCTCAAAACCTTACTTTAGTGAAGTCCAGAAGCTCCCCTTGAAGAAAACCCTAAGAAACCCTCTAGGGTTTTCTGGTTCCTCACTGTCGCGCTTTTCCTTCTCCTATTTTTATCAAGAATGGCGTCTGGAAGTGTTCTTTCTTTCTCTAGAAGTCCCTCAATCTTTCTTTCTCTAGAAGTCCCTCAATTACTTCTGAAAAGCTAAACGAAAAGAATTATCTGTCTTGGTCTGCTGCTGTGGAAATGTGGTTCCTCGGTCAAGGACTTTATGACCAACTTAAGCAGGATGGAAGCCAAGTACCTTCTGAAAAAGCTGAACAATGGAAACAAGCAGATTTCCAATTGTGTGCCCTGTTGTGGCTATATGTGGAACCCCAACTTTTGATATCTCTTAGAGCCTTCAAAACATGTCACTCTTTTTGGAAGAAAACTCATAGCATTTATGCTAATGATATTCAACGTCTCTATGATACAACAAACTTGGGGATTGAGATGATTGTGCCAAGCTGTTAGACTTTAATCGTAGATACTTTTGATACTCTTCCTCAGTGAACTTGGAGTTGGAAGTGGGAGTTTCCGCCTTAGAGGTATTGGCTGTTTTTGAAGGAAAACCATGCAAGGAGTAGCAGTTTTCTTGGGTGTGACCCACCCTCTTACAGTAAGTGTACTGTGGACGTCCCCGACCTCCACGTCCTCCTCTTTCTCGCGTGGCAACCATGACAGATGGTTCCATTGTTTCACGAGCTTCCTGAGATTGAGGC
The DNA here is from genome assembly GCA_034642375.1 of Vigna nakashimae. Lineage (NCBI taxonomy): Eukaryota > Viridiplantae > Streptophyta > Magnoliopsida > Fabales > Fabaceae > Vigna > Vigna nakashimae. Next base: position 34,559,369 of record CM067758.1, read on the forward strand.
ACTGGAACACGAAGAAGACGTGTGGTCAAGGCTTCCAAGGAAGGGACCTCATGACTTGTTAGAAGTTGATCTCTGATATGATTCAAATCTGGATGTAAAGCACGAAGGATCATCACCATATAATACTTTTCAAGCTTCTTCTTGATGTCTTCCAAAGATTCCACTTCCAAGAACATTCTCAACTCTTTCAGAGCTGCTTGGGCTTCAGTCATGAAGGAGACCATATCATGGTCTGTCATTTTGAGACATGCAAGCTTGTTTGTTGTATCATAGAGACGTTGAATATCATTAGCAATTGATTGTCATTTTGTTCGGGAAAAGTTATTGTCAAAAGAAATATGTACCGAGTTTGTTGGATCAAATGACCAACTCGCAGATGTGTTGACTAAGTCATTAAGGGGACCTCGGATTGAGTTTATTTGTTCCAAGCTTTGTACATACAATCTGTATGCTCCAGCTTGAGGGGGGGGGGGGGGGTGTTAGAATAATTACTGTTATATATCATCATTAAGGCTTGTCTGCTAGCCCATTAATGAGTTGTACGTAGTTCTGTACCTAGAGGTCTAGTGCAGACTCTTGATGTTTTATGTACTCTTGTGTTTTCAATATATATAGAAGATAATGAGAGGGATCTGTTAAGCCCTCAAGAATATATTTTATCAGTTTTAATTTCAAGTAAAATAATCTAGATGACGAAGTTATATAAGAGAAAATGTAGCATGAGATTTTGTTTGAAGACCAAAGTATTCATGAATCTTCTCCCAAACCTCTAGGAGTGACTCGTGACAAAACCAACATAGAGGGAGTAGATTGAAACCAAACAAGTAATGTTTGGTCTTGAATTTCCCAGGCTTGATACTTCAGATTAATGTGATGAAGTGTACAATCATCTTCAGTGAGATAGCATGGCTGAAACTACAGGATTCACGTAAAAATTTTTGCTCTAGATACCATGTGAAACGAACTGCATGCTAGCAAATTTATGACAAAACTGTATTCGTTCTTTACTGGTGAAATTAGAAGCTTACAAGAGACTTATAGATAACCACTCGCAATAAAATATATATCCTATAAAACAGTAATGGCTAACAGAGTACACATACAAAACAAGAGATATAGCTGTATAATAGCTAACAGCTCTAAAGACAACACGTACAAAGTTTTCGTACGCAATATAAGTATACCCTTTTATAGGAGAGGAGGTAAAGATGGCAGATTGTAGAAGTTGTAAATCAAATAGTTCAACCTTACAAATTTTATAATTCATATTAATGATCCATATAAATGTGAAGTGATCTTTTATTGAGTTAACCTGTAATGCTGTAAGAAACTTAACAATTCCAAAATTAGCACATACAGCATATACATTTCATTATAAGGCATAAACCATAAATGCCAAAAGCTAATTATAGTATACCAATCTTAGAATGTAGATGTCTAATTAAAAAAATGTGCTACTTTGTGAAGAATGGTGGTGACTGTGGGTTCAAACAAGAATGGAGAGTTGGCTTGGACTTCAAACAAGCAAGAAAGCCAAGCCAAAAAGTGAAAATACCCACCCTTGTACAGCAAATTTGAAGACCAAAGTTTTCAAATTGACATCGTAAATCATTTATTTTTGAGTCTTTAATTGTTATTTTGTATCGAATCATATGATTCAGGTACAATGAAAAATTACTTCAAATATACCATATAGAAGATATATAGTTCTCAATGCAAACATTTCAAAGTAGAAATAGATAGAATGGATTAAGCATTGGCCTAAACAAAATTTTTAGTCATATCTAAGTTTATGAAGTCTTTATTTTAGAAGAATGAAAAGACAACAACTAAATACTTAAGTAGAGTACATGCATGGAATAAGTGAAACAGTTAAATAGCTAAATAGAGTACATCCACTGAATAAGTGAGTGACAAATAAAAGTGGAATAATCAAATAGGATAAGTTGACAAGTGCTTTTGGAATTTCCTTTTCATCTACAATTTTTTGCTTGACTTTATTATTTTTGGGAATTGGTTACAGAGTAAAAACCTATTGTGAATCTTATTGGGGATACGAAATTTCATAGATTCATTCATGTATAGTAAGATACAAAGTCATTTAAGATTTATCTTGTGATAGAAATTGGCAGGTAGCCAAAATGTATTGTATCAAAATATTCAAATTGTGAATAACATAATATTGTGATAACTATAAAACAAACTAATTGATCTAGCATGGGTTTAACTACAATTGATTGCACTATTCCATTTTTCTTGACGTTTAACATTGAACTAGGGTGCAAATAGCGGTTGACAGCAGTTTAGAAAATTTTGTAGTGTTTTTTCTGGATAACAGGCATAAGTATTTGTTGGAAGTCTCACATCGACTAGAGATAAGGCCAATTTATAGTTTATAAGTGGGTGCAAACCTCACCCTACAAGCCGGTTTTGTGGAGTTGAGTTAGGCTTAAAGTCCACTTCTAACATGGTATCAGAGTCATGGTTAGAGCCTATCCTAGCGATAATTTGTTGTTTGTTGGGCATATTGTTTCACCCGCTATCGGATCGCTATCAGACCACCCATTAAAAATGTCTAATCTCACGCTTGAGATGTATATACTTCGGCATGAGGGGGGTGTGTTGGAAGTCCCATATCGACTATAGATAAAGCCAATTCATAGTTTATAAGTGGGTGCAAAACTCACCCTACAAGCCGGTTTTGTGGGGTTGAGTTAGGCTTAAAGTCCACTTCTAACATGGTATCAGAGCCTATCCTAGCGATAATTTGTAATCTCACGCTCGAGATGTATATACTTCGGCATGAGGGGTGTGTGTTGGAAGTCCCACATCGACTAAAGATAAGACTAATTCATAGTTTATAAGTGGGTGCAAAACTCACCCTATAAGCCGGTTTTGTGGGGTTGATTTAGGCTTAAAGTCCACTTCTAACAATATTTTTTTGACCATGGAGAAGAGAAATGTAATCTCATTTATAGGAAATAAAATGCAAAAAAAATGTATTATATTGAATCAAAAGGTGGTTAGGACTCGTCGTATAATCATTGAGTTGTATAATTATATATATGATATGGTGGTTATATTCATTTGAAATCTCTTTAATTGATATGAAGGAAGTCAAACTCTTGTGAAGCATAAAAAAGGATATTGGTAAATGGATTTTTATTTCCAAGGCAATGTTGTTTCTACCAATCTGGGACTTTTAGATTATCTGGGATGGAAGAATTCACGTAAAAAGCTTGTGATGTATAAGATTGCCCATTATTATTGGCCAGACATTTGAAAATAATAATTCTATGAAACTTACCTACTTTTTTCTAGTTTTCTTTAAACATGTATATCAACTGAAATTCAGTCAATAAAGTCAGCGCAGTTTGCCTATTTAATTGATCATTGTGAAATCAAATCGATTCTAGTTTCTGTTTCTTGTAATTTCAACTATTTCTTGTTTGTATTATAATGTATATTTCACATACCCATTTTTAGTAATTTTGATTAGTTAATTTCCACTGTGACAGGGGAATTCTATATCAACCACCAAATATAACTTCTTCACCTTTTTGCCAAAAGGACTATTTGAGCAGGTAAGTTACTCCAAGCTTCTGATTTTAAAGAGCATGTCAGACGCAATTGATTTCCAGTGTTCAAACAATGAAAAGTCTTTTACGTACATGAGTTGTTAGTTACATTTTCTGGAAGCTATTATCTTTAGTATTTTATGAAAGTATATATTGGGACTCTTTTAGTTGGCACATTTTTGCAAATATGATTAATTACGAGTGTTGTTAAAATCAAGAGTAAGATCGTAAAATTGCACGATCCTGCGAGTTTGGGGCACCAAGCGAGTTGACAGAGAGGGCGGATTGTAAGTGGTGTGGATCTGAACGACTATGCAAGGATACTTGCTTAATGGGGGGATAATGGGCCATGCTAATCCTTTTTGTCCTGTGATCGACCCAACTCATGAGAAGCCCAACACTCTTACCTTTTTCAACTAGGGTTGCGTTCATCGGCACATGCTGCTCTGAGTCGCTGGCACTCGCTGCTCGTGGAGTTATCGGCTCTCGCCGTCCTTGGAGTTGCTGACACTTTCCACCCTTGCACGCGCCTGCTGCTGTTGCAGTCAGTGATGCTTCGCCTCTGTTTCTCTACTCTTTACTTTGCTCTCGACCTCTGTTTATTTTAGGGCTTCTTTTAGTGATGTAGTTGCCTTGGTTGTTCTGCGGGGAGCTTGAGTGGTTGTTCTGCTGGCATCCACACTCATTGGTTGTTTATATCCACGACTTATGTACTAAATTTTCTACTTAAACTTTTAATAAACTGATAGGTACCAAAAGATTACAAGACCGGGACTGATCTGATCTGTTTCAAAGAGATATGAAATCTGATAAAAAGAAAAATGCAGATGAAATTACAAAACGGAAAAATATAATACTGGACAAAGAGTGTCTAATCACTCTTGAAAATCCTTGCCCACCTTTTTCCTCCTTTTTCTTGCAGTTTACCAAACATCTTCATAATCTGCTAGAACAAATTAGTTCGGTTGCAGAGGGGCTGACTTCTGCTCTGCAAAGTGCAGCTGCTACACTAGTACCCAATTCCATCATTTGATAGAGCCTTCCATGCTGTCTTTCAAGAAGTGAGTTTTACGAAGGGATGGATCCCCTTTTATGACCTTCTCACCTCTTTCCATCCTTTTTCAGATTGAGATTTATTAAATTTGCTTCTATATCCCCCAGACTGGCCAGCCAATCCATTCTTATATCCACTTCTGTTCCCCCAAGATTGAATGAGAAGTTTTGCAGGATAGTGATTGGTTGTACTTCAAGTTTAATTTCTTTTATATTTATTTCTCTCAGGAAAGCATTAAGTTTTCATAAGAAATTAGCTTTAAGAAAGGAGAAAGCAAAGCACAAACCATGGGGGACGCCACCTAACCCATGAAATCAAGCAAACCTAAACCTGTGTTAGCCTGTATTGAATTAGAAGAAAAAAAAAACTTGTGAAATGAGCAGTAGTTTATACCAAACAATAAAAACTATATTGAAATGTAAATGTTTCTTTATTATTATTATTTATGTATGGGAACCCAACTTTTAGGTTAGGGTTCAAGGAAGTGCCTTGACCTTTTGTATTATGCTCCTTTGTACTCTAAATACAGGAGTACAATTGTAACAGTGTAGTAAGTCTGTTTTACTTCATTCAAGTTCTTCAAGTAACTATACCCATATAAGCATTCCACATAGGCTATTCCTCCAAAATTCTAATACGGACATTTGAACTGCATGATTATTTGTTTTCATATCTTCGAGTATAGTGTATAACCAGATCTTTCTTCTTAAGGGACCTTCCTAAGTTCTTTTTTACCACAGCTTGAGGTGAAATTTCTTGCTTAGCTGAATCAAGTTCCTCCTCTTTTTCAACTGTCACCTCAAAATTTTGATGGTATTCTGAATATTAGGTTGTTCCTCTGAAGATTATAAATTCTGAGTTTGCTGTCCTCTCTCAGATTCTGAACCAGATAGACTTCCTTCAATATCATCTTGTTTTCTTTGATGTTCCTCTAGTCCCAAAATCCTGCAGAGCAACCTTATCCTCATCTTCTAAACCTGAAATATCTGGCACAAGACTGATGGTCTTGTGCATGTATACAAACATTTGTGTTATTATTTCCTGAGTTATGTATAGATATTGATTCCTTCACACGACAGTTTTCTTCTTGTATCGATGAATTATAAGAGATGTCAACCGACAACCATACCTTGAAACAACAATTAGTGGATATTGGTGCTGTCATTGCACAGCAAGCAAATGATTGGGGATTCAGTGGTGTAATGTTTAGAGGTCGTGTGACATGAAGAGATTGATAGCAATACGTGAATCAGAAAGCTGTCCATCCTACATTTCCTTCTCTGGTTTAATACTATGAAGCCTTCTGTCTTCCCACAATTCCATTCCTAGAGATTCCATGCGATGATTAGTCATGCTATGCTCTTAATCACCTTTTTGTAAACCCTGCTTCTTAGATTCAGTGTTGTCTACACCCTTACCCATATACATCAAATTATGTCTTTTGAACAAACATCTGTTTTCCTTTTGACTATATGCCATGGTTTTATTCCTTCTACAATTTTGTGAAGAATGTTCGACATTTGACATGAGTGACAAAATTCTGGAACTCTTTCATATTCGAGATCAAAACTACCAGGGCAAATCATTTTCTCTCCAGCATAATTTGCAATGGCAGATCATATTGAAGATCCACATCTACCATAATTCCTACAAAAAATTATCTTGATCTGGCTTAGCATACAATCGTGCAAAGAAGTGTTCTAGTTCTTTTGGCATTTTAGAATAATGTTCTAGGTTTTTTGGTATTCCATGGGTAGCTTTGTTAGTTTCACCTAACACTAAGCTTTTGTTATTTTCACCATAGCTGGGATGAAGTCCTGTGTCCAGGTAAAACCCCTCAACATTCCAAGTGAAAGACTCCAAGGTCTTGTTTCCAGGAGACACCTCATATCCTCCAAAAGTGCCCTTTCCACATAGGGACACATTCCACTGTCTTGCATTCTCACACTTGCACTACATATTCTGTTGCAAAGTGATACAAGATCTGATCAAAGGAAAACTGAAGACTGAAATACAGAAGGGAAAAGTATAATACTGGACTGTTAAACCGTGCCTGTTCTCTCCTGAAAATCCTTGTCCACTTCTTACCTCCCTTTTCTGATAGTTTCCCACCTTATATATCCATTACCCAGGATCCCACTCTTTCATAAGCAACTTAATCTATATTCTACACCATTAATGAAGGGGATTCTCTTTGTAATTGTTTTTTTTTGCTGTACATATTTTCTTACAATTTTACTTGTTATGGTTTGATAATTGTTTTTTTATCATGATAACTGTTCTAATAATTGAATTTTTTAATTGTATTAACTATTTTCTATAATCATAATAAATGTGGACACAGGCCTGATAATGCATGTATTTCCATGAGTAACTGATTATAGGCTTTCTCTCTATCCTCATCTTCCTTGGAATATTTCCCATTTTTCTTATATAATATTTACAAATTTTCCTTTCTATTTGAACCTCAGACAGATTTCTATTTTGGGTCTGATCATGAACATTTAATATGTCTGGTTGGTATGTTTATATTGATGTTTGTATGTAGGACCAACCTCAAGACATATGAGGCATTCTTTACACTGCTGCTGATTATATTTTTCAATCATTCTATTTCTTCCTATATCAGCTTTCTCACCATTAGTGTACGTTACGCTGCAATCAAATTTCCTATTTGATTTATTTGCTCATAAAGAAAAATGAGATGGTTCTTGTGCTCTACAATATGTGTGATGACAACTTTTGCTCAAATTAATATGGCATAATCAGTTGTGTAATTTTGTATATATCATTTGACTGATGTTAAATGATGTTTGTAAGTGTGTATCCTTTGTCACATTATCAATATTTTTATGTTACATAGAAGATAACAGTTCCTGTTTGTCCTGCAGTTCAGACGAGTGGCTAATCTCTACTTTCTTACAATCTCAATTTTGTCAACCACACCTATTAGGTATGTATTTGCTTGTCAACTTAACAGTGAGGTTATGTTGCAACTTGTGAGCATTATTGAGATAAGTGAGCTATCAATACTCACTTGAGTAGTGCAGTTCCATCTTAATTTTTCATGAAAAATTGTTCAGTTGTTTGTTATTTGTATGGTGAAGTTGGTAGTAGTTCCTAATTATTTAGGTACATTTTAGTATTTGTATAAGATATACTGTGGCTGCATTGTATCTTAATCTTCCTGATTGATCTTGATATGGGAATTTGTTTTGGCATGTGTGGTTGATATGATTGGATGACGAACGGTTTAGGATTTAATGGGTTCTGCTTTGGATTTTCTTTGGTTCATTCATTATCGAAACTGCTGCTTTGAAGGATAATCAGGTAATATGAGGATTAGGGTACTTTATAAGGCACTGGGCCTACTTGTGAAAAATACAGAGCAATTAGAGTGAATTTGAGAGTGTATCTCTCCCTCTCTTAGGGTTTCGTATGTATAATAGTTTGGGATACATCAGATACAATATCAGATAGAATGCATGAGAGGAAATAGAAGAGAATTCTAAAAGATAATTCTAGGAACTAGGTCCAATACAAAGCACATAACACCTACCAATAAATCCTATTAAAGATTATTTATTCTTACACTATCCCTCAATCTAGAGCATAAAAGTTGTATGTATCAAGTTAGAAACAAATACATTTGATTCGGAGACCTGTCAAGTATTTTGTGAATACATCTGCAAGTTGATTATTTGATCCGACAAACTCGGTGCATGTTTCTTTGGGCAACAACTTTCCTCGATTAAAATGGCAATAAATTTCAAAGTCTTTAGTTCTCTCATAGATCACTGGATTGGAAGCAATGTGGACCTGGTTATCACAATAAATCTTCATTGCTTAAATGTTACAAAAATCTAATTCTTATAAGAACATTTTTATCCGTATAAGCTCAGGCAAGATATACCATTGCTTTATACTTAGCTTCATAAAAAGATGGGGCAACAACAATTTGCTTCTTACTTTTCAAAGAGACAACATTTCCTCCAAGCAAAAACATAATATATTGTAGTAGAGTGTCTATCCATAGGTGAACTAGCTTAATCAGTGTCACAATATCCAAAAATTTGGGTATTGCCTTATCTTCATAAAGTAGTCGTTATCTTGGGGGCACTTGAAAGCATTAATATGAAAGAAAGAAGATTTTATTCAATTGATTCATTTGAAACATTACATCAACTTCTATATATGGAGAACTCAAATCCTTAAGTAATAATTACATGAGATCTCTAGAACCTTCTAATAACTCACGGTGGTATAAGTTGTTGTCAATGCACATATTGTAAATTAATGGACCACACTCAAGAAAATTGTTACTCATGACATGGCTTTCCTGACAATACAACCAATATTTCCAAATCAGAAGGATTCGTGTAAAAGTTCTCTAATGAAGAATATCAGGAATACTTAAGGTTGAAATCCAACTACCTAGCCCAATCATCTACAACTTCTAATTTGTCAACATTGTGCATTTCACAATCTATGGAGATTCAATCTTGTTGACTCAAGTGCATCTGATCATATTTATGGTAATATCTCTTTGGCTTTTTCTCACTTCTATCCTAAAACAAAAGCAACCTAACCTAAGAACCACACCAATCATCTGACCCAGAGGTATGTGCTCCTTCTTCTGACAAAGTTGAACCTTTGGAAATTCCTTGAATATTAATTGTGAACCTAGCCTTGATGACTTGGCCATTGTTTTGAGTAAAAAACTCGGTCTTATACCAAGTATAGTATTTCTCACTCTATGACCACTAAAAACCTATCTATGCAACTCCAGAGTTTCCTCTCTACCATTGATGCAATTAGAGTCCCTACTTCAGTTCAAGCATTGAAGGGTGAGAATTGGGTTCGGGCCTTGAATGAAGAGATGAGTGTTAACAGGCCACTGGATAAAAAGGTAGTAGGATGCATTTTATAATGTAAAGTATAAATCTATTGGCACATTACAACATTACAAAGCAAGATTAGTTGCTAAAGGATTTACTCAGACTAATGGTGATGATTATGAGGAGACATTTGCTCCAATGGCAAAGATGAATACAATTAGAATCATTCTCTCATTGACAACTTATTTTGGTTGGGAATTGCAACAAATTGATGTGAAAGATGTTTTCTTGAAATAGACATTTAGAGGAAGAAGTCTATATGGAAATTCCACCAGGTTTTAGACCTATTGAAGAAGGGAATAAAGTATGTACGTTGAGGAAAGCTTTGTATGGGCTCAAGCAGTCACCTCGTGTTTGGTTCGGTAGACTTAGTTAGGTTATGATCTCCATGGGGTATTGGCAGAGTCAAGGTGACCATCCCTTATTCATCAAGAATTCCCCAAAAGGTAAACTTACACTACTCTTGGTGTTTGTTAATGATATGATTGTTGCAGGAGATGATGAGCATGAGATACAAGTCTTGAAAGAAAAGCTTACCACCCAATTTGAAATGAAGGATCTAGGAAAATTGAAGTACTTCCTTGGGATAGAAGTAGCTTACTCGACAAATGGCAACTTTATCTCCCATAAAAAGTATGTTATTGATCTTCGCAAAGAAATAAGTATAATTGATTGCAAGACCACTGGAGTTTATATAGTTGAAAACCATAGAATAGGAAGCAATGAAGGCAATTCTACTGTAAATAAAGGCCAATATCAAAGACCTGTTGGGAAGCTCGTTTACTTAGTTCACACCAGACTAGACATAGCCTATGTTGTGTGTGTTGTTAGTCTGTTCATCCATGATCCAAGGGAGAGACATTTACTAACGGTAAACAAAATCCTTCCATATTTGAAGACAAGTTTAGGAAGGGGATTATTGTTTAAGAGAGATGAAATATTAAAAATGGAAGTGTATATTGATGCAGATTATGCACGTTCTGTCATAGATAGGAAGTCCACCTCAGGATATTGCATGTTCTTGGGTGGAAATTTGGTGAAATGGAGAAGTAAGAAACAAAATGTTTTTGCAAGGTCTAGTGCAGAGTTTGAATGGGTGTGTGAATTGTTATGGATGAGAATTATTCTAAATAATCTTAAAGTGGCATGTGAAGAACCAATGATCCTTTGTTGTGATAAAAAGTTAGCTATCAGCATTGCTCATAATCCAGTTCAGCATGATAGGACCAAACACATAGAGATAGATCGACACTTTATTTAAGAGGAACTGGATAATGACCTTATCACTACATCCTACATCCCATCTGGACTTCAGTTAGCAGATCTATTTACAAAAGGTCTTCCCACTAAGCAATTTCATGATCTCACATGCAAGTTGAAAATGATAGATATCCATTCACTAGCATGAGGGGGAGTGTTGTTAGTTGGATATTAAAAACAATTGTGAAAGTTGTTGGAAGGATATTAAATGTATTACTAGCTTGGGATATATCAGATATACTGAATGAGAGGAAATAGAAGATAATTCTAAAAGATACTTCTAGGAACTAGGTCCAGCAGAAAGTACACAACACCTAAAAGTAAATCCTATTAAAGATTATTTATTCTAACACATGAATAATGAATAAGGGTCCGATTCGTGGCTATTATAAAGTTATGAAGAATACTTATGAGACTATGACACTGAAATTTGAGCTTGGGGAAAATTAAGCTAGAAACGGCTACAATTTTGGTGCTTTAGTTTCTGTTTTTTCTCATTAATGGAATATTCTCTGCTTTGCTTGAGTATTTTGATTGATAAAGTAAATTAAGTTGGGATTATTGAAATGCTCTCTCGAAGAGATATTTTATGTTTGAAATTTCAAACAAAGGAATTATATTTATTTTGTTGGGATGTAATTTTCCCATTCAATATTATTGTTCTATGGATGTCATTATGGTTGCTATGCTATATCTATTTGTTACTTTATTCATACATCATAACAAAACAAACAATAGAAGATAGAAATCAATGGTATTTAGGGTGAGAAAGAAAATCTGGAATTCAATGGGAACAGTAATATCAAACATAGACAACAAAGTTACAGTTTATAGCCACTTTCAAGAAGCAAACCTTCAAAGGGAACCAACCTACTAGGTTTAGCTTGACTGACTTGATAACCTGGCATTCTATTAGTGCAGTCCCACTCTAAGCCTAACAATTTTTATATGAATTCATTAATTGGTTAATTACTCTCAGTATTACAATGAACTTATAATCAAATTGGTATGATATCATTTATTGTGTTTTTCTTAGATTTTGCATTATATCATTACTTTTTGCTTTGTATTAATCTGTAAAAACATATAATGGTGTTATCCCTGTTTTGGTATCCACTTTTTACTGGACTCCTTTGCTCTTCAACTGCGAAGCAAAATGTATTTTTGAAAGAACTGAGAATAATTTTAAGCCCCTCCCCCTGCTAGTATTTTGAAGATTATTGTCAGTAGTATGTACTTCATTCATGCTGAATGCTTTTCATATATATTTTTCGGCTAATTTTATATATCATTGAAAAGAAGTAAGGGCAAGTCTCACTATGAATTTTCTGATGTTGTAGTCCGGTGTCTCCAATAACAAATGTGCTTCCTCTGTCTCTGGTGCTTCTTGTCTCTCTTATCAAGGAAGCTTTTGAAGATTGGGTACGAGTATTTTTTTTGCTGTCACTAATACATTGCTTTTTTAACACATTTTACTTAGGCTCTTTAGGTTTAGGTGGTTACCATTTAGCCTTTCAGACAGAAATTTTATGGAAAATTCTGGCAGGGGAGGCTATAGAAAAATGTTGAATATTTTATATATTTCTTTTTGTAGAATGTAGAAATGAGCATTTTATCAGTATGTGCTTACAAGTTCGTCAATTACTATACATATTTTGTTAACTCCTCATTTTATCTTATTTCTATTTCTCTTGTTGGAATCCTTAGTTGGAAATTCTTCAGATTTTCTTACATTAGATTATGCTTATAGATTTGTGTATTCTACTTCCTAATTTCTTTTTCCATCTTTTATATTTTGTATAACAGAAGCGTTTTCAAAATGACATGTCCATAAATAACAATGGTATAGACGTTTTGCAAGATCAAAAGTGGCAGTCTATATCCTGGAAGAAGTTGCAGGTTGGAGACATTGTGAAGGTGAGTGTGCTATGCATTTCTGTTCTTGTTTATTTTGACATGTCTATATTTTGAACTAGTACGTATTGAAGTAAAAACAGATCAGTAAGCTCTCGATACCTTATTGAGGTAAAAACTGAGATTAATAGAAATAAGTACATTGATATATGTATGTAGAAGCTTCTCTTTGCAGCCACGTATACATATGTACAAGCTCTGTTAAAAAGATGAAACCGTGATAAACTGTTAAAAAACTGAAACCGTAATAGAGACAGCTGTTAGCAGCTATAGTATAGCTAATGACACATAATAACTGCCAAAGTAAAAAATATTGTATTTGGTTATACGCTCGTATTAGGATGTCTACAGTGGTAATTGATTATGTTTTAAACCTCCATAAGATGTTTTTTAATGTCAGAAAATTTGTTTATGATAATATTCATGAGAGATTGCACTTAAATAGAATATAAAAAACTTAATATTGCAAAATCATAATTATGGAATGTAATTAAATTGCCTAATTATGGAATTGAAACTGTACAAGGAAATATTATTTGCATATAAATAAAAGGATTTTGACACTCCCCGACAAGTTGGTGAGTGAATGCCATCCATTCCCAACTTGCCGACAATAGACTCAAATGTAGCACCACTTAGCCCTTTTGCTAATAGATCTGATAGTTGATTTCTAGAGGATACACATGGTGTACACATTATATTGTCCCATTATCAATTTTTTTCTTTATGAAGTGTCTATCTACTTCAACATGCTTAGTTCTATTCTATCATGCTGACTGAATTATACACAATATTTATTGCTGACTTGTTATTACAATACAGTCTCATAGGCTTCTTCCAATTAATTTTCAAGTCTTGTAAAATCATCTTTAACTATTGTATTTCACAAATCCTTAAGGCCAAGGCTTTGAACTCTACCTCTGCACTTGATTTTGACACAACATTTTGTTTCTTGCTCCTCCAAGTGACTAAATTTCCTCTAAGAAGAGTGTAATATCTTGAGGTAGATTTTCTATTGTTGGTAGAACCTACATAGTTAGCGTCTAGGTAGGCTTCTAAGATCATCTCATTCCCCCTTGAAAATAGAATCTTTTTCTAGGTGTTCCTTTCAAGTATTGTAGAAGGCAATAATCAACAATGAGATGAGTCTCTTTTGGATTATGCATGAACTGACTTACAAACCCTAAAGTACAAGTATTGTGTTAGGAACCCAGAATTGAAAAGAGAAAGAAGAGTAATATTCTTTATTGAATAGATTGAAAAGAACAAAAAATAGGAGAGCACTCTCTCTTCCAAGGGTTTCCCCTTCACACAGGATGTCAATGATCCTGTCAACAATTCTCCAAAACATTCAAAAGTACCCGGTATACCAGAAGCCCCCAACTATATGTAGAAAATCTCACTTATCCTATAAACCTGACTAACAACTACTTTTTTAATATGCTTTCCCCTATCATACACACGCAGCTACAAAAACAACCTTGTCGTCAAGGTTGAAGTCTAGCAACGGGTCCTCAAGGTTGAAGTCTAGCAATGGGTCTCTAACACTTACTATGAGTCATGTTCTGTTGCAGGTTAAACAGGATGGATTCTTTCCTGCAGATCTGCTTTTCTTGGCAAGCACTAACGCAGATGGTGTCTGCTACATTGAGGTTTATTATTTATATTTTTCAATCTGGTAGGAGTGTTTTCTCAAAGCTCTTTAAACAGTGTTTGACTTTAATTAACATTGGGTTTGAGTGGCAGACTGCTAACCTGGATGGGGAAACCAATTTGAAGATTAGGAAAGCATTGGAAAAGACTTGGGATTATGTGACTCCAGAGAAGGCATCTGAGTTTAAAGGTTTCATTTTTTTCGTTGTTTTATCTACATATTATAGTTTTATACAGTTCTTCTAACGTTTATTTAATTTGCTTAAGAGTTATTTTACATTACTGCACTTGGTTGTTTAAGTTCTAGGAAACATGATGACAACATCTCAGCAATTTTTTTTTTTTTAATTTTAAGCTTTAGAATATAATAAGTTTTGTGCATTATCATAATTTTGGTTCATTTATCTGCGTAATGATAATAATGATTAACATTTACTCATTCCATTGTATTTTGTTTTCATGAACCAGTTACATGTGTTTGTTTCTTAAGATGTGATTCCTTATTTAATAAGTTAGATGACTACAGAAATGTAAATGATGTTTTCAATTGGCTTTATTTTCTGTTTATGGATGAAGTTGTGTATTATTAGCATCTTAAATATATATTGCAGTTACTTGAAAATGCCCTTACTGTGGATATCTGTTTTTTTTCTCCAATTTTCTTGTGTTTCCACGTTCCCTGAAAGTTGCTATAAATTTATTATATAGTTCTCGGGCTGTTTATTCAGATAACATTCTTTATTCTCCAGCGTTAGATCCGTTGATCATTCAGGCTGAGTAAAAGTATTGTATAATTTAGTAATTAATCATGTCATATCTCATGCTCCAAATAAATGGAAGTGTTCAATTTGGGGATCTCAACAGGAGAAGTAGGAAGATACCAAGAGCATGTAACATTTCATCTGTTTTAGTAAAAAGAAAATTATGTTTCAGCTGTCTTATCTTAAAAACTATGTTTAGCAAACATACCCAACAGAAAAACAGACGTTGATTATAATTGACCGTACATATACTTGATTATTGAAATAATCTAATTTGTACAGCTGTCCCAAATACATCCTAAGAAAGAAGCATTCTTGGGAAAGCTTTCTTTTTTTCCTTCAATAAGATGGTTTTTTATGAAAAGTAAGCTGGATGTTTGGAAATCAGATGGAATTTAGTAAACACGTTTTTATTTTATTTTTTCCTGAAAATCATGCTGTTTTTATGAATATGAATTTTTGTAGCTTATGTTATTTTCGTTTAGATTTCTCCCATTTCCGATTCGTACACACTTTTTCTTGTGTAAAAGCTGATACTATTTGTTGACTCATACAAAATTATGTTAGAATCACTTTTCAGCAAACTTGTCCAAAC
Source organism: Vigna nakashimae (assembly GCA_034642375.1). Classification (NCBI taxonomy): domain Eukaryota; kingdom Viridiplantae; phylum Streptophyta; class Magnoliopsida; order Fabales; family Fabaceae; genus Vigna; species Vigna nakashimae. The sequence goes on from CM067758.1 coordinate 34,575,082, forward strand.
AGAATCTGATTGTTATTATAATTGATTATTGAAATAACATAATTTTGATGTTCTCTCAACACACTCTAAACTTATGTTCAGGGTATAGAGTTTTATTAAAATAATCTGTTAAATTGATGTATTTTATGTGGTTAACTGTTCCTCAACTGGTGGAATTATTATTTTTTAAATAAAAACTCTTAATAAATTGTTCTTCATAGAACATTGTATGGCTCTTTGAAACTTTTGTCTTTAATTTCATATTTCTAGGGAATATTATATTGAAGTCTGTGCAAGACTTATTTATTACCAGGTTTATGAATGTCAATTCCAATCAATATGCTAAATTTGATCTCTTATTTGTTTCAAATTCTTACAAGTTTTCAAACTATTTGCAGGTGAAATTCAATGTGAACAACCAAACAATTCATTGTATACCTTTACTGGAAATCTTATAACCCAAAAGCAAACATTGCCTCTCAGTCCAAATCAAATTTTATTGCGGGTTTGTTGCCCCTCCCCATCTGTTTTTATCTGCCGAACTGTGTTTATTCATGAACTAGAGTTCTCTTTTTGTTGTATTGGTATTTGGATTTTGACAGATAGAAGGGAAGTTGAAAAAATATTTTGTACTTCTGATAAGAGTCTATTGTACAGTGGAAGCTTCTGCTTACATTTGTAAATTTATAAGGCAGAAGCTTTAGATCCTAACAGATGCCCGCTGTGATAATTATAACAGTCTTACAACAGATTTACATTACAGAAACTGAATATAACTAGTCTAAAACAACTATATGCTCTGTACCATGTGCTGATATTTTGTTTACTTAGTTTGTAAAACTTAAATTGACTTGGAGCATCTTGACTTTTCAGGGTTGCAGTCTCAGGAATACAGAGTATATTGTTGGGGTTGTTATATTTACTGGACATGAAACAAAGGTTGGCTGTATAAAATGATGCCTAATGATAAACGGATAATATTCTCAATATCACGGCCCTTGGTCTTGCTTTTTTTATAAAGACGTTTAATATGCTTGTAATGAATTGATTGTTAAGATGTTGCTAGAGACAAAATGGTACTGTTTTTGCTGTTGTTATGTATTCATAATTATAATTATTCATTAGTATCTTGCATATTTAACTGATATAATTCGAAACAATTATCCTTGGGGTCTAGAGATATGGAAAAAGAAGAAAATAACTGAACATAAGTTTTATTTTAAGGACTATGAATTTATTTATTTATTTTTGGAAAATAACAATCCACAGTAAATGAAAATGAAAACAAAAACAAACCAAACATGCTTTAAGAATGTAATATATAACCTTGACGTGTGGGTTTATTTCATTTTCTTTTCCATTCATTTTTGAAAGTATAAATTAAGTTCGTCTTATGTTTGGCTTTGGATTTTCCTACTGTGACTGTTCATGGATTGTGTTTTAGTGATGTTTGAAAAACATTGCAGGTGATGATGAATACAATGAATGTTCCTTCCAAAAGAAGTACATTGGAGAGAAAGCTTGACAAGCTCATACTAACTTTGTTTGCAACTCTCTTCATGATGTGTTTCATTGGAGCCATAGGCAGGTGAGTTAAACAATTGCTGGACCCCTTGTAGTCTCTTGCTAACTTTTACTGGGTTTTAATGTTCAAGTACACTGTTATATGAAAATGGGATTGATTTTATTGAAACTAGCATTAGATTTAGTGTATTTATTATTGTTATCAATATCAATACTAGGGTTCTGATTGGCACTACGTGTCACACAAGCTTTAGATTATGTGTATATAGTTTTATTAAAATAATGTAAATTCTGAGATAGTTCTATAAAAGCAAATAATCATTAATAAAAAATTTGTTCTAGTGTGGGAAATTTAGGAATTGTTTTTGTCTTTTTTAATTAAATTGCTACAGTATGATGGAAAAATAAAAGTAACAGGTATCCCTTATTGTGTAAAAGTTTATTTCTAAATGACATTATTATATTTGTTTAAACTGCAGTGCTATCTTCGTAAATAAAAAATATTTTTACTTACATCTTGATTCATCAGAAGAGGGCTCGGCACAGTTCAACCCCAGAAATAGATTCTTGGTACTGTTAACTTTCTCCATTAAGATAAATATCCATCCTCTTTTTTTCTTTATTTCTCTGTTAAATTATTGTTGTTAATTCTATTTTTGTGCTGTCAGGTTTTTATTCTTACAATGTTTACCCTAATAACACTATACTCAACAATCATTCCCATTTCACTTTATGTGTCCATAGAGGTTTGTGTCTCACTCCTTTATTCCCTATAAATGCCAATGTTTTGTTTCTAAATAGAAAATATAATTTATTTTTGTTATTGTACCAGATGATAAAATTTATTCAATCAACTCAATTTATCAACAAAGACTTGTCCATGTACCATGCGGAAACAAATACACCTGCATTAGCCAGAACTTCAAATTTGAATGAAGAACTTGGGCAGGTAAGTTGGGTCCTCACTTTTCCTTGAATGAACTTATAACTAATAGATTAGAAAGGAAGTGAAACAATATACAAACTATGTTCAAAATGGGAATGAAGAAAATCTAAGTAGAAGAAACAAAAGAAATTTTAACTCTAACTTTTATTTTCTGATGAGTAGGTGGAATACATTTTCTCTGATAAAACTGGAACTCTAACAAGAAATTTAATGGAGTTCTTCAAGTGTTCGATTGGAGGAGAGGTCTATGGCAATGGTGTGACTGAAATTGAGAGAGGATTAGCAGAGCGCAATGGAATGAAGATTGAGGTAAAATATTTATGCATTGTTTAAAACTAATTTGTCTATAAGAAGGGATTGCAGCTATATAGTATTTTCTCCACAGGAAAATATTTCTTCCAAAGCAGTGCAAGAGAGAGGTTTTAATTTTGATGATGATAGGCTTATGAGGGGAGCTTGGAGGAATGAGCCTAATCCTGACGTTTGCAAGGTAAACATGACTCTGCTGATGCACAGTATATGTTCATTCTCTCAATTCAATTCTGGGTGTTTGCTTTACATAAAGAAACAACTATTTTCTATATAAGCTTGAGTGGTTATTCCACCAAGCAAAATGGATTTATTTATATATTCCAGATTATTACAAAGGTAGGTGATGCCATATAGTTTATAAGAGAACATTTAAGACACCGTTACTTAATGATGCATTGAACCTGTCTATACCATGTATCTAGACAACATGGAAAAATAAGCATTGAAGAAGTTCTTATCTTCTAAAATTTCTATTTTCAACAAAAAGTTTGATTCTTGCTAACTAAAAAGTTTATAATATATATATATATATATATATATATATATATATATATATATCCTTTTTAACATATTTCATTTATAATGCATGTTAGTTGGCTTAAATCTTAGCTTGTATTATGTCGATATAAAATTTAATGCTTGAAATGTGTCCTGGAAAGTAGTATTTAGAAGCTATATAAGAAATCTTAACCCTAACCATCTCTCATGAGTTTCGTGCAACATCTTGGTGATGCTTTTGAATTGCTAGAAGTCTGTTACTTCTTCGAAATGTATGTATTCCAATTTTATGTGTTCTACTATAGCTGTGCTGTGACCTATACTTGTTAAAACTTTGTATTATGATATATCATATTGATGTATAAATATGCTGCATCGTGGCCATGCTTCCTAGGTAATAATCAGATCTTAATTAATGAACCTAACTTTCATGTACAGTTGGTGTAGTGTAGATTCTTCAATTTGGAAGAGAAGTATATTCAGATTGTTTATCCTTGTTTCTCTTTTACTAAATGTTGTTTATCAGTTAGGTGCTCGAGTTGCTTTCTTTACATTATGGTCATAGCATACATGGTTTTGTATGTTATGTAAGGCAAAGTAATATTACCTTATTTATTGCTTTGTAGGAATTCTTCAGATGCCTTGCTATATGCCATACTGTGCTGCCAGAGGGTGATGAATCCCCTGAAAAGATCAGATATCAAGCTGCATCACCTGATGAGGCTGCTTTGGTTATTGCTGCAAAACACTTTGGTTTCTTTTTCTACAGGTTCGATGTTCAAACTTCTTGATCATGTTCTATTTATCTGCACAAGCATCCAGCCATCTGTCTAGGGGCTGGACTGGAACAAGGTGAAGTATTGAACCTTCAACGTTAACTAGGACCAACTTTTAAAGAATTAGAATTGTGTTAATTGAACTACAACCTCTTTGGTGGTACCCCCCCCCCCCCCCCCCCCCATCATTAGGATGAAGATCTTCTGTCCAGCTTTTCAGAAGAAACTCCCCTATGACTAGATCTGCATGATGTTTGAGTTGCAGTTGTCCAGTAATGTCAGCAATGAGGCTTCAAATTCTTGTACTTTTATACTTCAGATGAGACATTGTTGGCAATAAGATTTTATTGATACTATTGTAAATGATTGGCTTTCAAAATTGTAGAGTCCTTTTACTTATAGTTAACTGACCCAATAGGAGCAGAATCAGAGAGAGAAAAGCAGATAAAGCTGCAAATGAGCCTTTGGACTCATGCTGGTTGGCTTGATGTTGAGAATTATGTGGCATCAGTAATTGCACATTAATGCTTGGTTACAAACAAAACGAGGATTGTATGCATATGTAAGTGTGTAGCAAACGTAATTTGATGGTAACAGCACATGAATGTTGATACCTGCTCCCAGTGAAAAAATCTTTATATATTATGGTCTTTTGCTTAAGAAGCTATAGAAGAAGACTTGTTACAGAGTGAGTACATTGAGCACCAAGAGCAGTTTGAAGACCTGAATCTGCTTCTCTTTAGTTCGGGAAAATGGTTGGAAAAAGTAATAAAGAATTACATAGAATGCGAACGTCCTTTATATGATATATCATATAATCTAACTTTCTCAATGTGTTGTTTGTAAGTTTAAGATCGTAAGCTTGGAGCATATTAGGAGGACAGAATGTGTACTGATCTTAAAATGTAAAAACTCAATGCAATAGTCGAGAGGAAGCTACTTGTAGATAGTTCAACAGCTAGGTGAACTTTATTCAGTAAGTTATGCTAATAGATCAATCTAGAAGATATTAAAAGGTGTAATTCACAGGAATTAGGCAATTATATACTCTAATAGCACAGGTTGGGTTGTATGTTAAAGGAAAACTCCATAGTTGGACTTTGTATGGTACTCATGCTATTAATTATTGGTAGTGGATATATGAGAATATATAATTCGGAGTAGGTAGAGCGCAGGCGTGCTACTATGTATTGATACATAGTAGGAATATAGGATAACATATAATTCAGAGTACTGTTGAACTTTTGTACATCTGAGTTTCTTGTGTACTGCTATTAATTGGTAGTAGGCATATTGGATAACATATAATTCAGAGTAGGTAGAGGGCATGCGTGCTATTAATTGATACTTAATTTGGAATATAAAAGAGAAGTTCTTGTGTAGAACAGGTTTTCTGTTGAATATTTGTACTATATATCTAGGAAATGTAGTTAGTTTGACCAATACTGCATTGTGGGACTCAAATTTTGTCAGTGTTATACCTTCTTGTTTAGTTATTTTTCTGCGAAACAAACATAATGATTCAATTTGCAGTGTTATCAACAATTATGCATGGAATGAATCTGAATAGGCTTGTTATTGAAGAAATGAAATTAACACTCCATGATATTTTGCATTTTTCTGTTAGATTTGTTCTTTTATTAGAGTACATCTTAGCTTCTTTCATCTCTGTAAGCCTAAATTTTCTTAAAATAATAAAATTTCTACTATCATTAAAGACAAGTGTGGATATTTCTATCTCATACTCTAATAAGACTAAGTGGCAATTTTTCTACTATCCTTAGAGACAAAGTGGCAATAGGAATGCATGAATCCTTAACAAAGCCAAATATGTCATTCTTTTGTAGCTTCTGTTACTGATTTTTTTTATTGGAAGTGCTAAATTTAAGATTATTTCAGTTTGAGTTGATGTGAATACTTTGATTTTTTGTCAGACGCACACCTACAATGATATATGTTCGTGAATCTCATGTTGAGAAAATGGGCAAAATTCAAGACGTGTCTTATGAGATTTTAAACGTGCTTGAGTTTAATAGGTAACTATCATCCCTATGGGTACAATTTTAACTTAAGGTATTAAGTTTTAACATCTTCTGAGCATACTTGTAATCTTTTTTCCATTAATAGTACAAGGAAGCGTCAGTCTGTTGTATGCCGTTATCCTGATGGAAGGCTTGTCCTATACTGTAAGGTAATAGAAGCTAGTCTGCTTCCCCACAGTAGAACAATTTTGTTTGGATTTGGGTAAAATGACATCTTCCATGCATCTTGCTCTTCGCAGGGTGCTGATACTGTAATCTATGAGAGACTGGCTAATATTAGTAATAGTATCAAGAAAGTCACCAGGGAGCATTTGGAACAATTTGGATCTGCCGGACTTCGCACATTATGCTTAGCCTACAAAGAATTACATCCTGATGTTTATGAAAGCTGGAATGAGAAGTTTATCCAGGCCAAGTCTTCTCTAAATGATCGTGAAAAGAAATTGGATGAGGTTCAGTTTATCCTACTATCATTGGCAGCTTTTATGTGAATATTTAACATCAAGCAATTTATACTTTTTTAGATTAGATTATCTCAGTTGAGATAAATAGAAGAGACTATATTTGAGGGAGCTTCATCACTCCTCTCATATGTTCTCATACTTATATTGATAGAATTCTAATGCAGTAAGTATAGGGAGAGAAAACATCAAAAGCAAAACAGTCCTAGGTACAGAGATAGGTATGACTCAGGTACAACATATAGCAATTTTCTTATACAACTACTTACTACCTATATGTAATACTACCTATTCTAATACTCCCCTGAAGTACACAAATTGTATGGAACAAGCTTGGAACAAATAAATTCAACTTGATGTCCCCTTAAGGACTTTGTTAACATGTGCAAGTTGATCATTGGATTCAACAAACTTGGTAAAAATTTCCTTGGACAAAAACTTTTCTCGAATAAAATGACTGTTTATTTCTGTGTTTAGTCCTCTTATGGAATATTAGATTGGTAGCAATGCAGAGAACAACTTGATTATCACTACACATCTTCATTTGTTGAATTTTTTTGAAGTTAAGGTCATATAGGAATTGGTTCACCCATACAAGTTCACTAGTAAGAGAAGTCATTGTCATATATTCAGCTTCACTGGTTAATTAAACAACCACGTTTGCGTTTCTTACTTTCCAAGAAACAATATTTCTTCCAAGGAACACATAATATTTTGTAGTAGTGTCTATCAGTGGGGGATCTTGCCTAGTCAATATCATGTCTTTCTCGAATCAGTCACCTGGTACCATGTTCTTGTATATCAAAGTAATTGATATTAAAGATTACTGAACAATATTAAGACTTGGTTAATTGACTCGAAGAAATAAGATTGAAATGACAAGTAAGAACAAAAAGAACAAATTTTAGATTTAAGGGAGGGGAATAGGAAACTTAGCCGACTCCCTGGGAGGAAATTTAGAATCATTGGCTAAAGTTATGAAATGAGTTTTTTAGGAAGGGAAAGGGATGAGATCAAAGAGGTATTACCCTAAATATGGTCAAAAGCTCTTGGATCAATTATCCATGGGCTTTGACTTTCCACGGATTGTGAGATGCAAGTTGTTGGGATTTGCATATCATTGTGCTATTAGATTTCAACCTCAAATATTCTTAGTATTCATTAGAGAATTTGGGTTCAACAATTTCAGCTTTAGAGATATTGGGTATCTTATCAGGAAAGTTGCGCAAAAGGAAGCAATTCTCTTGAATGTGACCAATTCCTTTACCATATGTGATGTCCCATACCATCACGTTCTCCTCTAACATTGTGTCCTCTTTGACGTGTGGAAACCATGACAAAAGATTTTGCTTATTCTTGAACATTCTTGCTTTGAAGTGTTGGAGCCTGAAGGAGTCGTATTGTCAAGCTTTATATGGATGGGACTTCATGATATGTTAAAAGTTTATCTTTAACATGTTCAATGTCTGGATGTATGGCACAGAGGATAATCACCATATATAATTTGTCCAGCTTCTTCTTGATCTCCTTTAATGATTGTCTTTAAGAACATCTTTAATTCTTCAGCAATAAATTGGGCTTCACATATAAAAGACATGTTTAAGAGAGATACCGGAGGCTCCTCTGGTCAGTGTGGACTATGAATCTCTGTCCCAAAAGATAAGGACGCCAGTGCTGGATCGCTAATACCAGAGCCATCAGTTCTTTTTCATAAATGGACTTGCTGAGAGCTCCTTCAGATAAGGCCTTGCTGAAAAAGGCTATCGGCTTCTTCCCCTGCATCAATACAGCGCCAACCCCTTTGCCCGACGCATCACACTCAATGTGAAAGGGTTGCTGAAAATTTGGGAGGGACAATACCGGGGCTGTCGTGACGGCTGTCTTCAACGCTTGCCATGCCTCCTCTGCTTTCTCATTCCAGGTAAATCCTCCTTTTTTCAATAGATCAGTTAGAGGCCTGGCAATTTTGCCGTAGTCCCTGATGAACCTTCGATAATACCCCGACAAACCCAAAAATCCCCTCACACTCGTCACTGATTTTGGCCGTTCCCAGTCCACCACCGCCTTTATCTTTTCATCGTCCATCTCCACGCCTTTGTGAGAGATAATGTGTCCCAAGTATTTGACTTGGGTTTGCCCGAACTCACACTTCCGCCGATTGGCCACCCACTGATCCTGTCTCAGTGTTGACAGGACTTTCCCAACGTGCTCCAAGTGCTCCTCCCAGGTTCGACTGTAGACCAGTATATCGTCGAAGAATACGAGCACAAACTTCCGCAAATAGGGCTTGAAGAGATGGTTCATAGTGCTCTGGAATGTTGCCGGCGCGTTGGTGAGCCTGAAAGGCATCACGACAAACTCGTAATGTCCCTGGTGTGTGCGGAACGCCGTCTTCTCGATATCCTTCTCGGTCATGCGGATTTGGTGGTACCCGGCCTTCAAGTCCACCTTAGAAAAATAGGAAGCCCCCCCTAACTCGTCCAACAGCTCTTCTATCACCGGGATGGGAAACTTATCCGGCACCGTCGCTCTATTCAGGGCTCTGTAGTCTATGCAGAAACGCCAACTGCCATCTTTTTTCTTGACTAAAATTACTGGGCTGGAGTACGGGCTATGGCTCGGACGGATCACCCCCGATCGCAGCATCTCCGAAACTTGCTGCTCGATCTCATCTTTCATTACATGTGGGTATTGGTACGGCCTGACATTGATCGGACCACTTCCCTCCTTAAGGTGTATCTGATGCACCGTCTCCCTGCTAGGTGGCAACCCCTCAAGCTCCGTGAAAACCACGTCATGTTGTTCTAGTAAACCCCCCATCTGCTGCTTCTGTTTTTCAGTAAGGCCTGAACACTCTGGGCTGCTTGTATGGGTCTCGCACAAGCCCAACTCCCAGACCAAAAAATATGTTGCCACCTCATCTATTTTTTTTAAAGCTTCGGGGCCCACCACCCTCCTCTCTAACGTGGGATCCCCTTGTACAATTATCCTCTTATCTCCCTGTCTGTACTTCATCGTTAAAACTCTCCAGTCCACCGTTACCTCCCCAAGCTTTGCTAGCCACTCTACCCCTAAGATGACCTCCACCCCTCCGAGCTCGAAGATGTAAAAACGTTCCATGACATGAGCCTCTCCTATCTCCAACGCTACCTTTTCGCAACAGCCACTGATTCTCTTCCTCTGCCCGTCCCCAGGCTCACCAAATACGGCTGTGTTTTTGTCACCGTCATCCGCAGTTCCTCCACCAACCGTCGATCAATGAAAGAAATTGTGGCTCGTGCCACTATCAATTAGAATTAATACCTCTCTTTGTCCAATGTGTCCTCGTAACTTCATTGTCTTGGGGGTCGTCAGCCCTCCGGCGGACAGTGCCGACAACTCCATTGTTGCAAGGTTCGTCTCCGACACTTCTTCGCCTTTGACCTCTTCCTCTTCCTCAACCACAATTAGCATTTTGAGACCCCTCTCTGGGCAGCGATGGCCGCGGCTGAAGGGTCCGCCGCATCTGAAACAACGACCCTCTTCCCTCCGTTTAAGATACTCCGGGTAAGGTAGATTGCGAACAGACCGATCACCTCCGCCGCTGGTAGCCAGCCCCTTATTCTGTCCTTGTGTCGCGTCTTTATTAACAGACCCCACACTTTCAGCCGTTCCTCCTCGCACCATCACCGAACCCGACGCCTTCCCCCAAGAATTCTGATTCTTGGATAACCACCCTCCTCCGGTCTTCGTGCATAATTTCTCCACATCCCTCGCCACTCGCATGGCGGTCATCAAATCCGGTGGATCATGTGGCCGGACATGATCGCCCACCTCTTCCCTCAGACCGGACAGGAAATACCCCATGATCTGCTCCTCGGGTATCTAGGTCGTCTGCCCCACCAGAACTTCAAAATCGCGTATGTACTCCTCCACCGGTCCCGATTGTCGTATGGTTGACAGCCTTTCATACACCGTTCCTCGTGTTCCTCCTCCAAAACGGATACCAAGAGCTCTCTTCAACCCCTCCCAAGAAAAGTTCTTGGTTTTCTCTCGCCAGAATCGGAACCAGCTTCCGGCGTAGCCATCCATACTGATAAAGGCCAGTTCCAGTTTCTCCTCCTCCGCCACCTTCTGTACTTCGAAAAACTTCTCTGCTCTGCCAATCCATACCCAAGGTTCGCCCCCCTCAAAGACTGGTAATTCGACTCGTTTCCTCCATTGGCCCATACCTCCTTGGTTACCGTCTCCATTTCTTCCCCCTACGCCGCTTGGACCACCACCATTATCGTTCACCGACGACTCACTCTCCCCCTGTTGCTTCCCGTGGTTATTGCGGTGACGTTCTCCAAGCGCCTTCAAGATTGCCTGGACGTCCTGGCGTAGCGTCGCCGTCTCTTGTCGCAACGCCCCCGTATCAGCTTTCGTCTCTGCAATTGCCACTTCGACCGCCCTAAGTGCCCTTCAACTACCACCATTCTTCCCTCCATCTCTACGTGCGATAACACTCCGATTGGGGATCCGGCAGGTTGGACCAAATGTTAGGTTCCAGACTTGGGAACCTAATATCAATTCTCACTTTCACTCCAAGAAACACAGAAAGATTGGAAGAAATCAATTGTATTCACAGTAAACGGCTTGTACAAACAGCACCCAGAGGCATCACCCTCTTCAACAGGTAAATACCCGTTAACAATCTAAACAATCAACAACCCATAACTCTTCTAACCAGCCAGTATTTATACAATCTTACACGCTCCCCCCCTTAACTGTCCTAGACAGTTAGTTTGTTATAGTCAGTTACCTTATTCCTTCTCTCATACACTAACCACCTTTTCTTATTCCTATCAACAGCCAATAAGAAACAAAAGGAGAAGCCTAGGTTTGACCTTCAACTACAGTGGAAATGAATAATCAGCAGTTAAAATTGAGAGGAGGAGGTTTGGTGAGCCCCATGGAGGAGGCAAGGCATCGCTATGATTAAAGGAAGGCTCCGATGAGAGGAAGGCAACGTGTGGATGTTAGCTGCCTATCAGCAGCAAACAAGAGTGTGTGTGTGGTGGTGCGTGGAGCAGATTTAACTTTTGAGGCTGGCAGGGTTGACTGTCTCCTGGAGAGATACTCTCCATATCTGGTGGTTACAGGAAAAAATGGCCATGGCAGACAACGGGTATTTTGCCAAAGACTGAAACCAGCAAAGCAGGATTAACTCATTGATACGAAGTTGAGATAAATGAAGGAGAGGATATAGATAGAGCTTAATCACTCCTCTCATATGTTCTCATTTGTATTGATACAATCATAATATAATGAGTAGAGGGAAGAGGAAAGAAAGATCCACCACCCAAACTAGAGTCCTAAGTACAAAAATAGGTACAACTTAGAGTTACAAGGTATAGCAATTTTCCAATGCAACTAATTACTACCTATATTTTTAATACCTTTCTAACAACCCCAAAGGGTAGCAATTTTGTTACTGTTTCCTATATTGAGCAGCATAATGCACTTTTCTTATTGATTTTAGTTCAATACCTGTCCTTGCAACAAAACTTCGTTGTAGCAAAAATATTAGAAAGAAACAACTAATCCCGTAGCATTACTCTTAAACTTTGACAGTGAATACGTTTGATATTTCCCATCAGTTGCTAATTTTGGTTCGGTAAAGGGAAAATGGCCCTGTGGTTCTTCTAGGCACTTCTTGATCTAGTTTTTAACTACCAATAAATGTTGCACTTTCCACATGCACTCTGTTCAAAAACTACAAAACGCTAAACCACAACTGTCTGAAAATTTAGGAACACATCTCTTCCATCTCAACTTGTCTTCAATTCCCTTATTTTTCTGAAGTGATAAATGATAATTTGATGCTTATCATTGCTTGATAAGTTAAATGCTGCAATGAGAGTTGAATCCTGATATGATGATTGGGAAAAACAATTATGCTATTTTTATTATTCTTATGATTTATAACAGCTATTGATTATTTAAGTCTACAAAAACGATCTAATAATTACATTGCTAGAAACGAGAATTAATTGGTAGCACAAAACTTGAGTAATGAATGTTTGAATTTCATTTTGCAAAGATAGTAATGTGAATTATTATACTCTTATGCATCTTGAAATGATACAGGTGGCAGAACTTATCGAAAATGATCTCATTTTAATTGGTAGCACAGCCATAGAAGACAAGCTTCAAGAGGGTGTACCTGCTTGCATAGAGACTCTTCAAAGAGCTGGTATTAAAATATGGGTTCTTACAGGGGACAAGATTGAAACAGCTATAAACATAGCCTATGGTGAGACTGTTTAGAAGTCGACCAGTATTTTTCTTTGTCTTGTTATGCTTTTGTTAGTATGAGTTCATATTATATGATGCTTCCACCCTCGTGCTGCAGCATGCAACTTGATAAACAATGAGATGAAGCAATTTGTGATTAGTTCAGAAACTGATGCAATCAGAGAAGTTGAAGACAGGGTACTGGCCCTTCTTGCTACCATGTTGTGATCACAGTTCTTAGTGTTTCTGACTGTAATAATTACATTATTTGTATTTTTTTTAGGGTGACCAAGTGGAGATTGCACGGTTTATCAAAGAAGAAGTGAAAAAAGAGCTGAAGAAATGCCTTGAGGAAGCACAGAACTATTTTCACTCCCTATCTGGACCAAAATTAGCTCTTGTAATTGATGGAAAATGTCTAATGTATGCATTGGATCCAAGTTTAAGAGTGATGCTGCTCAACATTAGTTTGAATTGTCATTCTGTTGTTTGCTGTCGAGTTTCTCCTTTACAAAAAGCACAGGTAAAGCTTATATCGTGTCAATAACTTAATTACTTATTTCTGTAATTCATCTTGATTCGTAGAGTTTATATTGTGTGGGAAGTTAATCTTTTATTTAATTTTTGGCTTAGTGAGTAGAAGGGCTTAAAGTAACTCTGCCTAGTGTAATTTGAGAGTTGTTTAGCTTATGAAAAATTTTCCATTATTTGTTCACTATACCTCCTTACAGGTCACAAGTATGGTTAAGAAAGGTGCTCACAAAATAACACTTAGTATTGGTGATGGAGCCAATGATGTTAGCATGATTCAAGCTGCTCATGTTGGTGTTGGCATAAGTGGGTTGGAGGGAATGCAAGCTGTGATGGCCAGCGATTTTGCCATTGCACAGTTTCGTTACCTTGCTGACTTGCTTCTTGTTCATGGCAGATGGTCTTATTTGCGAGTTTGCAAGGTATTATGTTTTCTAAACTGCAATGTATACTGTTCTATATACTTGTTTTTCATGTTGTAACACTTGAAAATCGGCTATTGCAGGTTGTCTTATACTTCTTTTACAAGAATCTCACTTTCACTCTTACTCAGTTCTGGTTTACTTTTCAAACTGGATTTTCTGGTCAGAGATTCTATGATGATTGGTTTCAGTCACTATATAATGTTATCTTCACAGCGCTACCTGTAATCATTGTTGGATTATTTGACAAGGTGGAATATTCTTTGACAGCTGTCTTGTGCAGTTGTGCCTCACTTATGCTTGCAGTTTTTTTTCAATGATGGCATGTTCTGATTAGTTACTTGTGCCTTTGCCAGGATGTCAGTTCATCTCTATCCAAGAAGTATCCTGAACTATACATGGAAGGAATAAGAAATGTTTTCTTTAAATGGAAAGTTGTGGCAATATGGGCATTCTTTTCTATTTACCAATCTCTAATATTCTTCTATTTTGTGAGTACAACAAATTTAAGTGCTAAAAACTCAGCAGGCAAGATCTTTGGATTATGGGATGTCAGTACAATGGCCTTCACTTGTGTTGTAATAACCGTCAACTTGCGACTGCTTATGATTTGTAATTCCATCACTAGATGGCACTATATTAGTGTTGGTGGAAGTATATTAGCCTGGTTTATTTTTATTTTTATATATTCAGGGATTAGCACTCCTTATGATCGTCAGGTGAATTCTTTTTCTACTCTGGGCGTGTGTCAAGACACTTGGGAAATTTCCTTATGACCCATCGTTAAGAACTCTGTTAACTTGAGTTCTGTTTCATTTTCTGCAGGAAAATATTTATTTCGTCATTTATGTCATAATGACTACGTTTTACTTCTACGTCATGCTACTTCTAGTTCCTGTTGCTGCACTTTTCTGCGACTTTGTTTACCAAGGGTAAGGTTCTGATTTAAAGAAATTTTGCATTTTTGTCCGGGATTCTATAGTTTAGTTGCAGAACTTTAAGATATTTAAACAGTGATAAATATTAGAGTCAAGACATGCACTGGAGTTCTAGTTGCTAATGCAGGAAAGGAGTCTGGGTTTCAAGAGATGATAATCCTTTATAATGTTTCATTGGATAAAAGTGGCTGTCACATCCATTCTCATGCTAATCTGTATTTTTGTATTACAATATAATGGAAAGAGTCTTTTGTATGTGAGACATAGCTTTGGAGGATGTGAAAAACTGGACATGTAAAAAATTGGTGACCACTTTATTGCTGCAGCTTTGCTCATTTTTTATTCATTTGTTTCAGGGTTCAAAGATGGTTCTCCCCCTATGATTATCAGATTATTCAAGAAATGCATAGAGATGAGCTAGATAACACTGGTAGGGCACAGTTGTTGGAGATAGGGAACCAGCTTACACCAGCTGAGGCAAGGAGTTATGCAATATCTCAACTCCCACGTGAGATATCAAAGCACACCGGGTTCGCCTTTGATTCACCTGGGTATGAATCCTTTTTTGCCGCACAGCTTGGTGTATATGCCCCACCCAAGGCATGGGATGTTGCTAGACGAGCCAGTATGAGAACCAAGCCCAAGATTGGCCAGCAGAAGTAATTTGGAGTAGGATGCTTGTACATTACTTAGTTTCGGTTTTCCACCTTGAGAGCCAGCCTAGGAATTGTGTAAAATTAGAATGTGTCATATTAAATATAGTCGTTTTCAATAGGATATATTCTGTTTCTTCTTGTGTTTTTCTTGGGTGGGGGATTAGAGCAGATTTTCAGGATTCATCTTTTGTACATTCCAGGATATTCAGCAATTAGTCTCTACTCAATTTTGTGAAATTTAGAAATTGTGCCATTCTTTTAGTTGATTCCTGGAATTCAGCTCTTTTCTTTGTATTGGATTTATATTACTCGTTTTTGGATATCTCCAATTTTGGATTGTTGATCTTTGAAATTCAGGCCCATAGTAATGTTTCTGATAGCCTTTCTTTCTGTGCTATAAAATGCATTCGTTAACACTGTACTAATTTAAAAGTAGGGATGTGATCTCGCGTTAGTGTTATCGGGTAGGCACATCAATTTGGACAAGAACGAAGCCTATGATTACAGCAATTTAGCTCACGACGGCATGGGGGAAAACTTAAATACTCGAGTTAATCGTAATAACAATTCTGGAAATAATGTTCACCGGAGAGCAATGTTGACGAAGTCTAATTCTCAACCAATTGGAAATATTTCTTGGATTCTAGAATCTGATGTAAGTTTTTATGATTGGTGAATCTCAACATATGTAACAACTTAATCATATGATGGTCTTGATTAAATATTTATATGCAACCGTGAATGTTTTTAAAATGTGGTGGTGGCTGTGTCACCTCATGACTTACATATCATTTTTTAACAAAACAATTTGTTATATGTTCCTTCTATTACTTAAACCTTGTTAATATGACAGTCAATTTGTTAAGGATAGTTATGTTTTCTTTGAAATCCTTTGTGATAAGTGTGTTGTCTTTTAACAGCAAAGTTCTATAACAGTGCCTGTAATTTACTTGGTTCAGTCTCAGATTGCCTAGTTCTGTCCTGTTTCTCTGTGTTTTTGCTCAGTTCTTGTTTTCAGTTGTTCAGTGTTTGCATATTCTTAGCATCTTAGGTTTTCTAATCTTGATTGTCTAGGAGTGCAAAAGTTAAGTGTGGGGATATTTGATAATTCAATTTCTATACTCTCATAATATCTAGAGTTATTACAATCCCTTAGGATTCTCATTTCTTTTATTCTACATGATTAGTGTAGTTTCTGCACTTTTTAGGAAATTAAATCCAAACCTGAAGTGGTGCAAAAGTTGAGTCTTGATGCTGAAAATTTCATCCTGACAGTTCCGATCCTTGCTAATTATTTTGTGTATAACATTTCCCATAGGTGTTCAATTGCGTTGAGGTTAGTTGAATTGGATTCTAGACTCAGAACTTTAATTTGAGTAGTAAAACATAACTTTTGGAGCTTTAGTCTAATTGCAGTTCATATTGGAAGATGAAGGCAATTTGCAAAGGTCATGTCAGCGTAACTCAGAGATGTTGGCTACTTGGATCATAATATTTTTCTCCATATCTCTAATTGGCTAATTCTTATTGCATTGGATCCTTAAACTCAAAGAATTTTAATTTGACTATTAGAACATGTTAGATATTAAGATGTGTGTTTCTGTTATTTGGGCTTAGTCTATTCTGTATTAAGGGCATTGGCCCATATCTTACAATATAAATAAACTACCTTATGTGTATGCTAAACACACAAGGGATATTTTCTCCCAATCTTCTCTATTTCTCATATGGTATCTAGAGCACAGGAATAGTTCCAGTCAACTCCACGGTCTCCGGCACCTATCACTGCCGCCGTCGTCACCGCCGCCGCCGCCGCCGTCACCGTCGCTGGAGTTCCATAATCGACCGGCGACCACACCATCGGGATCGTCTCGGCTGGGCGACCACCGTCGCACGAAGATCGCGGCGATCGGAGCACCCACGCGCCGCCGCAAGATTCGCCACTGCCGCCGCGCGTGCCGGCGCGTCGCCGGAGCTTTCCGCCGCCGATTAGTACCGCTGTGATCGCCTCCTCGCCCTCTTTCCGGATCTGTGGTCGTTGCGTCAATCAGAGCACTTTAAATTTTTAGGGTTTCTCCCTCTCTATGGCGTCTTCCTCGTCTACAAACACCTCTGTTGGTGGCTCATCTTCTGATCCCTCAATATATACCAATTATGTGAATGTACACTTGTCCATTGACAAGTTAGATGGCACAAATTATGCAACATGGGCGTCCGACATCAAACTTTGGTTGAAGAGTCAGGGGTACTTAGATCATCTTACTCAAAATGTGACTATTGCTCCCATAGATGACACTTCCCGCTGGATGAAAATTGATGCTCAGTTATGTATTGTTATAAAGTCCACCATTCACTCCTCACTGAAACAAATGTTTCGATCCTATGAAACATGTTCAGAAGTATGGGCACAAGCGAAGTTGTTATACACCAATGACACTCAGCGTCTTTATGGTGTTTGTCAGGACCTATTAACTGTTATTGGTCCGCGCAATCCTGGTCCCATGGCAGATTATTTGGGTAAAATTCATGCCCTTCTTCATGACTTTAATGATATATTACCTCCTGCTTCCACTCCTGCTGAAGAATTAGAACAACGATCAAAGTTCTTCATGTTGTTGGCATTATACGAACTCTTTGATGATGTTTCTCATGTCCGTGATCAGATTTTGGGTTCTCCTGTCATACCCAACTTTACTTCTACTTGTTCTGCTCTTTTGCGTATACCGAGCAAACCCGTCACTGAGACATCCTCCCATACTGATGATTCCTCTGTTATGGCTGCTCAACGTGATGATCGAAGTCGGTCTCGCAAGCCAAGTAAAGGACGTCCAAAATGTGACCATTGTGGCAAGTTAGGCCACAAGATTGATAAATGTTATGCTCTCCATGGACGTCCTCCTCGACCTGTAGCAATGGCAAATTCTGATCCACCTCCCCGATCACCGTCTGCAGACCATCCTACTTCATCTAATACCATAGACAAACCTGCACTCTTCAACGAATTTCTCAGATGGTATGAGGATCATCAGCACTCTGGTTCCACTACATCTGCATCTGTTGCACGTACAAGTACACCTTTTGTTGGTCTAACTCACTCCCTCGGACCTTGGGTCCTTGACTCAGGCACCACCGATCACATCACCGGTAACAAGTCTTTGTTTTCTTCCTTGTCATGTCCTGATAATTTACCCTTGGTAACAATGGCTGATGGGTCTAGAGTCTCATCTCATGGTATTGGTACTGTTAATATTTTTCCATCCATATCCATTGATCATGTACTTTATGTCCCTAGGTCTCCCTTCAACTTACTGTCCATTAGTCGTTTAACTCGTACTCTTAATTGTGTTATTTCATTTACTAAAGATTCTGTTTGGTTGCAGGACCGGAGTTCGAAACACATGATTGGCACAGGATGTGAGTCTCATGGCCTTTATCATCTCCGTCCTTCTCCACATGTTGGCGTAGTCATTAAGTCACCATCCCTTCTTCATGCTCAGTTCGGTCATCCTAGTCTTGCCAAACTACAACAACTTGTCCCGAGGTTGTCCACATTATCAAGTTTGTCGTATGAGTCTTGTCAGTTAGGGAAGCATACTCGTAGTTCCTTTCCTCGTAGTGTCTCACAACGGGCGTCGTCTCCCTTTTCATTGGTTCATTCTGACATTTGGGGACCTAGTCGTGTTAAGTCCATTTTAGGTTTTCAGTATTTTGTTACTTTTATTGATGACTATTCCAGATGTACTTGGTTGTTTTTAATGAAGAATCGTTATGAGTTGTTTTCTATTTTCCAATCTTTTTTCAATGAAATAAAAACACAATTTGGGGTTTCTATTCGACATTTACGTAGTGATAATGGTCGTGAATACCTTTCTCAACAGTTTAAACAGTTTATGACTTTTCATGGCATTCTTCACCAAACCTCATGTGCTTATACCCCTCAACAAAATGGGGTGGCTGAGCGCAAGAATAGACACCTTATTGAAACAACTCGTACACTTCTGATACATGGTCAAGTACCCTCACGTTTTTTGGGTGATGCAGTTCTCACAGCATGTTATCTTATCAACCGCATGCCATCTTCCGTCCTAGATAACAAAATCCCTCATTCTATCATATTATCTCAAGACCCTCTGCATCCATTACCTCTTCGAGTTTTTGGGTCTACATGTTTTGTTCATGATTTTAGTCCTGGTCTTGATAAGTTATCTCCTAGGTTTCACAAATGTGTCTTCTTAGGATTTCCACGGTCACAAAAGGGCTATAAGTGTTTTTCCCCATCTCTCAATCGTCATTTTATCTCTGCTGATGTCACTTTTGATGAGTCTTCTTTTTACTTTTCACATCTATCTTCTAGTTCTGTACCTCTCCCTGTTACTGTTGATATTCCTCTTGTCTGTGATCCTCCTGGTGATACTCCACCCCTTTTGTCTTCTCCTTCTTTAGACTCTCATTCACCACAGGCTCATCTTTCACCTCCACCACTTCAGGTTGATAGTCGCCGTAATTGCCTACCTCATGACTCACTTCCGGTGCCGCCTCATGTGTCTCCTCCGACTCCAGCAACTGAGTCTGACTTGCCTATTGCCCTTCGTAAAGGTATACGCTCTACCCGTAACCCTTCCTCCCATTATACTGTTCTTAATTACCACAGATTATCTCCATCATTTTATACTTGTCTCTCATCCATTTCTTCTGTGTCAATTCCCAAATCTGTGGGTGATGCCTTAACTCATCCTGGTTGGCGTCAAGCTATGATGGATGAATTAAGTGCCTTACAGGAAAGTGGAACTTGGGAGCTTGTCCAATTACCATCTGGAAAGTCTGTTGTTGGTTGCAGGTGGGTGTATGCTATCAAGGTTGGTCCTGATGGTACAATTGATCGTCTGAAAGCTCGACTGGTTGCCAAAGGCTACACACAGATTTTTGGTTTGGATTATGGTGATACTTTTTCTCCAGTGGCAAAGATGACCTCTGTTCGCCTATTCATTGCCATGGCCGCTCTTCGACAATGGCCTCTTTACCAACTTGATGTCAAAAATGCTTTCCTCAATGGTGATTTGCATGAAGAAATTTATATGGAGCAACCGCCTGGCTTTGTTGCTCAGGGGGAGTCATCTGGATTGGTATGTCGTCTTCGCAAATCCTTATATGGCCTAAAACAGTCTCCTCGGGCCTGATTTGGTAAATTCAGTTGTGTTGTTCAACAATTTCTCGCAGTGAAGCGGATCATTCAGTGTTCTATCGCCACTCGAGTGCTGGATGTATCTACTTAATAGTGTATGTCGATGATATTGTTCTCACAGGAAGCGACTATCTTGGCATCTCTCAGATGAAACAACACCTTTGTCATCATTTTCAAACCAAAGATCTTGGCAAACTTCGGTACTTTTTGGGTATTGAAGTAGCACAATCCAGTGATGGTATTGTCATATCTCAGAGGAAGTATGCGTTAGACATCTTGGAGGAAACATGGTTAATGAACTATAAATCTGTTGAGACACCTATGGACCCTAACATCAAACTCCTACCAAATCAGGGGGAGCCTTTCTCAGATCCTGAACGGTACAGAAGACTAGTTGGTAAATTAAACTATCTTACTGTTACGCGTCCTGACATTTCCTTTGCAGTTAGTGTGGTGAGTCAATTTCTAAACTCCCCATGTGAAGACCATTGGGATGCAGTTGTTCGCATACTGAAGTATATTAAAAGATCACCTGGGAAAGGTTTGCTATATGGCCCTAACAACGATACAAAAATCGTTTGTTATTCAGATGCTGATTGGGCTGGTTCCCCTTCTAATAGGAGGTCTACTTCTGGATATTGTGTCTCTATTGGTAGCAACCTGATATCTTGGAAAAGTAAGAAGCAAAGTGTTGTGGCAAGGTCCAGTGCAGAAGCAGAATATAGAGCTATGGCATCAGCTACTTGCGAGCTTGTGTGGCTTAAACAATTGTTGAGTGAATTGAAATTTGGAGATGTCACTCACATGATACTTATATGTGATAATCAAGCTGCTCTCCATATTAGCTCTAACCCTGTCTTCCATGAGAGAACCAAACACATTGAAGTTGATTGCCATTTCATTCGAGAAAAAATCATATCCGGAGATATCAAGACTGAGTTTGTTAATTCAAGCAACCAGTTGGCAGACATATTTACTAAGTCCTTACGAGGACCTAGAATTGATTATCTTTGTAACAAGCTTGGAACATATGATTTATATGCTCCAGCTTGAGGGGGAGTGTTAGATATTAAGATGTGTGTTTCTGTTATTTGGGCTTAGTCTATTCTGTATTAAGGGCATTGGCCCATATCTTACAATATAAATAAACTACCCTATGTGTATGCTAAACACACAAGGGATATTTTCTCCCAATCTTCTCTATTTCTCATAGAACATTTTCTTTAGAGCTCTGGATGAAATGTGGTTTAATTTGGAAGTTGAAGATAGTTACTTGAGCAAAGACAATTTTAACCCTTCTTGGAAAACTGGTGCAATTAACAATGTTGGGGCAGGAGTCCTCTCCATCTGACGTGCTATTGGACTACACATGGAATGACCCAAATGAAGCTAGGACTGTGCACTGCCACATAAGGAGGAGACAAAATAGAAACCAAATTTGTTATTGGCAGCAACACACTCTCACTGAAAAACAACTCTTTGGAAATTGACAACAACCTTTGAAGCACCTTTGAGATTTCTGTTAGGAAGGTTTCATCTGGAGTTTTGAGGGCAAATATACCGAAGTAGAGGATGTAATAGGGAGAGACAACTGTTTTAATTTTTTTTAATGTTGGGAGGAGCAAGAGGATGTCTCGAGCTTCTCTATGGATCCATAATATTTTCAATTTAACAATCATATAATCTTGGTTCGTGGTTGGTTTTTGGTTTAAACCTTCAAATGTTCTTCATATTTGTTGAGAAATTTCAAGTGGGTCATTTTGTTGATAACGGTCTCAATTGGATCCTAAATTTGAAAACTCGTAACAATTAAACTCTTTCCGTTAAGTGGTGACAGACAGAGTCAATAGATGTTGAGCTGTAATTTTTTTAGAAGACGTGTCATTGTGTATTAAATTTACTAGCTGATATGTTTTATAATCATGATTTTCACGTGCAGGCTGAAATTGTTATAGTTGCCTTAACATTTAAAAGGGTCCTTCATGTAGAATTTGTCATTATTCTTCGTCTTAGGAAAGAAGAGGTTGTGGAAGGCAGAACTACAACACTGTTTAGCTGAAGAATGTCTCATTCGTCTTCGTCTTGCCAATGCAATGGTTAGGGCATTCAACACAGTAGTGGTGGAAATGTGAGTTTTCTTTTTTGGGTTTTGGCGAAGGAGTAGATGTGTGTTGTTGTTGTGTTGTTGAACAGGGTAGGAGTGAAGATTTGGTTGGCTGCAACTTCTTTCAATGGTGCAGTGAAGAAGGAATTGAAGAAAGTGGTAAAGATATATGTGGAAATGTGCTGAATGTGGAAGAAAGGAGTCAAAGTGCGAAAAATGAAGAAATGATTGGAACTTTGATGAAGATGGAACAAAGAGATATGAAAAAGATGAAAATAGCTTGTTTAGAGAAATGTGTTTTTATGTTGGAAAAGTGGTTGAAGGTGTTAATGGGATGATGTTTGTTATATGTGTTTTTAATGTAATTGTAATATCAATGTTAATGAAACTTTGTTGATTTGTTATAAGAAGTTTATGTAATGTAATTGAGTATTTGTAATGTTAATGTGTATTTTAATTAAAAAGGTTATTGATTAGTGTTTAAAAAAGTGTGCAAGGCAAATAGAAAATGTTGTCTGTCCAGAAGCAAATATAGTTTACTCATTACGTGAAAAATTGTAGTCAATAAGCAAGAAGGGATATTCAACATTGGTCATTATAATAAATACACCAAAAGAAACCTGGTAATATACTTTAACATAGTCCCAAAGTTATTGAAATACATGACATCCTCTTTCACAAAGCATATACATGCTTGCATTAGGAACAAAAAAAAAGGGTTGTCCAAGGATTACATCAAATATAAAACATTGTCTTCAATATTAAACATTACATCAAACATTGTCTTCAAAATAAAAGTCCTAACATTGTCTACTAATTAAACATCAGTTGATTGCTTAATAGGAAGCATATATGTTGGTGGAGATATTATCACTTGAGTTTGTTGTGGTGCAAAGATTGTTGATTCAGTGTGCTGTATTGGTGATAATGCTAATTCTTACCATTATTTAAGCATCATTTTAGTAGCAAAATCAACTATTTTTCTAGCTAGTAACTTGCTTAATCCTCTCTTTTATTTTAGTTTTATGAATAATTGTGTTTTGGGCTACTTTGTTGTAATTTCATCTATAATTCCTTTATTTTGTACCTAATAATGTGCTTGGAAGAATCTCCAACAATGTAAAGAATTGAACCAACCACAAAAGCAAGCATATCTACACAAAAATGAGAAAAAGAAGCAATGCAGCAGAACCGTGCCCGGGCCCCCTTTTTCCATGGGCGCGAGCGCCAGTACACCACGACTAATGCACGCTCGGGCGCCCACCATCTAGGGGGTGCTTGAGCGCCAGTTTTGTTGACATGACATATTTGCTCTATTTAACTCAGAAACACGAAGAGCTTTAGGTCTTTGGTTCTTTGGAGGTGCAATTTCACTACTGGAGCTCATGAAGGCCGTGAGGAGCTTGTGAAAACATCTCATCATCTTCCTTTGGCTTTCCTTCTTCTTTCATCCATGTTTGTAAGCTCTAGGGTTCTCCATGGAAGTGGAGAACCAAATTCATCTTGTTAGGGTTAGATGTAATATCTGAATTCTTGTGTAATGGATGATTGATTTGAATATATATATTCCTTTTCTATCAATTTCTAGTATTCTTGTTTCTGATCTTGTGTAATGGTGTTTTTGTGGATTGACTTTAGTAAATTGATGGAGAGGAGATAAAATTGGGTAAGCACAATAGTGAAATAGGTGGAAACTAACATTAGCAATGTCATTTCACACCATTTCCAGTCTAGTCCATATCAAAGTGTCTTCAAAAACCAAAGTCCAACCTTGTATATTTGTGAATTTAACTTGTTGCACATATTTGTAAATGATGTTATGTTCTATTAAGTCTAGATAAGTTGTTAATCGCACAATTTTCTAGTATTACGAGTCTCTTGGGAAAACGATACTTGGTCTTATCATTTTATATTACTTGAAATGATTTGGTGCACTTGCCGAATTACACTCAACAATTGAAGGTCTTTGTGAGCAAGATTTTTTGTTGTATCTAAGTTCTTGCAGACACCACATCTTTGTCTGGTCTCACCCTTTCTTAATTCACTTTCATTCTTCTTCATCTCCGTTGCCTCTAGTATTCGCTTCTTCTTAGGCCTTCCTGGCATTGTTTTTCTCTTTGGGGTTAATACATCTGGATATGATGTAATTTTCCACATATGTTGATCATTGATAGGATAAATGATTGTGTTATATGTCTCTTCATATGTTGACTTCCTAAACCAATATGTTTAACGTATTTTTCTCCTTTTAAATTCACAAATTTCATTGCAACCATAATAATTTCAGCCTCTACGTGGAAATCATGATTATAAAACACATCAACCAATGAATTTAATACACAATGATACGTCCTCTAAAAAAAATTACAACTCAATATTTGTTGACGTCGTCTGTCACCACTTAACAGAAAGGGCTTAATTATTACTATTTTTTAAAATTTAAGACTCAATTGAAACCATTTTTAACATGAGGACCCACTTGAGATTCTTTAACAAATATGAGATCATCCTATAAACCTTAGTTTTTTATTTCATATGTTTTTAGTTTTTTTATTGTTCCATTGCCTTAAGTATATGTTAATTTCTAACTTGTTTTGATAACTTAAATTAGTGTTATGACTAGTGTAGCTTATTTTTCCTACTAGTTGTGTTGCTTAAGCACCATCCGTAATAATTTTCTAGTTAATCTAATGCCGCTAGCTTATTTGTTAAACTCGTTTTTCCTGTTTTAAATCCATGTAAAGTATGTTTTTCTCAAGCTCAAAAATCTCTTTTCTACCAAATTTGTGTTAAGTTTAATTGGTTTTGTTCACTTCAGTGTAGCTACTCCTTTGCATTTCTTAGGTTAGCTTAGCTTTAGTCTTTAGTTAATATGGTGGTTTATTGCTTCGATTGTTGTCCAAGTTGTTAATTTCATTCAGTTGCATAGTTTTTGAAGCCTAGGATTTTTGCTCTTTGCAGAAGTGTTATGTTTTATTCTTGTACATTTAGTGCTAGTCAGATTTTGGTTCATCTTATTATCACATCTTATTATCACACCTAAATTTTCAGAGATCTTAAACTCAAAGTTTTCGTTACTAGCTATGCATTGTTCCATCATGGCTAAATATTGGTTCATTGTTTTCTCAAGTACCAACTAGAGCTTTTCGTGTTTAGTTCCATTTCCATTTTAACATATAATTAGTCCATTTTAATGGATTAGAAATTCAATCCATTTAATGAAAATTCAATTCATCTATTAACATTTTTTCACGGAAGGCCATATCTATCCATATAGAAGCAACATTATGATATATTTATTATTCACTCTTAACTTTCGAAAAGAAGAATGAGATAAGTTTAATGAGGAGTCTCATTAAAGGGGAAAAAAATTGGTAAAAGAAGTTAAAACTATGATCTTTTTTTTATCGAGGTTCTTATTCATATATATTTTTAATGGATTAATCTATTTTCTGTACCTACATTAACTACTAAACATCTAAATATCTTCTCATATATACCTACATACATCAAAATATTTATACATATAATTATTTTAAAAACATATATATTAATTATAAAATATAATATTGTTGAGATTATCCTTGAGTAACATCATCTACATCCATGTAGATGCAACAGACTATCACAAATAGAAAAATAACACAATCACACATATTATAATCACATATAATCCATATATTAATTGTAAGAAATATAATTTCAATTCATCTATTAAATATATGTCATAATCAAGTTTCTAACATTCATCAATTGAATACCTCTCATGTCATAAGTTATTTACCCCATCATAACTTTTTAACTTTACTTTGGAAAAACTTGCATTTAAATTAGACTCAAAGATATGTATCTTTTAAGCTATTTTCACTAAGTTTCACAAGAATAAAGCTACATAATAGGAACTTTATCCACTCATATATGACAAGGTAAATCTCTATAATCTAACAGAGATTTCTTTCTCACACTACAAACTAGATCATAAGAACACCCTTCGACAATATCTATAAAGTCAAAATTCATCTTCAAAATCTTAAATTCAATTCAAAATCTAAATGTCGCAACATAGTACTTCCTCTCGGAAAATAACTATGTTCACAACACACCACATGTTTTCTTCTTCAATGTTAGTTGAGGAATATATTTGAAACCTCAAAGAAATTTAAAAAAATTGGATTAAAATGACTAAATTAATGTAGTTTTAAAGAGGAGGGACTAAATTAGTCAAATATTTTAAAGATGGACTAATTCTAATTTTTACTAAAAGTTTAGATACCAAAAACATATTTAATCCAATATAATAATATGGTAAAAGTGAAACAAATATTAAAATATTAGAAACATTTAAAATGTTTTTTTCAAGTTTAGAAAACACTCTCTCACTTAACTATCACTTCGCTCATCCATAGAAAAATGCTCACCCAATGAATTAAACACATGTTAAAATTCACTCAATTAGACGTGTTAGCACTCCTAACAACTTTTAGTCACCCCACAAACAAAGTATTCGCTAAACAAACTAGGGCATTTTCATAAAAAAACACATTGCCCAACAAGAATTAATTTGCCTAGAGATAAAACCACTAGGAATTATTATTTAAACAATTCGTCCAGCAACAAAAATTCTTAAATTTTGAATTAAACTAAGAGAGAGATTTGCTCTCCCACTTACTACACAATTAAAAAATTATGCAATATATAACAGGTGATCCAATTGGTTCAAACTAGAATTTTTATTCCTAACATGAATAATTTTGTATCAAAATAATAAAAACTTGAACTAATTTAACTCGATTGAAATATTCTTATTTTTACCACTTAACATACAACAGATATCTCATTTTGAATTCATTCATTTAAATTAAACAATTTATCTCAAACATTTAAAGAACATTCAAGCAATACACAATTCATGCATAAAATCAATTATTATGACAATATGACTTTCAAATCTAGATCATCTATCCTAAGATACTATCAAAATTTAACTAGCTTCCTTAACCTGTTAAGGCTTATTTGATCAAGCTTAAGTTCTTAAATCCACTATTGTCACATGAAAGTTAAACTTGTACAAGGTTAAGGCTTATTTGATCAAGCTTAAGTGCTTAAATCCACTATTGTCACATGAAAGTTAAACTTGTACAAAAAAACTCTAATCAATGATTTGAACATACCTTAATGATCCTCGACTGATGAAGATTCATCTTTAAATGATAAACAACACATGCAAGCCTTATACCTAGGCATGTAACCATTTCCTTAAAACCATCTCAATAGAAATGGGTAAAGAGAAACTCACTGAAAAACGATTTCTGATCAGGCATAAATGTTGTACTCTCTCTAAAGTGGACTTTGATTTACAAAAGATGAACAAATCTTTTATAATTTAAAAAAGAAGACAAAATGTGATTTTAGAGGTGGTGGTTTTTATCAAATGAAGTTTGAATAATTAACTTTTTTTATTTATAAATTGTTTAGCTAAAATAATAAAATATTCATACTTTATCTTCTTTAAACTAGTTCTACTCTTACAATTACATCCATCAAATGCCTTTGTGATGTGTTTGGATGAGAAGGTTTTGAACAATAAATACTTTGTATAAAGAATTTAAAATACTTTATAGATATTTATAATAATTCATTTTGACATTTAAGAGGAGTAATGCTCGAAAATAATGGAAATTTTAAAAGGACAATTTCTGTTTTATCAAACAATGACATGCCCTACATCAAGAGAGATTACATGCCTGGCTTGATTGATGTTCAAGCAAATGTACAAACAAGAACAATTCTTCCACTAAAAGGCAGTCATAATCTCAGCGGAACTATGTATCAATCTTTTCTCACCAAACCCAACTCATATCACAAAGGAAAGAGTAGACCAATCAGAATAATGGAGTTGCGTTTAAGTGTAGTAAGAAAATAAGCTTCTCATGTTCCAGCATGTCCAATTCCATTGACACTCACCTGATCACCACCTTCACGAGTGCTGAAAAAATTGGCCAATTTTTCTGAGACAGATTGTAGACCTGTGTCCAATGATTCTTCCCCTCCATCATAATCATCATCTCCTTCAAAGATTAAATAGACCCCACATTTTCTTAACTCCAACCCCGTATCAAAAGGTGGATTTCTCTTGCTCACAGAAAATGTATCAGCATCTTTTAGAAAGGCTACCAGCTGATGGTAATCATGGAACCTACACAAGTGCATGTGTTCTTCATCTGTTCTAGGCACCCCACAGATGTTTAACACAGTCCTAAACAGAGTTCTTCCCCCTTTGAGAACATTTGCTTCAACATCAATCAAGCCTGGCATATCATCTCTCTTCATGTTGGGTATGTCAATGCTGTGGTTGATTGAAATAATAACACCAACAAGTACACTCTTTAGCTCAAGATTTTTACGCTTGGAAAAGCTCACAGTTTGCCCAGAAAACCATTCAGGTAATTTGCTTCCAGGCATGCTTAAGTTCTGTAAATTCCTCAGTGCAACCTGTCACATAAACTCGTTGTTTAGAAGCTATAAGAAGCAATAGGAAATTAAATACTCCTTATTTTTCTCAATTTATGTATATTTTGCAATTAGTCCATGTACATCTTCTATTCCTTTGACTAATTTACTTTTTAGAAATTAAGAAAAGAAAATATATTTTATTCTATTCCATTTTAGTCGGGATAGTGACAATCTAAGGTCACATTTTGTTTTATTCAAAAGGGGACTAAAACCAAAATGTATCATATTTCTACTGTTCAATTTTTGTAAGCATATATTTATCCATCGATCCAAGGTTGATGAATAGGAAAGGGATGAACAACCTTTGAAAGTCTCTTTTGTATTTGTGAGGAGCATGCAATGCAACCACTCATGTACAACCTTCTCAAGGACTTCAAGCTTTCAAGACCCGGAATATCCCCCACTTTTACACAGTTTGTAAGATTCAATTCCTGCAGGCTCTCTAAATTTGACATGTCATGGATAGTTTCTAATGAAGAACAGTTTTGAACATTCAGCTTAATCAGGTTTGAAGGAAGTGACGGGAGAGAGTTCAGCTGAGTGCAGTTTGACAGTGAAAGGACCTTGAGGATAGAAAGGCCCTTCAAACTGGAAGGCAGGCTGTGAAAATCATTCCTGTCTAATTTCAAAGTCTCCAATAGTGACAACTTCTCAAATTCATCAGGAATTTTCCCAGATATTTTCCATGCACGGGCATCAAGCTCAGTTAGCAAGGTCAGATTGCAGAAGGAAGATGTGAATACAAAAGGGCTATGGTTCTCTTCAGGTTCTGCAAGGAAGCTACTTTCATTGGTATCTAATTCAGGCCTCTTTGCCATTTTCAATGTTCTCAAGCTTGACAGCATCCCAAAGCTTTCAGGTAAGCTTGACACAGATGTTTCCTCCATGAAAATGTGATATAGAGATTTCAAATCTCCTATAGAAGCTGGAAGCTTTCTGAGCATTCTGCATTTGTTCAATCTTAAGTTGACAAGATTTTCCAGCCGTCCAATGGATTCTGGCAATTCTTTGATATTACCATTGACCGTGTTCAATGTAGTAAGAGATGCTAGGTGACCAATAGATTCCGGTAAGTATTCAAGATTTTTACAATTCATCAACTGAAGTATCCTCAGCAGCTTCATCTCTCCAATCTCATCTGGCAAATTTGTGATGGCTGTTCCATCTAACTGAAGTTCCACAACTGAGGCCAACGTTTTAACTGAATTTGGCAATTGGGTGAGAAGTTTACAGTTTACAACTGATAATTTCCTCAGGTAAGATAAAGAACCAACAGTTGTAGGGAGTTCCTTAATTTTAGTTCTATCAACCAGAAGTTCTGTCAATGACATGAGATTGCCTACAGAATCCGGAATAACAGTGAGAGATTCACACCCCATCAAATTGAGTGTCTCCAGGTTAGTTAACGATCCCACAGACTCGGGTAATTCTTCCAACCCAGAGTGATATAGAGATAATTCTTGCAAAGAACATAGGTGTCCTAGAGAATTAGGTAGTCTTCTCAAATATTGGCAACGTTTTAAAACAAGCTGCTCAAGCTTCGTGAGGCGAAAAATTGACTGGGGCAACTCTGCTATAGCAGTGTCATTAGCATGAAGTGCTTTCAAGGATTTCAGGATTCCAATATTTTCTGGCAACGATTTTAACTTGCAGCAGCCAGAAAGAAAAAGACTCTCCAGTTGTTTTAGCCCCGAGACATCAATGGGAAGGTTGACAAGGCTTGAACAACGCGTTAAATTTAAACTATGCAAGTTACTCAAACTGCCAATTGATTCATGAATCTTAGTTAGATTAATGCAGTTCTCCAAATCAATCTTCTCTAGACATTGACACCCAGATAAGTCAGGTATAGCAGTGAGTTGGATGCAGTTGGAGAGGTTCAAGACCATTAACTTCTGTGGCACCTGCTAAGCATTGTCATGTTGCACCATGTTATTTATATGTATAGTGAAGCAAAAGAAAGGGAAACACGTCTACAATAGTTTCGAAAGAATCTTATGATGTATGTATAATGATAACCAAATTAGATAAATACTCTATGAACACTTCAATTTTAGGCAGGTGTTTTTATAATAAGAATCTTTAAAATAGATTTTTGAAAGTAATGTTTCATTAAGTGGTTTGACATGTGTAATTCTCTTCTTATCATAAAGGATTATAAGAATTGTGTAAAGAAAATAAGTGTCAAGAACCTCATCATTATATCATATAATACCATGTCTTTGGTATTCATACTACACAAGATAGCTAAAGCACACCTTGTTGTGACCATTCCATCCCCACAAGGTTTCCATTTTCTTGCTGTTTTTGAGATCAAGGACAGCCAGCTCTCCTGGCCAAGATTTCAAAGGCATGCGTTCTAAAGGGCACCCTTGCCATTGTAACCACTTCAGTTCAGATGGAAGAAACTTGCCCTGTAATTTCAGATTGTTGATCTGAAGTTGTCTCAGATTAACCATTGGTTCAAAGGATTTCGTGTGAAGTACAAACTCTGTGTTTTCCTCTGCTTGAGGTTCAGGATGATTCTTAAGGCATTGTTTGATGTAACATAATATATTTCTTAAACTTGGTCTCCATTGAAACTTCTTCGGAAAAACTGATCCGAACTTTCCCTTATAAAACCTTTCTTCCTCAAAATCAAGTACAATACCTTGAACGCATCTAGTTCCCTGCATTAAAATATAGGATATTAAAAGATCAAACCTTTAATGAAATTAACGTATTGAAATGTTCCAATCAACAAATACCATGCACACCAAACATTATTCATATATTAGTCAAACAAGGACGCGAAGGTATTACATAAAATACATCAAAGGATGCAAATCTGAGTTCTATAACCTCAAAGATAAAAATTGACACATATTAGACAATGTTTTTTGTTTTGGTAGGTCATGAATAGACAATGTGTGTTATATGTATCTCTCACTTTGTTGTATTACATGCATCTTTACAAAATATTGTACAAAATCAAAGGAAACAAATCGTAAAGGTGTCGAACAAAAGATCATATTTTTTTATAATCAACCAGCATCTCATTACTGAGAAAGCCCATTTGTCTATTTGTACTATGTCTTCTGTTTATATTTATTTGTCTTGCCCATTCTCCAGTCACCTTTTGAATAAAGAATGAAAAATGATTTTGGACTCTGCTAGTTTAAAGATTTCAATATTTATGCAAATATTTTAGTACTGTGGCACTTCGTCATACAAATAGAATATAGTTTCTAGACATTAATCAAACAAAGTCGTGTGAGACAAGGTGTAATGCAATATAATTATCATTACCTTGTGACCCTTCAACACAGTCATGATTTGAGCTCGATCCCACAGTCTACTACGCGAACCAGGATCCACAAAGCTTTCATCCATAACAATTTGCCTTCCCATGTCTCTAATTTGATCATGCATCCACACAGTATTATCCGGAGTGATTTTCATCAAGCACTTCTGCACTAGTACCGTGATAGCAATCTCACCCCTGAAACCACAACCTCTTAACACATCAATCACACCATCACGCTTCATTTTCTTTTGTACAAACAAACAAGCAATATCAAGGAATATACACTTCTCTTCTTCATCTAAACCATCGTAACTTATCTTCAACACATCCTGAAGATCGTGAGGGCGAATTAGCCTTAGCTTCTTCACAGCATCCTCCCATTCCTCCTCCCTCCTCTTACCAAACAAAAACGAACCAAATACTTCCAGAGCCAAAGGCATTTTTCCCGTCAGGGATATTATCTCCTCTGATAAACTCAGAAGATTTTCTGGTGGTGCACTTCTTCTCAGTGCATGATAACTGAATAACTCTCGAGCTTCAGAAGCATACAACTCTCTAACTTCATACGACACAGTCACATGATTCTGAGTTAGAACTTTTGTATCCCGTGTTGTGATTATCACACAGCTTCCATCGTAAAACCATTCCCTCTTACCAATCAAAGCATCAAGCTGCTTCACTTCATCAACATCATCCAAGACTAGTAAAACTCGATTCTCACTAACTCGACCTTTGATAGCAGAAATACCAACATTGACATCATCGATGGAGGGAGACCCTGCTCCAGGAAAAAGGTCTTTAATGATTTTGCTTTGAAGGGAAACCAAACCATCGTGTTTTGATGAAACTTGTCTCACGTCGGAAATGAAGCAACGGTGCTCAAAACGGTTAACAAGGGCATTGAAAAGGGCCTTGGCCAGGGTTGTCTTACCAACCCCACCCATCCCATACAACCCCAAAACCTTGACAACATTGGATTGAACTTGCAAAACTTCCATCACCTTCTCAACACGTTCATCAAGCCCCACTGCAAACTCAGGCACGCCCATAGGAGTGTTACTCAACTCTTTCAACACCCTTCGTACCAAACGCTGAATCAGATCATTTTCCTCACTGTCACAAATCAATAACTACACAGCATTCACATCACAAGAAGGAATAATTTCATGTTCTAATTAAATTGTTTCATATTATTATAGAAACCAAATTATCCCGAGACTCCTCATGTTTAGTCAAATTTCCCTTTATTTGTCTGTTTATTACATTAACCTTCTTAATATATTATTTGAAAACCGCAACACACTCTATTTTCAACATGGGTCAGCTAAATTTTCATAAAATTTAAATTTTTTCCTTGCAAAAGTCATTCTTTCAGTTCTTGTACACGACGGCAAGGTGTTCCCGCAGTCAATCTTTTCATTAGCAAAAATTAGAAACAAATTTGGAAAACGTTGAACGGCATGTAAAATCATGTATCTCACTACTTTCAATATAAAAAAAATGTTTTTTTTTAGCGTAATTGCATTTAAAAAGAAAGGGCAACGCAAATAAATTGAAAAAGAGAGTAACGCAAATAAATTGAAAAAGAGAGCAACGCCAGACACCTGTGATTAAAAACCCAACCAGCAATTCCACCAACTTTCTTCAACGCTTCCTTCCATTTTGAAACCGTATTTTTCTCAAACCTTTTTTCATGCGATTCGAAACCCGATCCGAAGGGACCCGATACGTGTCGGACCTGAGACGGGTCAACCCGGTAGAAAACGGGCAAGAGGAGTCTACCGGTGTCGCAAATCTTGGTGAGTTCCTCAAGACACCAGTGTGAAGAAGCGTAGTTTTCAGATAAGATGACGATGAACGCTGCAGAGTCATCAATTCCCTTCATCAGCCCATTCGCTACCGCTTCCCCACGCTCCAACCCCTCGTCGTCCAGGAACACGCGAACCCCACGCGTCTGCAGACTCTTGTACAGACCTTTCGTGATAGTGCCGCGCGTGTCGGTGCCTCTGAAGCTCAGGAACACGTCCCACCGCAGCCGGAACGCTCCCGGCGTCGCCAATATGACGTCTCTTTCCGGCGACATCTGTGGTATGATCGTTCCAATCTTACACTTCCTTACTCTACCCACAATTTGTCATACTATTCTTAAGAACTTATTTGCTGGCCAAATCCCATTATACAACTGTAACTTCTCATAAATTTCTGAAAATCTCATAAGATCTCTAAAAGAAGTATAAAAATAAATCTAAAATATTTTTAGAAAAGAAAAAGAAAAAAACTAAGAGAAAAGAATGAGAGAAGAGTAGTTTTAGTGGGGTTGTGACGTTGAAAAAGAGTTCGTGAAAAAGACAGCACTGATAATTAACTTGTAAGCGGTGCAACTTTTTTTCTTCTACTTTAACCTGCGTTCACTGTCAAGTGACCCAAATTCAAACGGATGTTAAGTTGGAGTCTTTAAGTTGTTATTGGTAATTAAATTACGGATTTACTATGTGTTTGGATAATCGTTTCTACATGTTTCTAAGCATTAAAAGTGAGTATGAAGTATAAAGTTTTTATGTTGAACGAGTGGGAGGAAACGAATGTGTTCCTTCATTGTTGATTCTCATTACTTTTCCTTATCTTATTCTTATCTATTTTAAAAGACAGAAATTCACTTTTTCACCACTACTTCACTTTTATAATGTTACCCTATCGTTACTCAAGACGAAATTGAGGTGAGAGAGATAATGAAGATAGGCATCAAAAACCAAAACCCGTATAGAAGGAAATGACCTTTATTGTGGTTCATATCAGCCAAGCTCACTCAAGGAATGTTTCCCAGATATATCGTCCTTATCATTAACATCTGTTTCATCCACAGATCGGTGCTAGGCTTATAGATTCCATGACTATTGAGCTTCGTACCACACAATCTTTCAATACTAAACGAGTCTTTTCTGAGAAGGAAAATATTTTTTTAATAATTTCCTTTTTCAATTTTTTAGAATCATTTATTTGATAATATGTGATTACTTTGTTTTAAATATTCGAATCAATAAAATTATATGAGACCATTATTAAATAATAATAAAATTATGAGACCATTATTAAATAATAATATTCTGTACACAATTTTAATATTTTTTAAAATTTTTTTATCAATGAGAGATATAAATGTACACATAAATACGTTCTTATTTCCACAATATTTATTGTTAATCTTCACTGTCATCTGTTAAATGTCTATTCATATATATTTATCTTAATACCAATTCAAGTTGGTCTTTTTTTTATCTTTGACGTCTAAATCATTAACCAGGTCAACCATAAATGAATGAGTTATTAGGTTTTTTTATACTTAGTAACTTAAAAGACCAATAGCATGAAAATCTAGTATTTAAAAGTGGTTTGGTTCGACCGTAACTCTAGAGTCCATTGCTCTCCACCGTCATAACTTCATCGTCGTCGTGAACTCCTCATCTTCTACACCTCCGTGTATTCTAGATCTTAATATAAGGAATATAAGAGAAACACAAGCAACCAAATATCTTTAAATTAAAGAGTTCAGATTTGTAATGGTATCATGCTTCAAAAGGTATTCTTTGTTGTAAAGCATTTTTTAGTAGTCTATTGAGTAAAAATACTGTTGTATTTATAGCCTCTGTCTTGAATTTTTAAGGCAACTCTTTGTCATGAAGTAAGCACCTAGTCATCTCCATAGTCTTGAATTTTTAAGGCAACTCTTTGTCATGAAGTAAGCACCTAGCCATCTCCATAATCGTTCGATTTTTCATTTTTGCAGTGCCATTTTGCTGAGGTGAATATTTTTGGAAATATAGTCAGTTCCATTATCGGATCTGATCATTTGCATTTTTCACTTGCTTTGATTTTCCACCAAAATTTTAAACTTCCAAAAAATGTCAGCAACTTCTTATTTAAACTTCATAAAATATATCCAACACATTCTTGTCATGTCATCAATGAAAATAATATAATACCTACTGCCATTCAATGATGGTGTGCTCATAGGACCTCCAACATCTGTATGTATCAATTGTAGATTTTGTATATCCCTCCAAGTCTTGTTTTGTGGAAATGGGAGTCTTGTTTGCTTTCCATATTGACAAGCACAACATGTAGGAAATGCTTCTTCAATATCAGGTAAGCCTCTGATCATGTTATTCTTCTTCATGAATATTAAAGCATTGTAATGAAAATGGCCCAATATTTTATGCCAAAATATTGTACTGTTGATCTCTTTGTGCACTACAGCTTGTTCTTCACTCATGAAGTCCAAAGCAAAGTTTTTTCCTTTCATTCTTGTTAGATATATTATATCTTTTATCTTTTAGTTAGTTTGTTATTATTTCTTATTTGTATTTTGGGCTTAGCCCATATTTCTTCTATTATAAATAGAGAACCCTATGTGTGTATTTTACACAAGGGAGATTAATCCAAATATAGTTTTTCACTATATTCAACATGGTATCAGAGCCAATTCTCTGATCCTCTTTTGGTGGTCTCTGCTGTCTGTCGGCGGCCGGCCGCCATGGCCGCCGGCAGCCCCTAAAATCTCAGTGGGCAGTCCATTTTTTCTTCTTAAATCTCTGCCACAGTCAGCACCAGTTCAGACCCAGTGTGCCACTGCTGTCGCCGCCACTTTCCGCTGCCGTTGCTGCTAACTCCGGCCACCGTCGCCGACCACCGTCACAGTTTCGACGGGTGACCTACAGATCTGGACCGTCTCTTCGAGTGACGGCCAACCACGCCGGTTTCGAGAGCCGCTTCTCAGTCACGCACCGCCACTCAGCCATCGCCGGCCACCGCCAGCCGCCGTCATAGTTTCGACCGGTGACTAGCGGATCTGAAGCGTCTCCTCGAGTGACGGCCAACCCCGCCGGAGTGATGACCAGACTCCTCACCACGCGCCTCCACGCGCCGCTTCTTCTCGGCCAGTCTCGGCCGCGTATTCTGCACGCGCGCCTTCCCGGTGTCGGAGTTTCACTGCGTCATTGCAGATCGTCTCGCCGGAGCTTCTTGAGTGTGTTTTGGTTCCTGTTTCTCCGTTTTGTTGGCTTGGGCTCATACCTAGGGTTTCCGCTGTCCAGGCGATGTTTGCCGCGGTCCAGACGTCGTTTGTCGCTGTCCACGCGTCGTTTGCCGCTGTCCACGCGCCGTTTGCCGCTGTCCACGCGCCGTTTGCCGCTGTCCGCACCTTTTGCCGCTGTCCAGCCGTTTGCCGCTGTCCGGCCGTTTGCCACTGTATGCTTCCAACCATTGTAGGCCCCACCACCTCGTCAGTTAGTGATGGCAGTCCCTGTAGTTTTGTCGCTTCCAGCCACTACAGGCTTTATCAGTCAGTGATGGCAATTTAGTCCCTACAGTTTTATAGCTATCAACTGCCGCTGCAGTCGCTACCGTCTCAAACAGACGCAACTGCGTCAGTTCTTCTTGGGCTAGAGTTTA
Organism: Vigna nakashimae; assembly: GCA_034642375.1. NCBI lineage: Eukaryota > Viridiplantae > Streptophyta > Magnoliopsida > Fabales > Fabaceae > Vigna > Vigna nakashimae. The sequence goes on from CM067758.1 coordinate 34,612,958, forward strand.
ATCCGATCTTCTTGTGATACACTGCTAAGTATCACCACTTGGGAGTTGTCCAGCAAAGAATTTTGGACCTCCAACATATATTTTGATCTTTGATGCCTTTGTTTCAGCATTGTAGCTTAATATTTTGTTTTGTTTTAGTGGTCCAGCAACTGTGATATTCCACATTTCCGCCATTCACACTAAGGGGGAGTATGTTTCCAAGACACTGCAAGTCACATATATATGGGTGTAGTCCCTGCAATTTTGTAGATTTCAGCTACTACTGTTGATCCCGTCACCCAGCCATCATTGATGAGGATTTAGTGTAGTCCCTGCAGTTTTGTAGCTCTTAGCTTTCAGCTACCACTGTTGATCCCGTCACTCATCCATCATTGATTGGGAATCAGTCCTTGCAGCTTGTCATTGTCCACCACTGCTCTCCTTCATCCACTTTTGAAGCTGAAGTTTCACAAGCTGCTGTTAGTCCATCTATGTTTGCCTCACACTGAGTTCATCTATTCCAAGCTTAATTCATACAATTTGTATGCTCCAGCTTGAGGGGGAGTGTTAGATATATTATATCTTTTATCTTTTAGTTAGTTTGTTATTATTTCTTATTTGTATTTTGGGCTTAGCCCATATTTCTTCTATTATAAATAGAGAACCCTATGTGTGTATTTTACACAAGGGAGATTAATCCAAATATAGTTTTTCACTATATTCAACAATTCTAACTTTAAATACTTCCTTGCCTGCTGAATCTTTTATCATGCAGTTTTTGTCTTCAAACAACACCTTATAACCTTTTTCAAGCAATTGAGAAACACTCAACAGTTTTTGTTAATTTCTGGAACATATAAAACATCTGAAATCAGTTTTAAACCTGTTTGACCTTCAATTGCCACTGTTCCTTTGCCTTTTACTACAATATATGCTCCATTACCTACTTTGACTTTAGAAAGTACAGTTTTGTCAAGTTCTTTAAAGTGTTCTCGATCATAACTCATGTGGTTTGTGCAACCATTGTCTATTAGCCAACTTTCTGTGGAACTATTGGTAGCGAAGCATGTAACAACAAACAATTGGTCCTCTTGTGGTTGATCCTCAGCAACCTTAACTTCTCCTTGTTGTTGGTGAGACTTGCAAATCTTTTCCATGTGCCCTAGCTGCCCACACTTATGGCACATTGCATCTGGTCTCCACCAACACCTTTTTTGTGGATGATTGGTTTTCTTACAATGAGGACAAGGTGGAAAAACTTGAGTATTATTACTCTTGTTGTTGATCTTGTTATATCTTCCAGGTCTGGTATCATTATTTTGCTTCTTCTTGTGTTTGTTGCCAATGCTCTGGAATTTGACTTGAAAAGCACCATCCACAAATCCTTCTTGCCTCATAAGTTTTCTTTACTCTTGGGCCTGTAAGGCATGCAACACCTCTACCAAAGTGATCTTAGATAGATCCTTTGTGTTCTCCAAGATAGTTATAGAAGTTTCATATCTTTCTGGTATGATACAAGAATATTTTTCAACAATTCTTGAATTAGAAAAAGCGGTGCCCAACAATCTTACTTTGTTGGCAATGCCAAGCAACGTATTTAAGTACTCTTTGATGGTGTTAGATTCTTTCATTCGTTGCAACTCAAATTCTCTCATTAAATTCAATACTTGCATGTTTCTAGTTCTCTCATCTCCTGCATATTCTTCCTTTAAGTAATCCCAAATTGCTTTCGCTGTGTTGTGAGACATGATCCTGGTGAAAATTAGTTTTGAAACACGAGAAAATAAACATGCCTTTGCCTTTGCTTTCCTGTTTTTTTTTCCTTGTAGTTTTTCATCTGGGCTATATTGGGGTTGCCGGGCAACGGAGCAATATCGTAATCCTCCTCCACTGCTTCCCAAAGATCCAAAGCCTCTAGGAAGTTCTGCATTTTTATTGCCCAGAGATCATAGTTATCTTCATCAAAGATAGGAGCAACAACTTGAGAGAAACTTGTTTCAACATTCATTTTTCAGGTCCCGTAAGATGTAGCTCTGATACCAATTTGTAGGTTATTGTATTGAAAAAGTTTGAGAGAGTGGAGCAGAGGAATATAAAACTGCATTGATATATTTTATTGAGGAGTGTTATTGCTTTATAATAAAGCAAATAACTAAATGTATATGCACGAAAATGTTGGCATCTATAACCACTAACAGATTAGTGCTCCTAGTGCCTAGAAAATAGAAAATAAATCCTACCAGTCAACATGACTTTTATTTTTCTAAAAAATAGCATAACATATTATTTTAATATGTTAATTTCCAATAGTCATCAATCAACAATTGGTTTTGTTCACTTCAATGTAGCTACTCCTTTGCATTTCTTAGGTTAGCTTAGCTTTAGTCTTTAGTTAATATGGTGGTTTATTGGTTTGATTGTTGTCTAAGTTGTTAATTTCATTCAGTTGCATAGTTTTTGACATATCATAGTCTAGGATTTTTGCTCTTTGCAGAAGTATTGTGTTATGTTTTATTCCTTGTACATTTAGTGCTAGTCTGATTTCTGATTTTGGTTCATCTTATTATCATACCTTAGCTCTTGATATGTGCTCCCTGGTTTGTTCAAATAAGCTCTAGCTGGTGCTAAATTTTCAGAGATCTTAAACTCAGTTTTTGTTACTAGCTATGCATTGTTCCATGATGGCTAAATATTGGTTCATTGTTTTCTCAAGCACCAACTAGAGCTTTTCGTGTTTAGTTCCATTTCCATTTTAACACTTGTTTTAGTTCTTAGTTAAGCATGCATTTCACTCAGTTTGTACTGCAATTTCACATTTTCAGTTTTGCATCATATTAATTCTAGGTTGCATAATGTATGACCAATTAATTTTCTGTTTCTTTGAAGTCCCTGCATAGCCCTTCTTTTCTGCATAATTCTTCATTCTTAGCCTTGCAATATATTAATTTTTTTGTTGTACATCGTTATGGTTAACTACCTTTAGCTTTCTTAATTGCATTTTACTTGCTGTTTTCATTAAACGCCTCCGCCCTCCTCCCTCTCCTTGTCCTTGGATGGACTAACCTAACTTAGATCCTATACTACATTAGTAAGAGAAAAACTTAGTTTTTGTTTGATGAAGTTTGTGCAACCAAAGTTGCGTTATCAATACAAGGTTTGGAGGAAAGGAGGCAGATGAATAGTACTTGGTATTCGTATGGTAATGGAGTAGGGAGCATAACTTATGATATGGTCTGTAGCAGAATGGATCTGGCGCATGCTATTAGTGTGGTTAATAGATTAATGGCAGATCCTAGATGTGTTTATTGAGAGGCTTTGAAGTGGGTTTTGAGACATCTGAGAGGAGCAATAGTGTATAGCAGTGTACCCATGATAAAGGGGTTTGTAAATGTTGATTATGCAATAAATGTTGATACCAGAAAGTCACATTTTAGGTATAAATTTGCGTTGTTGAGTACTGCAATTTGCTAGAAATCAGTTGTGGTTGTGATTGTTGACTGTAACAGTGAAAGTGTCATTAATCTAGTTGATCATCAAATTTACCACAAGAAGACAAAACACACAAACATTAGATTGCATTTCATGAGAGACCTTATTAAGTTTGGAGAGGCCAAAATCTTCAGAGGAGAATCTGCAAATGTAGTTATAAATTCGTTGCCAAGATCAAGATTCAGATAATGTGTGGAGCGAATTATTTTTTTTGTTTGAGAAGGAAGGAAGATGTTGATGAGAGATCTTACATTATTGGAATTAAGGTGGAGAATTGTAATTATCGACTTTAAATAATGAGCAATAGACAATGTATTACAGAGTTGAATCAGACTCTGTTAGATCGTATGATGGAAAGGTATGATAGAAGGGGACACATAGTTTAGTAGTGCTTGGAGAGATAGTCTAGTGCAACATTTATTAACCACGTCTGTCTTAACAGTTTTCTGTTATTTCTTTACCTTAGATTATTATATATATATATATATATATATATATATATATATATATATATATATATATATATATATATATATATATATATATATATATATATGTGTGTGTGTGTGTGTGTGTGTAAGACTATCTATGCATAAAATCTTTCAATATCAAAAAGTACTTTCTTTCAATCTCGTTGATTGTGTTTTCTTTTTCTTTAATTATTATTGTTAATAACCAAATTAATATTTAATAGAATAATAGTAGGTGATTGTGTAAGTGAAAAAAACCTAAGATTTTGTATGTGACTTGTAAGTATTTTTATCAATATTTTTATATATTGAAGATTTCTCTAATTTCGACTAATAAACAATTCTTCCCCGGAAATTGGATATACACAAGTGAAAATTTGGATTAATCGTATAATTTTTTTTTTTAATTTTGGTTAAACTTTCGTTAGAATGTAAGAAATTAGATGAATTACATAACTATTATTTTAAATTATATTAGGCTAGGTAAAAAAAATATAATTAGTCCATTTTAATGGATTAGAAATTCGGGTGTTGCTCCCTCCACCTCTACAGCCTTCTCCCTCCACCTCCTCAATTATCTTCAATTCCAATTATATCCTTAAAGTTAAAATTTTTTACTTTTATTATTTTAATATTTAAATATAAACTAATATAAATATACATTATTAAAATACATTAAAAAGATATTCAAAAATAATAAATCAAAATATTAAAATATCTAATAAAATAATAATAGGAACATAAAATTAAAACAAAGCTTAAACGGATGACATCCTCATCGGATGTCAACATCCGTTTAAGGCGAAACGGATGTCGACATCCGTTTTGCCTTAAACGGATGTTGACATCCGTTGAAGGATGTCATCTGTTTAGGCTTCGTTTTCATTTTACGTTTTAGGGTTAAAGGATTATTGGAAAGATTATTGGAAGGATTATTGGAAGGGTTTAGGATTTAGGGTTTAGAATTATTGGAAGGATTATGACTACGTATCTGGAGAGGAACCACGACAAGCACACTACACCACAAACGCACTGCACCACGTACTGCACCGAAAGCAAGAGGAAGATGGCTTGATAATTCTTTTCATGATCACTGAGCTTTGCAGAAAAATATTTTACTCATACAAGGAACTACGTTGGTTATCAGTGAAATATGTTATAAATGAGTAAAATTAAAAAACAATAATTATAAAAATAAAATTTTACTAAGGGACAAAATAGTAAAGGGGAGGTGGAGGGAGAAGGCTGTGGTGGTGGAGGGAGCAACACCCATAATAACATATTTTGTTCCTCAGTAAAATTTTATTTTTATAATTATTGTTTTTTAATTTTACTCATTTATAACATATTTCACTGATAACCTACGTAGTTCCTTGTATGAGTAAAATATTTTTCTGCAAAGCTCAGTGATCATGAAAAGAATTATCAAGCCATCTTCCTCTTGCTTTCGGTGCAGTACGTGGTGCAGTGCGTTTGTGGTGTAGTGTGCTTGTCGTGGTTCCTCTCCAGATACGTAGTCATAATCCTTCCAATAATCCTAAATCCTAAACCCTAAATCCTAAACCCTAAACCCTTCCAATAATCCTTCCAATAATCTTTCCAATAATCCTTTAACCCTAAAACGTAAAATGAAAACGAAGCCTAAACGGATGACACATCCTTCAACGGATGTCATCCGTTTAAGCTTTGTTTTAATTTTATGTTTCTGTTATTATTTTATTAGATATTTTAATATTTTGATTTATTATTTTTGAATATCTTTTTAATGTATTTTAATAATGTATATTTATATTAGTTTATATTTAAATATTAAAATAATAAAAGTAAAAAATTTTAACTTTAAGGATATAATTGAAATTAAAGATAATTAGGGAGGTGGAGAGAGAAGGCCGTGGAGGTGAAGGTAACAACACCCTTAAAAAGAAAGGGCAGCGCAAATAAATTGAAAATTGAAAAAGAGAGCAACGCAGACACCTGTGATTAAAAAGTAAAAACCCAACCAGCAAGTCCACCAACTTTCTTCAACGCTTCCTTCCATATTGAAACCGTATTTTTCTCAAACCTTTTTTCATGCGATTCGAAACCCGATCCGAAGGAACCCGATACGTGTCGGACCTGCGACGGGTCAAACCGGTAGAAAACGGGCAAGAGGAGTCTACCAGTGTCGCAAATCTTGGTTAGTTCCTCAAGATACCAGTGTGAAGAAGCGTAGTTTTCAGCTTATTTCAAAATAATTTGTCCAAGCTAAATTATATTGTTCAATAGATTAAAGTCATTCTCAATTATTTAAAAATCTTATTAATAATTATTTTTATTTTTTTTTGGAATGGAAACAATATGTAGGCACGGAAGAATCAAGATTTTCATACCTCTTCTGTGAAACCCTTAATAATTAGCCTAAATTAATCCTGACACCTCACCAATTATGTTTGCCACCTCATTCTCAGCCATTAAAACCCACTTCTCAAACTGATCCCACTCTCTCTGACACGCACAAAGAACCACGCTCATCATTCTCTGAAACATTAAAACGCACTAAACTCTGCATGCACACACGCCACTTGTCACGTTGGAAGCTTCCAATTCAGAGTTTGATATGCAGGTGTCAGTGTGGGAGACGTTCGTTCAAACGAACGTGAACTTAAACAAAAATCAGATTTCGAAAACTCTTTCTCTCACCTGCACCATTCATTTTCAACCTCTGAACTCACCCTTTCATCTTCTCCAACCTCTCTCTGAAACCAGTAAATTTCTCTCTAAAGATAACTCACCATTATCTACTCCTAATCCATTTCAGAAACCGTAGAAACGTTCCCTGCACCGTGAGCAGCATTCTGAACCGAACAGAACTAAGATCTGAACCGGTAAGCTCTCAAACCCTAGAAAACCTTTTCTAAGTTTCATGCAGACCTGGATGCAGCTGCATGTTAGAATATACTCTAAGTTTTCCTACGTTTCTTCTGGTTAGAATTAGTGAAACGCTTGAGAAGCACGTTGCGGGTAGGAAATTTATTTGGACAAGTTAACAAGTGGTTGCATAGGGAGTTCACTGCTAGACCAGGTAAGGGAAGCTTATATGTTTAATTTATACTGTATGTGTATGATCTGAGTTGTATGAATGAAAAATATAAGTTTTGAGTTGTATGGATGATCACTGTTATTGTGCATGTATGAACTGCATGATGTTTGAGCTGTATGGTTGACCACTGTTATGGAATCTGGTTTTCTGATTTTGATTTATCTGTCATGAACGATCACTGTTTGCATGGATTGTATATGTTGTTGGTGGTTTGAAATGCATGTTGATTTGATTATGTATGAATGGAGTATGGTTATGGTAGAGTTGGAATGATTAAAATGTTGAGATCTGTATGAGAACGATGTTGATGGTGAATTAAATCTGGAATGAAAGTTATAAAGTTTATAAATTGGAAATCTGGAAAAATTCTGTTAAGTTTGAGAAATCTGGAATTTTAATCTTCCCCTTTGATAAATGACGCTCGTCACTGTACGGTCTTAGACGTTCGGTTTTCATTAAAATAACTTAGTTTGGAATTCATTCATTTGGAATGAATTCTGCTCGAGAACGAGCGTCCCCATTTTTAGTGAATGAGTGTTCGGTTCAGCTCAGTATAGATAAATATTTGAAACTTTATAAATACGTGACGTTCGGCCTTAAGTCGAGCGTTCGTCCTCGATGTCGTTCGGCCTCATGTCGAACGTTCGTTCTACAGAGCGTTCGGCCTTATACTGAACGTTCGTCCAAGTTGGCGTTCGGTCTTATACCGAAGCGCTCGTCCTAAATCGAGCTCGGTTTATACCAAGCGTTCGTTCTGATTGTGCTCGGTCATTTACCTAGCGTTCGTCCAAAGCAGGGTTCGGTTTTATAACTGAACGCTCGTCCTTATTATTGAATTCTGAGCGAACGTAATTGACGTTTGTCCAAAGTGAATTTCTGAACGTTCGTTCATTGACAGTAAGAGTTGTTTTCTGTACTTTAAATACTCTGGTTATTTATCTAAGTTATTCTGTAAGATATTTATTCTCTTGATTCAACCTAAAGTCTTTGTACTCAAAATCTTCTGAATAATATCCTGATCTTCTAAACTCAATCCCATTTAAATTATTTAAGTATTCTTAACGTTCGTAATTGAACAAGGGTTCGTTTCTATTGGTCAGAAATGTGAATTCGAGATGTACTGTAATAAGTTCGTTCTAATTTGATTAAATGATGTATATTGTTAACGCTACGAGAATGGAACACAGAATGAAAATGTGAATAGGAGAATTGGTTAATATGGGCGAATGATATTTGGAATGAATTTCTTGGAAGTGGATTCTTAACGAGCGTTCCAAGGAGGAACGTCTCCCATATGTTGAACATTGAATTTGTAAAGTATGACTGTGGGCATGCTAATGCTGGCTTGGTCCATCCTGATATTCCGTGATACTCATCTTCACATAGAAGGGAGTACTCATGTGTGGGAATGGCAGGAGGTTCTATTCCTTAGGGGTACTTTGGATAGAGCTAACCCCGAGTGGCAGCTGTCGAGTGAAATACAGTTACCACACCACTCGGGTGCAAGGACGCCTGTAGCTACACGGTTCATACAGTCCGGACGGTCTGTCTTTTATATATGTATTTACATGATTGTTAATTGATAAGCTTACATGCTGTATGTGTGGATTGAAGTGTAAATGTATGTGTTGATTTTATAAATTAAATATTATAAGCTTACCCTTGCATTTCCATTGTGTTGTCTACTGTCCATGTATAATCCGTCTTGTCAAAATGCAATGATCATCCGTTGTGGATGTGAGCAGATGGTGGTGCATCCCTTGAAGCAATGCTGGAAGAAGAAAATTTGGATGAAGCTAATCTGGTGGATGTGGAAGTAAAGGCCGAGCCTTAGAGTGCTCATTGGATCATGACTGTACATATTAGCATAGCTTGAACGTTCAGCTAGATGTTTTGTAAAGCTGTCCGTTTTATTAAATCTCTGTTTTTATATTTTGATGTACGTCAGTTTATTTATCTAAGAGCGTTCACTCTTGGATTCATTGTATGCGTTTATACGCGTTCCCTGTACTGATGCCGTTAGGCTTTTAATCCTGTTTTGATGTAAAGACTGTTTATGTTACTGTTAATTGTGATTAATTCTGAATTATAGTGATTACTGTAATTTGGGATGTTACATCTTCTCTCAAGTATCAATTTATAGAAGTTTATATTATTATTACATTGATATTTTAATTTTTTTCATGTTCATTAATATGTCATGCAATGTACACTCACAAGTCATTCTTCAATATTATAAAATATGTATTCATAATTCATGGCCTTTAAAATGTTAGGTGACATGTTTCAATACTTTTTTTTCATTTTATACATTCTTCAAATTTGATAAAAATTATTTTAAATTTATAAACACGGTAACAACGTAAATTATATTTCTTACTATAAAATCTCTAAATGTAAATCGTGCTTAGAGTGAAGAATAATATCTTAAAAATAAGTAGTAAAAAGTTGAGTTATATCTAATGGTTAACAAAGTTGGAATCAATTTTTTACTAAACTAACCTAAAATAGGAAATAGGTGACATTAGTTAAAACTATGAAGAAAAAATTCTAATCACAAACCTGTAAATGGTAATCCCAATGGTCAAAATGAAGTAGTTTATCTTAATAAATCTGGATAAATTTGTCATCTTAGTCGAACGGTTAACAAAGCATAAATAATTGTTTTACCAAAGCAACTTATACTAGGTAGTGAAAACCTAACTTTTTCACTGAAATGCGAAAATTGTTTCTCTTAGCATAAACTTCGAATTGTAAATCTCATCAAAGTTATATTTCAAGAATGCTCTATAGAAGTTGCAGCCTAATCAAACGGTTAATGAAGTTAATATCACAATTTTACCGAGACAACTTGGAAATTAGAAGTAGACAACTCTCCAAAATCAGCCTTTTTTTTATAAAGTTGTTTTTTATCAATTTACTTATGAAATCATAAAATTACTTCATGCTACATATATAATAAATTTAAATATAGTCAACATAAAATAAAGGGTGCTACAATTCTCCCACCCATTTATAAATTTTGTCCCCAAAGTTTGCTAAATTTCAATAAGATGAGGATACTTCTCTTTATTGCTTTTACATTCAATGATTATCATCACCTTAAAACATCCTCTAAGAGTTCCAAATTCTAAAATTAACTATATATCATAGAATTAAACCCAAAATCTATTCCATTCAATTCTTACAATGTGTCACTAAAATTTTCAATTGATAAATTAACTCATTTTCTTTCATTTGTACTCAATAAGTCCATTTCACTACATCAAAGCAAAACCAATCTATCATCCTTCAAATTTAACCACATTTATCATTACAAATACTAAGACATTCTAATTTTATACCAATTATCATGATTTCATATATCCTCTTATATTCATACTACATAATATTCATTATTTTCTTATCAATTAATAATTAAAATTTCTTAGACACTTCCTATCCATAATTGAATAAAATTGATTTAGAATAATCATGTCATCTCTTGCATTAATAACTCATCATAAAAAATGGTCCAATAATATTCATGATTTCCTTATGTTAAAACCAAATCCTTTCAACCTATTTATTGTTTAAAACTTTGGCAAGCGTACCAAATCGTTTAAATAATATAAAATGCTAAGACCAAGTATTGTTTTCCAAGAGACTTGTGTAACACTAGTTAATTGCACTATTAATAACTCATTTAGACTTAAGAACAACATATCAATTGACAAATAAGTGCAAATAGATAAATTCACAAATAATTACAAGGTTGAACTTTGGTATTGAAGGCACTTAAAAATGGAAAAGACTAGAAATGGTATGAAATGGCAAAGTTAAGGTTAGTTTTCACCAATTCACTCTTGTGTATACCCAATTTCATCTCCTCTCCATCAATTTACTAAAGTCAATCCACAAAACATTCTAGTCCTAATTCCTTAGGTGAAAGAGCCTCGATTTTCTTATTAAACTCCAATCTCTTAGAAAACCTAACAAGTAAAACTGCATTAATGAGCTATGATCTTAAGACAACATGTGAATCATCTTCCAATCCTAGAATCAATGACCACAAGGACTCTTAATTCAGTTCTAGGTTCCATCTTACGTCTCAATAACCCATAAAACCCCAAAATCAAGTCATTAACGTCTCCATTACATGCAAGCTTTAAGATTAGAAACAAGATGATGGAGGACCATTTAAGCTACAAATAGGACCTCTAACTAGAGCCATGCCTAGAAGAATCCAAGAAGAAGAAAGAGCACTCACTACTTTACTCTTATGGAGTATTACTTATTAAAACCTTCTTCTCTTTTACTAAATCCATTTACTTTGTTTTGTAGGACAATAAAGGTTGGAAGGATCCTAGGAAGATTGTCAAGCAAGAGGGAATAAAGGAGGCAAAGAAGAGTAGCTTTAAAGTGCTTTACAGATTGGAGCTACTACATTCTGGTTTGAAAAAGTAAGGAAGATTGCCACTATGAACCAACTTCTTCATTTCACACGTGCTTGATTAGCTAGCCTCTGAACTTTGTGTTCCATGCCTTGTAGTTTATCCAACACACTTCTCTTAGCTTGCTAGGCACGTTGAAGAGTCTTCTCTTCTTTTATAAAAGGGAGACTCATTCCTTTGTAAATGCAACTTGAATTGATATAGTGTTATGTTGTTAAAGTGCATTCAGCCACTACTTCTTTGAGTTCAAACTTAGAGCTGCTTTAGCTTGTTCTTCCTCTAGCTTCCTTCCCTGTTGGAAGGCTATCTGAGTTAGAAACTGCTGCATACACACAACCAATCATTTTCACAAACACCTTGCTTGTGTCAATCATCTTCAACCAGATTTTCATTCCGTTGCCACTTCTGCATCAAGGAGCCGTTTGAATCTTGAAGATTGGAGCTGCTTCTATAACAAGAATACTAGAAATTGATAGCAAAGACACACACACACACACACACACACACACACACACACACATATATATATATATATATATATATTCAAATCAATCATCCATTACATAAGAATTCATAGGCTACATCTAACCCTAATAAGATGAATCTAGTTCCCCACTTGCCTGAAGAACCCTTGAGCTTACAATGGAAAAAATAGAGGAAATGGGAAGCAATGGAGACCTAAGGAAGAAGAAGGAAGAGCTCCCACACACCCAAGCTTGCTTCAAGAGCTCCAAAAGTCTAAGTTTCATGCTTCAGCCGCCAAAAGATGGCACCCTTGTTGCATGGTAACATTAAATAGGTCTAGAGTGCCACATCAATAAGTGTTGCGCTCAATGCCTAAACATGAGGGCACCCGATGCGAGCTTAGAAGAACTGGATTGCGTTCAGCGCCTTGTATGGGGCGCCTAAGCGAATTTGCATAGCAAATGGCACTCAGCGCCCTGGAGGGAGCACCCAGGCGTGCCTGCGAGACTTCTAGTGCTCAACGCCCCTGGAAGGGGTGCCCAAGCGTGTTTGTGAGGCTTCACGTACCTTCTTGTTTGATGCTTTTGATGCTTTTCTTGGGTTCCAACTCCTTGATGGTTTTGATGCTCTTCCAATGCACATAATTTTCCTACAAAATGAGGTTAGAGAAGAGATTAACCTAGACTAAACTTATTCACAAAGGTTAAAGAAAAGAGAGGATTAAGCAAGCTTCAATCTCAAAGAGAGTTGATTTGGTATAAAAATGCATCGCAGATAATGGTAAAAATTAGCATTATCAACAACCCCAAACTTGAAACTTTACTTGTCCTCAAGCAAAAAAAATGTAACTTGGCTTAGACAAAACAACCTAACTACAATGATCTAGTAACTCAAGAAAGCAATTTTTGTTAAAGCAAGTAAATGAATTATGTTTCCTCATCATGGAAAGACCAATCAAGAGATAATGAGGCTTTAGCAAATCAAGCTTCAACTATGGTACTCATAGGACAAAGATTACAAGGCAGATGCAAAGACTTTGTGAGGAATCAACAGACATGGCAAAATGTTTTCCTTAAATGCATGGAACCAATCCTCACCAAGGAAAGTGTTTCACTCAAGCACAATGGTGTATAAGGATGTGTGTCTTACTCTCAACTATTACAATGTTACATAGATCAACTTTGCCTTTCATTTCATCAATATCAAACACATTCACAAGTAAGTTATCATCACAAGGACTTTTTAGGTCTTATATTGTGGTTGGGCTAAGAAGAAAAATTGGTTTTTCTGGACAATAAAGCACCTTGAGCTAAGAGAGAAAACAATTTACTTCATGATATAGCATTAGTCTCTCTTTTGGCTTCACAATTGAATAAACCACTTCTCAACTTATTTCCAAATTTCTATTCATTGAACTCATTTTTCTCTTCTTCTTTTTTCTTCCTTTTCTTTTCTTTATTTTCCTGATTTTCTCAATGCTCCTTATCATAATTTCCCCAACTACCCCAAACTTAAACCATTCTCCTATACCAGAAATGAATGCTCCCCTCAACTCAAGGTAAGGATGTTAAAGATTTTTCATATCAAGCTCAAGGTTCAAGAAATGAGAAAGTTCTTTTTCTTTTAGGGTTCAAAGGTTTGGAATTGACTTATTTGGCTCAAAATGTAGAAGAAAAAGAAGAAAATATGGTCTTGATCATTTGTAACAAGCAAGTGAATAATTCAAAAGAAGAAAATCAGGCAAAATCAATGTTGATCCAACATGATAGCATTCAACAATAAATATGAGGCACAACAACTCACAGGTTAACTCAAAGTTCCAAAATCTATCAAACAAAATGCCTAGAATATTGACCACAATCAAAATCAATCATCTATCCAAACAAATATGAGTAACCACTATCTATGCTTAATAGCTCAACCAACATCAACATATTTTCAAAATCAATCACAAAACATAAGAGCAAACACAAGACATTTTTCATTCAAACAAAGAAAAAAGTATAATTACTTAAGAGCAAACCATTGAAAAAGAACCATTCATCTAGCCAAGTTTGAAATTAAAGACAGAAACTAAAACTAGAATTAAAAAAGAAACTGAAAGTAAGTCAAGCATAAAAATAAAATTAGGGTGGGTCTTGCTCCAACAACATCAAGAGACATTGTCTTCACTCCCATCTGACTCTTCCTCCTCCTCTTCCTCTTCTTCTTCATCAACTTCATCCTTTTCATCATCTTCCTCCTCAGTCTCATCCTCCTCCTCCATTGCTTGAGCTCCGGAGGAAGTGCCACCTCCCTCACTTGAGTGGGCTTGGTCCCCAGGCCATGCAACTTGAGTGATAAAATCTTCTAGAGATATAAAATGGTGGTCAGGTAAGGCAGAGGCCAAGCTCCTCAACATCACCAACTCGTCTCAAAGTAAATCATTAAGCCTGGCATCTATCAGTGCCATCTTCATTTCCATCATCTGGTACGAATCAGCTAGAGGCTGATCTAGCTGAGAAGGCTGAGGACGCCTATGGATCCTGGGAGGCAGAGGTGGGGGGATAGACAGACCTTCCTCATCAATCAAACAATATTGTGTGTAATAGGATTGTCGCAACCCAGGCCGCGATGGGACAACGAACCAAAAACAAACGGCTTTAAGAAAAGATTTTGGGATTCGCCACCATAATTTATTATGGAAAAACTATGGACAAACCATAAAGTAAGATATGATCTACGAAAACTAGATTTGAGGTTCGAGAATCGGTTACGTGTAAGAAAGGTATTAACACCATACTACGCCTGCCAAAAAACAGTACCTTTAATTAAATGTATAAAGTTGACGTGGTTTTTCAAAATATTTAATTTTCCCTAAAAAAATAATATAAAGAAACTATTAAGAAACAAAAAATATTTTTTTGTTTTATGAACCCGACAAGGATTGACCTTGCTCCTACATATATCTATTTATAATGGAAAATCAGGGATCACATAGTTCTTTATCTAGAAAAAGGTTTGTGAGTTTGTTTAAAAGAAATTATTATGCATTGATTTATATTTTTGAAAAGTGAACCTGACAAAGATTGACCTTGCTCCTACGTATATCCATTTATGATGGAAAATCAGGGATTACGTAGTTATGGTAAAAAAAGGTTTGCTTTAACAAAATTGAACTTTTCTAGTTTTAAATATTTTATATTTTTTATTTCATAAATGGTGGAAAAAAGGAAAGAAACTAGCCATAGGCTGACACATACTTATATTCAAAATTTTATGATTTTAAAAAAACATTATCTGTGTACTAAAAAATAATATCTTTGGAAAAAAACTTCAAAGTATAATAAAAAGAGAAAAATAAGGATGTAGAGGTAACATACCTTTTTAGCTTTTGGTACTCCCCTAGTTCTTCCATGGTGGTTGCCATTGACAGAATCCCTTTAGCGCGTGAGAACTTATTTTCATCTATACTCTCTCTCACTCTTTCTATCTATTATTTTTTAGTATCTCTCTATTATTTTTTTATGCCCTCCCTGTCTATGACAGGATGCGTATTTATATACACAAATTGTAATATTATGGTGATCTTGCCTTAATTACAAATTAATTGACAATTAACAAAATAAGGAAAGAAATGGTCTTCGTTTTAAGAAAAGCAAATCAAATAATATTCACGACATTGATTCTAATTATTGTCAAAAAATTTGTCCATTTTTTAAAAATCGCACTTTTCTCTTTAAAAAGAAACTAAAGCAACAAATTATATCAATATATTATTTTCAATTATTGCTTATAATTATTGGCATAACATTGATACAAATTATTACCATATTAAACTAATATTTCAAAAATATTTTAAAGTTTGAAAATTACGTATATATATTTTTTTAAGGATATTTATTTTCTTATTTTCCTCTTCCTTTTTTTCTTTACCCACTATTAATTAATATTCTTTATTTTTATTTGCGTACTTACCTGGACGAAATTGGGTGTTGACAAGGATACATCAATCTCTTTATGCGACCTCTCAAGTGTGGGAGTAAAAGTACCAACCCCTACCAGTTCGTAGAGGTGAGTGATGCCACATCATTTATATTGTAATTTTTCTTATTTTATTTCATTGTAATTTGCATTTGAATTCCATTTCAATGTAATTTGGGACAAAATAGAAATTAGGCCAAAATTGGAAGGGCAAAGTTGGAATATAGGTTTATAAGAACCAAAAAATTAGATTGGGAAAGGATCCTCTTCCTTTCACTTGCTCGACGTTGTTGAAATGTAGGAAGGGAGCAACTTTCTTCTTCTCCCCATTTTTGGGGACATTCCAAGGGATTTGTAGTTGGATGTTTAGGTGCTAATTTTATTTTCCTCTTCTTTGTTGTAATGAATTCATCTACAATTTCACTTCAATTCACAATTTGATTTTATTTTCTGCTGCTGAAGTTCCAGATCTGTTTTACTGCTTTTGTTCTGCTGAGATTCAAATTCTGCTGCTGTAATTTAATTTATGTATTTTGTTTTTCTACAATTTAATTTCTGCTGCTATTTCTCTTCTGCTGTTGATTATTTCATTTTCAATTATTCATTGTAATTTCGTTTTCTGTATTCTACTGCAGTAATTCTGATTCTGTTCCTATGTTCTGAAATTTACTATTTTCTATTTTTCTGTATTATGTTTTCACTGAGTCTGTATTACTACAATTTCTGTTTCTGAAATTTTCTATTTTATGTATTGCTGCTATTATGTACTGTTATAATTTCATTTTTTGTATTTATTTTTTTTCTGTATTTATTGTTTTTTGTATTTTAGTTTTCTGTATTTTCGTTTTCTATACTACAATTTTCTGTTCCCGATTTGTTTTTATTGTTTATGTTGCTGAAATTTCGTTTTTACTGTTGTAGTTTCGTTTTCATGCATTACAATATGTTTTATTGCATCTATTTTCGTTTAATGGAAGTTTAAATCTGTTTTGGTTGGAAACTAGGAAGATTACAATGGTTCCTTGAGATTTCTGCACTGTTAATTGGTATTTTACTGTTCTTACCTTGTATCATGTTTAATCTGATTTGAGCTTGCAATTAGGTACACCCTTAGTTGCCTAATTGTATTTAATCTCCTCTTAGTTGATTAGAGTCATAGATGCTTAATATGTGGTAGCGTTAAATTGATTAAATGCGTGCACTGTGTTTTCTTAATTCGCTTTTATAAAAACTAAATTGATCTTTGCTTAGTTAATTAATTGTGTATTGTTGTTAATCTGCGATTGCAAACATTGTAATTGAACTAGTGACCAATTGTTTTTAATGAACGTTTTGTTTTCATCTGTATTGTTAATTTGTAATTCAAAAACATTCACAACCCCCCCACTAAGTATTCGACCTATTGACTGAACCGCATTTAGTCCTTGAGAGACGACCTAGGAGTCACCCATCAAATTTTGGCGCCATTGTCGGGGACCCACGGTTTGGTCTTAGGTCTTTTGTTGTGTTATTGTGTGTTGTGTTTTGTCTTGTGTTGTGAGTGTGTTGTGTTGAGTTTTAGGATTTTTGGTTAGTCTTGTTTAGGTTTACTTCTTTTGGCATTTTTTGTGTTTAGGTTTTTATCATTTTGGTATTCTGTGCATTTAGTTGTTGTTTCTGGAATTTCAAAATCTATAAATAGTGGTTTTCGTCCATGTTATGCTTCTGTATGTTTGGTATAATCCTTGCTTAAAGTGGAAGTCTAGGTCTGAGACAGGTTTTGCACTATAGTAGAGGAGATGACAAATTCTCAAGAGTGGACGTATAAGTTGATGAAGAGGCTTCCCAAGTTCCATGGTTTGACACATGAATGCCCACATAAACATTTGGAGAACTTCTATGTCACTTGCTCTATAATGAAACCTGTAGATGTCCTGGATGATCATATTTCCTTAAGAGCATTTTCACACTCATTATAAGGAGTAGCAAAGGATTGGGAATATTGTCTTCCTCCAGGGTCCATCACCAGTTGGGAAGATCTTGAGCATTAGTTTCTGGACAAATTCTTCCCTGTGCAGCATGGTTACAACAACGATCCTGGGTGGAATGATCCTAACTTGGGATGGTATGGTACTCCACAGCATCAATATCAAGAACCACAACCATTCCAGAATTCCTGTATGCCTCCAACAATCCAGGAACCACAACAACTACAATTTCATGAGCCTGCCCAAATATCTCCAAAGCCTTCTATTTCTGAGCTTACATTGAAGGAGTTGTTGGAGCAGATGACCATACAGAACATTCATCTTCAGTAGATTACTGCTCAGAATATGGAGTTTCAGAAGGAAACAAGAGCTTCCATTCAGAGTTTGACTCATCTGATGGAACAAATGGCGACTTAGATCACTGAGGAACAGTCTCAAGTTTCAAAGGAATCACAATTTCAGACTGTTCAGATTCCTGATGATGTCAGTGCCATCAACATAGGAGATGGGAACCAGAGCGATGTGCTCACTATGCCATCTACTTTCCCACCTTCCTATTTCCATGCTCTTGCACCTGAGGAGACTGGTGAAAACTTTGAGGACCAGACAAATATAAGCACATGTTTACCTCCACATTTAGGGAAGTGGAGGTAAACATACCTTAATTTGATTATGTTGTTGATGATTATGCTATTGAGGGGTATGTTGATGATTATATTGTTGATGTTTTAATTCTCCCTCTCTGCATGATGAGAACCATATTTTGCCATCTTATCTAAATACTTCTCATATTTGCACTGCACATGAATTTGGGTATGTTATTGTTGATATGGCTTCTAAATTTGAACTTGAGTCATGTTCTGAGAGTATTTTTGAGGTTCAGTCTGATACATTGGGATTGGGTGTTATACCTCTGCATGTCAATTCTTTGGAGCCACAATGTATTAACCATGTTGTAGGAGGTACATATGAATTTGACCAACATGCACCCACAGTGGCAGACAAAGGTGCGAGCCTACAAAACAGCTTGAGTATCAAGAGGCACCGACTGAACCTGCTCATCAACAATCTTTGCTTCTTAGATCCAGCTGTGGAAGACATTTCCCTACTAGATCAAATCTGGAGGATGAAGCAATTCTTCCTCAAAACTTCCTTACTAGATCCAGTGGTCGAAAACGTCTCTTTGTTAGTCCAAAATTGGCAACTGCCACCATGACCAGGGGAGTTTTTCTTTTCTCTTCTCCTTCTTTCCCTACTTTTATTGCACTTGTCCATGATTTGTTCATTATTATGACTTTTTACCTTATTGTATGTGACACGTTGAGGACATTGTGTAGTTTATGTGTGGTCTATTGGGGGAAATTCTGATTTTTCTTTGTTACTTTTTGTTTGATTTGTTAAAATTTTGCTTTTCTAGCGTGTTTTTGTTGTGTCTTGTGTACAATTTTGCATGTTTCTCTTGATTTCTAGGCTTTGTTTAGGTTGTAGATGTGTCTTTCACTTCATTGATACTCTGATTAGTTTGAAATCCTTGCTTTTCTTTGCTTGGGGAAGATGATTATGATGTTTGAGAGGTGGAATTGATTGTGACAGAGATACCCTGTGTGAGAATTTGAGCCACTGAATGTCTTTCTTGTGTGTGATATGTCTCTTGATTGCTTGCACATATGCCTTGGCTTGACTTTTGTTGATGATTGTCATTTGATATGCATGTTTGGAAGTGATAAAGGTCGTTTTGTTCTTAAGCCTCTCTAGCCAATTAAGCTTACCTTGCTTTAATCCTTTGATAACCCCTTTTGAGCCTATACTTTCCCCATTTCTTTGTTTTGAAGCTCATACACTAGTCCTAAGTGAAAAACCATGATTACCTGAACCTTAGGGAATTTTGGAGCTTTGGAAGTGTTTTGGGAATAAGTGTGGTCTCCTTGGGGATTATGATGAATTGGCTAGTTTGTTCCTCTTCTTTTTTTTGTTTTCATAAATATGTTGTGTATCGTGTCTCTTACAATTGTGTCATAAATAGAGAGAAACGAAAAGAGACAAGATGAAAAACAAAGAGAAAAATGAAAAAAAAAATTAAAAAAATTGTGAATAATAGAGTCAAGAAGAGGATTGAATTAGAGGTGTTGGGTGTGATTTGACTGTGTTTACACTTGTTCCCCATTGCTCCTCTATTTCTTTTGGTTTATAGCATCTCATCCATATTATATCCTTCGTTGTCCTTGGCCCGATTACATCCATAAAAGACCTTTTGATTTGAACATGCATATGTTTTGAGTGTTGATATTAGAGGCTTGCCAAGTCTGTGGTTGCTTGCTTTCTGGAGTGCATTGAGTTGACATTGTTTATCCTAGACACTTGAGAGATACAGTGATAGTGCATTTGTGAGGTTCTGTTGCTTTTGGATTCACCTTTTGAGCTGATTGATCATTTTTCCATGCTTTGAATTGCTTGGATAATTTCATGAGTATTTGCTTTCCTTGATTCTATGTTGGATATTGTCTACTTCTATTCTTCATCCAGATTCCTCGAGGACTGTGTGATTCTGTTTGTTTCCTTGTGAGTCTTTGTTTTCTGTGTGCCGAGGTTGTGTTATACCCTTGATGTTCTCTGAACTATTCCTTAATTTGCGTCTTAAGTTTGCCCAGGAGTGTAAAAGACTAAGTGTGGTCTATTTTGATGAGTCAATATTTTCTTGACTTCACTTAGTTTATTGTACTAGATTTAATTAGGGAATTGTGCTTAAATGTCCAGTATTTCCCCATTTTTGCTAATTGTGCTTAATTTGACCAGAATTCTTATTTTAATTCATTTGAATTATCTAAGGCTAATTATTTACATTATTAATTGTAGGGAAATTGTTGGATAATATTTTGGGACATTTGAAGGGCTGTCACATAATTCAAGACTCTCCACAAAAGAAGTGTGGGCACTAGTGTGATTTTACTCTTTGGGCTTATGAGAAAGGGGTGCTTATTGGAAAAAGGGTGACATCCAGCGAAGCACGTTTCCTTTCTTTTGGAGGAAGCAACACTTCTTTTGGAGAATGAAATGTTGCCGGATTCATTATTTGGAAAGGGGCTGGAATTAAAGAGGCATCTTGGCTTTTCTTTGAGCACAAGAAACAACGTCCAGCATAGCAACACATGATGGGCTTCACATCCAGCCTTCACACGGACAACAACAGCGGGATGGAAGATGCACACGCTGTTACGACCCGCAATGAAAAGAAGCGCTGGATTCAAATTAAAAAGAGGGTTGATTTCATGGGTGTGGAGGTGGCGTCCAACAACACCCTTATTTCATTTAAATCCAAATAGGCTTAGGGGGTGCACATGGAGATGGGGGACACGCTGCAGCTGCTTACTTTACTTTGAAAAGGAGCACGGTCATGGCCTAGTCTAGCTAGGCTATGGAGATGGAGGGCTTCAAGGGACAAAGCTTGGACATGTTGGAATAAAAAGCAGCAACCACCACAGAGAGGAGATGATGACGTCGATAGAAAGAAAGAAGCTTACGGACATTGAGAGATGGACTACGACTGAATGTAGAGCTCACATCCAACGTTGAAGCAGCACACGGTGCCTTAGGAGAGCTCTCGGTTTTTTTTCCAGCAGCAAGCACACAATGATTTTAATTTGGGAAGTCCACACACTTTTGCTTGAAGTTTTATTCCAGCTGCACGGAGTTTCTTGTTCCTTTCACTTATTAGCATGTTGCATTTTTTTATTCCTGCTGCCATTATAATGTTTTCTAATTTATTTTCTTTGACTTTTTCGTAGCACTTCATTTATTAGGTCTCATTTTCTTATTCCTGCTGCTTGTGAATTTGCTCTATGCATTAAATTGGATCACGGAATCTTGCATTTAATTTTATTCCAAGCCATAATGTGCATTTCATTTTTAGCCAAGTGTTTCTTTATTATGTGTTGCATTTGAATTAGTTCAGACAACTTGTTTTAGGACCGTTCAGTTACTATTTTCGTTCACTATGTTGTCTATTTTGTCGGCTTCTTTATCTTCCTGTATTTCCAATTCCCTTACTTGCTTTAGAGACAATTTGGTCTCAATGTAGAGTCGTTCGGTCATCTGTAGGACCGTTCGGTCTTCATGCCCTATTCAATTATTTCAATGTTTTCAATTATGTTTGGTTGTATTTAATTTCCAGTTTTAATTTAGTTCACTTCTAATCACAAAAACACTTTCAAACCCCCTCACTACGTGTTTCACCTAAGTTTCGAACCACACTTTGGTCTTTGAGAGACGACCTAGGAGTCACTTCCTAGCACTATGTTGCATTCTTAATGCACACCAAATTTGTATGGGTCGCGATTTCCATAATATTTTGGCGCCGTTGTCGGGGACCAACGGTTTGGTCTTAAGTCTTTTGTTGTGTTATTGTGTGTTGTGTTTTGTCTTGTGTTGTGTTGAGTTTTAGGATTTTTGGTTAGTCTTGTTTAGGTTTACTTCTTTTAGCATTTTTTGTGTGTTTAGGTTTTAAACATTTTTGTATTTTGTGCATTTAGTTGTTGTTTCTGGAAATTTCAAAATCTATAAATAATGGTTTTCCTCCATGTTATGCTTATGTATGTTTGGTATAATCCTTGCTTGAAGTGAAAGCCAAGGTCTGAGATAGGATTTTCACTATAATAGAGGAGATGACAGATTCTAAACACTGGACGTATAAGTTGATCAAGAGGCTTCCCAAGTTCCATGGGTTAACACATGAAGATCAACACAGGCACCTCAAGGAGTTTTGTTGGGTGTGCTCATCCATGAGGCTTGCTGGTGTTTCAGAGGAGGTAGTGCTGATGAGAGTTTTTCCAATGTCCCTTCAAGGTACAACAACATATTGGTTCCTATACTAGTATCCTGTAGATAGTTGGCAGGAAACACAATAGAGATTCCTCAACAAGTTCTTTCTAGTAGCAAAGGTAGTCATCATTAGGAGGGAGATCACTACCATTGACCAGTTTCAAGAAGAAAGCCTGGCAGATTATTGGAAGAGGTTTAACAGGCTCTGCACAGTCTGTCCAAACCACCAAATTTCAGAGCATTTGCTCTTGATTTACTTCTATGAAGGGCTCCTAGGCAATGAAAGGATATTTGTGGATGTCGCTGCTGGTGGATCTTTGCTAGATAGAACTTCAACAAAGGTAAAGAAGCTGCTATGCAAGTTGGATCTTTGCTCTTGATTTACTTATATGAAGGGCTCCTAGGCAATGAAAGGATATTTGTGGATACAGTTGCTGGTGGATCTTTGCTAGATAGAACTCCAACAGAGGCAAAGAAGTTGCTCTACAAGTTGGCTGGTGAAAATCCAATTGAGGTGGCACACGAAGAACTTGAGCAAGTTTACGTAAACTTGAAATTCCTATTCATGTATCTGAGGTTCAAGTAAATTTTAATGCTTTTGAATTGGTAAAACTTGAACCCATAAAGCATGTTCTGGATTCTGATATTGATATGCCTGTGTACACTTATGTTTTGGATTCATTATTCCCTATAGAGCACATTGACATACCTGATGTTAACTATCCTTGCACTAATCTTGATTTATATGATAGCCTTGAGGATGCAGCTGATGACTTGGAGATTGGTAAGAAAATTTTCAATGAGCAAAAATAGGTTTATTCTGAACCTGAGATTCCAATCACTTTACCTGATTTGCCTATACATTTAAATGTCTGTGATTTGCTGCACACTAATTCTATAGGGTTTATGATTGAAATTGATACAGATTTGATTGAATATTCTAAAATTTTTTATTCAATATCAGCCATTGAACCTATTGGTATAAATGTTGTTTTGAATGTACATGATTGTGGTGATGAAATTTTGAATGATAATAGCCTTGAACTGACCTTTGATTATGATGATGATGCATATGTCAATATTGATTTTGAGGTAGAAACTGTGCAATCTGATAACTTTATAGAGTTTGAGCTGAACTTTGATCTAACACAGTTTTCTGAGAATTTTGAATGTGATTGTGAATCTGGTTCTTGCTCCATTTGTACTGAGATAAAGTTTGTGATGCAATCAGATTCCAAAGTCCAGACAGATGCTACTAACTATGAACTTGATCTTTGTGCAGAATTAAAGAAAGCAAGGAATGCTGAAAACACTAAGGCAACCCTTTGGGAGGAAAGAAGTGCAGAAAAGCTCGGAGAGGTCTCTTTTCCAGTGTCACACACTCAGCAACTGCCATTGGAAGGAGAGCTATTAATGCAACAGTTTGCTTGGAGAAGAAAGAAGAAACATCTTGCTTTGGATGATAGGGCAGTACTGATGAAACGGTTCCTCCTCAAAACTTCCTTGCTTGATCCAATGGTGGAGAACATCTCCCTGATAGTCCAAAATTTGCAACTTCCACCCTGACTCAAGGGAGTTTTCTTTTTCCCTTCTCCTTCTTTCCCCACTTTTATTGCACGTGTCCATGATCTATTGACTGTTTTGATTTCTGATCTTATGCTTATGACACATTGAGGACACTGTGAAGTTTAAGTGTGGTCTATTGGGGGAGATTTTAATTTTCTTTTGTTAGTTTTTGTTTTCTTTGATTAAATTTTTTCTTTTCTAGGTTGTTTTTGTAGTGTCTTGTGTACAATTTTGCATTATTCTCTTCATCTCTGGATTTTGTTTAAGTTGTAGACTCGTCTTTCGCTTCACTTGATTGATACTTATGGTTTGAAATTCTTGCTTTTCTTTGCTTGGAAAGATGATTATGATGTTTAAGAGAGTGATTTGATTGTGACAGAAATACCCTGTGTGAGATTTGAGCAACTTTATGTTCTTTCTTGTGTGATATATCTCTTGATTGCTTGCACATATGCCTTGGCTTGACTCTTTTTAATGATTCTTGATTGATATGCATGGTTTGAAGTGATAAAGGCAATTTTTTTCTTGAGCCTCTCTTGCCAAATAAGCCTACCCTGTTTTGATCCTTTGATAACCTTGTTAAGCCTATGCTTTCCCTTGTTCTTTGTTTTCAAGATCATTAATTACCCTTAAGTGAGAAACCATGATTACCTTTACCTTAGGGAATTTTGGAGCTTCGAAATTGTTTTGGGAACAAGTGTGGTCTTCTTCGGGATTTTGATGAATTGGTGATGAGGCTGTCGCGGCCCATCAAGTTTGATGTGCATTAAAAATGTAGTATAGTGCTAGGAAGTGACTCCTAGGTCGTCTCTCAAGGAACAAATGTGGTTCGAGTCTTAGGTCGAACACGTACTAGGGGGGTTTGAAAGTGTCTTCGTGCTTAGAAATGAACTAAATTAAATTAAACATAACAGTTCATGATACAAGGCAAGAACAATAAAATACCAATTAACAGTGCATAAATCTCAAGGAACCATTGTAATCTTCCTAGTTTCAAACCAAAACATATTTAAACTTCCATTAAATGAAATGAGATGCAGCAAAACATATTATAATGCATGAAATCGAAATTAAAACAATAAAAGCGAAACTGCTACAGTCAAAACGAAATTTCAGCAACATGAAACAATAAAAACAAATCTGGAACAGAAAATTGCAGCACATAAAACAAAAATATAAAAAATGAAAATACAGAAAACAGTAAATACATAAAACAGTAAATAGATAAAACAGTAAATATAGAAAACAGAAAATACAAAAGACAGTAAATACAAAAAAAATGAAATGACAGTAGTACATAATAATAGCGATACAGAAAATACAGAATTTCAGAATCACAAATTGCAATAATACAAAAACAGTAAAAACATAATACAGAAAAATAGAAAACAGTAAACCAGAAAACAGTAAATTGCAAAATATAGAAACAAAATCAGGATTACTGCAGCAGAATACTGTCAGGCCTCAGAAAAAAAAAATTTAAAAAAAAAAAAAAACGTGGCAGCCTGAGAGCACGCCACCTCAGCGACGCACATGGGCGACAGCAGCGCCTGACACCCACTAACGGACGCCAACCGTGCACGTGAAACTTAGTCAAAAGCGTAGTGGGAACGTGCGTTGGCAGAAGGGACATCCATCATGGGCAGTCTGAACCGGTAGTGGAACCTGGTAGTGGAATACACGTGTCCGCCTGGGAGTGGTCGACCGTTCAGCATGGGCAGTCAGAAATCAGAGGTTCAGAACGTGCGTCCGGCGTGGCTGTCAGAAGCGTTAGTGGAAGTGCGCTGGCAGTGTACGGACGTGCGCTGGCGAGGTGGAAAACAGATCTGAGATTCTGATAAATCCTCCACCCTCCACACGCTCCACCATTTTCATTTCTGAAAATTCAACTCTCTCCTCCTTCTCTCTTCATTTTTCTCTGTACCTTCTCTCTAAGAAACCACCCATTTCATCTCCTCCATTCAGTATTCGGACACCGTTGAAGGACACTCGGCTCCAAGGACTTTCAAAGAAGACGATCGGTTGGTGAAGCTAGACTTGTAAGTCCTTTTCCCTATCTAGGACGTTCGTTCTTCATGCATGCAAACTCAATTCTGAGTGCGTACGTCCGTCATTCTTCTTAAAGTAGAGTAAATCTGATTTTTGGGTATTGGGGTTCGTTTGTATAGTGGATTAGCGAGCGTTGGCAGTAGGAGAATCTGTGGTTGAAGAGTTGTGTCTCTACGTCTGTGAACGTTCGTTCATTTCCAGGTAAGGGGAGCTTATTTGATTTAATTCATGTGGTATGCCTTGTATGAACGTCCGTTAATTTATTGCATGAAATTAATGCATGATGTATGATACGTATGAATTGTATGAACGATCGTCATTTGCTGGATGAGTATAATGCATGATGTTACTGTGCTTGAGATGCATGAATGTTCGTTAATTTGGTGAAATGAAATATATGAATTTACATGATATGGGTCGTATGAAATGTGAAAGTTACTGATGATATGAACTGGAATGTGTCTGGAATTGAAAATGAACTTTCCCATGAAAAATTGTACGTTCGTTCTGGACGGTCATTGACCGTTCGGTTTTCTTGGCAAACATAATAGAAATGGGATTCTGTCATTCTGGTCGAGGACGAACGTCCTCGTTCTAAAATGCTCTGTTTGAGCGTTCGGTCAAACACTGTTGAATCTGGTACTTTTGGATAAACTTCTTTCTTTGGTAATTGTATATGTATATGTAACAGTACACTTCCCGTTCGTAAACACTTCTTCTAAAGTTCCTTAGTAAACCTATCAATTCTGTTACTTTAAGTTATTTAACGTTCGGTCTTACACCTCACGTTCGTACTTAGGAGTGTTCGGTCTTAAACCGAACGCTCGTTCTAAAATAGGTTCGGCTCATAACGAGCGTTCGTTCAAAATGGCGCTCGGTTTTGATTTGAGCGTTTGTCCAAAATGGCGCTCGGTTTTGAATTGAGCGTTCGTCCAAAATGGCGCTCGGTTTTGAATTGAGCGTTCGTCCAAAATGGCGCTCGGTTTTGAATTGAGCGTTCGTCCAAATGGTGCTCGGTTTTGAATTGAGCGTTCGCTCTAGTTGGTGCTCGGTCTCAAACTGAGCGTTCGTCCTAATGTGCTCGGTTTTTGAACGTAGCGTTCGTCCTTTAGGGTGCTCGGTTTTATGCTGAGCGCTCGTTCTAAACAGGGGCTCGGTCTTAGATTGAGTGCTCGTTCAAAAAGGTGCCCGGTCTGAATGTTTGTACTCCGATTCTTAACGAGCGTCCTTTCGGTCCAGTCAGCATGGTTCGTCCTCGTTTTCTTGGTGAGGGCAAGACGTTCGGTGTTTTTTTATGGTCAACCTTATAAATAATGAAATTAATTATAGAATGATGAATAATAAATGGTGGACATTATATGAGATGGAAAGAAAGTTGTGATGTTGAATGAGCGTTCCGGGTTGGGACGACTCCTGATTGAGAATTTGAGAATTTGTAAATGTATGACTGTGGGAAGTTAATGCTGGCTGTTCGATCCTGATGTTCCGTGAGTGCTCGTCCTCAAGTAGAGGGCGCACATCATGCGTGGGAACGGCAGGAGGTCGTCGTCCTTAGAGGTACTTTGGACGAACGTACTAACCTCGGGTGGCAGCTGATGAGAATGCCAGTTACCACACCACCCGGGTGCATGAACGCCTGTAACTATGCAGAATTCATACAGTCCGGACGGTCAGTCATGTGTTGAGTATTCTGTTATGCGTGGGTTGAAATGTACATGTATGATGAACTATTTATGTGAATTTGTATGTTGATGCATGAGTTAAATTACATAAGCTTACCCTGCGTTTTTCCTTGTGTTGTCTCGTTTTGTACGTCCGTCCTTTCGTTGCAATGATCATCCGTGTGGATGTGAGCAGAGGGAGACGAGCGTTTGGAAGAGGCATTGATCGAAGAGAATCTGGTTGAAGTTGAAGTGAAGACCGAGCAGTGAGACGCTCGGCCAATTCTTTAATTTTATTATGTATGACCGTTCGGTGTTTTCCTGTGTGAACCGTTCGGTCAGGTTTTAAATTTTACGTTCGGTTGTGATCCGTGACTATTGTATGGACGTGCGGTTTTGCGCGTTCGCTATTTATTATTGTAAGCTTGTACTCAAGGACGTTCGTCCTTGAGCGTTCGTTTTGTTCGTTTTATTTTAGTTGGAAAACTGTACTGTTTTATTATTAACTGTGATTTTCTAATTATATGGTTTTTACTGTATTTTTGGGATGTCACAAATACAGAAAACGAAATTATAGTGAATAATTTAAGATGAAATAATCAGTAGCAGAAAAAAATTAGCAGTAGAAATTAAATTGTAGAAAAACATAATATAGAAATTAAATTACAGTAGCAAAACAGAAACAGTAAAACAAATCTAAAATTTCAGCAGCAAAAATTGAAATCAAGTTGTGGATTGGATTGAAATTGTAGATGAATTCATTACAGCAAAGAAGAGGAAAACAAATACTAGCACCGTACACCTACTTCTACCTAGGCCATCACTTCAAAAGAAAATGGAATAGAAGATGCTTCAAGAATTCCTTCTTAGCCGTGACCTGCACACCAACTCACATCCCATCACCTCTTCATTCTCAAAGAAATAAAGGTAATATTTCCTATCCATCCAACTGCCAAATCCCTTGCACATCCCATCCTCCTAGACTCCCACCTAATCTACTTCTCATTTCATAAAAACAAAAGAAAAACAACTACTTTAATTCCAACAACCGTAACATCCCTGCATCCAATTTATTTTTGATTAAAATTCCAATGCCCAGCTAAAAGAGAATAACAAAATTGCTTCCCATCATGCATAAACGTAGTGTGTGCATAAATGTAGTGCAACAACAATTGGAAAGAAAGATATTAATCACTCCTTCTAGAAGAAAAGAAAGACAATGCTTCTAACATTCATCCATCAAACAGCGTAAAATCTTTCATTACGAATACCACCACCGTGAATACCATTCCAAACTCCATAAAACATTTAAGGAAAATTGCAAAGTGAAGAGTGACGGCTGCTCTTTCATCCAACAAAGATGAATGATCGAACACTTCTTCCAGGACGTCCAGCATGTGCGTTTTGCAATTCAGCTGCTTGCTTCCCCTTCATCCAAAATCCATCACCGCTGCTGCCTGTTGCTGGACCCATGTGAGTTGTGTGCTCTCTGTTTCCGCCAAAACAAATCAGTCGTGTGCTTCCCAACACGTTTTATTGCTGGACCCAAAAAAAAGCCTCCAAAAGCATTCACCTAATGTGTTGAAAAACCAAATTTCCATGATGAATCACCGTGCACCACGGTTCCCTCCGTGTGCTTTCCTTCTTTCCAGCCAGATTTCCCGTGTGTTGTCTCCCCCTAGCAGCCTTTTTTGACTTTCTTCAATCAATCACCACTTTTAGTGCTCCCTGGACGTGCCAAAAGTAAGTAGGGGGGCCTCCATTCCTCACCCATGTTCACCTTCTAAATCAAGAAGTGAATCCTCCCCTCCGTGCACACCAATGCTTCTCTTCAATCATCATTGGGCTCCTCTGCCCATGCTGCCAGCATGTCCAGCACATCTCCAAGCTTGTTGGACTTACCTCTTTGCTGCTTCCTGGAAGCGTCACTTCCTCCTCAAGCTTTGCACATATATTCTCTCCAAGCACACACTTAAAGCCCATCCACGCTTCTTCATGTGCTGCGGCTTATTGCTGCTGCTGCTCCTAATTAATTGCCTCCCATTCACGTGCTAGACTAGCTACAGTTCAATTTAAATGCAGCCCGTGAGTGCTTGTGGGTCATGATCCCTCCCATTGCTTTTCTTCCAACGTGCACACCCTTTAATTTTCTGAGTGTCACTCCTTCTTTTGCACACTTCTTTGTGGAGAGTCTTGAATTAAGTGACTATCCTCCAAATGTCACAAAATATTATTCAATAATTTTCCTACAATGCAAATAATTAGGCTAAGATAATTCAAATTAATTAAAATAAGAATTTCTGATCAAATTAAGCACAATTAGCAAAAATGGAAAAATATTGGACATTCAAGAACAATTCCCTAATTAAATCTAGAAAAATAAGCTAAGTGAAATCAAGAAAATATTGACTCGTCAATTGGCTAATTGGTTCCTGATGGAAGGCCATCTAAGACATACATTGGACCTCTTACTAGAGCCATGGCTAAGAGAGTTAAAGAGGAAGAAGGATCACTTAATATTTTGCTTCTATGGACGGTGAATTATCTTAAACCTTCTTCTCTTAATTAAGCATGTTTACTTTGTTTTGTAGGATTAAATAAATTGGAGGGAGCAGCTGCCAACATGGCATTTGGCACGTGAAAGGAAGAATGGTTGGAGAAGCTTGCTGCCAAAGTCATATGCACCCAGCCAAAACCCCAAAATATCCCAACGTTGGATGAGGAGATGCTTCAAACACGTGTGGAGCTGACCTGGAGCAAGGCATGGGATTTGCTGGAAGATTTTGGTGTTGCTGTTAGGCTTCCCATTTGAAATTAGGCGGGAGTTCATTTCAGAAAAGAGACCCATCTTCACTTATAAATAGGATGGTTTCTTCCTTGTATGGTACTTTAGAGCTATGCCCAAATGCTGAGAAATATATTCCAGTCTTGCATTCTGCTCTTGAGTCAAAATTGCTTGCTAATTCTTCATTTTCTCTCAAGCTTCCTTCCATTATATGAAGGCTTTCTGAGCTGAGAGGCTTCACTCATTTTACCTTGCTTCATTCAAACATCACCATCATCATTTACTCCATCAATTCCGCTGCACACCAACACATCTATCACACCTCTGATCTGGGAGCTTCAGGCCACTGGTTTCCTTTGGAATTTGGCTCCATCATGTGACATAAGTAATAAACCTATTACTACTCAAGTTGACATGGACGACAATTTCAACACTATGGTCATAGGCATTCAATAAGGGCATGCAAAGAGAAGTCCTCGGTATTGAAATGCCTTAGACATACTAAGGGGGGCTCTGTATTAAAGTTGGAGGAGACAACTTATTACAACAAAAGTTCTCTTCTCTAGAGTACTTCCTAATAATTTCTGGTTTCTAAGTGTTTAGTGTATTTTTACCCTTCTCATTGATTTGAGAATGTGTGTAGTACCATGGGTACTTAAATGACTACTCCACTTAATGAAGTTATAGGCTAAGAAATGAAGTACAAGGTAAATGAACATACCGTATACACATCAACATAATTTAGACAATCAAATATCTATAAAAGCATGGATATATACAACAATTTAACCATGGATGTCTTTATGCAGTTTGCAAATTCGAACAATTCTAGTGCACTTTATGAAGTTCTTTTGAAGAAGAAAAAGTTGTAGTGGGTGTCTATTTTCATGCAGCAGGGATGTTGTGCTATTTGGCAGTTTATAAAGGTTGTAATTGTTGTATTAAACTTGTTACAGCATTGAAAATGAAGCCACATTGAAAATCCAGCCACATTATATACAAATTACAGAAAGAAGACCCTTGAAAAGCTTATCTGTTATATACAAATTATAAAACTCTGCACTTATAATTGACCAAAACACTATTCTAAGAAGAATTTCAGATGCTAGTAGTAACTTAATGGTAAAGTCAGCAGCTGCAGGGTAGAACAAAATAGATCAAATATTTGAAGTACAATACCAAGGCAGACGTTACAGTCCCTAAATCATGCGTCATATAGCTTCCCAATATCAACATTTAAACGATTGGGTTTCTCAACTACACTTCTTTGTATTTTGTTTTAACAACATCTACTTTACCTTTTCTCTGTCAATCCCATTTGCCTAAGGAAGACAATGAAGAGAAATAATTTGAAGTGGTGGAACTGGCTATACTATTTTCTCACATGTTTATGCTCGTTTTTCTATCTCTTTCATAATTCTTTATTTCTCATTTATTTCCACTTTACTAACTTATTTCCATCTCAACTATTTCTCTTTTCTCAGCCAAACAAAACATTAAGTTGTGGGATTGCAGCTTAGTAATTAGCATCAAGTTGTGTTGAATCACACACAAGGAGTGTAACTAACTCAGTTAAAGGTGGACTAAGAGTCTACTTAGATAAATTTCTTAAACAACACTTCAGAAAATAAGAGGGAAAACGAAATTTATAATTATAGAAGAACCTTATTTCACTTTATTTACTTATTTCCTTGTTGAGAAGTCTATCAAAACAAGACCTAAATCTCACTTAGCAGAAATCCGAAAGAAAACAAGACGCAGGTTTTTCAGACAATTTAGGGCCAGTAATTAACGGAGCACATGGTCCAAACAGAGCCAAATTTGCTAAAACAAAAGAAGAAATTGACAAATCTGGCCTAAATCTATAACTCGGGGTCGTTGGGGGAAATAACTAGCTTTACTAAGTTTAAAGTTATTTCTCATCAGTCTGGAAGTACGATGATTATATTATTCTGAAAGTTGATACAGATGAATATCACAGTTCGTTCAGAAACAAATTACAGAAACAAAGGTGGAAGATTTGCACAAACAGATGTGCTTAATCTGATTCACTTATAATTGCTGAATCAATTGCTTAAAGTAGATGGTATAATGGTTGAAGGGGATGTGAAATTAAAGAGGAAAATTCAGGTCATGCCACATACTGAGATGTATTTTACAGAGCAATTGTAGTTCTAATGTTAGTGAAATATTTTGTGTCAACTTAAGAAGAGTTCAAAACTATGTTCAAACTCTGGATTAGCTCAACATTAACAATTCAGGGGAATTTAATCCTTCTACATCAATACATCCTTCTACATCAAGTAGTAAGATTAAAGATAAATCAATCCTAAGTTCAGTAATGAATTTGGGCATCATACTTTACTTGAGCATGTGAAGAACAATATGCAATTTTGTAACACTACATACTAAAACAGAACTTACAAAAACAATGATTGAGTTCAGCCATTACCTTGAGATCAGAGACCAATCACAGAAGCACAATCCACTACTTTAGCAACACCAACTTCTACAATTGAAAGCAAACTTAACCATTTCAGACAGTTAAATGTATGAAACTTTTATTTAAAGTGAACCATGGTCTACAATCATGAGAAATCAAAGCTGAATGCATCTTTACTTACTCACCACAGAAATACATTCACTTAATAAGACATTTATTCTTACAAAAGAGAATTTAGGACAAATGAGTACCTTCAATCGTAAAAGGCTGCAAGAGGATATCACCTACAGCTCTAATTGCTGCTAATACAGTTCCACCTGTGGCCACCAAATAATCAATAATTATAACATGTTTGCTGGACTGAACAACACCAACATTCAACTCCAAACAATGATTTCATTTCTAGATCATATTTTACAGAAATTACTTCCCCTAAACAAAGATTAGGCATCACTTTCCAAACCAAATCAAAGCAGTGGAACAATCACCAGTTTAAATTGATAGACACAGCTGAAACATTCTAACAGTCTTGTTCATGTCAGTATTACTTTCAACTTACTGCTGAACCTAAGTCTAGTACAACAAGATTCAAGACCAACACATGCAACTACCTATATTCAAATTATGCAGTTATTATTGTTTCAGTGCAACTCACAGCATACAATTAAACTCAAGAGCAATCCCAATTTTCTCCTATAATTTTGCAAGTAAAACACTCTGCCTCATTATGCAGATTGGCAAAACAGTGTCACATTCTTGCTTTCTTGTAGGTACCTCATGCATAAGGCATTGCCTAGGAAAGGGATTGTTCTTTTTAATATTGCAATATTAATATCATACATTCCATGTAAACATTGATTTCATATTAGAATAATACAAAGGCTGAAGCATCTTTCCCATTAGGAGTACATATGCACGTTGGTGCTGTCTCCATCTGAAACAATAAGGAGGAGATAACTTGGTGGGGTCCACATCACGGGAATCTGCAGAACACGTAACAGAATGAGACCCCTTATGGTCATTTGGCTCACTCACACCATTCCATGTATGGTATCTGCTCAGTACACTTGAAAAAGCCTTCACAGTCTGTGTAACCTCAAAACCACCAAGAGAATTACACCTCTCCCACACAGCCACTCTTATAGAAAAACTTCTATCGATTGTATGAAATTTTGTGAAACATTTGGAAGAATACAAATCAGTAATTTATTGACCCTTTTGTTTTCTATAAGCTGCATTAGTTCCTATGTTATATTAATTAGACCTTTTCTTTGTAGAGGCAAACATCAAAATCAGTGGGGGTCCAAACATGTACGAAGAAAGTTGTTGCTTTGATCTGAATGGGATGGTGGCAGAAGACTGTTTTTCCTAGATGGTTTCAAAATCAGAGGCAGTTATGTCTCTGACTAGCATGCAGCCCCAAAACACCCTTGGGATGGAAAACTTAGCCTACACATCTTCCAGTGGAGAAGATGCTTCTGCTGTTGCTATGGAAATCATTGCACACCCTCAACAAAACTCATACAATCAAGTTAATAACTTCAACCCCCAGTTTGTGCAAGTGCTGAACAACCATGGTTCATGTGAGGAGCTTTATTGTTTCCCCACTCACTCCTCCGCACTTGAGAGGGGTCACCATCATCACCAATTTCCTTATTCCACACCAACACCAGATCTCCTCAGCCTTTTGCACTTGCCAATGTCCTTTGAAAACCCAAGCACCAATGTTCTGAAACTCTCTGGCCCTATGGGAACAGCACACAACAGAAACGTGTCATCTGTTTCCTATGACCCTTTCTTGCATCTGCAAGCACCTTCCCCAGCTGTTGGAAATGATTTTGCCTTTGGAGGAGGGGGTGTCATACAAGGCAGTGGAATTGCCAACCAAGATTTTGGAAATGGGTTGGTGGAGTTCACTCAAGATGTGGGGAAAAAGAGAGGGGGGAAAAGAACCAACCACTTTACCAGTACCACTACTGAGAGACAAAGGAGAGTGGATTTCAGTAGAAAATTTTATGCTTTGAAACAACTCATCCCAAACCCCTCCAAGGTAACATTTTTGAGTAAATTATACTGTTGACATTCTGTCAAATTATAGACATTTTTCTTTCCTGCTTTTTCTATTTCACAGTAACTCTTCAATTGTTTAAAATGTCTTTTTCCTAGGAAAGGTTGTTTTAAACGTAAATAAAATGTCAACTTTCAGAAAAATATCTTATTTTTATACCCAGCAGTGATTAAAGCTAATGTCTTTGGGTATAAAGAAAGTAGAACTGAGTGTTTGATTTTGTTCTGTATTGTTAATTGAAAAGGATTATTGTCGTTTGGTAATAATATATTGTAAAGATCCAATATTAGATTTAGAAAAAGAAGGTTCAAAAACAGATTTAAAAACCTTTGGTAGTGAGCTTTAAACCTCAAATCATACGACTGGGTTCAGGCTTAGAATTATCCATCTTTGCTCAATGGAGGATATCCTGAATATAGTATTTTTAAGAGAGAATAAGTCCTCCATCAAGGATGGAGAATATGTCTACCATCAATCCTTGTTTTGATTGATCTATATTTTAATTAACTCAGACTAAAAAAAGGTTGTGACTGAAATCAAGTTTTAATGCACTATATGCAGTGCAACTTACTTATAAGGTTATAGGTATTAGCTACAGGACAGAGATATCAGTGTCCATGTAGGACATGCTTACCTTCCTTAGGTCTATACATTAACCTTGACAGGAATATAACACCTTCTATAGTTATGGGACAGAGATATCTTGAGTATTTCGGTACTTATGCTATATCAAATTGGCTTTTTAGGTGTACCAGTACCTTTTTACTCTCAGTGAGTAACTCTTTTCAGTTTTCATAATCTACTCATATTAGCTTGCTTTAGTTTTAAAATGCCTAATTCTAAAAAATGCATTACCAATCAAAATGCCAACTATGAACAATTTTTCTATATCAAATCATATTGCACAAAATAATTCAGGCCATACATTTAACAAAGTAAGAAGAAATGCTTCTTAGCTTTCATAGTTCATCAATGAAAATAACAACTTACCTCGACGGTAGCCCCTTCGATAGCCTCTGAAGCAATAGTGGAAGACCTTGTCACGCAGCGACACTGCCCTGGTTACGCCGCCTCGTCCATGCCGCGTCGTCCAATATCCTCCGTCGACAATTGTAGCCTTCAACTCAGCCACCCACCACCTTCCTCAGCTCAGAACACTGCAAAACGCTACAAGGAAAAAGGTTACACCATTGACGCGTAATCCAAAACAGTAACAGGAACACAAAATGAGATGGGAGAATGGGACACTTCACCTATAATGGAGGAGTGGAGAAGAAGCGTATCCAGATTGTGCTTAGGGTGGGAAGCAGTCTGCACAAGCCAGCCACTGAGTTTGTCGATGAAGTTAGGGCAGAGAATGTGAAGATTGGGGGGAAAACGGAGTTTTCGCGAAATGCTTCCCAAATATCTGACTTTCTAATTTGATGAACATTACTCACTTACCGACGGTCGTTTGCCTTCGATAATCACTCATGTCCATTACAGACGGCCATTATCCTTCGGTAAAGTGATGTTACACAAGCCCTCGGAAAAGCCTTCGGTAAATTACATTTACCGAAGGCCAAAAGGCCTTTGGTAATTAACCGTCAGTATTAATTGTTTTTCTTGTAGTGCACATCATTTATATTGTAATTTTTCTTATTTTATTTCATTGTAATTTGCATTTGAATTCCATTTCTATGTAATTTTGGACAAATTAGAAATTAGGCCAAAATTGGAAGGACAAAGTTGGAATATGGGTTTATAAGAACCAAAAAAATTAGATTGGGAAAGGATCCTCTTACTTTCACTTGCTCCACGTTGCTGAAATGTAGAGAGGGAGCAACTTTAATGAATTCATCTACAATTTCACTTCAATTCACTGTTTGATTTCATTTTATGCTGCTGAAATTCCAGATATGTTTTACTATTTCTGTTCTACTGTGATTCAAATTCTGCTGCTGTAATTTAATTTTTGTATTTTGTTTTTCTACAATTTAATTTTTGCTGTTGTTTTTCTTCTACTGTTGATTATTTCATTTTCAATTATTTACTGTAATTTCATTTTTTGTATTCTGCTACAGTAATCCTGATTCTGTTCCTATATTCTAAAATTTACTATTTTCTGTTCTACTATTTTTTGTTTTTCTGTATTCTATTTTTATTGTTTCTGTATTATAGCAATTTTTGTTCCTAAAATTTTGTATTTTCTGTATTGCTTTTATTATGTACTGTTGTAATTTCATTTTCTGTATTTACTGTTTTTTGTATTTACTATTTTTTGTATTTTCGTTTTCTGTATTTTCGTTTTTTGTATTGCAATTTTTTGTTCCAGATTTGTTTTTATTGTTTTATGTTGCTGAAATTTTGTTTTTACTATTTTAATTTCGTTTTTATGCATTACAATATGTTTTGCTGCCTCTAATTTCGTTTAATGGAAGTTTAAATCTGTTTTGGTTGGAAACTAGGAAGATTACAATGGTTCCTTGTGATTTATGCACTGTTAATTGGTATTTTACTGTTCTTGCCTTGTATCATGTTTAATATGATTTGAGCTTGCAATTAGGTACACCCTTAGTTGCCTAATTGTATTTAATCTCCTCTTAGTTGATTAGAGTCATAGATGTTTAATCTGTGGTAGCGTTAAATTGATTGAATGCGTGCACTGCGTTTTCTTAATTCGCTTTTATGAAAACTAAATTAATCTTTTCTTAGTTGATTAATTTGTATTGGATTAGGGGTGAAAGTAGTGTATTTGTATTGTTGTTAATCTGCGATTGCAAACATTGTAATTGAACTAATGACCAACTATTTTAATAAACGTTTTATTTTCATCTGTATTGTTAATTTGTAATTCAAAAACATTCACAACCCCCCACTAAGTGTTCGACCTATTGACTGAACCACATTTGGTCCTTGAGAGACGACCTAGGAGTCACTTCCTAGTCTATACTGCAGTCTTATTTGCACATCAAATTTGTATGGGGTTCGACACCCATCAGTGCTTCATATAATCAATCAAAAAAATAACAGATTGGGCAACAATGGTGAACTTCAATCAAACATGCAGCAACTCTTGACAACCATCCTCACCTAATTGAATGCCACAGTTTTTAGAACAAAGCAATAACATGAGAAATGAAAAATTAGGAACCTACTTTAGTTGAAGAGAAGAAGAGTTGAAAGATGTGCTTGGTGGTGTGAAGGCTAGGGCTTGGGTGAGACATTGTAACATTAGCACAAAAGGCCTGTGAATGGTGAAAAAGGAAGTAAGCCTTCATTATAGTGGTGTTGTGACAGAATTGGCGAGAATGGTGGTGGAAGATGAGAGTCCAAGAGAGTAAAAATAGTGAGAATGGAAGAGAAGGGAGTGGAATGAGGGTTAGGCACGAGAGAAAGGATGAACGAGAGTTTCTGCCAATTGTGGAAAGAGGGAAAAAGCGATTAGGGTTAGAAAAAAAAATGGGCCTTCGTGTTGTCTACAACGCCCACGCTAAGCGCTACTCAGGGTGCGCTAAGTGCGACTTAGTCAACAATCTCCCACCTGATCTGCTGGCCCTGGGCGCCCCTAAGCAGGGGGCCCTTAGCGTCCTCTCAAGTTTTCAAAATTTTTTGCATTTTTCCATAACTCAACCCATGATTTTGAAAATCTGATATTTTTAATTATTCAATTCAACCCAGTTTGACATGTTTTCACTAAAGAAACTTGTTCAACATCAACAGGAAGAAATATGAATGTTAATTCAAACTTTCACATTTCCCATTTGAAACAAATAAAACTCCATAAGCATATCACAAACATTTATCCAAAACAGCACATACCACAGCATACTATATTATACTAGACACAACCAAAACAACACAAATACTTTAAACAAATAACCAACTCCTAAAAACTAAATTCAACTAAAATACTTAAACTACATTAAAACAACCAAATATATAAATTAATTAGAAATAAAAGTTTTAGAAACACTAGGCTGCCTCCTAGTAAGCGCTTGTTTAATGTCATTAGCTTGACACCATTATGCTCAATTTGGATTTTTGACCTTGGCGTTCTTCCTTCTTTCATCACACCAACATAAGCTCAACATCTTCCTAGTCACCATCTTTACTCTCCTAGAATAAGGAGCCTCATTCTCGAGAACTCCATTCGCTTTGATATCTTTGATAACCCATAACCTGTTCTTGTATTTCACTGGTTTGCCATATTTGAGTTCTTCATCTTTATGCACAAAGTCTTAGTGCACTAGTTTCTCTTCATTAACTCCTTCCTCTTCCTTCATTGTTATGGAAAAAATATTATTGCTCCTCTTGAGGGATTTAGCAGCTTCATCAGGTAGACTAGACACTGGTAGAACTTCATCTACTATTTTAGGACTAGTCTTCTTTACTAGAATTGGATGCACATCATTGAAGACATTGAAAGTCACCTCCTCATCTTGGTATTTCAATGTTAGAACTCCATCATCTACATGAATGACAATCTTGGCTGACTTCATGAATGGCCTTCCAAGAATGAGAGGGATCTCTACTTCTTCCCTCATCTCCTTCACTACAAAATCCACTAGAAATTTGAGTTTATCAATTTGAATCACCACATCTTCCACTAAACCATAGGCATGTACAAAAAATAAGGGATTTACCCAAGGCCAAACTTCCTCGGTAATGACAAAAAGTCATTGGTAAAGCGACCGTCTTCCGACAGCCTCAAAGTCATCGGTAATAAGTGTGTCGGAAACATTACCGATGACTTTTTGGCTTTCGATAATTGAAGGCAAAACTCCATACTTTTAGCGATGACTTTAGGTCGTCAGTAATGCACAGGGACACTGATAGGTTTTACCAACGGCTTTAGGTCATCGGTAACGTGCATAATTTTTTTTAGTTCGATTTGAATTTGCATTATACCCAAAACCTGCATAAACAAACAACAATCATTCAGTCAAACATCAATTCAGCCAACCAATTCATCATAGCAATTCAAATGTAATCATTCAACATTCATATTCACTAAGAATACTTCAATCACTCTAATAAGTTTCATAAGTTCCTAAATGCAAAAAGCAAAGTTTGGAAAGAAAAAACTAACTGCAATATAACTTCAAAGTTTGAAAAGTTTCTAATGGCAAAACAAAGTTTTTAAATGAAAAACCTAACTTCAAATGTTTTCAAAAGTTCTTAAATGTCTAATATTTATCACAATCATCAGAATCATCATGATCTTATTCTTGCACAGGTGTGGTCTAGGAAGGTTGTTGAGGTGGGCATGGTTGCTAGGATGGGCCTGGCTGCTGGGATGATGATGGGGCAGACTGTCCTTGCTGAGGTATGAATGTCCTGACCAGATTTTCAAGATTATCAAATCTGGCTAGAAGTGATAGAAAACCCTTTTTGAAAAGCTTTACCTTGAGTTGAGTTGAAAAATATCTTGTGGTATGGATAAATGTTCATGTTTGGGGTTGTTGGGAAGTCTAAAAAGGGAATATGAAAAGCATTGAGCTAAGCATATGGAAAGTAAAATAAAAAAGGAAAGAAAAGAAAGAAAAAGAGAAAGGCTCCATGCAAAAGAAAGTTGGGAAGAAAGAAGAATGGTTGTGTTCAGATGATTCACTTAACTCAAAGATTTTGTGATCCAGAAAAACCAATTTTCTTGTTAGCCCAGCCACATTATAAGCCATAGAAAAGCCCTTGTGATGATACTTGCTTGTGAATGTGTTTGATTGTGGTTAAATGAAAGGCAAAGTTAATTCATGTGGCATTGTGATAGTAGAGTGAATGAGTGAGCTCTTATACACTTGTGTGTTTGAGTGAAACACTTTATCTAGTGAGGAAAGATTCCATGAGCTTATAATTACATCTATGCTTAGTTAATTGATCATTCATGAGAATAGCATTTGTTGGATACTATGTGATTATGTGAACACCAAAACATGTGTGCAT
This sequence comes from Vigna nakashimae, assembly GCA_034642375.1. Lineage (NCBI taxonomy): Eukaryota > Viridiplantae > Streptophyta > Magnoliopsida > Fabales > Fabaceae > Vigna > Vigna nakashimae. Next base: position 34,654,112 of record CM067758.1, read on the forward strand.
CTTCACTGAATTATTTGTGATGAGCTAATTTGAGTAATTACTTGTCTTGAAAGAAATAGTTTTAAATGTGGTGAACCATTGTATGGATTGGTGGAAGATTGAGTTACATCTTGTTTGCTTGAGGACAAACAAAGTTCTAAGTTTGGAGTTGTGATAACAATTGAAAAACTGTTATTTTTATACTTAATTTTGATTTTAAAGACAACTTTTATGACTTAGAAATTAGCTTGGAATCATGTTTTTGCTTATGATTTAGAAATAAGAGAGTTGGATGAATTTTATGCTTGGTTTATCTTGTTTTGGCAAGTTTTAATATGAATTGAATGAAAGAAGTGAAGTAGCCAGGAGTTGGACTCGGAAAAGGAAGGAAAAGTGCAAAAAAGAAGAGCCGCAGTTACCGTTCAGTGCCAATTTTACTGTTGAGCGGTACTCTGAAGTATCGCAGTCACCGTTGAGGGGAAAAACTACAGCTGAGCGTCAAAATAGAACAACCGCACTTACCGGTAAGCGCTAATTACAGTTGAGCTCTAATTACAGCTAAGCGCCATTTAGTTTGGGCTTGGGCCTATTTTCTATAACTTTTAGGAAGCTATATAAGGTTTTAGCCGAAATAGGGTTAGTATCTTTGGACAGAAAAAGGAGCAATCACACTTTCTTCACCCTTGGGAGGACGATTTTGGATGCTCAAGCTCTATTCTTCAACTTCTAGGGTCCTATCTTTCATTCTCTCATTGTTTTTCATCTAGTTTCACCAGGTCTATGGTGAACTAAACTTTCATTGTTGTTGGGGAACCGATGTAATCCTTTGAAACTCTCATATATTGAATTAGTTCTTTACTCTACATGCTTTCTTTCATTAATTGTTAGGGCTTTTCTTCTATACTCTATGCATGTTTTTCTTCTATACTCTCATGTATTGAATTAGGTCTATGGTGAACTAAACTTTCATTGTTGTTGGGGAACCGATGTAATCCTTTGAAACTCTCATGTATTGAATTAGTTCTTTACTCTACATGCTTTCTTTCATTAATTGTTAGGGTTTTTCTTCTATACTCTATGCATGTTTTGTTTAACTCATTCAATTGCATGATCATTGATGTTATCTGTATGGACACATATAAATAAATCTAGAACTGAAGAAATTCTCCCAAGAGTAATATTTCCTAGACATAGGGATAGGAGGATTAATTTCCTTTAAGCTTTTGTGCGAATGTAATGCATGAATAATTGCTAGGGAGACAAGACATTGTAAACTAGTGATTAGGAGTAGGCTTTCTTCAGCGAGATATCGGATTTAAGGTAAATTAGAAAGTGGAATTAACATTAATGAAGAAAGATGAATTCTTGAATACATGAGAGTGGATAGGATGAATCAAAAACCCCAACAACATAATTATTCATATTCTACATCAACCGTTTTTACATCTTTCAAGTCCATTGATCAAAACTTTGCATTCATGTTTATTTATCGTAATTCAACAACAATATTTTTGTTTACAAGTTTACGTTAATCAACAAATCACATAATTGTCTAGGCCATGAGTCCTTTGGGAAACGATACTTAGTCTTACCATTTTATTATTACTTTATACGATTCGGTACACTTGCCGAGTGTTAACACCCAACGACATCAACCCAGCATTGGGTCTTGATGATTTCTTCGTCTACATCTACTCTAGAGTTATCATTAGGAGCAGATCCCCCCTCTAAACCGTCTATGTCAATCTCGCAGAAAAATCTTCCTCTTAAATAAGATAGAAAACGTCAGTAACATGAATTTGAAAGTGTGAAACAAAAAAAGAGTAAAAAGATTGAATGTTGTTAAAAAGTTTACTTACAATGGTCTAGCAAGACCTCTCATCAACATATTCGCCAGTCCCCTTGCGAAGATGAATCTGTGTAAACACCTCATCAACATGAACAACCCGTCCAAGCTCCGCTGCCTGTAATATTTTAAAACATACGAATGACACATATATTAATTTCAAAGTACATGATGTTATGGAGTTATTGATAAGAAAAGATTCAAGATATTTACCATATGAATCACATGTTCATGTTTAGTGATTGATCCTCTAGACTGCAGTACACCACCTTTTTCTGAAGCCCTATTTTTCTGGGCGGTAGCACATTTAATGTGATACTGTGGCGAATTCCAATGTGCCAACAATGAATTCCATATGTGCTCTGCCACCCAATAATGGCGTAGTCCTACGATCCTTGCATCTCTAAACTTTTCCGACAATCGGTGAGATGCTTTCATGTTAAAGTTTTTCTTAATTTGAGCTTCATGCTCAGGTGCCCACTGCACGTTTTGTTGTTACAATATATAATTTTAAAATAAAGAAAACGAAATTCCTATTTGAATATGGTGATGCAAGATGATTAAGTAACACAATGTTTACCTTAAATCTCTGCCAGAACAGTTCTTTGTCATCTTTAGGGATTACTCCCCATGATGCCCAAAGCTGAAGATACTGTTGCTTAGTAACCTTAGTGATAGCCTGTGAAGCAACTCTAGAAGGAAGAAACCTGAAATATGAATGTAAGAAAGTTATGAATCTAGAACCATATAAGACCAACAATTTAATGCAAAATACAACACTAAGAAGAAAATATGGTATTACCTTTTTCCACATGGCTCAATGAATGGTCGATCATGAGGAACGGGATCACCCAAATCAGTAGGATAAGCAGGATCAGTAGATGGCTGGTATACATCTGGAGATGGTATAGAAGATGGCGTGGGAAAGGAGTGGGCACTACAGTAAGAGGTGTGGGCCCTACAACTGAAGGTGTGGGCCCTATAATAGGAGGTGTGGGCCCGATAGAAGGTGAGGGCGCCGTAGAAGGGGGTGGTGGACGTGAGGATCCAACGTATGGTGGAGTACTGGCACTTGCAAATGGTATCGTCGAAGGAACTCTAATAATGTACTTGGCCTTCCTAGGCTTTTTTACCGTCTTGCCCTTGTTAGGGCCTTAAGGCTCCTGTCCTAACATTACTGCAATTTAAAGTATATAAATAAATCGACAATTAAATGCATAGTACATAATTGGTATTTAATAAATGATTTAATTTTATATAATCGTGAATCGTACAAATGTTAAAATACAACCAATTAATTAATTCAATCGTCCTCATCATCCTCATTGCCATCGTTGTTTGATGCGTCTCTATGATCATCATAATCATCATCATCATCTTCATTGTCGTCTTCTTCATCATCTTCAAGTTCTTCATCTTCGTCGTCTTGTTCTTCCTCTTCTTCTTCTTCTTCTTGTTCTTGTATTTGTCCTTCTAACTCTTCAGCATCACAATCGAAGTCTTGCAATGCAGATACACCTTCAACTTAAATAATTTCATTTCCATGTGTAATTTCATCAACTTGGAAAGGGATATCGTCTTCGACATCATTTGACTCAATGTGACCCCTAGGCTTGGTTTGTATTGCAACACATTGTCAACACTCAATTTTTTCTGGGTTGTAAAAAATGTGTTTTTATTGGTTTTTTATTATTTTCCTTTTATTTTATTTTACCTTTTTGTTTTATTCTATTTTAATGTATTTAGATCTTTGCTTTTAATTCAATTTCTATTTTATTTCTTATATTCATTTTGTTTTAATAGAGTTAATTAATCAAAATAATTGAAAAATAAAAATAAAATTAAAAATAAAATTAAAAATAAAATAAAATTGAAATAAAAAATAAGAAAATAAAAAACGTGGGGGAGGTGGTGTATGTGAGGCGTGTCTGGGGTAGGGGAGACCAGGTGGTTAGGAGGAATATTTTCAAGATTTTTGGAAGAAGGATTTTGGTGGATAAGGGAGAGAAAAAAGAAAGAAAGATTACACACACGGGGAACCTTCATCTTGGATCATCATCCAGATTCACCATTGGCACCGGTAAAGAAAGACAAGGGCCAGAGGAGGTCACCGGATACACGCAGCTAGCACCAGCCATAGAGCTCCGAGAGGTAAGCCTCTTGCTCACCTGTGTGGTCATGTATGCTTACTGCATAACTGCCTTTTATGCTTATTCCATTTTGCTTATGCTACGGTGAGTCTACCACATTCCCCATTGTTCTTCCTTTTCCTCTGAACATCACGAGTTCTCCTATCTTCAACATCCCCTTAATACCTCTATTCACCCCGTAACCAACAAGGAAATCATCACTATGCAGAAAGTCACACACAACCATTATCACACCAGTCTCACATAGCCAAAATGTTAAACTCATTCACTTCCCAGCATCTACTAAGGCTTCCCCATCTCGCCAGCCCATACACCATTATCACAGAATCAACTATCACCCTCACACTCACATTCATACGCGCACCATCACAGTGTCTTCATCTTCACGCACAGGGGAATTTCATTCTCCCATCCTCGGAACCCAATCATCCTTTCCCCCACTCACGACACAGTCATCATCAAAACCCCAAATATTTTCATTGGCAACGGCGACCCCAATAGAAAAAGGGAGAGAGAGGAGTGGTGCACGTCGGCGACGGTGGCTGGGAGTTTCACCGGTGCGAGTTAGGGTCGGACAAGGGTGGTGCCAGTGGCGGCGTTTCTATCCCAGGCGTGAAAGGGAGACCCGTGAGGAGACCCATGAGCAGCGAAGGCGTTTCCAACATTAGCGGTTGCCGCCAGTGATGTCTCTGGTCCAGCTGTAGGATGCGACGGTGTGGCATCGAAGGTAGCGGTGGCCACGAACGGAGGGTAGCGTCGGTGTGTGTGTCGGAGGCGAGACCCTCCCTTGAGATCACCATTTTTGAGGGGAGAAGAGTGGAGACGGTGGCGTCGTGGCTGGTGTCAGAGCGGCTGCAGCGGATGGGTTAGCGTGGAACAACAAACCAAGAGGGGGGGGTGAATTGGTTCTTACTAAAAACGTGTGCCTTAAAAATTTCTACTCAATTAAACTTACTTAGCAATTAATAATAACAATAAAATAGAGTAAGGTTGAGAGAAATTTGCACAGATGATTTTATCCTGGTTCGGATCTTACCAATCCTACGTCCAGTCGCTTATCTCAAAACAAGATAAAAAATTCACTAATCACAAAACAATTACAAACTACAATCACACAGATACAATTTGTAAGAGTTTAGAAAACACCTCTCTTGATGCCACAAGAGATGAACCAACACCTCCTTTGAATCTTCACAAAGGATGAAACACTTCCTTCGAATACTTCACGAAGGATGAACCAACACCTCCTTTGAATCTTCACAAAGGATGAAACACTTCCTCCGAATACTTCACGAAGGGTGAACCAACACCTCCTTTGAATCTTCACAATGGATGAAACACTTCCTCCGAATACTTCACGAAGGATGAAACACTTCCTCCGAATACTTCACGAAGGATGAACCAGCTATTCCTCTATCACCGTAGCAATCTTTCACCAACTCTACAGACAGAGTTTCCTTAGCTGAGCAAGAGCACACAATTCTCAAGAGTTTCTAAGTATTTGAGCACAAGGGAAGAGTTTCTCTCTTGCTTGATGTTAATCTTGAGAGGAAATGAGAGTCTATTTATAGACTCATCCAAAGGCTCTTCCATTTTTTCGTTTTCAGCCTTTCTGACTGTGTTAATCGATTATCTTAAGTTGCTAATCGATTAACTCACCAACGGATAGTCCAACGGCTCTAAAAACGGCTAGTTTTTCAAACAATCACCTTGCTAATCAATTAACAGCCCTTGCTAATCGATTAGCACTAATCGATTAGCACCCCTTGCTAATCGATTAGCACTGCACTGCTGTGCTTTTCCATTTTTCTCTGTAATAATCGATTAGATACCCCTGCTAATCGATTAACGTTAATCGATTAACCACCCTTGTTAATCGATTAGCACTGCACAGATTTTGCTTTTAGTTTATTTTTACATCACTTTTGAATGCATACATAAAACCACTAATTCCCTATGTTCATGCAGTTATTACAAAAGTTACAAGTCTTCAAAAATCATTCTTCATGAGTCTTGGTTGTTCTTGACTTGATTTGGACATCATCAAAAATTCATCTTCATCATTTTGCTAACAGCTGGCAATGGTTCTGGTGGCGCAAGTTGTCGCCGACGAGGCCAAGGCTTGTTCTGGCTGAGGCAACGGTGGCCGGTTCTGGTAGAAGCGGCGGTGAGCTTATGGGTCAGAGCAAGAGACCTTGGGTCTCTGGAGAGTGCGTGAGCTGAGAGAGTGGGGAATGAGAATGAGCCTATTGAACCCCTAGGAAATTATAAGTTAGGCAAACCACCCCCGGATCCAGTGCTAGGCCACGCCCAAGTAAAAAAAATAGCTTTTTTCCTTCGCGCAGCCCCCTTTTTCACTCGCGCACCCCCATACGTTCTCCTGGGCTCAGGCCCATTCTATTCTTCAAAAATAATCACAAAGGAAATAAAAACCTTTTCTCCCACAGCTCCTATTTCTCACTTCCACACCCCCTTTCCGTTTGGGTTTAGGCCCAATCTGTAAATAAAATAAAAAAATAGTTTAGACACCCCATTTTCTCATTTGGATACCCCTATTTGTTTTATTTTTATTACTTATTTATTTATTGGTTTCTTTTTTATTTATCTTATTCTATTTGATTTTTTTCTATTACTTTATTATTTTTATTGTTGTTATTTTATTTATTTATTCTAAACATCTATTTATTTTAAAATACATATATAATAATACATAAAAAAATATTTATATATATATATATATATATATATATACAAAATTTACAAAAAAATGTTTTAAAGGTTAAGCACACGTGTGACCCCTTGCGTCGTCCTTGTGCTAAAAACCTTTTTTTCTTTTTTTAAATAAAAATTATAAAAATACGTTTTAAAGGTTAAGCACACGTGTGACCCCTTGCGTCGTCCTTGTGCTAAAAACATTTTCTTCTTTTTTTTAGATAAAAATTACAAAAATACGTTTTAAAGGTTAAGCACACGTGACCGCTCGCGTCGTCCTTGTGCTAAAAACCTTTTCTTCTTTTTTTAAATAAAAATTTACAAAAAAATATTTCAAAGGTTAAGCACACGTGTGACCGCTCGCGTCGTCCTTGTGCTAAAAACCTTTTCTTCTTTTTTTAAATAAAAATTACAAAAATACGTTTTAAAGGTTAAGCACACGTGTGACCGCTTGTGTCGTCCTTGTGCTAGAAAACCTTTTCTTTTTTTTTTAAATAAAAATTACAAAAATACGTTTTAAAGGTTAACCACACGTGTGACCGCTCGCGTCGTCTTTGTGCTAAAAACCTCTTATTCTTTCTTATAAAAAAAATAAATATAATATAAATAAAATACGTTTTAAAGGTTGAACACTCGTGTGATCGCCCGCATCGTCCTAGTGTTCAATACCTTTCTCTCTTATTTACATAATATTAAACGAGGATATGGGTGCTCGTGCGATCGTCCGCATCATCCTAGTACTTAATATCCTCGATATCAAAATTTTAAATTATGGTATGAGTGTTTGTGCGATCGTCTGCATCAGCCTAGCACTCAATACTCTCAAGTCTTCCTAAATAAGTAGATAACGATATGCGTGCTCGTGTGATCGTTTGCATCGTCCTAGTGGTTAATATCGTTATTTCTCTTTTACAAAATAATTAAAAATATTTAAATATCATTCTAAAGGTATGAGTACTCGTGTGACCGTCCGCGTCGGCCTAGTACTCATTACCTTCTTTTTCTCAAAATACATAAAATCTTAAAAAAAAATTATTATTAAAAACATCTGCTTTTTCAAACAAAAACAATCTTTTAGCCAGAACTACGTGATCCTTGATTCTCTATCAAAAATGGAGATACGTAGGAACAAGGCCAGTCCTTGTCAGGTTCACTTCCTAAAAAATCCAAAATCATTTCAAAACGAATTTTCAAACAATTTCACAGCAAATTTCTCAAATAGTTTCAAAAGAACTACGTAACCCTGATTTCTCATTCTGAATGAGAATACATAGGAGCAAGGTCAATCCTTGTCGGGCCCAAAAAACTAAAAAAATATACTTTATTTATTTAGAATTTTATTTTATGGGATAGTTAAACGTTTTTGAAAACCACACCATATTCGTGTATTTAGTTAAAGGTACTGCCTTAGGGCAGGCGTTGTAGGGTGCTAAAACCTTCCCTACGCGTAACCGACTCCCGAACCCAGAATCTGGTTTTCGCGGACCGTGTCTTATCATTTTATGGTTTTTCCGTAGTTTTCCAGAATAAACTATGGTGGCGACTCCAAATCTATTTTCAAAACCCGTTCGTTTCTTTTTGGATCGTCGTCCCGTCGCGATTCCGGTTGCAACAGATGGCGACTCCACTTGGGACTGCTAGAGAGTCGAGCCATTTAATTAGATGCTCGAATTTGATGTGGTTTTGCCTATGTGTTTTTCTTTCCCTGTTCTCTATCTATGCTTGGTATTTGGAATAACTGCAATAACTTTTGAATATTGAACCCTAGGGTAGACAATATGTTTATATCTGCCTGGGGAATTTTTCTGGTTGTTTTGCAGGTGAGGGTTTGAATGTGCATGATGTTCTCCCTTCACACACACACTTTCGACATATCATGAGTGGGGCCCTATACCCGGGTCTGAGCGTAACTTAGAATTAGAGGAGTTGTGTAGCGGTGTCATTTTGGGATGTACTTCCTGTTTGGCTATCGTGAGAACTCCAGCTAGAGTCTGTTCTCTTCATATGTGTTTCCACACCAAGTTGATTACTCGACTATTGTGGAGATGCTATGAAGGGGGCCATAGCTCTAGTAACCTTTGACCTTTAGGTTCAGGGAATCATCCTTGTGAGATTGCATATACTTGACCTTGAACTCAAAATAGTGAACCTTTGGTAGGGCACGATGGGAGGAATATGTACTTCTGTAATCCTCACGCTGTTCATTTTTTTAATAATGATATTACATTTCATACCATGCATGTGCTTTGTTTTGTCATGTTGTTTTATTATCATGCATCATATTCATACATCATTTAGTAACATGTTAATTTTAAAGGAAATCACAGGTACCTACTTGACTTCATACGAGATGGATGTTGACACAAGATCCGATGCTACACGACACACCGACTCTTCCGATTTAAAAAAGAAGTATAGTCTAAGGACCCATGTTGGAAATTTGACCGGGCTGATAAACTTGGGCAAAAGGCTTAAGACTATAAAGAGAGAAACCTTTCAGAGAAGATATGGAAATTTTTTGAATTTAATGGAGGTTGAAGTACAAATACCCGCTATCAAAGCCTTGGCACAATATTATGATTCTCCGCTTCGATGTTTCACATTTCAAGACTTTCAGTTGGCGCCAACCATAGAGGAGTTTGAGCATATCTTGGGTGTGCCACTGGAGGGCACCACTCCCTATCAACATTTAGAGCATCATGCCTCTATACCCACCATTGCTGCCATCATGAAACTACATCCCAAGGAGCTTGAAGACAGGATGATGATGAGGAATCAATTGCATGGGTTATCACAGCGATTTCTGGAGCAGTATTTACATCACTTGGATGATAAAGAGGATTGGGAAACTTTCATGGATGTATTAGCCCTCACCATATATGGCATTGTCTTGTTTCCCAAAATAGAAGAATTCGTGGATTACACCGCAATAGACGTCTTCGTGGCGAGTAAAACCAGATCAGAGAATCCTGTAACAACAATTCTTGCGGATGTTTATGGGACCTTGAGTTTTTGCCAGGAGAGAAAGGGAAAGAAGATTCTTTGTTGTTTACCGGCGTTGTATACATGGATGATAGCGCACGTGTTTAAGGAGATGGTCAACGTCAAGAGTCTATTGGAGACTTTGTCACACCAAGGGCTTAAAGGTAAGGGAGGAAACGATTGGGCCCGATTCCTTGCTGGCTTGAGCGAAAGAAGTATAAAATGGCGCCTTCCTTGGCTCGGAAATAAAATGGCTATACAACATTGTGGTAGTTTTCCTAATGTGCCTCTCATAGGTGCCCGATACTGTATCAATTACAACCCCCTTTTGGTGCAAAGACAATTCGGGCATCCCATGAGAGGGGCACCTTTATCAGATTACCTTGCTACCCTATTCATTTATTACGAAGACGGGCATTTCATCGAACTGTTAAGAAAGTTTAAAAGCGCCTGGGAAAATGTTGTTCGAGTAGAGAAGGACTTGAGGGATGGAGTAGTGGATAGCAGGGTTAGTTATCACACTTGGATTCTGGAGAGAGTGAAAGTAGTCAAGTTGCCTTTCAAGCCAATCAAGGTGCAACAATTGAAGGCTGAGATGGAGAAATTGAAGGTGAGGAATGCTAGGTTGGAAAACGAATTACAAAGGGCACGTAATGATCTTGTGGATATGAGAAATGATAATGAAGAAAATTCACAGGCTTATGAAAACATTGTCAAAAGCCAGAAGGCTGAGAGGGATTATACATTTCGAGTGAAACAGGATCTAGTGGCCGCGAGTAAGGAATTATCCATGAGGGTAAATAAGAAGAAGGTGGCTTTAGAAGAGGGCAGGCAGTGGAAACAACTCTATGAGGAAGTCAAGAGGGATAAAAGGGAAGCCCTAAAAAGATTAAGAGAAGCACAGGTCCAAGTACAAGAAGCGGGGCATCAAATGAAGGAGATGGCTACATCATTTGAGGCCGAGTTGAATCAGGAGCACTGGAAGTTGGCGGAGGCCGAAAAGGAGTACCGGGTCATGTTAAAGCAAATGGAGGATTACATCGAGGAGCAGGAGGAGCGATGGAGGTCGATGGAATTTGAAGAAAGGCATCAGGCCTTGATAAAGCGAATGAAAGAGCACATCGCAGAGCAAGAAATGGCTGTAAAGCATTGGAAGGAAAGCTTCTCTCAGTTGGCTGCTTTGGCGAATGGGGCAATTGAAGACATCCCCAGGATGGTGTCGAATGCTGAAGCAAGTACTCATTTTTGTAACTCACCAGCGGAAATAGAATTGTTTATTAATCATTGTAAATGGTTGGTGGGAGAGATGAAATCTTTCATTGCCCGGGCGCGGGATTTATGTACATCAGAATTGTGTGTTTTGTTCCTTAGACGATTTAATGGATCAAATTTTCTTTAAATGAAAGATAAGGGATGTTTGTTTGGTATCGGCTTGTGTTAATTTTCCATCAGTATTGTCATCGTTATCCTGTGATTTCCACTTATCACTAGTATGCATCATGTTTTCTTTTGTTTTGCATTTTTCATCCTTATCTAATTTAATTTAATAAAAACAATCATCAGTACAAGTGAGAGAACAACGACAAATTTTCCACGACATCCGTACAGGACCAGAGCTAACTCGAAGGTCATGGAGAATTGGGAGCAGTCACACGAATCTATTAAGGATGATGTCAGCCAGTTGAAGGATCAGATGGCCCAGATTTTGACAGCTCTCGAAGCCCTGAAGACTACGGGAGGGTCGACGCCTGCGCAAGTTGAGGGAAGTATTCAATATTACCCTCCGTTGTTCAATGCTGGGAGCCAATCTGTTCCATTCCCAATGTATGGATTACCCCCAGATTACACTCCACCTGTGGGAGAATACACAGAAGGGGAGCATGCTTCATTCTCTTCCCCTACCACTGCCAACGTACCGCCAATCAGTACACAGGGACCTGTTGTAATGTCCGCACCTATGGTAAATGAAGGAATGAATGCAAACATGTCTGATGGAATACGAGTAACTCCGGTGCCTCATGTGATTACCGGAGAGGGCTTTTCTACCAGGGCTGCGCCACATACTTCGTTTCAAGGGGTAATTAGTAATGTTGACGAAGCAAAGGATAAACTGGAGAGCCTAGAGGCAAGATTGAGGGCTGTTGAGGGATTTGAAAGTTATGGGTTTGGAGATGTTGCCAGATTGAGCTTGGTTCCTGGCGTCAAAATACCACATAAGTTCAAGGCGCCAGATTTTGAGAAGTATAAGGGAAATACATGCCCTAAGAGCCATCTAACCATGTTTTGCAGAAAGATGGCTGCATATGCTTATGATGAGCAGCTGCTCATCCATGTTTTTCAAGATAGTTTGGCTAGAGTAGCATTAAACTGGTATACCCATTTGGAGCCGACTCAAATTCGTTGTTGGGCGGACTTGGCTGATGCTTTTGTGAAACAATACATATACAATACACATGTTGCGCCAGATCGTTTACAGCTGCAAAACATGTCGAAGAAAGACAATGAAACTTTTAAGGAGTATGCTCAACGATGGAGGGAATTGGCTGCACAAGTTGAGCCACCTTTGTATGATAGAGAAATGGTGGCAATGTTTGTAAATACGCTCCAACCACCATTTTATGAACATATGGTGGGAAATGTATCTTCAAATTTTGCCGATATTATCGTGATAGGCGAACGAATAGAGATCGGATTGAAAAATGGGAAGATTGCATATGGCTCGTCGGTGGTTGCAAATTCCAAAAAACCAAACTTCAACTCAAGAAAAAGAAAGGAAGGAGATGTGCATGCAACATCTGCAACCCCCGTGTGGAGAGGTCAGGCTCCCACTCATAACTATCGACCATACTGGGGTCAACATCCACATGCAGCTAACGCGTCATTTGGTCATCAAATTAGGCCTCAACAACAACCAGGGTACTATCAACCACAATACATCCCGACGAATAATTGGAGGGGAGGGGCAAACGTAGGTTCCAATATGAATGTGGGTCCAAATACTTTTCCAAGAAGGAACCAGGAAAGAAATTATGTTAACTTTACCCCAATTCCTACAACTTATATGGAATTATTGCCTCATCTTATCAAACAGGGTCTGGTTGTCATTTGTTCCCTGAAGCCTTTACATCCTCTGTACCCAAGAGGTTATGATGCAGATGCAAAGTGTAGTTATCACGGAGGGGCCGTTTGTCATTCCACTGAGAAGTGTCTGGCTTTCAAGCATAAAGTGCATACTCTAGTTGATTATGGGTGGTTAAAGTTTCAAGAAGATAAGCCTAGTATCGAGGCCAATCCTTTATCCGGGCATGGAAGTGCTTCGACGAATATTGTCGAAGTGAAAGAACATGAGCTGGTGAGAAATGTGAAAGAAGTCAGGAGCTCTAGGAGGTTTATTCTAGAGGCGTTGCTGAAAGTGGGTATCTTGAAGGGTGATTATGATGAGAGTATGGCATGCGCGCTCCACCCAGATGCTGAGCACTCTATTGAGGAGTGTGTTGAGTTTGAAGAAATTCTGCAAGACCTGCTAGATCGTGGTCTGATGCAGGTATGCTACAAGAGTGAGGAGGGAGATGTATTTGCACAAACTGGTGATGAATCCGACATCATTTTACCAGAACCATTGGTGATTCGTTTTGATGGAAATCAATTCCCAACTGGAAACGTGTAGAAAGAGGCTCCAGACCAGAGGAAACCAGTAATGAATGATGGTGCAGCGGATGGATGAAATGATGCAGTGTTTGAGGTGTTTTAATGGAGGAAAGGTGTATGGGTGAAGCCTCACAGCTCAGAGGGCCTTCCTACAGAGGAAGGAAGCTTGAGGAAAGGAGAAGAAGTAGTAAATCAAAGGTGACTTAAGAGCACAAAAGCTGGAAAACCAATTCTGCAGCATATCATTAAGCTCAAAAGTAAGCAAATACAAAGAAAAAGGCCCTCTTATTTATAGGTGAAGAGGAGCCTAATTTCTGATTTTAATTCCCTCCTAAATTCAAATTATTCAGCATAGAAGGCACATTTATTTTGATCAAGCAAGGTCCATGCCTCATTCCAGCTCAGCCAGCAAGGTGCATGCTTCATTCCAAATCAGCCAAGTCACGTGGAAAATGCTGGTGCATTTTCCATTCCGTAAGCACCTCCCTTTTTTGGCTCCTTTGCTTGGCTCTATTGATTTAACTTCTTGGATGGCTCAATCATGGTCTCCAAGATTTATTAATTCCTACAAAACAAAGTATAAGTGCTTTAGTTAAGAGAAGAAGGATTTTTATGAGTAACCTTCCATAGAAGTAAAATGTTAGGTGATCCTTCTTCTTCTTGAATCTTCCTTGCCATTGCTCTAGTAAGAGGTCCAATGTGATTTCTTGATGGTTTTCCATCACGTTTCACTAGGACTACCTCTATCCCACCAACTCAAGGAAGGTCGCCCGTTGTTATCCGTGTACCAGTCCCTTTTCCTTACAAGAACGAAAAATTCGTCGCATGGAGATATGGGACGCATGCGTCAGGCGAAGCACAAAGCGTTGATCCTGTCGTCAAAAACATATCAGGGATAGGTGGAATGACTAAGAGTGGTCGAATTTTCACATCACCCCGAGTTGGCACAAGAAAGAGTTAATAATAAGGAAGCAACGATGGCCGGGAAGGCAAAAGAATTATTAAAGGGGAAGGGTGCATAGACAGAGGAGATCCCCGACAAGGAAGAGAAGAAAGAAGTTTCTGAAGAGGAGGCTTGTGAATTTTTAAAATTCATACAACAAAGTGAATATAAGGTGGTGGAACAGTTAAACCGTATGCCTGCTCGTATATCCTTGTTAGACTTGCTCATGCATTCGGCATCACACAGAAAGTTGTTAATGAAGATACTCAATGAGGCTCACGTGGAGCAAGGTATTTCGTTGAATAAATTTGAGGGTATTGTTGGCAATATTGTTGCTAATAATTATCTCACCTTTACGGATGAAGAGATACCTGCTGAGGGAACAGGGCATAACAAGGCTCTTCACGTCTCTGTGAAATGCCTGGATCATGTTATAGCGCGTGTCTTAGTGGAAAATGGGTCCTCTTTGAATGTCATGCCGAAAGCAACCTTGGAAAAGCTACCTTGCGAAGGAATGCATATGAGGCCGAGTTCAATGATTGTGAGGGCGTTTGATGGTAGCAAAAGAAAAGTGATGGGAGAAGTGGAATTACCAGCTTATAGTTGTCTGTTGGGGCGCCCATGGATCCATTCGGCTGGAGTTGTGCCTTCTACACTACACCAGAAGTTGAAGTATGTGATGGGAGATAAGCTGGTGATAGTATCAGGAGAAGAGGATCTTCTTGTGAGTGGGCCATCATCCATGCGCTACATCGAGGCGGTTGAAGAAGCTCTCGAGATAGCCTTCCAATCGTTGGAGATTGTGGGAAATGCTTGTGTGGAACCGTTTCCGGTAAATCCTCATCTATCATGTGCTTCTATTATGATGGCCAAGATTATGCTAAAAGAGGGCTATATATATGGGGAAGGTTTGGGCAAATATCGGCAGGGGCGAGCATTCCCTCTAGAAATCGTTGAAAACAAGAACAGATATGGCTTGGGGTACAAGCCTACTAAGGAAGACAGGAAAAGAATGATTGAAGAAAGAAAAGAACGCAGTCTGACCCGTGCAGAAAGACGAGGGCTAGAGAGAGCAAAATTCACATTGTTGACATCAAGGAAAGCTTCCGCAGTGCTGGGTGGATCAACACTGGCCAGATAGTAGCTGTGGAGGATGAAGAAAGGCCTAAAAGTTTGAGCTTTGTGTGGGCTTGCTCCCCTGATACTCAACTCAACAATTGGGAAACACTGGATTTACCTGTGATGCTTAATGTGAACAAATGTAATAGTTTTAATTAAGCTTATAGTTTCAATTGGGGCTTTAGAACTGAGGTTTTAGGGATTGACTTTTTACTTTTCACTCAGCGTGATAATAAAGTTGCATTTCATCATCGTTTGGCATTTTTCTTTGTTTATCTTATTTATTTATACTTTTTCATAAATTTAAATGATGCAGATGTGACAATGATTGTTTTAAAAATAACAATATCAATGTTCCTAATTTTGAGCACCCTATGAATAATACGGAAGATTATTTCGAAGATGATGTGGAACCCTCTCCGGAATTGTTGAGATTAGTGGAACAAGAATCTAAGGAGATAAAACCCCATCAAGAGGAGATTGAAATACTCAACTTGGGAGAGAAGGATGAGATAAGGGAAGTGAAAATCGGTACTAGTATGAAAACGGGAGTGAGGGAAAGATTGCGTGCCCTATTGAAGGAGTTTAAAGATGTGTTCGCGTGGTCTTACAATGACATGCCGGGTCTGGATACTGATATTGTGCAGCATAGGCTCCCACTCAAGCCAGAATGCCCTCCAATCAAGCAAAAACTAAGAAGAATGAAGCTGGAAATTTCCCTAAAAATTAAAGAGGAGGTCCAAAAGCAATTTGTCGTAGGATTTTTGGCTGTGGCAAGATACCCACAATGGGTAGCGAATGTTGTACCAATGCCTAAGAAGGATGGGAAAGTTCGAATGTGTGTTGACTATCGTGATTTGAATCGTGCAAGTCCGAAAGATAATTTCCCATTACCACACATCGATACTCTGGTTGATAATACGGCCAAATTTTTGTTATTTTTGTTCATGGACGGATTCTCGGGATATAATCAAATTAAAATGGCACCGGAAGATATGGAAAAAATGACCTTTATCACGTTATGGGGAACATTCTGTTATAAGGTGATGTCTTTCGGACTCAAGAATGCTGGAGCAACATACCAAAGGGCAATGGTGACACTCTTTCATGATATGATGCATAAGGAAATTGAAGTTTATGTGGATGACACGATTGCAAAGTCAGAATCAGAAGAGGAGCATATTTTCAATCTAAGGAAATTATTTGAGAGACTGACAAAGTACAAACTCAGGTTAAATCCTGCCAAATGCACGTTTGGAGTAAAGTCTGGAAAATTGTTGGGCTTTATTGTCAGCTAAAGAGGGATAGAAGTTGATCCTGACAAAGTAAGAGCGATAACGGAAATGTCTGTGCCCAGAACAGAAAAGGAGGTTCGAGGTTTTCTAGGAAGATTGAACTACATTGCCAGGTTCATCTCCCAATTAACTGCTACTTGTGAACCAATGTTCAAGTTGCTATGGAAAAATCAGGCTGTAGTCTGGAATGAAGATTGTCATGTTGCTTTCGAAAAGGTGAAACAATACCTGCAAGACCCTCCAGTATTGCGTCCAACTATGCCAGGAAGACCGCTCATTTTGTATTTGACCGTATTGGATAATTCAATGGGTTGTGTATTGGGTCAGCATGATGAAGACGGGAAAAGAGAGCATGCTATATATTACTTGAGCAAGAGATTCACAGATTGAGAACAGCGATATTCGTCGTTAGAACGAACTTGTTGCGCACTAGCGTGGGCTACTCATTGTTTAAGGCAATACATGTTGAGTCACTCTACTTGGTTGATATCTAAAATGGATCCTATCAAGTATATTTTCGAAAAGCCCGCTCTCACTAGAAGAATAGCTCGATGGCAGATGCTACTATCGGAGTACGACATTGTATATGTTACTCAGAAATCTATCAAGGGTAGCGCTTTAGAGGAATATTTAGCCAATCAACCCATTAGTGATTATCATCCAATGCAACCTGAGTTTCCTGATGAAGATATCATGGCTTTATTTGCTGAAAACAAAGAGGACAAAAATGAAAAAGCCTGGACGGTATTATTCGATGGGGCCTCGAATATAATGGGGCATGGAATAGGGGCGGTGCTTATCTCTCCTAAGAATCGATACATTCCAATGACAGCAAGGTTGTGTTTTAATTGCACGAATAATATCACAGAATATGAAGCCTGTGCTATGGGTATTCGAGCAGCAATATAGTCTAAAGCAAAAATTCTGAATGTATATGGAGATTCAGCTTTGGTCATCCATCAATTGAAGGGAGAATGGGAGACTAGGGATACAAAATTAATTCCATACCAAGCTTACATCAGGGGATTAATTGAGTATTTCGATTCCATCACGTTTAATCATATATGGCGAGAAGATAATCAATTAGCAGACGCGTTGGCTACTTTGTCATCGATGTTTGAAGTTGATCAAGATGCAGAATTGCCAATGATCGAAATGAAGAGTCATGCGGATCCAGCGTATTGTCATTTCATCGAGGAGGAGGTAGATGGTAAACCTTGGTACTTTGATATCAAGCAATATCTTAGGACCCGAGAATATCTAGACAAGGCATCCGAAAACGATAAAAGGGCGTTAAGAAGGTTGGTTGGCAGCTTCATTTTGAGTGGGGATATTTTATATAAGAGGAATCGTGACATGGTTCTCCTTAGATGCGTAGATGCAAAAGAAGCCAAGCTGATACTAAAAGAAGTATACGAGGGTACATTTGGCACGTACATGAATGGGCACTCAATGGCCAGGAAGATACTGAGAGCGGGGTATTTTTGGTTGACTATGGAAAATGATTGTTGTACACATGTGAGAAAGTGTGAGAAATGCCAGGTGTACGCAAATAATATCAATGTGCCACCCACGACCTTGAACGTGTTGTCTGCACCATGGCCCTTTTCGATGTGGGGAATAGACGTCATCGGAGCTATAGAGCCAAAGGCGTTAAATGGACACCGTTTCATATTAGTCGCAATCGACTACTTCACCAAGTGGGTTGAGGCTGCTTCTTATGCTAATGTGACTAGAAAGGTGGTGACCAAGTTCACAAAAAGGGAGTTGATTTGCAGATACGGGCTCCCTAACAGGATCATCACTGATAATGCCACTAACTTGAACAACCAGATGATGACAGAGTTATGTGAGGAATTCAAAATTCATCATCTTAATTCTTCTCCTTATCGTCCAAAGATGAATGAGGCAGTAGAGGCTGCTAACAAAAATATCAAGAAGATTGTGCAGAAGATGGTTAATGGACGAACGCCCGAGGAGAGGTCGATTGAAGTTGCACGAGCACGAATCTGACCTCCTCGAAGCTTCTCCGATGAAGAAGGATGCAGTGGAATGTTGAGGAACTCAAAATCGAAAAATGACTCTCAGGAAAACTACTAAACTATGAAGAGAATCTAGAAAACCCTAAGATCTAAGGTTTAAACGGTGGAAATGAAGGAAAATAGATAAGGTCGAGGAAACCCTAGCGAAGGCCATAGATCGAAGAACTGTTCGGTGAAGATGAGGTTCTATGGCCGAAAAGGATGAAGACGAGGTAGAATGTGGCTTACAATCGGTGAAAATGGGGAAAATGGCAGATCTGAGGTTGGAGACAATGGACTCTCGAGAGCGAGAGTGAGACGCGAAGAAGTGGTGCGGTTCTGCGTGAGAGTGAAGGAACGAGAAAGAGAATGTGGATGTGCGTGTCTGAGGCGCGAGGGAAAAGAGGACGCGTGTGCTGACGCCACTGACGCAGATTGGAGTAATGGTGATGTTGCGTGATGAGAGAAGCACGGTGGCAGTGGAAAATAAAAGGGAAAGAGTGTGCTTGGAAGGTGGCTAGAGGGAGTCTTTGGACTCTCTAGCACTTGACTTTCAAGAGAGAATTATTTCTTTTTCAGAAACTTAATTCTCATTAATCTCAAAAGTGACAATACAATAGAGGAGCTGAGTATTTATAGTAACCCATGCTCCTTAAGAGCTAAACTATAAAAAGTAAAAATACAAAAGGAGGATTACGTCAAGTACGATTCCATCATACCCTCCCTCTTAAAAAAAGATTTGTCCTCAAATCTGGCAATCGCCTTATGAAGAAGCTCCTGATGAGAGGGTCGCACCTCCCACAAAAGTTGTGCATAAAAGAATGCAGTATAGTACTAGGAAGTGACTCTGAGGTCGTCTCTCAAGGACCAAATTGGGTTCAGTCTCAAATCAAACACGTAGTGGGGGGTTTTGGTGAAAGATTTTTTTTTGTGATTTTGAATGAACTAAATTAAAACTTGAAATTAAATACAACTAAACATAATTGAAAACAGTGAAATGAATTAACAAAGCGTGAAGACCGAACGGTTCTACAGATGACCGAATGGTTCTACATTGAGAACGAACGGTCTCTAAAGCAAGTGAGGAAATTGGAAATGCAGGAAGATAAAAACACCGAACATAATAGACAACATAGTGAACAAAAACAGTAAATTAAACAGTCCTAAAAAAAATGTGTGAACTAATTAAAATGCAGCAAATAACAAAGAAACATTTGGTGGTGCTATTCAAATGCAAGACTTTCGCTGAAACATTAAATACACAAACAAATGAGAAATAAAAGAAAATCTGAAAAAAAATCTTGAACCAAATTAAAATGCAATGTTGGGCTAAAAACTGAAAAGTTGAAACACCGTGAGAATTAAAAGAAAATCTGAAAAAAAAATCTTGAACCAAATTAAAATGCAATGTTGGGCTAAAAAGTGAAAAGTTGAAACACCCCTCCAAATTTAATCACCTTATACACCCTAAAAGAAATATTCAATTCGTTTGTCTCTTCAATCATAAATCAATGTTCCCAGCTTGCACACTTCTCTCTAAGAAAAGAAATTTAAAATAAAAAAAAATCCATCATCGTTCGGCATTGCTAAATGAAAACTAGCGTTTCTCTTTTCCTAAGAGCAAGAAAAAGTAAAATGAATTCCTAAGTAGGTGGCGGATGCATTCCTTTCCTCTTCTTTCCAGGATAATCACCGTGCACCAAATTTAAAAGAAAGAAATCACGGTGTTGCACCACTTCTTCATTTAGTGAACAATTGGTCTTTTCTCCCAGAAGAGTAAACATAATATAATATAGTATGTGGCAGCAAGCACCGTGCAGCTGGGACAAAGCTCAATGGCAAATGATAAATACAATATTTAGCTAAAGAAAATTAATGCTCATTGAAAAAACGTAAATGATATTTCATTGAATATAACTTCCAAACCAGCGGCTCCTTCACTTTTTGTATTTAAACAACTAGAATGTAAAACTCATTATCATCCAAGCATGATTACAATATGTAAAAGAAACTTTTTATGCACCTCCCGAAAAATCACCATGTGTGCCTCATGAAAATAAATGTCCTCTCTCAATGCTGAAGCACGCGTGCTTCTTTTCTCCAAGCGAAGATGAATGTCCGCCTATTCTAAAAGGAAAGATGCTCGTCTAAAATCCCATCATCCACCGAACGCACCATTTTTCCCCTCCTGTTCAAAAACCGAGAGACAAAACAAAGAAGTAATGAGTTGCCAAAGCAAAGTGGCGGCTGGTTCCCTCCTTTTTTCTGCCCTAGGCCGAGAGCTAACCCCCAAAAGAATGTGTCCTGTGCTCACTTGTTCCAGCTGGACCACGTGTTGATTTCTGCTTGTCACCCCCTTTGCTGGACCAGCCCATTGCTTCTTGAAGCACCGCTTCCTCCAAGCCCAAAAGGAAAGTGAGCCTCCACGTGTGCTCGTAAGCAAATCAAAGCCGTGATGCTTAAAATATGAGCAGCTCATTTCCAGCATAAATGCACTTCATTTCTTCAATCTTCTAGATGTGCAGTTTTGTTCAACTCAAAACAATTTGGACCTCCTTGAAAC
The DNA here is from genome assembly GCA_034642375.1 of Vigna nakashimae. NCBI lineage: Eukaryota > Viridiplantae > Streptophyta > Magnoliopsida > Fabales > Fabaceae > Vigna > Vigna nakashimae. The sequence continues at coordinate 34,675,370 of CM067758.1, forward strand.
CAATTAAGAGTCTAGAACCACATTTAATTTCTTTTTGTGGCCATGAGATGCATTGTCCAATGATAAATTCCAGCCACCACAAGTACTAAACAACAAGCAAACAATGCAAACATATTAGAATACTCAAACAGTAATCACTGGACTGACATAGGGGAGTAAAAACATTACTGGGAACAGTACAGAACTAATTTGAACAAAGTAAAAACTATACGTGAAAATAGACATTGATGAATCAATATTTTCTTCACTTCACTTGGTTTATTGTACTAAAATTAATCAGGGAATTGTGCATAATTGTCCAGTATTGTCCCATTTTACTGAATTGAGCTTAATCCGATCTGTAATTCTTATTTTAATTAATTTGAATTATCTGAGACTAATTATTTACAATATTGAGTGCAGGGAAAATTCTGTAAATACTTTAGGACATTTGGAAGAATATTCATTTACACAGAGTGCTATTTGCTTGGAAGATTTATTTTGTATGTTGATCCGTGGAAACTTAAGATGAAATATTTTGTTTGGATTAGCTAATAATTAGAAGTGCACGGTCCAAAGGTTTTGGCATAAAAAATACATATGCTTTCACCTAAAGTTCTTCAATTCTTGGGATTTTAAGAGGCATTAATTCTCATGGTACATGGCATCTCACGGCTGAATGAATTAAGCACATATCTACATGGTTTTTACGTGAGCACCAAACCAAGTAACAGCACTGGGAGGAATCTAGCTCTTGGTTTTACTGGAGAATGAAAGAAGGTCCACACTTCTCGGCACCCAGCACAAATAATAGAGGAATCTTTCTCTTTGAAAGTGGGAGCCGCTCCTTCCTTGGTTTGGAGTGAGATTTCGAATTGGCTTGACATTAAATGAAGAAACCATACGTAATATAGGAGGCATGCGGGGTACATTTACCACTTAGTCATCTTTTCATTTTTTAAAATGAAAAAGAATGGCTTGGTAGACATGTCATGGCTGAAAGATAAATTAGTGGAGGGTCCCTTGTTAGTTTTGGTTGAAAAGAATATAGAAAGAAGGTGATACTCTCGGCAACAACACACGTGATTGCTTAGGGAGAAGAAATGAATTTACTTTCTTTTACAATCAACATCCACGTTCCAAGCAGCCCACTTTTGTCAAGCACATGGTTTTCACATATTCAAAAGAGAAGGCTGTTTTGGCTCACGGTTTTTCTACTCCAGGGAATTAGTTTTCTTCCTTGCAACCTATACAACACGTTCAAGAGCACTGTCACGTTCCAAAGAGAAGATGTTGCATGGATTAATTTTTGTTGGAGGCACAAAACATTACAACACACGACCTTGGAAGAAGGTGAAGCATTCATAAGAGTTTGTCCAACCATTGGAAGAAAGAAGGTAGAAACGTTGAAACGAGAAGAAGAAATGAAAGCATCCATTAAAGAGGACCATCCAACTGGGAGAAGAGGTGAAGATCACGGCCACAATGAAGAAGAAGACAAGTAAAGGCCCCACTTTCTTGACTTTGGCACATCTAAGGAGCTCAATAGTTGAACATTTGACAAAAGAAACATATTAGAGACAACAAACGTGAAAGCTGGAAGGTCACGGGCTGCCAAGTGAGACAAAATCCAAATGCTAAATTGAAGGAGAATGTTTCAGAGAAGTGGCTATAAAAGAGCAGCAGGCAGAGAAGGAAAAATTCATTAGATTTTAGGAGTAGTTTAGGACACCCACTGCCTGGGAAGAGGCTCTCGCCTCTTCCTCTTTCTCTTCCTCTCTGGATTTCCATTTTAAACAGTGCAATTGTAGTGTTTTAATTTCTGAAGCATGTAGTGTGTTACTGTAATTTTTATTTTCATTGTCCAGGAATTTAATTTCAAGTATTGAATCTTTGATAAATTTCATTTTCAGTCAAGTGCTTTTATTTTTACCGGCTCTTTTATTTTATTGTTTAATGTTTTCTGCACCGTTAAAATTCTGTCAATGTGTTTTACTGTTCCGCATTTTTATTTCCTGATGAATTTTACATTTTACCATCTTTTACTGTTAAGTTTTTATTGTCTTTAAAATTTATTTCAGTGTTTTTGATTTTGTTTTATTAAATTTCCAGTTTTAATTTACTTTAATTTTCCGCACAAAAATATTCACAAACCCCCCCATTTCGTGTTTGATCTGAGACTGAACCATCAAAAATTGGTCCTTGAGAGACGACCTAGGAGTCACTTCCTAGTAAAATATACTGCATTCATATAATTGCATAACTTTTGTGAGCGGTGCGACCCGCTCGTCAAAAAATGGCGCCGTTGCCGGGGATCAATCAATGGAGGTTTGGTTTTAGATTATTGTTGTGTAAATTTTTTGTTCTGTTAATATGTGTGTTTTGTTTGTTCTGTCTGTTGTATTTTTGTAGGCGACAACGACACCTTCAGCAAATTTTGGCGGCGTTGTCACTTCAGTACCAGGTTTTTCGTTTTAGATTTTTGCTTTGTTTTTTTTTATTATGTTGTGTTAATATATGTTTTGTCTTTTATATTTTATTGTGTTGTGTTCTGTATTTAGTTATTACTTAAAAAAAAATAAAGAAATAAAAAAAAAATTTTGTTCTGTTTTGTATTTAGCTGTTGTTTCTGAAATTAATAAAAGAAAATAAAAATAAAAATAAAAACTGTAATTATTAGTTGATGTTATGCTTTTGTATTTTTCTTTTTAAATCTTTGCATGGAGTGGAAGTCCAGGTTTGAGACATATTTTGAACTAGAATAGAGAAAATGACAGATTCTCAAGACTGGATGTATGAGATAGTCAAGAGTCTTCCCAAATTTCATGGGTTGGCACATGAAGATCCGTACAGGCACCTCAAGGAGTTTTGTTTGGTGTGTTTGTCTATGAGGCCTGCTGGTGTTTCAAAGGAGACAGTGTTGATAAAAATGTTTCCCATGTCCCTTCAAGATAAAGCAAGAGACTGGTTCATATACCAGTATCCTTTTAATAGTTGGCAGGAAACACAACAAAAATTCTTCGACAAGTTTTTTCCAGCAGCAAAGGTGACCAGCATTAGAATGAAGATCACTGTCATTGAGCAGTTTCAAGAAGAAAGCCTAGCAGATTATTGGGAGAGGTTTAACAGGCTCTGCACAACTTGTCCAAACCACCAAATTCCAGAGCATTTGCTCTTGATTTATTTTTATGAAGGGCTCCTGGACAGTGAAAGGATACTTGTGGATGTAGCTTTTGGTGGATGTTTGATGGATATAACCCCATCAGAAGCGAGGAAGTTGTTCTGCAAGCTGGCTGGTGAAAGTCCAATTGAGGTAACAAAGGAAGAACCTGAGCAGCCTATTCTGGATTCTGACACTGATAGCCCTAAGGATGCAGCTGATAACTTGGAGTTTGGTAAGAAACTTTTCAGTGAGCAAAAACAGGTTTATTCTGAACCTGAGATTCCAAGTTTGCCTGATTTACTTATACATTCAATTGCTTGTGATTTGTTGCACAATGATTCTACAGGTTTTAGGATTGAAACTGATATAGATTTGATTGACAATTCTGAAGTTTTTGATTCAGTATTAGTCTCTGAAACCATTGGTATAAATGTTGTGTTGAATGAACACTGTCGCAACCAGGATCGCGACGGGACGACGATCCAAAAAAATAAAACAGGGGTTTTGGAAAAAAAAAAATTTGGAGTCGCCACCATAGTTTATTCTGGAAAACTACGGAAAAACCATAAAATGATAAGGCATGGTCTGCGAAACTGAGATTCTTGGTTCGGGAGTCGGTTACGTGTAGGGAAGGTATTAGCACCCTACGACGCCTGCCCTAAGGCAGTACCTTTAACTAAATATGCGAATGTGATGTGGTTTTCAAAATGTTTAACTTTCCCCTAAAAATAAAATTCTAAAGAAACAAAATATTTTTAGTTTTTTAGGCCTGACAAGGATTGACCTTGCTCCTACGTATTCTCATTAAGAATGAGAAATCAGGGTTTCGTAGTTCTTCTAGAAAACTGCTTGAAAATTTGTTTGAAAATTGTTTAGAAAATTTGTTTGGAAAATGATTATGGATAAATTTGGATTTTTGGGAAAGTGAACCTGACAAGGACTGGCCTTGCTCCTACGTATTCTCATTAAGAATGAGAAATCAGGGTTCCGTAGTTCTTTTACAAAACTGCTTGAAAATTTGTTTGAGAAATTTGTTTGAAAAAATGACTTTGGATTTTTGGGAAAGTGAACCTGACAAGGACTGGCCTTGCTCCTACGTATCTCCAGTTTTGATGGAGAATCAAGGATCACGTAGTTCTGGCTAGCCATATTGTTTGTTGTTTTGAAATTGTTGATGTTTTTTGTTTTTTGAAGATTTTTCAATTTTTTGGTATTTTTTGATGTAATATTTAGATTATTTTGCGTAATGAGCCCTAGGCTGATGCGTACGATCGCACGAGAACTCACACGGCTTTTTCCTTGTTTTTTATTGTTTTGCGTAATGAGCACTAGGCTGATGCGTATGATCGCACGAGCACTCACACGGCTTTTCCATTATTTTTTATTGTTTTGCGTAATGAGCACTAGGCTGATGCGTACGATCGCACGAGCACTCATACGGCTTTTTTGTTTATTTTATATTTTGGGTAATGAGTGCTAGGCTGATGCGTACGATCGCACAAGTACTCACACCAATATTTATATCATTATATGTTTTTTTTAAAGTTTTATATTTTATTTTTTTTTTATTAAGAAGAGAGGTGAGTTGAAATATCTATGACATAAAAATATGAAAAAAAACATAGGATAAAATTGTGGTAGAAAATAGGATAAATTTATACACTAAAAGAAATGATCAAAATACATATATATAGAATGAAAAGAAAATGTGTACCTTGTTGAAGATTTGAAAGATGAAACAAGATTTTGCTTGTAATAAGTTGTGAGAAGAGATAGATTGATGGTGAAGAAGATGAATTTATAGTGAAAATATGGTATGAAATTTACTATCTTTGAAGGGAATAGGAAATGGTAAAGTGTGGGAGAAAAATGGAGTAGAGTTTTGAGATGGAATGTAGAGAATTTGAGAGAGAAGAGATGGATATTGTGTAAATTGTGTGTGTGAAGTGGAGAGAATGTAGGTATTTATAGAGTTAAGGATGAAGAAAGTTGATGAATAAAAATAATATAATAAGTTGGTGGAAAATTTAGATGAAATAAAATATAATTAAAAAAAATGAATAGAAAAAGTTAATGTGGAAAATAAAGGAAAGAAATAATATAAAAAGTGGGTGGAAAAATAAGGCGAAAAAAAAATGGATAATAAAAAATGTTGATGGAGAGGATATAATAAAAAAATGTAGTGGAATAATTAGAAAAGTTGATATATAAAATTAATATGAAAATGATGTGAAAAAAATAAAAGAAAAAGATAGATGATGTGGAGAGTGATGTGGATGGTGATGTGGAGAATGGGGTGTGATAAGAAAAGATGGGTGGTGAGGAAGTAAAAAAATGAGATTATTTTGGACCATTGGATTAAGTGTTTAATAGAAAATTTAAGGGTGCAAAAAAAATAAAATAAATAGTGTTTTTCATTTTGGTGTTTTTGTGTTGTTTTTTTTTTTTTTTTATTTATCCGGACGAAATTTGGTATTGACAATCACAATAAACATCCATAATAAAATTCATACCAGATAATTATAAACAATTAACAATAATAAAACATTACAATAAATGGTCATAGAAGAATACAATATTTGACAATCATAAAATCAATCTTAATATAAAAAATTCATGGGGAAACAAGAAGTTGAATCTGGCAGAGCCGGTTAGACAACTTCTAATCCTTCCAAAATGCAATAAAATAAATAAGTAAAGAAATAAAACGTTTGGGGAAACAAGAAGTTGAATCTGGCAGAGCCGGTTAGACAACTTCTAATCCTTCCAAAATGCAATAAAATAAATAAGTAAAGAAATAAAACGTTTGGGGAAACAAGAAGTTGAATCTGGCAGAGCCGGTTAGACAACTTATAATCCTTCCAAAATGCAATAAAATAAATAAGTAAAGAAATAAAACGTTTGGGGAAACAAGAAGTTGAATCTGGCAGAGCCGGTTAGACAACTTCTAATCTTTCCAAAATGCAATAAAATAAATAAGTAAAGAAATAAAACGTTTGGGGAAACAAGAAGTTGAATCTGGCAGAGCCGGTTAGACAACTTCTAATCCTTCCAAAATGCAATAAAATAAATAAGTAAAGAAATAAAACGTTTGGGGAAACAAGAAGTTGAATCTGGCAGAGCCGGTTAGACAACTTCTAATCCTTCCAAAATGCAATAAAATAAATAAGTAAAGAAATAAAACGTTTGGGGAAACAAGAAGTTGAATCTGGCAGAGCCGGTTAGACAACTTCTAATCCTTCCAAAATACAAAAATAAACAACTAATAACATACAAATGGCATAACATAATCAATATCACGTTTTACAACTATCACACTTGGATATCAACACAAAAGCATACTCTCATTTAAATTCAAAATCATACAGAAACAAAATACTCCATAATCAAGATTTAAGATCAGACAAAAGCAAAATATAGCATATTCAAGGCTCAAGATAATACAAAAGGAGATACTCAAGGTTAGCTTCCCTTACCTCTATTACAGACTTAATCTCCTCGCTCTCTGAAAACTTCTAGAATATCCCCTTTGAAATTAGAAATTCTTCCAACTCTCTTCTCTCAAAAATTTTCTAAATTCTTTTGTGTAAATTTTCAGCCTCCCCCCTTGGCTATTTATAGTAAAAAAATTTACTATTCATTTGTACTATTCATTTTTACTATTCATTTTTTTATTCATTTTACTATTACAAAAATAATTTTTTATTTGCAAATTGGTGAATTCTGATCTCAAAGCTACGTGGAACACTTATCCTTTCCAAAAATAAATTTTTTTTTTACTATTCACTTTTTACTATTCACAATTTACTATTCACTATTTACTTTTTTTTGTTTTTTTTTTGTGATTAATTTTATTTACCCGGACGAAATTTGGTAAGTAAATAGTGAATAGTAAATTGTGAATAGTAAAAAGTGAATAGTAAAAAAAAAATTTATTTTTGGAAAGGATAAGTGTTCCACGTAGCTTTGAGATCAGAATTCACCAATTTGCAAATAAAAAATTATTTTTGTAATAGTAAAATGAATAAAAAAATGAATAGTAAAAATGAATAGTACAAATGAATAGTAAATTTTTTTACTATAAATAGCCAAGGGGGGAGGCTGAAAATTTACACAAAAGAATTTAGAAAATTTTTGAGAGAAGAGAGTTGGAAGAATTTCTAATTTCAAAGGGGATATTCTGGAAGTTTTCAGAGAGCGAGGAGATTAAGTCTGTAATAGAGGTAAGGGAAGCTAACCTTGAGTATCTCCTTTTGTATTATCTTGAGCCTTGAATATGCTATATTTTGCTTTTGTCTGATCTTAAATCTTGATTATGGAGTATTTTGTTTCTGTATGATTTTGAATTTAAATGAGAGTATGCTTTTGTGTTGATATCCAAGTGTGATAGTTGTAAAACGTGATATTCATTATGTTATGCCATTTGTATGTTATTAGTTGTTTATTTTTGTATTTTGGAAGGATTAGAAGTTGTCTAACCGGCTCTGCCAGATTCAACTTCTTGTTTCCCCAAACGTTTTATTTCTTTACTTATTTATTTTATTGCATTTTGGAAGGATTAGAAGTTGTCTAACCGGCTCTGCCAGATTCAACTTCTTGTTTCCCCAAACGTTTTATTTCTTTACTTATTTATTTTATTGCATTTTGGAAGGATTAGAAGTTGTCTAACCGGCTCTGCCAGATTCAACTTCTTGTTTCCCCGAACGTTTTATTTCTTTACTTATTTATTTTATTGCATTTTGGAAGGATTAGAAGTTGTCTAACCGGCTCTGCCAGATTCAACTTCTTGTTTCCCCAAACGTTTTATTTCTTTACTTATTTGTTTTATTGCATTTTGGAAGGATTAGAAGTTGTCTAACCGGCTCTGCCAGATTCAACTTCTTGTTTCCCCATGAATTTTTTATATTAAGATTATTTTTATGATTGTCAAATATTGTATTCTTCTATGACCATTTATTGTAATGTTTTATTATTGTTAATTGTTTATAATTATCTGGTATGAATTCTATTATGGATGTTTATTGTGATTGTCAATACCAAATTTCGTCCGGGTAAATAAAATAAAAAAAAACAACACAAAAACACCAAAATGAAAAACACTATTTATTTTACTTTTTTTTGCACCCTTAAATTTTCTATTAAACACTTAATCCAATGGTCCAAAATAATCTCATTTTTTTACTTCCTCACCACCCATCTTTTCTTATCACACCCCATTCTCCACATCACCATCCACATCACTCTCCACATCATCTATCTTTTTCTTTTATTTTTTCCACATCATTTTCATATTAATTTTATATATCAACTTTTCTAATTATTCCACTACATTTTTTTATTATATCCTCTCCATCAACATTTTTATTATCCGTTTTTTTTTTCCGCCTTATTTTTCCACCCACTTTTTATATTATTTCTTTCCTTTATTTTCCACATTAACTTTTTCTATTCATTTTTTTAATTATATTTTATTTCATCTAAATTTTCCACCAACTTATTATATTATTTTTATTCATCAACTTTCTTCATCCTTAACTCTATAAATACCTACATTCTCTTCACTTCACACACACAATTTACATAATATCCATCTCTTCTCTCTCAAAATCTCTTCATTCCATCCCAAAACTCTACTTCATTTTTCTCTCACATTTTACTATTTCTTAATCTCTCTATACATAATAAATCCCATACCACATTTCTACCATAAAGTTATCTTCTTCATCTTCCATCTATCTTTCTCACAACTTATTACAAGTAAGGTTTTATTTCATCACACAAATCTTCAACAAGGTACACATTTTCTCTTCATTCTATTTATATATGCATTTTGATCATTTTTTTAGTTTATAAATTCATCTTGTTTTCTATCACAATTTTTCTTTATGCTTTTCATATTTCAACTCATCTATCCTTCTTAATAACAAATATAAAACTTTAAAAACATGTAATAATATAAATATCGGTATGAGTACTCGTGCGATCTTACGCATCAGCCTAGTACTCATTACCCAAAATAAAAAATAAGGAAAAAGCCGTGTGAGTGCTCGTGCGATCGTACGCATCAGCCTAGTGCTCATTACGCAAAACAATAAAAAATAAGGAAAAAGCCGTGTGAGTGCTCGTGCGATCGTACGCATCAGCCTAGTGCTCATTACGCAAAACAATAAAAAACAAGAAAAAAGCCGTGTGAGTGCTCGTGCGATCGTACGCATCAGCCTAGTGCTCATTATGCAAAAAAAACCTAAATATTACATCAAAAAATACCAAAAATATAAAAATCTTCAAAAAAAAAAACTAAAAACATCCACATTTTCAAACAACAAACAATTTTTCAGCCAGAACTACGTGATCCTTGATTCTCCATCAAAAGTGGAGATACGTAGGAGCAAGGCCAGTCCTTGTCAGGTTCACTTTCCCAAAAATCTAAATTTATCCATAATCATTTTCCAAACAAATTTTCTAAACAATTTTCAAACAAATTTTCAAGCAGTTTTCTAGAAGAACTACGAAATCCTGATTTCTCATTCTTAATGAGAATACGTAGGAGCAAGGTTAATCCTTGTCGGGCCTAAAAAAACTAAAAATATTTTGTTTCTTTAGAATTTTATTTTTAGGGGAAAGTTAAACATTTTGAAAACCACATCACATTCGCATATTTAGTTAAAGGTACTGCCTTAGGGCAGACGTCGTAGGGTGCTAATACCTTCCCTACACGTAACCGACTCCCGAACCAAGAATCTCAGTTTCGCAGACCATGCCTTATCATTTTATGGTTTTTCCGTAGTTTTCCAGAATAAACTATGGTGGCGACTCCAAAATTTTTTTTTTTTTCCAAAACCCCTGCGTTTATTTTTTCGGATCGTCGTCCCGTCGCGATCCCGGTTGCGAGAGATGGCGACTCCACTGGGGACACTCTGAGAGTCAGGCCATTTAATTAGGTATGCGAATTTGATGTGGTTTTTCTTTATGTTTTTTCCCTTGTTCCTTATCTATGATTGATATTTGAAATAATTGCATGTGAGTTTCTTTTACTTGTTCTTTATGTTTGAAATAATTGTTCCTTACCTATGTTTGATATGTCTACTTATTTGTGTTTATTTTTGCAATTGTTGTTTTACATTATAATCTCCACACACTTTATGCATATCATGAGTGGGGCCCTATACCCGGGTCTGAGCGCAACTTAGAATTAGAGGGGTTGTGTAGCGGTGTCACTCTGGGATGTACTTCCTGTTTGGCTATCGTGAGAACCCCAGCTAGAGTCTGTTCTCTTCATTTGTGTCTCCACATCTAGTTGATTACTCTGACTGTTGTGGAGAGACAGTGAAAAGAGCCATAGCTCTGGTGGCCTTCATTTAAGTAATAGGGAGCTATCCTTGTGAATGCATATCTTTGGCCTTAGAACTTTAAGTTATTCAACCTTTGATAAAGCACAAAAGGGAGAATGTATGTTCTTGTAACTCTCACGCTGTTTGTTCTTCTTCGAAAATAATGATTTTTTTATTCTCCTACCATGCATGCATTTTTTTTGTCACTTTATGCATCATTCATCATTCGATAATATACTGGTTTTAGGGGAAATCACTAGCGTTCACTTGATATCATACAAAGATGGAAGTTGATACAAGATCTGGTGCTACACAACATACTGATTCTGTCATGTTAAGAAATAAATCTCGCTTGAGGACTCATGGTGGGAACTTGACAAGTCTGATAAAATTAGGCAAAAGGTTAAAGACTATAAAGAGGGAAACCTTCAAGAAAAAGTATGGAAATTTGTTGAGTCTAATGGAGGTGGAAGTACAATTGCCAGCCATCACAGCCCTTGCACAGTATTACGACTCTCCACTAAGATGCTTCACCTTTCAGGATTTTCAGCTGGCGCCAACTATAGAGGAATTTGAGTATATACTCGGATTGCCACTAGAGGGTACCACTCCGTATCAGCACCCGGAACATCACGCCTCTATCCCCACCATTGCCGCCATAATGAAAATACATCCCAAAGAACTTGAACACAGGTTGGTAACGAGGAATCAAGTGTGTGGACTGACACAAAAATATTTGGAGCAGTACCTACATCATCTAGCTGATAAAGAAGAGTGGGAGACTTTCATGGACGTATTAGCCCTTACCGTGTATGGCGTCGTTTTGTTTCCCAAAGTAGAAGGCTTTGTGGATTATACCGCAATAGATGTCTTCGTAGCAAAAAAGACAAGATCAGAGAACCCTGTAACAGCAGTCCTCGCAGATGTTTATGGGACCATGAGTTTTTGTCATGAAAGGAACGGAAAGAAAATTCTTTGTTGTTTGCCGGTGCTGTATGCGTGGATGACTGCGCGCGTGGGTAAAGGGGTAGTTGATTGTCCGTTGGAAGGTCCGTCACACCAGAGGCTTAAAGACAGAGGAGGAAATGAGTGGGCCCATTTCTTTGCTGGTTTGAATGGGGAAAAGATAAAGTGGCGTCTTCCTTGGCTCGAGCTTAAACCCTCCATCCATCATTGTGGCAGCTTTCCCAATGTACCCCTCATAGGTACCAGATATTGTGTCAACTACAACCCCGTTTTAGTCCAAAGGCAATTCGGGCATCCCATAAGAGGGGCGCCTTCACCGGACTGTCTTACTACACTATTCATCTACTATGAGGACGGGCGTTTTGCTGAAATGTTAAGGAAGGTCAGAAATGCTTGGGAAAGCGTGGTGCGGGTGATGAATCATTATTTTCTTCACTTTACTTAGTTTATTGTGCTAGAATTAATCGGGGAATTGTGCTTATTTGTCCAGTATTTTCCCGTTTTTCATAATTGTGCTTAATTTGAGCGATAATTCTTATTTTGATTAATTTGGATTGTCTATGATTAAGAACTTACGTTATTAATTCTTGGGAAATTATTGGGTAATAATTTGTCATATTTAGAGGGCATTATGGTCATTTTAATTTGTTAAAGGGGTGCTTGATTATTGGAAAAGGGTGACATCCAGCAGCTCTCGTTTTTCATCCATGTCCAGCCGCATCATCAACACGTTCCAGCAGCTTCAACCTGCCACGGCCATGACAGCAGCTAGGCCTAGCTTTCTTCACGCTCATCCATTCCTTGTCCAAGCAACATGCACATCTAAGCACGTGAAGGAGATTGTCTAAGCGAGGGGTGTTGATTGCAGATATGAATGCAGTACAGTCTAACTAGGAAGTGACTCCTAGGTCGTCTCTCAAGGACCAATATTGGGTTCAGTCTCAGATTTAACACGAAGTGGGGGGGGGGGTTTTGATAGTGTTTTTGGTTTTGGTGTGGAAAATTAAATTGCAACTGGTAATTGAATAAAACAAAATTAAAAATGTTGAAATAAATTTTAATCACGGTAAAAACTAAACGGTAAAAGACAGTAAAATCACATTGACATAATTTAACGGTGGAGAAAATCATAAACGGTAAATTTAACAGATAAAAACATTTAACTGAAAATAAAATTAATTAAAGACTTATACTTCAAATAAAAATCCTGGATAAAATTAACAAACAAACATTACAGAAATGAAATTCTACAATTTTTTTACTGATGAGGAATAAGGACCGAGAGCTACTGGAAGAGAGACAAATTAAAATGCCAATGAGAACCGAGAGCTACTAGAAAAAAATATGGAAAGAGGCCATAGCCTCTTCCAAACCGTCTCCTCCTCTCACTACTGCCTCCTCCTAATTCTAATGCCCATTCTGCTATCTGCTGTGTTTCATTTATAGCAAAAATCTGAACATCCTCCCGTGATCTCCTCCGTTTCAGTTTTGTTTTGCATCTTTTCTTGCACAAATTGGTGAACAATAGTTTCTGGCCGTGAGAGAATAGTGTGAGGGCCCTCCATTTTGCACCTACTCTTGTCATCTTGTTCACCACTTTGCCATGAACATTCTTCTGCCTTGGACGTGTGCTGGACTGGTGGACCTGTGTGCTTCCTTCTCCATCCAGCCTTCACCGTGATGTGTTTTGTTATTCAATACAACTCAAAACATTCTAGCACCGTGAGGCAGACGTTACAACAGCTTGGTGGCAGCCGTGGTTCTTCAAAACTGGACGCTGCAGCTCCATTCTCCCTTGCAAATGATAACTCTTCTCTTCCAATAATGAAACACAGCTCTCTACCTCATCCATACCCCTCCATGTGGTGTCCGTGTGTATCTTTCTTTCTCCCCATGCAACACCTCACGCTTCTCTTTCAACCACCGTGACATGCTTTCCTTCCCAGCTGCTGCCACCGTTCCAGCCAAGACCTTGTGTTGGCTTCTTTTTGCTGCACCGTGAAAAGTGTTGGTGCAACAGCCGTGAACTTTGCTTCCAATCGTGACAACATTTCCATTTTGGATGTGAGATGCTTAGCAATTTGGAATCCCGTGAGCTTTCAACCAAGTGGTCCCCTTCTCTTATTCCATGTGCTTTGGTGGTACTTTAGAAAATGAATTTTTAATGAGGGCCGTGTGTATCCAAAACCGTGAGCTGCTGAACTTGTGACACCACTCTTATCTTCTTTCCCTTTGAATGAAACATCAGTAAAAATGGTGGCTCCATTCACGTGTGGCCCTTCATTCAATGTGTCATGCTTTTCAATTTGATTTGGACCGTGCACATACAATCATGTGTTTTGCCAAGCCATCAACTAAATGCTCTGAACAAAAACAGTGGTGGCCCCATGATTTCCCATGTCTCAATTCAAAGTGTAAACTAAAATAATTATTGTGCCATCATGGACTGCACCATGATTGCTTTCTACTTCTCAAGAAATCAAATTCCCTTGCAATGGCCGTGTATTTGTTGCTTCCATGTGGTCCCCTTTTGATTCTTTTGCTTTCATTAAAAAGAAATGACAATTTGCTTTCCTTACGTGTTGCTTCTTTCTCCAAAATGAAAGGCTTCTTTTTCCAAGCTAGCGGGACCATGTGTTCTTTACTCCATTTAACATATTACTTACCTAAAAAGAAACGCATTCACGTGAGCTTGCATTCCAAATGGTTTTAAATTTCTTTTCTTATGTGAATGTGGCATAAATATTGGTGGACGGTCCATGAGCCATTTTTCTCTACAAAATACAAATAAATTTTAATTTAAATGTAATTCATGAGAAATTTATCTTTTCAGTCCCAAAATCTTATTCAATATTTTTTTCTGCAATTACTAATACAAATAATTAGCTCAGATAATTCAAATTAATCAAAATAAGAATTTCTGATCAAATTAAGCACAATTAGCAAAAACGGAAAAATACTGGACAATTAAGCACAATTCCTTGATTAATTCTAGCACAATAAACTAAGTGAAATCAATAAAATATTGACTCATCAAAATAGACCACACTTAGTCTTTTGCACTCCTGGGCAAAATCAAGACGTTGATCAAGAAATAGTTCAAAGGACATCAAGGACTTTTAAAGGACTGACATAAATGCAACATACAGAAAACAAAATTTACATAATTCTCAAGAATTCTGGACAGAGAAAAGAAGTAGAAATTTTCCAACACAAAATCAAGAAAAGCACATACTTACAGAAATCATCCAAGCAATTCACAGTATGGCAAAATAATTAATCAGCTCAAGAGGTGATTTAAATATAACATAACCTCACAGATGCACTAATAGTGTTTCTCTCAAGTGTTTAAGGTAAATAATTCCAACTCAATGTACTCAAGAAAACAAACACAAGTAGACTTGGCAAGCTTCTAATATCAACACTTAAAACATATGTATGTTCAGATCAAAAGGTCTTTCAGGGTTGTAATGGGGCCAAGGACAGGGGAGGATAAATTTGGATAAGTAGCTATAGCTCAGAAGAAATAGAGGTGCACTAGGAAAAAAATGTAAACACAGTGAAATCTCACCCAAACCTCTAATTCAATCCTCTTCTCGACTCCATTATTCACAAAATTATTTTTCAATTTTTTTTTTCTTTTTCTCATCATTTTTTTTTATCCTGTGTTCTTTCGTTTTTTTTTTATATTTTATACAACAGGATATAAATTATCATTTCAAAACATGATGAGGAACCAACTAGCCAATTCATCAGAATTCCCAAGGAGACCACACTTATTCTCAAAATACTTCTATAGCTCCAGACTTTCCTAAGGATAAGGTAATAATTTGTTTTTCACTTAGGATCAGTGTATGAGCTTCAACACAAAGAAATATATACAGTATAGGCTCAAAGGGGTTATCAAAGGATAATAACAAGGTAGGCTTATTTGGCTAAAGAGGCTCAAGAACAAAAATGCCTTTATCACGTCTGAACATGCATATCAATCAAGTATATCAAAAAGAATCAAGCCAAGGCATATGTGCAAGCATTCAAGATACATATCACACACAAGAAAGAAAATTAAGTGGCTCAAATCTCACACAGGGTATTTGTCACAATCAAATCAACCTCTCAAACGTATAATCATCTTTCCAGGCAGAGAAAAGCAAGGATTACAAACTATAAGTATTAAGTAAGTGAAGGAAAAATCTACAACTTAAACATCATCCAGAAATCAAGAGAAAAATATAAAATTTATTGCACACAAAACTCGATAAAAATAACTTAAAACAGAAAAAATTAACACTCAAAAACAAAAAATTTAACACACAAAATACAATCTAACAGAAAAATCAGAATTTCTTCCCAGTAGACCACACTTAAATCACACAATGTCCTCAGTGTGTTACAATCATCAGATGATCAATTTCAGAGCAGTCAAATAATATAGACAAGTGCAATAAAATGTTAGGAAATGGGAAGAAATTTTCAGTAACATCCATCAGTAGATGTTTTCAGTGACACCCATCAGCAGATGTCTAGTCGCATAGCACCCATCAGTAGATGCTAATATTTTTTTTATTTTTATTTTTTTATTTTATTATTATTTTTTTAATTGAAAAAGGAGACCGGTACTGTGACAACAGTCTCGGTGGCAAAGACCGGTACTGTTGCTATAGTGGAAAGCAATTCTGCTATAAATGAGCCACTCCTCCGCGTCCAGCGCCATTTCCAGACCTGCCCATTCTCTCACTAATCCTCTCTTCTCTTTCTCTGCTCTCTCTCTGCTCTCTTCTCTCTCTACTCTCTCTACAACTCTCATCTCTCTTCTCTGCTCTCATCTCTCTCTCAACCTGAGCGTCTGGAATCTCTGCGGAGCCTCTGCCCCGGTGCCATCTGAAGAGTGTGAGAACCTCGAGGAGCTTCTCTGCCAGCCTACTACTCCAGGTAAGTCCTCTGCTCCTGATCTGCCTTTCTTTCGGCTTTTTCTGCTGTTATTTCCATCCTGCTTTCCTGCTTTCCATTTTTTTCTTCTCTGATCTCTTGCTTGCTCTCCCTCTTTTCCATTGTTATTTTCTTGCGCTTTCTCAGCTTTCCTGCTTTATTTGTTTTTTTTTAAAGAAAAACACATAAAACACAACTGTCAAAATAACTTAAGGGGTATATAGGCTGGAAACCAGACGTTAATCTCCCTTCGATTGAAGGTATTGCAGAGACAATCGGGTAGAACAACGCCATGTACCCCACTTAAAACTAAATAAACACATAAACATAATATACAAGAACAATATGGACAAGAACAACCGGACAACTGGACGTAGATCCGTTTAGGACCCTTTTGCAAGGACCGTGAAACAGATCTGAGACCAGACACTAAAACATCAAATACAGACTGGACAAAATAAATCTAAAAGGAAACAAGAACAAATAAAGAAAACAGAGAACTAATCTAATTTTTTTATGCTTCTATTTTTTTTTTATGTTTTGTTTTTCTTTTTTTATGTTTTTGTTCTTTTTATTTTTATATTTTTTTTATTAAGTTTTAGAATATTTCAAGAGGAATGATGACGAGTGAGATGGAATCAGAGAGATACACTAGTCAGCGATGGCGTCCTACAGATGATCAGATCAAGATGATGATGAACATCTACAACTATGGGGTCACACACCCAAGCCGAGCGCAAGTCGTCGAGATCGCGTCTCGACTAAGGACCTTCGCAGATGCCACCGAATACAACGTGCACTGCTGGTTTAACAACCATGGCAATCGGGTCAGGCGCTGGCAAGCGGAGATAGACCCCACTGGCACTCTCTTTTCACAACTGCCGCTGTATATGTATGGTACGAACTCTCATCACACCTCAATTTTTATTGAAATTTTTTTTTTTCACTTCCTCTTCTATAATTAACACAATTTTATTTATTTATTATTATTTTTTTTTTGTTTGAAAGAAAACAACTGGGTGATAATGAGGGCACCGAGGCTGCTGGATTTGTTTCCAGTTCCGATCATTATCGATGACGACAGAAATGAACGAGAAATTCCTCCACCAAAGCCTCCTGTATTTCGAACCAGAACTCCCTCAACGGAGCTCTCCCTTAGACCACCACAACCAGCTCGAGAGTTCTTTCATTTTTAATGTTTTATGTTATTTTTGTTGTTTTTTGTTTTTTTTTTTTTATGTTTTTGTTGGCCGAGTGTGGCCATAATATTAATGAGGACTGTAATATGAACAATTATGTTTTTTTATGTTTTTAATTTTTTTTATGTTGTTTTTGTTTTTTATTTGGTTTGTAATATTAACGATCAGAAATGATCGACCCCCGAACATCTTTTATTTTCATATATATCTACTGCATCTTTATATTCAGATCTGTTCAAGCTCCTATTTTCCATTACTGTAATTTTGCTATTATGAATGAAATATTTTCTTAGTCTAAAAATTTGCAATCAAAGATCTGTATGAAACAACTAAGAAATTATTTTACAGTGAAGAAAAATAAGGACAAAATATGAGATCTGAAAAATATATTTTTTTATTTTTTTTTTAATGAATTATTGGTATGAAATAATAAGAAACTGAGGGTCGAAATAAAATCAAGGACTACGCAAAACAATTTTTGAATTTTTGATTTTTCGAATTTTTTTCTTTTTAGTAAAAACACTAAAAATCACGAAGCAAATAAAACACAGAACACATTTTTTTTTAAATAAATGAAAAATAAATATATATGTACATCTCATAACAATTAAATTTGAAAAGAAAAATTTTTGCACACTTAAAAAAAAAAATTATCACAAATAAATTTTTTTTTTTTTTTAAAATAATAATTGGAAAACTAATAAAGAAAAATAAACATAAAAGAAAACAAAATTCAGAATCTTCCCAAGACCATACTTAAATTACACTGTCCTAAATGTTTTCTAAGCATAAGATCATCAATTAAAACACTAACAGATAAAGGACAAATGCAATAAAAGTAGGAAAACGGGGAAGAAAGAAAAAGAAAACTCCCCTGGTCAGGGTGGCAGTTGCCAATTTTGGATTTATAGGGAGATGTTCTTCTCTTCAGGATCCAACATGAAATTGTTGAGGACGAACTGCTTCATCCTCCAGATTTGATCAAGCAGTGAAATGTCCTCCACCGCCGGATCTAAACCACAAATATTGTTACTGAGCGGATTCAGCAGGTGCCTGTTGATCTTCAAACTATCAGTGTCAGCACCTTTGATTTCCACTGTGGGTGTATGTTGATCAAATTTATACGTACCTCCTGCAACATGGTTAGTGCAATGTGGCACTGCAGAAATTTCATGCAGAGGTATAACACCCCATCCCAATTCATCATACTGAGCCTTAGATAAATCCTCATAACATGAATCAATTTCTAAATTGCATGCAATATTAATCATAGACTCAGATTCATGTTCAGTGCATGAAGAATAACCATTCGAATGTGATAGTAAAAAGCGGTTCTCATCATGCACAGAGGAAAAATTAAAATCAGACTCAGCAAGAATATAGTCATTAGCATACCGATCATCATCACAATCAACATAATAATCAAATTGTGGTATGCTTACCTCCTCTTCCTTGAAGATTTCTAGAGTGTGGGAAAGTGAAGGTGGTCTACCTGGTTCAGGATTACTGCTTACTTCTGCCGGGTCCCCAAAATTTTCATCAGTCTCCTCAGGTGCAAGAGTGGCCATCTGCCTGATCTGATCACTCAGATTCTGTATGGCAGCTTGAGTTTCCTGCTGGAACTCCATGCTCTCTTGCTTGAACTGCATGTTCCCTTTCTGAAACTGAATGTTCTGCATTGTCATCTGCTCGAGTAACTCCTTCATTGTAGGTTCAGAAGTAGAAGGCTGAGGAGTTATTTGAATAGGAGAATCATACTGCTGACTCTCATATTGTGGAACTGGCTCCCAAAGAGAGCTCTCAGAAATTGGATGATGGAACATATTGTTCTCATCATAAAAATCAGCAGATTTAAAATCAAAGTAATATGCAGAATAAGAATCATAATCACAGACATTGGTAGAATAAGCATTATTCACAACATTAAAATAGGTAGACATGGAAAAATAAAAAGTAAAAACTAAAAACTAAAAATTACGAATCAGATAAAACACAACACATTTATACATGCAATACGTACACAAGACAGAACATCAATAGTAAAAATTTTTAATTACTTTTTTTTTTTTTAATTTTAAATTTTTTTTTAATAACAACTAAATACAGAACATAGCACAATTAAACACATATATACACAATATATATTAACACAGTAAAAATCTAAAACAAAAACCTGGATCTGAAGTGACAACGCCGCCAAAATTTGCTGAAGGTGTCGTTGTCTCCTACAAAAATACAACAGACAGAACACACAAAACACACATATTAACAGAACAAAAATTTACACAACAAGAATCTAAAACCAAACCATTATTGGTCCCCGGCAACGGCGCCATTTTTTGATGAACGGGTCGCACCGTTCACAAAAGTGTTGATTGCAGATATGAATGCAGTACAGTCTAACTAGGAAGTGACTCCTAGGTCGTCTCTCAAGGACCAATATTGGGTTCAGTCTCAGATTTAACACGAAGTGGGGGGGGGTTTTGATAGTGTTTTTGGTTTTGGTGTGGAAAATTAAATTGCAACTGGTAATTGAATAAAACAAAATTAAAAATGTTGAAATAAATTTTAATCACGGTAAAAACTGAACGGTAAAAGACAGTAAAATCACATTGACATAATTTAACGGTGGAGAAAATCATAAACGGTAAATTTAACAGATAAAAACATTTAACTGAAAATAAAATTAATTAAAGACTTATACTTCAAATAAAAATCCTGGATAAAATTAACAAACAAACATTACAGAAATGAAATTCTACAATTTTTTTACTGATGAGGAATAAGGACCGAGAGCTACTGGAAGAGAGACAAATTAAAATGCCAATGAGAACCGAGAGCTACTAGAAAAAAATATGGAAAGAGGCCATAGCCTCTTCCAAACCGTCTCCTCCTCTCACTACTGCCTCCTCCTAATTCTAATGCCCATTCTGCTATCTGCTGTGTTTCATTTATAGCAAAAATCTGAACATCCTCCCGTGATCTCCTCCGTTTCAGTTTTGTTTTGCATCTTTTCTTGCACAAATTGGTGAACAATAGTTTCTGGCCGTGAGAGAATAGTGTGAGGGCCCTCCATTTTGCACCTACTCTTGTCATCTTGTTCACCACTTTGCCATGAACATTCTTCTGCCTTGGACGTGTGCTGGACTGGTGGACCTGTGTGCTTCCTTCTCCATCCAGCCTTCACCGTGATGTGTTTTGTTATTCAATACAACTCAAAACATTCTAGCACCGTGAGGCAGACGTTACAACAGCTTGGTGGCAGCCGTGGTTCTTCAAAACTGGACGCTGCAGCTCCATTCTCCCTTGCAAATGATAACTCTTCTCTTCCAATAATGAAACACAGCTCTCTACCTCATCCATACCCCTCCATGTGGTGTCCGTGTGTATCTTTCTTTCTCCCCATGCAACACCTCACGCTTCTCTTTCAACCACCGTGACATGCTTTCCTTCCCAGCTGCTGCCACCGTTCCAGCCAAGACCTTGTGTTGGCTTCTTTTTGCTGCACCGTGAAAAGTGTTGGTGCAACAGCCGTGAACTTTGCTTCCAATCGTGACAACATTTCCATTTTGGATGTGAGATGCTTAGCAATTTGGAATCCCGTGAGCTTTCAACCAAGTGGTCCCCTTCTCTTATTCCATGTGCTTTGGTGGTACTTTAGAAAATGAATTTTTAATGAGGGCCGTGTGTATCCAAAACCGTGAGCTGCTGAACTTGTGACACCACTCTTATCTTCTTTCCCTTTGAATGAAACATCAGTAAAAATGGTGGCTCCATTCACGTGTGGCCCTTCATTCAATGTGTCATGCTTTTCAATTTGATTTGGACCGTGCACATACAATCATGTGTTTTGCCAAGCCATCAACTAAATGCTCTGAACAAAAACAGTGGTGGCCCCATGATTTCCCATGTCTCAATTCAAAGTGTAAACTAAAATAATTATTGTGCCATCATGGACTGCACCATGATTGCTTTCTACTTCTCAAGAAATCAAATTCCCTTGCAATGGCCGTGTATTTGTTGCTTCCATGTGGTCCCCTTTTGATTCTTTTGCTTTCATTAAAAAGAAATGACAATTTGCTTTCCTTACGTGTTGCTTCTTTCTCCAAAATGAAAGGCTTCTTTTTTCCAAGCTAGCGGGACTATGTGTTCTTTACTCCATTTAACATATTACTTACCTAAAAAGAAACGCATTCACGTGAGCTTGCATTCCAAATGGTTTTAAATTTCTTTTCTTATGTGAATGTGGCATAAATATTGGTGGACGGTCCATGAGCCATTTTTCTCTACAAAATACAAATAAATTTTAATTTAAATGTAATTCATGAGAAATTTATCTTTTCAGTCCCAAAATCTTATTCAATATTTTTTTCTGCAATTACTAATACAAATAATTAGCTCAGATAATTCAAATTAATCAAAATAAGAATTTCTGATCAAATTAAGCACAATTAGCAAAAACGGAAAAATACTGGACAATTAAGCACAATTCCTTGATTAATTCTAGCACAATAAACTAAGTGAAATCAATAAAATATTGACTCATCAAGGGGCTACACCATTTCATTTTTTGTTTGGAGAAAAGTTGGCAGCAAAGCACCCAACAATACGCATGATGGATACAACACTTTGGAGTCTTCAATTATTGATTGTTAAGAAGCAATGGCTTGCAACCAACACGTCACACCAGCCACTCATGGTTTCCTTCATTGGTTTTGGTATCACACATGATATGAAATAAAAATGGAGGGACCACCTTGCAAGTAAGTTCACGGTTTTGGCTTGCAAAGAGAATGAGCAATGTTCATTAATTAAAAGATTGTAGGGGAACACTATGTCCCACACGTAAATGAAGAAATGCTTTCCAATTTGGAGTATTGAAAGAGCAAAGAAATGCTACACCAACTCACGGCCCACATGGTCATTTTGCACTAGAAGAAAGTGGAAAGAACTTGTTACAATACACATGGGTCCGCATCTTGGAATATGATTTTCATCTGGTTTTGGAGAAGCATCTACCAGCACCACGTTGAAGGGAGAAGTTCATGGCTTGCTTGAAGAGAAGAGAGATGGGGACGTGTTGGAGCAGTGGTCCGAGCAAAGAATGGAGGTGTAGCGTCCAGCTTCAACCACACCAAGAGGAGGAGGCCGTGAGAGTCCAGTAGCTCACGTTGAAAGAAAGAAAGAAGCTCCACCATTCCAGCAACTTGGTTCCAGTCCAGCTTGGAGCTGCTCATGCCCACCATGAGTTGAAGAAGAATTACAGCAGCAAAATGAAGAGAAGCATCCAGCTGGGAGGCGTCACATTCAGGCTGCACACAACGTCCCATTTGGAGCAGCGACCAAGGGGAAGAGAGGAGAGAAAACTCACGCTTGGAAGAATGAAGGAGAGAGTGTTGGATGTGTGAAACCGTGAAGGTTGAATGGAGAAAAGTGGTCCAGCAGCTCACTTCCAAGAAGAAACATACTACATGGAAAGCATGCGTCAAGCATGGGAAATACTTTGGAAGCATGGGCAATGGAATTGAAGAAAAGCGTTGATGTGCACCGAGAGAAGTTTGAGAAGATGCACCGTGGAGGGGTCTACCTAAATTATTTTTAGATGAAAGAATATATTAGTGGAACACTCACGGGCTGGAAGGCCATATAGAGACAAGCATGTCTCTCATTTCCAGAAATGAAAAGGTGATGCCCGTGTATAAAAGGAGGGTGGTGGAGAGTAGTAGGAGACGTTGAGGCCTGGAAGGGGTCATGTTTCCTTCTCTTCCAGGAGCTCTCTCTCTCAGTTTCCATTTTCAATAGTGCATAATGTAGAATTTTATTTCCGATAGTGTGTTACAGTATTTGGATCAGTTTACTCATTTCATTTTATTTCCATCTGTTCAAGAATTTTATTTGAAGTGTTGAATTTTAATTTAAATATTGAATCCTTGATGAATTTGATTTTCAGTTAAGTGTTTTTAATTTTATTGTCTCTTTTATTTTACCGTTTATTGTTTTCTTCATCGTTAAATTCTGTCAATGTATTTTTCTGTTCATTTTATTTTCAAACGTTATTTTTGCGGTTTATTCTCTGTCAATGTATTTTCACTGATGTTTTTATTTCTACGTTTAATTTTACAGTTTCTGAATATTTACTGTTCCATTTTTACCGTTTAATTTTATTTATCGTATTCAAACAAAATCACAAAACAACCCCCCACTTCGTGTTAAATCTGAGACTGAACCACCAAAAATTGGTCCTTGAGAGACGACCTAGGAGTCACTTCCTAGAAATATACTGCATAAATTTTTGTATCAAATTTGTATGACCGCGACAGTCGTATCAAATTTTGGCGCCGTTGCCGGGGACCAATAACGGTTTGGTTTTAGATTCTTGTTGTGTAAATTTTTGTTCTGTTAATATGTGTCTTTTGTGTGTTTTGTCTTGTATATTTCTGTAGGCGACAACGACACCTTCAGCAAATTTTGGCGGCGTTGTCACTTCAGTTCCAGGTTCTTGTTTTAGATTTTTGTTGTGTTTTTCGATTATGTTGTATTAATATATGTTTTGTCTTTTATATTTTATTGTGTTGTGTTCTGTATTTAGTTATTATTTAAAAAAAAAAATAAAAATTGTTTTATCTTGTTTTTGCCTGTAGCATGTTTAATTGTGTTGTGTTTTATCTTGTGTTGTGATGTTCTATTTGTTTTGTATGCGTGTCATATGTATTTTGTCTGTTAATTAAAAAAAAAAAAAAATTTTGTCTTGTGTATGTATTGCATGTATAAATGTGTTGTGTTTTATCTGTTTTATAATTTTTAGTTTTTAGTTTTTTACTTTTTATTTTCCATGTCTACCTATTTTGATGATGTGAATAATGCTTATTCTGCGAGTACCTATAATCATGATTCTCCTTCTGCTTGGTACTCTGAATTTAATTCTGCTGAATTTTATGATGAGAATTATATGGATCATCCTCAAAATCCTGAGAGCACTCCTAGGGAGCCGGTTCCACCTACAGAGGATGATTTATATTACGTTCTAAGCACTGGACTGACATATTTGCTGCCTAAGTTTCATGGTTTTGCAGGGGAATGCCCACATAGACATTTGGAGGAGTTCCACATGGTGTGCTCTTCAATGAAGCCTCCAGATGTTCCTCTTGATCACATTTTCTTGAGCGCATTTCCGCATTCATTACAAGGAGCAGCTAAGGATTGGCAAGACTCTCTTCCTCTAGGATCCGTTACCGATTGGGGATATCTTGAGCATCAGTTTCTCAGCAAATTTTCCCCTGTGCAATATAACGACGATCCTGGATGGAATGACCCTAGCTTGGGATGGTTCGATGCTCAACAGAAATATCAGGAAGCACCATCTCAGGATACTTTTATGCCTCCACCAGTCCAGCAATACGAGAATCAGCAATTTGATGCTCCTGTCCAAATAACTCCTCAGCCTTCTACTTCTGAACCTACATTAAAGGAGTTACTGGAGCAAATGACCAAGCAGAGAATTCAGTTCAAGCAAGAGTGCATGAAGATCCAGCAGGAAATTCAAGCTGCCATGCAGAATCTGAGTGATCAGGTTGGGCAGATGACCACTCTTGCACCTGAGGAGACCAATGAAAATTTTGAGGAACAGGCAAGAATAAGCAATAATCCTGAACCAGGTAGACTACTTTCATCCACCACTACTTTACCAATCTTCAAGGAAGTGGAGGTAAGCATACCTCAGTATGATTATGCCATTCATGATTATGTTAATAATTATGCTGTTGATATGTATGCGGATAATCATATTGTTGCTGAGCATGTTTTTAATTCTCCTTCTGAACATGAATCTGAGTCTGATATTGATATTGCATGTAATTTTGAAATTGATTCATGTTATGAGGATTTATCTAAGGTTCAGCCTATTACATTGGGATTGGGTGTTATACCTCTGCATGATATTTCTGTGGAACCATTTTGCACTAACCATATTGCAGGAGGTACATATAAATTTGATCAGCATGCACCCACGCTGGAAGACAAAGGTGCCAGTACATACAACAGTTCGAAGATCAAAAGGCACCTACTGAATCTGCTCAGTAACAATATTTGCTGTTTAGATCCGGCGGTGGAGGACATTTCACTGCTTGATCAAATCTGGAGGATGAAGCAGTTCGTCCTCAACAATTTCATGTTGGATCGTGACGAGAAGAACATCTCCCTACAAGTCCAAAATTGGCAACTGCCACCCTGACCAGGGGAGTTTTCTCTTTCTTTCTTCCCCGTTTTCCTACTTTTATTGCATTTGTCCTTTATCTGTTTAGTGTTTCAATTGATGATCTTATGCCTTTAACTGATTTGGGACATTGTAGTTTAAGTGTGGTCTGGGGGAGATTCTGCATTTTGTTTTTCTTTTAAGTTTGTTTTTCCTTTTCTTCTTAGTTTTCGAATTGTTATCTTTAAAAATAAAAAAATAAATAAATAAATAAAAAAAAAAAACATAAAAAACAATTTGTGATAAAATTTTTTGTTTAAAGCGTGCCAAATCTGTATTCTGATATGTATATATTTTTTTTCTTCTTTCTTAGTTTTCACATTGTTATCCTTATAAAAAAAAATTCAAAAATTCAAAAATTGTTTTGCGTATTCCTTGATTTTATTTCGACCCTCAGTATCTTATTATTTCATACCAATAAAAATTTTCACTTCAGATCTTATTTTTCCTTATTTTCCTTCAATGTAAATATAATTTCTTAGTTGTTTGCATACAGATTATTGATTGAAAAATTTGACTAAGAAAGATTTCATTCACCATTGCAAAAAAATTACAGTAATTGAGAAAAGGGATTGAACAGATCTGAAAATGAAATTGCAGTAGATATATATAAAAGATGTTCGGGGGTCGATCTGTAGTGATCGTTAATATTACAAACCAAATAAAAAACAAAAACAACATAAAAAAAAATTAAAAACATAAAAAAAAACATAAGTGTTCATATTACAGTCCTTAATTCTGGCCACACTCGGCCAACAAAAACATAAAAAAAATAAATAAACAAAACATTAAAACTGAAAGAATTCACGAGCTGGTTGTGGTGGTCTAAGGGAGAGCTCCGTTGAGGGAGCTCTGGTTCGAAAAGTCACGAGCGGAGGCGGAGGAAACTCTGTTTCTGGATCGATTATGATGGGAATGGGGAAGAGGTCCAGCAGCCTCGGTGCCCTCATTATCACCCAGTCGTATTCTTTCACACAAAAAAAAAATATTGTGATAATAATAGAAGAGGAATGGAAAATTCAATGGAGGTGTGATCAGAGGTCTTACCATACATATATAGCGGCAGTTGTGAAAAGAGAGTGCCAGTGGGGTCTATCTCCGCTTGCCAGCGCCTGACCCGATTTCCATGGTTGTTAAACCAGCAGTGCACGTTGTATTCGCTGGCATCTGCGAAGGTCCTTAGTCGAGCCGCAATCTCGACGACTTGCGCTCGGCTTGGGTGTGTGACCCCATAGTTGTAGATGTTGGTCATCATTTTGATCTGATCATCTGTAGGACGCCATCGCTGACTAGTGTATCTCTCTGATTCCATCTCACTCGTCATCATTCCTCTTGAAATATTCTAAAACATAATAAAAAAAAATATAAAAATAAAAAGAACAAAAAGATAAAAAAAGAAAAACAAAACATAAAAAAAAAAAGAAGCATAAAAATATATTAGATTCTTAGTTCAGTTTTTTCTTTATTTGGTTGTTTTTGTTTCCTTTTCAGTTTATTTTGTCCGATCAGTCTTTGATATTTCTGTGTCTGGTCTCAGATCTGTTTCACGGTCCTTGCAAAAGGGTCCTAAACGGATCTACGTCCAGTTGTCCTGTTGTCCTTGTTGTTCTTGTAAATTAAGATTTTGTGTTTATTTTTAAGTGGGGTACGTGGCGTTGTTCTACCCGATTGTCTCTGCAATACCTTCAATCGAAGGGAGATTAACGTCTGGTTTCCAGCCGATATACCCCTTAAGTTTTTAGACAGTTTTGTTTTATGTGTTTAAGTGTTTTAAGTTTAAAAAAATGAAAAAAAAAATTGTAGGAGAAGAAAAATAAAGGAAAGCAGGGCAGAAAAGAAAGAAAAAAAAATACAGGAAAGCAGGAAGAGGACAGAGAAGAAAAATAAAGGAAAGCAGGAAAAGTAAAGCAAGCAGAAAGAAAGGGAGATCCTTAGAGAAGAAGGACTTACCTGGGGAAGTAGGCTTGCAGAGGCTCTTCGCGGATCTCACTCAGACTCTTCAGAAGACGCAGGGACAGGGGCTCTGCGCAGATCTCAGATCTTCAGCAGACGCGGGGTGGAGAGGCTTCCTCGCAGATCCAGACGCTCGAGAGAGAGCAGAGAGAGCAGAGAGAGCAGAGAGAGCTGAGAGAGCAGAGGAGTAGAGAGAGAATGAGCGTTCAGAAATGGCGCTGGACGTGGAGGAGCAGCCATTTATAGCCAAAATAATCTACTGTAGCAACAGTTTCGGTTGTTGCCACCGAAACTGTTGTCACAGTATCGGTCATTCCTTTTTCAAAAAAAATAAAATAAAATAAAATAAAAAATAAAAAAATAATAATAAAAATTTATTAATTAGCATCTACTGATGGGTGCTAGGTGTTTTAGACATCTGCTGATGGATGTCACTGATAACATCTACTGATGGATGTTACTGAAAAATTTCTTCCCATTTTTCCTAACTTTTTATTGCACTTGTCTATATTTTATGACTGCTCTGAAATTGATAATCTGATGATTGTAACACACTGAGTACATTGTGTGATTTAAGTGTGGTCTACTGGGAAGAAATTCTGATTTTTCTGTTAGATTGTATTTTGTGTGTTAAATTTTTTGTTTTTGAGTGTTAATTTTTTTTTCTGTTTTAAGTTATTTTTATCCAGTTTTGTGTGCAATAAATTTTACATTTTTCTCTTGATTTCTGGATGATGTCTAAGTTGTAGATTTTTCCTTCACTTACTTACTACTTATAGATTGTAATCCTTGTTTTTCTTTGCTTGGAAAGATAATTATACGTTTGAGAGGTTGATTTGATTGTGACGAATACCCTGTGTGAGATTTGAGCCACTTAATTTTCTTTCTTGTGTGTGATATGTATCTTGAATGCTTGCACATATGCCTTGGCTTGATTCTTTTTGATATACTTGATTGATATGCATGTTTAGAAGTGATAAAGGCAATTTTATTCTTGAGCCTCTTTAGCCAAATAAGCCTACCTTGTTATTATCCATTGATAACCCCTTTGAGCCTATACTGTATATATTTCTTTGTGTTGAAGCTCATACACTGATCCTAAGTGAAAAACACATGATTATCTAAACCTTAGGGAAGTCTGGAGCTATAGAAGTGTTTTGTGAAAAAGTGTGGTCTCCTTGGGAATTCTGATAAATTGGCTAGTTGGTTCCTCATCATGTTTTGGAAGTATGATTTATATCCTGTTACGTGATAAAGAGAGAAAAGAAAAGAGACAGGATGAAAAAATTGATGAGAAAAAGAAAGAAAAAATGAAAAATAATCCTGTGAATAATGGAGTCGAGAAGAGGATTGAATTAGAGGTTTGGGTGAGATTTCACTGTGTTTACACTTTTTCCCCATTGCTCCTCTATTTCTTCTGAGCTGTAGCTACTTATCTATATTTTATCCTCCCCTGTCCTTGGCCCCATTACAACCCAGTAAAGACCTTTAGATCTGAACATGCATATGTTTTAAGTGTTGATATTAGAAGCTTGCCAAGTCTACTTGTGTTTATTTTCTTGAATACATTGAGTTGAAATTATTTACCTTAAACACTTGAGAGAAACACTATGAGTGCATCTGTGAGGTTATGTTATTTTTAAATCACCTCTTGAGATGATTAATTATTTTGCCATACTGTGAATTGCTTGGATGATTTCTATAAGTATGTGCTTTTCTTGATTTTGTGTTGGAAAATTTCTACTTCTTTTCTCTGTCCAGACTTCTTGAGAACTCTGTAAATTATTTTTGTTTTCTTGTGAGTTTTTTTTTTTTTTTTTTTCTGTCTGCTGAGTTTTGTGTCACCTTCCTGAAAGTCCTTTGAACCATTCCCTGATTTGCGTCTTAATTTTGCCCAGGAGTGCAAAAGACTAAGTGTGGTCTATTTTGATGAATCATTATTTTCTTCACTTTACTTAGTTTATTGTGCTAGAATTAATCGGGGAATTGTGCTTATTTGTCCAGTATTTTCCCGTTTTTCATAATTGTGCTTAATTTGAACGATAATTCTTATTTTGATTAATTTGGATTGTCTATGATTAAGAACTTACGTTATTAATTCTTGGGAAATTATTGGGTAATAATTTGTCATATTTAGAGGGCATTATGGTCATTTTAATTTGTTAAAGGGGTGCTTGATTATTGGAAAAGGGTGTGATACGACTGTCGCGGTCATACAAATTTGATGTGCACAGAAATTAATGCAGTATAAGACTAGGATTTGACTCCTAGGTCGTCTCTCAAGGACCAATTTGTGTGGTTCAGTCTCAGATTTTTTTACACGAAGTGGGGGGGGGGGTTTGTGATTTTTGGTTTTGTGCGGAAAAATAAATTAAAACTGGAATTTAAATAAGACAACTGAATTTAAAACACATTGAAATAAATTTTAACACAGTGAAAGCTGAACGGTAAAAGACGGTAAAAAATGGAAAATGGAAAATTACACAGTGTTTGAAATCAAAATGCTGGAACTGCAAACGTGCATAAAACGTAATAGCAGACGGTAAAATTAAGAGACAGTACAATAAAATCACTTGACTGAAAATGAAAAAGATTCATGTAATTTCAACACTTCAAATAAAATTCCAGAAACTAGACCAGAAAAAGATAAATTGCAAAACAAATACACTTCTGAAAGAAATTAAATTGTGCAATTGGAAATCAGCAATGAACTGAAAATGGAAACAAAACCTCCCCAACGGGGAGGAAGAAAAATCAAAGCCAGCACATAAATTGCTTCCTAATTCCTACTCCTAATTCTAATCTCAAATCTAATGAATTTTTCTCTGTTGCTGCCTTCCATTTTATATGCCAAAAAATTTGTCTTCTCCCGTGTCCACTCCTTGTTTCCAGCCGTATTCCAATCCGCTTCTCTATTTCATTCTCTCCGTGACACTTTGTTTTTCTTCAATATGTGCCAAAAAGTAAGCAAAAGGTGGCCCTTCATTTCTTGCCCGTGAGTTGCTTCTTCTTTCATGGAAAATCTTTTCAACTGTGGCTCCCACTCCAAGCTTCTGGATGCATGGATCATCTTCAACGTTGGATGTGTGTTGTCTTCTGGATGCAGCAATCTCCTAGGCTGTGCCGAAACTGGAAAGGAGCTGCTGGTTTGCGGAAGCCATGCCTGCTACTTCCTTGCTGGACGGATGCACCCCTGCTGAACCAAGGTTGTGTTTCCTTTTGGTGGTGACTACACCTTCCAGCCGTGACACTTCAAACTTCTAGCTGTTGCCATGGTTGCTGGACGCTGCTTCCTTTCTTCAAGGTTGGGTGATGGAAGATGATCAGATGCTGGAACGTGTGAAGGCTTGCTGCTGTGTGCTTGGCGTTGCTTTCTACTTTTGCTGCCAACTACTGGATGCATTGAAGCTTGCTGGAATACTTCTTCAACTCATGGTGGGTGTGAGCTTTCCAAGCTGGACTCCTTCCTCCCCAACGTGCTGGACTTTGTGGATGTGGCAGCAGCACTCCTCTTCTTTCTTCTTTCAACGTTTCTCCTTCACACATCCAGCCAACATTTATGCTTTCTTCCTTGTGTACCTTCTTCAAGACCGTGAGCTTGTGGAGTGGAAGAGGAAAATTCTGCAGATTCTTTTCAAAGGGACGCGGCACCATTTCCCTTAATACTAATAGAATAAAATTCATCACTTCATTTAGCACTCCTCCATGTGGCCGTGAACTTTGCAAACCATGAGTGGTGGCTCCCACTAGAAATTTCTATTTGGACGTGAATTGAAGAGGCCATGTGATAGCAATGTTACTTCAACAAATTCAGCACTTTGCATGCCAAGTCATCAACTCCACTTTCCTCTTCCTTTTTACGTATAAGTGTTGGCATGCCTCTTTCAAGCAAAACCGTTTGCTTTCAACATGGTGGTCCCCTCCATAATATGTTGTCTCCCATTCACATTCACTTGCAAAGAGAAAGAAGACTTCATGTGCCGTGAGTTGGACCTTTGGATAAAGGCTTCCTTCTTTCTTCAAATAATTTAGCCAAAATAAGACAAAAGAGGGGCCATGTGAAATGCTTGCCAAATTGCCGTGAGTTCCATTCTCTTGGATGAAGGCTTTCTTCATTCTTCAATTGCTAACGTGCCAAAGCCATGAGGGGCTCTCCAAGCTACTCCTTCTTTCTTTTTAAAAAAAACAAAACACTATGTGTGCTTCCATTATTTACAAATAAAATTCAGCAAACTTCTCTTGGTCGTGAGTTTTAGCATGTTTTCCAAATCAACCAATATTACTTTTTGAAATGAGCGATAAAATGTGCCAATATGAGTGTTGAATCCGTGAGTGTTGGGAGGTCTTAGCACTATCCAATGATCAATTCCAGCCACCACAAGTATCAAACAATAATCAAACAATGCAAACAAATTAGAAGTCACTCAAACAGTAAGCACTAGACTGACATAGGGGAGTAAACAAAATACTGGGAAAAACACATAATAAATTTGAACAAAATAAAAACTATACGTGAACATAGACATCTAGACGAAACTATGAAAAAAAATTGCATGGAAAACGGATAAGAATTGAACTCGAACGAAGACACACAAGTTGACACAACATTCACGCAGCACTGTGCGAAAATTGAAGTGGCTGAAATGCATTGGGCTCAATTGTCATTTCTCATTTAGCCTTCAAATGTCCCAAAAAGATATCCAAAATTTTCCCGTAATTAATAATGCAAAATAATAAGCTCAGATAATTCAAATTAGTTAAAATAAGAATTTCCGATCAAATTAAGCACAATTAGGAAAAACAGGAAAATACCGGACATTTAAGCACAATTCCCCGACTAATTTTAGCACAATAAACT
This sequence comes from Vigna nakashimae, assembly GCA_034642375.1. Classification (NCBI taxonomy): domain Eukaryota; kingdom Viridiplantae; phylum Streptophyta; class Magnoliopsida; order Fabales; family Fabaceae; genus Vigna; species Vigna nakashimae. The sequence continues at coordinate 34,707,999 of CM067758.1, forward strand.
AAGTGAAGTGAAGAAAATAATGATTCATCAGGGTGACATCCAGCAGCTCTCGTTTTTCATCCATGTCCAGCCGCATCATCAACACGTTCCAGCAGCTTCAACCTGCCACGGCCATGACAGCAGCTAGGCCTAGCTTTCTTCACGCTCATCCATTCCTTGTCCAAGCAACATGCACATCTAAGCACGTGAAGGAGATTGTCTAAGCGAGGGGCTACACCATTTCATTTTCTGTTTAGAGAAAAGTTGGCAGCAAAGCACCCAACAATACGCATGATGGATACAACACTTTGGAGTCTTCAATTATTGATTGTTAAGAAGCAATGGCTTGCAACCAACACGTCACACCAGCCACTCATGGTTTCCTTCATTGGTTTTGGTATCACACATGATATGAAATAAAAATGGAGGGACCACCTTGCAAGTAAGTTCACGGTTTTGGCTTGCAAAGAGAATGAGCAATGTTCATTAATTAAAAGATTGTAGGGGAACACTATGTCCCATACGTAAATGAAGAAATGCTTTCCAATTTGGAGTATTGAAAGAGCAAAGAAATGCTACACCAACTCACGGCCCACATGGTCATTTTGCACTAGAAGAAAGTGGAAAGAACTTGTTACAATACACATGGGTCCGCATCTTGGAATATGATTTTCATCTGGTTTTGGAGAAGCATCTACCAGCACCACGTTGAAGGGAGAAGTTCATGGCTTGCTTGAAGAGAAGAGAGATGGGGACGTGTTGGAGCAGTGGTCCGAGCAAAGAATGGAGGTGTAGCGTCCAGCTTCAACCACACCAAGAGGAGGAGGCCGTGAGAGTCCAGTAGCTCACGTTGAAAGAAAGAAAGAAGCTCCACCATTCCAGCAACTTGGTTCCAGTCCAGCTTGGAGCTGCTCATGCCCACCATGAGTTGAAGAAGAATTACAGCAGCAAAATGAAGAGAAGCATCCAGCTGGGAGGCGTCACATTCAGGCTGCACACAACGTCCCATTTGGAGCAGCGACCAAGGGGAAGAGAGGAGAGAAAACTCACGCTTGGAAGAATGAAGGAGAGAGTGTTGGATGTGTGAAACCGTGAAGGTTGAATGGAGAAAAGTGGTCCAGCAGCTCACTTCCAAGAAGAAACATACTACATGGAAAGCATGCGTCAAGCATGGGAAATACTTTGGAAGCATGGGCAATGGAATTGAAGAAAAGCGTTGATGTGCACCGAGAGAAGTTTGAGAAGATGCACCGTGGAGGGGTCTACCTAAATTATTTTTAGATGAAAGAATATATTAGTGGAACACTCACGGGCTGGAAGGCGATATAGAGACAAGCATGTCTCTCATTTCCAGAAATGAAAAGGTGATGCCCGTGTATAGAAGGAGGGTGGTGGAGAGTAGTAGGAGACGTTGAGGCCTGGAAGGGGTCATGTTTCCTTCTCTTCCAGGAGCTCTCTCTCTCAGTTTCCTTTTTCAATAGTGCATAATGTAGAATTTTATTTCCGATAGTGTGTTACAGTATTTGGATCAGTTTACTCATTTCATTTTATTTCCATCTGTTCAAGAATTTTATTTGAAGTGTTGAATTTTAATTTAAATATTGAATCCTTGATGAATTTGATTTTCAGTTAAGTGTTTTTAATTTTATTGTCTCTTTTATTTTACCGTTTATTGTTTTCTTCATCGTTAAATTCTGTCAATGTATTTTTCTGTTCATTTTATTTTCAAACGTTATTTTTGCGGTTTATTCTCTGTCAATGTATTTTCACTGATGTTTTTATTTCTACGTTTAATTTTACAGTTTCTGAATATTTACTGTTCCATTTTTACCGTTTAATTTTATTTATCGTATTCAAACAAAATCACAAAACAACCCCCCACTTCGTGTTAAATCTGAGACTGAACCACCAAAAATTGGTCCTTGAGAGACGACCTAGGAGTCACTTCCTAGAAATATACTGCATAAATTTTTGTATCAAATTTGTATGACCGCGACAGTCGTATCAGCGGGCTGAAAGGGATTTAAGGGTTGGAGTAGTAGATAGCAAGGTCAGTTACCACACTTGGATTTTAGAAAGGGTAAATGAAGTCAAACTCCCTTTCAAGACAATCAATGATCATCTGGCCAAGGAAGGGCAACCTCAGGACGTAGAGAGTGAAGAAATGAGGCAATTGAAAGCGGAGATGGAAGAACTAAGAGAGAGGAATGCCAGGTTAGAAATTGAACTACAAAGGATGCACAATGATTTTGTGAATATAAAGAATGATAAAGAGGATAAGTCGCGAGCCTACGAAGAAATGATTAAAAGTCGAGAAGCTGAAAGAGGATATACACTCCGATTGAAGCAGGATCTGTCGACCGCAAGCAAAGAACTAGCCGTGAGAATAAAAGAGAAGAATGCAGCTTTGGAAGAAGGGAAACAGTGGGAACACCTCTACGAAGAAGCCAAAAGAGGTAAACGAGAAGCCCTGAAAAGACTAAGAGATGCCCAAATTCAAGTAGAAGAAGTAGGGCATCAGATGAAGGAAATGGCTACGTCGTTTGAGGCAGATTTGAACCAGGAACGGTGGAAGCGGGCAAGAGCTGAAGGAGAGCATCGGGACATGTTAAAACAGATGGAGGGTTATATTAAGGAGCAAGAGGAGCGATGGAAAATGATGGAGTGCGAAGAGAGTCATCAAGCCTTGATTAAATGGATGGAAGATCGCATTGTAGAACAAGAAAGGGTTGTGGATCATTGGAAGGAAAGTTTCTCCCAACTGGCTGCCTTAGCAAACGGAGCAATTGAGAATGTTCCAAGGATGGTGTCAGACGTCGAAGCGATAACTCACTTTTATAATCCGCCTGAAGAGATAAAACTTTTTATCAGCCATTGTAAATGGTTAGTAGGCGAAATGAAAGCCTTCATCGCTCGAGCCAGGGAGTGATAATTTGTTTATGTCTTGTTCTCTTCCAACAATGTAATGCATTAGACTTCTCTATATGAAGGACCTGTGATGTTTTGTATGATATCGATTTGTATTAATTTCCATCATTAACGTCATCGTGATCCTGTGATTTCCACCTATTACTAGCGTGCATCATGTTTTCTTTTATTCTCATCTAAATTCAAAAAAATAATAACAGAATACAAGTAAGAAAAACAACGGCCAATTTTCCGCGACATCCCTACTGGACTCGAGCCAATTCAAGGATCATGGAAAGCTGGGAAGAGTCACAAGAATCCATCAAAGCTGATGTGAGCGAGTTGAAAGACCAGGTTGGCCAAATCTTGGCTGCCCTTGAATCCCTGAAGACTACTAGGGAGTCTTCATCTGCACGAGTTGAGGGGGATGCCCACTATTATCCCCCGATGTTCAACGCTGTAAGCCAATCAGTCCCTTTCCCGATATATGGCTTACCTCCAGGTTATACTCCTCCTACAGGAGAGTACGCAGAAGTAGAGCAAACTTCAGTCTCCCTTCCCCCAACGGCTAATGTAGTACTGACCGGCACTCAAGAACCTGTTTCAGTGACGGCTCCCATGGCGAGTATAGGGATGATTGGGGCAAACACGGTTGAAGGAACGCGAGTAACTGTACCACCCCATATGGGTACTAGAGAGGGCTCTTCAGCCAAAGTCATACCACACACTGTGTTGCAGGGGGTAGTTAGCAGTGCTGATGGGGCCAAGAGTAGATTGGAGATTCTAGAGGAGAGATTGAGGGCCATTGAAGGGGTCGAGAGCTATGGATTTGGAGATGTTGCGAGACTGAGCTTGGTTCCCGGGGTGATGATACCACACAAATTTAAAGCACCGGAGTTCGAGAAATACAAGGGTAATACCTGCCCGAAAAGCCATCTGACCATGTACTGTAGAAAGATGGCTGCGTACGCTTACGATGATAAGCTACTCATCCATTTTCTTCAAGACAGTTTGGCTGGGGTAGCATTGAACTGGTACACCCACCTTGAGCCGTCCCGAATCCGTTGCTGGGCAGACCTGGCAGACGCCTTTGTAAAGCAGTATATATACAACACGCACATCGCACCGGACCGACTGCAGCTGCAAAATATGTCAAAGAGGGACAACGAAACTTTCAAGGGATATGCCCAACGGTGGAGAGAGTTAGCTGCACAAGTTGAACCACCTTTGTATGACAGGGAGGTGGTGGCAATGTTTGTGAACACTCTCCAACCGCCATTTTACGATCACATGGTCGGGAACGTGTCTGCCAATTTCGCTGATATCATTATAATAGGCGAAAGGATAGAAATTGGGGTTAAAAGTGGGAAAATTGCATACAGTTCGCCCGCAACGGAAAATTACAAAAAACCCAATTTCAATGCGGGAAAGAAGAAGGAAGGGGATGTGCATGCGGCATCGGCAATGCCTGTGTGGAGAAGTCAAGCTCCCACTCATAGCTTCCGACCATACTTGGGTCAACCTCCTTATGCAGCTAATGCGGCATTTGCTCATCAAATTAGGCCTCAACAGCAACAAGGATCTTATCAACCGCAACCTATCCCAAGCAACGCTTGGAGGACTGCGTCAAGCGTGAATCCAAATCCGAATGCAGGTCAAGGCACTTACCCGAGGAAAACCCAGGAAAGAAACTTTGTTCACTTCACCCCCATTCCTATGACTTACACTGAGTTATTACCTCACCTCGTCAAAAAGGGCCTGGTTGCTATATGTCCGATGATGCCTATGCAGCCTCCATACCCTAGGGGTTATGATGCCGAAGCCAAGTGTAGTTATCATGGGGAAGGCGTGGGTCACTCAACTGAGAGGTGTATGTCCTTCAAACATAAAGTGCAAGCTCTAATCGACGCGGGGTGGCTGAAATTTCAAGAAGATAAACCTAGTATTGATGCTAATCCATTATCCGGGCATGGTAGTGCCTCAACAAATGCCATTGAGGTTAAGAAGCATGAACTTATAAGGGATGCAAGTAAGATTCGGAGTTCCAGAAGGTTTATTTTCAAGGAATTATTGAAGTTGGGCTTTTTAAACTGGGATTATGATTTAGGAAGAGCATGTGGACTCCATCCATGCGCGGAACACTCTATCGATGAATGTGTTGAATTTGAAGAGTTGCTGCAAGATCTGCTTGATAGGAATTTGATACAAGTGTGTTACGAGAACAAGGATGAGGAGGTGTTTGCACAAACTAGTATGGAGTCTGATGTAACTCTGCCAGAGCCGTTGGTAATCCGTTTCACTCGAACCACCCCTGCACCAGTAATTCAAGGAAGATCGTCCGTTGTCATCCATACACCAGTTCCTTTTCCTTACAAGAGCGGGAAAGCTGTCCCGTGGAGGTATGGAACACATATAATCGACGAAGGACAGTGCATTGAAAGTCAATTCTCCAGTCAGGATCCAGCTATTGAGAATATATCAGGCATCGGCGGAATAACAAGGAGTGGTCGAATCTTCACGCCACCAAACTTGATGGGAAAAGGAACTAGCAATAATGAAACACCAGTGGCAGCAAATGCTAAGGAGCACTTAAAGGGGAAAGAGGTGCAGATAGAGGAGACCCCTGACAAGGAAGACAAGAAAGAAATCTCTGAGGAAGAGGCTTGCGAGTTTTTGAAATTCATACAACAAAGTGAGTACAAAGTGGTGGAACAATTGAATCGTACGCCAGCTCGAATCTCCTTATTAGAATTGCTCATGCACTCAACCTCCCATAGAAAACTGTTGATGAAGATACTGAGCGATGCCCATGTAGAACAAGGTATTTCCCTAAAAAGTTTCGAGGGCATTGTCAGCAACATCACTGCTAATAATTACCTCACCTTTACTGATGAGGAAATACCTGAGGAGGGGAGAGGGCATAACAAGGCTCTCCATGTCTCCGTAAAATGTTTTGACTACGGCATAGCACGTGTGTTGATAGACAACGGCTCCTCCCTAAATGTCATGCCCAAAATGACATTAGAGAGGCTACCTTGTGACGGAATGCAGATGAAGCCAAGTTCTATGATTGTGAGAGCATTTGACGGTAGCAAGAGGGAAGTCATGGGAGAAATAGAGTTGCCGGTCCAAATTGGCCCATGTGTTTTTCAAATAACCTTCCAGGTCATGGATATCCTCCCAGCTTATAGTTGTCTATTGGGTCGCCCATGGATCCATTCTGCAGGAGTTGTGCCTTCCACACTGCACCAAAAACTGAAATATATCATGGGAGATAAGCTGGTAATAGTTTCTGGAGAGGAGGATCTCCTTGTGAGTGGGCCATCCTCCACCCGTTACATAGAGGCAGCCGAGGAAGCTCTCGAGACAGCTTTTCAATCATTAGAGATCGTGGGAAACACCTATGTCGAACCATTTCTTGTGAATCCACATTTATCAGGCACCTCTATCATGATGGCAAAGGTCATGCTGAAAGAAGGTTATAAGTACGGGAACGGGTTAGGGAAGTATGGACAAGGACGTACATTCCCATTGGAGGTGATTGAGAACAAAAACAGATATGGCCTGGGGTACAAGCCCAGCAAGGGGGATAAGAAGAGGTTGATTGAGGAAAGGAAGGAGCGCAGTTTGGCTCGGATGGAGAAACGGGAACCAAGGACGAGGACGATCCACATTTGTAGTATCAAAGAGAGTTTTCGCAATGCTGGATGGGTGAACACTAGCCATATAGCGGTTGTGGAAGAGGAAGCTAGATCTGAAAGCTCAAACTTCATGTGGGTTTGCTCCCTAGATGCACAACTCAACAATTGGAAGACTTTGGATTTACCCATGATGTTTAATTCAAATGAAATGTAATATGTTAATTAACCCTATTGCTTTACCCGGAGCTTTGGGATTCATGACTTACGGGTTGATGCTTTTATTTTGCTTTCAGTGTGATAATTGAATCGTGTTTGTTCTCATTTCTATCATCATTTAGCCTTTTTCACTGTTTTTCCTATTTATTTATTCGCAAACTTAAGTAATGCAGATATGACAATGAATGTTTTGAAAATAATAATGTTGATATCCCTAAGTGGGAGCACCCTGTCAATAATACGGAAGATGATTGTGAAGATGATCCGGAACCCTCTCCAGAGCTATTGAGATTAGTGGAACAAGAGTCTAAAGAGATAAAACCCCATCAGGAAGAGATTGAAATTCTCAACTTGGGTGAGGAAGACGAGATAAAAGAAGTAAAGATTGGCACTACCATGAAAGAGGAAGTGAGAGAAAGGTTGCGAGTCCTATTGAAGGAATTTAAGGACGTTTTCGCTTGGTCGTACAACGATATGCCCGGTTTGGATACCGATATTGTGCAGCATAAACTCCCTCTTAAACCAGAATGCCTCCCGGTCAAACAGAAACTAAGAAGAATGAAACCGGAGATGTCCTTGAAAATCAAGGAAGAGGTAGAGAAACAATTTGATGCAGGATTTTTGGCTGTGGCAAAATACCCGCAATGGGTGGCGAACGTAGTACCAGTACCCAAGAAAGATGGTAAAGTTCGGATGTGCGTTGATTACCGTGATTTGAATCGTGCAAGTCCAAAAGACAATTTCCCACTACCGCACATCGACACTCTAGTTGATAATACAGCCAAGTTTTCACTATTTTCGTTCATGGATGGTTTCTCGGGATATAATCAGATCAAGATGGCACCTGAAGACATGGAAAAGACTACCTTTATCACATTATGGGGAACATTTTGTTATAAGGTGATGTCTTTTGGGCTCAAGAATGCTGGGGCAACATATCAAAGGGCGATGGTGACACTTTTTCATGATATGATGCACAAAGAGATCGAAGTGTATGTGGATGACATGATTGCTAAGTCTGAATCAGAAGAAAAGCATATTCTCAACTTAAGGAAATTATTTGAAAGACTGAGAAAGTTTAAACTCAGGTTAAACCCCGCTAAATGCACGTTCGGAGTAAAATCTGGAAAATTGCTAGGTTTTATTGTTAGCCAAAGGGGGATAGAAGTGGATCCTGACAAGGTACGAGCAATAGTAGAGATGCCTGCCCCTAGGACAGAAAAAGAGGTTCGAGGCTTTCTAGGTAGATTAAACTACATCGCTAGATTCATCTCGCAATTAACCGTCACCTGTGAACCGATATTCAAGTTATTGCGTAAGAATCAGGCTTTGGTTTGGAATGAAGATTGTCAGGCCGCTTTTGAAAAGATTAAACAATATCTACAGGACCCTCCGGTGTTGCGTCCACCTGAGCCAAGAAGACCGCTCCTTTTGTATTTGACTGTGTTGGATGAGTCAATGGGTTGTGTATTAGGTCAGCACGAAGAAGATGGGAAAATAGAGCATGCTATATATTATTTGAGCAAGAAGTTCACAGACTGCGAAAAGCGATATTCGTCGTTAGAGCGAACTTGTTGCGCATTGGCATGGGCTGCTCATCGTTTAAGGCATTATATGTTAAGTCACTCTACCTGGTTGATATCTAAGATGGATCCCATCAAGTATATTTTTGAAAAGCCCGCTCTTACTGGAAGAATAGCTCGGTGGCAGGTGCTATTGTCAGAATATGACATCGTATACGTCACTCAAAAATCTGTCAAGGGCAGTGCGTTAGCAGAATACCTGGCTCATCAACCCATCAGTGATTATCAGCCAATGCAACCCGAATTTCCCGATGAAGATATCATGGCTCTATTCGAAGAAAACGGAAAAATTCGAGGCGAAGAAACGTGGATATTATTATTTGACGGAGCCTCGAATGTGATGGGGCATGGCATAGGGGCAGTTCTTATCTCTCCAGAGCGGCAGTACACGCCAATGACAGCGAGGTTGTGTTTTAATTGCACAAATAACATTGCAGAATATGAGGCTTGCGCTATGGGTATTCGAGCGGCAATAGAGTCCAAAGTGAAAATTCTGGACGTATATGGGGATTCAGCTTTAGTCATCCACCAATTAAAGGGAGAATGGGAAACTAGGGATGCAAAATTAATCCCTTACCAAGCATACATCAAGGGATTAATGATGTATTTTGACGTCATCACATTTAACCACCTACCGCGGGAAGATAACCAATTAGCAGACGCGTTGGCTACTTTGTCATCCATGTTTGAAGTTGACCAAGATGCAGAGTTACCAATGATTGAAATGAACAGCCATGTGTCAGGAGCGGCTGCAGCGGAAGGGTTAGCGTGGAATAACAAACCAAGAGGGTTTTTAATACGAACGTGTGCCTTTTAATTTCTACTCAATTAAACTTACTTAGCAATTAATAAAGACAAATAAAGCGAGAGTAAGGTTGAGAGAAATTTGCACAGATGATTTTATCCTGGTTCGGATCTTACCAATCCTACGTCCAGTCGTTTATCTCAAACAAGATAAACAATTCACTAATCACAAAACAATTACAAATTACAATCACAAAGAAACAATTTGTAAGAGTTTAGAAACCACCTCTCTTGATACCACAAGAGATGAACCTACACCTCCTTTGAGTCTTCACAAAGGATGAACACCTCCTCCGAATACTTCACGAAGGATGATTCTCTTCCGAACACCTCCTTAGACACACCAAGGATGAACCGGCTATTTCCTCTGTCACCGTAGCAGCACTTCACCAGCTCCACAGACAAGAGTTTCACAAGCCGAACAAGAACACACAAGTCTCAAAGAATTCTGAGTATTTGAGCACAAGGGAAGAGTTTCTGTGTCTCTGGATATGTCTTTTGAGAGGAAATGAGAGTCTATTTATAGACTCATCCAAAGGGCTCTTCCATTTTTCGTTTTCAGCCTTTCACACTGTGTTAATCGATTAGCTACAGTGGTTAATCGATTAACACCCCAACGGATAGTCCAACGGCTATAAAAACGGCTAGTTTTTCAAACGGTCCCTGTGTTAATCGATTAACAGCCCTTGTTAATCGATTAACGTTAATCGATTAACACCCCTTGTTAATCGATTAACAGCTCAATGCAGTGCTTCTTCATTTGTCTCTGGAACAATCGATTTACACCCTGTGTTAATCGATTAACACTGCACAGATTTTGCTGTTTGGCTTATTTTTACATCTCTTTTGAATGCAAACATAAATCCACTCATAATCTAAGTCCTAGATACTAAACTATAATTATTACAAAAGCTTTCCATAGCAATACAAGTCTTCATAACATTTTGAATCTTGATTTCTCTTGACTTGATTTGGACATCATCAAAACTTCATCTTCTTCATTTTGCTAACAATCTCCCCCTTTTTGATGATGATCAAAACCTTCTTGATTTAAAGCTTTTGGTAATAATCTGTATAAAAAATATAACTTAAGGAAGAAACAATTGTTAGTAAACTTAGAAATAAGTTTAAGACTTTAAATATTTCTCCCCCTTTTTGATCATTATTAAAAAGAGATGTATAATTGCTCCCCCTAAATTTATTAGAAAATATACTCCCCCTTAATACAAGCATGTATGCATATTAAGGAAAAACAATATATATATTTTATTAAATTTTTAAAGAGGTAAGCATGCAATGAAATATAAATGGCACATACTAATAAAAACATAGAAACATAAAGCACCCCTTTAGATATGCCTTCAATTTTGTAATGAGAATCCTCTAGGTTGTTTTCACATTTTGTTTAGATCTTCATCTTTGAGGATTGTCATCATTCTTCACTTCATTTGTTGCTTCTTCAAATCTTCATCATTGTCTGCATGTAATTCAAATGACTCAAGAGGTTTTGCCTCAAGGTCTACAATTTCATCAAAGACAACATGCACATATTCTTCTATTTCAAATATTTTCCGTTTGAAAACTATATATGCTTTGTATATAAAATTAAAATAAAATAATTCCATCTACCTTGGAATAATAATTAAATATTGTTTTAAAGAAATTCTAAATTTTAAACAATAGGTACCCAAATATTTTGTATGGGTCCTTTGGGTTAAATAAAAAAAATTGAAATCATTTTACAACCCAAATATATCTACCACTTGGAACACCATAATGCTTAATTTTACATTTGTTAGATGTATGACCCTTTTTCATACAATAAAAGCATGATACAACATTTGTGTTCCTATAAGTTGTTCCTTTTTCTACCCAAGTTCTACGGGTTCTATGATTGTGTTTATTTTTAATTCTAGGAACATACTTATTTTTAACAACCTTATTTTCATTATTTTTACTACATTCTCCTGAGGTTGTTTCATCTAGTAGTTTCTTATAATTAACACAAGATGCACATTCATTACTACTAGTAAATTTACCCTTTTTAAAAATTAAAACTTTATTTTTCAAATCTTTATTTTCTTCAAAAATATTTTCAAAATTTAATTTTAAATTTTTGAAATCCTTTTTCAATTTCTGATGGGCTTTATCTAATTTTTCAGATTCTACTATTAAAGCAGCATAAATTTCATGCAATTCATTTTCACTAATTTGACTAGAATTATCAGAATTGCTAGATGTACTTACTTGGCTTCCAGCGTCGTTGTTCACCACTAAACAGATGTTTGCTTCTTCATCTGAGTAGCTTGAATCTGAAATGGTCTCATTGTCGTCTTCCCATGCAATGTATGCCTTCTTTTTCTTGAAGAATTTATTTTCTTTCTTTTCTTCACCCTTCCTTTGATTTGGGCAGTCTGCTTTTAAATGTCCCTTTTCTCCGCAACCGTAGCATCGGTAATTTGAGGAAGATACTGGATTATCTTTCTTTTCGTATCTAAATTTTCCTTTACCTTTAGACTTCATGAACTTGTTGAGTCTTTTTATCATGAGTCTCAATTCTTCTTCTTCGTCTGAGTCTTCATCTTCCGATTTACCTTTGCTTCTTTCAACCTCCGACTTTAACGCCAAACTCTTCTTGTTGTTTTTGGCTTTTGATTCTTCTTCATCAAGTCTTTTGAGGTCAAGTTCATGCTCTCTCAACTTTCCAAATAATGCAGCCATGGTCATTGTGTTGAGATTTTGTGACTCAGAAATTGCAGTCACTTTTGGTTGCCAAGACCTGTCTAAAGATTTCAAAATTTTTATATTAAGCTCATCAGTATCGAAAGACTTACCTAGTCCAATAAGATGGTTTACGATGTTGGTGAAGCGTTTCTGAACATCTACTATTGTTTCCCCTTGCTTCATCCTGAACATCTCGTATTCCTGGATTAAGGTATTCTTTCTAGCTCTCTTAACATCATTTGTACCTTCATGGGTTACTCTTAGTACTTCCCACATTTCTTGTGCAGTTTTACAAATAGAAATCCTGTAAAACTCATCAACAGTTAAAGCAGATGAAATAATATTACGAGCTTTTACATCATTACCAAATTTTTTCTTATCTTGAGCAGTCCATTGGTCACGGGGCTTTGGTTCCTGCATATTGTTAGTTGGAACAAAAGGACCAGATGCAACAGCATCCCAAATATCTATATCAATAGATTCCATAAAAATTTGCATTCTAACCTTCCAGAATGCGTAATTTTCACCTGTGAATAGTGGTGGTCTATTGATAGAAGCACCCTCTGCAAAGGTTTGATGTGATCCTGCCATTTGAATGACTATCAAAGCAAGCTCTGATACCAATTGTCAGGAGCGGCTGCAGCGGAAGGGTTAGCGTGGAATAACAAACCAAGAGGGTTTTTAATACGAACGTGTGCCTTTTAATTTCTACTCAAATAAACTTACCAAACAAATAATAAAGACAAATAAAGCGAGAGTAAGGTTGAGAGAAATTTGCACAGATGATTTTATCCTGGTTCGGATCTTACCAATCCTACGTCCAGTCGTTTATCTCAAACAAGATAAACAATTCACTAATCACAAAACAATTACAAATTACAATCACAAAGAAACAATTTGTAAGAGTTTAGAAACCACCTCTCTTGATACCACAAGAGATGAACCTACACCTCCTTTGAGTCTTCACAAAGGATGAACACCTCCTCCGAATACTTCACGAAGGATGATTCTCTTCCGAACACCTCCTTAGACACACCAAGGATGAACCGGCTATTTCCTCTGTCACCGTAGCAGCACTTCACCAGCTCCACAGACAAGAGTTTCACAAGCCGAACAAGAACACACAAGTCTCAAAGAATTCTGAGTATTTGAGCACAAGGGAAGAGTTTCTGTGTCTCTGGATATGTCTTTTGAGAGGAAATGAGAGTCTATTTATAGACTCATCCAAAGGGCTCTTCCATTTTTCGTTTTCAGCCTTTCACACTGTGTTAATCGATTAGCTACAGTGGTTAATCGATTAACACCCCAACGGATAGTCCAACGGCTATAAAAACGGCTAGTTTTTCAAACGGTCCCTGTGTTAATCGATTAACAGCCCTTGTTAATCGATTAACGTTAATCGATTAACACCCCTTGTTAATCGATTAACAGCTCAATGCAGTGCTTCTTCATTTGTCTCTGGAATAATCGATTTACACCCTGTGTTAATCGATTAACACTGCACAGATTTTGCTGTTTGGCTTATTTTTACATCTCTTTTGAATGCAAACATAAATCCACTCATAATCTAAGTCCTAGATACTAAACTATAATTATTACAAAAGCTTTCCATAGCAATACAAGTCTTCATAACATTTTGAATCTTGATTTCTCTTGACTTGATTTGGACATCATCAAAACTTCATCTTCTTCATTTTGCTAACACCATGCGGAGCCAGTATATTGTCACCTCATCGAGGAAGAGGTAGATGGTAAACCCTGGTATTTTGATATCAAGCACTTTCTCAAGACCCGAAAATATCCCGAGAAGGCATCTGAAAATGATAAAAGGTCGTTAAGGAGGTTGGCTGGCAGCTTTATCTTGAATGGGGATATTTTGTACAAGAGAAATCATGACATGGTTCTCCTCAGATGTGTGGATGCAAAGGAAGCCGAGCTGATATTGAAAGAAGTGCACGAAGGTACATTTGGCACCCACATGAATGGGCACTCAATGGCCAGGAAGATCTTGAGAGCTGGTTACTTCTGGTTGACCATGGAAAATGATTGTTGTACACACGTGAGAAAGTGCGAGAAATGTCAGATGTTTGAAGACAATATCAATGTACCGCCCACGACCTTGAACGTATTATCTGCACCATGGCCATTTTCGATGTGGGGGATAGATGTTATTGGGGCTATAGAGCCAAAAGCTTCAAATGGACACCGCTTCATACTAGTCGCAATTGATTATTTCACCAAGTGGGTCGAAGCCGTTTCTTATGCCAATGTGACTAGAAAGGTGGTGACCAAATTCATAAAAAGGGAGTTGATCTGTAGATACGGGCTACCTAACAAGATTATCACTGATAATGCCACCAACCTGAACAACCGGATGATGACGGAGTTATGTGAGGAGTTCAAAATTCATCATCTTAATTCTTCTCCTTACCGTCCAAAAATGAATGGGGCAGTAGAGGCTGCTAATAAGAATATCAAGAAGATTGTACAAAAGATGGTGGTCACCTATAAAGATTGGCATGAAATGCTTCCTTTTGCTTTACATGGATATCGTACATCAATACGAACATCAACTGGGGCAACACCTTTCTCGCTTGTGTATGGGATGGAAGCAGTACTTCCATTTGAGGTGGAAATCCCATCTTTACGAGTTTTAATGGAAATACAATTAGAGGAAGCTGAGTGGGTTCAAACTCGGTTTGACCAGCTCAATCTCATCGAAGAAAAGAGACTAACAGCAGCATGCCACGGACAATTATACCAAAGAAGGATGAAGAAGGCTTTCGACAAAAGGGTGCGCCCAAGGGAGTTCCATGAAGGCGAAATGGTGCTAAAAAAGATTTTACCTACACAAAAGGATCACAGGGGCAAATGGACCCCAAATTATGAAGGGTCATTTGTAGTAAAGAAGGCGTTCTCTGGAGGGGCGTTAATCCTCACAAGGATGGACGGAGAAGAGTTACCTTTACCGGTTAATTCTGATGCGGTAAAAAAGTTTTACGCATGATGATTTCGCGATAAGGGATGCTACTAAGGGATATTAACACTGTTTTTGAATTCTGTTGTATTTTGTGTTAATTCAATAAATACCATACGGTTTTATTCAACTTTTACGCTTTTGCCTTTCAACACGATTCATATCGCATTGACTTTTAAAGTAAAAGGGAAGGTAATAATAATTTAAGCATCACGGGTATATCCAATGAGCACAAACTCGTTCCTGAAGGATGTCGTGAAGAAAAACAAACAATAATAAAAAAAAAATCTTTTTTCAACTAGCATCATCATTTTACTTCATATTACAACCAAAAATAAGCATATCATATTAAATGTTGAGTCAATTATTTTCGATGCAAATAATCAATTTTATGACATTTCATAAAAATGTGATGAATGTCATAATCTCATATAGTCAAATGATTAAATCACGTATTCTTAAGAAGTATTTGTGTGTGCATTGCTTGGAAACATCATCCTTCAACCTTCACTAAACCAAATATTGACCCAAATCATGTTCTTGAGTCCAAATAAACGCAAACTTTTGCATTGGTGCAGATTTTCCATGTTAAGATTACCTTCATTAGCTTTAATTTGGGAAATCCTTGAATCCGTTAGGACAAAACAAAAACAAAAAAATGAATGACTCTTGTTGATTGTCTTCTAATTAATCTTGTGAAAATAAAACAACCAAAATTTGAAATGATGTGTGGCCATATTTTCTTCATCCAAAAATATATCCATTGATACCAAATTTGAGCCAATAAGAAACTTCTTTTCAAAATTTACCTAAGCAAGGGTTACCAGCACAGTAGAAGTCAACTCAAATTGCAAACAAATAAAAAACACACTCAGTGATCAAATGAAGAGAATTAATCGAAAGCAAAGAAAAAAAAATAATAATAGAAAGAATCACAAAGTGATGACAAACAAAGAATGAAATTTGAAGAATGAAAAATAGTCAAAACAGATTTGACGAATAGCCGATGCAAGGTGTAGATGGTAACTCTTGTTTCAAAAACAAAAATAAATAAATAAATAAATAACCCACAAACATTTATTTGGGCCTTCATATCTTTTCTTTCAATACCCTTCAGCCCAAGCCACATTACAAGCTCAATAAAAGTCCACACAGATTGAATGATGGTTGCTTAAATTTTCATAAAGCTAAATTTTGAGACAAGACAAAATGACTAACAATACAGTTGTAAAAAAATGATGAAAAAAATGTCCTCGGAAGAAAGGAAACTCCCTATTGATCAGAATTATAGGAAGGAAAATCAAGCATATTGAGGCAATCTTTTCAAGCCAATCATTTCCATATTCATCACAAATTTTTGAACAAATTCATATCACATTCAAACTCTTCCCCCAATTCCCAAACTAGGGGCAACTTTGTAGGTTTTGCATAACTTTTTTTCACTCGTTCTCCAAAACTAAGGCAACTTTGTAAGTTTCATATGTTTTGGCCCCTTCAAGATATTGAGCAAAGTTTATTAATCTCACAAAGCTCATACCAAGACTGGGGCATCCCTTGTTAGGCCTCGCATGATCTTGGTTCGCCCTAAATTTCAAAAAAAATCTACCACCACCAAAATTGGGTTTATCTTATAAATCTCACATGATATTCTCAGTCTCTGATTCATAACGTATCCCCTCACATTCCTTTTCCCAGACACCAAACCAAAGTAACCTTTGGGTATATCCTATTTCACATTGACATTCATATATTGCATCTTCATTGATGATTGTATAAGGAATGATGTACCCAAAAAGCCATTTCAGTCTCCTCTAAACCCCTCCAAATATCTCTTACCATTTTAACCATCCTCTCATATCAAGCATGTACACATTAGTATTTCATCAAGAAATATCCAACACATAAGTTTCATTTTGAACATTTGACTTTATAATTCGACATTCATGGTAAAAAAGGAAAATGAAGGTTTAAATTTTCATAATTTTGATGATTTCAAAGAAAACAAATTGACTCAAAAAAAATATGTCATAGTTTTCCATTACAAAAACAAATCCCATCGTGTACATATTTTCATGAACTTTGAATTTAAATGAATGTTTACCAAATCTTCTTCCTTGCAAAAAGACAAAAAAATCAACATGCATCAAAGTTTTCTCTTCCAATTACAAAATTACATCAAATCTTCTTTCTTCAAAAAGACAAAAAAAAATCAACATACATCAAAGTTTGCTTCTCCAAATTTCAAAATTTACATAATACAACTCCTGATTCATTGATTTCAACATTATGCAAAATTTTTAAAGCCTTGTTTGCTCATTTCATAAACATGGACACTCATTGTTGTCTAAAAAATCGGAAAAAAAACAAATGCAAAAGTTTCCAATTCAAAACAACCACAAAATTTTACTTTCTGTCATTAGTATCTCGGCCCTCTGCAAGGCAATGGTCAAGTCCAGATTGTCAAATGACCCTCTGCATGGCAATGGTCAAATTTAATTTTTCCTCTACGATCTTGGCCCTCTGCAAGGCAATGGTCAAGTCCAGATTGTCAAATGACCCTCTGCATGGCAATGGTCAAATTTAATTTTTCCTCTGCGATCTTGGCCCTCTGCAAGGCAATGGTCAAGTCCAGATTGTCAAATGACCCTCTGCATGGCAATGGTCGAATTTAAGTTTTCCTCTGCGATCTTGGCCCTCTGCAAGGCAATGGTCAAGTCCAGATTGTCAAACGACCCTCTGCAGGCAATGGTCGAATTTAAGTTTTCCTCTGCGATCTTGGCCCTCTGCAAGGCAATGGTCAAGTCCGGATTGTCAAACGACCCTTGATGAATCATTATTTTCTTCACTTCACTTAGTTTATTGTACTAGAATTAATCAGGGAATTGCGCTTAAAAGTCCAGTATTTTCCCATTTTTACTATTTGTGCTTATAATTTGATCGGAAATTCTTATTTTAACTAATTTGAATTATCTGAGCTAATTATTTTACAAGGAAAATTTGGAGATACAATTTGGGACATTTGAAGGTTAAATGAGAATTGGCAATTGAGCCCAATCTATTTCAGCCATTTCAGTTTTCGCTGGTTGCTGCGTGAATTTTGTGTCAACTTGTTTGTCCTCGTTTGAGTTCAATTCTTATCCTTTTTCCATGCAATTTTTTTTCATAGTTTCGTCTAGATGTCTATTTTCACATATAGTTTTTCGTTTGTTCATATTCATTTTGTGTTGTTCCCAGTATTTTTTTTTACTCTCCTATGTCAGTCCAGTAATTACTGTTTGAGTGTTCTAATATGTTTGCATTGTTTGCTTGCTATTTAGTACTTGTGGTGGCTCGCATTTATCATTGGAAGGTGTTAAGATCTTCCAACACTCTTAAGCAAGGTTTATGTGCCACATTCACATAGAAAAGATTTTTTAAAACCATCTTGGCTGGAATGCAAAAGTCCACGTAAAGCTTTCATTTTGGAAAAATAATATTAGGTGGAGTAAAGGAGAAAGAAGTGGTGACACAGCCCACATAGAAAGAGGTGGAATCCTTTGGCTTGGAGTGCAGAATTTTTGACGTGATGTTTCACTTTGGCTTTGCATATTCATTTTTTTAAGGAAGCTCACGGTCCCTACACTTTTGCACATCCATTTAATTGAAGAAAGTGGAACAAAGGCTTATCACACTTTTTGGTTTTAATTGGTTTGAGAAAGCATTTCATGGGGCTGTTACGGAAGTGGTGTTTTCAATTTGGAAAAGTGAATTACATGGTCAAATAAAAGACGAAACGTGGTGCCACAACTTCTAAACATTTGTCACGGTAAAAGAAGCATAAAGAATGAAGTGTTATTACATTTGAAGAAGGGCTTCACGCAGCTCACAGCTTTTACAATTATTAAACAAGTTAAGCTTGATGGGAAATCATGGGCCACCACTCACTCATTTCACGTAGCTTTTTGATTTGGAACACATTCCACATTTTAAAAGTTCACGCCCAGATGGATGCAAAGGCTTATAGAAACAAAATGGAGAACGGTTGAGCTGCAGCTACCGAGAGGGAGAGCTGGAACGTGTGCGCAACAAAGAGAAGTCTTCATCTTCCAGCACCTTCACGCAACACTTGAAGAAGACAGTCCAGCCACATGAAGAAGCATCCAGCAAGAAGCTAGGAGGAGCACGCTGCCATGGGTGCTTGGAAGAATGAAGGAGATGAAGCTGGAATGTGCATAAGGAGAAAGCTCACTGTCCAGCTTGAAGCCACCTTCACTTCCAGTAGCAAACTTCCAAACACAGCAGCTGAGTTTGAAGAGGAAACAATAATCTTAGAATGGAAGCACATCCAGTAGCTGGTCCAGTAGAAGAGATGCTGCAAGGTCTTAGTCTAGTTGAAGAAATTCTTCAAGCAAATGGGAAAGAAAAGACAAACCGTGAAAGCTGGAGCAAAGTTCACGGACCAACAACTTGAAGTGGGAACCCACGGCTGCAAATCATTTCCTTGAAAGAGGAAGAAGTGTCACGGCAACAAGTGAAGAAGAAGACAAGTTGAGTTGAAAAATGGAGGGCCCTCACCTATTTTCATTCCTTCAAGGAAGTGAATGTTTGGTTAAAAAAGTCTTCAAAGCTACGAAAAACACACAAAGTCTAGAAGAATAGGAAGGAAGCTAGGGGGACAACAGACAAACAAAAGCTGAATTGAAGGAGGATGATACGAGAGAGTTGGATATAAAAGAGAAGCAGCAGAGCAGAGAAAGATTATTAGATTTTAGGAGTAGTTTTAGGGAGAGCAATCACGGACGTTTTTTATTTTGAGTGTTCATTTTTACTCCTCCCCTCAGGGGGCGGTTCTGTGTTTGATTCAAATTCCAGTTTCCAAGTTGAATTTTAATTGTATTTTTCAGTTTGCGTTTTTCAATCAATGTTCGTTGAATTTTATTTTCCTTTACCATTTTCTACACAATTACTGTTTCTGCAATTTAATTACCGTTTTACTGTTTTGAATTTTATTTCAGCACTTTTTATTTAGTTTTGCAATTAACGGTTTTTTTGTACTTTATTTATTCACTGCATTTACGTTTTCTGCACTGTTGTTTTAATTTTAATTTAATTTTCCCGTATACAAAACATCCACAAACCCCCCACTTAGTGTGAAACAAATCTGAGACTGAACCAACACAAGTGGTCCTTGAGAGACGACCTAGGAGTCAAATCCTAGCTATACTGCATATTTTCGTGCAATCAACTTTTGTGAGCGGTGCGACCCGTTCGACAAAATGGCGCCGTTGCCGGGGACCAAAGACGGTTTGGTTTTAGATTCTTGTTGTGTAAATTTTTGTTCTGTTAATATGTGTATTTTGTGTGTTTTGTGTTTTGTATTTTTGTAGGCGACAACGACACCTTCAGCAAATTTTGGCGGCGTTGTCACTCAGTTCCAGGTTTTTTGTTTTAGATTTTTGCTGTGTTTTTCGATTATGTTGTGTTAATATATGTTTTGTCTTTTATATTTTTATTGTGTTGTGTTTTGTATTTAGTTGTTATATTTAAAAAAAAAAAGTTTTGTTGATGTTCTGTCTTGTTTGTGCCTGTAGCATGTTTAATTGTGTTGTGATGTTCTATTTTTTTGTATGTGTGTCGTATGTATTTTGTCTGTTAATTAAAAAAAAAGTAAAAAAAAAATTAATTTTAAAAAAATAATAATAATAAAATTATTTTTATGTTCTGTTTT
This sequence comes from Vigna nakashimae, assembly GCA_034642375.1. Taxonomy (NCBI): domain Eukaryota; kingdom Viridiplantae; phylum Streptophyta; class Magnoliopsida; order Fabales; family Fabaceae; genus Vigna; species Vigna nakashimae. The sequence continues at coordinate 34,728,537 of CM067758.1, forward strand.
GTGTGTGCCTGTAGCATGTATAAATGTGTTGTATTTTGTTTGTCTAGTAATTTTTAGTGTTTAATTTTTATTTTTATTTTCCATGTCTACCGATTTTAATTTTGTGAAAAATGCTTATTCTGTCTATGCCCATAATTATGATTCTCCTTCTGCATGTTACTATGATTATAATTCTGTTGATTTCTATGTCGGGAATTATATGGATCATCCTCAAATTACTGAGAGCGCTCCTAGTGAGCCGGTCCCACCTACAAAGGATGATATTCATTGCGTTCTAAGCGCTGGACTGATATATCTGCTCCCTAAGTTTCATGGATTTGCAGGAGAATGCCCACATGAACATTTGGAAAATTTCTATAGAATTTGTTCTGCAATGAAACCTCCAAATGTCCCAGATGATTACATTTTCTTGACGGCGTTTCAGCATTCATTACAAGGAGCAGCTAAGGATTGGTTGAATTGTCTTCCTCGAGGACTCATTACCAGATGGGAAGATCTTGAGCAAAATTTTCTGATTGAATTTTTCCCTGCACAAGATGGATACAGCAACGGTCCTGGAGGGAATGACCCTACCTTGGGATGGTACAGTGCTCCACAGTATCGATATCAAGAACCACCATTCCAGAATACTTTGATGCCTCCACTAGTCCAGCAAGAACAGCAGATGCAGTTCTATGATGCTACTGCTCAATTTACTCCTCAGCCTTCGATTTCTGAGCCTACAATAAAGGAGTTACTGGAGCAGATGACCATGCAGAACGTTCAGTTACAGAAAGGGAACATGCAGTTCAAGAAAAATAGCATAGAGTTTCAGCAGGAAACTCAAGCGGCAATTCAGAATCTGACTGATCAGATCGGGCAGATGGCCACTATTGCACCTAAGGAGACTGATGAAGATTTTGAGGCCCAGGCAGGAATAAGCAATACTTTTGAGCCAGGTAGACCACCTTCATCCTCCACTACTTTACAAATCTTCAAGGAAGTGGAGGTAAGCATACCACAATTTGATTATTCTGTTGATTGTGATGATGATCGGTATGCTAATGATTATATTGTTGTTGAGTCTGATTTTAATTTTTTCTCTGTGCATGATGAGAATTGCTTTTTACTATCACATTCAAATGTTTATTCTCCATGCACTGAACATGAATATGAGTCTGTGGTTGATAATGCATGTAATTTTAAAATTGATTCATGTTCTGAGGATGTATCTGAGGTTCAGCTTGTTACACTGGATTTGGGTGTTTTACCTCTGCATGAAATTTCGGTGGAACCATTTTGCACTAACCCTATTGCAGGAGGTACAAATGAATTTGACCAATATGCACCCACAGTGGAAGACAAAGGTGCCACCGCTCACCAAAGTTTCAACAACAATAGGCACCTGCTGAACCTGCTCATCAACAATAACTGCATAAATCCAGCAGTGGAAAACATTTCACTGCTTGATCAAATTTGGAGGATGAAGCAGTTCGTCCTCAAAACTTCCTTGCTGGATTCTGAAGACATCTCCCTGAAAGTCCAAAATTGGCAGCTTCCACCATAACCTGCGGGAGTTTGCATTTTCTTTCTCTCCCTTTTTCCTTACTTTTATTGCACTTGTCCATAATATGTTTCCTGTTTTGATTGCTGATGTATGCTTAGAACACATTGAGGACAATGTGTAGTTTAAGTGTGGTCTATTGGGAGAGATTCTGAATTTTATTTGTTTTGTGTGTGAAATTTTTTCTGTTTTGAGTGTTAAATTTTTTCTATTTTAAGTTGTTTTTAGTGTGTTTTGGGTGAAATAAATTTTACATTTTTCTCTTGATTTCTGGATGATGTCTAAGTTGTAGATTTTTCCTCCACTTCATTGATACTTAGTTTGAAATCCTTGTTTTTCTCTGCTTGGAAAGATGATTATGCGTTTGAGAGGTTGATTTGATTGTGACAAACACCCTGTGTGAGATTTGAGCCACTTAATGTTCTTTCTTATGTGAGATATGTATCTTGATTGCTTGCACATATGCCTTGGCTTGATTCTTTTTGATATACTTGATTGATATGCATGTTTTAGAAGTGATAAAGGCATTTTGTTCTTGAGCCTCTTTAGCCAAATAAGCCTACCTTGTTATTATCCTTTGATACCCCTTTTGAGCCTATACTGTATCCATTTCTTTGTGTTAAAGCTCATACACTGATCCTAAGTGAAAAACAAATGATTACCTAAACCTTAGGGAAGTCTGGAGCTATAGAAGTGTTTTGTGAATAAGTGTGGTCTCCTTGGGGATTCTGATAAATTGGCTAGTTGATTCCTCATCATGTTGTGAAAATATAATTTATATCCTGTTGTGTGAAAAAGAGAGAAAAGAGACAGGATGAAAAAAAAATGATGAGAAAAAGAGAAAATTGAAAAATAATCCTGTGAATAATGGAGTCGAGAAGAGGATTGAATTAGAGGTTTGGGTGAGATTTGACTGTATTTCGATTTATTCCCCGTTGCTCCTCTATTTCTTCTGAGCTATAGCTACTTATCCATATTTATCCTCCCCTATCCTTGGCACATTACAACCAAGTAAAGACCTTTTGATCTGAATATGCATATGTTTTAAGTATTGATAATTAGAAACTTGCCAAGTCTGCTTGTATTTGCTTTCTTGAGTGCATAGAGTTGAAATGTTTACGCTAGACACTTGAGAGAAACACTGTAGTGCATCTGTGAGGTTATGTTATTTTTAAATCACCTCTTGAGCCAACTAATCATTTTGCCATACTTTGAATTGCTTGGATGATTTCTGTAAGTATCTGCTTTTCTTTGATTTTGTGTTGGATATTTTCTACTTCTTTTCTCTGTCCAGAATTCTTGAGAACTGTGTAAATCATGTTTATTTTCTTGCGAATTTTTATTTTCTGTATGCTGCATCTGTGTTACGCCTTTCAAGTCCTTTGAACAATTCCCTGATTTGCGTCTTGATTTTGCCCAGGAGTGCAAAAGACTAAGTGTGGTCTATTTTGATGAATCATTATTTTCTTCACTTCACTTAGTTTATTGTACTAGAATTAATCAGGGAATTGCGCTTAAAAGTCCAGTATTTTCCCATTTTTACTATTTGTGCTTATAATTTGATCGGAAATTCTTATTTTAACTAATTTGAATTATCTGAGCTAATTATTTTACAAGGAAAATTTGGAGATACAATTTGGGACATTTGAAGGTTAAATGAGAATTGGCAATTGAGCCCAATCTATTTCAGCCATTTCAGTTTTCGCTGGTTGCTGCGTGAATTTTGTGTCAACTTGTTTGTCCTCGTTTGAGTTCAATTCTTATCCTTTTTCCATGCAATTTTTTTTCATAGTTTCGTCTAGATGTCTATTTTCACATATAGTTTTTCGTTTGTTCATATTCATTTTGTGTTGTTCCCAGTATTTTTGTTTACTCTCCTATGTCAGTCCAGTAATTACTGTTTGAGTGTTCTAATATGTTTGCATTGTTTGCTTGCTATTTAGTACTTGTGGTGGCTCGCATTTATCATTGGAAGGTGTTAAGATCTTCCAACACTCTTAAGCAAGGTTTATGTGCCACATTCACATAGAAAAGATTTTTTAAAACCATCTTGGCTGGAATGCAAAAGTCCACGTAAAGCTTTCATTTTGGAAAAATAATATTAGGTGGAGTAAAGGAGAAAGAAGTGGTGACACGGCCCACATAGAAAGAGGTGGAATCCTTTGGCTTGGAGTGCAGAATTTTTGACGTGATGTTTCACTTTGGCTTTGCATATTCATTTTTTTAAGGAAGCTCACGGTCCCTACACTTTTGCACATCCATTTAATTGAAGAAAGTGGAACAAAGGCTTATCACACTTTTTGGTTTTAATTGGTTTGAGAAAGCATTTCATGGGGCTGTTACGGAAGTGGTGTTTTCAATTTGGAAAAGTGAATTACATGGTCAAATAAAAGACGAAACGTGGTGCCACAACTTCTAAACATTTGTCACGGTAAAAGAAGCATAAAGAATGAAGTGTTATTACATTTGAAGAAGGGCTTCACGCAGCTCACAGCTTTTACAATTATTAAACAAGTTAAGCTTGATGGGAAATCATGGGCCACCACTCACTCATTTCACGTAGCTTTTTGATTTGGAACACATTCCACATTTTAAAAGTTCACGCCCAGATGGATGCAAAGGCTTATAGAAACAAAATGGAGAACGGTTGAGCTGCAGCTACCGAGAGGGAGAGCTGGAACGTGTGCACAACAAAGAGAAGTCTTCATCTTCCAGCACCTTCACGCAACACTTGAAGAAGACAGTCCAGCCACATGAAGAAGCATCCAGCAAGAAGCTAGGAGGAGCACGCTGCCATGGCTGCTTGGAAGAATGAAGGAGATGAAGCTGGAATGTGCATAAGGAGAAAGCTCACTGTCCAGCTTGAAGCCACCTTCACTTCCAGTAGCAAACTTCCAAACACAGCAACTGAGTTTGAAGAGGAAACAATAATCTTAGAATGGAAGCACATCCAGTAGCTGGTCCAGTAGAAGAGATGCTGCAAGGTCTTAGTCTAGTTGAAGAAATTCTTCAAGCAAATGGGAAAGAAAAGACAAACCGTGAAAGCTGGAGCAAAGTTCACGGACCAACAACTTGAAGTGGGAACCCACGGCTGCAAATCATTTCCTTGAAAGAGGAAGAAGTGTCACGGCAACAAGTGAAGAAGAAGACAAGTTGAGTTGAAAAATGGAGGGCCCTCACCTATTTTCATTCCTTCAAGGAAGTGAATGTTTGGTTAAAAAAGTCTTCAAAGCTACGAAAAACACACAAAGTCTAGAAGAATAGGAAGGAAGCTAGGGGGACAACAGACAAACAAAAGCTGAATTGAAGGAGGATGATACGAGAGAGTTGGATATAAAAGAGAAGTAGCAGAGCAGAGAAAGATTATTAGATTTTAGGAGTAGTTTTAGGGAGAGCAATCACGGACGTTTTTTATTTTGAGTGTTCATTTTTCCTCCTCCCCTCTGGGGGAGGTTCTGTGTTTGATTCAAATTCCAGTTTCCAAGTTGAATTTTAATTGTATTTTTCAGTTTGCGTTTTTCAATCAATGTTCGTTGAATTTTATTTTCCTTTACCATTTTCTACACAATTACTGTTTCTGCAATTTAATTACCGTTTTACTGTTTTGAATTTTATTTCAGCACTTTTTATTTAGTTTTGCAATTTACGGTTTTTTTGTACTTTATTTATTCACTGCATTTACGTTTTCTGCACTGTTGTTTTAATTTTAATTTAATTTTCCCGTATACAAAACATCCACAAACCCCCCACTTAGTGTGAAACAAATCTGAGACTGAACCAACACAATTGGTCCTTGAGAGACGACCTAGGAGTCAAATCCTAGCTATACTGCATATTTTCGTGCAATCAACTTTTGTGAGTGGTGCGACCCGTTCAACAACCCTCTGCATGGCAATGGTCGAATTTAAGTTTTCCTCTGCAATCTTGGCCCTCTGCAAGGCAATGGTCAAGTCCAGATTGTCCAACGACCCTCTGCAAGGCAATGGTCAAGTCCAGATTGTCAAAGGACCCTCTGCAAGGCAATGGTCGAGCCCAATCTTACTTTCTGTCATTGGTATCTCGGCCCTCTGTAAGACAATGGTCAAGCCCAATGTTACTTTCTGCTAATTGTATTTCGGCCCTCTGTAAGACAATGGTCGGACCCAATGATCAAACTCAAATCATTTACTTCATCCATAGGGTGGTTACACCCTCCGCAATGTCTACACACCTCAATTCTCCCAGCCTTATTCTCTTTTTTTTAAGTTCCTTGTTCATTTTGAAATATGGACGAAATTAGTATTTCTATCTTTACTTATCTTTTACTCTGATAATATAAAAACATTATTTGTCATATTATCTAGTAAAATCTAAGTAAAGAGGGGCAGCTGTCAATACCAAATTTCGTCCGGGTAAATAAAATTAATCACAAAAAAAAAAAAGTAAATAGTGAATAGTAATTGTGAATAGTAAAAAGTGAATAGTAAAAAAAAAATTTATTTTTGGAAAGGATAAGTGTTCCACGTAGCTTTGAGATCAGAATTCACCAATTTGCAAATAAAACCTACGTGGAACACTTATCCTTTCCAAAAATAAATTTTTTTTTTACTATTCACTTTTTACTATTCACAATTTACTATTCACTATTTACTTTTTTTTTTTTTTGTGATTAATTTTATTTACCCGGACGAAATTTGGTATTGACAGCTGCCCCTCTTTACTTAGATTTTACTAGATAATATGACAAATAATGTTTTTATATTATCAGAGTAAAAGATAAGTAAAGATAGAAATACTAATTTCGTCCATATTTCAAAATGAACAAGGAACTTAAAAAAAAAGAACAAGGCTGGGAGAATTGAGGTGTGTAGACATTGCGGAGGGTGTAACCACCCTATGGATGAAGTAAATGATTTGAGTTTGATCATTGGGTCCGACCATTGTCTTAGAGAGGGCCGAAATACAATTAGCAGAAAGTAATATTGGGCTTGACCATTGTCTTACAGAGGGCCGAGATACCAATGATAGAAAGTAAAATTGGGCTCGACCATTGCCTTGCAGAGGGTCGTTTGACAATCTGGACTTGACCATTGCCTTGCAGAGGGTCATTTGACAATCTGGACTTGACCATTGTCTTGTAGAGAGTCGTTGGACAATCTGGACTTGACCATTGCCTTGCAGAGGGCCAAGATTGCAGAGGAAAACTTAAATTCGACCATTGCCATGCAGAGGGTCGTTTGACAATCTGGACTTGACCATTGCCTTGCAGAGGGCCAAGATCGCAGAGGAAAAATTAAATTTGACCATTGCCATGCAGAGGGTCGTTTGACAATCCGGACTTGACCATTGCCTTGCAGAGGGCCAAGATCGCAGAGGAAAACTTAAATTCGACCATTGCCCTGCAGAGGGTCGTTTGACAATCTGGACTTGACCATTGCCTTGCAGAGGGCCAAGATCGCAGAGGAAAACTTAAATTCGACCATTGCCCTGCAGAGGGTCGTTTGACAATCTGGACTTGACCATTGCCTTGCAGAGGGCCAAGATCGCAGAGGAAAACTTAAATTCGACCATTGCCATGCAGAGGGTCATTTGACAATCTGGACTTGACCATTGCCTTGCAGAGGGCCAAGATCGCAGAGGAAAAATTAAATTTGACCATTGCCATGCAGAGGGTCATTTGACAATCTGGACTTGACCATTGCCTTGCAGAGGGCCAAGATCGCAGAGGAAAACTTAAATTCGACCATTGCCCTGCAGAGGGTCGTTTGACAATCTGGACTTGACCATTGCCTTGCAGAGGGCCAAGATCGCAGAGGAAAACTTAAATTCGACCATTGCCATGCAGAGGGTCATTTGACAATCTGGACTTGACCATTGCCTTGCAGAGGGCCAAGATCGCAGAGGAAAAATTAAATTTGACCATTGCCATGCAGAGGGTCATTTGACAATCTGGACTTGACCATTGCCTTGCAGAGGGCCGAGATACTAATGACAGAAAGTAAAATTTTGTGGTTGTTTTGAATTGGAAACTTTTGCATTTGTTTTTTTTCTAATTTTTTAGACAACAATGAGTGTCCATGTTTATGAAATGAGCAAACAAGGCTTTAAAAATTTTGCATAATGTTGAAATCAATGAATCAGGAGTTGTATTATGTAAATTTTGAAATTTGGAGAAGCAAACTTTGATGTATGTTGATTTTTTTTGTCTTTTTGAAGAAAGAAGATTTGATGTAATTTTGTAATTGGAAGAGAAAACTTTGATGCATGTTGATTTTTTTGTCTTTTTGCAAGGAAGAAGATTTGGTAAACATTCATTTAAATTCAAAGTTCATGAAAATATGTACACGATGTGATTTGTTTTTGTAATGGAAAACTATGACATATTTTTTTTTGAGTCAATTTGTTTTCTTTGAAATCATCAAAATTATGAAAATTTAAACCATCATTTTCCTTTTTTACCATGAATGTCGAATTATAAAGTCAAATGTTCAAAATGAAACTTATGTGTTGGATATTTCTTGATGAAATACTAATGTGTACATGCTTGATATGAGAGGATGGTTAAAATGGTAAGAGATATTTGGAGGGGTTTAGAGGAGACTGAAATGGCTTTTTGGGTACATCATTCCTTATACAATCATCAATGAAGATGCAATATATGAATGTCAATGTGAAATAGGATATACCCAAAGGTTACTTTGGTTTGGTGTTTGGGAAAAGGAATGTGAGGGGATACGTTATGAATCAGGGACTGAGAATATCATGTGAGATTTATAAGATAAACCCAATTTTGGTGGTGGTAGATTTTTTTTGAAATTTAGGGCGAACCAAGATCATGCGAGGCCTAACAAGGGATGCCCCAGTCTTGGTATGAGCTTTGTGAGATTAATAAACTTTGCTCAATATCTTGAAGGGGCCAAAACATATGAAACTTACAAAGTTGCCTTAGTTTTGGAGAACGAGTGAAAAAAGTTATGCAAAACCTACAAAGTTGCCCCTAGTTTGGGAATTGGGGGAAGAGTTTGAATGTGATATGAATTTGTTCAAAAATTTGTGATGAATATGGAAATGATTGGCTTGAAAAGATTGCCTCAATATGCTTGATTTTCCTTCCTATAATTCTGATCAATAGGGAGTTTCCTTTCTTCCGAGGACATTTTTTTTCATCATTTTTTTACAACTGTATTGTTAGTCATTTTGTCTTGTCTCAAAATTTAGCTTTATGAAAATTTAAGCAACCATCATTCAATCTGTGTGGACTTTTATTGAGCTTGTAATGTGGCTTGGGCTGAAGGGTATTGAAAGAAAAGATATGAAGGCCCAAATAAATGTTTGTGGGTTATTTATTTATTTATTTATTTTTGTTTTTGAAACAAGAGTTACCATCTACACCTTGCATCGGCTATTCGTCAAATCTGTTTTGACTATTTTTCATTCTTCAAATTTCATTCTTTGTTTGTCATCACTTTGTGATTCTTTCTATTTTTTTTTCTTTGCTTTCGATTAATTCTCTTCATTTGATCACTAAGTGTGTTTTTTTATTTGTTTGCAATTTGAGTTGACTTCTACTGTGCTGGTAACCCTTGCTTAGGTAAATTTTGAAAAGAAGTTTCTTATTGGCTCAAATTTGGTATCAATGGATATATTTTTGGATGAAGAAATATGGCCACACATCATTTCAAATTTTGGTTGTTTTATTTTCACAAGATTAATTAGAAGACAAGAGTCATTCATTTTTTTTGTTTTTGTTTTGTCCTAACGGATTCAAGGATCTCCCAAATTAAAGCTAATGAAGGTAATCTTAACATGGAAAATCTGCCCCAATGTAAAAGTTTGCGTTTTTTTGGACTCAAGAACATGATTTGGGTCAATATTTGGTTTAGTGAAGGTTGAAGGATGATGTTTCCAAGCAATGCACACACAAATACTTCTTAAGAATACGTGATTTAATCATTTGACTATAGGAGATTATGACATCCATCACATTTTTATGAAATGTCATAAAATTGATTATTTGCATCGAAAATAATTGACTCAACATTTAATATGATATGCTTATTTTTGGTTGTAATATGAAGTAAAATGATGATGCTAGTTGAAAAAAAAGATTTTTTTTTTATTATTGTTTGTTTTTCTTCACGACATCCTTCAGGAACGAGTTTGTGCTCATTGGATATACCCGTGATGCTTAAATTATTATTACCTTCCCTTTTACTTTAAAAGTCAATGCGATATGAATCGTGTTGAAAGGCAAAAGCGTAAAAGTTGAATAAAACCGTATGGTATTTATTGAATTAACACAAAATACAACAGAATTCAAAAACAGTGTTAATATCCCTTAGTAGCATCCCTTATCGCGAAATCATCATGCGTAAAACTTTTTTACCGCATCAGAATTAACCGGCAAAGGTAACTCTTCTCCGTCCATCCTTGTGAGGATTAACGCCCCTCCAGAGAATGCCTTCTTTACTACAAATGGCCCTTCATAATTTGGCGTCCATTTGCCCCTGTGATCCTTTTGTGTAGGTAAAATCTTTTTTAGCACCATTTCGCCTTCATGGAACTCCCTTGGGCGCACCCTTTTGTCGAATGCCTTCTTCATCCTTCTTTGGTATAATTGTCCGTGGCATGCTGCTGTTAGTCTCTTTTCTTCGATGAGATTGAGCTGGTCAAACCGAGTTTGAACCCACTCAGCTTCCTCTAATTGTGTTTCCATTAAAACTCGTAAAGATGGGATTTCCACCTCAAATGGAAGTACTGCTTCCATCCCATACACAAGCGAGAAAGGTGTTGCCCCAGTTGATGTTCGTATTGATGTACGATATCCATGTAAAGCAAAAGGAAGCATTTCATGCCAATCTTTATAGGTGACCACCATCTTTTGTACAATCTTCTTGATATTCTTATTAGCAGCCTCTACTGCCCCATTCATTTTTGGACGGTAAGGAGAAGAATTAAGATGATGAATTTTGAACTCCTCACATAACTCCGTCATCATTCGGTTGTTCAGGTTGGTGGCATTATCAGTGATAATATTGTTAGGTAGCCCGTATCTACAGATCAACTCCCTTTTTATGAATTTGGTCACCACCTTTCTAGTCACATTGGCATAAGAAACGGCTTCGACCCACTTGGTGAAATAATCAATTGCGACTAGTATGAAGCGGTGTCCATTTGAAGCTTTTGGCTCTATAGCTCCAATAACATCTATCCCCCACATCGAAAATGGCCATGGTGCAGATAATACGTTCAAGGTCGTGGGCGGTACATTGATATTGTCTTCAAACATCTGACATTTCTCGCACTTTCTCACGTGTGTACAACAATCATTTTCCATGGTCAACCAGAAGTAACCAGCTCTCAAGATCTTCCTGGCCATTGAGTGCCCATTCATGTGGGTGCCAAATGTACCTTCGTGCACTTCTTTCAATATCAGCTCGGCTTCCTTTGCATCCACACATCTGAGGAGAACCATGTCATGATTTCTCTTGTATAAAATATCCCCATTCAAGATAAAGCTGCCAGCCAACCTCCTTAACGACCTTTTATCATTTTCAGATGCCTTCTCGGGATATTTTCGGGTCTTGAGAAAGTGCTTGATATCAAACTACCAGGGTTTACCATCTACCTCTTCCTCGATGAGGTGACAATATGCTGGCTCCGCATGGCTGTTCATTTCAATCATTGGTAACTCTGCATCTTGGTCAACTTCAAACATGGATGACAAAGTAGCCAACGCGTCTGCTAATTGGTTATCTTCCCGCGGTAGGTGGTTAAATGTGATGACGTCAAAATACATCATTAATCCCTTGATGTATGCTTGGTAAGGGATTAATTTTGCATCCCTAGTTTCCCATTCTCCCTTTAATTGGTGGATGACTAAAGCTGAATCCCCATATACGTCCAGAATTTTCACTTTGGACTCTATTGCCGCTCGAATACCCATAGCGCAAGCCTCATATTCTGCAATGTTATTTGTGCAATTAAAACACAACCTCGCTGTCATTGGCGTGTACTGCCGCTCTGGAGAGATAAGAACTGCCCCTATGCCATGCCCCATCACATTCGAGGCTCCGTCAAATAATAATATCCACGTTTCTTCGCCTCGAATTTTTCCGTTTTCTTCGAATAGAGCCATGATATCTTCATCGGGAAATTCGGGTTGCATTGGCTGATAATCACTGATGGGTTGATGAGCCAGGTATTCTGCTAACGCACTGCCCTTGACAGATTTTTGAGTGACGTATACGATGTCATATTCTGACAATAGCACCTGCCACCGAGCTATTCTTCCAGTAAGAGCGGGTGATGAATCATTATTTTCTTCACTTCACTTAGCTTATTGTGCTAGAATTAATCGGGGAATTGTGCTTATTTGTCCAGTATTTTTCTGTTTTTGCTAATTACGCTCAATTTAATCAGAAATTCTTATTTTAATTAATTTGAATTGTTTGAAAGTAATTATTTACATTATCAATTGTAGATAAAATTTTGGAATTATATTTTGGGACATTTGGAAATATCTCACTTCTTAGAATTTTTAAGAAGTAAAATTGGTTTGGGAAATATACACTCCACACACCCATTCACGGTTTAGTGAAAGCAAATAAAAAATTAAATGTTGAATTCTATTGAAGTTGGTCACGACGTGTGCAGGTTTCTTTTAAGCATTTAATTGTGGATCTTAGATTTGGAAAAGAAACTCACGGAACAAGGAGCTCACTTACTGATTTCTCAATTCAATACACGGACACATGGGATCCCTTGCTCAGTTTTGCACGTCCAATTGATTGAAGAATATTATTCAAGATTGCTAAAGGAGAAAGGGAAATCATGGGGCCACCACTCACGGTTTTATTGAAATGCATTTAGTTGATGGCTTGGCAAAACTCATGCGGTACAAATTCAAAATGTAGCATGCATATGGACAAAAGAGGGGGCTGCCACTAAGAGAGGAAATATTATTCTAAAAGCATAAAGGATGACACATGAGGGGCCACGTTGAAGGAAGGAAGTTCACGTATTTAGAGATACTAGAGAAAAGATGTTTGCCACAAAAGAATATTTTATTCTAGCTTGAAGTGGTACACATGAAAGGGCTGCACTTCCACGCTAGCAAAGAAAAGGTGAAGAGCTTGTTACTGCTGGAAAAAGATAAAAGGTGCCTCAGCTTGGAGCAGGTCCAGCAAGCAACGTCCAGCACGTTGGCAGCAGCATGGTGATTCATGGGAGTTGATCTAGAGGCATGGCACTTCACGGCAAGCACACCAAACCAGCCAAGAAATCTTCTTTCTTTAAGGAATATGAAGAAGGGCCACCACTCATGAAGTTCACGTCCATATAGTAATTCCAAATGCTGAATTTTATTCAATTATTACTAAGGGAGGTGGAGTCAAGGTGGAGAAAGTTATTTTAGCCAGGATCCAACAAAACATCTTTTTGAATTTAAGTGGGAGCCGCCACACCTTTGCCTTGCAACATGAATTGTAATTGAATTGGCAATTTGGAAAAGCAACCAAAGAAGTGTCACGGATGCACAATAGAAGAAGTCCAGCCACACATCTAGAAGCAATGGAAGGAAGCAGATCACACTTTGCGTTGGAGAAGAAAAGAGCTGGTGGTGTCACGGAAAACACAAGCAGTGGTGAAGTTCTTTCATGTGCTGTGAGGAACTTGGCTGGAAGAAGAAGCCAGAGGAGCAAGCTGCCATGGCTGCTTAGAAGAGTGAAGAAAGAAGAGTTGGCTTCACAAGGAAAATGGGCAGCAGCAATAAGCACCATGAGATTGATGAAGAAGCTCTTGTTGCAGCATTGCAACCAGCCACACGCACATCTTGGAGTGTCCAGAGGAAGCTCACGGTCAGTAGCAAGAAGAGGTGGGGATCACGGCCAAAATTGCTGAATTGAAAAAGGATGATTCAGCTGATTGAAATGGAAAAGGAGGGGACCACATTGAATCAAAAGAAGGTCACGGTTTTACATTTGTTCACGGGCTGCCAATCCAAATTGCTGAATTGAAGGAGGATGTTAGAGAGTGTTGACACTATAAAATGCAGCAGAGCAGAGTAGTAGAAGGCATTAGATTTTAGGAGTAGGATTTAGGATAGTTAGGAAGCAACTCTCGGTTCCTCTCTTCCAGAGATTCTGAATTTCCATTTCAAACAGTGCCAAAATGTAGTTTTAATTTCTGAAGCTGTGTCACCTTTGCTCGTTCATTTTTAATTGTATTGTTCAAGAATTTTAATTTAAGTGTTGAAAGCTTTGATGAATTTCATTTCCAGTTAAATGTTTTCTATTTTTATTTTACTGGTTCTGTTTTCCATATCGTTAAATTCAGTCATTACGTTTTACCGTTCAGTTTATTTTCAACGTCGTTTTTACTGTCATTTTCACTGTTGCTTTGGGTAAATTTTATTTACACTGCTTTATGTTTTCTACATGTTTATTGTTACAGTATTTTAATTTCAAACACTGTTGAATTTTCCATTTTACGTTTTCCATTTTTACCGTTCAATTTTTACCGTGTTTAAAATTTATTTCAGTGTTTTCGTAAATTCAGTTGTGTTTAAATTCTAGTTTTAATTTATTTTTCCTCAACGAAAAACAATCACAAACCCCCCCCCCACTTCGTGTTAAAATCTGAGACTGAACCGGCACATAAATTGGTCCTTGAGAGACGACCTAGGAGTCACTTCCTAGTTATACTGCATTAATTTCGTGCAATCAACTTTTGTGAGCGGTGCGACCCGTTCGACCAAAATGGCGCCGTTGCCGGGGATCAATCAGTTGTTGGTTCGGGTTAAGATCTTTTGTTTTGTAATATATGTTTTGTTTTCTATTTTTTTTTATTGTGTATTTTGTTTGCTTTGATATTTTGTGTGTTTTAAAATTTTTGTACTATCATTTCAGATGTTACTGAGTGCATGACTAGGTAAAATTCTGGACCTAGTTGTGTGTGGATTTGATTTTTGTTTTGCAGCATCTACTGAAGGATGCTTCTGTAACATCTGCTGATGAATCCTGGACAACATCTACTGAAGGATGCTAAAAGGATTCAGATGACAACATCTACTGATGGATGTTGTTACGATGGATGATAGCACAATTTTCTTAAATTTTTCTTTTTAATTTATTTATTTGTTTGGTTTGGATTTAATTTTTTCTTTCTTTGTGTATTTTAGTTTTCAGTTTTCAGGTTCAATACTACTATTGATGGCAGTAATGACGACATCTACTGATGGATGCAAACCTTGGTGTCTACTGAAGGATATCAATGAAAATAAAAATAATAATAAAAATAAAAAAAATATTGGCATCTACTGATGGGTGCTATGTGACTAAACATCTACTGATAGATGTTATGGACAATTTCTTGCCCTTTCCCTACCTTTTACTGCACATGTCTATATTATTTGACTGCTCTAAATTGTTAATCAGATGATTGTAACACAATGAGGACATTGTGTAGTTTAAGTGTGGTCTACTGGGGGAAATTCTGAATTTTTCTGTTTATTTCTGTTTTGTGTGTTAAATTTTTTGTTTTTCTAGGTAGTTTTTGTTTCTTTTCTGTGTAATAAATTTTGCATGTTTCTTAATTTCTGGACATTGTTTGAAAATGTAGATATATCTTTCATTCACTGATACTTGAGGTTTGAAATTCTTGTTTTTCTTTGCATGGGAAAATGATTTTGATGTTTGAGAAGTTAAATTAATTGTGACAGAAATACCCTGTGTGAGAATTGAACCACTTTATTGTCGTTTCTTGTGTGATATGACTCTTGATCGTTTGTACAGATGATTTGGCTTAACTCTTAATATTTCTTGATGAATATGCATATTTGAAAATGATAAAGGCATTCTTTGTTTTTAAGCCTCTTTAGCCAAATAAACTTACCTTGTTTTAATCCTTTGATACCCACTTTTGAGCCTACAATTTATTAAAATTCTTTTCAAGCCTATACACTGTCCCTAAGTGAAAAACGATGATTACTTTAACCTTAGGGAATTCTGGAGCTAAAGAAATATTTTTCGAACAAGTGTGGTCTCCCGGGGGATTCTAAAAAATTTGGCAAATTGGTTCTACAATTTTTATCTTGTCTCCTGCAGTCATATACTAAAAAGAAAGAAAATAAAAGAGACAGTGAAAAAAATAAGGGAGTCAAGAAAAGGATTGAAGTAGAGTTCTGAGTACGATTTGACTATGTTTACACTTGTTCCTCGCTCCTCTATTTCTGTTGCATTATATCTACTTATCCATATTTATCCTCCCATGTCCTTGGCCCCATTACAACCCTGAAAAGACCTTTTGATTTAAATATGCATGATTCTGAGAATTAATTTTAGAGGCTTGCCAAATCTATTTGTGTTTGCTTTCTTGAGATCATCGAGTTGACATTGCTTATCCCATACACTTGAGAGAAACACTAATAGTGCATCTGTGAGGTCTGTCACTTTTGATTCACCTTTCAAACTAATTGATCAAATTCACCATGCTTTGAATTGCTTAAATAATTTCATGAGTATCTAAATACTGTGATTTTATCTACATATTCTTCTTTGTCCAGAATTATTGAGAATTGTGTAAATCTGTTTATTTTTTGTAGGAGTCTTTGTTTTCTGTCTACTGAGTCTGTTACTTTCCTAGTATCCTTTGAAAATATTCCCTGATCTGTGTCTTAATTTTGCCCAGGAGTGCAAAAGATTAAGTGTGGTCTATTTTGATGAGTCAATATTTTGTTCACTTCACTTAGTCTATTGTACCGGATTTAATCATGGAATTGTGCTTAAATGTCCATAATTTTCCTGTTTTTCATAATTGTGCTTAATTTGAACGATAATTCTTATTTTGATTAATTTGGATTGTCTATGATTAAGTATTTACGTTATTAATTCTTTGGGAAATTATTGAGTAATGATTTGTCATATTTAGAGGGCATTTTGGTCATTTTAATTTATTGGAAAAGGGTGACATCCAGCAGCTCTCGGTTTTCATCCATGTCCAGCCGCATCATCAACACGTTCCAGCAGCTTCAACCTGCCACGGCCTAGGAGAAAACACAACAGATTGGCACATGGTAGAGTGGAGGAGAAAAAAGCCAGCATGCTTCACGGAAGCAAGGAGCAACGACCAACACTTCACTGTCCAAACACCTTGCTCCAAACGGCCATGACAGAAGCTAGGCCTAGCTTTCTTCACGTTCATCCATTCCTTGTCCAAGCAACATGCACATCTAAGCACGTGAAGGAGATTGTCCAGCGAGGGGCTACACCATTTCATTTTCTGTTTGGAGAAACGTTGGCAGCAAGCAACCCTTGAGAAGCGTTCCAGAGAGGAACACGTTGATGGCTGGAGACGGAGAGAAAAACCAGCAGCACCTTCCACTGTCCAAGCTCCAACTTCAACACGTCTGGATCAATTCCAGCAGCAAGGACCGAGAATGAATGTATGGACAGCAGAATGATGAAGCATGGGCATCTGAATCCAATAATAAAAATTGAAGAGAAGTGTTGGGATTAATGGAGAAGAGGATGGCAAGAAAAGAGAAGCTGATGGCTTTGCAGTCTTCACGTGGGGAACCAGCATGGGAGTAAGCTAGAAACTTGGAGTAGCACATCACATTCTTTTATTGAAGATAATGGATCCAAAGCATGCGTCAAGGGGAGCATTTAAATGACTGAATTTTCCACTAAGATTTGTCCCTGCACGTGCATTATATGAGTATGGAGAGAAGATGGCTTGGTCTAGGATGAAGAGAATGCCAACGGTGCTGCAAAGCTTTCACGTCCAGCAGCTCCAGTTCCAACGTCCAGCCAAGCTGTCCACCATCTAGCAGCTCCACCACGTTCATCTTCATCCAGCAGCCTCCAAAGTCCAACATTCCAGCAGTTTAGGTGGTCACGTGGGAATTCTTCATGGAATGTAAAAGATGGCCAGCACTAGTTCATAGCATGCGGCACATGGGAGGAATGATGTGTGGAGAAAGCAAAGCACAACCACGGAAAATTGGTGTAAGATTTCAAGGGCATGCTCTTAGTCCAGCACATTTTCCACAAAAGAGGAATCTTCTTTATCTTTTATTAAATGATAGACACCACAATGGAGAGAAGGGGCCACAATTGGTCACGCACAAGAAGAAGGAAAGGGAAGTGGAGTGTTGGTAGCACATGGCATGTGGAAGAATGGAATGTTCAGCACATTAAGTTATCTGTAGACACATGGAGAATGAAGGGGTAAAAGAGTGGGGCCGTGTGGACACCATGATGTTTTGGAAGCAAATGGAAGTGCACTATGACATGGAGCACTAAAACAACACTTTCCAGAGATGACCACACGGTTTCTACCAAAGGGGCCACCACTTAATTCATGGCAGGCCACGGTTTTTTTTTTTTTGGATTCAGCAAATGGGTTTTGGTTTTTAAAATTGTAGCACCTTAAATTGAGAACCAGCTGCCACGTCCAGCTAAAGGAAGCTCATGGCCCACAAAAGAAAAAAAAATGTTTCATCATGATACATCCACAAGCACCTCACGGCTATGTCCAACAAATTTTATTTTCAATTTAGAAAATGGCACATGAGTTGGATGAACAAATGGAGCTTGGAAGAAAGCATCACGGTCCAGAAGGAGCAGCTGCAGATTTTACGTTTAGCTGGAAGTAATTTCACGGCCTAGCTGGACGAAAGTGTAAGGTGATTCACGGGAGAAGAAAGAAGAAAAAGAAGTGGCACCCATGGTCTTGGATTTTGGGTGAATGAAAAGGAGAAAGCTTGAGATGCTATCACGGTTGGAGAGGAGTTCACGTGGGCAGCAACAACAGAAAACCTTCATGCTGTAGCTCCACGGTCCAGCAGTATTCCAGCATGCACAGAGGAAGCTATAGCAGGCGTGTGGGCACCACGAATTTGCATAACATTCCCGTGGAAGAAGAAAGCAGAAAACAAACACAGCAGAGGGCCCATCTTCTTGACTTTGGCACGTCCAAGCTCAGCATGAAAGAAATTTGTGCCATATTGAGACAAAACAAAAACTTCACGGGAAGGAAGGAGGGCTCACGAGAGTTTGTTTCAGAGAATTGGCTATAAAACAGCGAAGCATGCAGGAGAGATTCGAGTAGCGTAGGAGTAGTGTAGGACGTCTTCTTCTGGAGTTCATTTTTCCCCCTCCCCCTTGGGGAGGTTTTGGGTTTGTTTTTATTTTTCAGTTCATGTATTGAATCTTCATTTTCCAGTTTGCGTTTTTCAGTTAATGCTGTTGTTTGTTTCAGTTTTGAATGTAATTTACAATCTGTGATTTTCAGTGTTGAATTTTATTTTCATCTGCATTATTTCTCATCTTCAATCCAATTTCATGTTTACTGTCTGAAATCAATTTGCTGTCATTTTCCGGTTCACTGCAGTTCTGTTCAATTTCTGCTAAAATTGCTTCCAGTTTCCAAATGCGAACTTTGATTCTGTCAATTTTCACTTTCAATTTACATTTTCTACTGCATTTTAAGTTTCTCAATTCGTTTTTACTGTTGATTTTATTTTCTTAAACTTTTAAATTCTGTTTGCTGCTTTTAATTTTCGATTTTAATTTAAATTTAATTTTTCTGCAACAAAAACTAAAACAATCAAAACCCCCACTTCGTGTTAAAATCTAAAACTGAACCACAATAAAATTGGTCCTTGAGAGACGACCTAGGAGTCAAATCCTAGTAAACTATACTGCATTATTTTCGTGCAATCACTTTTTGTGGGCGGTGCGATCCGTTCGACCAAAATGGCGCCGCTGCCGGGGACCGACCAAAGACGGTTTAGTTTTAGATTTTTGTTGTATAAAGTTTTGTTCTGTTAATATGTTTGTTTTGTGTGTTTTGTCTTGTATATTTTTGTAGGCGACCACGACACCTTCAGCAAATTTTGGCGGCGTTGTCACTTCAGTTCCAGGTTTTTGTTTTAAGATTTGTACTGTGTTAATATATATTGTGTATATATATGTTTAATTGTTGTGTTTTATCTTGCGTTATGATGTGATGTTCTATTTTCTGTATGCGTGTCATATGTATTTTGTTTGTTAATTAAAAAAAAAATTAAAAAAAAAATTTAAAAAAAAAAAAAAAATTATGTTCTGTCTTATGTGTGCTTGTAGCATGTATAAATGTGTTTTGTTTTATCTGATTCGTAATTTTTAGTTTTTAGTTTTTACTTTTTATTTTTCCATGTCTACCTATTTTAATGTTGTGAATAATGCTTATTCTGCCAATGTCTGTGATTATGATTCTTATTCTGCATATTACTTTGATTTTAAATCTGCTGATTTTTATGATGTGAACAATATGTTCCATCATCCAATTTCTGAGAGCTCTCTTTGGGAGCCAGTTCCACAATATGAGAGTCAGCAGTATGATTCTCCTATTCAAATAACTCCTCAGCCTTCTACTTCTGAACCTACATTAAAGGAGTTACTAGAGCAGATGACAATGCAGAACATTCAGTTTCAGAAAGGGAACATGCAGTTCAAGCAAGAGAGCATGGAGTTCCAGCAGGAAACTCAAGCTGCCATACAGAATCTGAGTGATCAGATCAGGCAAATGGCCACTCTTGCACCTGAGGAGACTGATGAAAATTTTGGGGACCCGGCAGAAGTAAGCAGTAATCCTGAACCAGGTAGACCACCTTCATCTTCCCACACTTTAGAAATCTTCAAGGAAGTGGAGGGAAGCATACCGGAAATTGATTATTCTGTTGATTATGCTGTTGATTGGTATGCTGATGATTATATAGTTGTTGAGTCTGATTTTAATTTTTCCTCTGTGCATGATGAGAACCGTTTTTTACTATCACATTCAAATATTTGTTCTCCATGCACTGAACATGAATCTGAACCTGTTATAGATATTGTTTCTACATTTGAAACGGATTCATGTTATGAGGTTGTATCTAAGGCTCGGTATGATGAATTGGGATTGGCTGTTATACCTCTGCATGATATTTCTGTGGAACCATTTTGCACTAACCATATTGCAGGAGGTACATATAAATTTGATCAGCATGCACCCACGCTGGAAGACAAAGTTGCCAGTACATACAGCAGTTCGAAGATCAAAAGGCACCTACTGAATCTGCTCAGTGACAATATTTGCTGCTTAGATCCGGCGGTGGAGGATATTTCTCTGCTTGATCAGATTTGGAGGATGAAGCAATTTTTCCTCAAAATTTCCGTCTTGGATCCTGAAGAAGACATCTCCCTGATTGTCCAATTTTGGCAACTGCCACCATAATCCAGGGGAGTTTTCTTTTTCTTTCTTCCCCGTTTTCTGACTTTTATTACATTTGTCCTTTATCTGTTTAAGTTTCAATTGATGATCTTATGCCTTTAACTGATTTGGGACATTGTAGTTTAGGTGTGGTCTGGGGAAGATTCTGCAATTTTTTCTTTTAAGTTTGTTTTTCCTTTTCTTCTTAGTTTTTGTAATTGTTATCTTTAAAAATAAAAAATAAAAAAAAACAAAAAAAATAAATAAATAAATAAATAAAAATAAAAAAATGATAACATCTACTGATGGATGTTGCTGAAAATTTCTTCCCATTTCCTAACATTTTATTGCACTTGTCTATATTATTTGACTGCTCTGAAATTGATCATCTGATGATTGTAACACACTGAGGACATTGTGTGATTTAAGTGTGGTCTATTTTGGGGAAGAAATTCTGATTTTTCTGTTAGTTTGTATTTTATGTGTTAAAATTTTTGTATTTGAGTGTTAAATTTTTTCTGTTTTAAGTGGTTTTTAGTGTGTTTTGTGTGCAATAAATTTTACATTTTTCTCTTGATTTCTGGATGATGTCTAAGTTGTAGATTTTTCCTTCACTTGATTAATACTTATGGTTTGGAATCCTTGCTTTTCTTTGCTTGGAAGATGATTATAATGTTTAAGAGGTTGATTTGATTGTAACGAATGCCCTGTGTGAGAATTTGAGCCACTTAATTTTCTTTCTTGTGTGATATGTATCTTGACTGCTTGCACATATGCCTTGGCTTGATTCTTTTTGATATACTTGATTTTTATGCATTTTTGGAAGTGATAAAGGCAATTTTATTCTTGAGCCTCTTTAGCCAAATAAGCCTACCTTGTTATTATCCTTTGATAACCCCTTTGAGCCTATACTGTATATATTTCTTTGTGTTGAAGCTCATACACTGAACCTAAGTGAAAAACAATGATTACCTTAACCTTAGGAAAGTCTGGAGCTATAAAAGTATTTTATGAATAAGTGTGGTCTCCTTGGGAATTCTGATGAATTGGCTAGTTGGTTTCTCATCATGTTTTGAAATGATAATTCATATCCTATTGTGTGATAAAAAAAAAGACAGGATAAAAAAAAATATGATGAGAAAAAGAAAAAAAAATTGAAAAATAATTTTGTGAATAATGGAGTCGAGAAGAGGATTGAATTAGAGGTTTGGGTGAGATTTCACTGTGTTTACATTTTTTTTCCTAGTGCACCTCTATTTCTTCTGAGCTATAGCTACTTATCCATATTTATCCTCCCCTGTCCTTGGCCCCATTACAACCCAGAAAAGACCTTTTGATCTGAACATGCATATGTTTTAAGTGTTGATATTAGAAGTTTGCCAAGTCTACTTGTGTTTGTTTTCTTGAGTACATTGAGTGACATTGATTTACCTTAAACACTTGAGAGAAACACTGTAGTGCATCTGTGAGGTTTCGTTATTTTTGAATCACCTCTTGAACTAATTAATCATTTTGCTATGTATTGAATTGCTCGGATGATTTCTATAAGTATGTGCTTTTCTTGACTATGTGTTGGATATTGTCTACTTCTTTTCTCTGTCTAGACTTCTTGAGAACTTTGTAAATTCTGTTTATTTTTCTCTTTAGTCTTTGTTTTCTGTATGCTGAGTTTTGTGTCACTCCTTTAATGTCCTTTGAATTATTTCCTGATTTGCATCTTAATTTTGCCCAGGAGTGCAAAAGACTAAGTGTGGTCTATTTTGATGAATCATTATTTTCTTCACTACACTTAGTTTATTGTACTAGAATTAATCGGGGAATTGTGCTTAATTGTCCAGTATTTTCCCGTTTTTACTGATTGTGCTTAATTTGATCAGAAATTCTTATTTTACTTAATTTGAATTATCTGAGAATAATTATTTACATTATTGATTGCAGGGAAATTTTTGGAAATATAAATTGGGACATTTGGAAATACATTCACACACTGTATTTGAAAGTTGTACTGCATTGATTTATTATGTGTGTTGATCCGTGTAAATGATGGAATATTTTTCTTGAATTTGTAGAAGCAAAAATTTCAATTGGAACACGGATGTTCCAAGGGTCCATTGGAGAATTAATTTTGGCAAGGGAGCCACCATGTTTGTTTGAAAACTCACGGCCAAGAGAAGTTACAAGGAAGTGTTAAATTTCATTTGTAGTGTTATTAAGGGAAGGAGGCCACACTCATTGAAAATCCACGTAGGAAAGTGTGGTATGCATGGCTGAAAAATTGAATGTGAACTAAAGATGGAAGATAATGGATTACACATGGCCCATGACAATTCACGTGAAAATCACTCAAATACTTGAAAGTGGAATCAAAAAGGGGACCACCATGTTGAAAACACATTCTCTCCAAAGCATTTAGCATGGGGACCACCACAATTGGCTCACGGTTTTCTTCTTTCTTTAGGCTACATCTCACGTAAAGAAGGAGAATGTGAATGTGTTGAAGTGACATTGCTAAAAATAATAATAGCACATGGCCCCTAAATTCACGTCCAAAAGAGCACTTATCTGAAGATAGAATGTGTTGGATGGAAAAGATGAAGAGGACCATATTCCTTGAGAAAGCCACGGCCAGGAGGTTGCAATATGAAATGAAATGCTAAATTTTATTCAAATGAAAGAGAAATGGTACACACGGCCCCCCTTTTCTTATTTTGTCATTCAAAGAAATTATAAAATATGCTAAAAGAGACAAAGCCACCACATTCTATTGTTCTTTGGAAACGTGGTTTTCAATTGGCTTGAAAAAAAAAACATTTCATTCTCTTTGGTGCTGTTACGAAAAGAGAGAAAGCTGCCATATCCTTCGTTGCTGGAACGAAAATAAATAAATAGCAACAGAGAGCACATCCAGCTTGGTTAAAGACAGTCCAACACCTTGCAAGAAGCAGCTAGCTGCGTGAAGAGAAGCCACTTGCAGCGTGAATGAAGTGAAGGAAATTCCACCAGCAGCTGCAGCTACTTACACGGTCCAGTTTGGAGCAGCCACCACGTTGAGGGAAAGCTCACGGTATTTTGGCAGCAGCTCACGCTCATCTCCCAGGAGAAGACGTCCAACAGCTGTAACATATGGGAAAGAAGAAACTCTCGGTGTACTGATTTGGAGAGAATGAATTGGTGAACATGGTTTTTGGAAGCTCACACCAGCCACTCACGGTTTCTCTTTAGCTTGGTAACATCACACGGCCTTGGTCTTGGACAAAAGAACACCCAAGCTTGGACGGAAGTGTAGCAGCAAAGGAAGCTCACAGGATTGATTTTTGCTGGAAGTTCAAATCTCCTTTGAAGAAGCATTCACTGTCTTCATGCATACAGCAGCAAAGTTGGAGAAGAAGACATTCACGGTTCTTGGAGGATACAACTCGGAGGCAGCAGCTCATTGTTCCAGGAGCTGGAGTGCACACGGTGATTCACCAACAGCAGCTGGTCACGGTTGGGAAAAGAGCACGGAAATGGAAGGTTTAAGGGTGCACTCGGAAAGAACAAGCTGCCACGTCCAGAGGAGAGCTCTCCATGGTGGGCATTTAATTTTTGCTGGAAGAAAAGCAAAGCACAAGGTGATTGATGAAGAAAAAGAAGAAGCATCCAGCAGAAGACACACACACTTCACGGCCACATGGAGAAGACATCCAGCAGTAGCACGTTTAAGAGAACCAAAGCATGAAGAAGCATGCAGCTGTGTGAAGAGGGGTCGGACTTAGAAGACTTAGAATGAAGAAAAAAGCCATGGAAGAAAGCAGGAAACAAACACCAAATGGAGGGCCCCAACATTATTTCTTTTTCTTACGTCCAAGAGGTGCTCACGGGTGAGCTGGTTTGGAAGCAGTGAAACTCACGGGGTACCAGAGACAAAATCCAAAATGAGGCTAGATTTCAGAGAATTGGCTATAAAATCTGAAGCAGCAGCAGAGGGAGGATCATTAGATTTTAGGAGTAGGAATGTGCTTTCATTTTTCTCCTCCCCTTTGGGGAGGTTTTTGGATTTGTTTTCCAGTTTCAATTGAATCTTAAATTCCAGTGTGTTCTTCATTGATTGTTGTTAAATTTTATTTGCAAATTACCTTTGGTCTAAAATTCCGTTTGCACGTTTAAATCTTTGATCAATTCACTGTCATTTTCTAAATTAATGCAACTTTATGCTCAAATCACTTTCATCTCAGTTTCATGTTTTATTTCCAATTGCACATTTTAAACTTTGTCAAAAGTTTATATTTTTTTATTTACCGTTTTCGTTTTTACCGTTTCTGAATTTTACTGTTTCGTTTTTACCGTTTGCTTTTACAGTCTTTAAAATTTATTTTAGTGTTTTTAAATTGAGTTGTGTTTAAATTCCAGTTTTAAATTTTATTTACCGCACAAAACATTCACAAACCCCCCCTTTCGTGTTAGCTCTGAGACTGAACCAACAATATTGGTCCTTGAGAGACGACCTAGGAGTCACTTCCTAGTAAACTATACTGCATTTCTTTTATGCACAATTTTTGTGAGCGGTGCGACCCGTTCATCAAAAATGGCGCCGTTGCCGGGGACCAAAGACGGTTTGGTTTTAGATTTTTGTTGTGTAAATTTTTGTTCTGTTAATATGTGTATTTTGTGTGTTTTGTGTTTTATATGTTTGTAGGCGGCAACGACACCTTCAACAAATTTTGGCGGCGTTGTCACTTCAGTTCCAGGTTTTTGTTTTAAGATTTGTACTGTGTTAATATATATTGTGTATATATATGTTTAATTGTTGTGTTTTATCTTGCGTTATGATGTGATGTTCTATTTTCTGTATGCGTGTCATATGTATTTTGTTTGTTAACTAAAAAAAATTTAAAAAAAAAAAAAAAAATTTAAAAAAATTTATGTGTTGTTTTGTGTGTTCCTGTAGCATGTATAAATGTGTTGTGAATTATCTGTTTCCTAATTTTTAGTATTTACTTTTTATTTGTTTTCTTTTTATTTTTCCATGTCTACCTATTTTAATGTTGTGAATAATGCTTATTCTGCCAATGTCTGTGATTATGATTCTTATTCTGCATATTACTTTGATTTTAAATCTGCTGATTTTTATGATGAGAACAATATGTTCCATCATCCAATTTCTGAGAGCTCTCTTTGGGAGCCAGTTCCACAATATGAGAGTCAGCAGTATGATTCTCCTATTCAAATAACTCCTCAGCCTTCTACTTCTGAACCTACATTAAAGGAGTTACTAGAGCAGATGACAATGCAGAACATTCAGTTTCAGAAAGGGAACATGCAGTTCAAGCAAGAGAGCATGGAGTTCCGGCAGGAAACTCAAGCTGCCATACAGAATCTGAGTGATCAGATCAGGCAGATGGCCACTCTTGTACCTGAGGAGACTGATGAAAATTTTGGGGACCCGGCAGAAGTAAGCAGTAATCCTGAACCAGGTAGACCACCTTCATCCTCCACTACTTTACCAATCTTCAAGGAAGTGGAGGTAAGCATACCGCAAATTGATTATTCTGTTGACTGTGTTATTAAAGATTATGCTGATGATAGGTATGCTTGTAATCATATTGTTGCTGAGCATGTTTTTAATTCTCCCTCTGAACATGAATCTGAGCCTGTTAAAGATATTATTTCTACATTTGAAACCGATTCATGTTATGAGGATTTATCTGAGGTTCAGCCTATTACACTAGAATTGGGTGTCATACCCCTGCATGAAATTTCTGCGGAACTACATTGCACTAACCATGTTGCAGGAGGTACGTATAAATTTGATCAACATACACCCACAGTGGAAAACAAAGGTGCTGACACTGACAGTTCAAAGATCAACAAGCACCTACTGAATCCGCTCAGTAACAATATTTGCTGCTTAGATCCGGCGGTGGAGGACATTTCACTGCTTGATCAAATCTGGAGGATGAAGCAGTTCGTCCTCAACAATTTCATACTGGATCCTGAAGCAAAGAACATCTCCCTACAAATCCAAAATTGGCAACTGCCACCCTGACCAGGGGAGTTTTCTTTTTCTTTCTTCCCCGTTTTCCTACTTTTATTGCATTTGTCCTTTATCTGTTAGTGTTTTAATTGATGATCTTATGCTTAGAAAACATTTAGGACAGTGTAATTTAAGTATGGTCTCGGGATGAATTTTGTTTTCTTTATGTTTATTTTTCCTTTTATTTTTCTTTATTAGTTTTCGAGTTATTATTTTTTTTAAAAAAAAAAAAAAAAATTTATTTGTGATAATTTTTTTTTTAAGTGTGCAAAAATTTTTTCTTTTCAAATTTAATTGTTATGAGATGTACATATATTTATTTTTCATATATTTAAAAACGAAAAAAAAAATGTGTTTTGTGTTTTATTTGCCTCCTCAGTCTTAGTGTTTTTACTAAAAAAAAAAAAAAAAAAAATTTCTGTTGTGATAAAATATTTTGTTTTAAGCGTGCCAAATCTTTATTCCGATATGTATATTTATTTCTTAGTTTTTGAGTTGTTATCCTTTTAAAAAAAAAAAAAAAAAAAATCAAAAATTCAAAAATTGTTTTGCGATGTCCATGTATTTTTTTATTCGGCCCTCAACTTCTTATTATTTCATACCAA
The DNA here is from genome assembly GCA_034642375.1 of Vigna nakashimae. Classification (NCBI taxonomy): domain Eukaryota; kingdom Viridiplantae; phylum Streptophyta; class Magnoliopsida; order Fabales; family Fabaceae; genus Vigna; species Vigna nakashimae. Next base: position 34,755,913 of record CM067758.1, read on the forward strand.
TAATTCATTGAAAATTTTTTTCAGATCTCATTTTTTCAATTTTCCTTATTTTCTTCATTGTAAATATATTTTCTTAGTTGTCTCATACATATCTTTGATTGAAAATTTTTAGACTAAGAAAATATTTCATTCATCAATGCAAAAATTACAGTAATGGAGAAATAGAGATTTAACAGATCTGAAAATGAAATTGCAGTAGATATATATGAAATTAAAAGATGTTCGGGGGTCGATCTTTAGTGATCGTTAATATTACAAACCAAATAAAAAACAAAAACATCATAAAAACATAAAAAAAAAATAAAAACAACAAAAATATAAGTGTTCATATTACAGCCCATATTCTGGCCACACTCGGCCAATAAAAACATAAAAAAAAAAATAAATAAACAAAACTTTAAAACTGGAAGAATTCTCGAGCTGGTTGTGGTGGTCTAAGGGAGAGCTCCGTTGAGGGAGCTCTGGTTCGAAAAGTCACGAGCGGAGGCTTTGGTGGAGGAATTTCTCGTTCATTTCTGTCGTCATCGATAATGATCGGAACTGGAAACAAATTCAGCAGCCTCGGTGCTCTCATTATCACCCAGTTGTTTTCTTTCAAACAAAAAAATAAAAAATAAAAAAATAAAAAAATAAAAAACATGTGTTAATAATAGAAGAGGAAGTGAAAAAATTTCAATGGAGGTATGATGAGAGTTCTTACCGTACATATACAGCGGCAGTTGTGAAAAGAGAGTGCCTGTGGGGTCTATCTCCGCTTGCCAGCGCTTGACCCGATTGCCGTGGTTGTTAAACCAGCAGTGTACGTTGTATTCAGTGGCTTCGCCGAAGGTCCTTAGTCGAGACGCGATCTCGACGACTTGCGCTCGGCTTGGGTGTGTGACCCCATAGTTGTAGATTTTGGTCATCATCGTGATCTGATCATCTGTAGGACGCCATCGTTGACTGGTATATCTCTCTGATTCCATATCACTCATCCTTCCTCTCGTAATATACAAATACATAAATAAAAAATAAATACATATAAAAAGAACAAAAACAAGAAAAAAAAAAGCATAACATAAAAAAAAAAAAAAAAAAAACATAAAAACATTAGATTCTTAATTCTGTGTTTTCTTTATTTGTTCTTGTTTCCCGTTAAATTTATTTTGTCCTGTCTGTCTTTGATTGTTTTTGTGTCTGGTCTCAGATCTGTTTCACGGTCCTTGCAAAGGGTCCTAAACGGATCTATGTCCAGTTGTCCTTGTCCATATTGTTCTTGTATATTATGTTTCTGTGTTTTATTTATTTTTAAGTGGGGTACGTGGCGTTGTTCTACCCGATTGTCTCTGCAATACCTTCAATCGAAGGGAGATTAACGTCTGGTTTCCAGCCTATATACCCCTTAAGTTTTAAGACAATTGTGTTTTATGTGTTTTAAGTGTTTAGCAGGTGAAAAATAAAGCGAATAAGAGCTGAAAAGCAAAGAAAAGAGCAGAAAGCTTAAGGACGAAAAACTTAAAGAGAAGCAGAAAAGGAAGAAATAGAGATCCAAGGTGCAGAGAACTTACCCGGAGTAGTAGGGCTTACAGAAGCTTGACGCAGATCTCAGACGCTCCGAAGGCACATAGGCAGAGGCTCCTCACGGATCTCACTCAGACTCTTCAGAAGGCGCGGGGGCAGAGCTTCCTCGCAGATCCAGATGCTCGAGAAGAGAGCAGAGAGAGAAAGAAAGGAGTAGAGAGAGAGAGCAGGGAAGTCAGAAATGGCGCTGGACGCGGAGGAGCGGGCCATTTATAGCCAAATTTCTGCCACTGTAGCAACAGTTTCGGTCATTCCCACCGAAATTGTTGTCACAGTACAGGTCATCTCTATTTTTAAAAAAAAAAAAAATAATAAAAAAAAAAAAAATAAATAAATAAATAAATAAAAATAAAAAAATGATAACATCTACTGATGGATGTTGCTGAAAATTTCTTCCCATTTCCTAACATTTTATTGCACTTGTCTATATTATTTGACTGCTCTGAAATTGATCATCTGATGATTGTAACACACTGAGGACATTGTGTGATTTAAGTGTGGTCTATTTTGGGGAAGAAATTCTGATTTTTCTGTTAGTTTGTATTTTATGTGTTAAAATTTTTGTTTTTGAGTGTTAAATTTTTTCTGTTTTAAGTGGTTTTTAGTGTGTTTTGTGTGCAATAAATTTTACATTTTTCTCTTGATTTCTGGATGATGTCTAAGTTGTAGATTTTTCCTTCACTTGATTAATACTTATGGTTTGGAATCCTTGCTTTTCTTTGCTTGGAAGATGATTATAATGTTTAAGAGGTTGATTTGATTGTAACGAATGCCCTGTGTGAGAATTTGAGCCACTTAATTTTCTTTCTTGTGTGATATGTATCTTGACTGCTTGCACATATGCCTTGGCTTGATTCTTTTTGATATACTTGATTTTTATGCATTTTTGGAAGTGATAAAGGCAATTTTATTCTTGAGCCTCTTTAGCCAAATAAGCCTACCTTGTTATTATCCTTTGATAACCCCTTTGAGCCTATACTGTATATATTTCTTTGTGTTGAAGCTCATACACTGAACCTAAGTGAAAAACAATGATTACCTTAACCTTAGGAAAGTCTGGAGCTATAAAAGTATTTTATGAATAAGTGTGGTCTCCTTGGGAATTCTGATGAATTGGCTAGTTGGTTTCTCATCATGTTTTGAAATGATAATTCATATCCTGTTGTGTGATAAAAAAAAAGACAGGATAAAAAAAAAATATGATGAGAAAAAGAAAAAAAAAAAAAATTGAAAAATAATTTTGTGAATAATGGAGTCGAGAAGAGGATTGAATTAGAGGTTTGGGTGAGATTTCACTGTGTTTACATTTTTTTTCCTAGTGCACCTCTATTTCTTCTGAGCTATAGCTACTTATCCATATTTATCCTCCCCTGTCCTTGGCCCCATTACAACCCAGAAAAGACCTTTTGATCTGAACATGCATATGTTTTAAGTGTTGATATTAGAAGTTTGCCAAGTCTACTTGTGTTTGTTTTCTTGAGTACATTGAGTGACATTGATTTACCTTAAACACTTGAGAGAAACACTATAGTGCATCTGTGAGGTTTCGTTATTTTTGAATCACCTCTTGAACTAATTAATCATTTTGCTATGTATTGAATTGCTCGGATGATTTCTATAAGTATGTGCTTTTCTTGACTATGTGTTGGATATTGTCTCCTTCTTTTCTCTGTCTAGACTTCTTGAGAACTTTGTAAATTCTGTTTATTTTTCTCTTTAGTCTTTGTTTTCTGTATGCTGAGTTTTGTGTCACTCCTTTAATGTCCTTTGAATTATTTCCTGATTTGCATCTTAATTTTGCCCAGGAGTGCAAAAGACTAAGTGTGGTCTATTTTGATGAATCATTATTTTCTTCACTACACTTAGTTTATTGTACTAGAATTAATCGGGGAATTGTGCTTAATTGTCCAGTATTTTCCCGTTTTTACTGATTGTGCTTAATTTGATCAGAAATTCTTATTTTACTTAATTTGAATTATCTGAGAATAATTATTTACATTATTGATTGCAGGGAAATTTTTGGAAATATAAATTGGGACATTTGGAAATACATTCACACACTGTATTTGAAAGTTGTACTGCATTGATTTATTATGTGTGTTGATCCGTGTAAATGGTGGAATATTTTTCTTGAATTTGTAGAAGCAAAAATTTCAATTGGAACACGGATGTTCCAAGGGTCCATTGGAGAATTAATTTTGGCAAGGGAGCCACCATGTTTGTTTGAAAACTCACGGCCAAGAGAAGTTACAAGGAAGTGTTAAATTTCATTTGTAGTGTTATTAAGGGAAGGAGGCCACACTCATTGAAAATCCACGTAGGAAAGTGTGGTATGCATGGCTGAAAAATTGAATGTGAACTAAAGATGGAAGATAATGGATTACACATGGCCCATGACAATTCACGTGAAAATCACTCAAATACTTGAAAGTGGAATCAAAAAGGGGACCACCATGTTGAAAACACATTCTCTCCAAAGCATTTAGCATGGGGACCACCACAATTGGCTCACGGTTTTCTTCTTTCTTTAGGCTACATCTCACGTAAAGAAGGAGAATGTGAATGTGTTGAAGTGACATTGCTAAAAATAATAATAGCACATGGCCCCTAAATTCACGTCCAAAAGAGCACTTATCTGAAGATAGAATGTGTTGGATGGAAAAGATGAAGAGGACCATATTCCTTGAGAAAGCCACGGCCAGGAGGTTGCAATATGAAATGAAATGCTAAATTTTATTCAAATGAAAGAGAAATGGTACACACGGCCCCCCTTTTCTTATTTTGTCATTCAAAGAAATTATAAAATATGCTAAAAGAGACAAAGCCACCACATTCTATTGTTCTTTGGAAACGTGGTTTTCAATTGGCTTGAAAAAAAAAACATTTCATTCTCTTTGGTGCTGTTACGAAAAGAGAGAAAGCTGCCATATCCTTCGTTGCTGGAACGAAAATAAATAAATAGCAACAGAGAGCACATCCAGCTTGGTTAAAGACAGTCCAACACCTTGCAAGAAGCAGCTAGCTGCGTGAAGAGAAGCCACTTGCAGCGTGAATGAAGTGAAGGAAATTCCACCAGCAGCTGCAGCTACTTACACGGTCCAGTTTGGAGCAGCCACCACGTTGAGGGAAAGCTCACGGTATTTTGGCAGCAGCTCACGCTCATCTCCCAGGAGAAGACGTCCAACAGCTGTAACATATGGGAAAGAAGAAACTCTTGGTGTACTGATTTGGAGAGAATGAATTGGTGAACATGGTTTTTGGAAGCTCACACCAGCCACTCATGGTTTCTCTTTAGCTTGGTAACATCACACGGCCTTGGTCTTGGACAAAAGAACACCCAAGCTTGGACGGAAGTGTAGCAGCAAAGGAAGCTCACAGGATTGATTTTTGCTGGAAGTTCAAATCTCCTTTGAAGAAGCATTCACTGTCTTCATGCATACAGCAGCAAAGTTGGAGAAGAAGACATTCACGGTTCTTGGAGGATACAACTCGGAGGCAGCAGCTCATTGTTCCAGGAGCTGGAGTGCACACGGTGATTCACCAACAGCAGCTGGTCACGGCTGGGAAAAGAGCACGGAAATGGAAGGTTTAAGGGTGCACTCGGAAAGAACAAGCTGCCACGTCCAGAGGAGAGCTCTCCATGGTGGGCATTTAATTTTTGCTGGAAGAAAAGCAAAGCACAAGGTGATTGATGAAGAAAAAGAAGAAGCATCCAGCAGAAGACACACACACTTCACGGCCACATGGAGAAGACATCCAGCAGTAGCACGTTTAAGAGAACCAAAGCATGAAGAAGCATGCAGCTGTGTGAAGAGGGGTCGGACTTAGAAGACTTAGAATGAAGAAAAAAGCCATGGAAGAAAGCAGGAAACAAACACCAAATGGAGGGCCCCAACATTATTTCTTTTTCTTACGTCCAAGAGGTGCTCACGGGTGAGCTGGTTTGGAAGCAGTGAAACTCACGGGGTACCAGAGACAAAATCCAAAATGAGGCTAGATTTCAGAGAATTGGCTATAAAATCTGAAGCAGCAGCAGAGGGAGGATCATTAGATTTTAGGAGTAGGAATGTGCTTTCATTTTTCTCCTCCCCTTTGGGGAGGTTTTTGGATTTGTTTTCCAGTTTCAATTGAATCTTAAATTCCAGTGTGTTCTTCATTGATTGTTGTTAAATTTTATTTGCAAATTACCTTTGGTCTAAAATTCCGTTTGCACGTTTAAATCTTTGATCAATTCACTGTCATTTTCTAAATTAATGCAACAGTGAAAATGAATAGTAAAAACAACGTTGAAAATAAACTGAACGGTAAAACGCAATGACAGAATTTAACGGTGCAGAAAATCATGAACGGTAAATTGAACAGATAAAAGTACTTGACTGAAAATGAAATTGATCAAAGATTCAATACTTGAAAATAAATTCCTGGACAGTGAAAATAAAAATTACAGTAACACACTACATGCTTGAGAAATTAAAACACTACAATTGCACTGTTTAAAATGGAAATCCGGAGAGGAAGAGAAAGAGGAAGAGGCGAGAGCCTCTTCCAGGGCTGTCCTAAACTACTCCTAATTCCTACGCCTAAAATCTAATAATTTCTCTGCTGCTTGCTGTCCTTCTTTTATAGCCAAAAATTCCAAACATGTATGTCATTTCTTATTCCAGCCAGCTTTCCCGTGACTTCTCCATTTCAGCCAATGTTTCCATCAAGCAAATAAAATAAGCAAGAGCCTTCAATTGTTTGTGTCGTGTGCTTCTCTGCTGCCAAATTCTTTTGAAGTGTGGTGCCCACATTCCAAGCTGCTGCCAAAACAGAGAAAACTCGTGAACTCCTACTACCGTGACTGTGGCTGCCTCCTGCTTAGTTCCCTTGCACATGACAACATCTTCTCTGCTGGAATGCAAACGCTGGATGGAGCTTCTTCCTTTAAGCTCTGGACGTTGTGTGGAGACCATGGATGTGACACCTTCCAGCTGGATGTTGGAGCACCAAGGACGTGAGCTTGCTGGAATGCAAACCAAGAGTGACCTCCTTGGGTGGCTGCTGCACCATTCTAGCTCTGATACTTCAACATATCAACACCTCTTCTCCGTGTCTCTCTTCCCTCTTGGTGGCTGTTCCATGCTGTTGGACCACGCCGTAAGCTCCTCACTTCTTCACGGTGGTGGCTGGACTTGTTGCTTGTTGCTCCAGCCGTGACCATAGTTGCTCCAGCTCCAAGCTACCGTGAGCTTTTCCATCCTTCCAGCCAGCTGCACTATTTCATCATGTGGCAGCCTTGCTTCTTCTAGATCAAATACCGTGCAGCTGCCCCTGGTTCTAGCTGCTGCTCTTCATCATTGTGCACACCATCTCTGGACTGCTTGAGCGTGTTGGCCTCATCTTCCAACTCAGCTGGAACGTGGAAGTGTAACCGCACTCATTTGCTGGCTGTGCAGACCGTGAAGTATGGATGTTGTTCATGGAAGTGGCTGGACCGTGAGCTCAACAAGAAAATGGAAGAAGTCTCCATGGTGGTGTCGTTCCAGCTTTGTCCGAGACACCATCTTTGTGTGCTCTTCTAATTTCCAACTGCTGCCATGGGAGGTGACCGAGAGCTTCTTCTTCTTTGGTTGGACGTGAGATAGCTGGTGCTTAAGCCAAAGAAAAGAATCTGATTAAGTGGTGGCCGCTTGATGCTTGCCATAAAGAATGATGGGATGCTTTTTTACTTTTCAGAATATTTCCCATATGATATGTAGAATAATCGTGAGTGGTGGCCCCTTCTATGTGTTTTGGTGCTGCCGTGAATTTGCTTAATTCACGTGGCCCCTCTTCTCATATGCTTTTTATCAAAATGGATTATTTAGTGGATATCCATTATCTTTCACCAATGCAGACGCCAATTTTCTTAAATTGGTTCCATGTTGGTTCCATGTGTGCATCATAATTTTCTTTCAATTGGAAATTTAACATTTTCTTGTTTTTTTCAGTGTGCATCATGGAAATAAATTTTCACTTATATAATTGATGAGAATTTTATCTTTCAGTCCCCAAAACATTATCAAATAATATTTCCTGCAATCAATAATGAAAATGATTAGTCTCAGATAATTCAAATTAAGTAAAATAAGAATTTCTGATCAAATTAAGCACAATCAGTAAAAACAGGAAAATACTAGACAATTAAGCACAATCCCCTGATTAATTTAGTACAATAAGCTAAGTGAAGTGAAGAAAATAATGATTCATCAAAATAGACCACACTTAGTCTTTTGCACTCCTGGGCAAAATTAAGACGCAAATCAAGGAATGGTTCAAAGGACTTTTGGGGAGGGTGACACAAAACTCAGCAGACAGAAAAATAAAAATTCGCAAGAAAACAAATAAAATTTACACAGTTCTCCAGAATTCTGGAGAGATAAGAGAAGTAGAAATTATCCAACACAAATCAAATAAAGCAGATACTTATAGAAATCTTCCAAGCAATTCAATACACAGAAAAATAATCAATCAGCTTAAGAGGTGATTCAAAAACAACAAAACCTTACAGATGCACTACAGTGTTTCTCTCAAGTGTCTAAGGTAAATCAATGTCACTCAATGCACTCAAGAAAGCAAACACAAATAGACTTGGCAAGTTTCTAATTATCAATACTTAAAACATATGCACGTTTAGATCAAAAGGTCTTTACTGGGTTGTAATGGGGCCAAGGACAGGGGAGGATAAATTTGGATAAGTAGCTATAGCTCAGAAGAAATAGAGGTGCACTGGGGAAAAATGTAAACACAGTGAAATCTCACCCAAACCTCTAATTCAATCCTCTTCTCGACTCCATTATTCACAAAATTATTTTTCATTTTTCTCTTTTTCTCATCATCATTTTTTTTTCATCCTGTCTCTTTTCTTTTTTTTCTCTTTATCACGCAACAGGATATAATTCATATTTTCAGAACAAGAGGATGAGGAACCAACTAGCCAATTCATCACAATTCCCAAGGAGACCATACTTATTCACAAAATACTTCTATAGCTCCAGACTTTCCTAAGGTTAAGGTAATCATTTGTTTTTCACTTAGGATCAGTGTATGAGCTTCAACACAAAGAAATATATACAGTATAGGCTCAAAGGGGTTATCAAAGGATAATAACAAGGTAGGCTTATTTGGCTAAAGAGGCTCAAGAACAAAAATGCCTTTATCACGTCTGAACATGCATATCAATCAAGTATATCAAAAAGAATCAAGCCAAGGCATATGTGCAAGCATTCAAGATACATATCACACACAAGAAAGAAAATTAAGTGGCTCAAATCTCACACAGGGTATTTGTCACAATCAAATCAACCTCTCAAACGTATAATCATCTTTCCAGGCAGAGAAAAGCAAGGATTACAAACTATAAGTATTAAGTAAGTGAAGTGAACAAAATATTGACTCATCAAAATAGACCACACTTAATCTTTTGCACTCCTGGGCAAAATTAAGACACAGATCAGGGAATATTTTCAAAGGATACTAGGAAAGTAACAGACTCAGTAGACAGAAAACAAAGACTCCTACAAAAAATAAACAGATTTACACAATTCTCAATAATTCTGGACAAAGAAGAATATGTAGATAAAATCACAGTATTTAGATACTCATGAAATTATTTAAGCAATTCAAAGCATGGTGAATTTGATCAATTAGTTTGAAAGGTGAATCAAAAGTGACAGACCTCACAGATGCACTATTAGTGTTTCTCTCAAGTGTATGGGATAAGCAATGTCAACTCGATGATCTCAAGAAAGCAAACACAAATAGATTTGGCAAGCCTCTAAAATTAATTCTCAGAATCATGCATATTTAAATCAAAAGGTCTTTTCAGGGTTGTAATGGGGCCAAGGACATGGGAGGATAAATATGGATAAGTAGATATAATGCAACAGAAATAGAGGAGCGAGGAACAAGTGTAAACATAGTCAAATCGTACTCAGAACTCTACTTCAATCCTTTTCTTGACTCCCTTATTTTTTTCACTGTCTCTTTTATTTTCTTTCTTTTTAGTATATGACTGCAGGAGACAAGATAAAAATTGTAGAACCAATTTGCCAAATTTTTTAGAATCCCCCGGGAGACCACACTTGTTCGAAAAATATTTCTTTAGCTCCAGAATTCCCTAAGGTTAAAGTAATCATCGTTTTTCACTTAGGGACAGTGTATGGGCTTGAAAAGAATTTTAAGAAATTGTAGGCTCAAAAGTGGGTATCAAAGGATTAAAACAAGGTAAGTTTATTTGGCTAAAGAGGCTTAAAAACAAAGAATGCCTTTATCATTTTCAAATATGCATATTCATCAAGAAATATTAAGAGTTAAGCCAAATCATCTGTACAAACGATCAAGAGTCATATCACACAAGAAACGACAATAAAGTGGTTCAATTCTCACACAGGGTATTTCTGTCACAATTAATTTAACTTCTCAAACATCAAAGTCATTTTCCCATGCAAAGAAAAACAAGAATTTCAAACCTCAAGTATCAGTGAATGAAAGATATATCTACATTTTCAAACAATGTCCAGAAATTAAGAAACATGCAAAATTTATTACACAGAAAAGAAACAAAAACTACCTAGAAAAACAAAAAATTTAACACACAAAACAGAAATAAACAGAAAAATTCAGAATTTCCCCCAGTAGACCACACTTAAACTACACAATGTCCTCATTGTGTTACAATCATCTGATTAACAATTTAGAGCAGTCAAATAATATAGACATGTGCAGTAAAAGGTAGGGAAAGGGCAAGAAATTGTCCATAACATCTATCAGTAGATGTTTAGTCACATAGCACCCATCAGTAGATGCCAATATTTTTTTTTATTTTTATTATTATTTTTATTTTCATTGATATCCTTCAGTAGACACCAAGGTTTGCATCCATCAGTAGATGTCGTCATTACTGCCATCAGTAGCAGTATTGAACCTGAAAACTGAAAACTAAAATACACAAAGAAAGAAAAAATTAAATCCAAACCAAACAAATAAATAAATTAAAAAGAAAAATTTAAGAAAATTGTGCTATCATCCATCGTAACAACATCCATCAGTAGATGTTGTCATCTGAATCCTTTTAGCATCCTTCAGTAGATGTTGTCCAGGATTCATCAGCAGATGTTACAGAAGCATCCTTCAGTAGATGCTGCAAAACAAAAATCAAATCCACACACAACTAGGTCCAGAATTTTACCTAGTCATGCACTCAGTAACATCTGAAATGATAGTACAAAAATTTTAAAACACACAAAATATCAAAGCAAACAAAATACACAATAAAAAAAAATAGAAAACAAAACATATATTACAAAACAAAAGATCTTAACCCGAACCAACAACTGATTGATCCCCGGCAACGGCGCCATTTTGGTCGAACGGGTCGCACCGCTCACAAAAGTTGATTGCACGAAATTAATGCAGTATAACTAGGAAGTGACTCCTAGGTCGTCTCTCAAGGACCAATTTATGTGCCGGTTCAGTCTCAGATTTTAACACGAAGTGGGGGGGGTTTTGTGATTGTTTTTCGTTGAGGAAAAATAAATTAAAACTAGAATTTAAACACAACTGAATTTACGAAAACACTGAAATAAATTTTAAACACGGTAAAAATTGAACGGTAAAAATGGAAAACGTAAAATGGAAAATTCAACAGTGTTTGAAATTAAAATACTGTAACAATAAACATGTAGAAAACATAAAGCAGTGTAAATAAAATTTACCCAAAGCAACAGTGAAAATGACAGTAAAAACGACGTTGAAAATAAACTGAACGGTAAAACGTAATGACTGAATTTAACGATATGGAAAACAGAACCAGTAAAATAAAAATAGAAAACATTTAACTGGAAATGAAATTCATCAAAGCTTTCAACACTTAAATTAAAATTCTTGAACAATACAATTAAAAATGAACGAGCAAAGGTGACACAGCTTCAGAAATTAAAACTACATTTTGGCACTGTTTGAAATGGAAATTCAGAATCTCTGGAAGAGAGGAACCGAGAGTTGCTTCCTAACTATCCTACTCCTAAAATCTAATGCCTTCTACTACTCTGCTCTGCTGCATTTTATAGTGTCAACACTCTCTAACATCCTCCTTCAATTCAGCAATTTGGATTGGCAGCCCGTGAACAAATGTAAAACCGTGACCTTCTTTTGATTCAATGTGGTCCCCTCCTTTTCCATTTCAATCAGCTGAATCATCCTTTTTCAATTCAGCAATTTTGGCCGTGATCCCCACCTCTTCTTGCTACTGACCGTGAGCTTCCTCTGGACACTCCAAGATGTGCGTGTGGCTGGTTGCAATGCTGCAACAAGAGCTTCTTCATCAATCTCATGGTGCTTATTGCTGCTGCCCATTTTCCTTGTGAAGCCAACTCTTCTTTCTTCACTCTTCTAAGCAGCCATGGCAGCTTGCTCCTCTGGCTTCTTCTTCCAGCCAAGTTCCTCACAGCACATGAAAGAACTTCACCACTGCTTGTGTTTTCCGTGACACCACCAGCTATTTTCTTCTCCAACGCAAAGTGTGATCTGCTTCCTTCCATTGCTTCTAGATGTGTGGCTGGACTTCTTCTATTGTGCAGCCGTGACACTTCTTTGGTTGCTTTTCCAAATTGCCAATTCAATTACAATTCATGTTGCAAGGCAAAGGTGTGGCGGCTCCCACTTAAATTCAAAAAGATGTTTTGTTGGATCCTGGCTAAAATAACTTTCTCCACCTTGACTCCACCTCCCTTAGTAATAATTGAATAAAATTCAGCATTTGGAATTACTATATGGACGTGAACTTCATGAGTGGTGGCCCTTCTTCATATTCCTTAAAGAAAGAAGATTTCTTGGCTGGTTTGGTGTGCTTGCCGTGAAGTGCCATGCCTCTAGATCAACTCCCATGAATCACCATGCTGCTGCCAACGTGCTGGACGTTGCTTGCTGGACCTGCTCCAAGCTGAGGCACCTTGTATCTTTTTCCAGCAGTAACAAGCTCTTCACCTTTTCTTTGCTAGCGTGGAAGTGCAGCCCTTTCATGTGTACCACTTCAAGCTAGAATAAAATATTCTTTTGTGGCAAACATCTTTTCTCTAGTATCTCTAAATACGTGAACTTCCTTCCTTCAACGTGGCCCCTCATGTGTCATCCTTTATGCTTTTAGAATAATATTTCCTCTCTTAGTGGCAGCCCCCTCTTTTGTCCATATGCATGCTACATTTTGAATTTGTACCGCATGAGTTTTGCCAAGCCATCAACTAAATGCATTTCAATAAAACCGTGAGTGGTGGCCCCATGATTTCCCTTTCTCCTTTAGCAATCTTGAATAATATTCTTCAATCAATTGGACGTGCAAAACTGAGCAAGGGATCCCATGTGTCCGTGTATTGAATTGAGAAATCAGTAAGTGAGCTCCTTGTTCCGTGAGTTTCTTTTCCAAATCTAAGATCCACAATTAAATGCTTAAAAGAAACCTGCACACGTCGTGACCAACTTCAATAGAATTCAACATTTAATTTTTTATTTGCTTTCACTAAACCGTGAATGGGTGTGTGGAGTGTATATTTCCCAAACCAATTTTACTTCTTAAAAATTCTAAGAAGTGAGATATTTCCAAATGTCCCAAAATATAATTCCAAAATTTTATCTACAATTGATAATGTAAATAATTACTTTCAAACAATTCAAATTAATTAAAATAAGAATTTCTGATTAAATTGAGCGTAATTAGCAAAAACAGAAAAATACTGGACAAATAAGCACAATTCCCCGATTAATTCTAGCACAATAAGCTAAGTGAAGTGAAGAAAATAATGATTCATCAAAATAGACCACACTTAGTCTTTTGCACTCCTGGGCAAAATTAAGACGCAAATGAGGGAATGGTTCAAAGGACTTTCAGGAAGGTGACACAAATGCAGCATACAGAAAACAAAGACTCACAAGAGAAATAAACATAATTTACACAATTCTCAAGAATTCTGGACAGATAAAAGAAGTAGAAAATATCCAACACAAAATCAAATAAAGCAGATACTTACAGAAATCATCCAAACAATTCAATACATAGCAAAATGATTACTCAGCTCAAGAGGTGATTCAAAAATAACATAACCTCACAGATGCACTAACAGTGTTTCTCTCAAGTGTTTAGGGTAAATAATTTCAACTCAATGTACTCAAGAAAACAAACACAAGTAGACTTGGCAAGCTTCTAATTATCAATACTTAAAACATATGCATCTTCAGATCAAAAGGTCTTTACTGGGTTGTAATGGGGCCAAGGACAGGGGAGGATAAATTTGGATAAGTAGCTATAGCTCAGAAGAAATAGAGGTGCACTAGGGAAAAAATGTAACACAGTGAAATCTCACTCAAACCTCTAATTCAATCCTCTTCTCGACTCCATTATTCAAAAAATTATTTTTCAATTTTTCTCTTTTTCTCATCATTTTTTTTTCATCCTGTCTTCTTTTTTTTTTCACACAACAGGATATAAATTATCATTTCAAAACATGATGAGGAACCAACTAGCCAATTCATCAGAATTCCCAAGGAGACCACACTTATTCAAAAAATACTTCTATAGCTCCAGACTTTCCTAAGGTTAAGGTAATCATTTGTTTTTCACTTAGGATCAGTGTATGAGCTTCAACACAAAGAAATATATACAGTATAGGCTCAAAGGGGTTATCAAAGGATAATAACAAGGTAGGCTTATTTGGCTAAAGAGGCTCAAGAATAAAAATGCCTTTATCATGTCTGAACATGCATATCAATCAAGTCTATAAAAAAAAAATCAAGCCAAGGCATATGTGCAAGCAATCAAGATACATATCACACAAGAAAGAAAATTAAGTGGCTCAAATCTCACACAGGGTATTCGTCACAATCAAATCAACCTCTCAAACGTATAATCATCTTTCCAGGCAGAGAAAAGCAAGGATTACAAACTATAAGTATTAAGTAAGTGAAGGAAAAATGTAAAATTTATTGCACACAAAACGCGATAAAAATAACTTAAAATAGAAAAAATTTAACACTCAAAAACAAAAAAATTTAACACGAAAAATACAATCTAACAGAAAAATCAGAATTTCTCCCCAGTAGACCACACTTAAATCACACAATGTCCTCAGTGTGTTACAATCATCAGATGATCAAATTCAGAGCAGTCAAATAATATAGACAAGTGCAATAAAAAGTTAGGAAAAATGGGAAGAAATTTTTCAGTAACATCCATCAGCAGATGTTATCAGGGACATCCATCAGCAGATGTCTTAAACACCTAGCACCCATCAGTAGATGGTAATATTTTTTATTATTTTTATTTATTTATTTATTTATTTTTTATTTTTATTTTTGAAAAGGATGACCTGTACTGTGACAACAGTCTCGGTGGCAAAGACCGGAACTGTTGGTACAGTGGCAGAGCTTTGGCTACAAAAGGTCCGCTCCTCCGCGTTGAGCAACATTTCTGAACGCTCATTCTCTCTCTACTCTGCTCTCTCAACTCTCTCTGCTCTCTTCTCTCTCTGCTCTCTCTGCTCTCTCTCGAGCGTCTGGATCTGCGAGGAAGCCTCTCCACCCCGCGTCTGCTAAAGGTCTGAGATCTGCGCAGAGCCCCTGTCCCTGCGTCTTCTGAAGAGTCTGAGTGAGATCCGCGAATAGCCTCTGCAAGCCTACTTCCCCAGGTAAGTCCTTCTTCTCTAAGGATCTCCCTTTCTTTCTGCTTGCTTTACTTTTCCTGCTTTCCTTTATTTTTCTTCTCTGCTTTCTTTTCCTGCTTTCTGTTCCTTCTTTATTTTCAGCTTTCTGCTCTTTATTGTGCTTTCTCTATTTTGCTCTCCCTTTCCCTTTTCATTTTTTTTTTCATATTTTTGAAACTGAAAAACACTTAAACACATAAAACACAACTGTCTAAAAACTTAAGGGGTATATCGGCTGGAAACCAGACGTTAATCTCCCTTCGATTGAAGGTATTGCAGAGACAATCGGGTAGAACAACGCCACGTACCCCACTTAAAACTAAATAAACACATAAACATAATATACAAGAACAATATGGACAAGAACAACCGGACAACTGGACATAGATCCGTTTAGGACCCTTTGCGAGGACCATGAAACAGATCTGAGACCAAAAACTGAAACATCAAATACAGACTGGAAAAAAATAAATCTAAAAGGAAACAAGAACAAATAAAGAAAACAGAGAACTAATCTAATTTTTTTTTTTTTTATGCTTTTTTTTTTTATGTTTTGTTTTTCTTTTTTATGTTTTTGTTCTTTTTATTTTTATATTTTTTTTATTAAGTTTTAGAATATTTCAAGAGGAATGATGACGAGTGAGATGGAATCAGAGAGATACACTAGTCAGCGATGGCGTCCTACAGATGATCAGATCAATATGATGACCAAAATCTACAACTATGGACCAAAATCACACACCCAAGCCGAGCGCAAGTCGTCGAGATCGCGTCTCGACTAAGGACCTTCGCAGATGCCACCGAATATAACGTGCACTGCTGGTTTAACAACCATGGCAATCGGGTCAGGCGCTGGCAAGCGGAGATAGACCCCACAGGCACTCTCTTTTCACAACTGCCGCTATACATGTACGGTAAGACCTCTGATCACACCTCCAATGAATTTTCCATTCCTCTTCTATTATTAACACAAGTTTTTTATTTTTTATTTTTTTATTTTTTTATTATTTTTTTTTTGTTTGAAAGAAAATAACTGGGTGATAATGAGGGCACCGAGGCTGCTGAATTTGTTTCCAGTTCCGATCATTATCGATGACGACAGAAATGAACGAGAAATTCCTCCACCAAAGCCTCCGCTCGTGACTTTTCGAACCAGAGCTCCCTCAACGGAGCTCTCCCTTAGACCACCACAACCAGCTCGTGAATTCTTCCAGTTTTAATGTTTTATTTATTTTTTTTTTTTTTATGTTTTTGTTGGCCGAGTGTGGCCAGAATATTAAGGACTGTAATATGAACACTTATGTTTTTTTATGTTTTATGTTTTTTTTATGTTTTTTATTGTTATGGTCTGTAATATTAACGATCACTAAAGATCGACCCCCGAACATCTTTTAATTTCACATATGAATCTACTGCAAATTTTATTTTCAGATCTGTTCAATCTCCATTTTTCCATTACTGTAATTTTTGCAATGATGAATGAAATCTTTCTTAGTCTAAACAAATTTTTCAATCAAAGATCTGTATGAAACAACTAAGAAATTATTTTACAGTGAAGAAAAATAAGGAAAAATAAGATCTGAAGTGAAAATTTTTATTGGTATGAAATAATAAGATACTGAGGGTCAAAATAAAATCAAGGAATACGCAAAACAATTTTTTTGAATTTTTGATTTTTTTTTTTTTTTAAGGATAACAATGTGAAAACTAAGAAAGAAGAAGAAAGAAAAAGAAAAAAAAAATAAATATATACATATCAGAATACAGATTTGGCACGCTTTTAAACAAAAAAAATTTTATCACAAAATATTTTTTTTTTTTTGTTTTTTTTTATTTTTTATTTTTAAAGATAACAATTACAAAAACTAAGAAGAAAAGGAAAAACAAACTTAAAAGAAAAAATTGCAGAATCTTCCCCAGACCACACCTAAACTACAATGTCCCAAATCAGTTAAAGGCATAAGATCATCAATTGAAACTTAAACAGATAAAGGACAAATGTAATAAAAGTCAGAAAACGGGGAAGAAAGAAAAAGAAAACTCCCCTGGATTATGGTGGCAGTTGCCAAAATTGGACAATCAGGGAGATGTCTTCTTCAGGATCCAAGACGGAAATTTTGAGGAAAAATTGCTTCATCCTCCAAATCTGATCAAGCAGAGAAATATCCTCCACCGCCGGATCTAAGCAGCAAATATTGTCACTGAGCAGATTCAGTAGGTGCCTTTTGATCTTCGAACTGCTGTATGTACTGGCACCTTTGTCTTCCAGCGTGGGTGCATGCTGATCAAATTTATATGTACCTCCTGCAATATGGTTAGTGCAAAATGGTTCCACAGAAATATCATGCAGAGGTATAACACCCAATCCCAATTCATCATACCGAGCCTTAGATACAACCTCATAACATGAATCCGTTTCAAATGTAGAAACAATATCTATAACAGGTTCAGATTCATGTTCAGTGCATGGAGAACAAATATTTGAATGTGATAGTAAAAAACGGTTCTCATCATGCACAGAGGAAAAATTAAAATCAGACTCAACAACTATATAATCATCAGCATACCAATCAACAGCATAATCAACAGAATAATCAATTTTCGGTATGCTTCCCTCCACTTCCTTGAAGATTTCTAAAGTGTGGGAAGATGAAGGTGGTCTACCTGGTTCAGGATTACTGCTTACTTCTGCCGGGTCCCCAAAATTTTCATCAGTCTCCTCAGGTGCAAGAGTGGCCATTTGCCTGATCTGATCACTCAGATTCTGTATGGCAGCTTGAGTTTCCTGCTGGAACTCCATGCTCTCTTGCTTGAACTGCATGTTCCCTTTCTGAAACTGAATGTTCTGCATTGTCATCTGCTCTAGTAACTCCTTTAATGTAGGTTCAGAAGTAGAAGGCTGAGGAGTTATTTGAATAGGAGAATCATACTGCTGACTCTCATATTGTGGAACTGGCTCCCAAAGAGAGCTCTCAGAAATTGGATGATGGAACATATTGTTCTCATCATAAAAATCAGCAGATTTAAAATCAAAGTAATATGCAGAATAAGAATCATAATCACAGACATTGGCAGAATAAGCATTATTCACAACATTAAAATAGGTAGACATGGAAAAATAAAAAGTAAAAACTAAAAACTAAAAATTACGAATCAGATAAAACAAAACACATTTATACATGCTACAAGCACACATAAGACAGAACATAATTTTTTTTTTTTTAAAATTTTTTTTTTAATTTTTTTTTTAATTAACAAACAAAATACATATGACACGCATACAGAAAATAGAACATCACATCATAACGCAAGATAAAACACAACAATTAAACATATATATACACAATATATATTAACACAGTACAAATCTTAAAACAAAAACCTGGAACTGAAGTGACAACGCCGCCAAAATTTGCTGAAGGTGTCGTTGTCGCCTACAAAAATATACAAGACAAAACACACAAAACAAACATATTAACAGAACAAAACTTTATACAACAAAAATCTAAAACTAAACCGTCTTTGGTCGGTCCCCGGCAGCGGCGCCATTTTGGTCGAACGGATCGCACCGCCCACAAAAAGTGATTGCACGAAAATAATGCAGTATAGTTTACTAGGATTTGACTCCTAGGTCGTCTCTCAAGGACCAATTTTATTGTGGTTCAGTTTTAGATTTTAACACGAAGTGGGGGTTTTGATTGTTTTAGTTTTTGTTGCAGAAAAATTAAATTTAAATTAAAATCGAAAATTAAAAGCAGCAAACAGAATTTAAAAGTTTAAGAAAATAAAATCAACAGTAAAAACGAATTGAGAAACTTAAAATGCAGTAGAAAATGTAAATTGAAAGTGAAAATTGACAGAATCAAAGTTCGCATTTGGAAACTGGAAGCAATTTTAGCAGAAATTGAACAGAACTGCAGTGAACCGGAAAATGACAGCAAATTGATTTCAGACAGTAAACATGAAATTGGATTGAAGATGAGAAATAATGCAGATGAAAATAAAATTCAACACTGAAAATCACAGATTGTAAATTACATTCAAAACTGAAACAAACAACAGCATTAACTGAAAAACGCAAACTGGAAAATGAAGATTCAATACATGAACTGAAAAATAAAAACAAACCCAAAACCTCCCCAAGGGGGAGGGGGAAAAATGAACTCCAGAAGAAGACGTCCTACACTACTCCTACGCTACTCGAATCTCTCCTGCATGCTTCTCTGTTTTATAGCCAATTCTCTGAAACAAACTCTCGTGAGCCCTCCTTCCTTCCCGTGAAGTTTTTGTTTTGTCTCAATATGGCACAAATTTCTTTCATGCTGAGCTTGGACGTGCCAAAGTCAAGAAGATGGGCCCTCTGCTGTGTTTGTTTTCTGCTTTCTTCTTCCACGGGAATGTTATGCAAATTCGTGGTGCCCACACGCCTGCTGTAGCTTCCTCTGTGCATGCTGGAATACTGCTGGACCGTGGAGCTACAGCATGAAGGTTTTCTGTTGTTGCTGCCCACGTGAACTCCTCTCCAACCGTGATAGCATCTCAAGCTTTCTCCTTTTCATTCACCCAAAATCCAAGACCATGGGTGCCACTTCTTTTTCTTCTTTCTTCTCCCGTGAATCACCTTACACTTTCGTCCAGCTAGGCCGTGAAATTACTTCCAGCTAAACGTAAAATCTGCAGCTGCTCCTTCTGGACCGTGATGCTTTCTTCCAAGCTCCATTTGTTCATCCAACTCATGTGCCCTTTTCTAAATTGAAAATAAAATTTGTTGGACATAGCCGTGAGGTGCTTGTGGATGTATCATGATGAAACATTTTTTTTTCTTTTGTGGGCCATGAGCTTCCTTTAGCTGGACGTGGCAGCTGGTTCTCAATTTAAGGTGCTACTATTTTAAAAACCAAAACCCATTTGCTGAATCCAAAAAAAAAAAACCGTGGCCTGCCATGAATTAAGTGGTGGCCCCTTTGGTAGAAACCGTGTGGTCATCTCTGGAAAGTGTTGTTTTAGTGCTCCATGTCATAGTGCACTTCCATTTGCTTCCAAAACATCATGGTGTCCACACGGCCCCACTCTTTTACCCCTTCATTCTCCATGTGTCTACAGATAACTTAATGTGCTGAACATTCCATTCTTCCACATGCCATGTGCTACCAACACTCCACTTCCCTTTCCTTCTTCTTGTGCGTGACCAATTGTGGCCCCTTCTCTCCATTGTGGTGTCTATCATTTAATAAAAGATAAAGAAGATTCCTCTTTTGTGGAAAATGTGCTGGACTAAGAGCATGCCCTTGAAATCTTACACCAATTTTCCGTGGTTGTGCTTTGCTTTCTCCACACATCATTCCTCCCATGTGCCGCATGCTATGAACTAGTGCTGGCCATCTTTTACATTCCATGAAGAATTCCCACGTGACCACCTAAACTGCTGGAATGTTGGACTTTGGAGGCTGCTGGATGAAGATGAACGTGGTGGAGCTGCTAGATGGTGGACAGCTTGGCTGGACGTTGGAACTGGAGCTGCTGGACGTGAAAGCTTTGCAACACCGTTGGCATTCTCTTCATCCTAGACCAAGCCATCTTCTCTCCATACTCATATAATGCACGTGCAGGGACAAATCTTAGTGGAAAATTCAGTCATTTAAATGCTCCCCTTGACGCATGCTTTGGATCCATTATCTTCAATAAAAGAATGTGATGTGCTACTCCAAGTTTCTAGCTTACTCCCATGCTGGTTCCCCACGTGAAGACTGCAAAGCCATCAGCTTCTCTTTTCTTGCCATCCTCTTCTCCATTAATCCCAACACTTCTCTTCAATTTTTATTATTGGATTCAGATGCCCATGCTTCATCATTCTGCTGTCCATACATTCATTCTCGGTCCTTGCTGCTGGAATTGATCCAGACGTGTTGAAGTTGGAGCTTGGACAGTGGAAGGTGCTGCTAGTTTTTCTCTCCGTCTCCAGCCATCAACGTGTTCCTCTCTGGAACGCTTCTCAAGGGTTGCTTGCTGCCAACGTTTCTCCAAACAGAAAATGAAATGGTGTAGCCCCTCGCTGGACAATCTCCTTCACGTGCTTAGATGTGCATGTTGCTTGGACAAGGAATGGATGAACGTGAAGAAAGCTAGGCCTAGCTTCTGTCATGGCCGTTTGGAGCAAGGTGTTTGGACAGTGAAGTGTTGGTCGTTGCTCCTTGCTTCCGTGAAGCATGCTGGCTTCTTTCTCCTCCACTCTACCATGTGCCAATCTGTTGTGTTTTCTCCTAGGCCGTGGCAGGTTGAAGCTGCTGGAACGTGTTGATGATGCGGCTGGACATGGATGAAAACCGAGAGCTGCTGGATGTCACCCTTTTCCAATAATCAAGCACCCCTTTAACAAATTAAAATGACCAAAATGCCCTCTAAATATGACAAATCATTACTCAATAATTTCCCAAAGAATTAATAACGTAAATACTTAATCATAGACAATTCAAATTAATCAAAATAAGAATTATCGTTCAAATTAAGCACAATTATGAAAAACAGGAAAATTATGGACATTTAAGCACAATTCCATGATTAAATCCGGTACAATAGACTAAGTGAAGTGAACAAAATATTGACTCATCAGCGGGCTTTTCAAAAATATACTTGATGGGATCCATCTTAGATATCAACCAGGTAGAGTGACTTAACATATAATGCCTTAAACGATGAGCAGCCCATGCCAATGCGCAACAAGTTCGCTCTAACGACGAATATCGCTTTTCGCAGTCTGTGAACTTCTTGCTCAAATAATATATAGCATGCTCTATTTTCCCATCTTCTTCGTGCTGACCTAATACACAACCCATTGACTCATCCAACACAGTCAAATACAAAAGGAGCGGTCTTCTTGGCTCAGGTGGACGCAACACCGGAGGGTCCTGTAGATATTGTTTAATCTTTTCAAAAGCGGCCTCACAATCTTCATTCCAAACCAAAGCCTGATTCTTACGCAATAACTTGAATATCGGTTCACAGGTGACGGTTAATTGCGAGATGAATCTAGCGATGTAGTTTAATCTACCTAGAAAGCCTCGAACCTCTTTTTCTGTCCTAGGGGCAGGCATCTCTACTATTGCTCGTACCTTGTCAGGATCCACTTCTATCCCCCTTTGGCTAACAATAAAACCTAGCAATTTTCCAGATTTTACTCCGAACGTGCATTTAGCGGGGTTTAACCTGAGTTTAAACTTTCTCAGTCTTTCAAATAATTTCCTTAAGTTGAGAATATGCTTTTCTTCTGATTCAGACTTAGCAATCATGTCATCCACATACACTTCGATCTCTTTGTGCATCATATCATGAAAAAGTGTCACCATCGCCCTTTGATATGTTGCCCCAGCATTCTTGGGCCCAAAAGACATCACCTTATAACAAAATGTTCCCCATAATGTGATAAAGGTAGTCTTTTCCATGTCTTCAGGTGCCATCTTGATCTGATTATATCCCGAGAAACCATCCATGAACGAAAATAGTGAAAACTTGGCTGTATTATCAACTAGAGTGTCGATGTGCGGTAGTGGGAAATTGTCTTTTGGACTTGCACGATTCAAATCACGGTAATCAACGCACATCCGAACTTTACCATCTTTCTTGGGTACTGGTACTACGTTCGCCACCCATTGCGGGTATTTTGCCACAGCCAAAACTCCTGCATCAAATTGTTTCTCTACCTCTTCCTTGATTTTCAAGGACATCTCCGGTTTCATTCTTCTTAGTTTCTGTTTGACCGGGAGGCATTCTGGTTTAAGAGGGAGTTTATGCTGCACAATATCGGTATCCAAACCGGGCATATCGTTGTACGACCAAGCGAAAACGTCCTTAAATTCCTTCAATAGGACTCGCAACCTTTCTCTCACTTCCTCTTTCATGGTAGTGCCAATCTTTACTTCTTTTATCTCGTCTTCCTCACCCAAGTTGAGAATTTCAATCTCTTCCTGATGGGGTTTTATCTCTTTAGACTCTTGTTCCACTAATCTCAATAGCTCTGGAGAGGGTTCCGGATCATCTTCACAATCATCTTCCGTATTATTGACAGGGTGCTCCCACTTAGGGATATCAACATTATTATTTTCAAAACATTCATTGTCATATCTGCATTATTTAAGTTTGCGAATAAATAAATAGGAAAAACAGTGAAAAAGGCTAAATGATGATAGAAATGAGAACAAACACGATTCAATTATCACACTGAAAGCAAAATAAAAGCATCAACCCATAAGTCATGAATCCCAAAGCTCCGGGTAAAGCAATAGGGTTAATTAACATATTACATTTCATTTGAATTAAACATCACGGGTAAATCCAAAGTCTTCCAATTGTTGAGTTGTGCATCTGGGGAGCAAACCCACATGAAGTTTGAGCTTTCAGATCTAGCTTCCTCTTCCACAACCGCTATATGGCTAGTGTTCACCCATCCAGCACTGCGAAAACTCTCTTTGATACTACAAATGTGGATCGTCCTCGTCCTTGGTTCCCGTTTCTCCATCCGAGCCAAACTGCGCTCCTTCCTTTCCTCAATCAACCTCTTCTTATCCCCCTTGCTGGGCTTGTACCCCAGGCCATATCTGTTTTTGTTCTCAATCACCCCCAATGGGAATGTACGTCCTTGTCCATACTTCCCTAACCCGTTCCCGTACTTATAACCTTCTTTCAGCATGACCTTTGCCATCATGATAGAGGTGCCTGATAAATGTGGATTCACAAGAAATGGTTCGACATAGGTGTTTCCCACGATCTCTAATGATTGAAAAGCTGTCTCGAGATCTTCCTCGGCTGCCTCTATGTAACGGGTGGAGGATGGCCCACTCACAAGGAGATCCTCCTCTCCAGAAACTATTACCAGCTTATCTCCCATGATATATTTCAGTTTTTGGTGCAGTGTGGAAGGCACAACTCCTGCAGAATGGATCCATGGGCGACCCAATAGACAACTATAAGCTGGGAGGATATCCATGACCTGGAAGGTTATTTGAAAAACACATGGGCCAATTTGGACCGGTAACTCTATTTCTCCCATGACTTCCCTCTTGCTACCGTCAAATGCTCTCACAATCATAGAACTTGGCTTCATCTGCATTCCGTCACAAGGTAGCCTCTCTAATGTCATTTTGGGCATGACATTTAGGGAGGAGCCGTTGTCTATCAACACACGTGCTATGCCGTAGTCAAAACATTTTACGGAGACATGGAGAGCCTTGTTATGCCCTCTCCCCTCCTCAGGTATTTCCTCATCAGTAAAGGTGAGGTAATTATTAGCAGTGATGTTGCTGACAATGCCCTCGAAACCTTTTAGGGAAATACCTTGTTCTACATGGGCATCGCTCAGTATCTTCATCAACAGTTTTCGATGGGAGGTTGAGTGCATGAGCAATTCTAATAAGGAGCTTCGAGCTGGCGTACAATTCAATTGCTCCACCACTTTGTACTCACTTTGTTGTATGAATTTCAAAAACTCGCAAGCCTCTTCCTCAGAGATTTCTTTCTTGTCTTCCTT
Organism: Vigna nakashimae; assembly: GCA_034642375.1. Lineage (NCBI taxonomy): Eukaryota > Viridiplantae > Streptophyta > Magnoliopsida > Fabales > Fabaceae > Vigna > Vigna nakashimae. The sequence continues at coordinate 34,780,705 of CM067758.1, forward strand.
GTCAGGGGTCTCCTCTATCTGCACCTCTTTCCCCTTTAAGTGCTCCTTAGCATTTGCTGCCACTGGTGTTTCATTATTGCTAGTTCCTTTTCCCATCAAGTTTGGTGGCGTGAAGATTCGACCACTCCTTGTTATTCCGCCGATGCCTGATATATTCTCAATAGCTGGATCCTGACTGGAGAATTGACTTTCAATGCACTGTCCTTCGTCGATTATATGTGTTCCATACCTCCACGGGACAGCTTTCCCGCTCTTGTAAGGAAAAGGAACTGGTGTATGGATGACAACGGACGATCTTCCTTGAATTACTGGTGCAGGGGTGGTTCGAGTGAAACGGATTACCAACGGCTCTGGCAGAGTTACATCAAACTCCATACTAGTTTGTGCAAACACCTCCTCATCCTTGTTCTCGTAACACACTTGTATCAAATTCCTATCAAGCAGATCTTGCAGCAACTCTTCAAATTCAACACATTCATCGATAGAGTGTTCCGCGCATGGATGGAGTCCACATGCTCTTCCTAAATCATAATCCCAGTTTAAAAAGCCCAACTTCAATAATTCCTTGAAAATAAACCTTCTGGAACTCCGAATCTTACTTGCATCCCTTATAAGTTCATGCTTCTTAACCTCAATGGCATTTGTTGAGGCACTACCATGCCCGGATAATGGATTAGCATCAATACTAGGTTTATCTTCTTGAAATTTCAGCCACCCCGCGTCGATTAGAGCTTGCACTTTATGTTTGAAGGACATACACCTCTCAGTTGAGTGACCCACGCCTTCCCCATGATAACTACACTTGGCTTCGGCATCATAACCCCTAGGGTATGGAGGCTGCATAGGCATCATCGGACATATAGCAACCAGGCCCTTTTTGACGAGGTGAGGTAATAACTCAGTGTAAGTCATAGGAATGGGGGTGAAGTGAACAAAGTTTCTTTCCTGGGTTTTCCTCGGGTAAGTGCCTTGACCTGCATTCGGATTTGGATTCACGCTTGACGCAGTCCTCCAAGCGTTGCTTGGGATAGGTTGCGGTTGATAAGATCCTTGTTGCTGTTGAGGCCTAATTTGATGAGCAAACGCCGCATTAGTTGCATAAGGAGGTTGACCCAAGTATGGTCGGAAGCTATGAGTGGGAGCTTGACTTCTCCACACAGGCATTGCCGATACCGCATGCACATCCCCTTCCTTCTTCTTTCCCGCATTGAAATTGGGTTTTTTTGTAATTTGCCGTTGCGGGCGAACTGTATGCAATTTTCCCACTTTTAACCCCAATTTCTATCCTTTCGCCTATTATAATGATATCAGCGAAATTGGCAGACACGTTCCCGACCATGTGCTCGTAAAATGGCGGTTGGAGAGTGTTCACAAACATTGCCACCACCTCCCTGTCATACAAAGGTGGTTCAACTTGTGCAGCTAACTCTCTTCACCGTTGGGCATATCCCTTGAAAGTTTCGTTGTCCCTCTTTGACATATTTTGCAACTGCAGTCGGTCCGGTGCGATATGCGTGTTGTATATATACTGCTTTACAAAGGCGTCTGCCAGGTCTGCCCAGCAATGGATTCGGGACGGCTCAAGGTGGGTGTACCAGTTCAATGCTACCCCAGCCAAACTGTCTTGAAAAAAATGGATGAGTAGCTTATCATCGTAAGCGTACGCAGCCATCTTTCTACAGTACATGGTCAGATGGCTTTTCGGGCAGGTATTACCCTTGTATTTCTCGAACTCCGGTGCTTTAAATTTGTGTGGTATCATCACCCCGGGAACCAAGCTCAGTCTCGCAACATCTCCAAATCCATAGCTCTCGACCCCTTCAATGGCCCTCAATCTCTCCTCTAGAATCTCTAATCTACTCTTGGCCCCATCAGCACTGCTAACTACCCCCTGCAACACAGTGTGTGGTATGACTTTGGCTGAAGAGCCCTCTCCAGTACCCATATGGGGTGGTACAGTTACTCGCGTTCCTTCAACCGTGTTTGCCCCAGTCATCCCTATACTTGCCATGGGAGCCGTCACTGAAACAGGCCCTTGAGTGCCGGTCAGTACTACATTAGCCGTTGGGGGAAGGGAGACTGAAGTTTTCTCTACTTCTGCGTACTCTCCTGTAGGAGGAGTATAACCTGGAGGTAAGCCATATATCGGGAAAGGGATTGATTGGCTTACAGCGTTGAACATCGGGGGATAATAGTGGGCATCCCCCTCAACTCGTGCAGATGAAGACTCCTTAGTAGTCTTCAGGGATTCAAGGGCAGCCAAGATTTGGCCAACCTGGTCTTTCAACTCGCTCACATCAGCTTTGATGGATTCTTGTGACTCTTCCCAGCTTTCCATGATCCTTGAATTGGCTCGAGTCCAGTAGGGATGTCGCGGAAAATTGGCCGTTGTTTTTCTTACTTGTATTCTGTTATTATTTTTTTGAATTTAGATGAGAATAAAAGAAAACATGATGCATGCTAGTAATAGGTGGAAATCACAGGATCACGATGACGTTAATGATGGAAATTAATACAAATCGATATCATACAAAACATCACAGGTCCTTCATATAGAGAAGTCTAATGCATTACATTGTTGAAAGAGAACAAGACATAAACAAATTATCACTCCCTGGCTCGAGCGATGAAGGCTTTCATTTCGCCTACTAACCATTTACAATGGCTGATAAAAAGTTTTATCTCTTCAGGCGGATTATAAAAGTGAGTTATCGCTTCGGCGTCTGACACCATCCTTGGAACATTCTCAATTGCTCCGTTTGCTAAGGCAGCCAGTTGGGAGAAACTTTCCTTCCAATGATCCACAACCCTTTCTTGTTCTACAATGCGATCTTCCATCCATTTAATCAAGGCTTGATGACTCTCTTCGCACTCCATCATTTTCCATCGCTCCTCTTGCTCCTTAATATAACCCTCCATCTGTTTTAACATGTCCCGATGCTCTCCTTCGGCTCTTGCCCGCTTCCACCGTTCCTGGTTCAAATCTGCCTCAAACGACGTAGCCATTTCCTTCATCTGATGCCCTACTTCTTCTACTTGAATTTGGGCATCTCTTAGTCTTTTCAGGGCTTCTCGTTTACCTCTTTTGGCTTCTTCGTAGAGGTGTTCCCACTGTTTCCCTTCTTTCAAAGCTGCATTCTTCTCTTTTATTCTCACGGCTAGTTCTTTGCTTGCGGTCGCCAGATCCTGCTTCAATCGGAGTGTATATCCTCTTTCAGCTTCTCGACTTTTAATCATTTCTTCGTAGGCTCGTGACTTATCCTCTTTATCATTCTTTATATTCACAAAATCATTGTGCATCCTTTGTAGTTCGATTTCTAACCTGGCATTCCTCTCTCTTAGTTCTTCCATCTCCGCTTTCAATTGCCTCACCTCTTCACTCTCTACGTCCTGAGGTTGTCCTTCCTTGGCCAGATGATCATTGATTGTCTTGAAAGGGAGTTTGACTTCATTTACCCTTTCTAAAATCTAAGTGTGGTAACTGACCTTGCTATCTACTACTCCAACCCTTAAATCCCTTTCAGCCCACACCACGCTTTCCCAAGCATTTCTGACCTTCCTTAACATTTCAGCAAAACGCCCGTCCTCATAGTAGATGAATAGTGTAGTAAGACAGTCCGGTGAAGGCGCCCCTCTTATGGGATGCCCGAATTGCCTTTGGACTAAAACGGGGTTGTAGTTGACACAATATCTAGTACCTATGAGGGGTACATTGGGAAAGCTGCCACAATGATGGATGGAAGGTTTAAGCTCGAGCCAAGGAAGACGCCACTTTATCTTTTCCCCATTCAAACCAGCAAAGAAATGGGCCCACTCATTTCCTCCTCTGTCTTTAAGCCTCTGGTGTGACGGACCTTCCAACGGACAATCAACTACCCCTTTACCCACGCGCGCAGTCATCCACGCATACAGCACCGGCAAACAACAAAGAATTTTCTTTCCGTTCCTTTCATGACAAAAACTCATGGTCCCATAAACATCTGCGAGGACTGCTGTTACAGGGTTCTCTGATCTTGTCGTTTTTGCTACGAAGACATCTATTGCGGTATAATCTACAAAGCCTTCTACTTTGGGAAACAAAACGACGCCATACACGGTAAGGGCTAATACGTCCATGAAAGTCTCCCACTCTTCTTTATCAGCTAGATGATGTAGGTACTGCTCCAAATATTTTTGTGTCAGTCCACACACTTGATTCCTCGTTACCAACCTGTGTTCAAGTTCTTTGGGATGTATTTTCATTATGGCGGCAATGGTGGGGATAGAGGCGTGATGTTCCAGGTGCTGATACGGAGTGGTACCCTCTAGTGGCAATCCGAGTATATACTCAAATTCCTCTATAGTTGGCGCCAGCTGAAAATCCTGAAAGGTGAAGCATCTTAGTGGAGAGTTGTAATACTGTGCAAGGGCTGTGATGGCTGGCAATTGTACTTCCACCTCCATTAGACTCAACAAATTTCCATACTTTTTCTTGAAGGTTTCCCTCTGATGAATCATTATTTTCTCCACTTCAGTTAGTTTATTGTGCTAAAATTAATCAGGGAATTGTGCTTAATTGTCCAGTATTTTTCCGTTTTGGCTAATTGTGCTTAATTTGATCAGAAATTCTTATTTTAACTAATTTGAATTATCTGAGCTAATTATTTTCATTATTGATTGCAGGAAAAATTTTTGGATAATATTTTGGGATTCAAAGAGAATTGACACATCAATTATACAAAGAAAGGCTGTGCAGATTTTGTTTTTAGGATTCTACACGATATAGGCTTGATTGTAAAAGTCTCTTTCAAAATTAAGAAGTGGAGCTTGAAAACAAAATGGTGCAGCACGGTACTAAATTGCTTAACAGGAAATGGATCAATGTTCATGCAAAGTTCTGATTTATTGAAGTATATAGCAACCCCTTCTTCTTCTAGAAAAGAATTATATAAATGCTAAAGGAAACAATGAAACAAAAGTTGGGACCACCACATTGTTTTGTTGGCTGGAACATGATTAACAATTGGAGAAGCCACTTTACGTAAAGAAGGAAGGGAAGTGGCTACATGGAAAAGGAAGTAATTGCCTATGGGGTCCATCCACTACTTATTTGCTTGGAAAAATTCTGAATTTTAGCTTCATGGCCCACGTAGTACATTCATTTTGGCTATGCTTTGGAATAAAAGAGAAGTGGTTTCACGGTTTATTGTTGCAGTACCACAAACTCCATAAAAGCAAAGAAGCTCACGGTGTGAGGGATGAAGCGTGGAGAAAAGAGAAGCTGGTGCAACAGCTAGCAACAAGACTCCATCCAACAAAACATCCAGCTTGGGAAGAAGGTGTCAAGGCCAACGTTCACGGTCCAGTAGCAGTTTGCACGCCCATCAGTTTGGAGGAAGATAAACGTTCAACACCAGCCGGCTGATCCAGCAAATGGCCCAACAGCTTGGAGTGCCACGGGTGGAAGGGAATGTCACGTGAATTTTGGCTGAATCAGATACAACAAAAAGGAGGGCCCTTGCTTATTATTTTGCACGTCCCAGGAGCACATATGGGTGGAAGAAATTGATTAAGAAAAAGGTCGTTAATGGGAAACCAAAACACGCAAGGGCACAATGTTGTTTTGTTTCTTTCTTTCAACAACACTTCACGGCAGAAATAAAAGAGAGGAGTGGCTATAAAATGAGGGGGCAGCAGCAGAAGAAAGGATATAGAGTTTTAGGAGTAGAAGTTAGGTTTCTGGCTTGGTTTTCTCCTCCCCTCTGGGGAGGTTTTAAATTCCTTTTAGTTACTGTTTCCATAATTGAATGTTGTAATTTCCAGTTTGCATTTTCAAATCAATGTTTGTTGAACTTTCTTCTCATTTACCATTTTCTGCACAATTACTGTTTCTACAAATGTTGAATCTTTGACAAATTTCATTTTCATTTAAGTGTTTTATTTTTACCATCTTTTTATTTTATCGTTTATTGTTTTCTGAATCGTTTAATTTTATCGTTTTTCAATTTACCGTTTTCATTTTTACCATCTTTTACCATTCAATTTTTATCGTCTTTAAGATTTATTTTGGCGTTTTAAATTCTGCTTTCTTTAATTTCCAATCAATTTTATTTTTCCCGCATTGACAAAACATCCACAAAACCCCCCCCCACTTCGTGTATAAAATCTGAGACTAAACCGACACAAATTGGTCTTTGAGAGACGACCTAGGAGTCACCTCCTAGTAAACTATACTGCATTTCTTTTATGCACAATTTTTGTGAGCGGTGCGACCCGTTCATCAAAATGGCGCCGTTGCCGGGAATCAATAACGGTTTGGTTTTAGATTCTTGTTGTGTAAATTTTTGTTCTGTTAATGTGTGTATTTTGTGTGTTTTGTGTTTTGTATTTTTGTAGGCGACAACGACACCTTCAGCAAATTTTGGCAGCGTTGTCACTTCAGTTCCAGGTTTTTTGTTTTAGATTTTTGCTGTGTTTTTCGATTTTTACTGTGTTAATATATGTTTTGTCTTTTATATTTTATTGTGTTGTGTTCTGTATTTAGTTATTATTTAAAAAAAAATAATAATAATAATAATATTTTACTGTTGATGTTCTGTCTTGTTTGTGCCTGTAGCATGATTAATTGTATTATGCTTTATCTTGTGTTGTGTTGTGATGTTCTATTTGTTTTGTATGCGTGTCATATGTATTTTGTCTGTTAATTAAAAAAAAAAAATTCTGTCTTGTGTATGTATCGCATGTATAAATGTGTTGTGTTTTATCTGTTTTATAATTTTTAGTTTTTAGTTTTTTACTTTTTATTTTCCATGTCTACCTATTTTGATGATGTGAATAATGCTTATTCTGCGAGTACCTATAATCATGATTCTCCTTCTGCTTGGTACTCTGAATTTAATTCTGCTGAATTTTATGATGAGAATTATATGGATCATCCTCAAATTTTTGAGAGCACTCCTAGGGAGCCGGTTCCACCTACAGAGGATGATTTATATTACGTTCTAAGCACTGGACTGACATATTTGCTGCCTAAATTTCATGGTTTTGCAGGGGAATGCCCACATAGACATTTGGAGGAGTTCCACATGGTGTGCTCTTCAATGAAGCCTCCAGATGTTCCTCTTGATCACATTTTCTTGAGCGCATTTCCGCATTCATTACAAGGAGCAGCTAAGGATTGGCAAGACTCTCTTCCTCTAGGATCCGTTACCGATTGGGGATATCTTGAGCTTCAGTTTCTGAACAATTTCTCCCCTGAGCAGTATGGATATATCAATGATCCTGGATGGAATGACCCTAGCTTGGGATGGTTCGATGCTCAACAGGAATATCAGGAAGCACCATCTCAGGATACTTTTATGCCTCCACCAGTTCAGCAATACGAGAATCAGCAGTTTGATGCTCCTGCCCAAATAACTCCTCAACCTTCAACTTCTGAGCCTACATTAAAGGAGTTACTGGAGCAGATGACCATACAGAGAATTCAGTTCGAGCAAATCAAGCAGGAAACTCAAGCTGCCATGCAGAATATGAGTAATCAGATTGGGCAGATGGCCATTCTTGCACTTGAGGAAAATGCTGATGATTTTGAGGACCAGGCAAGAATAAGCAATAATCTTGAACCAGGTGGACTACTTTCATCCTCCACTACTTTACCAATCTTCAAGGAAGTGGAGGTAAGCATACCGCAAATTGATTATTCTGTTGACTGTGTTATTAAAGATTATGCTGATGATAGGTATGCTTGTAATCATATTGTAGCTGAGCATGTTTTTAATTCTCCCTCTGAACATGAATCTGAGCCTATTATAGATATTGTTTCTACATTTGAAACCGATTCATGTTATGAGATTGTGTCTAAGGCTCAGTATGATGAATTGGGATTGGGTGTTATACCTCTGCATAACATTTCTTTGGAACCACATTGCACTAACCATGTTGCAGGAGGTGTACATGTATTGCATCAACAAACACCCACAATTGAAGACAAAGGTGCAAGCTTACAAAACGGTTTGAAAATCAATTGGCACCTGCTGAACCCGCTCATCATCAACAATTTCTGCTTTGATCCAGCTGTGGAAAACATTTCCCTGCTCGATCAGATATGGAGGATGAAGCAGTTCGTCCTCAAAACTTCCGTGCTGAATCATGAAGTAGAAGAGATCTCCCTGCAAGTCCAAAATTGGCAACTGCCACCCTGACCAGGGGAGTTTTCTTTTTCTTTCTTCCCCGTTTTCCTACTTTTATTGCATTTGTCCTTTATCTGTTTAGTGTTTTAACTGATGATCTTATGCCTTTAACTGATTTGGGACATTGTAGTTTAAGTGTGGTCTGGGGGAGATTCTGCATTTTGTTTTTCTTTTAAGTTTGTTTTTCCTTTTCTTCTTAGTTTTCGAATTGTTATCTTTAAAAATAAAAAAATAAAAAAAACAAAAAAAATATTTTGTGATAAATTTTTTTTTTTGTTTAAAAGCGTGCCAAATCTGTATTCTGATATGTATAATTATTTTTTTTTTCTTAGTTTTCACATTGTTATCCTTATAAAAAAAAAATTCAAAAATTCAAAAATTGTTTTGCGTATTCCTTGATTTTATTTCGACCCTCAGTATCTTATTATTTCATACCAATAAAAATTTTCACTTCAGATCTTATTTTTCCTTATTTTCCTTCACTGTAAATATAATTTCTTAGTTGTTTGCATACAGATTATTGATTGAAAAATTTGTTTAGACTAAGAAAGATTTCATTCATCATTGCAAAAAAATTACAATAATGGAGAAAAGGGATTGAACAGATCTGAAAATGAAATTGCAGTAGATATATATTAAATTAAAAGATGTTCGGGGGTCGATCTTTAGTGATCGTTAATATTACAAACCAAATAAAAAACAAAAACAACATAAAAAAAAATTAAAAACATAAAAAAATATAATTGTTCAGATTACATGCCTTATTCAAATTTTGGCCACACTCGGCCAACAAAAACATAAAAATAAATAAACAAAACATTAAAACTGGAAGAATTCTCGAGCTGGTTGTGGTGGTCTAAGGGAGAGCTCCGTTGAGGGAGTTCTGGTTCGAAATACAGGAGGCTTTGGTGGATGAATTTCTCGTTCATTTCTGTCGTCATCGATAATGATCGGAACTGGAAACAAATCCAGCAGCCTCGGTGCCCTCATTATCACCCAGTTGTATTCTTTCAAACAAAAAAAAAATTGTGTTAATTATAGAAGAGGAAGTGAAAAAAATTTCAATAAAAATGGAGGTATGATGAGAGTTCTTACCGTACATATATAGCGGCAGTTATGAAAAGAGAGTGCCAGTGGGGTCTATCTCCGCTTGCCAGCGCCTGACCCGATTGCCATGGTTGTTAAACCAGCAGTGCACGTTATATTCGGTGGCATCTGCGAAGGTCCTTAGTCGAGACGCGATCTCGACGACTTGCGCTCGGCTTGGGTGTGTGACCCCATAGTTGTAGATGTTGGTCATCATCTTGATCTGATCATCTGTAGGACGCCATCGCTGACTAGTGTATCTCTCTGATTCCATCTCACTCGTCATCATTCCTCTTGAAATATTCTAAAACATAATAAAAAAAATATAAAAATAAAAAGAAAAACAAAACATAAAAAAAAAAAGAAGCATAAAAATATATTAGATTCTTAGTTCAGTTTTTTCTTTATTTGGTTGTTTTTGTTTCCTTTTCAGTTTATTTTGTCCGATCAGTCTTTGATATTTCTGTGTCTGGTCTCAGATCTGTTTCACGGTCCTTGCAAAAGGGTCCTAAACGGATCTACGTCCAGTTGTCCTGTTGTCCTTGTTGTTCTTGTAAATTAAGATTTTGTGTTTATTTTTAAGTGGGGTACGTGGCGTTGTTCTACCCGATTGTCTCTGCAATACCTTCAATCGAAGGGAGATTAACGTCTGGTTTCCAGCCTATATACCCCTTAAGTTTTTATACAGTTGTGTTTTATGTGTTTAAGTGTTTAAATTACAAAAAAAATAAAAATAAAAAAATTTGAAAAGGAGAAGAAAGAAGCATAATCAGCAGAAGAAAAATAAAGGAAAGCAGGAAAATGGAAAAGAGGGAGAGCAGGCAAGAGATCAGAGAAGAAAAAAATGGAAAGCAGGAAAGCAGGATGGTAATAACAGCAGAAAAAGCGGAAAGAAAGGCAGATCCAGGAGCAGAGGACTTACCTGGAGTAGTAGGCTGGCAGAGAAGCTCCTCGGGGTTCTCACACTCTTCAGATGGCACCGGGGCAAAGGCTCCGCAGAGATTCCAGACGCTCAGGTTGAGAGAGAGATGAGAGCAGAGAAGAGAGCAGAGAGAGGAGTAGAGAGAGAGTGAGGGATCAGAAATGGCGCTGGACGCGGAGGAGCGGCCTATTTATAGCCAGATTGCTTTCCACTGTAGCAACAGTTCCGGTCTTTGCCACCGAGACTGTTGTCACAGTACCGGTCTCCTTTTTCAAAAAAAAAAATAATAATAATAAAAATAAAAAAAATAATAATAAAAAAATAAAAAAATATAATAAAAATTAATTAGCATCTACTGATGGATATCAATGATAACATCTACTGATGGATGTTACTGAAAATTTCTTCCCATTTTTCTACTTTTACTGCACATGTCTATATTATTTGACTGCTATAAATTGTTAATCAGATGACTGTAACACACTGAGGACATTGTGTGATGTAAGTGTGGTCTACTGGGGAGAAATTCTGATTTTTCTGTTAGTTTCTGTTAGTATGTTTTTTTGTTCTGATTTTTCTGTTAGTTTCTGTTAGTATGTTTTTTTTGTGTTAAATTTTTTGTTTTTGAGTGTTAAATTTTTTTTTTTTTTTTAAGTTATTTTTATCGAGTTTTGTGTGCAATAAATTTTACATTTTTCTCTTCAATTCTGGACTGTGTTTAAGTTGTAGACTCGTACTTCACTTCACTTACTTAATACTTATAGATTGCAATCCTTGTTTTTCTCTGTTTGGAAAGATGATTATGTGTTCAAGAGGTTGATTTGATTGTGACGAACACCCTGTGTGAGATTTGAGCCACTTTGTTTTTCTTTCTTGTGTGTGACATGTATCTTGATTGCTTGCACATATGCCTTGGCTTGATTCTTTTAGATATCCTTGATTGATATGCATGTTCAGAAGTGATAAAGGCAATTTTATTCTTGAGCCTCTTTAGCCAAATAATCCTACCTTGTTATTATCCTTTGATAACCCCTTTGAGCCTATACTGTATATATTTCTTTGTGTTGAAGCTCATACACTGATCCTAAGTGAAAAACAAATGATTACCTTAACCTTAGGAAAGTCTGGAGCTATAGAAGTATTTTGAGAATAAGTGTGGTCTCCTTGGGAATTCTGATGAATTGGCTAGTTGGTTCCTCATCATGTTTTAAAATGATAATTTATATCCTGTTGTGTGATTAAAAAAAAAAAAAAGACAGGATAAAAAAAAAATGATGAGAAAAAGAGAAAAATTGAAAAATAATTTTGTGAATAATGGAGTCGAGAAGAGGATTGAATTAGAGGTTTGGGTGAGATTTCACTGTGTTTACATTTTTTTCCCTAGTGCACCTCTATTTCTTCTGAGCTATAGCTACTTATCCAAATTTATCCTCCCCTGTCCTTGGCCCCATTACAACCCTGAAAGACCTTTTGATCTGAGCATACATATGTTTTAAGTGTTGATATTAGAAGCTTGCCAAGTCTACTTGTGTTTGTTTTCTTGAGTACATTGAGTTGAATTTATTTACCTTAAACACTTGAGAGAAACACTATTAGTACATCTGTGAGGTTATGTTATTTTTAAATCACCTCTTGAGCTGATTAATTATTTTGCCATACTGTGAATTGCTTGGATGATTTCTATAAGTATGTGCTTTTCTTGATTTTGTGTTGGAAAATTTCTACTTCTTTCATCAGTCCATAATTCTTGAGAATTCTGTAAATTCTTTTTATTTTTCTTGAGTCTTTCTTTTCTGTCTGCTGAGTTTTGTGTCACCTTCCTAAAAGTCCTTTGAACTATTCCCTGATTTGTGTTTTGATTTTGCCCAGGAGTGCAAAAAGACTAAGTGTGGTCTATTTTGATGAATCATTATTTTCTCCACTTCAGTTAGTTTATTGTGCTAAAATTAATCAGGGAATTGTGCTTAATTGTCCAGTATTTTTCCGTTTTGGCTAATTGTGCTTAATTTGATCAGAAATTCTTATTTTAACTAATTTGAATTATCTGAGCTAATTATTTTCATTATTGATTGCAGGAAAAATTTTTGGATAATATTTTGGGATTCAAAGAGAATTGACACATCAATTATACAAAGAAAGGCTGTGCAGATTTTGTTTTTAGGATTCTACACGATATAGGCTTGATTGTAAAAGTCTCTTTCAAAATTAAGAAGTGGAGCTTGAAAACAAAATGGTGCAGCACGGTACTAAATTGCTTAACAGGAAATGGATCAATGTTCATGCAAAGTTCTGATTTATTGAAGTATATAGCAACCCCTTCTTCTTCTAGAAAAGAATTATATAAATGCTAAAGGAAACAATGAAACAAAAGTTGGGACCACCACATTGTTTTGTTGGCTGGAACATGATTAACAATTGGAGAAGCCACTTTACGTAAAGAAGGAAGGGAAGTGGCTACATGGAAAAGGAAGTAATTGCCTATGGGGTCCATCCACTACTTATTTGCTTGGAAAAATTCTGAATTTTAGCTTCATGGCCCACGTAGTACATTCATTTTGGCTATGCTTTGGAATAAAAGAGAAGTGGTTTCACGGTTTATTGTTGCAGTACCACAAACTCCATAAAAGCAAAGAAGCTCACGGTGTGAGGGATGAAGCGTGGAGAAAAGAGAAGCTGGTGCAACAGCTAGCAACAAGACTCCATCCAACAAAACATCCAGCTTGGGAAGAAGGTGTCAAGGCCAACGTTCACGGTCCAGTAGCAGTTTGCACGCCCATCAGTTTGGAGGAAGATAAACGTTCAACACCAGCCGGCTGATCCAGCAAATGGCCCAACAGCTTGGAGTGCCACGGGTGGAAGGGAATGTCACGTGAATTTTGGCTGAATCAGATACAACAAAAAAGGAGGGCCCTTGCTTATTATTTTGCACGTCCCAGGAGCACATACGGGTGGAAGGGAATGTCACGTGAATTTTGGCTGAATCAGATACAACAAAAAGGAGGGCCCTTGCTTATTTTTTTCACGTCCCAGGAGCACATATGGGTGGAAGAAAATGATTAAGAAAAAGGTCGTTAATGGGAAACCAAAACACGCAAGGGCACAATGTTGTTTTGTTTCTTTCTTTCAACAACACTTCACGGCAGAAATAAAAGAGAGGAGTGGCTATAAAATGAGGGGGCAGCAGCAGAAGAAAGGATATAGAGTTTTAGGAGTAGAAGTTAGGTTTCTGGCTTGGTTTTCTCCTCCCCTCTGGAGAGGTTTTAAATTCCTTTTAGTTACTGTTTCCATAATTGAATGTTGTAATTTCCAGTTTGCATTTTCAAATCAATGTTTGTTGAACTTTCTTCTCATTTACCATTTTCTGCACAATTACTGTTTCTACAAATGTTGAATCTTTGACAAATTTCATTTTCATTTAAGTGTTTTATTTTTACCATCTTTTTATTTTATCGTTTATTGTTTTCTGAATCGTTTAATTTTATCGTTTTTCAATTTACCGTTTTCATTTTTACCATCTTTTACCATTCAATTTTTATCGTCTTTAAGATTTATTTTGGCGTTTTAAATTCTGCTTTCTTTAATTTCCAATCAATTTTATTTTTCCCGCATTGACAAAACATCCACAAAACCCCCCCCACTTCGTGTATAAAATCTGAGACTAAACCGACACAAATTGGTCTTTGAGAGACGACCTAGGAGTCACCTCCTAGTAAACTATACTGCATTTCTTTTATGCACAATTTTTGTGAGCGGTGCGACCCGTTCATCACCCTCTTTATGGTCTTTAACCTTTTGCCTAATTTTATCAGACTTGTCAAGTTCCCACCATGAGTCCTCAGGCGAGATTTATTTCTTAACATGACAGAATCAGTATGTTGTGTAGCACCAGATCTTGTATCAACTTCCATCTTTGTATGATATCAAGTGAACGCTAGTGATTTCCCCTAAAACCAGTATATTATCGAATGATGAATGATGCATAAAGTGACAAAAAAAATGCATGCATGGTAGGAGAATAAAAAATCATTATTTTCGAAGAAGAACAAACAGCGTGAGAGTTACAAGAACATACATTCTCCCTTTTGTGCTTTATCAAAGGTTGAATAACTTAAAGTTCTAAGGCCAAAGATATGCATTCACAAGGATAGCTCCCTATTACTTAAATGAAGGCCACCAGAGCTATGGCTCTTTTCACTGTCTCTCCACAACAGTCAGAGTAATCAACTAGATGTGGAGACACAAATGAAGAGAAAAGACTCTAGTTGGGGTTCTCACGATAGCCAAACAGGAAGTACATCCCAGAGTGACACCGCTACACAACCCCTCTAATTCTAAGTTGTGCTCAGACCCGGGTATAGGGCCCCACTCATGATATGCATAAAGTGTGTGGAGATTATAATGTAAAACAACAATTGCAAAAATAAACACAAATAAGTAGACATATCAAACATAGATAAGGAACAATTATTTCAAACATAAAGAACAAGTAAAAGAAACTCACATGCAATTATTTCAAATATCAATCATAGATAAGGAAAAAGGGAAAAAACATAAAGAAAAACCACGTCGAATTCGCATACCTAATTAAATGGCCTGACTCTCAGAGTGTCCCCAGTGGAGTCGCCATCTGTCGCAACCAGGATCGCGACGGGACGACGATCCAAAAAAATAAAATAGGGGTTTTGGAAAAAAAAAAAATTTTGGAGTCGCCACCATAGTTTATTCTGGAAAACTACGGAAAAACCATAAAATGATAAGGCATGGTCTGCGAAACTGAGATTCTTGGTTCGGGAGTCGGTTACGTGTAGGGAAGGTATTAGCACCCTACGACGCCTGCCCTAAGGCAGTACCTTTAACTAAATATGCGAATGTGATGTGGTTTTCAAAATGTTTAACTTTCCCCTAAAAATAAAATTCTAAAGAAACAAAATATTTTTAGTTTTTTAGGCCCGACAAGGATTGACCTTGCTCCTACGTATTCTCATTAAGAATGAGAAATCAGGGTTTCGTAGTTCTTCTAGAAAACTGCTTGAAAATTTGTTTGAAAATTGTTTAGAAAATTTGTTTGCAAAATGATTATGGATAAATTTGGATTTTTGGGAAAGTGAACCTGACAAGGACTGGCCTTGCTCCTACGTATTCTCATTAAGAATGAGAAATCAGGGTTCCGTAGTTCTTTTACAAAACTGCTTGAAAATTTGTTTGAGAAATTTGTTTGAGAAAATGACTTTGGATTTTTGGGAAAGTGAACCTGACAAGGACTGGCCTTGCTCCTACGTATCTCCAGTTTTGATGGAGAATCAAGGATCACGTAGTTCTGGCTAGCCATATTGTTTGTTGTTTTGAAATTGTTGATGTTTTTTGTTTTTTGAAGATTTTTTAATTTTTTGGTATTTTTTGATGTAATATTTAGATTATTTTGCGTAATGAGCACTAGGCTGATGCGTACGATCGCACGAGAACTCACACGACTTTTTCCTTGTTTTTTATTGTTTTGCGTAATGAGCACTAGGCTGATGCGTATGATCGCACGAGCACTCACACGGCTTTTCCATTATTTTTTATTGTTTTGCGTAATGAGCACTAGGCTGATGCGTACGATCGCACGAGCACTCATACGGCTTTTTTGTTTATTTTATATTTTGGGTAATGAGTACTAGGCTGATGCGTACGATCGCACAAGTACTCACACCAATATTTATATCATTATATGTTTTTTTTAAAGTTTTATATTTTATTTTTTTTTTATTAAGAAGAGAGGTGAGTTGAAATATCTATGACATAAAAATATGAAAAAAAAACATAGGATAAAATTGTGGTAGAAAATAGGATAAATTTATACACTAAAAAAAATGATCAAAATACATATATATAGAATGAAAAGAAAATGTGTACCTTGTTGAAGATTTGAAAGATGAAACAAGATTTTGCTTGTAATAAGTTGTGAGAAGAGATAGATTGATGGTGAAGAAGATGAATTTATAGTGAAAATATGGTATGAAATTTACTATCTTTGAAGGGAATAGGAAATGGTAAAGTGTGGGAGAAAAATGGAGTAGAGTTTTGAGATGGAATGTAGAGAATTTGAGAGAGAAGAGATGGATATTGTGTAAATTGTGTGTGTGAAGTGAAGAGAATGTAGGTATTTATAGAGTTAAGGATGAAGAAAGTTGATGAATAAAAATAATATAATAAGTTGGTGGAAAATTTAGATGAAATAAAATATAATTAAAAAAAATGAATAGAAAAAGTTAATGTGGAAAATAAAGGAAAGAAATAATATAAAAAGTGGGTGGAAAAATAAGGCGAAAAAAAAACGGATAATAAAAAATGTTGATGGAGAGGATATAATAAAAAAATGTAGTGGAATAATTAGAAAATTTGATATATAAAATTAATATGAAAATGATGTGAAAAAAATAAAAGAAAAAGATAGATGATGTGGAGAGTGATGTGGATGGTGATGTGGAGAATGGGGTGTGATAAGAAAAGATGGGTGGTGAGGAAGTAAAAAAATGAGATTATTTTGGACCATTGGATTAAGTGTTTAATAGAAAATTTAAGGGTGCAAAAAAAAATAAAATAAATAGTGTTTTTCATTTTGGTGTTTTTGTGTTGTTTTTTTTTTTTATTTTATTTATCCGGACGAAATTTGGTATTGACAATCACAATAAACATCCATAATAAAATTCATACCAGATAATTATAAACAATTAACAATAATAAAACATTACAATAAATGGTCATAGAAGAATACAATATTTGACAATCATAAAAATAATCTTAATATAAAAAATTCATGGGGAAACAAGAAGTTGAATCTGGCAGAGCCGGTTAGACAACTTCTAATCCTTCCAAAATGCAATAAAATAAATAATAAAACGTTTGGGGATACAAGAAGTTGAATCTGGCAGAGCCGGTTAGACAACTTCTAATCCTTCCAAAATGCAATAAAATAAATAAGTAAAGAAATAAAACGTTTGGGGAAACAAGAAGTTGAATCTGGCAGAGCCGGTTAGACAACTTCTAATCCTTCCAAAATGCAATAAAATAAATAAGTAAAGAAATAAAACGTTTGGGGAAACAAGAAGTTGAATCTGGCAGAGCCGGTTAGACAACTTCTAATCCTTCCAAAATGCAATAAAATAAATAAGTAAAGAAATAAAACGTTTGGGGAAACAAGAAGTTGAATCTGGCAGAGCCGGTTAGACAACTTCTAATCCTTCCAAAATGCAATAAAATAAATAAGTAAAGAAATAAAACGTTTGGGGAAACAAGAAGTTGAATCTGGCAGAGCCGGTTAGACAACTTCTAATCCTTCCAAAATGCAATAAAATAAATAAGTAAAGAAATAAAACGTTTGGGGAAACAAGAAGTTGAATCTGGCAGAGCCGGTTAGACAACTTCTAATCCTTCCAAAATACAAAAATAAACAACTAATAACATACAAATGGCATAACATAATCAATATCACGTTTTACAACTATCACACTTGGATATCAACACAAAAGCATACTCTCATTTAAATTCAAAATCATACAGAAACAAAATACTCCATAATCAAGATTTAAGATCAGACAAAAGCAAAATATAGCATATTCAAGGCTCAAGATAATACAAAAGGAGATACTCAAGGTTAGCTTCCCTTACCTCTATTACAGACTTAATCTCCTCGCTCTCTGAAAATTTCCAGAATATCCCCTTTGAAATTAGAAATTCTTCCAACTCTCTTCTCTCAAAAATTTTCTAAATTCTTTTGTGTAAATTTTCAGCCTCCCCCCTTGGCTATTTATAGTAAAAAAATTTACTATTCATTTGTACTATTCATTTTTACTATTCATTTTTTTATTCATTTTACTATTACAAAAATAATTTTTTATTTGCAAATTGGTGAATTCTGATCTCAAAGCTACGTGGAACACTTATCCTTTCCAAAAATAAATTTTTTTTTTACTATTCACTTTTTACTATTCACAATTTACTATTCACTATTTACTTTTTTTTTTTTTGTGATTAATTTTATTTACCCGGACGAAATTTGGTATTGACAAACACGATTACAGTGATGAAATTTCCATTGATAATAGCTTTGAACTGAATGTAGATTTTGTTGATAATGCATATGTCAATATTGATTTTGAGACAAGAATTTTGCAATCGCATAACATGATAGAGTTAGAACAAAACTTCGATCTGACTCAGTTTTCTGAGAATTGTGAATGTGATTGTGAATCTGGTTCTTGCCCGATTTGTATTGAAATTGATTATGTGTTACAAACAGATTCTAAATTCATAACAGATGCTATTGATTATGAGTTTGATGACCAGGTTACAAAAGTAAATGAGAATACAGGTACTGACATAGAGGAAACAATGATAGATGAAGGAAAGTATACTGCTATTTCTCTTATTACTCTGGTGTCACAGACTCAACAACTGCTGGTGGACAGAAGGCTCCTGATTTTATTGATTCAACAACTTGCTCGGAGAAGAAGGAAGAAAAGTCTTGATTTGAGTGAGAGGGCAGTACTGGGCGAGCTGCTCCTGAAGACATCTTTGCCGGATCCTGAGGTAGAAGATATCTCACTGATAGTCCAGAATTGGCAACTGCCACCATGACCAGGGAGCACTCTTTTTCCTCATTATGTACATATTATTTAGCTTTTCTCGTGTGTTTTCATGGTTGTGTTTATTTTAATTTTTAAATTGTGAGCATGAAATAAAAAAAATAATAATAATAATAAATACATATTTAGTGTCAGTTTGAGTTCGGACACCGATAATAATAATAATAAAAAAAAAAAAAACATAAAAAATTAAGTGTCCATATTACAGTCCTTATTCAAATTCTGGCCACACTCAGCCAACAAAAACATAAAACATTAAAAATGAAAGAATTCACGAGCTGGTTGTGGTGGTCTAAGGGAGAGCTCCGTTGAGGGAGTTCTGGTTCGGAATACAGGAGGCTTTGGTGGAGGAATTTCTCGTTCATTTCTGTCGTCATCGATAATGATCGGAACTGGAAACAGATCCAGCAGCCTCGGTGCCCTCATAATTACCCAGTCGTATTCTTTCAAACAAAAAAAAAATTGTGTTAATTATAGAAGAGGAAGTGAAAAATTTCAATAAAAATGGAGGTATGATGAGAGTTCTTACCATACATATACAGCGGCAGTTGTGAAAAGATGGTGCCAGTGGGGTCTATCTCCGCTTGCCAGCGCCTGACCCGATTGCCATGGTTGTTAAACCAGCAGTGCACGTTATATTCGGTGGCATCTGCGAAGGTCCTTAGTCGAGACGCGATCTCGACGACTTGCGCTCTGCTTGGGTGTGTGACCCCATAGTTGTAGATGTTGGTCATCATCTTGATCTGATCATCTGTAGGACGCCATCGCTGACTGGTGTATCTCTCTGATTCCATCTCACTCATCCTTCCTCTCGAAATATTCTAAAAAATTAAAAAAAAAAAATATATATATATATATATATATATAAAATAAAATAAAATAAAAAAAAAATAATAATAATAATAATAAAATTAGATTCTTAGTTCAGTGTTTTCTTTATTTGTTTTTGTTTTCTTTTAGGTTTATTTTGTCCTGTCAGTCTTTGATATTCCAGTGTCTAGTCTCAGATCTGTTTCACGGTCCTTGCAAAAGGGTCCTGAACGGATCTATGTCCAGTTGTCCTTGTCCATGTTGTTGTTGTAAATTAAGTTTCTGTGTTTTTAGTTTTAAGTGGGGTACGTGGCGTTGTTCTACCCGATTGTCTCTGCAATACCTTCAATCGAAGGGAGATTAACGTCTGGTTTCCAGCCTATATACCCCTTAAGTTTTAAGACAGTTGTGTTTTAATTTTAGAAAAATGAAAAAATAGAAGGTGAAGAAGAAAGCGAATAAAAGCTGAAAATAAAGAAGGAACAGAAAGCTTAAATGAAAGCAGGAAAAGGAAAAAAATGAAAGATCTGAAACCTTTAAAGAGAAGCAGAACATGGAAAGCATAGAAGGAAGAAATAGAGATTCCAGGTGCAGAGAACTTACCCGGAGTAGTAGGGCTTACAGAAGCTTGAAGCAGATCTTAGACGCTCCGAAGGCACACTGGGGCAGAGGCTCCTCGCGGATCTCACTCAGACTCTTCAGAAGGCACGCAGACAGAGCTTCCTCACAGGTCTAGACGCTCGAGAGAGAGTGGCGAGAGTGGAGAGAGAAGAAAGGATAGAGAGAGAGTGGGCAGTCAGAAATGGCGCTTGACGCGGAGGAGCGGCCCATTTATAGCCAATTGCTTTCCACTGTAGCAATAGTTCCGGTCATTGCCACCGCAACTGTTGCCACAGTACCGGTCATCGTTTTCAAAAAAAAAGAAAAAAAAAATATTAACATCTACTGATGGATGTTACTGAAAAATTTCTCCCCATTTCCTTACCTTTTATTGCACTTGTCCATGATATGTTACTGTTTTAATTGCTGATGTATGCTTAGAACACATTGAGGACAATGTGTAGTTTAAGTGTGGTCTATTGGGAGAGACTCTGAATTTTCTTTGTTTTGTGTGTTAAATTTTTTGTTTTTGAGTGTTAAATTTTTTCTGTTTTAAGTGGTTTTTAGTGTGTTTTGTGTGCAATAAATTTTACATTTTTCTCTTGATTTCTGGAATATGT
This sequence comes from Vigna nakashimae, assembly GCA_034642375.1. Lineage (NCBI taxonomy): Eukaryota > Viridiplantae > Streptophyta > Magnoliopsida > Fabales > Fabaceae > Vigna > Vigna nakashimae. The sequence continues at coordinate 34,801,538 of CM067758.1, forward strand.
CTAAGTTGTAGATTTTTCCTTCACTTCATTAATACTTATAGTTTGAAATCCTTGCTTTTCTCTGCTTGGAAGATAATTATAATGTTTAAGAGGTTGATTTGATCGTGACAAAAACACCCTGGGTGAGAATTTGAGCCACTTAATTTTCTTTCTTGTGTGTGATATGTATCTTGATTGCTTGCACATATGTCTTGGCCTGATTCTTTTTGATAATTCTTAATGGATATGCATGTTTAGAAATGATAAAGGCATTTTATTTCTTGAGCCTCTTTAGCCAAATAAGCCTACCCTGTTATTATCCTTTGATAACCCCTTTGAGCCTATAATTTCCCCATTTGTTTGTTTTAAAGCTCATACACTGATCCCTAAGTGAAAAATAATGATTACCTTAACCTTAGGAAAGTCTGGAGCTATAGAAGTGTTTTGTGAAAAAGTGTGGTCTCCTTGGGAATTCTGATAAATTGGCTAGTTGGTTCCTCATCATGTTTTGGAAGTATGATTTATATCCTGTTGCGTGATAAAGAGAGAAAAGAAAAGAGACAGGATGAAAAAATTGATGAGAAAAAGAAAGAAAAAATGAAAAAATAATCCTGTGAATAATGGAGTCGAGAAGAGGATTGAATTAGAGGTTTGGGTGAGATTTCACTGTGTTTACACTTTTTCCCCATTGCTCCTCTATTTCTTCTGAGCTGTAGCTACTTATCTATATTTTATCCTCCCCTGTCCTTGGCCCCATTACAACCCAGTAAAGACCTTTAGATCTGAACATGCATATGTTTTAAGTATTGATATTAGAAGCTTGCCAAGTCTACTTGTGTTTGCTTTCTTGAGTACATTGAGTTGAAATTATTTACCCTAAACATTTGAGAGAAACACTATAGTGCATCTGTGAGGTTTTGTTATTTTTGAATCACCTCTTGAGCTGATTAATCATTTTTCTGTGTATTGAATTGCTTGGATGATTTCTGTAAGTATCTGCTTTATTTGATTTTGTGTTGGATATTTTCTACTTCTTTTATCTGTCTAGAATTCTTGAGAACTGTGTAAATTCTGTTTATTTTTCTTGCGAGTTTTTATTTCTTGTATGCTGCGTTTTGTCACCTTCCTAAAAGTCCTTTGACCCATTCCCTGATTTGAGTCTTGATTTTGCCCAGGAGTACAAAAGACTAAGTGTGGTCTATTTTGATGAATCAATATTTTCTTCACTTCACTTGGTTTATTGTACTAAAATTAATCAGGGAATTGTGCATAATTGTCCAGTATTGTCCCATTTTACTGAATTGAGCTTAATCCGATCTGTAATTCTTATTTTAATTAATTTGAATTATCTGAGACTAATTATTTACAATATTGAGTGCAGGGAAAATTCTGTAAATACTTCAGGACATTTGGAAGAATATTCATTTACACAGAGTGCTATTTGCTTGGAAGATTTATTTTGTATGTTGATCCGTGGAAACTTAAGATGAAATATTTTGTTTGGATTAGCTAATAATTAGAAGTGCACGGTCCAAAGGTTTTGGCATAAAAAATACATATGCTTTCACCTAAAGTTCTTCAATTCTTGGGATTTTAAGAGGCATTAATTCTCATGGTACATGGCATCTCACGGTTGAATGAATTAAGCACATATCTACATGGTTTTTACGTGAGCACCAAACCAAGTACCAGCACTGGGAGGAATCTAGCTCTTGGTTTTACTGGAGAATGAAAGAAGGTCCACACTTCTCGGCACCCAGCACAAATAATAGAGGAATCTTTCTCTTTGAAAGTGGGAGCCGCTCCTTCCTTGGTTTGGAGTGAGATTTCGAATTGGCTTGACATTAAATGAAGAAACCATACGTAATATAGGAGGCATGCGGGGTACATTTACCACTTAGTCATCTTTTCATTTTTTAAAATGAAAAAGAATGGCTTGGTAGACATGTCATGGCTGAAAGATAAATTAGTGGAGGGTCCCTTGTTAGTTTTGGTTGAAAAGAATATAGAAAGAAGGTGATACTCTCGGCAACAACACACGTGATTGCTTAGGGAGAAGAAATGAATTTACTTTCTTTTACAATCAACATCCACGTTCCAAGCAGCCCACTTTTGTCAAGCACATGGTTTTCACATATTCAAAAGAGAAGGCTCTTTTGGCTCACGGTTTTTCTACTCCAGGGAATTAGTTTTCTTCCTTGCAACCTATACAACACGTTCAAGAGCACTGTCACGTTCCAAAGAGAAGATGTTGCATGGATTAATTTTTGTTGGAGGCACAAAACATTACAACACACGGCCTTGGAAGAAGGTGAAGCATTCATAAGAGTTTGTCAAACCATTGGAAGAAAGAAGGTAGAAACGTTGAAACGAGAAGAAGAAATGAAAGCATCCATTAAAGAGGACCATCCAGCTGGGAGAAGAGGTGAAGATCACGGCCACAATGAAGAAGAAGACAAGTAAAGGCCCCACTTTATTGACTTTGGCACATCTAAGGAGCTCAATAGTTGAACATTTGACAAAAGAAACAGATTAGAGACAACAAACGTGAAAGCTGGAAGGTCACGGGCTGCCAAGTGAGACAAAATCCAAATGCTAAATTGAAGGAGAATGTTTCAGAGAAGTGGCTATAAAAGAGCAGCAGGCAGAGAAGGAAAAATTCATTAGATTTTAGGAGTAGTTTAGGACACCCACTGCCTGGGAAGAGGCTCTCGCCTCTTCCTCTTTCTCTTCCTCTCTGGATTTCCATTTTAAACAGTGCAATTGTAGTGTTTTAATTTCTGAAGCATGTAGTGTGTTACTGTAATTTTTATTTTCATTGTCCAGGAATTTAATTTCAAGTATTGAATCTTTGATAAATTTCATTTTCAGTCAAGTGCTTTTATTTTTACCGGCTCTTTTATTTTATTGTTTAATGTTTTCTGCACCGTTAAAATTCTGTCAATGTGTTTTACTGTTCCGCATTTTTATTTCCTGATGAATTTTACATTTTACCATCTTTTACTGTTAAGTTTTTATTGTCTTTAAAATTTATTTCAGTGTTTTTGATTTTGTTTTATTAAATTTCCAGTTTTAATTTACTTTAATTTTCCGCACAAAAATATTCACAAACCCCCCCATTTCGTGTTTGATCTGAGACTGAACCATCAAAAATTGGTCCTTGAGAGACGACCTAGGAGTCACTTCCTAGTAAAATATACTGCATTCATATAATTGCATAACTTTTGTGAGCGGTGCGACCCGCTCGTCAGACATCTAGACGAAACTATGAAAAAAAATTGCATGGAAAACGGATAAGAATTGAACTCAAACGAGAACACACAAGTTGACACAACATTCACGCAGCACTGTGCGAAAATTGAAATGACTGAGATGCATTGGGCTCAATTGCCATTTCTCATTTAACCTTCAAATGTACCAAATTGTATCTCCAAATTTTCCTTGTAAAATAATTAGCTCAGATAATTCAAATTAGGTAAAATAAGAATTTCCAATCAAATTTAGCACAATTAGGAAAAATAGGATAATACTGTACATTCAAGCACAATTCCTTGATTAAATCCGGTACAATAAACTAAGTGAAATCAATAAAATATTAATTCATCACTCCTCACAATCTTTGGGAGCATGGCCATCTTGGAGTGGCCTTATTCTGTTAGATCTAGTTTTCTTCCTCCTGGATCAAACACGAATCTGCAATACACATCAAATATATCTTCGGTTAATATCAATCCAAGAAAGAATTTTTCTTTAAAAACAAGAGAATAAGAACTTCTAATACTTTGATTAGTAATCTTTGAAAATTTTAGAAGTCCAAATTCAATTTTATCTTGAGTTAATTGTTTTCTTAAAGATAAGAATAACTCAAGATTTGAATTGTCATATTTTGAAAATGTTTTCATCACAATTGGTTTGAAAGAGAAGTCAAAAATTGAAAAGTAATCAATTATTGGAAAAGAAGTAAAGATTTAGAAACCTTCCCTTTTAGGTTCCACAGTCTTTGAAAGAATAGGATTTGTCATCAGTAACCATTTCTCCTTTTCTTTCTTCTCTTTTTCTTGCCTTTCTTTCTTTTCTTCTTCTTTTCTCTCTTCTCTTCTTAATTCCTCTCTACTTCTCTCTTCTCTTTTCTCTATTTCTTCTCTCTCTCTCTTCTCTTCTTCTTTCCTTTCTTCCTTTTCTTTTCTCTCAATCTCTCTTTCTCTTTTCTTATCCTTGATCTCCTTTAGTCTTGCCCCAAATTCTAATTCTCTACGAAGAAACCCATGATCCTTTAAACTCTCAAGAAATAGTTTTCCATCATCAATGCAATCCCTAATTAATTCTAGGTTTCTTTTAATGCTTGAAGGCACAAACTTTCTTCTCATGCAAGCTTTTAAATCATGCCAATCACGTATGGAAGACTTCCTACCTTTCCTAACATGATATTGTCTTTCATCCCACCACTCACTTGCATTTTCTTCTAACTTAGAGAGATATATGCTAAGGACATAATATTCACTCTCTTCATAAAACCAAGGATTTATTTTATCAATTTCTTTCTCCCAAGCTAGGTATGTTAATGCACCTATGTCTTTACCAAATGATGGAAGATTCCTAGCTTGTTTAAACATTTCATCAACTTTATCTAACCTAGAAGACCTATATGAATCATAAGAAAACATCTTTGTTTTTAAAAGTTTTCTTAATCTAAAGGGTTCAGAACTTTCACTTAGACAAGTCCCAGGTAAGAGAGGTGAGCTAAAGAGCTGCTTAAGTACCAAGTCTTGCCTTGCCAGAAATGTCTTAGGCTACTAACTAATTACCCCTTAAACTAAAATCACCTTTAGAAACAAAGTACACAACTCAAACAATTAAGCACAAATAAAAGACTAGACTCTCGGACTCTAATGTGAAAAGGCTTAGAGTTTAATCCCTTTTAGCCTAATCAACCCTAAACGTGAACACAAAACAAATCAAAGAAACAAAAACACTAAAGAAACCAGCGGACTCTAATGACCCCTACGAGATACACAAATCAAGTCAATATTAAAGTCTACTCCTGTGGTGAAGCTTGTAGCTTTGGCTAACAAGACACATTCACCTGTCTAGCTATGCTAAAAATAAAAGCAAATAAAGTTGCCAAGAGTTTGAAAGAGCACCAAGGACTCTTCCAAAGAACTTGGACTTTATAAAAGGCCCTTTTACACAACAAAAAAAAAATGAAACTAAAAGAAAGCTAGCCTATCAGCCTATTACACATCAAATGGAACAAAAAATTACAAAAACATGTACGCTGCCACTGTCTGGTACTGGTTCAGCTACAATCCGCTTTTGATGCCAATTCCTTGTGCTAAAATACGTACATTGATGTTGCTGTTTCGGCAGCTTTAACCCCCTTTTCTAACTTCTGGATTCCACTCTCTTTGGATCTGATTCACCACTCCTTTTCTCGGTCTTGTGCCCTTGATGCAGTTACAAAGAAAATGTCTTTTGCTCTCTAGGAATAACCTGCAAGAAAATCACACCCAATTCAGCAGAGTAAACATCAATGCTATCAATTTCCAGCTAAGACAGAAACAGTTAAGCAATCCAGAGGTAAGAAAGTTAAACAACTCCCCTAATTAATTGGTCAGTCTAGCTTGCTCTAAACTCTACTGAGATTCTGCTGCTGCTTTAAATTCTTGACTCCAAATATTTATCAACTCTGCACACAACAACATCAAACCAGATTCCAATTCAGCAAATCATAACATCCAACAAATTGCAAGCTATAACACAAACAATTTAAACAAATAGAAGCAATATAGCTAAGCAACTTCCCTGATTAATGCTATTTCTAGTTGTTGGTTTTGGTGGACTTTGTTGTAGGTTCTTCCTTGTGCTCAACTAATCAGCAGATTCAGTCTTCACTTGTAGACATCCTATACTGCATTCTTGTAACTGATGCACTAACTATATGACACCAATTAAATCAGATATGCACAGTTACACCAAAAACAGTAGATATACCACATGATACAATGCAGGGAAAATGAAGAAAAATTTGATTCACAATTAAATGACCAGTATAGCCTGTATAGCAAATCAGTGAATTAAACTGGTCAGAATCAATGGACCAAACTGGTGACAACAATGTTCGATATTAATCAAAAGTAGCAGACCAATCTGATCAAACCAATGAAATACAATGTGCAGCAGTATGTGTAATCAGGAATTGACAATTAAAAACAGTGTTGATGCAACAAAATGAAGAAGTTCAAAATGCAATCAGAACAGGTAAAGTAGCAGTGATTCAGCAAACAAATTAAGGTTCAAAATGAATGCAAGAGCAGATTAAAATAAGTACAATCACAGTTGCTCTAGTTTGATCACTCAAACTCCTTTTCCTGCACAATGAACAGTCAGCAACACAGTTAGATGAACAATGAAATTCTCTATTTCAAATTGCCAAGAAATTAGGCCAAGTCAGCCTTACAAAACTCACAACACTCAGGCTTCTCTTTGAAAACTTAAAGCACTCAATAATGGAAAGATTTGGAAGGGAGATTCTTCCTTGGCAGTACACAGCTGGAGAGTCTTTCAGACCACCACCACCTAAAATGCTACCAAGCACACAAACCTCTTTCAAACTCCAGAAACCAAAGTGTAAAAACTTCTCAATTTTAGATAAGGCTATGCTAAGGCAAAGTAATGGACAAAACAGGACAGCCACAAAACAATGTAAGCACCAGATAATGAAACTAACAGCACAACAGAGAACTGACTCAAGATCAACTCTAGATCAGATTATGAAAGCAACAAAAGCTCAATTATGAACAGCATATCAGAGTTTACACTTGCATTGAGACAAAACCAGAACATTCAACAATGACAAGCAAGAACAAAGCTTTTGATCAAAGTAAGCACAACAAATAGAACCTAAGGAATAGAACTAGAACAGATTTTAAAAACAATAATAAAAAAAAAGGACTTAAGTTGAACCAGTTATGATTGAAGAAAGTTATATCTGATTTTGGCAGAGATAGTTTACTGAAACATTGAACACTATTGTGAATTGCACCAGTTCTCCTTGCTCTTTTTTTTTATCACAATTTGATAGCCAAATCTGAGTTGGATAACACTTTAGAAATTGCTATTTTCAGTCACAATTCACAACAAATCACTTAATCAGTTTTCAACTTAATCAGATTTTTTTTTTGTCAAAGGAAAATGAACATGGTTCAACGCAAAGAAAATATCCAAAGGAAAACAAGAGACTAATCACTCTCAACCACAATTATAGTTTCAAATACTACTGGTTTAGGCTTCCTTGAGTGACCAAAATGTATTCTCAATTGCAGAATTGATAGCAAAGTGAAAACAGTGAAGCACACTATGGATCACAAACTCAGTAGATCAAACTAAGTTCAATCACTGTTGTAAATAATTTTAATGCAATTCTGCAGATTCATTTACTACAATAGATGCCAACGAAACAAAGACAATACTGGAAAAATTTGAATCAGAACTTGGCAAAGAATTTAAAACCAAGTATGAATGACTCACAGACTCTTCAAAGAAAAACCAGTTCGGTGTAGCTGGCCAAATCACAAATCTGTTGATTAATCAATGTGCAACCGAGCTAGGCTGAGCCTTTCATTGCTCACTTGGTATGCACTTGTTATTGATTAGGCAGAAACCAAGCAAAGCTATCATTAAACAGATTCAAAAACATGAGATTCATTATCTCTACCACTGAAATCTGCCACCAAGCTCATTTATCTAATTGTCATAGCTTATATATGGTGAACAGAACTTACTCAGTGCAGGCAACTCAAATGAATCACAAAACACAAACATGAGCTAGTTAAACTCGAATTTAATTGACATCTAAAACAATGTAACATGACATAGACAAAACAGAAATGGATTTAGAAATTAAAAGACTAAAACAAAGAAGATTCACCGAATTAAAATGAACTAAGACTCAAAGTAATGACTCCAGGCACAGAACAAATCAGAAGACTCAAGACAATGAAGGAAAATAATGAACACCTCAGAAATGAAAAGAAACAACACAAAATACTCAGAATCAAAATCAAACCAATACATAACTAGAAACAAAAACAGAGACGCGAATCAAACGCAAGAATTGAAGAATCGAAACAACTCAACTTGGAATCAAGAGAAAAACGGGAAAACAGAGAACGCGAGACAACTTACCTCTGAAGCGTGCTCGAACCAGGCTTTGAATACCACTTGATGGACGAACGCCCGAGGAGAGGTCGATTGAAGTTGCACGAGCACGAATCTGACCTCCTCGAAGCTTCTCCGATGAAGAAGGATGCAGCGGAATGTTGAGGAACTCGAAATCGAAAAATGACTCTCAGGAAAACTACTAAACTATGAAGAGAATCCAGAAAACCCTAAGATCTAAGGTTTAAACGGTGGAAATGAAGGAAAATAGATAAGGTCGAGGAAACCCTAGCGAAGGCCATAGATCGAAGAACTGTTCGGTGAAGATGAGGTTCTATGGCAGAAAAGGATGAAGACGAGGTAGAATGTGGCTTACAATCGGTGAAAATGGGGAAAATGGCAGATCTGAGGTTGGAGACAATGGACTCTCGAGAGCGAGAGTGAGACGCGAAGAAGTGGTGCGGTTCTGCGCGAGAGTGAAGGAACGAGAAAGAGAATGTGGATGTGCGTGTCTGAGGCGCGAGGGAAAAGAGGACGCGTGTGCTGACGCCACTGACGCGGATTGGAGTAATGGTGATGTTGCGTGATGAGAGAAGCACGGTGGCAGTGGAAAATAAAAGGGAAAGAGTGTGCTTGGAAGGTGGCTAGAGGAAGTCTTTGGACTCTCTAGCACTTGACTTTCAAGAGAGAATTATTTCTATTTCAGAAACTTAATTCTCATTAATCTCAAAAGTGACAATACAATAGAGGAGCTGGGTATTTATAGTAACCCATGCTCCTTAAGAGCTAAACTATAAAAAGTAAAAATACAAAAGGAGGATTACGTCAAGTACGATTCCATCAATGGTGGTCACATAGAAGGATTGGCATGAAATGCTTTATTTTGCTTTACATGGTTATCGCACTTCGGTACGAACATCGACTGGGGCAACGCCTTTCTTGCTTGTATATGGAATGGAAGCAGTACTTCCGTTTGAAGTGGAAATTTTGTCCTTACGAGTGTTAATGGAAACCAAATTAGAAGAGGCTAAGTGGGTTCAAGCTCGTTTCGACCAGCTCAATCTCATCGATGAAAAAAGATTAACAGCAGTATGCCATGGACAATTGTACCAAAGAAGAATGAAGAAGGAATTTGACAAAAAGGTACACCTAAGAGAATTTCATGAAGGTGAGCTGATGTTGAAGAAGATTCTACCTATACAAAAGGATCATAGAGGCAAATGGACTCCAAATTATGAAGGGCCATTTGTAGTGAAGAAAGCATTTTCTGGTGGGGCACTAATTCTCACGAGAATGGACGGAAAGGAGTTACCATTGCCAGTTAATTCCGATGCAGTAAAAAAGTTTTACGCATGATGATTCCGTGATAGTGGTTGCTATTAAGGGGATGTTGATATTATCTTTAAAGCTTATTGTACTCTGTGTTTTTTTCACTAAATGAAATTCACGTGATTTCATTCATATTTTGGTTGTTTGCATTCCATCTGAAATATTGCATGTCACGCTGAGCTGTTATGGTTGTCTGTTGGGGCGCCCATGGATCCATTCGGCTAGAGTTGTGCCTTCTACACTACACCAGAAGTTGAAGTATGTGATGGGAGATAAGCTGGTGATAGTATCAGGAGAAGATGATCTTCTTGTGAGTGGGCCATCATCCACACGCTACATCGAGGCGGTTGAAGAAGCTCTCGAGACAGCCTTCCAATCGTTGGAGATTGTGGGAAATGCTTGTGTGGAACCGTTTCCGGTAAATCCTCATCTATCATGTGCTTCTATTATGATGGCCAAGATTATGCTAAAAGAGGGCTATATATATGGGGAAGGTTTGGGCAAATATCGGTAGGGGCGAGCATTCCCTCTATAAATCGTTGAAAACAAGAACAGATATGGCTTGGGGTACAAACCTACTAAGGAAGACAGGAAAAGAATGATTGAAGAAAGAAAAGAACGCAGTCTGGCCCGTGCAGAAAGACGAGGGCCAGAGAGAGCAAAATTCACATTGTTGACATCAAGGAAAGCTTCCGCAGTGCTGGGTGGATCAACACTGGCCAGATAGCAGCTGTGGAGGATGAAGAAAGGCCTCAAAGTTTGAGCTTTGTGTGGGCTTGCTCCCTTGATACTCAACTCAACAATTGGGAAACACTGGATTTACCTGTGATGCTTAATGTGAACAAAATGTAATAGTTTTAATTAAGCTTATAGTTTCAATTGGGGCTTTAGAAATGAGGTTTTAGGGATTGACTTTTTACTTTTCACTCAGCGTGATAATAAAGTTGCATTTCATCATCGTTTGGCATTTTTCTTTGTTTATCTTATTTATTTATACTTTTTCATAAATTTAAATGATGCAGATGTGACAATGATTGTTTTGAAAATAACAATATCAATGTTCCTAATTTTGAGCACCTTATCAATAATACGGAAGATGATTTCGAAGATGATGTGGAACCCTCTCCGGAATTGTTGAGATTAGTGGAACAAGAATATCAGGAGATAAAACCCCATCAAGAGGAGATTGAAATACTCAACTTGGGAGAGAAGGATGAGATAAGGGAAGTGAAAATCGGTACTAGTATGAAAACGGGATATTTTTATGTTTTTGCTAAATGTGCTTAATTTGACCAGAAATTCTTATTTTAATTAATTTGAATTATCTGAGCTTATTATGTTCATTATTGATTACAGGAACACTTTTGGAGATATATTTTGGGACATCAGGAAGAATGCAAATAAATTCAAGACTCTCCACATAGACATTTTAGAATTAATTAAATTCTAATTTAATAGTTTAGAATTTTTGAATCAACTCTCACATTTTGGGTTAATTTTTGGTAAAGTAGACTAGACCCAAAAGTGGAGGTGAATGACTTGGCACCTTAGGGTTTTTTGTGTGGACCCCACCCTTATTAAAAGGTGACACACGGCCTTTAGGGTAGCCGCCACTTGTTACTATTTTTTTTCTCTCATTCTGCTCTTGGTTTTTTTGGGGAATGTTGTTTTGAATGATGAATGAAGAGCACACTTTCTTTTTTTTCTATTTCATTTTTGCAACCGTTGGATTCATGAGTAATGTTTGTTTAATTTTCATTATGAAAAGTGCACGGTTTATGTCCAAAATGTCAGGAGCGGCTGCAGCGGAAGGGTTAGCGTGGAATAACAAACCAAGAGGGTTTTCAATACTAACGTGTGCCTTTTAATTTCTACTTAATTAAACTTACTTAGCAATTAATAATAACAATTAAATAGAGTAAGGTTGAGAGAAATTTGCACAGATGATTTTATCCTGGTTCGGATCTTACCAATCCTACGTCCAGTCGCTTATCTCAAAACAAGATAAACAGTTTCACTAACACAAAACAATTACAAATTACAATCACAAAGATACAATTTGTAAGAGTTTAGAAACCACCTCTCTTGATACCACAAGAGATGAAACTACACCTCCTTTGAGTCTTCACAAAGGATGAACACCTCCTCCGAATACTTCACGAAGGATGAACACCTCCTCCGAATACTTCACGAAGGATGATTCTCTTCCGAACACCTCCTTAGACACACCAAGGATGAACCGGCTATTTCCTCTGTCACCGTAGCAGCACTTCACCAGCTCCACAGACAAGAGTTTCACAAGCCGAACAAGAACACACAAGTCTCAAGAGTTTCTGAGTATTTGAGCACAAGGGAAGAGTTTCTGTGTCTCTAGATTCTTCTTGAGAGAAAATGAGAGTCTATTTATAGACTCATCCAAAGACTCTTCCATTCACTAAAAGACAAACTTAACGGCTAGTTTCTCCAACGGCCATAAACGGCTAGTTTGTCCAACGGCCATAAACGGATAGTTTGTCCAACGGCCATAAACGGCTAGTTTGTCCAACGGTCATAAACGGCTAGTTTCTTCAACGACTAGTTTCCCCAACGTCCGTGTTAAGTGCGATACTCTTACCGTTAACCGTCACTATTCACGTGAATAGTGTTACTATTCATGTGAATAGTACTATAGTGTTTTGTTGCAATGATTTACTATAGTAATTTTACAAAACACTTTTCTTTTTCTGATCTACGTCCTATACATATTTCTAAGAGTATTACAAAAGCTTTCCATCACAATACAAATCTTCAGATCATTTTGATTCTTGATTGGTCTTGACTTGATTTGGACATCATCAAAATTTCATCTGCATCATTTTGCTAACAATCTCCCCCTTTTTGATGATGATCAAAAACTTCTTGATTTAAAGCTTTTGGTAATAATCTGTATTTAAAACACAACTTATGGAAGAAAGAGTGCATTAGTGAATAAACACAAATAAGCTAAATAAGCAAATAAGCTTTAATAAGTTTTAAGCATTTTCTCCCCCTTTTTGATCATAATTAAAAAGTTGTGTTGAATGTTCTCCCCCTAAGATAATACTCCCCCTTAATAAAAGCATGTATGCATATGAGCTAAAAATATTTCAAATTTAAAGATTCATTCAAACATGCACAATAGGATATTTAAAGCAAATATTTTTAGGAGAAAGAGCTTATAAAACATTGTTGAGATCTTCATCTTGAGGATTGTCATCATTCTTTGCTTCATTTGTTGTCTTCTACAAATCTTCGTCGTTGCCTGCATGTAATTCAACTGACTCAAGAGGTTTTGCCTCAAGGTCTACAATTTCATCAAAGACAACATGCTCACATAAAAGTTTTTCCGATTTAAAACTATATATACTTTATATATTAGAGGATATCCAAAAAAAAATAGTTTTATCGGTCTTAAAAAAAATTTTCTTAAATTTTGTTTTAAAGAAATTAAAAAAAAATTTGTACCCAACAATTTTGTTTGGGTCCTTTGGGTTAGATTGAAAATTTGAAATCATTTTATAACCCAAACATATCTACCACTTGGAACACCATAATGCTTAATTTTACATTTGTTAGATGTATGACCCTTTTTCATACAATAAAAGCAGGATACAACATTTGTGTTCCTATAAGTTGTTCCTTTTTCTACCCAAGTTCTACGGGTTCTATGATTATGTTTATTTTTAATTCTAGGAACATACTTATTTTTAACAACCTTATTTTCATTATTTTTACTACATTCTCTTGAGGTTGTTTCATCTAGTAGTTTCTTATAATTAACACAAGATGCACATTCATCACTACTAGTATATTTACCTTTTTCATAAAATAAAATTTTATTTTTCAAAATTTTATTTTCTTCAAAAATATTTTTAAAATTTGATTTTAATTCTTTATTTTCATCTGCTATTGATTTTTCAACGTTATCAACTTTCAATTTATGTTTATCACAAAATTTACACTCAGCAGATATATTTGTATCATTTTCTACATTTGAAATTTTACTATTTAAAGTTTCTATTTCTTCTAAGGATTTTTCATATTTCTTTTGTAATTCTTTAAAATCCTTTTTCAATTTCTTATGAGCAAGATCTAGTTTTTCAGATTCTACTATTAAAGCAGCATAAATTTCATGCAATTCATCTTCACTAATTTGACTAGAATTATCAGAATCGCTAGATGTACTTACTTGGCTTCCAGCGTCTTCGTCATTTACCACTAAACAAATATATGCTTGCTCATCAGAATCACCCATACTTGATGCTGTGCTTGATGAAGAGCTTGAATTATTCTCTTCCATGAATAAAGTATTCATTTTAGCACACCCAATTTCATCTCTGCCTTCATGAGTTACTCTTAAAGTTTCCCACATTTCTTTAGCGCTTTTACAGACAGAAATCCTGTAAAACTCATTAATAGTTAAAGCAGATGAAATAATGTTACGAGCTCTTATATCATTACCAAATTTTTTCTTATCTTCAGCAGTCCATTGGTCACGGGGCTTTGGTTCCTGCATATTGTTAGTTGGAACAAAAGGACCAAATGCAACAGCATCCCAAATATCTATATCAATAGATTCCATAAATATTTGCATTCTGACCTTCCAAAATGCGTAATTTTCACCTGTGAATAGTGGTGGTCTATTGATAGAAGCACCCTCTGCGAATATTTGAAACGATCCCGCCATTTGAATGACTATCAAAGCAAGCTCTGATACCAATTGTCAAGAGCGGCTGCAGCGGAAGGGTTAGCGTGGAATAACAAACCAAGAGGGTTTTCAATACTAACGTGTGCCTTTTAATTTCTACTCAATTAAACTTACTTAGCAATTAATAATAACAATTAAATAGAGTAAGGTTGAGAGAAATTTGCACAGATGATTTTATCCTGGTTCAGATCTTACCAATCCTACGTCCAGTCGCTTATCTCAAAACAAGATAAATAGTTTCACTAACACAAAACAATTACAAATTACAATCACAAAGATACAATTTGTAAGAGTTTAGAAACCACCTCTCTTGATACCACAAGAGATGAAACTACACCTCCGTTGAGTCTTCACAAAGGATGAACACCTCCTCCGAATACTTCACGAAGGATGAACACCTCCTCCGAATACTTCACGAAGGATGATTCTCTTCCGAACACCTCCTTAGACACACCAAGGATGAACCGGCTATTTCCTCTGTCACCGTAGCAGCACTTCACCAGCTCCACAGACAAGAGTTTCACAAGCCGAACAAGAACACACAAGTCTCAAGAGTTTCTGAGTATTTGAGCACAAGGGAAGAGTTTCTGTGTCTCTAGATTCTTCTTGAGAGAAAATGAGAGTCTATTTATAGACTCATCCAAAGACTCTTCCATTCACTAAAAGACAAACTTAACGGCTAGTTTGTCCAACGGCCATAAACGGCTAGTTTGTCCAACGGCCATAAACGGCTAGTTTCTTCAACGACTAGTTTCCCCAACGTCCGTGTTAAGTGCGATACTCTTACCGTTAACCGTCACTATTCACGTGAATAGTGTTACTATTCATGTGAATAGTACTATAGTGTTTTGTTGCAATGATTTACTATAGTAATTTTACAAAACACTTTTCTTTTTCTGATCTACGTCCTATACATATTTCTAAGAGTATTACAAAAGCTTTCCATCACAATACAAATCTTCAGATCATTTTGATTCTTGATTGGTCTTGACTTGATTTGGACATCATCAAAATTTCATCTGCATCATTTTGCTAACACAAAATTGTCACATTGTAGAGGGGATCCAACTTCTTTTAGAAAAGCTCATTTTTGTTTATTCAAAATGGATGCGCACGGTGCTAGAACGGTTTGGAGGAAATGGTGTGTTGTCACGGCATGAGAGAATGGTAGCAGTAAGGTGTTACGTCCAGGGGGCAGTAGCTGCTACGTGGATGTATTATACGTACACAACATTCATTTTGCTTTATAGAAGGGAGCATCAAGGAAGAAGTTGGCAGCGGAACACGTTGCTGAGCTGGAAGAGAAGTGGAAGGTGATTTCATTAGGTGTCACGGGAATGAAGAGCGGATAGGTGCTGCATGAAGAATGCATGGAGCAAAGGCAATGAGATTTCTCTTTCTTTTAGAAATCAAGCACGAGAAAGGTGTTCACGAGAATGTGAGGCAAAGAGAAAGCTGGAGGTGTCACGACTGCACTTTGGAAGAGCACGCTGTCAGAGGTTGAGGGAATTTTAGAATGCATTTTCATTTTCTTTTGAGAAGCATGAAGCGGTCTAATCACTTGGAAGAAGTGCTGGATTTTCTTTAGGTCTTCACGCACGTGAACAAGTTTCATTTTTATATTTTATATATTAATTTGCATTCAGCATTTTTTCTAATCTACATTATGTCTTTTACTATTTATTCTTTCTTTCCTTTTAGTACTGTTAATGCGTTCCAATGCTATTTCATTTCTTTTCTTTTCTATTGTTTAATACAATGAGCATTTCATTTTTAGCTTTACCGTTGCATCCTAATTGGTCCAAACAATTAAGCATTGAATGTGTTTTTCTTGTTTATTTATTGCATTGAAATTAGTTCACGCACCTTGGCATTGAATGTTTTATTCCAATGTTTTCCTTCACTTTAATGTTGTCGATTATGTTCAATTGTATTTAATTTCTATTTTTAATTTAGTTCATTTTGAATCACAAAAACACTTTCAAACCCCCCCACTACGTGTTTGACCTAAGACTCGAACCACATTTGGTCCTTGAGAGACGACCTAGGAGTCACTTCCTAGCACTATATTGCATTCTTTAATGCAATCAAATTTTTGTCATCGTCGTTGTCATAAAAAAGCATACATTCATTCACACAACAATCAATCTTCTTCGCTTCCAATCCCAGCTTTGAAACACATCTTTTGGCTTCGTAATAATTCTTCGGCAAAGAATTGTTTGGTGGTGTTAGATCTAACACCAACTTTGTAAAGTGGTCTACTGATAATAGTTGAAAATACCATTATTTGTGATGTGATTTTGATACTAAAAGCACCCTTTTTCACTTAGAAACTTGCTTGGACTCATGTTTTTTCATTAAGTTGTGTGAATAAGAGAGTTGAGGTTGATTTCAGTGATTTTATGACTAATTCCCTTTCTTTTAAGAGAGATTGAAGTAATACTTGAAGAAGAGATGAAGAGCCAAGAAGATGGAGCTCAGAAGGGCTTGGAAAAGCACTAGAAGGAGGGACAACACGAAGCTTAGGCGCCTTGTATGGAAGCTCAAGCGTGGAAAATCGACATCCACCGCCCGAGCGCCCCTCCTAGCCACCTGGGCGGCGAGGTCTCGAAGCGTGGGTGCCCAACTCAAGGCTCAAGCCTTACATGAGGTCCTTTCGTCGCCCGGGCGCCCTAAGTGGGGTGCCTGAGCGTTGAGTTTTGTGGATCAGGCCCAATTTTTGCTTTGTTTCGACTCTATTGGATCGGACCCTATTTTTGCTCGTTTCTTACTCTATTTAAAGGACCCTAGGGCTCTAGGTTTCCATGTCTATAGGGAACTAATTTCTATTTATTGTTGGGGGAATGATGTAACCTTATAAACTCTCATGTATTTGAATTGATTCTTAATTTCATATGCTTTTTCATTAATTGTTAGATTAATTCATCTAGTTCAATGCTTGCACTGTTTAACTCCTTCATTAGCATGATTTATGAATTATATCAGTGTCGGGAGGTTCCTTACGATTCAGGTTCTTGTTGAATTGCTCAGGGATGAGGGTATGAGTCTTGGTCGTCTTTAAGCTTTTGATCTTCACATCTTATTACTAGGAATGCTAGGAATTGCATGAATTGGTAATTTGGGACAGGCTTATTCGTTGAGGGATCGGGTTTAGGTAATTTAGTGAGTAACGCTAACATTAATGCAAAAAGAAGAATTCTTACATACATAAGAGGGAACTTGGTGAAATCTAACCCCAACAACATATCCATCTCATATTAATCAACATTCGTTCATCTCTGTGCTACTCTACTATTGATCCAATTGCATTCATATTTAATTTTCAATTTTTGCATTCAAAACCAATGATCTCTTTTTATTTAAGTCTTAATTAATCTTGTTATCACACAACTATCTAGCACCGAGAGTCTTATGGGATACTGATACAGCTGTCGCGGCCGATCAAATTTGATGTGCAAGTAAGAATGCAGTACAGTGCTAGGAAGTGACTCCTAGGTCGTCTCTCAAGGACCAATATTTGTGGTTCGGTCTTAGATTTAACACGAAGTGGGGGGTTGTTTGTGATTTTTGTGTGCGGAAAAATTAAAATAAATTAAAATTGGGATTTAAACACAATTGAATTTAAAAACACTTAAATAAATTTTAACAGTGGTAAAACCTGAACGGTAAAAGATGGTAAAAATAGACAATGGAAAAGTTACAGTGTTGGAAATTAAAACACAGAACAGTAAATATGCAGAAGACAAAACAACAGTGTAATTAAAATTTACCAATAGTTCCAGTAAAAATAAACCGTAAAAACGACTCTTGAAAATAACATGACCAGTAAAACACAATGACAGAATTTAACGGTGCAGAAAATACTAAACTGTAAAATACAACAGATAAATTAAAAACACTTAAATTAAAATGGAATTTATCAAAGATTCAACATTAAAATAAAATGACTGGATAAAACTCAAACCGATCAAATGCTCCAACAGATTACACGCTTTCAGAAATAAAGTTCTACATCATTTTAGTACAGAAAAATGAAAATCCCAGAGCCCCTGGAAGAGAAGAACCGAGAGCCTCTTCCAGGCCTCCAAGCCGTCTGCCTACTACTCTCCACTCCACTCCCTACTGGAGCTCCTCCATTTATAGCCAAAACTCAGAACCCGTGAGCCTCTTTTCCTTGCATGCTGAGTAATAGTTTTCTGTCCGTGAGAAAATAGGGTGAGGACCCCTCAATCTTGTCCTCTTGCACACCATTCCAGCACATCATCCTCGTGCCTTCCTCCCTCTTGGTGGCTGGACTTCTTCAAACTCAGCTGCTGGACCGTGAACTACTGGATGTTCTCTGAATGTTCCATTTAATTTCTGTTGGACCGTGGAGCTACAGCATGAAGGCTTTCTGTTGTTGCTGCCCACTGCTGGTGGAGGACTTACTCCAAGCTGCTGGGTTTGTTCAACATCTCCTTCTCGCTTTCTCTTCAAGCTCTTCCACTCCATAAAAGCTTTTTCCCTTGAACGTGAGCTGCTCCCCCGTGATTCTTCCCATCTTAGGTGGTGGCTGGACTGCCATCTTCCTCCTGGGCGTGAACTCCTTCCATCCATAAGTTGCAGCTGCTAGTGTTGGTGATGCTGCTGCATGCTTCTCAACTCCCATCATTCTCCTTGAAAGGCTTCTCTACTAAAAACGTCAGCTGCTCCCATACGTCTTTTTCTTCATTCTTCTAACGCCAATGAGTGCAGCGTGTGCTGCTTCTGCTCCAGGCCGAGACTCCTTAAATCGTTGCAACTCCATTTCTCCTCATCCAAGGTAGCTGTTGTCTTCTCTTTTCCATGCTTCATCCCTCACACCGTGAGCTTCTTTGCTGCAGCTCGATTGTGCGGCTTCCTCTCCACCAAGATGCTTCTCTCTTCAATTCCGTGGACATTCTTGTTTCCGCTTCCAGCCACTTCTTGGACGCTTGGTGCTGCACGTTTTCTAGCAACTCTTTTATTGAAATGAAAATTAAATAAGAGTGAGGTTGGCTGCTCTATCTTTTCAACGTGGGCACCAAAAATAATGCTGGCCGGACCCTCTTTCAATCACCATATGGAGTAGAAGAGCAAGTCACAAAAGCTGCACTCCAATTGATAAAGAAACCAAACCGTGAGGTGTTGTCTAAAAAAAAATGTATTGAATATTGTAGTAAGCCTTTCCACTTTCTCTGGACGTGCAAACATGTGGGACCATGTGCTATTTATATTTCAATAAATTTAGCATTTGGAGTTTCTTTTGGATGTGAGATTTGTGGAATGTGTTCCAATTCAAAAGGTTGCGTGAAATGAGTGAGTGGTGGCCTATAATTTTCCATCAATCTTAACTTATTTAATTGTTGGATGACAATTTGTAAAAGCTATGTGAGCTTCGAAATGTATTGCTTCTTGATTCTTTTAGAAACCAACATGAATTCCATTATTCTTTCCATCATCCATAACTGCCCATGACCGTGTGCTTGCTGCTGCAACGTGAATGGCCATGTGGTTTATGATGCAATGCCAATTTTACTTCTACAATTTATGTCACATCTATCTTAAAGTCCTAAAATATTTCCAAAATTTTCCCTGCAATTTGTAATGCAAATAATCAGCTCAGATAATTCAAATTAATCAAAATAAGAATTTTTGATCAAATTAAGCACAATTCAGAAAATAGGAAAATACTGGACATTTAAGCACGATTTCCCGATTAAATCTAGTACAATAAACTAAGTGAAGTGAATAAAATATCGACTCATCAAAATAGACCACACTTAGTCTTTTGCACTCCTGGGCAAAATCAAGACTCAAATCAAGGAATGGGTCAAAGGACTTTTAGGAACGGTGACAGAAAACTCAGCAGAGAGAAAAATAAAAACTCGCAAGAAAACAAACAGAATTTACACAGTTCTCAAGAATTATGGACAGAGAAAAGAAGTAGAAAATATCCAACACAAAATCAAATAAAACAGATACTTACAAAAATCATCCAAGCAATTCAATACACAGAAAAATAATCAATCAGCTTGAGAGGTGATTCAAAAATAACATAACCTCACAGATGCACTCACAGTGTTTCTCTCAAGTGTATAGGGTAAATAATTTCAATCTCAATGCACTCAAGAAAGCAAACACAAACAGACTTGTCAAGCTTCTAATATCAACACTTAAAACATATGCATGCTCAGATCAAAAGGTCTTTACTGGGTTGTAATGGGGCCAAGGACAAGGGAGGATAAATATGGATAAGTAGTTACAACTCAGAAGAAAATAGAGGAGCTATGGGGAACAAGTGAAAATACAGTGAAATTACGCCCAAACCTCTAATTTAATCCTCTTCTCGACTCCATTATTCACAAAATCATTTTTTTTCTTTCTCATCATTTTTTTTCATCCTGTCTCTTTTCTCTTTTTTTTTTTTCTTCTTTATCACACAACAGGATATAAATCATATTTCCAATAAAATAAGATGAGGAACCAACTCGCCAATTTATCAGAATCCCCAAGGAGACCACACTTTTTCACAAAACACTTCTATAGCTCCAGACTTCCCTAAGGTTAAGGTAATCATTTGTTTTTCACTTAGGATCAGTGTATGAGCTTTAACACAAAGAAATGGATACAGTATAGGCTCAAAAGGGGTATCAAAGGATAATAACAAGGTAGGCTTATTTGGCTAAAGAGGCTCAAGAACAAAATGCCTTTATCACTTCTAAAACATGCATATCAATCAAGTATATCAAAAAGAATCAAGCCAAGGCATATGTGCAAGCAATCAAGATACATATCTCACATAAGAAAGAACATTAAGTGGCTCAAATCTCACACAGGGTGTTTGTCACAATCAAATCAACCTCTCAAACGCATAATCATCTTTCCAAGCAGAGAAAAACAAGGATTTCAAACTGAGTATCAATGAAGTGGAGGAAAAATCTACAACTTAGACATCATCCAGAAATCAAGAGAAAAATGTAAAATTTATTTCACCCAAAACACACTAAAAACAACTTAAAATAGAAAAAATTTAACACTCAAAACAGAAAAAATTTCACACACAAAACAAATAAAATTCAGAATCTCTCCCAATAGACCACACTTAAACTACACATTGTCCTCAATGTGTTCTAAGCATACATCAGCAATCAAAACAGGAAACATATTATGGACAAGTGCAATAAAAGTAAGGAAAAAGGGAGAGAAAGAAAATGCAAACTCCCGCAGGTTATGGTGGAAGCTGCCAATTTTGGACTTTCAGGGAGATGTCTTCAGAATCCAGCAAGGAAGTTTTGAGGACGAACTGCTTCATCCTCCAAATTTGATCAAGCAGTGAAATGTTTTCCACTGCTGGATTTATGCAGTTATTGTTGATGAGCAGGTTCAGCAGGTGCCTATTGTTGTTGAAACAGTTATGGGTACTCGCACCTTTGTCTTCAATTGTGGGTGTCTGCTCATCAAGTTTATACGTACCTCCTGCAACATGGTTAGTGCAATGTGGTTCTACAGAAATTTCATGCAGGGGTATAACACCCAATTCTAATGTAACAGGCTGAACCTTAGATACATCCTCATAACATGAATCAATTTCAAAATTACATGCAATATCAATATCAGACTCAGATTCATGTTCAGAAGGAGAATTAAAAACATGCTCAGCAACAATATGATTATCGGCATACCTATCATCAGCATAATCTTTAATAACACATTCATGAATAGCATAATCATACTGAGGTATGCTTACCTCCACTTCCTTGAAGATGGGAAAAGTGGTGGAAAATGGAGGTGGTCTACCTGGCTCCAAAGTATTGCTTATTCCTGCCTGGGCCTCAAAATCTTCATCAGTCTCCTTAGGTGCAATAGTGGCCATCTGCCCGATCTGATCAGTCAGATTCTGAATTGCCGCTTGAGTTTCCTGCTGAAACTCTATGCTATTTTTCTTGAACTGCATGTTCCCTTTCTGTAACTGAACGTTCTGCATGGTCATCTGCTCCAGTAACTCCTTTATTGTAGGCTCAGAAATCGAAGGCTGAGGAGTAAATTGAGCAGTAGCATCATAGAACTGCATCTGCTGTTCTTGCTGGACTAGTGGAGGCATCAAAGTATTCTGGAATGGTGGTTCTTGATATCGATATTGTGGAGCACTGTACCATCCCAAGGTAGGGTCATTCCCTCCAAGACCGTTGCTGTATCCATCTTGTGCAGGGAAAAATTCGATCAGAAAATTTTGCTCAAGATCTTCCCATCTGGTAATGAGTCCTCGAGGAAGACAATTCAACCAATCCTTAGCTGCTCCTTGTAATGAATGCTGAAACGCCGTCAAGAAAATGTAATCATCTGGGACATTTGGAGGTTTCATTGCAGAACAAATTCTATAGAAATTTGCCAAATGTTCATGTGGGCATTCTCCTGCAAATCCATGAAACTTAGGGAGCAGATATATCAGTCCAGCGCTTAGAACGCAATGAATATCATCCTTTGTAGGTGGGACCGGCTCACTAGGAGCGCTCTCAGTAATTTGAGGATGATCCATATAATTCCCGACATAGAAATCAACAGAATTATAATCAGAGTAACATGCAGAAGGAGAATCATAATTATGGGCATAGACAGAATAAGCATTTTTCACAAAATTAAAATCGGTAGACATGGAAAATAAAAATAAAAATTAAACACTAAAAATTACTAGACAAACAAAATACAACACATTTATACATGCTACAGGCACACACAAAACAGAACATAAAAATAATTTTATTATTATTTTTTTTAAAATTAATTTTTTTTTTTACTTTTTTTTTTTAATTAACAGACAAAATACATACGACACACATACAAAAAATAGAACATCACAACACAATTAAACATGCTACAGGCACAAACAAGACAGAACATCAACAAAACTTTTTTTTTTTTTAAATATAACAACTAAATACAAAACACAACACAATAAAAATATAAAAGACAAAACATATATTAACACAACATAATCGAAAAACACAGCAAAAAATCTAAAACAAAAAACCTGGAACTGAGTGACAACGCCGCCAAAATTTGCTGAAGGTGTCGTTGTCGCCTACAAAAATAGAGAACACAAAACACACAAAATACACATATTAACAGAACAAAAATTTACACAACAAAAATCTAAAACCAAACCGTCTTTTGATTGGTCCCCGGCAACGGCGCCAAAATTTGATACAGCTGTCGCGGCCGATCAAATTTGATGTGCAAGTAAGAATGCAGTACAGTGCTAGGAAGTGACTCCTAGGTCGTCTCTCAAGGACCAATATTTGTGGTTCGGTCTTAGATTTAACACGAAGTGGGGGGTTGTTTGTGATTTTTGTGTGCGGAAAAATTAAAATAAATTAAAATTGGGATTTAAACACAATTGAATTTAAAAACACTTAAATAAATTTTAACAGTGGTAAAACCTGAACGGTAAAAGATGGTAAAAATAGACAATGGAAAAGTTACAGTGTTGGAAATTAAAACACAGAACAGTAAATATGCAGAAGACAAAACAACAGTGTAATTAAAATTTACCAATAGTTCCAGTAAAAATAAACCGTAAAAACGACTCTTGAAAATAACATGACCAGTAAAACACAATGACAGAATTTAACGGTGCAGAAAATACTAAACTGTAAAATACAACAGATAAAATAAAAACACTTAAATGAAAATGGAATTTATCAAAGATTCAACATTAAAATAAAATGACTGGATAAAACTCAAACCGATCAAATGCTCCAACAGATTACACGCTTTCAGAAATAAAGTTCTACATCATTTTAGTACAGAAAAATGAAAATCCCAGAGCCCCTGGAAGAGAAGAACCGAGAGCCTCTTCCAGGCCTCCAAGCCGTCTGCCTACTACTCTCCACTCCACTCCCTACTGGAGCTCCTCCATTTATAGCCAAAACTCAGAACCCGTGAGCCTCTTTTCCTTGCATGCTGAGTAATAGTTTTCTGTCCGTGAGAAAATAGGGTGAGGACCCCTCAATCTTGTCCTCTTGCACACCATTCCAGCACATCATCCTCGTGCCTTCCTCCCTCTTGGTGGCTGGACTTCTTCAAACTCAGCTGCTGGACCGTGAACTACTGGATGTTCTCTGAATGTTCCATTTAATTTCTGTTGGACCGTGGAGCTACAGCATGAAGGCTTTCTGTTGTTGCTGCCCACTGCTGGTGGAGGACTTACTCCAAGCTGCTGGGTTTGTTCAACATCTCCTTCTCGCTTTCTCTTCAAGCTCTTCCACTCCATAAAAGCTTTTTCCCTTGAACGTGAGCTGCTCCCCCGTGATGCTTCCCATCTTAGGTGGTGGCTGGACTGCCATCTTCCTCCTGGGCGTGAACTCCTTCCATCCATAAGTTGCAGCTGCTAGTGTTGGTGATGCTGCTGCATGCTTCTCAACTCCCATCATTCTCCTTGAAAGGCTTCTCTACTAAAAACGTCAGCTGCTCCCATACGTCTTTTTCTTCATTCTTCTAACGCCAATGAGTGCAGCGTGTGCTGCTTCTGCTCCAGGCCGAGACTCCTTAAATCGTTGCAACTCCATTTCTCCTCATCCAAGGTAGCTGTTGTCTTCTCTTTTCCATGCTTCATCCCTCACACCGTGAGCTTCTTTGCTGCAGCTCGATTGTGCGGCTTCCTCTCCACCAAGATGCTTCTCTCTTCAATTCCGTGGACATTCTTGTTTCCGCTTCCAGCCACTTCTTGGACGCTTGGTGCTGCACGTTTTCTAGCAACTCTTTTATTGAAATGAAAATTAAATAAGAGTGAGGTTGGCTGCTCTATCTTTTCAACGTGGGCACCAAAAATAATGCTGGCCGGACCCTCTTTCAATCACCATATGGAGTAGAAGAGCAAGTCACAAAAGCTGCACTCCAATTGATAAAGAAACCAAATCGTGAGGTGTTGTCTAAAAAAAAAATGTATTGAATATTGTAGTAAGCCTTTCCACTTTCTCTGGACGTGCAAACATGTGGGACCATGTGCTATTTATATTTCAATAAATTTAGCATTTGGAGTTTCTTTTGGATGTGAGATTTGTGGAATGTGTTCCAATTCAAAAGGTTGCGTGAAATGAGTGAGTGGTGGCCTATAATTTTCCATCAATCTTAACTTATTTAATTATTGGATGACAATTTGTAAAAGCTATGTGAGCTTCGAAATGTATTGCTTCTTGATTCTTTTAGAAACCAACATGAATTCCATTATTCTTTCCATCATCCATAACTTCCCATGACCGTGTGCTTGCTGCTGCAACGTGAATGGCCATGTGGTTTATGATGCAATGCCAATTTTACTTCTACAATTTATGTCACATCTATCTTAAAGTCCTAAAATATTTCCAAAATTTTCCCTGCAATTTGTAATGCAAATAATCAGCTCAGATAATTCAAATTAATCAAAATAAGAATTTTTGATCAAATTAAGCACAATTCAGAAAATAGGAAAATACTGGACATTTAAGCACGATTTCCCGATTAAATCTAGTACAATAAACTAAGTGAAGTGAATAAAATATCGACTCATCAGATACTATACTTTTTCTTACCATTTTATATTACTTGTGTAACTCGGTACACTTGCCGATTTGTCCCAACAAGTTTTTGGCGCCGTTGTCGGGGACTCACGATTTAAGTTATTCTATTTGTGTGATTCTTGATTAACTTTGACTTTATTTTTTACTTTTTATTTATTTTATTTTATTTTTATTCTTCCTATTTTTAATTTTTAATTTTTAATTCTTAAATTTTTATTTTATTCTTATTTTGTGCTCTATTCTTTTTTTTTTCTAACAGTATTTATAGGGTTTTGTGTTTAGTTCATGTAGGATACAGTTAGGACCAGAAGCAACAAAAGTTTTGAACCTCTCTTGGAGGACTCGAGACCAACAGGAGGCCAAGGAGAAATAGATTATCTATAGAACCTTCTCTAGAGAAAATTTCAAACGCCTCGCAATCTGATTTGGAAGGCATGAAGAACAACGGTGGCAAGCGCACTTTGACTGATTATGCAACAGTTGTTGGCCCTCACCATTTTAACAGCATTGCAAAGTCGAGGGTCAATGCCACTAGTATGGAGATGAAGCCTACGTTGATCGATCTTATAAAGAGCAACCAATTCAATGGACTGTCACATTAAAGTCCATATGAGCATCTGACCACCTTCAATGAGATCTGTAATACTGTGAAGCTGAAAGTAGTACATGATGATGCTATTAGACTTAGCTTGTTTCCTTTCTCACTGGGAGGCAATGCCAAATTGTGATTGAACTCTTTTCCTAAGAATAGTCATGGAGAAGACCTTGGGTCAATCATGGGATAGGTACAAGAGCTTGTTGAGAAAGACACCTACTCATGGCTTTGATGAAGCAACGGTAGTCATCCTTTTTCTTGGTGGTCTTGTTTCACAAACAAAATTGATGTTGGATGCCTCAGCTAGAGGCAATATCAGGTGCAAGATCCTAGATGAAGCCTATGAATTGATTGAAAATATGGCTGCCAATGACAATAAGATGCATAGTGAAAGAGGAGCTCCAACACAACCTAGAGGAGTTCTCCAACTACAGTCTTATGATGCCTTGCTTGCCCAAAATAAGATCATTACTCAACAATTGGAGCTCTTGACAAAGAAACTTTTACAGCCACAAAAGGAACTTCAGAATGTGGCATAAGTTCAACAGCAACTTTGTGAGCTATGTGGTGGTGACCATATTAATGGTCAATGTGCTGTGCCTGAAAATCTCCATGAAGATGTTAACTACATAGGCAACCAGTTTTGTCCCATTAATTACAACCAAGGGTGGAAATCTCATCCAATCAGTGGACAAGGCCAATTTGGGCAAACTGGTGGACAATTCAACAGACCACTACAACAACAACCCTCTCTAGCTGATAGAACCACAATGCTTGAGGAGACTCTCCAACAATTCATGCAGGAAACTATCTCTACACAGAAAATCACAAACGCTCCTTTAAGAAATTTGGAGATGTAGGTTGGTCAGATAGCCAAAAAGTTGGAGGACATACCTCTCAAAAGTTTTGGTGGCCTGAAAGTCAAGCCGACAAGGATATCTCTTTTTATGGCAGATGGATCCACCAAAAGGACCTATGGTGTGGTGGAAGATGTGACGGTGCAAACCAACAACCTGAGATTCCTGGTGGACTTTGTGGTGTTGTAGATGGTGGTTGGAGATCCCTATTATTCTTGGAAGACCATTCATGAAGATGACCAAAGTGATCATCAATGTTGATGATGGTACTATAGCTCTCAAAGACCAAGAAGAGGAGGTGATTTTCAATGTGTTCAATGTTGAGCAGCATGTCCAAGTGAAGAAAACTAGTCTCAAAGCTGCATATAAAGATGAACCAGAGACAAGTACCAAAGTTGCCAAGCCGAGCAAAAAAGGTAAAAACTATTTTTTATCACAAGTGAAAGAAGAAGAAAAAGACAGCAAAGGAGCAAATGTTTACCAAGATTTTCTGGAGAAACTTGAAGAGCTGGGACCAGGCCTACCTGTGAAATACTACAAGAAGATTTGGGTTGTGAAAGAACTTAGAGCTGATGGTCTAATAGAGATTGAATCTCCAATTTCAGGGAGAGTGAAAAAGGTGAACAAGAAGCTGCTAAAAACTAGTTGGTGTGCAAAAGGAAAGGATGACACCAAAATAAAAGATGTGTCATGAACTTAATGGGTCAAGCTAGTGACATTAAAAGAAGCGCTTGCTGGGAGGCAACCCAGTTCCTGATTTTTTTTATTTTTATTTTTTTAGTTGTGTGGTGTGGATTTGATTTTGTTTATAGTAATGACAGCATCTACTGATGGATGTTATGGGGTTAGACATCTACTGATAGATGTTACTGACAGCATCTACTGATGGATGTTGTGATGATGAAGATCGGGTCAAGCTAGTGATGTTAAAGAAGCGTTTGCTGGGAGACAGCCTAGTTTTATGAACTTTTCCTTTTAAATTGGTTATTTTTTATTTTTTTTGTACTCTACTTGAATGAATTGAACTGCTTTGATTCAACTATGTTGTGTTTGGTGATGAGTGTTGCTTTGTGAGATTCTGGTGTTTGATTGATGTTGAGATTATGTATGATGTGAAAATATATAGGTGATAGCTCACAATGTATGGAAAAGTTTGATTGAGATATTGAGTAGGATGTTTTTCTGAATTCTGGGACTTGAGAGTTTACTTGTGTGAGAATTGGGCTTCTGATTTTTCATGTGAATAATTGCTATTACTTTGGAAGCATGAATGATTTTGCCCAAATTTTCTACGATTGAATTACTTGCTTGTAGTTTTCATAAGATCAAGGCCATTTTTTGTTGTTTCCTTCTTAGCCCAGCCAAGTTATAAGCCATGAAAAGCCCTTGTGTGAAAACCTGTAAATGAGTATTTTTTATTGTGGTTAAATGAAAGGCAAAGTTAATTTGTGTGATATATTGATAGCAGAGTGAAAGACACCAACACCTCACTATACACCTTTGAGCTGAGTGATACAATTTTGAGTGATACACTTTTGAGAGAATTGAGTGAAACACTTTCCTTAGTGAGAAGTAGTTCTCTCAATTTCTGAATGCATCTTTGCTTGGTTGATCGATCATTCTTAAGGATAGCACCTGTTGAAAGTGTATGAGCATCACATTGATCTTGATTAAATTGAAGCATCTGCATATCTTGACTGAGATCTTTATGCTAGATTGATAAAAGTAATTTCTCGTCTTGGAAAGAAAAGTGTTTGAAAAATGTTGAGTCATTGTAGTGATTGTTCTAAAAAGCTAAGTTACATTCTTTTTGCTTGAGGACAAGCAAAGTTATAAGTTTGGGGTTGTGATAACGGTTGAAAATATTGTTATCTGTTATGTGCTTTTGATACAAAAACCACCCTTTTTCACTTAGAAACTTGCTTGGACTCATGCTTTTCATTAAGTTGTGAATAAGAGAGTTGAGGTTCATTTCAGTGATTTTATGACTAATTCCCCTTGTTTTGACAGAGATTGTGTAAGACCCATGAAAAATATTTATAATAGTAAATTTTAGCATTTTATTAGTAATAATAATTTTAACGGATAGAAAAATTTGAATTTTTAGATATAAAATAATAGTAATTCTAGAGGGAGAGCTTCAAATTTTTGATAACTTATTTAGGATTTTTTTTTAAGAAAAGTGAATAGTAAAAAGTGAATAGTAAATAGTAAAAAGTGAATAGTAAAAGTGAATAGTAACAAAGGGATAAGGCATCCACGTTGGTTAGTAAGATCATATATGTTTAAGATTAAAATAATATTTTTAATAAAATAATGAATAGTAAAAATAAATAGTAAAAAAATGAATAGTAAAAATGAATAGTAAAAACTTTTTGGCTATAAATAGCAAGGGAGGGAAGGCTAAAACTTACACCAAAATTCTAGAAAAATTTGTGAGAGAAGAGAGTTGGAGGATATTCTAGTTGTAGAGGGGAAATTCTGGAAGTTTTCGGAGAACGGTTTCAGAGGAGGAAATTAAGTCTGGAATAGAGGTAAGGGGAGTTACATTTTTGTTTTATATTATCTATAGTCTTGCATATGTTGCTTTTGTTTGATCTTAAATCTTGAATATGAAGTAGTTTGCTTTTGTATATCTTGAATTTTGAATGATAACATGCTTCTGTGTTTAGATCCATGATAGTTGTAAAATGTGATGTTGATTATGTTATGCCCTTTGTATGTTATTAGTTGTTTACTTTTGTATTTTTGTATGGATTAGAAGTTGTCTAACCGGCTCTGCCAGATTCAACTTCTTGTTTCCCCAAACTTTTTATTTCTTTCCGTATTTATTTTTATTACATTTTTGGAAGGATTAGAAGTTGTCCAACCGGCTCTGCCAGATTCAACTTCTTATTTCCCCAGACCTGTTATTGTTCTTATTATTTAATTACATTGTATTCCTGGAAGGATGAGAAGTTGTCTAACCGGCTCTGCTAGATTCAACTTCTTGTTTCCCCAAAACTTTTACTGTTCTATTTAATTTTTATTACATCTTCCTGGAAGGATGAGAAGTTGTCTAACCGGCTCTGCCAGATTCAACTTCTTGTTTCCTCAAGAAATTTTATTAAGATTATTTTAATGATTGTCAAACATTTGATTCTTCTTCGGTGACCATTTATAGTAATATTTTATTATTGTTAATTTGTTTGTAATATATTTATCTTGTATGACTTCTGTGATGAATGTATTTTATGATGTTGATATGAAATTATGCATCTGAACATGATATGAGTATTATGGGGAGATTTTGTAATGGTATGGTATGAGTTGATAAATACGAACATGATATGAGTGTCGCGAAGAGATTTTGTAGTGGCATGGTATTGTGTACACGTTGATGTTGAGGGTCCTGTATGGAAGGTCATCCTGGATACTCTAATAACTCTCCAATCTCAAGTAGAGAAGGATGAGTTATGTGGTGAGAGGGGCAGGAGGTCCTTGTCTATGTCCTAATTTTTGGACATAGTGTTAACGGACTAACCTTGTGGTTGACAAGTTGTATCTGGCCATGATATTTTAGTGTGAGGAGTGGAGGTCATCACAAGTGCACGACCATCCGAGATTTCCATCAACGTTAGATCCAAATAATTGAGTCTAGCAAAAAATCATTTTCATAAATATGAGTTAGGCGTAGTAGTAGTATCATGCCTCATTTTAATAGTTGGTTGCATGGTAGCTCACCCTTACTTATTTGTGCATGTACCAGAAAAAATCATATTTTTGCGATGAACGTATAACGTATTTGTTATACGGGAGCAGATGAGGGAGTGTCGTCTAATCCAGTACAAGTGAAGATGGAGGAGGAAGGATAGTAAAGAAAAACTCGGGTTATCTTTAAGTTGAAATCTAAGTTTAAAATATGTAATTAATGTGAAATATTTTATATTTCCAAATGAATGACTGTAGAAATGTTACAATTTTCATATTATTTATGTAATATCAAGTATGAGAATTTGGGATGTTACAGATTGAAGTAATACTGGAAGCAGAGATGAAGAGCCAAGAAGATCGAGCTAGAAGGGCTTGGAAAAGCACTAGAAGGAGGGACAACACGAAGCTTGGGCGCCCTATATGGAAGCTCAAGTGTGGAAAATTGACGTCCACAGCTCGGGCGCCCCTCTTGGCCGCCTCGGCAGCAGTGTCTTGAAGCCTGGGCGCCCAACTCAAGGCTCAAGGCTTACATGAGGTCCTTTCACCGCCCGGGCACCTTAAGTGTGGCGCCTGAGTGTCGGGTTTCGTGGATCAGAGCCATTTTTTGCTCTGTTTCGACTCTATTGGACCGGGCCCTATTTTTGCCCATTTTTTACTCTATTTAAAGGACCGTGGGCTCTAGGTTTTGTATATTTCGCAGAGAGCAGCATAGCAATACACTCTTTTCCCAATTCTTAGGAATCTCTGTCTCATTCTCTTCCATTGTTCATATAGTTTCTCCATGTCTATAGGGAACTAATTTTTATTTCTTGTTGAGGGATGATGTAACCTTATAAACACTCATGTATTTGAATTGATTCTTAATTTCATATGCGTTTTCATTAATTGTTAGAGTAATTCATCTATTTCAATGTTTGCTTTGTTTAACTCATTCATTAGCATGATATATTAATTGCATGAGTGTCGGGAGGTTACTTACAATTCAGGTTCTTCTTGAATTACTCCTAAAAGGATGAGGGTATGAGTCTTGGTCATCTTTAAGCTCGTGATCTTCACATCTTATTACAAGGAATGCTAGGAATTGCATGAACTGGTAATTAGGACAGGCTTATTTGCCGAGGGATCCGGTTTAGGTAATTTAGTGAGTGACTTTAACATTAATGCAAAAAGAAGAATTCTTACATACATGAGAGGAAACATGGTGAAATATAACCCCAACAACATATCCATCTCATATTAATCAACATACGTTCATCTTTGTACTACTCTACTATTGATCCAATTGCATTCATATTTAATTTTCTGTTTTTGCATTGAAAACTAATTATCTCTTTTTATTTAAGTCTTAATTAATCTTGTTATCACACGACTGTCTAGCGCCGAGAGTCTTCTGGGATACGATACTTGGTCTTACCATTTTATATTAGTTGTGTGACTCAGTACACTTGCCAATTTATCCCAACATCTACCGCTTGATTGGGAACATTCCAATTAGATTTACCAGCCATGAGTCTAATGTACAGTGAATATTTTGACTCAGATGAACCTTCATGTACAGGTTGGTTTGCCTCAGCCAAGAGATTGTAAAACCTATTAGTGCTTTCATTTGGAGACTCTTCATCATGACTATCGTCTGCTTCTTGTTCAGCATGTCGACGAAGAGCATTGTCGACCATCTCTTGCACACTAGTGGAAAAACAGCGTATAATGTCTCACGTTTAACGTCTAACCACTATATAAGCAACATTAAAAATGACTGGTGGCAATTTTGTAAATAAATGCAATTATTAAACGTTATTTAGAATTATAATTCGATGTAAGATGGTATAAAATGTTGAATGCCTCAGTGTTAGACGTCAAAAGGCCAGTGAATTCAATAAGAATTTGAGCGGGAGATTGAAAATTCATTCACTTTATCTTAGCACGCGAGACCCTCTTCTTTGCTCAAACTTTTCTCGAATGAAGTTTGACGACCATCACATGTAATCTTTCTTTCATTTGATACAAATGCATGTTAATTAACTACTTTAGGTATGATTTTCGTTTATTTTCACCGATTATTTTCGTGTTCTTGTCCTTCATAGGCGTATTTTGCTTTCTCTCTCACTGTTGGCAACACTTTATTCCGATGAACCCACCTTTTAAAGGTTAGTTTTCGTTTTCATTTTGAAGAACTTATTTGTTAAACTTGTTTGTTGTTTTTTTTTAATATGTTTGTTGTTGTTTGGTTGAACTTGTTTGTTGCTGTTTGATTGAACTTGTTTTTTTATTGAACTTGTTTGTTGTTTGTTATTATTATTTGTTGTTGATCCTTGATAAACGGGTCGCACCGCTCACAAAAGTTGAGTGCACGAAAATAATGCAGTATAATTACTAGGATTTGACTCCTAGGTCGTCTCTCAAGGACCAATTTTGGTGGTTCAATCTTAGATTAGTCACGAAGTGGGGGGGGTTGTGATTGTTTTTCGTTGAGGTAAAATAAATTAAAACTGGAATTTAAACAAAACAGAATTAAAAATACTAAAATACATTTAAAAGACAATAAAAACTGAACAGTGAAAGACGGTAAAAACGGAACAGTAAATATGCAGAAATGGTAAAAACATTGTAATTAAAATTTACCAAAAGCATCAGTAAAAATAAACGGTAAAAACAACGTCTGAAAATGAGATGAACAGTAAAATACATTGACAGAATTTTAACGTTTCAGAAAACATTAAATTACAAAATAAAAGAGACGATAAAAATAAAAGCACTTGACTAAAATAAAATTCTTCAAAGATTTAATACTTGAAATAAAATTACTGAATAAAAATCAAACCGATCAAATTGCTCCAATTGCTGAGACAAATTACATGCTTTCAGAAATAAAACACTACATTATTTTACTGTTTAAAATGGAAAACAGAGAGGAAGAGGCGAGAGCCTCTTCTCAGCTATCCTAAACTACTCCTAAAACTCTAATGTCATTTCTTCTCTGCCTGCTACTCCTTTATAGCCAATCTTGCTGGATGTGAATTGTTGTTTCTTTCCTACGTGATGAGCTTTCAAGGAGTGTGCCCCTCTTTTGTTCAAGTGTGTTTTGCTATTTTGAAAAATGAATTTTACATGGGGCCTTGTATATAGAAAAACCGTGTGCTGCACTTGCAAGATGATAAAATGCACGTGAACTTTGGATGATTGGTGGTCCCTTGTGTTTATTTCTTCAAAGGCAAGAAGGCAATTGAAATTTGCAGCCACTCTACTTGCTAAATTTTTCAATGAGCCAAGGCCGTGAACTTTGAAGAGTGTGGTCCCATTCATTTTGCTTCTCTTAACATTATTCCCTTCAATAATTTTGGAGTTCCTCCCACATGTACGTAGGCTTTCAAAATGGTGGCCCCAACTTTCCATTTTAAATGCTTGCCAAAGAATAAGCTAATTTTGCAAATGGCCTTTCCTTTTGTGTATATTGCCGTGTGCACTTCATCATGAAATTCCAATGTATTGGCTTGACAAGATGAATGGCTGTGAATGCTGAAGACTTATGGCAGCCACTTTCTTCAAAAGCCAGTGAGTTGCAACATGGTTTCCAAACAAACCAATATTGCTTCTTGAAATGAGCTATAAAATGTGTCAATATGAGTGTTGAATCCTTGAGTGTTGGGAGGTCTTAGCACCGTTCAATTATCAATTCCTAACCACCACAAGTATGAAACAACAAGCAAACAATGCAAACAAATTAGAAGCCACTTAAACAGTATGAACTTGACTGACACAGGGGAGTAAAACAATTACTGGGAACAACACATAACGAATTTGAACAAAGTAAAAACTATACAAGAAAATAGACATCCATACGAAACTATGAAAAAAAACCGCATGCAAAACGGATAAGAATTAAACTCAAACGAAGACACACAAGTTGACACAACATTCACGTAGTACTAGGCTGACATAGGAGAGTAAACAAATTACTGGGAACAGTACAGAACGAATTTGAACAAAGTAAAAGTTATACATGAAACTAGACATCTAGACGAAACTATGAAAAAAAATTGAATGGAAAACGGATACGAATTGAATTCGAACGAGGACAAACAAGTTGACACAAAATTCACACAGCAACCAGCGAAAATTGAAGTGGCTGAAATGCATTGGGCTCAATTGTCATTTCTCATTTAGCCTTCAAATGTCCCAAAAAGATATCCAAAATTTTCCCATAATTAATAATGCAAAATAATAAGCTCAGATAATTCAAATTAGTTAAAATAAGAATTTCTGATCGAATTAAGCACAATTAGGAAAAATAGGAAAATAACGGACGATTAAGCACAATTCCCTGATTAATTCTAGTACAATAAACTAAGTGAAGTGAAGAAAATATTGACTCATCAAAATAGACCACACTTAGTCTTTTGCACTCCTGGGCAAAATCAAGACGCAAATCAGGGAATACGACATCAAAGGACTGACATAGATGCAACATACAGAAAATAAAAACTCGCAAGAAAATAAACAAAATTTACAAAGTTCTCAAGAATTCTAGAGAGATAAGAGAAGTAGAAATTATCCAACACAAATCAAATAAAGCAGATACTTATAGAAATCTTCCAAGCAATTCAATACACGGAAAAATAATCAATCAGCTTAAGAGGTGATTTAAAAATAACATAACCTCACAGATGCACTACAGTGTTTCTCTCAAGTGTCTAGGGTAAACATTTCAACTCAATGCACTCAAGAAAACAAACACAATCAGATTTGGCAAGCTTCTAATTATCAATACTTAAAACATATGCATGTTCAGATCAAAAGGTCTTTACTGGGTTGTAATGGGGCCAAGGACAGGGGAGGATAAATTTGGATAAGTAGCTATAGCTCAGAAGAAATAGAGGTGCACTAGGGAAAAAATGTAAACACAGTGAAATCTCACCCAAACCTCTAATTCAATCCTCTTCTCGACTCCATTATTCACAAAATTATTTTTCAATTTTTCTCTTTTTCTCATCATTTTTTTTTCATCCTGTCTCTTTTCTTTTTTTTTCCTTTATCACACAACAGGATATAATTCATATTTTCAAAACATGATGAGGAACCAACTAGCCAATTCATCAGAATTCCCAAGGAGACCACACTTATTCACAAAATACTTCTATAGCTCCAGACTTTCCTAAGGTTAAGGTAATCATTTGTTTTTCACTTAGGATCAGTGTATGAGCTTCAACACAAAGAAATATATACAGTATAGGCTCAAAGGGGTTATCAAAGGATAATAACAAGGTAGGCTTATTTGGCTAAAGAGGCTCAAGAACAAAAATGCCTTTATCACGTCTGAACATGCATATCAATCAAGTATATCAAAAAGAATCAAGCCAAGGCATATGTGCAAGCAATCAAGAGACATATCACACACAAGAAAGAAAATTAAGTGGCTCAAATCTCACTCAGGGTGTTTGTCACAATCAAATCAACCTCTCAAACGTATAATTATCTTTCCAAGCAAAGAAAAGCAAGGATTACAATCTATAAGTAGTAAGTAAGTGAAGGAAAAATCTACAACTTAGACATCATCCAGAAATCAAGAGAAAAATGTAAAATTTATTGCACACAAAACTGGATAAAAATAACTTAAAAGAGAAAAAATTTAACACTCAAAAACAAAAAATTTAACACACAAAATACAATCTAACAGAAAAATCAGAAAAATCAGAATTTCTTCCCAGTAGACCACACTTAAATCACACAATGTCCTCAGTGTGTTACAATCATCAGATGATCAACTTCAGAGCAGTCAAATAATATAGACAAGTGCAATAAAATGTTAGGAAATGGGAAGAAATTTTCAGTAACATCCATCAGTAGATGTTTTCAGTGACATCCATCAGTAGATGTCTAAATCACGTAGCACCCATCAGTAGATGCTAATTAATTTTTATTATATTTTTTTATTTTTTTTTATTTTTTTTTATTTTTATTTTTATTTTTATTTTTTTTTTCTGAAAAAGGAGACCGGTACTATGACAATAGTCTCGGTGGCAAAGACCGGAACTGTTGCTACAGTGGAAAGCAATCTGGCTATAAAAGAGGCACTCCTCCGCGTCCAGCGCCATTTCTGATCCCTCACTCTCTCTCTACTCCTTTCTCTGCTCTCTTCTCTCTCTACTCTCTCGAGCGTCTGGATCTCTGCAGGGAGCCTCTCCTCCCCGCTCTCCTCTCTTTCTCAACCTGAGTGTCTGGAATCTCTGCGGAGCCTCTGCCCCGGTGCCATCTGAAGAGTGTGAGAACCTCGAGGAGCTTCTCTGCCAGCCTACTACTCCAGGTAAGTCCTCTGCTCCTGGATCTGCCTTTCTTTCGGCTTTTTCTGCTGTTATTACCATCCTGCTTTCCTGCTTTCCATATTTTTCTTCTCTGACCTCTTGCCTGCTGTCCCTCTTTTCCATTTTCCTGCTTTCCTTTATTTTTCTTCTGCTTTTTATGCTTCTTTCTTCTCCTTTTCAATTTTTTTATTTTTATTTTTTTGTAATTTAAACACTTAAACACATAAAACACAACTGTCTAAAAACTTAAGGGGTATATAGGCTGGAAACCAGACGTTAATCTCCCTTCGATTGAAGGTATTGCAGAGACAATCGGGTAGAACAACGCCACGTACCCCACTTAAAACTAAATAAACACATAAACATAATATACAAGAACAATATGGACAAGAACAACCGGACAACTGGACATAGATCCGTTTAGGACCCTTTGCGAGGACCGTGAAACAGATCTGAGACCAAAAACTGAAACATCAAAGCATGACTGGACAAAATAAATCTGAAAGGAAACAAGAACAAATAAAGAAAACACTGAATTAAGAATCTAATGTTTTTATGTTTTTTTTTTTTTTTTTTATGTTATGCTTTTTTTTCTTGTTTTTGTTCTTTTTATATGTATTTATTTTTTATTTATGTATTTAAGTATTTGTATATTACGAGAGGAAGGATGAGTGATACGGAATCAGAGAGATATACCAGTCAACGGTGGCGTCCTACCGACGATCAAATCAAGATGATGACCAAAATATTCAACTATGGGGTCACACACCCAAGCCGAGCGCAAGTCGTCGAGATCGCGTCTCGACTAAGGGCTTTCGGCGAAGCCACTGAATACAACGTACACTGCTGGTTCAACAACCACGGCAATCGGGTCAAGCGCTGGCAAGCGGAGATAGACCCCACTGGCACTCTCTTTTCACAACTGCCGCTATATATGTACGGTGAGACCCTGATCACACCTCAATTTTTATTGAAAATTTTCACTTCCTCTTCTATAATTAACACAAGTTATTTTTATTTTTTATTTTTTTATTTATTATTATTTTTTTTTTGTTTGAAAGAAAACAACTGGGTGATTATGAGGGCACCGAGGCTGCTGAATCTGTTTCCCGTTCCGATCATCATTGACGATGATAGAGATGAGAGACAAATCCCTCCACCCAAGCTTCTCACATTCCGAACCAGAGCTCCCTCAACGGAGCTCTCCCTTAGACCACCACAACCAGCTCGAGAATTCTTCCAATTTTAATGTTTTATGTTATTTTTTATTTTTATGATTTTGTTGGCCGAGTGTGGCCAGAATATGGACAAGGCATGTAATCTGAACAATTATATTTTTTTATGTTTTTTTTTTGTTTTTTATTTGGTTTGTAATATTAACGATCACTAAAGATCGACCCCCGAACATCTTTTAATTTCATATATCAACTGCAATTTTATTTTCAGATCTGTTAAATCTCTATTTCTCCATTACTGTAATTTTTGCATTGATGAATGAAATATTTTCTTAGTCTAAAAATTTTCAATCAAAGATATGTATGAGACAACTAAGAAAATATATTTACAATGAAGAAAATAAGGAAAATTGAAAAAATGAGATCTGAAAAAATTTTCAATGAATTATTGGTATGAAATAATAAGAAGTTGAGGGCCGAATAAAAAAAAAATTCATGGACTTCGCAAAACAATTTTTGAATTTTTGATTTTTTTTTTTTTAGGGATAACAATTTGAAAACTAAGAAGAAAAAATAAATAAATATACATATCATAATACAGATTTGGCACGCTTTAAAAAAAAAAATTTATCACAAATTTTTTTCTTTTTAGTAAAAACACTAAAAATCACGAAGCAAATAAAACACAAAACACATTATTTTTTTTTTAAATATATGAAAAATAAATATATGTACATCTCATAACAATTAAATTTGAAAAGAAAAATTTTTGCACACTTAAAAAAAAATTATCACAAATAATTTTTTTTTTTTTTAAAAAGAATAATAACTGGAAAACTAATAAAGAAAAATAAAAGGAAAAATAAACATAAAAGAAAACGAAATTCAGAATCTTCCCGAGACCATACTTAAATTACACTGTCCTAAATGTTTTCTAAGCATAAGATCATCAATTAAAACACTAACAGATAAAGGACAAATGCAATAAAAGTAGGAAAACGGGGAAGAAAGAAAAAGAAAACTCCCCTGGTCAGGGTGGCAGTTGCCAATTTTGGATTTGTAGGGAAATGTTCTTCTCTTTAGGCTCCAGCATGAAATTGTTGAGGACGAACTGCTTCATCCTCCAGATTTGATCAAGCAGTGAAATGTCCTCCACTGTTGGATCTAGGCAGCAAATATTGTTACTAAGCAGATTCAGTAGGTGCCTTTTGATCTTCAAACTATCAGTGTCAGCACCTTTGTTTTCCACTGTGGGTGTATGTTGATCAAATTTATACGTACCTCCTGCAACATGGTTAGTGCAATGTGGCACTACAGAAATTTCATGCAGAGGTATAACACCCCATCCCAATTCATCATACTGAGCCTTAGATAAATCCTCATAACATGAATCAATTTCTAAATTGCATGCAATATTAATCATAGACTCAGATTCATGTTCAGTGCATGAAGAATAACCATTCGAATGTGATAGTAAAAAGCGGTTCTCATCATGCACAGAGGAAAAATTAAAATCAGACTCAGCAAGAATATAGTCATTAGCATACCGATCATCATCACAATCAACATAATAATCAAATTGTGGTATGCTTACCTCCTCTTCCTTGAAGATTTCTAGAGTGTGGGAAGGTGAAGGTGGTCTACCTGGTTCAGGATTACTGCTTACTTCTGCCGGGTCCCCAAAATTTTCATCAGTCTCCTCAGGTGCAAGAGTGGCCATCTGCCTGATCTGATCACTCAGATTCTGTATGGCAGCTTGAGTTTCCTTGCTCTCTTGCTTGAACTGCATGTTCCCTTTCTGAAACTGAATGTTCTGCATGGTCATCTGCTCCAATAACTCCTTCAATGTAGGTTCAGAAGTTGAAGGCTGAGAAGCTACTTGGGCAGGAGCATCATACTGCTGACTCTGATATTGCTGAACTGCTGGAACCGGCTCCCAAAGGGAGCTCTCAGGAATTTGAGGATGATCCATATTTTTCTCAGTATTAAAATCAGCACAAGAATCAGAGTAATATGCAGAAAGAGAATCATAATTACAGGCACTTGTAGAATAAGCACTATTCACAAAATTAAAATAGGTAGACATGGAAAATAAAAAGTAAAAACTAAAAACTAAAAATTACGAATCAGATAAAACAAAACACATTTATACATGCTACAAGCACACACAAGACAGAACATCAATAGTAAAAATTTTTAATTAATTTTTTTTTTTTTTTAATTTTCAAATTTCTTTTTTTTTAATAACAACTAAATACAGAACATAGCACAATTAAACACATATATACACAATATATATTAACACAGCATAATCGAAAAACACAGCAAAAATCTAAAACAAAAAACCTGGAACTGAAGTGACAACGCCGCCAAAATTTGTTGAAGGTGTCGTTATCGCCTACAGAAATATACAAGACAAAACACACAAAACAAACATATTAACAGAACAAAACTTTATACAACAAAAATCTAAAACCAAACCTCCATTGGTCCCCGGCAACGGCGCCATTTTGATAAACGGGTCGCACCGCTCACAAAAGTTGAGTGCACGAAAATAATGCAGTATAATTACTAGGATTTGACTCCTAGGTCGTCTCTCAAGGACCAATTTTGGTGGTTCAATCTTAGATTAGTCACGAAGTGGGGGGGGTTGTGATTGTTTTTCGTTGAGGTAAAATAAATTAAAACTGGAATTTAAACAAAACAGAATTAAAAATACTAAAATACATTTAAAAGACAATAAAAACTGAACAGTGAAAGACGGTAAAAACGGAACAGTAAATATGCAGAAATGGTAAAAACATTGTAATTAAAATTTACCAAAAGCATCAGTAAAAATAAACGGTAAAAACAACGTCTGAAAATGAGATGAACAGTAAAATACATTGACAGAATTTTAACGTTTCAGAAAACATTAAATTACAAAATAAAAGAGACGATAAAAATAAAAGCACTTGACTAAAATAAAATTCTTCAAAGATTTAATACTTGAAATAAAATTACTGAATAAAAATCAAACCGATCAAATTGCTCCAATTGCTGAGACAAATTACATGCTTTCAGAAATAAAACACTACATTATTTTACTGTTTAAAATGGAAAACAGAGAGGAAGAGGCGAGAGCCTCTTCTCAGCTATCCTAAACTACTCCTAAAACTCTAATGTCATTTCTTCTCTGCCTGCTACTCCTTTATAGCCAATCTTGCTGGATGTGAATTGTTGTTTCTTTCCTACGTGATGAGCTTTCAAGGAGTGTGCCCCTCTTTTGTTCAAGTGTGTTTTGCTATTTTGAAAAATGAATTTTACATGGGGCCTTGTATATAGAAAAACCGTGTGCTGCACTTGCAAGATGATAAAATGCACGTGAACTTTGGATGATTGGTGGTCCCTTGTGTTTATTTCTTCAAAGGCAAGAAGGCAATTGAAATTTGCAGCCACTCTACTTGCTAAATTTTTCAATGAGCCAAGGCCGTGAACTTTGAAGAGTGTGGTCCCATTCATTTTGCTTCTCTTAACATTATTCCCTTCAATAATTTTGGAGTTCCTCCCACATGTACGTAGGCTTTCAAAATGGTGGCCCCAACTTTCCATTTTAAATGCTTGCCAAAGAATAAGCTAATTTTGCAAATGGCCTTTCCTTTTGTGTATATTGCCGTGTGCACTTCATCATGAAATTCCAATGTATTGGCTTGACAAGATGAATGGCTGTGAATGCTGAAGACTTATGGCAGCCACTTTCTTCAAAAGCCAGTGAGTTGCAACATGGTTTCCAAACAAACCAATATTGCTTCTTGAAATGAGCTATAAAATGTGTCAATATGAGTGTTGAATCCTTGAGTGTTGGGAGGTCTTAGCACCGTTCAATTATCAATTCCTAACCACCACAAGTATGAAACAACAAGCAAACAATGCAAACAAATTAGAAGCCACTTAAACAGTATGAACTTGACTGACACAGGGGAGTAAAACAATTATTGGGAACAACACATAACGAATTTGAACAAAGTAAAAACTATACAAGAAAATAGACATCCATACGAAACTATGAAAAAAAACCGCATGCAAAACGGATAAGAATTAAACTCAAACGAAGACACACAAGTTGACACAACATTCACGTAGTACTAGGCTGACATAGGAGAGTAAACAAATTACTGGGAACAGTACAGAACGAATTTGAACAAAGTAAAAGTTATACATGAAACTAGACATCTAGACGAAACTATGAAAAAAAATTGAATGGAAAACGGATACGAATTGAATTCGAACGAGGACAAACAAGTTGACACAAAATTCACACAGCAACCAGCGAAAATTGAAGTGGCTGAAATGCATTGGGCTCAATTGTCATTTCTCATTTAGCCTTCAAATGTCCCAAAAAGATATCCAAAATTTTCCCATAATTAATAATGCAAAATAATAAGCTCAGATAATTCAAATTAGTTAAAATAAGAATTTCTGATCGAATTAAGCACAATTAGGAAAAATAGGAAAATAACGGACGATTAAGCACAATTCCCTGATTAATTCTAGTACAATAAACTAAGTGAAGTGAAGAAAATATTGACTCATCAAAATAGACCACACTTAGTCTTTTGCACTCCTGGGCAAAATCAAGACGCAAATCAGGGAATACGACATCAAAGGACTGACATAGATGCAACATACAGAAAATAAAAACTCGCAAGAAAATAAACAAAATTTACAAAGTTCTCAAGAATTCTAGAGAGATAAGAGAAGTAGAAATTATCCAACACAAATCAAATAAAGCAGATACTTATAGAAATCTTCCAAGCAATTCAATACACGGAAAAATAATCAATCAGCTTAAGAGGTGATTTAAAAATAACATAACCTCACAGATGCACTACAGTGTTTCTCTCAAGTGTCTAGGGTAAACATTTCAACTCAATGCACTCAAGAAAACAAACACAATCAGATTTGGCAAGCTTCTAATTATCAATACTTAAAACATATGCATGTTCAGATCAAAAGGTCTTTACTGGGTTGTAATGGGGCCAAGGACAGGGGAGGATAAATTTGGATAAGTAGCTATAGCTCAGAAGAAATAGAGGTGCACTAGGGAAAAAATGTAAACACAGTGAAATCTCACCCAAACCTCTAATTCAATCCTCTTCTCGACTCCATTATTCACAAAATTATTTTTCAATTTTTCTCTTTTTCTCATCATTTTTTTTTCATCCTGTCTCTTTTCTTTTTTTTTCCTTTATCACACAACAGGATATAATTCATATTTTCAAAACATGATGAGGAACCAACTAGCCAATTCATCAGAATTCCCAAGGAGACCACACTTATTCACAAAATACTTCTATAGCTCCAGACTTTCCTAAGGTTAAGGTAATCATTTGTTTTTCACTTAGGATCAGTGTATGAGCTTCAACACAAAGAAATATATACAGTATAGGCTCAAAGGGGTTATCAAAGGATAATAACAAGGTAGGCTTATTTGGCTAAAGAGGCTCAAGAACAAAAATGCCTTTATCACGTCTGAACATGCATATCAATCAAGTATATCAAAAAGAATCAAGCCAAGGCATATGTGCAAGCAATCAAGAGACATATCACACACAAGAAAGAAAATTAAGTGGCTCAAATCTCACTCAGGGTGTTTGTCACAATCAAATCAACCTCTCAAACGTATAATTATCTTTCCAAGCAAAGAAAAGCAAGGATTACAATCTATAAGTAGTAAGTAAGTGAAGGAAAAATCTACAACTTAGACATCATCCAGAAATCAAGAGAAAAATGTAAAATTTATTGCACACAAAACTGGATAAAAATAACTTAAAAGAGAAAAAATTTAACACTCAAAAACAAAAAATTTAACACACAAAATACAATCTAACAGAAAAATCAGAAAAATCAGAATTTCTTCCCAGTAGACCACACTTAAATCACACAATGTCCTCAGTGTGTTACAATCATCAGATGATCAACTTCAGAGCAGTCAAATAATATAGACAAGTGCAATAAAATGTTAGGAAATGGGAAGAAATTTTCAGTAACATCCATCAGTAGATGTTTTCAGTGACATCCATCAGTAGATGTCTAAATCACGTAGCACCCATCAGTAGATGCTAATTAATTTTTATTATATTTTTTTATTTTTTTTTATTTTTTTTTATTTTTATTTTTATTTTTATTTTTTTTTTCTGAAAAAGGAGACCGGTACTATGACAATAGTCTCGGTGGCAAAGACCGGAACTGTTGCTACAGTGGAAAGCAATCTGGCTATAAAAGAGGCACTCCTCCGCGTCCAGCGCCATTTCTGATCCCTCACTCTCTCTCTACTCCTTTCTCTGCTCTCTTCTCTCTCTACTCTCTCGAGCGTCT
The DNA here is from genome assembly GCA_034642375.1 of Vigna nakashimae. Taxonomy (NCBI): domain Eukaryota; kingdom Viridiplantae; phylum Streptophyta; class Magnoliopsida; order Fabales; family Fabaceae; genus Vigna; species Vigna nakashimae. The sequence goes on from CM067758.1 coordinate 34,846,260, forward strand.
GGATCTCTGCAGGGAGCCTCTCCTCCCCGCTCTCCTCTCTTTCTCAACCTGAGTGTCTGGAATCTCTGCGGAGCCTCTGCCCCGGTGCCATCTGAAGAGTGTGAGAACCTCGAGGAGCTTCTCTGCCAGCCTACTACTCCAGGTAAGTCCTCTGCTCCTGGATCTGCCTTTCTTTCGGCTTTTTCTGCTGTTATTACCATCCTGCTTTCCTGCTTTCCATATTTTTCTTCTCTGACCTCTTGCCTGCTGTCCCTCTTTTCCATTTTCCTGCTTTCCTTTATTTTTCTTCTGCTTTTTATGCTTCTTTCTTCTCCTTTTCAATTTTTTTATTTTTATTTTTTTGTAATTTAAACACTTAAACACATAAAACACAACTGTCTAAAAACTTAAGGGGTATATAGGCTGGAAACCAGACGTTAATCTCCCTTCGATTGAAGGTATTGCAGAGACAATCGGGTAGAACAACGCCACGTACCCCACTTAAAACTAAATAAACACATAAACATAATATACAAGAACAATATGGACAAGAACAACCGGACAACTGGACATAGATCCGTTTAGGACCCTTTGCGAGGACCGTGAAACAGATCTGAGACCAAAAACTGAAACATCAAAGCATGACTGGACAAAATAAATCTGAAAGGAAACAAGAACAAATAAAGAAAACACTGAATTAAGAATCTAATGTTTTTATGTTTTTTTTTTTTTTTTTTTATGTTATGCTTTTTTTTCTTGTTTTTGTTGTTTTTATATGTATTTATTTTTTATTTATGTATTTAAGTTTTTGTATATTACGAGAGGAAGGATGAGTGATACGGAATCAGAGAGATATACCAGTCAACGGTGGCGTCCTACCGACGATCAAATCAAGATGATGACCAAAATATTCAACTATGGGGTCACACACCCAAGCCGAGCGCAAGTCGTCGAGATCGCGTCTCGACTAAGGGCTTTCGGCGAAGCCACTGAATACAACGTACACTGCTGGTTCAACAACCACGGCAATCGGGTCAAGCGCTGGCAAGCGGAGATAGACCCCACTGGCACTCTCTTTTCACAACTGCCGCTATATATGTACGGTAAGACCCTGATCACACCTCAATTTTTATTGAAAATTTTCACTTCCTCTTCTATAATTAACACAAGTTATTTTTATTTTTTATTTTTTTATTTATTATTATTTTTTTTTTGTTTGAAAGAAAACAACTGGGTGATTATGAGGGCACCGAGGCTGCTGAATCTGTTTCCCGTTCCGATCATCATTGACGATGATAGAGATGAGAGACAAATCCCTCCACCCAAGCTTCTCACATTCCGAACCAGAGCTCCCTCAACGGAGCTCTCCCTTAGACCACCACAACCAGCTCGAGAATTCTTCCAATTTTAATGTTTTATGTTATTTTTTATTTTTATGATTTTGTTGGCCGAGTGTGGCCAGAATATGGACAAGGCATGTAATCTGAACAATTATATTTTTTTATGTTTTTTTTTTGTTTTTTATTTGGTTTGTAATATTAACGATCACTAAAGATCGACCCCCGAACATCTTTTAATTTCATATATCAACTGCAATTTTATTTTCAGATCTGTTAAATCTCTATTTCTCCATTACTGTAATTTTTGCATTGATGAATGAAATATTTTCTTAGTCTAAAAATTTTCAATCAAAGATATGTATGAGACAACTAAGAAAATATATTTACAATGAAGAAAATAAGGAAAATTGAAAAAATGAGATCTGAAAAAATTTTCAATGAATTATTGGTATGAAATAATAAGAAGTTGAGGGCCGAATAAAAAAAAAATTCATGGACTTCGCAAAACAATTTTTGAATTTTTGATTTTTTTTTTTTTAGGGATAACAATTTGAAAACTAAGAAGAAAAAATAAATAAATATACATATCATAATACAGATTTGGCACGCTTTAAAAAAAAAATTTTATCACAAATTTTTTTCTTTTTAGTAAAAACACTAAAAATCACGAAGCAAATAAAACACAAAACACATTATTTTTTTTTTAAATATATGAAAAATAAATATATGTACATCTCATAACAATTAAATTTGAAAAGAAAAATTTTTGCACACTTAAAAAAAAATTATCACAAATAATTTTTTTTTTTTTTAAAAAGAATAATAACTGGAAAACTAATAAAGAAAAATAAAAGGAAAAATAAACATAAAAGAAAACGAAATTCAGAATCTTCCCGAGACCATACTTAAATTACACTGTCCTAAATGTTTTCTAAGCATAAGATCATCAATTAAAACACTAACAGATAAAGGACAAATGCAATAAAAGTAGGAAAACGGGGAAGAAAGAAAAAGAAAACTCCCCTGGTCAGGGTGGCAGTTGCCAATTTTGGATTTGTAGGGAAATGTTCTTCTCTTTAGGCTCCAGCATGAAATTGTTGAGGACGAACTGCTTCATCCTCCAGATTTGATCAAGCAGTGAAATGTCCTCCACTGTTGGATCTAGGCAGCAAATATTGTTACTAAGCAGATTCAGTAGGTGCCTTTTGATCTTCAAACTATCAGTGTCAGCACCTTTGTTTTCCACTGTGGGTGTATGTTGATCAAATTTATACGTACCTCCTGCAACATGGTTAGTGCAATGTGGCACTACAGAAATTTCATGCAGAGGTATAACACCCCATCCCAATTCATCATACTGAGCCTTAGATAAATCCTCATAACATGAATCAATTTCTAAATTGCATGCAATATTAATCATAGACTCAGATTCATGTTCAGTGCATGAAGAATAACCATTCGAATGTGATAGTAAAAAGCGGTTCTCATCATGCACAGAGGAAAAATTAAAATCAGACTCAGCAAGAATATAGTCATTAGCATACCGATCATCATCACAATCAACATAATAATCAAATTGTGGTATGCTTACCTCCTCTTCCTTGAAGATTTCTAGAGTGTGGGAAGGTGAAGGTGGTCTACCTGGTTCAGGATTACTGCTTACTTCTGCCGGGTCCCCAAAATTTTCATCAGTCTCCTCAGGTGCAAGAGTGGCCATCTGCCTGATCTGATCACTCAGATTCTATATGGCAGCTTGAGTTTCCTTGCTCTCTTGCTTGAACTGCATGTTCCCTTTCTGAAACTGAATGTTCTGCATGGTCATCTGCTCCAATAACTCCTTCAATGTAGGTTCAGAAGTTGAAGGCTGAGAAGCTACTTGGGCAGGAGCATCATACTGCTGACTCTGATATTGCTGAACTGCTGGAACCGGCTCCCAAAGGGAGCTCTCAGGAATTTGAGGATGATCCATATTTTTCTCAGTATTAAAATCAGCACAAGAATCAGAGTAATATGCAGAAAGAGAATCATAATTACAGGCACTTGTAGAATAAGCACTATTCACAAAATTAAAATAGGTAGACATGGAAAATAAAAAGTAAAAACTAAAAACTAAAAATTACGAATCAGATAAAACAAAACACATTTATACATGCTACAAGCACACACAAGACAGAACATCAATAGTAAAAATTTTTAATTAATTTTTTTTTTTTTTTAATTTTCAAATTTCTTTTTTTTTAATAACAACTAAATACAGAACATAGCACAATTAAACACATATATACACAATATATATTAACACAGCATAATCGAAAAACACAGCAAAAATCTAAAACAAAAAACCTGGAACTGAAGTGACAACGCCGCCAAAATTTGTTGAAGGTGTCGTTATCGCCTACAGAAATATACAAGACAAAACACACAAAACAAACATATTAACAGAACAAAACTTTATACAACAAAAATCTAAAACCAAACCTCCATTGGTCCCCGGCAACGGCGCCATTTTGATAAACGGGTCGCACCGCTCACAAAAGTTGAGTGCACGAAAATAATGCAGTATAATTACTAGGATTTGACTCCTAGGTCGTCTCTCAAGGACCAATTTTGGTGGTTCAATCTTAGATTAGTCACGAAGTGGGGGGGGTTGTGATTGTTTTTCGTTGAGGTAAAATAAATTAAAACTGGAATTTAAACAAAACAGAATTAAAAATACTAAAATACATTTAAAAGACAATAAAAACTGAACAGTGAAAGACGGTAAAAACGGAACAGTAAATATGCAGAAATGGTAAAAACATTGTAATTAAAATTTACCAAAAGCATCAGTAAAAATAAACGGTAAAAACAACGTCTGAAAATGAGATGAACAGTAAAATACATTGACAGAATTTTAACGTTTCAGAAAACATTAAATTACAAAATAAAAGAGACGATAAAAATAAAAGCACTTGACTAAAATAAAATTCTTCAAAGATTTAATACTTGAAATAAAATTACTGAATAAAAATCAAACCGATCAAATTGCTCCAATTGCTGAGACAAATTACATGCTTTCAGAAATAAAACACTACATTATTTTACTGTTTAAAATGGAAAACAGAGAGGAAGAGGCGAGAGCCTCTTCTCAGCTATCCTAAACTACTCCTAAAACTCTAATGTCATTTCTTCTCTGCCTGCTACTCCTTTATAGCCAATCTTGCTGGATGTGAATTGTTGTTTCTTTCCTACGTGATGAGCTTTCAAGGAGTGTGCCCCTCTTTTGTTCAAGTGTGTTTTGCTATTTTGAAAAATGAATTTTACATGGGGCCTTGTATATAGAAAAACCGTGTGCTGCACTTGCAAGATGATAAAATGCACGTGAACTTTGGATGATTGGTGGTCCCTTGTGTTTATTTCTTCAAAGGCAAGAAGGCAATTGAAATTTGCAGCCACTCTACTTGCTAAATTTTTCAATGAGCCAAGGCCGTGAACTTTGAAGAGTGTGGTCCCATTCATTTTGCTTCTCTTAACATTATTCCCTTCAATAATTTTGGAGTTCCTCCCACATGTACGTAGGCTTTCAAAATGGTGGCCCCAACTTTCCATTTTAAATGCTTGCCAAAGAATAAGCTAATTTTGCAAATGGCCTTTCCTTTTGTGTATATTGCCGTGTGCACTTCATCATGAAATTCCAATGTATTGGCTTGACAAGATGAATGGCTGTGAATGCTGAAGACTTATGGCAGCCACTTTCTTCAAAAGCCAGTGAGTTGCAACATGGTTTCCAAACAAACCAATATTGCTTCTTGAAATGAGCTATAAAATGTGTCAATATGAGTGTTGAATCCTTGAGTGTTGGGAGGTCTTAGCACCGTTCAATTATCAATTCCTAACCACCACAAGTATGAAACAACAAGCAAACAATGCAAACAAATTAGAAGCCACTTAAACAGTATGAACTTGACTGACACAGGGGAGTAAAACAATTACTGGGAACAACACATAACGAATTTGAACAAAGTAAAAACTATACAAGAAAATAGACATCCATACGAAACTATGAAAAAAAACCGCATGCAAAACGGATAAGAATTAAACTCAAACGAAGACACACAAGTTGACACAACATTCACGTAGTACTAGGCTGACATAGGAGAGTAAACAAATTACTGGGAACAGTACAGAACGCATTTGAACAAAGTAAAAGTTATACATGAAACTAGACATCTAGACGAAACTATGAAAAAACATTGAATGGAAAACGGATACGAATTGAATTCGAACGAGGACAAACAAGTTGACACAAAATTCACACAGCAACCAGCGAAAATTGAAGTGGCTGAAATGCATTGGGCTCAATTGTCATTTCTCATTTAGCCTTCAAATGTCCCAAAAAGATATCCAAAATTTTCCCATAATTAATAATGCAAAATAATAAGCTCAGATAATTCAAATTAGTTAAAATAAGAATTTCTGATCGAATTAAGCACAATTAGGAAAAATAGGAAAATAACGGACGATTAAGCACAATTCCCTGATTAATTCTAGTACAATAAACTAAGTGAAGTGAAGAAAATATTGACTCATCAATCCTATATTACCGTTCAAAGTTATGTTTTTCAGGTTTTCTAGAGTTGTTAAAATGGATTACAATTAATTAAAAAAATAAAAAAAAATGATTACCGTCGTACATGTTCAAAATTTGACGTTAAATTAGTGTCGTATATTGACAAAATTCGACGTTAAATTAACGTCGAATTTTTTAAATTTGACATCAATTTAATGTCTCCCGATATGACGTCGTTCTCAAATTCGACGTGAAAGGCCAAAAATATTCGACTTTATGCGTTGTTTTTGTACTAGTGGCATATAGGTAAATTGATCTATCTCATATGTATGTACAATAGTATTCGAACCTGATACAGGTAGTTTTTCATGAGCAGTGGAGGTAGAAGGCATTTCTTCACCATAAAATGTCCAAACCTTGTAATTTGGCATGAACCCTTTTTGGTATAAGTGAACTTTGACGACTTCATCTTTCAAAATCCTTGTACATTCACACTTAATGCATGGACATCCAATCCCTCCATCAAGAGCATCATTTTCATATCGTCGAGTCGTCTCCACAATGATTGGGAAAATGGGCCCTGTTATGTGACAAGCCAACTGTTGGAAACATGATGACTTAGTTTCAACACCAAGAGAGGGGGTGAATTGGTGAGGTTCAAAAATCAGAGTCTTTTTAAAATCTTTTTCACAAAGTATCAAGCTTTACAAAGTTTCTTGAATAGCAAGTAATAAGAATTTTAAGTGCAGCGGAAATGTAAAGTTGACTATGCAAAAAGTAAAGTCGACTGAAAGTAAAGAGTTCAGGGATAGAGAAAATCAAACACAGTTTTTATACTGGTTCAGCCTCAACGCCTACATCCAGTGTCCTTCCACAACCAGGAAGCCAATGCACTATATTAGTCAAGGTTTTTACAACAAGATTTCTATAGGAACCTCTACGTCAAAAATATAGACAACCTCTCTAACCCTCTAACTAAAAGTATAAGCAACAACACAAAGATCTGAGCCAAGATATCCCCTTTTCTGCAATCTTCAACCCAATTTAAACAATCCTCAAACTGTCCAGAACTCCACGAGTTCTCCTCTTGTAATCCCAACAAGACAACAACAATCTTCCAAAGATTGATAAAAGTCTTGATCCATATGATGAACACCAGCAGTGCAGAATTTGATCAAATAGTAAGCGCAAATCACTTTCTCCTTAAGAAACTCTTCAAAGAAAGATCTCTTCCGTCTTCTTGATGAGTTCTTGGAGCCTTTACATAGAGAGCACAATCTGGAATATCAAAATGAAATTGTTAGAATTTCCAAAAGTCTATATGATCAACAAGAACAACACACACACACACACACACACACACACACACACACACACACACACACACACACACACACACACACACACACACACATATATATATATATATATATATATATATATATATATATATATATATACTTTTCTATCAACAGACGCTCAGACAATTATGATAGTTAAGTCAATTAGCAGCAGTCATAACAACTAAATTGATTACGCATTTAATTCAATTGACTTATATTTAATGCTTTGACAGTCAATTTAAATATAGTCATTATACATCACAACATTAACAGAAATTCAAAACAATAACTAACCCGGTCGAATTCCCTATGCATGCAGTCGACTGTAACATTTCAAAACAGTTTTGGAAACCTTTTCATTGCAAAATGACTCACAGCACTGTTTTTGAAAATCTGTGCAAAGTCACAACTTTTAATCGTTTTACTTCATAATGAAGTCGACTTAAAACTTGCAGTTTTGCCACACAATATAAGTTCAACAAAGTGCATGTGGTTTTCTTTTCTTAAACATATGTAATGCAATCATAAATGATGTTTCATGTAGAAAAGCAGTGAATATGCATACATATATGAGAAATCAACACATACATGTTCTTCAAGATTTCATACACAATAAAGTATAGAACATGTAACACATCTCAAATCATGTGTTATTAATAATGTGTTGTCATCATCAAAACCCAGAACATTGTGAGATTTAAGGTTTAGCTAAACCAGTACTTCTGATGGAAGACCATCTAAGACACACATTGGACCTCTTACTAGAGCCATGGCAAAGAGGATTCAAGAGGAAGAAGGAACACCTACTATTTTGCTTCTATGGAAGGTAATTTACATTAATCCTTCTTCCCATAATTAAAAGCACATTTTTCTTTGCTTTGTAGGATTAATAAAATTGGAGGGAGCAGCTACCAGCATAGCATTTGAGCACTTGAAAAGAGAGACTTGGAGGAAGAAGTTTGCTGCCAAAGCTATCAAAAAAAGCCCAGCTAATAACCTAGCTAGCCCAACGTTTCAGAATTGGTGTTGTCTCACGTGTGCTGCTGAGGCATGTTTGAAGCTGAAGCAAATTGGCGCCTTTCTTTTCTTTAATTTCATTTGCTTTTAGATTGAATTTCATTTCAGAATTGAGGCTCTTATCTTCCTATAAATAGCAAACCTCTTCCCCTTTTGTAAACACTTTTGAGCTCAGTCTAATTGCTGCAGAAATGAAATTCCAACTTACCTTTGCTCTTGAGTCAACCCAATTCTTAACTTTCTTTCTCCTTACCTCTAGCTTCCTTCCAAAGTAGAAGGCCCTCTGAGCTAAGAGGTTCTAACCCACTCCATTCTTCACCGAAACCATACCATTCTCTGCATCAATTTCAGAATTTCGTTGCTTTCATTCTGCTCACTGGAACGTTTGTTGTTTGGCTTCCTAGTTCAATGATTCTCACCCATAGCAAGGTTCCATCAAGTGGTATCTAGAGCTCTGGTTGTCCATGCAAACCATAGCTAAGTGCCTTTCCATTATGCTATTTAATTCCAGTCCACTTTGTGCTATTTTTGTTTCTATTTTCAGTCCAGTTTGTGTTGTTTCTGTTTCTATTTTGCTGTTGTTTTCAATTCTGTATTGCTTTTCCAATCATTCAATTTTAGTTTCCTTTGTGTGCTTATATTGTCCTTTCATTTTAATCGGTGAAACCTTCTTGTTTGGGTCATTTCCAGCTTTACATTTCAATCATGTATTGTTTTAAGTCTTGTGCAATTTACTGTTGCAGTATTATTACTGTCTTTGTTCAGTTTTCTTTTCTGCTGCAATATTTTGTTTTAATTGATTTGCAAGTGCTAAACAAGTTGTATATATACCAAATAAGGCAATGAGGACTTGATCTAGCCTGGGTTATACAAGCTGAAGCATCAAAATGCAAATCTGATTTGTTTTCTATTGTGAATTTTGATACAGAATTTAAATCTGGTGCTAAAATTCTAAAACTGTTTCAGTGGTTTTCTTTTGATTCTGGAGCTTGGTACAACACTGTGTGATGTTGTTGAACGTGTCTTAAGGTATAGCAAACCAAAACAAGCACTAAAATGCAATATGCATACTGTGGTTGCTCAAAATCCTTAACCATTCACCATTTCAGCTTGAACTTCTAGCTTTTCACCGTGCTAATATACTTGAATTGGTCTAATCTGAGTTTGGTCATGCTAAGCATATTAAATCTATTTTAGATCTATGTTTTTACACTTCTTAGAGTCATTTCCTTTGCTGTTCAGTTTTTGAATCCATGAAAAACTAAAATTGGTTAGTTATTTGATGGTTTTTGCTGCATAATTTGGCCATAGCAAGGGTGATTTTCGAATCCTGCTGTTTCTGTGCTTTTGGAAAGCTTGAGCAAGTCTAAATGGATGTTTGAAAGTTGTTAATACTGCTCATTGGTCAAAAATGAATTTATATGCAGATTGGATATTTAAACCATCATTTTTTAGTTAAAAATGGAAGTGGATTAGTGATTCTGAATATTAATCATTGTTTCAGCTATTTAAGAGTTTAAACATGTTTAATATCACCAAGAAAAGTTGTTTGAACATTCATCAAAGTTGCTGAATCACTGCCACTCATTTTGGGTTCCAAAACCACCATTTTAGTTCATTTTTCTAGTGCAGTTTCTGTTTTTTCCAGCCACTATTTTGGTAATTTTAGTGTAAAATTCATTGCTGGATTGTGAAAAAGCTGGTTTAATGTTTAAAAATGAAAATACATGATCAAAAGAAGAAGTATCAAGTGTTAAAAAGCTGTTAGAACCAACCAATCCAGATTACAGGTCCTGAAAAATCAAAAACACAAAATCTGAAATTCATTGGGGCATTTTATCAAACACTTTTGAAAATTATCAAACAGTTTGCATTTGCAATAATTTCTGAATTGTGCTTGTGTTTTTCTTGCTTTCTTCATCCATTCTATTGCCTTTGATAAGTTCCTCTTGTGTACCTACTTTCATTTGTGTGATGTTCCAGTTGTTTGTGTCTCTTTTTTGGCATCTAAAGTGTTCAATACAGCAGCCTATACTGGTGCAGTGTGCAGAATTTTGGTGCAGATTTTTAATCTGTTTGGTGTGATTTCTAATGAGTTTTGGAGTGTGTGTGCAAGCTGTTTGGGTCATCCAGCACCAGAGACCTACTCCTACTTTGGTAGTCTTCTAGGAAGTGGTTTGAGAATTGAAAGTGGAGCAAGAAGGAAGACTCAACAGCAGCCCAAACACCACAGTCCAGTAGCTGAAAAACTCTGTTACAGCAGCATTTCAAACCTGGAAAAAGAGCAACTCACACCATCATTTTGAGTAGCTTTCTACAGCAGCAAGAAGACAAAGCTCACATTACTTCTAGGCCTCATTTCAAGTTTATTTACACCAAATATCACGGAATTTGCTGTTTGAAATTGTATTTTTTTTCTTTGCTGTTTTTGAGCCAAGTGACATGGAAAAATGCTCTTGAAGCAATTCCAAGTTCACAATATAACATTGTAATAGTCCAATTTCGTTTTCTTAGTGTGGAAGTGTGTCAAGGGGCTCCAAGTGTCACTTGCACTTTCACTTAAGACTGTCTAGCATTTACATTCTTGCATCTTTATTGCTTTCTGTAATTTCTTGCTTAATCTTTTTGTTTTTTTTAAGTCTCCGTGGTATATAGGATTGCATAGCATTTAGTCAACCTTTCTTTGGTTTTAGATTCATTTCATAACATTTGAAAAGAATTTGAAGAATTTCTACTTAGAAACTAAGGTAAAAGATAACTCTAAGGAAACTCTGGCTAAGGAAGAACTTGGTTTCTAAGCTTGTCCATTTGTGACTCACCTCTTCTTCTTGGGAGCTACTTAGAAACATCTTTTGCCTCTAGAATCTCTTTAGAAATTTTTCACCAAAAACAAAGAAAGCTTGTGAAAATCTTTTCACTCATTACTTGTCAAATATTTTGAAAACTTTGTGAAAACCTTTTCCTTTGACAAGAATGAGTCAATCAAGTGTGCAAGGAAGTTTGAAACCCCATAGTGAGAGTTCTTTAAGGGAGGAATTTGAGCAAAAATTTGAACAAAGGGATAGAGAGATTAGTGAGCTCAAAAACATGATTAGTCAACTTTTGATTAATCAAGACAAAAAGAAAGAGAGATCTTCCCATAAGAGAAGAGAAGAATCATCATCTTCTCCTAGTGAGCTTGAGCAATATAATAGTCATCACAATGATGACCACTACCAAATGCCTCCTAGAAGACATCATAGAGTTAGAGAGCACCATCCAAGAAAGCCCAAAATTGATCTTCCTTCCTTTCATGGAAAGGATGATGTGGAAGAATACCTAGAATAGGAAATGAAAGTTGAGCAATTGTTTGAGTGCCACCAAATAGATGATGAAAAGAGAGTCACCATGGCTTTTCTAAGTTTTCAAGGCTATGCCTTAATTTGGTGGACAGCCTTGGTCAAGAATCATAGGCTAAGACACTTACCTCCCATCAGGTATTGGAATGAGTTGAGAACTTCCTTGAGAAGAAGACATGTACCAGCCTACTATGATAGGGAGTTAATGGATAAGCTCCACAAACTCCAACAAAGGAACATGAGTGTTGAAGAGTATAGGCAAAAAATGGAGTTGCTCATGTTGAGAGCTGGGATAAGAGAGGAACCAAGGATAAAAATTGCTAGGTTCCAAAGTGGACTCAACTATGACATAAGAGATAGGGTTGAACTTATACCCTACAATCATCTCAATGAGTTAGTCCAACTTTGTGTGAGGGTGGAGCAACAACTCAAGAGGAAAAGCTCCACTAAGAAAGATTACCCTCATAGTTCCAACCATAAGAAAAAGTACAAGAGGGAGAGTAGTCTAACCAAGCCAAGGTATGAAGAATTTAGAGAGAAAGAGAGAGAGAGAGAGGGAAAGAAAAAGTCAAAGAACCTTCAAGAGATCATAAAAGTAAGGAGACTAAGTGTTTTAGATGTGGGGAAAAAGGGCACTATGCATCTGAGTGCCGCAATAGAAGGTCAACTTACATTCTTGAGCATGAGAGTGAAAGTGAGGGTTCTTCATATAGTGAGTCTGAAACATCCACTTCTGAAGAAGAAGAAACTTTACCTTGTGATGGTGATTTACTTATGGTAAGGAGACTCCTGGAAAGCAAACATGTAGAATTAGAACAGTCACAAAGAGAGAACCTATTCCATACAAGATGCAAAGTTTTGGAAAAGACATGTTCAATGATTGTGGATAGTAGCTCTTGTTGCAACTGTTGTAGTTCTAGAATGGTAGAGAAGCTTGGCTTAACCACTACTCCTCATCCTAAACCTTACAAACTTCAATGGATCAAAGAGGATGATGGAATAGTAGTTAAAGAACAAGTAAGAGTACCCATTTCCATTGACAAATATGAAGATCAAATTGTTTGTGATATATTACCAATGGAAGCTGGGCACATATTACTTGGAAGACCTTGGCAATATGATAAGCAAGCTCTACATGATGGAGTCACCAACAAAATCACCATTCAACATAAGGGACAGAAAATTATTTTGTGTCCTCTTACACCTTCACAAGTAAGAGAGGACCAAATAATTCTTAAAAAGAAGTTGGATGGAGAAAAGAAAAGTAGGAAAGAAAGAAAGGAGAAGACCATAAATCATGCCTCAAATAAAGAAGTTGTCCAACCTCAAACTTTGAACATTTCTAAAAATCTTTTTCTTGGACAACCTCATTTTCTTCTCTATTGCAAAGAGGCATTTGTTTCAATCACTCATGAACTTGGTTCTCTACCAAAGGGGTTGCAAAAAATTTTAAAGGAATTTGATGATGTATTTCCCAAAGAGGTACCAAGTGGATTACCACCTTTGAGGGGAATAGAACATCAAATAGATTTGGTGTCTGGGGCAAGCCTACCCAATAGGCCAGCCTATAGAACCAACCCCATGGAAACAAAAGAAATAGAGAAACAAGTTAATGAATTATTAAACAAAGGGTGGATCCAAAAGAGTCTAAGTCCTTGTGTTGTGCCTGTGTTGTTGGTCCCTAAAAATGATGGAACTTGGAGAATGTATACAGATTGTAGGGCCATCAATTACATGGAGCAAATCTTTTCACCAAAATTGATCTCAAAAGCGGATACCATCAAATAAGAATTCATGAAGGAGATGAATGGAAAACCGCTTTTAAGACCAAGTTTGGTTTGTATGAATGGTTAGTCATGCCCTTTGGCTTGACCAATGCTCCAAGTACATTCATGAGATTAATGAATCATGTCCTTAGGGAATGCATAGGAAGATTTGTAGTGGTCTATTTTCATGACATCTTAATTTATAGTCAAAGTCTTCAAGAGCACCTTAACCATGTCAAAGAAGTCTTGCTTCTTCTTAGAGAACATAATCTCTTTGACAACTTTGACAAATGTACTTTTTGTCAAGAAAGTGTGATTTTCCTTGGTTTCAAAGTTGGAAAAGAAGGTGTACATGTTGATCCAGAGAAGATCAAGGCTACACAAGAATGGTCAACCCCTAAAAATGTAGGAGAGGTGAGAAGCTTTCACGAGTTAGCAAGTTTTTATAGAAGATTTGTGAAAGACTTCTCCACCATAGATGCTCCTTTAAATGAACTAGTCAAGAAAGATATGCCTTTTCTTTGGGGTGATAAGCAGGAGTTGTCTTTTGAGACTTTGAACACAAGTTAACTCATGCACCTATTCTAGTTTTGCCTGATTATTCCAAAGTCTTTGAACTAGAATGTGATGCATCTGGGGTAGGTATAGGAGCTGTCTTAATACAAGGAGGACATCCCATAGCTTACTTTAGTGAAAAACTTAGGAGGCCTACCTTGAACTATCCTACCTATGACAAAGAGTTGTATGCCCTCATTAGAGCTTTAAAAACTTGGGAGCATTACTTGGTAACTAGAGAATTCATCATACACACTCACCATGAATCTCTCAAGTACATTAAAGGGCAAGCAAAGCTAAACAAAAGACATGCAAAGTGGGTGGAATACCTTGAGCAATTTCCCTATGTCATCAAATACAAAAAGGGGAGTACTAATGTTGTTGCGGATGCTTTATCTAGAAGACATGCATTATTAGTAACCCTAGGATCCCAAATATTAGGATTTGATGACATAAAAGAGTTATATGAAAATGATGAAACATTTGCATCCACTTATTCATCATGTATTAAGAAGCCTTTTGATGGATTATATCTTTCTGAGGGGTATCTTTTTAATAAAGGAAAACTTTGTATACCCCAAGGATCCATTAGAAAACTTCTTATCAAAGAGATTCATGGAGGAGGACTCATGGGCCATCATGGAGTTGATAAAACTCTAAACATTTTGAAAAGTAAATTTTATTGGCCACACATGAGAATAGATGTTCAAAGGCATTGTTCTAAATGTATAGCTTTTATACAAGCTAAGTCCAAAATTATGCCTCATGGACTCTATACACCTCTTCCTATAGCTAATACCCCTTGGGAGGACATAAGCATGGACTTTGTCTTAGGATTGCCAAGAACTCAAAGGGGGTATGATTCTATATTTGTGGTAGTAGATCGTTTTAGTAAAATGGCTCATTTTATACCCTGCCACAAAGTAGATGATGTTAGCAATATCTCTAGACTCTTCTTTAAAGAAATAGTGAGATTGCATGGCTTACCCAAAACTATAGTGTCTGATAGAGATGTGCAGTTCCTAAGCCATTTTTGGAAAACTTTATGGGAAAAGCTTGGAACTAAACTTCTATTTTCTACTACATGTCACCCACAAACTGATGGGCAAACTGAAGTAGTAAATATATCTTTATCTATATTATTAAGGGTAATATTAAGAGGTAATAACAAATCTTGGGATGAACATCTACCTCATATTGAATTTGCTTATAATAGAGTAGTCCACAAAACTACTAATCTTTCTCCTTTTAAGGTTGCTTATGGTTTTAACCCTATCACACCTCTTGATTTACTACCTCTTCCAGAATCATCTTCTTTTCTTCATAAAGAAGGTGCTTCTAAAGCGGAGTTCATCAAGAAGTTACATGAGAAAGTCAAAATCCAAATTGAAAAACAAACTCAAAAATATGCAAAATACAACAACAAAGGGAGAAAGAAAATAGTTTTTGAAAAAGGAGACCTAGTTTGGCTTCATTTGAGAAAGGAAAGATTTCCCTCTCAAAGGAAGTCCAAACTTAGTCCAAGAGGAGATGGTCCATTCAAGGTGGTCAAAAGGATAAATGATAATGCATACATCTTAGATATCCCTGAAAGTTATGGTGTCAGTCATACTTTTAACATCTGCGACTTAATTCCTTTCACAAGGAATGATCAACAGGTTGAAGCATATCTGAGGACAGATCCTTTTCAAGAGGGACGGTCTGATGGAAGACCATCTAAGACACACATTGGACCTCTTACTAGAGCCATGGCAAAGAGGATTCAAGAGGAAGAAGGAACACCTACTATTTTGCTTCTATGGAAGGTAATTTACATTAATCCTTCTTCCCATAATTAAAAGCACATTTTTCTTTGCTTTGTAGGATTAATAAAATTGGAGGGAGCAGCTGCCAGCATAGCATTTGAGCACGTGAAAAGAGAGACTTGGAGGAAGAAGTTTGCTGCCAAAGTTATCAAAAAAAGCCCAGCCAATAACCTAGCTAGCCCAACGTTTCAGAATTGGTGTTGTCTCACGTGTGTTGCTGAGGCATGTTTGAAGCTGAAGCAAATTGGTGCCTTTCTTTTCTTTAATTTCATTTGCTTTTAGATTGAATTTCATTTCAGAATTGAGGCTCTTATCTTCCTATAAATAGGAGACCTCTTCCCCTTTTGTAAACACTTTTGAGCTTAGTCTAATTGCTGTAGAAATGAAATTTCAGCTTACCTTTGCTCTTGAGTCAACCCAATTCTTCACTTTCTTTCTTTTTACCTCTAGCTTCCTTCCAAAGTAAAAGGCCCTCTAAGCTGAGAGGTTCTAACCCACTTCATTCTTCACCGAAACCATACCATTCTCTGCATCCATTTCAGAACTTCGCTGCCTTCATTCTGCTCACTGGAACGTTTGCTGTTTGGCTTCTTGGTTCAATGATTCTCACCCATAGCAAGCTTCCATCAACTTCCCTTATCAATAATCTCAACAATCTCTTTTTTTATGATGCACAACCATGATTAATAAACAACCATGTTTATACACAAAACAGCACATAACAACAAGCATATAATCACATTAAATCAGAGATCATATAAACAGACAATATTAGAGCAAGTGATTAATGATTTAAAACAATCTATCAGAGAAAACAAGAGATTATTTAAATCCAGACAATATTTACTCTGTACCAACATTATCAAGCAAATAAGCAAATAAACTTTTCTCCCCTTTTTTGCATTAGCAAAAAAGGTATGCTCTAAGATAATGATATGCTGATAAATGAAATACCAGAGATGCATCAATGTAAAACAGATTAATCAATCAATGATGCTCCCCTATCACAAATATTCACATGAAAAAGAAAATCCCCCCCTAAAGTGTAGGCATGTGAAAAAATTTATGCAAACATGTAATGCTCTCCTGTCATTATGCATGTTTTAAAATCAAAACCCAGATGCACAATACAGTTATCAGAAGTATCAGAGCATATATCAGTATTTATCAGAATTGTATCAAAATTAGAATTGCAAACAATTCAATCAAGCATAGATACAATCATCAACAATCTCACAATATAATCTCATAGATAAATCAATCAGATAGAAACAAAGATATATTGAAGATAAAACAGTATATGATTCATTAAAATCAAATAACCAAATTCTATATAATGGAATTCATAACCCCTGTAAATCAATAGTCAATTGGTCCATTGATCAAGTCGATTTCATTGCTCTTTATTGAGTAGAAACTCCAATTGTAACTTCAGAAGCAATGTTT
This sequence comes from Vigna nakashimae, assembly GCA_034642375.1. NCBI lineage: Eukaryota > Viridiplantae > Streptophyta > Magnoliopsida > Fabales > Fabaceae > Vigna > Vigna nakashimae. The sequence goes on from CM067758.1 coordinate 34,863,398, forward strand.
CCTGCAAAACCTTTCAGGATCTTTTGAAGATCAAGCAATTTAGAATCACGATAATGCAAGAAAATATATCGTTAAGAAGTGAGCATGCAGAAGAAATAATGTAATAGTAAACATGTGCATAATCAACTTCAGTAAACATACAGTCAATTTAATATTCAATTAATCCAGAATTAATCATTAACTCAATAGGATTAATACTAAAAGCAATTGATTTCATTTATATTGTCAAAAGGTATTACAACTGATTAACCTAATAGCTGATGACATATGAAGCCATCTTACAAAAGGTAGCTACGAAGCAACAAACAAAAAATATTAAGATATGATACTAGTTTTTCTTTCTCATTTTGTTAACAAAATCTCTAAGAACCATATCACTTTTGCTATCGCCAGAGTTCTCTTCCTCAGTACTTTTATCCGTGTTATTTTCTGAAGATGTATTAGGAGTGCATTCTTCTTCAGATTCATCAGCGTTCATCTCATCTGACAAATTTTTCTTTCAATTCCAAAGCAATTTTTCTTGTCTCTTCATGCATATTCCTTAAGACTTTCAATTCTTTTAACACAATCCTCTTAAATTCAGATTTTGCGTTGTAGTGAGTAGCTCCAGTAGGTTCTATTTCATTATCATTATTTGCATCATCATTCTTAAACACCCATCCTTCAGGCGTCTTCATCATCTGCATCATGTGTAGAGCTGACTTTTCAATTAGACTAGTGTTTCGACTGGATCTGGGCGGTCCCTGTAAAAACACACTTCAATGGACGGACGAACGTTGGCGAGCGGTTGAGTCAGGCGGACGGACACTTTCTCTCCAGCTGATGCTGACCGGGCGGACGTTCGGTTACGGACGAACGCTATCGAAGACCGGACGGTCGAACACGAACAGTACTGGCTGGACGAACGCTTTCTAGAGCTGCTCCTCACTCCAAGTTGGGCGGACGTCCTCTGGCGCTGCTTCTCACTCCAAGTTGGGCGGATGCTCTCCTACTCCAAGTTAGGCGGATGCTCTCCTACTCCAAGTGCTGCTTCACACTCCCAGTTGGGGAGGAGCCGGGTACCTGCTAAAGGCACTCCGACGCTCAAGTCAGTAATATGACAGAGCGTTGTATAATGCATGCATGTGTTGCGTTCTAAGCAATCTGTCCAGAAATCATACCTGAGACCTTTATTTATACTGATCGTAATGGGCTTTTACCTTTTGGGGGCCTCGAAACGGCCCAATAATACCTTAATCTTCATTAAGGACTTTAATGTGCCGTTTAGCTTTTAACAATGTTATCAACTAAGTGCGGATCGTTTGGGAAGGCGTTCAGTCTATGGATGATTGGACGCTCGGTCCTTATTGGTGGGTGAACGTCCAATCTTGGGAGGACGTCCGGTTCCCGAATGGGTGGACGCTCGCTAGACGCTCGGTCCGGACTCTTGGGCGGACGAGCCATCTTGGACGGACGTCCTTGGACGGATGTCCGGTTCCTGCGGACGTTCGGTCCAGACTGTTAGGCGGACGTGCCACCCTTGCGCGGACGTCCTTGGATGGACGTCCTGTTCCTGAATGATTGGCCGCTCGTTGGACGTTCAATCCAGATTCTTGGCGGATGTTCTGGAATGTCTGGACGCTCGGTCCAGATTATTGGGCGGACGCACCAACCTTGGGCGGACGTCCACTTCTTAAATGATTGGCCGCTCGTTCGGTCCAGATTCCTGGCGGACGTGCCAACCTTTGGCGGACGTTCGGTTCTGGAATATCTGGACGTTCGGTCCAGATTATTGGACGGACGTTCCAACCTTTGGCGGTCGTCCGGTCTGTGCGGGGAGGACCTATCAGTACAACTAGTTATGTTATATGACTCACTTGATTCCTTTATCCAGTCGACTCCAAAATAAACTAGAATTTTTTAAATAAAGACACAGTAAGGCAGTTTTGCAGATTCCAGCTTTGTGACTTTCAACATGTTGTCCGAAATAGTTGCAGGCCAATCTACCTGAATATTTTCATTCAATGCCTTTAGCATAAATAAATCTTCGGTAGTGGCTTAAGCATGATTTCCTCCTCTTGGCATCAGTATCCATGAAATAACAAAGATTGCAAGTCGATCATCCATTTTCATTCCACCGATTTTGTAGTTAGAATAGTCCTGATGATCATTTGGATTCCTTAGACTATCTAGATAAACGGTGAACTTATGGAACCCCTCAATGCCCATATGGCATTTATCTTCTTCTAACCTGAGTCATGCTAACTCATCCATACTTCATTTGTCAGCTTGATATCGACTCCTTTCACTCTTGAACAAAGAGGATCATCTTCAATCCTTAGATTGCAGTAGAAGACCTTTATGAGGTCAGGGTACCAAGGACTTTCCGTTTCAACAAACTTCTTCAACCCTTGTTGTTTCAACCATTCTTGAAATACGAAACCTTCTTCTCTAGAGAACCTCAGCTTTTGAAAGTTATGAGTGATCAGACTTCTCATCTTCCAACAGTCCATAAATTTTGAATGTATTTCATCATCACTGATCCGGCCATGTAAATCACAGACACGCCTCACATGCTTTTGGCCGATTGATTTCACTCTCTTTCGTTGAGATGAACTAGAGGCCATTTCTTACGAGTGAAGAAAGAAAAAACTAGATTGAGACGGACACAATGTAGTGATTTAGAGAATACTGAGATGCCGAGTGATATGTTTTAGAGGGATTAGGTTAAAAAGGTGACCGTAAATCAACTTTGGAGGGAACAAATTCGCATTAAATTCAGTGTTTCACTTGAATTTTAAATTTTTACAGCATAGTGAAAAACATAGTCGATTTTGATAAAATTCAAGTTGACTACTGTATGACAAATAGTTTCTGAAACAGAGTTAGACATACAGAGATATACATTCGACTGTGCTCATAATCAAGTCGATTACAAATCGTGAAAATTTATTTTCAAATATAACAAACAATCAGTTTATCAAATAATCATACAAATAATCAAACATCATTCAATCAAACAATGTTTATGCATGATGCAGTAAGATAATACTTGTTACCAGTTGTACACTTAAGAACACTTGATTTCATCAATTTTGTTCATCCTTGAGTTCTCACTACATATCACTGCATCTTTTGCTAACCTGCAAAACAACTTAGATTTTTTTATGCCGGTACCCATTTGAATTTGGGTCCTTGATTGTTAATTGTAGCTAGATGTTCCTTAGGTATCCACACATATAAGCCTTTAGGAACTCCAACTTTTCTGTAATAACAATTTCTAACTATATGACCAATACTATTGCAATAAAAACAAGCATTTTTTACAGGTTTGCTTAAATCAATAAATTTCTTTGTATTCGATCTATTAGATTGAGCTTTATATCCAATTCCCTGCCTATAAATTGCTCTTCCAGAAGACTTTAAGACAGCATTCAAATTATCTCTACCCTGTGTGAATTTGGCTAGCGTACTAGTCCAGTAATCTATTTGTTCAACATGAGTAGGACATTTATCACACTTCTTTTCTACTGTAATAGTCTCAGTTTTAACATTTTTGCAGACAATAAAGCATCATCTAATTCCTTTTGCAATTTCTCATTATCAGCAACAAGATTATTAATTTTATACTCATAATGTTTTCTTTTAGAATTTAGTCGATTAACCATATATTATAGTCGCTTTGCTTTAGCATGGATTTCCTTGAATGCATCTATCAGTAGGTCATACTTCGCTTCTATTTGCTCATTTTCAAAATCTATATCACTGTCATAATCTGCTAATGATCTTCTAGCCATGAAGCATATATTTGATTCTTCCTCACGATCATAATCTTCATCACTCGATGAATCAGAATCACTGTTTTCCAAGGCTATGTAAGCTTCTTTTTGCTTTTTGTTTTTGTCTTGTGAAAATCTTTTGTTGGCTTTCTGCTTCTGTTTCAGGTCTGGACAATCAAGCTTGATGTGTCCTTCTTTCCCGCATTCATAACATTGAATTGCATTTGACTTGAAAGCTTTCTTGGCTTTGCTGTTACCTACATGGTTAGTAAGTTGACTATTATTTTTCATAAGTTGATTAAACTTTCATACCACCATGGACACCAATTCGTTGTTGCCCAATTCAGCATCTGAATCATCCTCTGATTGTTCAATCTTTGAGGCTTTCTTGCTTGTGACTTTCAATGCTATGGACTTCTTTTCTTCAATTTCTTCCTCATCTTTCAATCTTCCAAGTTCTAGCTCATGCTCTCTCAATTTTCCAAACAAAGTAGCCATGTTCATACTAGTCAAATCCTTGGACTCAGATATTGTTGTGACTTTAGATTGCCAGCTGTTCAGGCTTTTAAGCATTTTGATATTGATCTCTTCTTTATCAAAGACTTTTCCAAGAGCCATGAGATGGTTGACTATATGAGTGAACCTTTTCTAGACTTCGTAAATTGTTTCACCAGTCTTCATTCTGAAAAGTTCATACTTTTGAATCAAAGAATTCTTTCTGGCTCTCTTTACTTCATCAGTACCTTCATGAGTAAAGTTTTGCATTCTTATTTTCCATAAAGGATATTTTGCATTCTTATTTTCCATAAAGGATATTTTTCACCCCAAACTGCGGTGGTTTTTTTGTAGATGCACCTTCACCAAATGTTTGAAAACTAGAAGCCATTTCCAGGAATATAGTCGATTCAAAGAAAACAGAAGTCGACTAGTTTTTCAAATATCTTATGAAAACCACCTCTCGTGCCAATTGTTGGAAACATGATGGCTTAGTTTCAACACCAAGAGGGGGCTGAATTGGTGAGGTTCAAAAATCATAGTCTTTTTAAAATCTTTTTCACAAAGTATCAAGCTTTTACAAAGTTTCTTGAATCACAAGTAATAAGAATTTTAAGTGCAGCAGAAACATAAAGTTGATTATGCAAAAAGTACAGTCGACTGAAACTAATGAGTTAAGGGATAGAGAAAATCAAACACAGTTTTTATACTGGTTCGCCCCTAATGCCTAATCTAGTGTCCTTCCACAACCAGGAAGCCAATGCACTATATTAGTCAAGGTTTTTGCAACGCGATTTCTATAGAGAACACGTGTATATATAGTTTTCTATTAAACAGACGCTCCTGTAATCGATTAAGCCACTAATGTAGTCGACTGTCCTCAAACAGTTGTGACAGTTAAGTCAATTAACAGTAGTCATAACAACTAAATTGATTACGCATTTAATTCAGTTGACTTATATTTAATGCTTTGACAGTCAATTGAAATATAGTCGTTATAGATCACAACATTAATAGAAATTCAAAATAATAACTAACTCAGTCGAATTCCCTATGCATGCAGTCGACTGTAGCACTTCAAAATAGTTTTGAAATTATTTTCATTGCAAAAGGACTAACAACACTATTTTTGAAAATCTGTGCAAAGTCACGAGTTTTGATCGATTTACTTCATAATGAAGTCGACTTAAAACTTGTAGTTTTGCCACACAATATAAGTTCAACAAAGTGCTTGTGGTTTTCTTTTCTTAAACATATGTAATGCAATCACCAATGATGTTTCATGTAGAAAAGCTGTGAATATGCGTACATATATGAGAAATCAACTCATACATGTTCTTCAAGATTTCATACACAATGAAGTATAGAACATGTAACACATCTCAAATCATGTGTTATTAATAATGTGTTGTCATCATCAAAAACCAGAACACTGTGAGATTTAAGGTTTAACTAACCAGTGTTTCTCTTATCAACAATCTCAACACCAAACAAACAAAAACTTAGCCAATACAGCAACACTCCATGTGACATAAGTAATAAACCTATTACTACTTAAGTCAAACATGGAAGGAAATTTGAATATTATTAATATAGTGAAGTCCTCTTTTATAGAGTACTTACACATTGACTACTGTCATACGCATGCAAAAAAGGTCATGTTGAGTATTGTTACTGTAGTGAAGTCCTCTTTTATAGAGTACTTACACATTGACTACTGTCATAGGCATGCAATAAGGGTCATGCTAAGTATTATTAGTGTAGTGAAGTCCTCTTTTATAGAGTACTTACAAATACTTACACATGTAGTGAAGTCCCCACCTATGTCTTGCATGGCGCATTGTACTGTTAGGTCACAGTCGCTATGTGACAGTGTCGCACAGCGAATCCATATTGATGCCCTTGATATCTCTGATTTAAATACAGTAAAATCCTGGACAACATACATTCTCTATTCAAGCATTCACATAAAAGTATCTTAGTTTAATTCCTTAAAACAAGTTCTAAAATTATCTATTGAATTGTTAATTCCTCAATTAATTCAGCAGATAATTTTGCATTAGATTCAGATGTTGAGAATGCCAAAAGCACATAAGTTTCATAGCGTAATTACTTTTTGTTTCTTTTCTTACGTTTCTGGTTCTAAAAATACTTCCCAGTACAAAATAACTTTTAAAGAGAATTATACTTCCGTATAATCAAAAGCAAGTCAAGAAAAGAACAAGAAGAAAAACATATATTGCATAGGAATTTTACATTAATGTGTCGTCATACAACCAATTCCAATGAACAAAAAGATTAGTCTATCCTAAACATCTCAAATGTACTCTTTTCAACAACTCCTTGCAGAAAGTGAAGTCTTGATGTCTTGAAAGGTGTCTTGACTATCTCCTGAGTTCTCCAGTATTTTTTTCGCTTTGTTTGTGTGTCAGAAGATGGTTTCTCTCTTTTTGTCACGTCTTTTAAAGCCACTTAACATCATTAATTCGCTCAGCACACATGTACTGGTGCGCTATGCGAATTTTCTTAACTGCTGCACTTTAACTGATGGTATTCGCTCAACGCATAGGTAATGGTGCACTATGTGAATTTCCTTCTTCTGGTAGTGCGAATTTTGGCTTTCGCTTTGCGAAAATTGGTTGACATAGTCCAAATAACACACCCTTTCCTGTACAATATTTTACATAACAATCTACTACCTATTACAACTTTTCAATGAGAAACAACATAAATAATTACAAGATTGAGCTCATTTATAAGTGTAAAAACAACTCTTTTTCACACTTATCAACAAGCTATTTAGAACTGCTGGCCAGATATGTTGTTTTCGTAGAAGTGGGTTTCATGATGGGGGCATGCATGAATAGGGTTGTTTTAGTTTGATGGTGATACACGTGTACTATATTTGTGTTTAAGAGTAACCTTTTCATTATGTTTCGGACTATTTGCTTTCAGCTATAAAATGGTCACTTTATTGGAAAATTCCTGCACTTCTTACAAAGAGTATGATGGGTGTGAGGGTTGTGAGTTTTCTCTTCTTCGAAGTGGAAGAGAAGGTGGAGTGAGTGTAAATCAATTTCAAAAATATTTTGGATCTAAAACACAATACAGAGCTGGACTGGTAGGAAATTCACTATGGATGAAATGCATTAACAAAAACTCACAGGTTGTAGATTTTTTTACTGAAGTTACCACTTGCAGTTGGTTGGAAGTTCTCTATTCAACCCAAATTCTATTTCAGCTCCTCTTCCTAAAGATGCTAAAAGCTAGAAAATGCACCACAGATCTTAAATCAGCATAAACCAACAATATAAACACCAATCCAAATCTTACAATACACCAGTAAACAGTAAGGGCAACACCAATTTTCAAACAAAGAAATTGGTACTTAGAATGTCAAAAACTGATACAAGCAAAAAATAACAGTTATGAAACACATAAGGACTCAAAAGGAACCTTAGAAATGTGCTAGAATAGATTTTAAAAGCAAAGAAAAAATAGAATCAAGGAATTGGCCTAGTACAATGACTAAATTGCATATTTTCAATTCAATGCACAATTGGCTCATGAAAATTCATTCAAATGGGAAGATTGAAGAGTGCGCCGGAATTGGTGGTGCTTTTGAATGACCTTTTCGCCAATGACTTCAACAACATCTTTGCCTCATTGTTATCTTTCTACAGAAAACAAAGGCAAGAAAAGAGAACTTGGTTTGAATCCTGTTTTGTTTGAGCTGTCCCTGGCACCTTCTATGGAAGGCTTTTCCCCGCCAAGACCTTCTATCTATCTATATACACACCATACATTACTAATTATTAGAGCAGAAGTTAATTAAACAACAGAGAAAAGACCACAGATGCATCAATCAACTAACTGATTAAACCTACTTCACTTTAACTATTTGGATTTTATCTTGCATTTATTGTTATTAATCTATCTAAAGAGAACTTTAAACTACAATATTTTAGACTGTAGGAAGTATCATAATGTGTTACTGTAGGAGACAGGGTATGATTAATGTGGAAGAAAATAAGGCAAATTAATAGTATATCTGAACATAAAAAACAAATTGAATGAAAAAGATGGCATGTTTGAGCTCTAAATTAATAGTATATCTGTACATAATCAAATATAATATGCATACATAAATTTGATAAAAAAATTAGATGGAAGGACATGGTTCACAATAAATGTTACAGGCATATGCTGAAAGGTAAATCTAGTGAGATTCTTTCACAAGATCAAATACAAACAGAAAATTTCTTTAATACCCTACTTTTATCGCAAATTGCTGATCCAGAGATTACACTGACGATTTCTTATTGACAGCCTATAGTCATCCACAAATGCTTGCAAGAAACTTTAGCCATTCTAGCATACTACTACTATCAAGAGAGCAAAAGCAGGATAAGTAGGATGTTTATAGTACCCGAGTTGCAAAGATGTTCTCCTTTTTCTTGTTTTTGAAGATTACCAATTGAAATTCTTCCTGCAAAGAAAGATTATCCAAGGCCACAATATGGACACCGAATTCCATGTGAGAACAAGTTGGCTTAGGACAATAATATATATGAAGCTTTTTTATCAAATATATTAAACAAAAGCTTCACAAAAGTGATATTCTATTACAGATCATTCATGCCTCGAAACATCATTAAGAAAATAGCAATCGCTTACACATAATTGAATAATTGGAATATCCCAAACTGAAGTTAAGCACGAATTAAATTCTTGACAAAATTACAAATGCAAATATATGACCAAATCTCTCGTGACAAAATACTCGTTGCAAGAGATGTCATATACAAAAAATAAAAATTACCAATCATCATGAAACAACCTATCGCAGAAAATAGAAAATGAAAAAAAATAATAAAAACTACGTAGTACCTTGCTTATCAGTCCATCATCGATAACAGAACTGCTGATGCTCCTAAAAGGCTCATACAATGCTTCAACCTCACTAAATTAGAACATCTAAATATGGAGAAATAGGCAACAATTTTATACCAAATGCATCATTAGATGGAAACATTGTTCTAAATAATTGATTGGTAACAGACCCTAACATTGTTCTAAATCATTAGATGGCAATCTGGTTTATTACCAAACACAATCTCGTTGTAACCCTTTTAAGAGTATGTAGTGATGAGAGACATGTTCCAAAATTAGAATGTTTTGAATGATTCTAAGGGTAGTTGCTATTATTGTTATGCAGTGGTCTATAGTTGGTGCAAAAAATGGGATTCAGTATGGCCCCTTTGCTCTTCCACAAAATGGATTGCCCATCACATTATATCCCAAAAAATAAATATCATTCAAATAAAGAGTGGAGGCACACTAACCATAGCTGGAAGCAACTTCTTCCATATGGAAATAATCGTTCTAAATACAGTCCAATTTAGATTATAGAAATTGATAAAAGAGACCTCAAAAAAATAAACCATTATTCTCTCTAATTCTTTTGAACAAAAGACAATGGAAAATGCTTATTATGGTATGAATCAGGTTCCAGACTAAGGTAAATCAAGAAAGCTTCAATGATATTCAGAATAGGTCTATCTTGATTGAGAGAAGGACTGAACTTTAAGAAAAAGAGTTTGATGAATTCCAAAGAGCACCAGAGACCAAGCATTGAAGCATATTAGCCAAGCTCTATTTTAGATTATATCGAATCAAACCAAATGTAAACAAAAAGTAAGCATTACAAAGTAAAAGTGTAAATTAAAATACAAGCATTTAAAAGCTTTAATAGTTTAATTGATTAAAGTACTTAATGATTAGTAGTGTTATACAAATATATTCTAGTTTAAATTCTTTATATTTTCCCTTATGCATGCATGGCATTGCAAGCATTCAGTTTCCTTCCGCTTGGTAATAATCTCACTAAAATTCATCTTTTCACTAAACTTGTTCAAGCATGAAATTTGAAGATGTTCATGAACAACACATTTAAGAACCAAAGCTTGATTTGTGAAAATAGTTTCAAAATAGAAGCAATAAAGTAACAGTTGAAAATAAGACTTATTTTATTATTCTCAAATCATAAAACATACATTCTCATATCCTCTATTTCTAATAATCTAATTCTCCTAAAAATGGAAATAGGGAAACTAGGAAAACAAAATAAAATAAAAGATTGTATATCTATATCTTCGAATTAGGAAGATTCTAAAGATATTTTCTCTAATTACCACACTCCCCCTCAAGTTGGTAAATGAATATCAATCATTCCCAACTTGCCTACAAGATCTTGAAATTTATCCGGAGGAAGCCCTTTTGTAAAAATATCTGTTATTTGAAGTTTTGTAGGAACATGAGTTGTAATCATAAATCCTCTGTCAAGATTATCTTTAATGCAATGTTTGTCAATTTCAATGTGTTTGGTTCTGTCATGTTGTACTGGATTATGGGCTATGCTCATAGCAAACTTATTGTCACAGTGTAGTTGCACCGGGTTCTCCACTTTGACTTTAAGATCATCCAAAATGATTTTCATCCAGAGTCCTTCACACATTCCTTGAGCAAGGGCTCGAAATTCAGCTTCTGCACTAGAATGGGATACTCTATCTTGCTTTTTGCTTCTCCATGTTACCAGACTATCTCCAAGAAATACACAATACCCAGAAGTAGATTTTTTGTAAGTAATAGAACCAGCATAGTCCGCATCAGTATATATCTTCATAGTCAATGTGTCTTCCCTTTTGAATAATAACCCCTTTTCTGGACTTGACTTCAAGTATTGAAGAATTTTCTCAACTGCTTGTATGTGTCTCTCTCTTGGATCATGCATAAATTGGCTCACTACACTCACAGCATAAGCAATGTCTGGTCTTGTGTGTGATAGATAAATCAATTTTCCTACCAATCTCTGATATTGGGTCTTCTCTATAGGAGCACTTTCTTCACTTCCAATTTTTTGATTCTGTTCTATAGGAACTGTTGAGGTTCTACATCCCAGCTTTCCTGTTTCTTTGAGGAGATCAAGTACATATTTTCTTTAGGAGATGCAAATTTCGTTCTTGGAGTAGGAAACCTCTATTCCAAGAAAATATTTGAGTTTTCCTAGGTCTTTCATTTCAAACTGAGCTGCCAATTTATCTTTTAATGCCAACTTTTCTGTTTCATAATCTCCTGCAATAATCATAGCATCCACAAATACAAGTAATAAAGTGATTTTACCTATAGAAGAGTGCTTTATGAATAGAGTATGATCTCCTTGGCTTTGTCTGTATCCCAAGGAAACCATTGTTTTTGTAAATCTTCCAAACCATGCTCTAGGGGATTGCTTAAGACCGTACAATGCTTTCTTCAGAAGGCAAACCTTGTTTCTTTCATTTTTCACTTTAAAACTTGGGGGAATCTCCATGTACACTTCCTCATCTAGATTTCCATGAAGAAAGGCATTCTTCACATCTAACTGGTGTAAGTCTCATCCAAAATGGGCAGCCAAAGAGAGAATAACTCGAACCGTATTCATCTTTGCCACTAGGGCAAATGTCTCCTCATAGTCAATCCCATATGTTTGGGTATATCCTTTTGCCACCAATCTAGCTTTATATATTTCTATTGTCCCATCTGCCTTATGTTTCATTGTGAATATCCATCTACACCCTACTGCCTTCTTGTTTCTTGGTTTATCAACAATCTCCCAAGTTGAATTTCTTTCTAATGCATTCATCTCTTTTTTCATGACTTGATTCCAGTGTTCAATTTTCATGGCCTCCTGGATTGAGGTAGGAATTTCTGTGGCATCAATGGCAGCAATAACACTTTTGTGCTTATCAGAGAGATTGTTAGTGCAAACATACTGAGAAATAGGATATTTAGCACATGATCTTCTTCCCTTTCTCAATGCAATGGTAAATCCTCAGTAATACTTACCTCCTCCTCATTGATATCTTCAGGGATCCTCACCTTTGGATTAGACAATTTTTCTTGCTCGAGAGTTGAAGTGGGTTGTTTTCTTCTTTCATATTTGTTGCCAAAAAATTTGTCTTCTTCCTTACTGTAGACTATGGTAGCTTCATTGCTCAGGTCTTGGGCATTCTGCATAGACAAACGTGGTAATGATAAGAAGGAGAGTTCATCCACTTCAAGTGCTTTCTCCCCCTGAAGTGGTGAACTGACATAAAAGGATTGTGTTTCATGAAAGGTGACATCCATGGTGATAAAGACGCAACAACTCTGAGGATGATAACATTTGTACCCTTTTTATTAGAAGGATACCCAATAAAGACACATTTAAGAGAGCTCTGGGATCTAATTTACCATGGTTAGGATGATGAGAGTGAACAAAAACAACACATCCAAAGACTCGACTAGGTAGACTCCTTAGTAGGGAACAAGAAGGAAGAAAAGACAATAGAGACGTTATAGGACTAATGTCATTTAAGATGCGAGTGGGTAACTTGTTGATGAGATATGTGGCAGTTAACACAGCTTCTTACCAGTAATTTTTTGGCACAGACATTTGAAAAAGAAGAGCTCTAGTTATTTCAAGAAAATGACGATTCTTTCTTTCTGCAACCCATTTTGTTGAGGGGTGTTAAGACAAGTTAGTTCCTGAACAATACCATTATAAGACAAAAAATTAAGAAATTCATGATTCACATATTCAGTACCATTATCAGACCTGATTCTTTCGATATTTTTTCCAAATTGATTTTGGACAAGATGGAAAGAATTAACAAAAATTTGAAAAACTTCGGATTTATTTTTCATAAGTTTTGTCCACGTGACACGGGTACAATCGTCAATAAAGGTAACGAACCATTTGGCTCCGGAAATAGAATTTATGATAGGACCCCAAACATCAGAGTGAATTAAATCAAATGGAGAAATACTCTTTTTTTTACTAATAGGATAAGATGCACGATGATGTTTTGACAATTGACAAATATCACATTTAAAAGACTCAACAAACTCTTTGGTAAACAAGTGAGGAAACAAGGACTTTATAAGACTAAATGAAGGATGCCCAAGTCTTTGATGATGTAACCATATTTGAGATTTTGCCCACTTCTCAGATGTAGCTTGTTGACTAATGATTTTTGTGTTGCTTTGGTCATTCAACACTAAAAAATACAACCCATGCACAGAGATAAGACTATTAGTGTAACGTCCCGGCAACTCACAGGGATCGTCGACTGCCCCCACAGATCACCACCAGGCTTTCCAGTGTGCTTTGTCCTCACTCACTCGCACACTTTCTGGGAAAACTTCCCAGAAGGTCACCCATCCCATAATTACTCCAGGCTAAGCACGCTTAACCATGGAGTTCTTATGAGTCAGGCTACCGAAAAGTAAATGCATTTTGGTGATATGAGTAGTCAAATCAATTCCTTTAATCTATCCTTCAACTGTATAGTCCCATACCTACACAGTCTCCAAATCCCTCTCATTCCTGTGTATGTTCGATTCATCCATGTACCCCTTCCACCCGAAGCTGCCAGGAGCCGCTCCTTGTCTGTGCCCCCTGCACCATGCTTCTTGCACCGGCGTCACTCCCCGCCCTCGTCTCCGTGCCCGGGTGTCACAATTAGCTAATTGAGGAACATGTAAAACATCCTTTAATACAATAGATGAGTCCAAAATTATATTCCCAGAGCCACATATAGGTATACCCTGACCATTCGCAACTGTAATAAGTTGTTCTTTATTTCTTTTACCATATGATTCGAAGGACACACTGAAAGGTGTCATATGATCAATTGCACCCGAATCAAGGATCCAAATACCTTGAGACACATGATCGACAGTATTGAGGCAAATCTTACCTTTTATGGACAGAGTACATGATCCAAAGGACTTACTCATTGATTCACCCATTGCTTTCAAAGGAATAATTTTTACTTCAAACATCCCGTAGAACACAACCAGGAGTCTCCAAGACGATGATGGTGTATGAGTCATACCGAGAAAAAAAGGAGCAGAATTTAGAAGTCAAATATACTCAAATATAGGCCAAACGGGTCGTCATCAACCCTAAAAATAGACTCAGGAGGCTCAGGCGACTCTTCTGTGGCGGCGACGGTGAGTGGGTCACACCGAGAAAAAAGAGCAGAACTTAAAACTCATATCTACTCAAATACAGCCAAAACGAGTCATCATCGACCCTAGGAATAGACTCAGGGAGCTTCGACGATCCTGTTAGTAGCGGCGGCGGCGAGTGGGTCTCATCGGAGGTGCGCGTGTGAGCTACACACACCGACAACGGTGGCAGTGCGTGGCGGTGCGTGGCGGCTCCTCTCACGGAGCGACTTCCGGCGTTGTGATCGCCGATGTTGGGCGCACCTTTCTGCCCTATCAACGACCTCAACCGGCGATGGCAGCAGCAACCGTGGTGCTACTTGTTGTAGCGAAATCGAGCCCCCAAGATCAGGAGCTCGGATACCATGTTAGGAGTGGACTTTAAGCTTAACTCAACCCCATAAAACCGGCTTGTAGGGTAAGGTTTGCACCCACTTATAAAGTATGAATTGGCCTTTTATATAGTCGGTGTAGGACTTCCAACACAAACCCCTCACGCCGAGGTATATACATCTCGAGCGTGAGATTAGACATTTTTAATGAGTGGTCCGATAGCAGCCCAATAGTGGGTGGAACAATATGCCCAGCAAACAATAAATATCGTTAGGATAAGCTCTAACCATGCCTTTGATACCAAGTTGAAAATAAGACTTATTTTATTATTCTCAAATCATAAAACATACATTCTCATATCCTTTATTTGTAATAATTTAATTCTCCTAAAAAGGGAAATAGGGAAACTAGGAAAACAAAATAAAATAAAAGATTATATATTTATATCTTCCAATTAGGAAGATTTTAAAGATATTTTCTCTAATTACAACAGTAACCAAATATTACCAATGCATGTACAAGTAAAAGCATGGTCATGCTAAAAAATGCACTAAATATTCAAAAGAGCTATTAGCTAACTGAAATTGTCTAATGAGAACCAAGGACAGAATTCTGGTTTCTCTAGATTTTATTCAATTAAAAACAGAGCTTTGAGTGACAACAGAAGAGTAATTTTCTCCCTGCATAGCAGCCTAAAACTACAGAGTCCTCTCCCAATCAACGTTTTCAAGGAAAATAAACAATTTGTGAATGCACTAGAACAAGTTCACCGACCAACTTAAGTAGATAGGTCAATTTGACCGAACAATAGCAACATGCAAAATTGAATTCCTAATGCACTAGACCTGCAATTAACCAAACGAATCTGACACATACTGCATGATATGACAAGACAAATAGCAATTGCACTACTTTCACCCAACAGAAAAGCATCTACATCTCAAAACACTACATGAAAGTAAGCACTTAGGTGATTAGCTGAGTTAACCTAAGCACACAGGTCAAATATTCAAGCAAAATTGAGTACAAAATTGGAAGTGCTTCTGCAAGAATATTAAAGTTCATTCTGAGCTTAATGAACGAACTAAAGCAAGAAATATATGAGTGGATAATGCAATTTTAATCATTTTAATTTTGCTATTTAAGGAAAAATAAGTCATTCACAAAAAGAATCCTTACATTTTGTTTATGTTCACTATGAAGATAAGACTTTTCACAGTATTCTACAGCAGAATATAGTTGAGGCCTTAGGTTCTTAAGTTCCTGAAATGATCACATATGAAGATTATATTAGTATTTATGCATGTTAAAACAATAACCACAACAGCTGAAGAGAAACTAATCAAGCATTCCACTAAAAGATCCTCGACTATGTTAATCTAAAAAAGAGATAAGTATTCGCTAGACCTTAACTTAATTAACTGCATAAAGTGGTAACATTAAGATCTACAACTAACCACCTTTAGCTTAAGCCATTGACTTGACTTAATATTGTGTCCATCAATTCATTTTCCCTTCTAAGACTCCCAAGTAGGCATTGAAAGATATATCCCTTGACCATTTGATCCAACCAACACACTTTCACCAACCATTGGGCAATTTAATATACCACCACAACAGCAATGGCAACCACAACCCTCCTTATCTGATAAGACTGCAAAGCTATAGGAGATGCTCCAACAATTCATGCAAGTGTCAATCTCCAATCACAAAAGCACTGAAGCTGCCATAAGGAATTTGGAAATATAGGTTGGCCAACTGGCTAAGAAGTTGGAGGACAAGTCTAAAAAGAATTTTGGGACTAATAATGAAGTTAACCCTAAGGAGGAATGTAACGCTATTATGAGTATGAGTGGCAAGATGTTAATTGAGAGCGAGTTTGAGAGAAAGAGAAAGCAGAGTTGAGCGAAAAATAAGAGAAAGAAGAGAGAAAATAAGAGGCTAAGAGCAAAGAAAAAACGAAAGATGAGGGGGAAGTAAAAGAAAAAGAGAGAGAAGAAAGAAAAAAAGAAAAAGTAATTGAGAAGATTATTCCTTATCCAAAAATCTATTCAGAGAAAGAAAAGGAGAAGCAATTTGGGCGTTTTATGGATATCTTCATGCAATTGGAGATTATTATACCCTGGCCAAAGCATTGCAACAAATCCCTACCTGTGCAAAATATTTAAAACAGTGTCTTAACAAAAAGAAGACATATCTAGAAGGGGGAACAATTGAAGTACAAGGTCATTGCAGTGCTATTGTTTAGAAGACGCTTCCTCCCAAATTTAAAGATCCAAGAAAGTTTCACTATCTCGTGCACCATTGGAGACCGTGATGTAGGGAAAGCTCTTATTAATTTAGGGTCTATGATGAGTCAATATTTTCTTGACTTCACTTAGCAAATCGTACCACATTTAATTAGGGAATTGTGCTTCAATGTCCATTATTTCCTCATTTTTTGCTAATTGTGCTTATTTTGACAAGATATTATTATTTTAATTAATTTGAATTATTCGAGGCTAATTATTTGCATTATTAAGTGTAGGGAAATTGTTGGAATATTATTTTGGGACATTAAAGGGTTGCTACGTCATTATAAACTTGCCACATCAGCATTTTATTCAATTTAAATTGTAATTTCGTTTTTTAGGGCTTTTTGAACTCATTTGCACATTTTGGGCCATTTTGGCAATTTAGGAGAGGCTCAAAAGTGGGAACTGATTTGGCAGCCTAGGGTTTAGTGCCTAGCCGCCCTCCATACTCGAGTTAGCTCCTTCATTTGTGTATATTCGTGTTCTACATTTCTAGACAAAGAATAGAGCTCCAACTTAAGTTTTTATTTCGTTTTTATGTATTGAACTCATTCTCTTTTGAAATTTCACAGTTGAATTTATTTCTGCACTTAAGTTTCTTCTTCATTTTCGCTTTATCTTCTTGGGTGTTGCTACAATTATGTTTTGCTCTTCCAATATCGTTTTCTACTTAATATTTCCATTCCATTTTTCCCATATTTTCATTCCAGCACTTCCACTTCTGTTTTCCCATATTTTCATTCCAGCACTTCCACTTCTGTTTTAACTAAACATTCTGGGTTTTATCCCCAAATTACCAAAATCTAAGAATCCCTTCTCTCCCCAACACTGCTTCGCGCCTGCCCTAAGCCAAAGATCAGTAGTTGACGCGAAGCTCTGTTTGTTGATCACCCTAAGGCGTTCTCTTGTTGTTGATGCCAACCTCTATTCGTTGGTGGTTGGTGTTTTGTTGTTTGCGTAGGTACGGTTCGTGGTGATTTTGGCAAGGTGGTGGGTCGTACTAGTTAGCGTTTGCGGTAGTAGTGGTGGGTCATCGAGGTTTGCTTAACGACGGCGTTTGGGTGAAGTGGCCTTATTAAGTTCGTAGGGGTCGTGGTCTGCAGAGGCTGGCATTGTCGACCCTTTTGCTTTCAAGGTAAGTTTTGCGTTTTAGA
The DNA here is from genome assembly GCA_034642375.1 of Vigna nakashimae. Classification (NCBI taxonomy): domain Eukaryota; kingdom Viridiplantae; phylum Streptophyta; class Magnoliopsida; order Fabales; family Fabaceae; genus Vigna; species Vigna nakashimae. The sequence continues at coordinate 34,881,464 of CM067758.1, forward strand.
GTTAGGATTTCAAAATTGATTCTTGTGTTCTTACGTTCATGTTTTTGCAATAAGAAGGTTCCATCTGCGAATAGGTACCTTGTATGGGTTCATTTCTCTTGTAACTGGATCATTCTTAAACTTATCTCAAAGGGATTTTTATGTTTCTGTTGATTTTACCTTGATTTACATAGTTCTAAGTTAAATTTGTTCAGTTTAGATTAGGAAATTACGTTCCTAAATAAGAGAGGATTGTGGCCGGTTTTTGTTAGAGTTTTTTGATAACTGTTTAAGAACAAAATAGAAAAAGCAATTACGTTGGGTAGTTAAGTTTGGTAACAGTTTGGTTGGAAGCTAAAATTATATATAGGTTTCTCTTTTCTGTTTTTTAGAGAATAATGAGAAGTTCTCTAGTTTCCTGTATCCTATACATTCCTTTAGAGGATTGTTCAAAGTGGGTTGAAGATTGCAGAAGAGGGGATATCTTGTTGTAGATCTTTGTGTTGATGCCTATACTTTTAGTTAGAGGGTTAGAGAGATTGTCTATACTTTTGATGTGGAGGTCTCTATAGAAATCTTGTGTAAAAACCTTGACTAATATAGTGCATTGGCTTCTGGATTTTGGAAGGACACTGAATGTAGGCATTGGGTCGAACAAGTATAAAACTGTGTTTGATTTTCTCTATCCCTTAACTCTTTACATTCAGTCGACTTTACTTTCTGCACAGTCAACTTTATTTTTCCGCTGCAGTAATTTATCTTTTTCCTTGGTTTTCAAGAAAACTTTGAAAGGTTTATACTTTGCGAAAAAATATTTGAAAAAGACTCGTATTTTTGAACCTCACCCCCCCTCCCCCCCCCTCTTGGTGTTGAAACAAAGTCATTCCTTTTGCAACAATTGGCACCAGAGCTGGTTTTCATAAGATATTTGAAAAAGTAGTCGACTTCTATTATCTTTGAATCGACTATATTCCTCGAAATGGCTTCTAGTTTTCAAACCTTTAGTGAAGGTGCATCTACAAACAGACCACCATTGTTTGCGGGTGAAAACTATCCTTTTTGGAAAATTCGAATGCAACTTTTTCTTGAATCCGTGGATAGAGGTATTTGGGATGCAACAGTAAATGGTCCTTTTGAGCCAACTCACATTGTTCATGGAAAAACTGTTTTGAAAATTTTTTGAGTGGACTCAAGATGAAAATAGAAAAGCACAGTATGATGTCAAAGCTAGAAATATCATTGCCTCTGCATTAACAGTTGATGAATGTTTCAGGATATCTCAATGCAAATATGCCAAGGAAATATGGGATGTCTTGGAAGTTACTCATGAAGGCACTAAGGAAGTCAAGAGAGCCAGAAAGAATTCTTTGATTCAAGAGTATGAACTTTTAAGAATGAAGATTGGTGAGACAATATATGAAGTCCAGAAAAGTTTCACTCACATTGTCAACCATCTAATGGCTCTTGGAAAAGTCTTTGACAAAGAAGAGATCAATATCAAAATTCTCAAAAGTTTGAACAGACGCTGGCAACCCAAACACTAGTGCAGCGAGGGGCTTTTACCGCGGTTGATTTTCACTATACGTCGCGGTTCTTGAACCGCGGCATATTCAGCCGCGGTAGTAAGTCAGACACTTTATGCTGCGGTTCTACCCGCGGTATATAGTCTGAGGAATATGTCGCGGTTGTCTAGGGAACCGCTGCCTAAATTCATTTTTTTCTTAAAAAAAATTAAAAAAAAAATTAAAAAATGCACTATATGCCGCGGTTAGCTTCAAAACCGCGGCCATATGTCTCGTTTTTAAAAAAAAAACGAAGCACTATATGCCGCGGTTGTGGTTAGAACCGCGGCATATTCCCCTTATATGCCGCGGTTCTAACCAGAACCGCGGCATATTCCCCTGCAGTTTTTTAAAATTGCAGGTCTGTTTTTGTGATATCCACTACCACAAAAACAGACCTGCATATAAAAACATTTACAGAAATTCAATTTCAACATAACAAACACATGTTCAAATATATTTCAACATCAAATAAAGTAGAGAGTCTAAGAAAATTCTATCTAATCAAATGCATTGTTTAAATCTAAATCTAAGAGCTATTGTATAATCTAACTATATACTTCGCAGCAGCGTTCCTAATGAATAGTAGTGACTTCTCAGGAACTGGTGTAGTAGTCTTGAATCTCTGCAAAAGACAATTCATTTTAATTAGAGTATATGAATTCAACATTTGTTAAAAAATCAAAATTTGTTAAAGTTAAATATTACCGTTTCCCAGCTTCTTGTGATGTGAGAACGAACAATATGGGTCATCCAATACATTACATAGTATCCACACTCATATGACCCATTTTTTCTGTTACACTACAATATACCAAAACTATAGAAACTTCATACATTACCAAACCTATAGCATTATGCAAAAATTAATGAAGAAATCACGTTAAAAATGCAAATGGACATAAATACCTGGAAGAGGAACGGCGGCGGAGAGGGTGAAAAACGCAACACAACGGCGGCGGAGAGGGTGAAAAACACCAGGAAATCACGATTTTGAACGGCTAAAACTCGTTTTTATCGTCAAAAACGAATAATGACCGAACAATTTTGAGTTTAAACGGTTAAAAACGCAAAATCTGAGATGAAGGGTGGTAGGGAGGAAGAAGAAACACGAAAGCAGAGAGAACGCGCGAGGAAGACGATGCACTGTTCCAAGTTTTGTTTTTTAACTCTGAACGGGGGAATCTACCGCGGTTCCCTACTTAACCGCGGTATAAAAGGGTTATATGCCGCGGTTTAACCCCCAACCGCGGCATATACTAATTTAAAAATTTATCAGGAATGGCATTTTTGAAATTATTTTCAAACTATATGCCGCGGTTCAGTGGGCAACCGCGGCATATACCTCGAAATATTTCAAATAAACATTAAATTAATTTCATATAGGAGAATATGCCGCGGTTCCCCAGAGAACCGCGGCATATACCCCTGAAACGTGTTCAACACAACTGCCTCCCCAACTGCCTTCTGGGGAATTTCAGAAGTTACAGGGGGTATATGCCGCGGTTCTCTGAACAACCGCGGCATATACCCCCTGTAAATTCTGAAATTCTCTGACTGGCATTCTGAAATTCTCTGACTGGCAGAGAAGTTGAGACGTTTCAGGGGTATATGCCGCGGGTCCCCAGAGAACCGCGGCATATACCCCCTGTAACGTTTCAAATTCTCTGACCCAGTCAGCACCTGCAATAAATTGGCAGGGTATATGCCGCGGTTGTGCAGAGAACCGCGGCATATACTCTGTTATTTAATTTTTTTTTCATACGTGGCGTCAAAAGCAATGGTTGACTGGGGTATATGCCGCGGTTCCCAGTAGAACCGCGGCATATATGTTCGTTTTATTTACAAAACTGCCACCGCGCACCATTATGCTGCAGTTTTCGTTGAACCGTGGCATAATGTGCGCTGTAAAAACCCGATTTTTTACTAGTGAAAGTCACAACAATCTCTGAGTCCAAGGATCTAACAAGCATGAACATGGCTATATTGTTTGGAAAATTAAGAGAACATGAGCTAGAACTTCGAAGATTGAAAGATGAGGAAGAGATTGAAGAAAAGAAGAAGTCCATAGCGTTGAAAGTCACAAGAAAGAAAGCCTCAAAGATTGCACAAGCAGAGGATGATTCAGATGTTGAAATGGACAACAACAAGCTTATGTCAATGTTGTTAAGAAAATTCAATCGACTTATGAAAAATAATAGTCAACTTACTAATCATGCAGGTAACAACAAAGCCAAGAAAGCTTTCAGGTCAAATACAATTCAATGTTATGAATGCGGCAAAGAAGGACACATCAAGTCAGACTGTCCAGATTTGAAGATGAAGCAGAAAGCCAACAAAAGGTTTCCTCAGGACAAGAACAAGAAAGCAAAAAGGAGCTTACATTGCCTGGGAAAACAGTGATTCAGATTCGTCAAGTGATGAAGATCTTGATCAAGAAGAGGAATCAAATATTTGCTACATGGCTGGAACATCATTGGCAGACTATGAAAGTGACACAGAGTTTGAGCAAGAACCAATTGAGGTGAAATATGACTTGCTGTTGGATGCTTTTCAAGAAATTCATGCTGAAGCAATGCGACTACCGTATAAGGTTAATCGACTAAACTCTGAGAGAAAAGATTATGAGTATAGAATCAATAATCTTGTCAATGATAATGAGAAATTACAAAAGGAATTAGATGAAGCTTTATTATCTGCCAAAAATGTTATAACTGAGACTATTATAGTAGAAAAGAAAAGTGAAAAATGCCCTACTCGTGTGGAACAAATAGAAAAATTGACTAGCACACTAGCTAAATTCACACAGGGTAGAGATAATTTGAATGTTGTTTTAAAGTCTTCATGTAGAGCAATTTATAGGCAAGGAATTGGGTATAAAGCTCAATCAAATAGAACCAATACAAAGAAATTTATTGATTTAAGCAAACCTGTTAAGCATGCTTGCTTTTATTACAACAGTATTGGTATACAATTAGAACCTGTTATTAAAAAAAGTTGGAGTTCCTAAAGGCTTATATGTGTGGATTCCTAAGGAACATCTAGCTGCCACTAACAATAAAGGACCCAAATTCAAATGGGTACCTACATCAAAAAATCTGAGTTGTTTTGCGGGTTAGCAACAGATGCAATGTTGTGCAGTGAGAGCTCAAGGATGAACTACCATGATTATATCAACCTTCTTGAGTGTCTACAACTAGTAACAAGTATCATCTTACTGCATCATGCATAAAAATTGTTTGATTGATGATGTTTCATTGTATGAATGATTGCCTGATTGATTGTTTTAAATGTTTATTGTTAAAATCACTTCTTACGACTTTTAGTCGACTTGATTATGAGCACAGTCAAATGTATGTCTTTGTATGCGTGTTTCTGTCTTAGAAAACTCTTTGTCACACAGTAGTCAACTTGAGTTTTATTAAAATCGACTTAGTGTCTCTATTTTTAGGCTTTCCAAATTTGAAAATTTAAAATGGGCCTTTTTGAGTTAAATCTTTGTTCTTGCCTTTATATATGGGTGCATAGTATGTCTCTGATCCATGCCCGCTGTAAATATACTGGTGAAGAAGTCTATATACTATTCACATATATTGAAAATGGTCGCCTCTTCATCACAACTAGGGAAGCGATCTACTTCTGCGAGAAGGGAGGCAGACCCTTTTAGATGGTTCAGTGATAATGATTAGAGAACTGAGTTTATATGCAAATGGGGATTCAAAGAAGTAATCCGACATAAATGTATGAGCATTCTTTTCTTCCGTAATGAAGGCTTCTCGTTTCAAGAATGGTTGGATAAGGTTGGTTTGACAAAGTTTATCGAACTTCAAGATGACTGTTATCCAAACCTGGTATTGAATATAGAGAAGAAGATTATGAGAAATCTCCCTAATGTGTTTTAGCAAACACATAGGGTAGTTTATTTATAATGTAGGATAAGGGTTAAACCCTAAATACAGAATGGGCTAAGCCCAATTAACAGAAACACACAACTTAACATCTAACACTCCCCCTCAAGCTGGAGCATATAAATCATATGTTCCAAGCTTGTTACAAAGATAGTCAATTCTAGGTCCTCGTAAGGACTTAGTGAATATGTCTGCCAACTGGTTGCTTGAATTAACAAACTCAGTCTTGATATCTCCGGATATGATTTTTTCTCGAATGAAATGGCAATCAACTTCAATGTGTTTGGTTCTCTCATGGAAGACAGGGTTAGAGCTAATATGGAGAGCAGCTTAATTATCACATATAAGTGTCATGTGAGTGACATCTCCAAATTTCAATTCACTCAACAATTGTTTAAGCCACACAAGCTCGCAAGTAGCTGATACCATAGCTCTATATTATGCTTCTGCACTGGACCTTGCCACAACACTTTGCTTCTTACTTTTCTAAGATATCAGGTTGCTACCAATAGAGACACAATATCCAGAAGTAGACCTCCTATCAGAAGGGGAACCAGCCCAATCAGCATCTGAATAACAAACGATTTTTGTATCGTTGTTAGGGCCATATAGCAAACCTTTCCCAGGTGATCTTTTAATATACTTCAGTATGCGAACAACTGCATCCCAATGGTCTTCACATGGGGAGTTTAGAAATTGACTCACCACACTAACTGCGAAGGAAATGTCAGGACGCGTAACAGTAAGATAGTTTAATTTACCAACTAGTCTTCTGTACCGTTCAGGATCTGAGAAAGGCTCCCCCTGATTTGGTAGGAGTTTGATGTTAGGGTCCATAGGTGTCTCAACAGATTTACAGTTCATTAACCCTGTTTCCTCCAAGATGTCTAACGCATATTCCTCTGAGATATGACAATACCATCATTGGATTGTGCTACTTCAATACCCAAAAAGTACCGGAGTTTGCCAAGATCTTTGGTTTGAAAATTATGACAAAGGTGTTGTTTCATCTGAGAGATGCCAAGATAGTCACTTCCTGTGAGAACAATATCATCAACATACACTATTAAGTAAATACATCCAGCACTTGAATGGCGATAGAACACTGAATGATTTGCTTCACTGCGAGACATACCAAATTGTTGAACAACACAACTGAATTTACCAAACCAGGCCCGAGGAGATTGTTTTAGGCCATATAAGGATTTGCGAAGACGACATACCAATCCAGATGACTCCCCCTGAGCAACAAAGCCAGGCGGTTGCTCCATATAAATTTCTTCATGCAAATCACCATTTAGGAAGGCATTTTTGACATCAAGTTGGTAAAGAGGCCATTGTCGAAGAGCGGCCATGGCAATGAATAGGCGAACAGAGGTCATTTTTGCCACTGGAGAAAAAGTATCACCATAATCCAAACCAAAAATCTGTGTGTAGCCTTTGGCAACCAGTCGAGCTTTCAGACGATCAATTGTGCCATCAGGGCCAACCTTGATAGCATACACCCACCTGCAACCAACAAAAGACTTTCCAGATGGTAATTGGACAAGCTCCCAAGTTCCACTTTTCTGTAAAGCACTTAATTCATCTAGCATAGCTTGACGCCAGCCAGGATGAGTTAAGGCATCACCCACAGATTTAGGAATTGACACAAAAGAAATGGATGAGAGACAAGTGTAAAAAGATGGAGATAATCTGTGGTAACTAAGAACAGTATAATGGGGGGAAGGGTTACGGGTAGAGCGTATACCTTTACGGAGGGCAATAGGCAAGTCAGACTCATTTGCTGGAGCCTGAGGAGACACAGGAGGCGGCACTGGAAGTGAGTCATGAGGGAGACAATTGCGGCGACTATAAACCTGAAGGGGTGGCGGTGAAGGACGATCCTGTGGTGAATGAGAGTCTAAAGAAGGAGGAGACAAAATGGGTGGAGCATCACCAGGAGGATCACATATAAGAGGAATATCAACAGTAACAGGGAGAGGTACAGAACTAGAAGATAAATGTGTAAAGTAAAAAGAAGATTCATCAAAAGTGACATCAGCAGAGATAAAATGACGATTAAGGGAAGGGGAAAAACACTTATAGCTCTTTTGTGACCGTGGAAAACCTAAGAAGACACATTTGTGAGACCTAGGAGATAACTTATCAAGACCAGGACTAAAATCATGAACAAAACATGTAGACCCAAAAACTTTAAGAGGTAATGGATGTAGAGGGTCTTGAGGAAATAATATAGAATGAGGGATTTTGTTTGCTAGGACGGAAGATGGCATGCGGTTGATAAGATAACATGCCGTGAGAACAGCATCACCCCAAAAACGTGAGGGTACTTGTCCATGAATGAGAAGGGTACGAGTTGTTTCAATAAGGTGTCTATTCTTGCGCTCAGCCACCCCATTTTGTTGAGGGGTATAAGCACATGAGGTTTGGTGAAGAATGCCATGAGAAGCCATAAAATGTTTAAACTCTTGAGAAAGGTATTCACGGCCATTATCACTACGTAAAGTGCGAATAGAAACCCCAAACTGAGTTTTTATTTCATTGAAAAAGGTTTGAAAAATAGAAAACAACTCAGAACGATTCTTCATGAGAAACAACCAAGTACATCTAGAATAGTCATCAATAAAGGTAACAAAATACTGAAATCCTAAAGTTGACTTAACACGACTAGGTCCCCAAATATCATAATGAACCAATGAAAAAGGGGAAGACGTTCGTTGGGAAACACTACGAAGAAAGGAACTACGAGTATGTTTTCCTAACTGACAAGACTCACACGACAAACTTGATAATTTGGACAGACTCGGAACAAGTTGCTGCAGTTTGGCAAGACTAGGATGACCTAACTGAGCATGAAGAAGGGATGGTGACTCCATGATTACGCCAGCATGTGGAGAAGGACTGAGATGATATAGGTCATGAGACACACATCATGTGCCAATCATGTGTTTCGAACTCCGGTCCTGCAACCAAACAGAATCTTTGGTAAATGAAATAACACAATTAAGAGAACGAGTTAGACGACTTACGGACAATAAGTTAAAAGGAGACCCAGGGACATAAAGTACATTATCAATGGATATGGACGGAAAAATATGAACAGTACCAATACCATGAGATGAGACTCTAGACCCATCAGCCATCGTTACCGAGGGTAAATTAGCCGGACATGACAAGGAAGAAAACAAGGACTTGTTACCAGTGATATGATCGGTGGCACCGGAGTCAAGGACCCAAGATCCGAGAGAGTGAGTCAGACCGACAAAAGGAGGACCTGTGCGTATAACAGAAGCAGATGTAGTGGAACTGGAGTGCTGACGGTCCTCATACCATCTGAGAAATTCCCGAAAGAGTAAAGGGTTATTTATGGGATTTGATGAAGTAGGATGGTCTGCAGACGGTGATCGGGGAGGTGGATCAGAATTAGCCATTGCTATATGTCGAGGAGGACGTCCATGAAGTGCATAACATCTATCAATTTTGTGGCCTAGCTTGCCAGAGTGGTCACATTTTGGACGTCATTTACCCGGTTGGCGAGACCGACTCCGATCATCAAGTTGGGCAGCTATGGAGAGGGAGAAACCCTAAAAATTCAAAGTACTCTGATTGATGCAACGACCACAGATCCAGAAAGAGGGCGAGGAGGCGATCACGGCGGTGCTGATCGGTGGCGGAAAGCTCCGGCGACGCGCCGGCACGCGCAGCGGCAGCGGCGACTCTTGCGGCGGCGCGTGGAGGCGCGTGAGAGGTCTGATCGCCGCGATTTTTGTGCGACAGTGGTCGCCCGGCTGAGACGCTTCCGATGGTGTGGTCGCCGGTCGATTCTGGAACTCCGGCGACGGCGGCGGTGACGGCAGCAGCGGCGACTGCGACAACAGCGGCAGTGATGGGTGCCAGAGACCGTGGAGTTGACTGGAACTATTCCTGTGCTCTAGATACCATATTGAATATAGAGAAGAAGATTAGGAGAAATCTCCCTAATGTGTTTTAGCAAACAGATAGGGTAGTTTATTTATAATGTAGGATAAGGGTTAAACCCTAAATACAGAATGGGCTATCTTGTAGGGTGAGTTAGGCTTAAAAACCCATTTTCTAATATGGTATCAGAGCCATGGTTAGAGCCTATCCTAGCGAGTTCTAAGTGGGCATTCTATTCTTCTATTCCACCTGGTATCGGGCCGTTATCGGACCACCCAATTTCTACTATCACGCACGAGATGTCTATACCTCGGCGTGAAGAGGGTGTGTTGGAAGTCCCACATCGACTAGAGATAAGGCCAAATTAAAATATATAAGTGAGGTGCAAACCTCACCCTACAAGCCGGTTTTGTGGGGTTAAGTTAGGCTTAAAAACCCACTTTCTAATACCTGGTAAAGGTTTTCTATTCCAATCTGAGAAAAGAAGGAAACAATCTTAAGTCTAGAGTGAAGGGTGTAGATATCATCATAGATTATTTCATCTAGAAATATGTCACAGGTCTTCAACAAGAAGGACTAATGGCTCATGAAGGGATTCATGGTTTTTATAAAAACGAGTTATACAACAACTTCTTGAAGAATCTTGTTTTGATTGGAAGATATGAATCCTTTGATATTAGGAACCTGAGAATGGATGAATGTTTGTGTGCATATGTGATTACCTGGATATTGCTTTTAAGGGATGATGATCAATCTCTGTTAAATGGGGAAGATATATACCTATTATATGCTCTACAGACTACTACTCCAACAAACTGGGCATTTGTGATTCGTGATCACATGTTGAAGTTTACAAACAGCAAAAAGCTTTGTCTACCATACGGGGTTTTCATCAGCAAAGTGCTAAGAATGCAGAAGGTGGATCTCACAAATGAGAAGACTATTTGTTGCAACAAGAAGAATGTGATGGAAAAATTATTTTCTGACTCTGTGGGATTCAAGAAATTGAAAGAAAACTGGATCAAAATTGATGACATTCCTTATACTGAAGAAATGAATCCTGTAAACATTGATTCATCCAGCTACAAATTTCTTCCCCAAACCATATTTGAAGAATTTGTGGATGAAAGATTCAAAAGACTTGATGAAAAGATGATAATGCTGCAAAAGTCATTCACTGAACTGCATAGAAAAGTGGATTACGAATTGATGATAAATGCCTTTGGAAATACCTTTGTAGATGACTATGACAGTGGAAAGAACAGTGTTGACAAAAAGATTGAAGAGTCTTCTGAAACATAATAGGGATTTTGTGTCTACAGCACTGTGTCATGAGTGTTGGTTGTCGTTTGTCTTTGTGTTTAGTATCTTTTCAAAATGACTTACATTGCCATTCTGTTTGTCTTTTGTTGTGTTAATCAAGATGTAATATCTTTTGGAAACATTAATGAAATCAGCTGTTTATGGTTTAATCCTATCTGCTTTAAGTTTCTTAATTGAATCTGTTTGAATCGATCTTAAATCGATTGAGTTATTGTTGAAGTTGATTATGCACATGTTCACTGTTACCTTGATTCTTTTGCATACTCACTTCTTAATTGTATTATTTCTTGCATTACTATGATTCTAAATTGCTTGATCTTCAAAAGATCATGAAAGGTTTTGTAGGTTACATTGCTCCTGGACTTACTACTGGAGTTACTACTCAATGAAGAGCAATGAAGAAGACTAGAAATATGGATCAATCGACTATCACTTACAGGGGTTATAAATTCCATTTGTTGGAATTTGGTTATTCTGTTGTTTGATCATATTTTATATTGTTTACTTTCAATATATCTCTATTTCTAATCTATTGATATATCTGTAAGAATATATTGTGAGATTGTTGATAATTATATCTATGCTTGATTGAATTGTTTGCAATTCTGACTCTGATACAATTCTAATACATGCTTTTATATGCTCTAATGTTTGTGAAAACTGCATTGTGCATCTGGGTTTTGAATTTTAAAACATGCATAATGACAAGGGGAGCATTACATGATATTATAGATTTTTCACAAGCCTACACTTTAAGGGGAGTTTTATCTTTATCATGTGAATATCTGTAACAGGGGGAGCATCATTGAATGATTAATATGTTTTACATTGATGCATCTCTGATATATCATTTATCAGCATATCATTATCTTAGAGCATACCTTTTTTTTCTAATGCACACAGGGGGAGCATCGTTGAATGATTAATATGTTTTACATTGATGCATCTCTAGTATATCATTTATCAGCATATCATTATCTTAGAGCATACCTTTTTTTCTAATGCACAAAGGGGGAGAAAAATTTGATTGCTTATTTGCTTAATACTTGATTGTTTGATACTATTGATACAGAGTAAAACTTGTCTGACCTGTTTCTGATATGAAATATTTTGAAATAGACTCTTGTTTGCTATGATAGATTCATAAAATCATTTAATCACTTGATCTAATATTGTTTGCTTATATGAGCTTTGATATAGTGTGATTACATGATTGATTTGTTGTGTTGTTATGTACAAACATGGTTGCTTATTAATCATGGTTGTGCATCATCAAAAAAGGAGGAGATTGTTGAGATTGTCTGGTTTAGCTAAACCTTAATCTCAATGTTCTAGTTTTTTATGATGACAACACATTATTAATAACACATGTATTGTTATGTGTTACATGTTCAAATCTTTATTGTGTACGAAATCTTGAAGAACATGTTTGTGTTGATTTTCATATATGTATGCCTATTCACTGATTTTCTACATCTTACATCATTTGTGATTGCATAACATATGTTTCAGAAAAGGAAAACCACAAGCACTTCGTTGAACTTATATTGTGTGGCAAAACTGCAAGTTTTAAGTCAACTTCATTATGAAGTGAGTCGATTAAAACTCATGACTTTGCACAGATTTTCAAAAATAGTGTTGTGAGTTATTTTGGAATGAAAAGATTTTCAAAAATGATTTGAAGTGTTATAGTCGACTGCATACGCAGGGAATTCGACTTAGTTAGTTACATTTTGAAATTTTGTTAATGTTGGTGAACTATAACGGCTATATTTTTTATTCTTTGTTCAAGCATTAAATGCAAGTCAACCGAATTAAATGTGTAATCTTTGTGAAAACGCTCCAAGAACTCATCAAGAAGACGGAGGAGATCTTTCTTTGAAGAGTTTCTTAAGGAGGAAGTAATATGCGCTTACTGTTTGATCAAAATCTGCACTGCTGATGTTCATCATATTGATCAAGACTGTTGTCAATCTATTGAAGATTGGACTGCCCTGTTGGGGTTACAGGAAGAGAACTTGTGGATGTTCTGGACACTTTGAGGATTGTTCAAAGTGGGTTGAAGATTGCACAAGAGGGGATATCTTGCTGCAGATCTTTGTGTTGCTGCCTATACTTTTAGTTAGAGGGTTAGAAAGATTGTTTATACTTTTGACGTGGAGGTCCCTATAGAAATCTTGTGTAAAAACCTTGACTAATATAGTGCATTGGCTTCCGGATTGTGGAAGGAAACTGGATGTAGGCATTTGGCCGAACCAGTATAAAATTGTGTTTGATTTTCTCTATCCCTGAACTCTTTACTTTCAATCGACTTTACTTCCTGCACAATCAACTTTATTTTTCTACTGCACTGATTTATCTTTTTTCCGTGGGTTTCAAGAAAACTTTGAAAGGTCTATACTTTGCGAAAAAGATTTGAAAAAGACTATGATTTTTGAACCTGACCAATTCTCCCCCCCCCCCGTTTGGTGTTGAAACTAAGTCATTCTTTTTCCAACATTTTTGTTTTAGAACACGTAAGTTTTTACTCATTTTTACCTTTTTCGCATCAGTCTATGATCATGCATGAAACCTGTTTTGCATGTATCTTTTAGCTCTCTTTTCTTGTCCTTCTGGATTTAGAGTTCTAAGGACTCTATTCGTTTACAATTTGGTATCTTGTAGTTTCGTCTAGAGATTTCTTGCGTTTCAAGCGATCGGCAGAACGTTTCTTTGAGTTTGAGAGGTTATTTTGAGGTAAGGGAAGCTAGACCTTGTCTGAATTTGTGTTTGTGTTATAAATTTTGGTTTCTTTAGAAGTTATAAACGATTTTGAGAAATTTTTATGATTGTGTATGCTATGTATGTCTCATGGTTGATTTTTAATAATATGATGTTGTGTATATTTGGTATGGTATGATTGTGATGCTTGATAATTCATGATTGAGTGTGATATGATGTTTTAGTGTTGGAAACTGAATTTAGAGTAGTGGTGAGGTGAAAGGGTTAAATTCTTGAGTTTTAAGTCTAAAAAGTGGGGTTTTTATGTGTGAATTTGAGAAATAGGTATGAGAGTGAGAAGCTAACTGATTTAACACTGTTTTTTGGTTAATTAAGACTTGTTAGAAGTGTTAGATGATTGAAAATTGATATGTAGCAAAGAGGGAGATTCATAGTTGAAACTTTCAAGTGTTTTTGGTGTTAAAAAGGGGTTTTGAGTAGTTAGATTTTGAAATAAGTGGTGTAAACTATTTTGGAGAGTTTGAAGCATATTTTGACACCAATTAGGACTTGACTAGAGGTTTATGTCAGAAAAATCTGTCATGGAAATGTTAATTGCTTCATAGGATGAGTTTCTAGTCCATTTTGGAGGTTTTTAGTGTTGGGGAGGATTGAGATGAAACTCAGGTGTTAGGGTGTACTAGTAAGTGTATTTGGACCTCGTTATGCAGTTTGGAAACTGAAATCGAGATTAGAAAGTATAAATTTGAGTTTGGGTAGCTTATATGAGTGAATTTGGGTTTTCATAGGTCAATTTGGATTTGAGTTAGTCAACCCAACATAAAAGGTTGAAATGACTTGGAATACAATCTATTAAGAGACTCTCTATCAATAATACTTGCAAGCAATTTTTTCAATATTTTCAAGTTTCTCATTATGACAATCAAATGAATGATGAAATCTTGAGAGTTGAAAGAGAAAAAAAATAATGAAAAAATAATAAGATGTAAAAGTGATAGGGATTTTAAACAGTTAAACAAATATAGATCATAAAGATTAATGATAAAAAGATATAATTTAAAAAAAAATAAACCATAAAAAAAAGTTTGATAGATTTGATTTAATTAAGTTATGACAAGTTACGAAAGATAAACTTAATCAAAAGTATAAATAAAACATTTTTCTTAAACTAAGATAATAAAACTTAGAAGTCAAAAGTTCATTAAAACGAAAATGGTAAGCTTAACAATAAGATAAATACAAAATGATTTAAATTTTCAAATACTTTTTTAAAAAAATTGTATTTATATTTTACACTTATCAATTCAAAGTGAAATTAACCTTATTTTAATCGTGCAAGAGATAATTGATAAATGTTATTGATAAAACATAAAATATATTCTATAAAATCAGCACTCCAATACTAAGAAAATACAATTATAATTTAAAGATAAGTGGTTTTATCTTTAAATATATATTTTTTTAAAATGAATAAAATATATGGAAATCAAATTTCTCTATTAGCTAAATAAACTTTTAAAGAAACCACTTTTGATAAAAGGTGATTTTATTAACAAACGCTCAATTTTGAAATTAGAAGCCACGTGTCACCACAAAAATAGAAAGATTTAAAATAATAACATGTCTAAGACGCAAGACTTTATTTTTAACTTATTTTTTAAATAATATGATTACTTTTATTTTTGTATAAATAAATTTAATAAATATTTAATTATTATAATTACATATTTAATAATTATAATAATAAATATTACAATAACTAGATATGTATATTTAATTATTATAATAATTAATTATAATTGAAAATATGTATATTTAATCATTATTATTATAATTATATAATTGATAATAATAATAAAAAAAGTAATAATAATGCTAAAACCATTACTAATACTGATATTACAAATACTAAAACTACTAAGACTAATAATAATATTAATTCAAATAATAACACTAAAAATAATACTAATCTTCATAATAATACTAATAATAATAACACTAATATTAATAATACAAATAATAATAACAGATTATAACTAATAATAACAATATAATAATAATAATATCGATAATAATAATAATAATAATAATAATAATAATAATATCAACCTAATCTTAATAATAATAATAACAATAATATTAATAACGTTAAATATTAACAATAATATAGTAATGTTAAGATTAATAATAATAACAAAAGTAATAATATTAAATATAATTATAATAATATAATAATAATGATACTAATGTTAATAATAATAGTAATAATAATAAAAACTAATAATAATAATAATAATAATATAATAATAATAACTATAATAGAAATATTAATATAATAATAAAAAATAATAATAATAATAATAATAATGTAAATTTCAATAGCAACCAATATATATCATTCCTCCTTAAAAACACCATATTCATATTACGTTAACCAATATATCATTCCTCCTTAGAAACACCATATTCATACAATGCACACAACCTCTCCATCTAAAACATTTCATAATTTCAACCTTATTTCCACCTCTTAAAACCATAATAATTCAACAGCATAGTGAATTCTCATTATAATTCCTACAAATCTACAATTCATCGTATAAAACTATTCACAAACTCGTTCAGAGAATTCACTTTCCCTCTCAGTGAGTTCACTTACTCTCTCAACGAGTTATCATTAAGATGTACTTGCTAAATGATTAGACAACTCAACCAGTGAATCGAGCATTGGAAACACACATTTAAATTTTTCTAGTGAGGATAGACTCACTGAACGACAAAACCTCCCCTACCTCTCATACATTTTTGAATTTTCCTCTTGCTCAACGACTCATTCACTCGTTTAATGACTTAGGCTCTGAGAGCTTGTAAAATCAAGCTCACCTAGGAAGCTCTAACTCGCCCAACGAGTGAAAGGTTCTAATGCTCTATGTAATCCTACTTTTAATGCTCGCTTACCGGAGATTTAGTTAACCAGCAAGTTTGCATAAAACCAGAAACTCCCTAAGTGTACCATATAGTCACTTGATTAATTTAGGCACTCTTACATGTTTTTTTAGTTCGAGAATAGCATTGTCACCAATTCAAGATACCGTATATAAACCAAATTAACTACAACGATACATTATGGAACAACAACCAAAATTCATATATGCATCCCACTTTTAGATCAAATCAACCAAGAATTCAAAGATTCATACACTCTCATAGATATATACATTGAACATAGCCAACCTCATACAAATTTTAATACATGTTAATATTCTTACACATAAATTTAGTTAACTAAAAATACAATCACATCACTCACACATAGATGAACGTAGAGCACATAACTTCAATTCGTTTGGAACCAAACTTAGATAAAGTTAAGTCAAATCATTGACTCACTAATTTGAAAGAGTCTTTTCTTTTCTTCCTTATCGTTCACTTTCTTTTTATACAAGATTAAGTTTTAGTAAAGAATTGGAGTTGAGGTATATATTTCACTCATCATAGTACTTTTTCTTTAGTTTTTAATTATATTTAATTTTTAAAATATTCGAAAAATGAATAATTTTATTTACCCAATTATATGTTGCGCGTGTGAACATTTTGAATACAAATATAAAATTTACAATTTAAACAAGCGGTGCATACACTTCAAAATATTGTGCTATCCTGCACTTTTAGCTTTTGCAATTAATTCATGTATTCTATCTATCTTTAAAATTATGTGAAAAGGATAAATATTTATTTGATTAGGTATCAAATATCTATAAAATTTAAAAGATTTATAATTTTGAATGGTTTTATCTTTACTTTTTAATAAAATAGTAATCTTCATATCTAAATCAAATTATTTTAAAATTGTCATAATATTTATTCATTATTAATATTTTTAGTGTATCTTTTTTTATTGTTTAAAACCCTTGACATGTTTATACTTGCATTAAATTTTTGTTTCAAATCTAAAGTTTGTTTGTAATTTTCACAAGCTATTTTTCAAGATATTCAAACCTTCTTTACTAGATTGAGAACATGTTTCCTAATTTTATATTATAAAAAACTTTAAAATGGTTTTCAAGAACGTGTAAATACAAAAAGTACAGAGGGTGAAAAAAATATGTATTATTTTAACTTTTTTTGTTATTTTATATATATAATTGCTTATTATTGAATAATAATTATTTGATAACATTTATCATTAAAAGATGTAATGTCATTTATATAATTTCTTATTAAATATGATTTCAACGAGGATAAGATATGTCATTGAAGTCTATGACAGTTTGCAACCAACAGAGTTTTATCACGTTGATTCGTATTTTTATATAGTAGATAAATTAGTTATTTCAATATTAAGAAGCTTTTATATTTTATTATAATTAGTTTATTAAAACGTGAGGGTAAAATAGTAATAATTGGTCAATGCTAGTAAATAAAATTAGAATTACTAATATAGACTAATTGTTTTAAAATTAGTAATAATTTGTACAATAACTTTTGGTAGCTAAAGTTTTAGTGGCTAATATTATAGATGAATTTAGACTTTAATTCATAAATCAATTATAATTTTATAGTTATAATAAAGACTAATTTAGATATCAATAAATTTTTGTTTATAAATTAATATATAAATTAGTCACTTTATTTTTTATTTTGTTGTTATTTATTAATTTTCTTAAGTATTATGATATAAGATTCTCAATATTCTAAAAAATAATATTTTTATAATATGTAAAAATATTTATGTACCGTATGTGATAGAGGATCCCTCGACCATGTTACTTATAGTTTTTAATCCAATTATTTAAAACAAATGAGATCTTACCGCTTACCAGGAACCTAGCCGAGTACTAGATACCAAGTGTCAGGTATTGAATGTCGATGACTATGAAGAATGGATCCTTTCGCCAAATATCAAGCCTCGATTACCAGGTGCTGAATACTGAATATTATATCTCCTACATCAAAGTATGCATCTTTTTTATAACCATGTTGCTCATTAAGCCGAACACCACTTACAAGTGTCTTCATATGTCTGTTGGAGACATTTTTGTAGAAGATAACTTAGCCAAAATAGAACACGTGTAGCTTCTCACAAGCAAGTTGGTCATTAGACCTCTGAGCCAATTGACCCATAATTAAGGCCAATAAGATAGGGGCTCATAATCAACAAAATATCCTATAAATATTATTTTAATCATGATTTGTAATACTTTTTCCATTAATTCAAATTTTAACCAGATCTCTAACTTGAGTCCAAGAATCTTTTACAAATATCCTACATCCGATAAAGGAGGAACGAGACTTAAAGGACAAATATTAAGTAGTTGAAGTGAATAAAATGAAAGAAAACTTTACCAATAAATTCGGTTTCACAAAAATAATTTATTATTATTATTATTATTATTATTATTATTATTATTATATATATATATATATATATGACTATGTTTTAACTAATTATTTCTAGAAACTTTTATCGCACAATAAAGAAATAACTTTCTTTTTAATTAAATAGCAATTACTTATATATTAATAAGGTGTTACGTATGCCTACTTACAAATTGTATTTCATTCCTAGAAACCAAAGTTTTTGAAACCATAAAAATTGACATATTATCGATTTTCATAGAAAGTTACATTCCTTTTTTGTTGTAAATGTGATTACTTATTCCGATTCAACCCATTTCATTATTATTTGATAACATTTATTGAAAGATGTAATGTTATTTATATAATTTCTTATTGAATATTATTTCAATCAGAATAAGATATGTTATTAAAGGTTTTGATAGTTTGTAACCAATAGAGTTTTATCACGTAGATTCATATTTTCATATAGTAATAATTCATAAATTAGTTATTTCAATGATAAGAAGTTTTTATATTTCACTACAATTAGTTTTATTTAGGGTTGGGCAAAAATAACTGATTTGTACTGTACTATAGTTAACTATACTATATTATACTTAAAAAAACTGATCCACTTTTGCTAATGGTTCAGTATACTATTTTATGGTTTAGTTTTTAAAAACTGAACTTATAACAGTTTCAGTTCAGTTAACTGTGAAAACTATATCTACTATTTTCTCTTCTTTAGTTTCCGTTCAATTGCTCTATCTTGCTAAGAAAACGATAATTAATAATAAAATATTAATAAAAGAAACCGTTCAAATAAAAAATTAATAATAAATTTTTTAAGACAAAATTTTTTCTCACAAATTTTTATATTTTTTCATCAATAAACATACATTACTTTTTAAATAATATTATTTTAAGTAATAAAAGTAAAATATATTTTTTTTAATTTAATTTTATTAAATGATTAAGTAATATAAATCATAAAAAAACTATATAAAAAATAATACTTTAAATATATTATATTCTTTAGCATATTATTAAATATGTAAAAATATGTTAAAAAAACTTTTAATGATATTAAAATGTGTGTAAACGCACACACTAAAATAACTATTTATTTTAAAAATCAACTTACTTTAAAATAAATATCAATATTATTATTTTTAAATGATAGTATTTTACATACTAATACTAAAATATATCTCTAACGTTAAATTTTAATAAATAAATATATAATGAAATATCATAAAAAAATAATAATGTAGCAAAATTAATTAATATTATAGAAATATCAAATGAAAAAAAAATTAACAAACTTTTATTAAGAGTAATTTTTCTAGTATCATCTTTTATTATATTATAATAATTAATAAGTATTAGTTTAACTTTTACATAATAAAATATAAATAATAAATAATTATTAATAAAACAATTTTACGAGGGAATAAAATAAATATAAATAAAAAATTATTTTAAAATAAAATAAGTAGATCAAAAGATAAAATAAATTATATACACATATAAAACAAAAAAATATAAATAAAAAATTAAAAAAATAAATATAAAAGTAAAATAATATTCATGACAAAATAAATATAAATAAATAAATAAAAAATAAAATAAAATAAATAATAAAATAATTTCCATACACATATAATAATAAAAGAAATATAAATAAAATAAAAAATAATAATATCAAATAATTAAAAAGTTAATTTGTAAGACACTTATAAATAAAATAAAATAAATATTAAAATAAATTTCAATTAAAAATAATATGTATTGTTATAGTATTCAGTTTAAAAACTAGTATAATTTAGTTTAAAATTAGTATAATTCAGTTTAAAATTAGTATAGTTAGTAGTTCAATTTAGTTTATATTATAGTTTAGTACAATTTAGTATAGTTCAGTTCAGTCCAGTTTGATAAAACAAAAAACAGTTTAGTTTAGTGTGTCTGAACTGTAAACTGTTTTACAGTTCAGTTTATACAAATTAGTTTTTAGTTCAGTATAGATTGTAGTAGTACAGTACAGTTCTGTTCTATTTGCCAACCCCTAGTTTTATTAAGATGTGAGGGTAAAATAGTAATGATTGCTCAATGACAATAAATAAAATTAGATTTATTGGTAAAGACTAAATTTGTTAAAATTTATACTAATTTAAAATTAAAAATTAGTTTAGACACTAATTATTTGGTAGCTAAAATTTTGATGGTTAATATTATAGATTAATTTAAACTCTAATTCATAAACCAGTTATAATATTATATTTATAATTGTAATTATTTTAAATATCAATAATTTTACATAATGATATTTTTAAAATATGTAAATTATATATATATATATATATATATATATAAATTATGTTTTAACTAATTATTTCTAGAAAATTTTATTGCACAATAAAAAAATAACTTTCTTTTTAATTAAATAGCAATTACTTATATATTAATAAAGTGTTACACATGCCTACTTATAAATTACATTTCATTCCTAGAACCAATTGTAAATGTGATTACTTATTCTGATTCAACCCATTTTATTAAATACATCATTGCGTTTATAATAAACTTCTTTTGTAAAATTGCATACTAAAATGTACCAAGTATATCCATTCACCATTTATGGAATTGCCAAGGTGACACTAACATCTTAATTATGCTACCATTGATCTCTAGCAACAGAAATTAAAGACAATTGTTTAAAAAGGTTTGATAGTTTCTTTACATTCAATAAGTACTTTGCTAAATGCAAATCTTTTGCTTGAAAAAATTTCAAAGGCCTTTTTTTCTACATTTATTAGTGATAGTGAATTTTATTCTAAGGTTCTTAAAAAGGATGTGAAGCTAAACTTATATGTAAACCTAAATTTCAAAGAAAAATACTTCTTACGAACCAACAAAATTATGGAAGAAGCTACACCTTATTTATAAAAACCTAAAAGAAAATAAATTTAAAAGAAAAATTTAATCTTCACTTTACATTAGAACCCAAGATTCAAACTAAAAGTGTGTTTAAGAATAAATACAATTTGGTATTAACCCTAAAAGACCATATTTGTAATTCTTGGTCTTCTTTAAACTTATTAGCTGCCACAATCTTGTTCCACTCCTTTACAAGGTTGTAGGTGTCTGATTTCATAGTCCACTTCTTCATTGGCAGAGTATATTCTCTCAAACAGGGGTCCAACACAGTCACTTCCAAACCAATAATTTTATCATTATTTCCTTTTTCTTCCAACTTCATAATCTCATTTTCAGTGAGAAAATCACATTTGATTTTCTTTTTTGGAATTGATAATCGATTATTGTTTGGCTTTATATCCGATGAGAAAAGTATCTTGTGCATCACAAATTTAAGATCATAGCCATTCAACTCAGTGACTCGATTCCTGAATTCTACTGACAAATCTGATGATGAAGGTGTTGGACATGTCACAACTACCCTTCGTGGTGATGGAGGTTTTGGCCCTACAACTTTAATCCTTGACGGTGGTGGTAGTGGTGGTGGTAGAGGTAAGGATGGTGGTGATGCTAGAGGTGGAGGTGAAAATGGTTGTGGTGGTATAGTTAGAGGTGAAGATGGTGGTGGTGGTACAAGTAAAGCTAAAGATGGTGATTGTGGTTGAGGTAAAGATGGTGATGGCGGTGGAGGTAAAGATGGTGGTGGTAGTAGTAGAAATAAAGGTAAAGATGATGATGACGGTGGAGATGAACATGAACATGATGAACTTTTCATAATTTCCCTTCCCTTTTTTATATTTGGCTCCTCGATTTCTCCTTTTGACATATCTTCTCTTTGTCTACATATAAAAAAACATTTCAATTAATAATTATATTAATTCTAGTTATAGTTTGATTCGTAACTAGTTTTCACATTAATAAAAGTTATTTATAAAAATAAAGCACCCCTTAACAAAATTCTAACTCAATATATAAAATAAAATAAGAAATGAAATTTAGATTTTAGAAGAATTAGAATAAATTTTAAGAAATCTAACAAAATTAATGAGATTTTACAAATTAAATTTCGTTTTCATGATCTAAATATGATGTGATGCATTTAAATTTATAAACTAATAGAAATCTAACAAGATATTACTACATTAAAACTAATTTATGAATTTAAAAAAAAATAACTATAATGTAGTCAAATATAATATCTTCCTATTATGATTGTTCAAATTAATTTACAAATTAAGCATAAAAATCTAACGATTTTCCTGATACCAAATCAACAAATCTATAATCATCTTATCCTATCTATTTAATTCATATTTAATTAAGGAATTATATAAATAATATATAGTAAATATTATTAAATGATTACAACTTGGAATACATTTCCAAATATAAAACTATATTAAATAGCCTTTTAGATATTATTATTATTATTATTATTATATATTTTTTCTATTCCATTCTACTATTATGTCAAATTAATTTTTTCGTTAAAACACATGTGAATGTAAGTTTTTCAATCAAATTCATAATAACTATCATATTTATAATTATACATACATTGCTTATATAATGTATTATTATTTTGACTAATGAAGGATTGCTTGTTTCTCATATCTAATGTGATTAAACATGTATTTGTTCCTAACTTTCATATAAAATTATTTTTTTTCCTTTTCTACATGAGATTTGAATATATTTTGGTCCTAAAATTAGAAATGGAATGGATACAGTAATTTGTATCTAATTACCTCAAATTTTAGTGAAATATCAAATGTGTTTTTCAATTAACCCAATTACTATGAAATACGTTTAGCATAAAAAAAGTTGATGTAATTGGATTAAAAAAAACTTTATTCATTTATTAAGTTTAAGGACCAAAATATATCAAAGTTTAAATAAATTTCAATTTCATATCAAAATTAAGGGATTAAAAACATATTTAACCCTTATTTTAATGACATTACATCAGTTTGAAATAAGGATCTATATTTACTTATTTAAAATAATGATCATTACATAAAAACAGTGAAATAAAATTAAAAAATATATATTAGTATACATTATACTAAAAATTAAAATAAATAAATAAAGTGAATTTCAACATACCTTATTGGAACACCTCTTTGTGTATTATTCCTTTCTAAATGTGATTCATAACAATTTGAAAGTTGTTGGTAGTAATCCTCCAGTTGAAGCAATTCTCCTTCACTATAAAAGTGTGGAGTATCTTGAGAAATTAACCAATCTAACATAGAAGGTTGAAATGACTTGGAACACAATCTATTAAGTGACTCTCTATCAGTGATACTTGCAAGCAATTCTTTTAAAGTTTTCAAGTTTCTCATTATGAGAATCAAATGATGGTGAGAACTTGAGAGTTGAAAGAGAAAAAAAAGTTATGAAAAAATAATAAGGTATAGAAGTTCTAGGAATTTTAAATAGGAAACCAAGATAGATCATAAAGATTAAGATAAAAAGATATAAATCAAAAAGAAAAGATAAACCATAAAATTCTTTTTGATACATTTGATTTAATTAAATTATGCAAAAAAGTTATAAAAGATAAAGTTAATCAAAACTGTGTTTTAAACAAGTAAATAAGATAATAAAATTAGAAGCCAAAAGTTCATCAAAACGAAAATGATAAGCTTAACAAAAAGATATAAATTTTCCATTATTTCTAAAAAGAATTATATTTATATTTTACACTTATATTCAATTCAAAGTGAAATTAACCTTTAGTTATGTAAGAGATAA
This sequence comes from Vigna nakashimae, assembly GCA_034642375.1. Lineage (NCBI taxonomy): Eukaryota > Viridiplantae > Streptophyta > Magnoliopsida > Fabales > Fabaceae > Vigna > Vigna nakashimae. The sequence continues at coordinate 34,905,951 of CM067758.1, forward strand.
TTGATAACTGTTGTTGATAAGACAAAAAAAAAATATTCTATACTAAGAAAATACAGTTATAATTTAAAAATAAGTGGTTTTATCTTAAAATATATTTTATATTAAAAAATATTTTACATGTTTCAAAAAACTTGTTATAAAAATCCTGTTCCAAAGAGTATCTTCTGGAAAAATTATTTATTCTGAAAATTTTGTTCCGAAAATCATGTTGCAAAAATGCTAGAAAAAAAAAATAATCCGGAAGTCAGGTAGAATGGTTATTTTGAAAACTAAGAAAATGTAGTTAGTAATTATGGGGGTGCAGAAATTTTCATCTATTATTTTGGTTCAGTCAGACCAAAAATAATATGTTGGGCCAGGCCACCAAAGCAATATGTTGTACTTTCAAGGTGTGCGGCGAAGAAAAAAAACGGTGAGTGAGGAGAATGGGGATCAAATCTATAGCTGATTCCATCATGGAGCAAGCAAGAAACTGGGAAGAGAAGAGAAGAGAAGTGGAAGCAAGAAATATGAGGGAAGAGGAGGAGGAGAAGGCAGTGTTGGAAGAAATCTTCGGGTCTATGGCTGTGTCCCAATTTCCTCTCTCCATGCCACCAATCCCTCATAGTCGCATCCCTCCAATCCCAAAACTGGTTCCCCTCTCCCTCCATCAACCAGGCCATGCGCTTCGGCCTCCAACACCTCCCTTCTTGGGGCCCTCCTCTGGCCCACTCCATTTGCCGCTCCATCCGCCTTCAGGCCCATAACCCACCTCCCTTCCCGCCCCACATCCTTCACAGAGAACCCCTCTTTGACTAGATGATCGCCAACGTCTACCAGCCCGGCCAAGGCATCTGCGCCCACGTCGACCTCCTCCGCTTTGACGACCGCATCGCCATCCTCTCCCTCGAGTCAGACTGCGTCATACACTTCACCAACGCCTCCCTCTCCGTCCCCGTTCTCCTCACCCCTGGCTCATTCATTCTCATGTCCGGAGAAGCACTATACTATTGGAAAGACGAAATTTTGTTTTTAAAAGATAATAAAACTTTATTTTTAACCTATTCTTTTAAATAATATGATTTTTTTAATAAATAAATTTAATATATATTTAATTATTATAATTATATATTTAATAATTATAGTAATAAATATTATAATAACTAGATATGCATATTTAATTATTATAATAATTAATTATAATTTAAGATATGTATATTTAATAATTATAATTATAATTATATAATTAATAATAATAATAATAATATTATTATTATTATTCTTATAATAATAATAAAAAATAATGATAATACTAAAACCAATACTAATAGTGATATTACAAATACTAGAATTACTAAGACTAATAATAATATTAACTCAAATAATAACACTAAAAATAATACTAATATTCATAACAATACTAATACTAATAACACTGATATTAATAATACAAATAATAATAAAAAATTAAAACTAATAATAACAATAATAATAAAAATGTTAATAATAATAATAATAAAAATGTTAATAATAATAATAATAATAATAATAATAATAATAATAATAATAATGTTAATAATAATAATTAAATATGATTTTAGTCCCTAAACTATAATGCCTTGTTTACTTGAGTGGATTTGAGGGAGAGTAATTAAGGGGATTTGAGAGGATTTGAAAATAAATTTTTTTGTTGATTATTTGAGTGAATTTGAAGGTAAATGAGATTGGATTTGGAAGTAAATTTTTTTAATCTGTCACGTCAATCAAATTCTACACTAATTCTCACAAACTTTACTTTCAAATTCATTCTCACTTACCTTCAAATTGACCTTCAAATTGACTCAAATAAACAACAAAAAAAATTATTTTCAAATCCTCTCAAATCCCCTCAATTACTCTCCCTCAAATCCACTCAAGTGAACAAGGCCTAAATGAATTATACCAAACACACATGCATAACATAACATGAAGAGGAACCAATATGTACACATGAGAGAATTTCAAAAATTTCAGAGTAGAAGCTAAAAACAAAGAAACTAAACACACAGAACTACGAACCACTATTCACAAATGCTAAAACTTCAGAAACAGACCCTAAAGCACACTAAAAAAATATGCAAAAAGAAACAAACCTAAACAAGACTAACCTTAACACTAAAACTTAACTCGCCGAATCCCGGCAATGGCGCTATTTGTTAAACTGATTGGTCGTTCAAAATCAGAAAAAACTAAATTTCCCCAATTGATCACACAAAATCAGAATAAACTAGATTTTCTCACTAATAAAATATAGAGACAACTTAGGTATCCATCCTCATACTTGATACAATTAAGTTCAAAGTGTTTAGTTAATTTTTGTTTTTTATTCTATTTACTAACGGGTGGGAAAATTAAAAATGAATGAAGTGAAAAAAAGAAAAGAATTAAAACTAAAATCCGTAAATTGTTTAAAAGAAAAAGAAAATGAAAAGAAAGAATAACTCCTAAACTAAAAATGCAATAATGAAGTTAAAATGACCTAAACTACTGACTCTGGATATGAAAACTAAAATGAAACTAGATATGAAAACTAAAGAAACCTAGATGCTTAACACATGAACTAATAGACCAAAGAATCTCTTAGCTATATACATATTCTGGAAAGGTAAATGTAAATGCACAAACTAGGTTATCATGTACAGAACCAAATGGTCAGAAATGCAGAATCACAAATAAAAGAAGCAAACGACGTAGATTAGGCAAACGTAAAAATCAGAAGCAAATATGCAATGGATTAGAAGAAAAAGTCTCAATTACTCTCAGAAAGACATCCTGTACAAGATGAAGCCTACTTTGGGGTCTTCTTGTTCAAATCTCAGAACTTACAATGGCAATTCTCACTCAATTATCCAACCACTACATACTTAACTCAGAATTTTACATTCAACCATATCTAATCATGAAAACCTATTCTAAGAACAAGTAACAGCAATTACCTACACTAAATTCAATCATCAATACTGATACAATTCATCATACTCAGAACAGAAACCAAACTGATACAACTAATGCAAGAAACATAAAAGAAAAATCCCAAATACAAAGGCAACATCAGTATTCAACAATAAATGGCAAAATCAAAGTATACAAGTGCTGGGAAAAGTAAAATCAATTGCACGAAATTAAAAAGCAGTAAGAAATGTAAGAAATTGAAGGAAGAACAATAAAAGGATCAGAATTTCATTAAACTTTGAAGATAAAAGTACATGATACCAGAAATCACTGAAAATCACGGCCTGTCACCCTCGCAACTCAGTGAAATCCATAATCGAAGAACAGCGCGATAAACCCTAGCCTATGAAAGCGATAAACCTAGAACGCAGCGTCTGTCACCGCCACTCTCTACTCTATTCAGAAACTAAGAACGATTAAAGTAAAGTGCGTATAAAAGTGTCTATTTACATTACAGAAAATCCCTTTATATAGGGTCAGAAACAGAGGGAAAAGGGAAAAGAGGAACCTTCTTCAGTACTCTTTGAGTTATTAATAATGTGTTGTCATCATCAGAAACCAGAAACATTGTGAGATTGTAAGGTTTAGCTAAACGAGTGCTCCACTTATCAACAATCTCAACATTATTGAAACAACTTGTACTCTTTTAATTTATGGTAACATTCCTCAATATTTTTGGGGTGATGTTGTTCTCACTGCATGTTATCTAATTAATCGCATGCCCTCTTCTGTTTTAGAAAATAAAATATCTCATTCTATCTTATTTCCTCATGAACCTCTTCACCCCTTACCTCTAAAAATTTTTGGGTCTACATGTTTTGTTCATAATTTTGGTCCTAGTCTTGATAAGTTAGCTCCTCGATCACACAAATGTGTTTTTTTAGGCTTTACTAAATCAAAGAAAGGATACAAAGTGTTTTTCTCCTTCTCTTTGATCGTTATTTTATATTTGCAGATGTCACATTCAATGAGTCTTCCTTTTATTTTAATGATCATTCTTCTTCTGATATGTCTCATTCTAATACTATCAATAGTCATGTTGTTTGTGATCCTCCAATTGTGCCTAGTTCACCAGGTGTTTCTCAAAATCCACCAAGTGACTCAATTGAAGTGCCAACTACCTTGTCTCCTCCGACTCCGACAATCGAGTCTACCCTTCCAATTGCCCTTGGAAAAGGTATATGTTCTACCCGTAATCCCTCTCCACTTTATCTTGGTTTAAGTTATCATATATTGTCTTCACCTTTTTATACCTGTGATAACACTCTAAATTTACATATTTTTCTCTATTAAAAATCATTTCTTAGATTTCTTTAGTTTTTAATTTCTTAGAATTAGGCTAGTTTTATGTTTTTCTCTTAATTCTTTAGTTTTATAAAATTTTAGTTAAAAAGAGGTTTTTAGGTGTAATTTTTAGCTTTTGTTAATAATTAGGAAACTAGTATTTTTCTGAAATTCTTTCAATAAACATGTTTTGTCTTAATTGCTTAATTTATCTTCTTTTTCTTAATTGCTGTTTGATTTTTTTACAGATTGGGCTAACATTTGGGCCATAATAGAAGTTGATTGAGAGGTGTTGAAATGAAATGAGCTGCTGGAATGAAAATTGGGCTTAGTTGACAAATGGGTTGTTGTTGCTGCTGATTTGAATTTGGCTTGCTAATCTAGACGCTGCACACCAACACTGCATTAGGCTGAAAGTGAATTGGGCTGCATGGGCTGATTTCAATTAAGTGGAACGGTGCTGTTTTGGCGCTGGACCTGCTGCTGCCATAGGGGTCTAGAAATTCATTTTCATTTGCAATGCTTGAGAAATTCATTTTGAGGAAAAGAAAGAAAACCTCTAGGGCTTGGTTCTAGAAAGCGCAAGAGAAAGAGATCTTCAATAGCTCTTGATGGTGACCCAGATCATGAAGCTTGTGTTCTCGCCATTTAATCAGAGAAGAACCTGCCCGGAGAAGCTGACCGGCGAGCAAATGGACCTGACCGAAGATGCCACGTGGAGGGCGAAGATTAAAGCGTCCAAGTGAAGCGAGGTTCCCCTCTCCCAATTTTTCCCCTTTCTCTTTTCGTTCTCCAACCCTATATGAAGGGGTTTTTCTGCATGTAAATAGATATAGAGAACACTTCTTCACATACTTTTATCTTTTCAGTTTACAGTTCTCCGTTCTAGAGTTTAGGGTTTTATTCGCTTTTCTTAGAATAGGATATTGTTCTTGATTCTGGATTTCACTGATGAGATTCATGGAACCGTGACAATCCGTGAGCTCCTCATTCGGTGATTTCTGGTAAAGTGTTTGTAATTTTCTTTTCATATTAATAAAGTTCTTTTTCTATTCTCGTTTGTGTTTTGATTTTTCTTCTTTAGTGTTTCTGTGTTTTCTTGTGTTTTTCATTGAAAATGAAGTAGACTCTGATTCTCTGCAATTTTATGGTTCCTTTTGGAATTGAATGACTCCATAGTGAGCATACATTTTCGGGATGTCTTCTCGAGTCAGAGATGATTTGAATACATTCGGTTTTGTGTTGCTATTCTTTTTCTTTTATTAATTTTGAGTTGTGTGATTTTAATTCTGCAATCTCATTGTTGTAATCCTGTTCTTGTGAAAGTGTGTATTGATTGAATAATTGAGTGAGAATTTCCATTTTAAGTTCTGAAATACGAACTCAAAAGTCTCCAAGGAGGGCTTAAATTTCTTGGAATGTCTTTCTGAAGAGGAATTGAGACTCTTTCATTCAATCTATTGCACACTTGCCTCTGTTGTTTGTTTTCTATCCAATATCTTTAGTTTACTTCTTCATTTTCAGTATTTCTGTTGATTTGATGTTAGAATAGTCTTAGTTTGGGATTATGATTTTGTTTTCTTCCATTTAATTTTTGTTATATGTTCAACTATTTTTAGCATTCTTAGTTAGGTTTATTTTCTTGTTTTCTTGCATCATTTACCTATTGCAGTGATAATTTTTAGATTCTGTTAATAGGCAGTAATAATGCTCATTAGTTCAAGATCATTTTAGTTTCATTTAAGTTCTCATAGTAGTTTTATTTTTGTTTATGTTTAGGTAGTTTAGAGTTCTATTCTCATTTCTTTTCTTTTATTTCAAATTACATTTTATTTCTTCATTTTTTTCTTTTATACAAATTTGATTCCTTTATTCTTTTCTCTTTAATTTCATTGTTTCATTTTCTATTTCCCCACCTTGTTTCTATAGTTAAATAGTAAATAATTACAAGAATTAACTTTACACTCTGAAGCTTAATCATAGTTGAGTCCTTGGATTGATCCTTGGTTATTCCTCTACTACATTAGTGGGGAAACTGAGTTTGTTGGCTTTGATGCGACTAAAAGCGAGTTGAACAAATGGCGCCGTTGCCGGGGACTCAGCGAGTTAAGTCTTAGAGTGTTAGGTTAGTCTTGTCTAGTTTTTTTTTTCTTTTCTTTGACAGATTTTTGCTTGAGTTCTGTATTAGAAGTCTTAGTGGCCAGATTGGTGTTCTTCCAATGTTCCTTTGGTAAGCATGAATTATTCTTTTGCTTATGATAATTGTTCAGTTCCTTATAATGCTCACTCACCACTGTTTAACATGTTCTATGAGTCTTTTTCTGAGAATTCCTTGCAGCAGCAATCCTGGCCTATGCAGCAGCAGATGCCACATTCATTTTAGGACCCGCGTGTTGCACCAAAGAAGAAGGAATTTCAGTCAGAACAGCTACGGCAGCCACAATTTTGTGATCAGTGGCAGCAAGGGATTCCAGCATATGAACTTCAAGGACTAACCAATCAAGTGGCAGAGTTAGTAGCTGTAGTCAACAAGTTGACTGGGAAAGTTGAAAAGGAGAAAGAGGCAACAACCAATGAAGCACCACTGATGGTAGCTGTTGCGCTAGAGTTTCAAGTGATTAATTGTCCAACCACCTTAGTATACTCTAATCCTTCTTTCACTGATTCACATTCTGCTTTGAATTCTGTTAATGATGATTCTCTAATGAGTGATGATTGTATGAGTGCATCTGTTGATATTTCTGTGTGTATGTGAACCTTATGACCATAATTATACTGATGATGATTTTGAAAAGCTAGTTGTTGGGTTTAGGGAGTTGGCTGTGATTCATGATTGTAATAGTTTTGTTGTTGTCCTTATGTCTGATTTTACCACTGCTAGTGCTCAATTAAGTGAAAATGTGTGTTATGATAATGAAAGTACCGAACCTCATTCTGAAATTAATTTTACGGTTGATTTTAAAGTTGAACCTACTGTGCTTGAAGTACAAATTGATTTCAAAAAGTTCAAAGAGTATTCAAAAAAAATGAGGGAAGCAGCTGTTGAAAGGCTTTTAGGTCGCACTAAAAGTCAACAAATCCTAGTCCTCACTAATGTAGTATAGGACAATCAGGGAATCAATCCAAAGACTCGGCTAGAATTAAGTTTAAAGTGTAGAATTAAATCTTGTATTTATTTAACACCTAATTAACTACTAATACAAGGTGGGGAAAGGAAAAATTATCTGTAATGTAAAAATATGAAACTAACTAAAAATGCATGTATCTACTAAATCTAATCACTGAATGCAAGATAATGAATGGTGTATGGATGAATAAATGCAAAGAAAGAAAATTAATACATGAATCCTCTCCTAAAATGGTATACAAATGCAATACAAAAACCTGAACATTATTTATGATAGAATCTAAAATAAGAAGAACAATTAACAACACGAAACCCCATGGGGTAATTTCCTTAAGGAATGAAAGAAGAACAATATAGAATGAAGTGTAAAATATAAAACTGAATTGTGATTGTGATAGAAAAAGGTAAACAAAATATTCAACACCAAATAATATCTGAAAAACAGAACACAAAACTAATTACCTAATATTGGGACAAATTGGAAAATAGTATAATAGCAAACACAATATTGGCAACAAGAATAATTTGAAGCTTCAAAGCATACTATGTCTCAAGAAGACATCTTGAAAAGTTAGGCCCTCTTTGGGGTCCTAAGGTATCTGAATCAAATACCACTGATATGCACAGTTTCCTTTAAATCTCAAATCAACCTCAATTGCCTAAAATTATACTTGTCCTTATACTATAACAAATTGCCCAAACCAACTGATCCAAAATCAAATCTCATACTAGCCTCTCGTTAACACTAACCTATAATGAAACTGTAAACGGAAATGCAAAGGAAATCGTAAAGGAAAGGAAACAAACCCACAATGAACTCAAAATCTAAAACTGAATTGTAAAGGTATTGAATGATAAAGCATAGAAATTAAAATCAAGTGCAGAATTTAACAGAACAAACTCGAAGGTAAAGTGAATCGAAACTGGAACATAAATGTGCTTTATTGAAAAGTAAATTCAGAATTTACAAGATACCAGAGTTTCTCAGAGAGCCAATATCTGTCACCTAATGGAAGCTCCAAGAACTCCAAGGATCAAAGTGTCTACCCTACGAAAACTGGAAATTATAGAACTCAAGCGAGAGAATGAAAACCCTAAGCTAGACACACCATCTGTCACCCAGTGCACATCTAGTGCTTTACAAAGTTATAAAACCCCCTTTTATAGGGAAAGTTCAAAGGCAGAAAAAGAAACAACAGGGGGAAAAGGGGGAAGAATCACCAACTGTCTTTGGAAGCTTCTCGAGCAACCTTCAACAAACTCTAAACCACTTTGATCTTCAACCGTCGACTGCTTCGCACGTGCCTCCAACCTCCATTCTGACCGATCAACATCTTAGGTTGGCCTCCTTTAGTTAATTTTCTGGATCATCATCCTTTGGGCTGTAAAACCCTTTCTCTCACGCTCTCTAGAGGCTCTCTCACGAACCCTAGCTGCTGGGTTATTCTTCTCTCATTTGAACTTTGCTCGAGAGAGACCGCGTTCTCCTCCAAATGAAGTCTCGAGCTCAACCCCCAAAGTTGCCTCCTTTGAAACTCATCGTTTCACTTAAGCCCATATCCAGCCAAAGCATTTAGCCCAATTGCTCCTCTGCTGACAAATGGTCCAAACCCAATTCCTAAGGCCCAATCTGCAACAAAGAAAAATCAGTCCAAAACTACAGAAAGGAAATGAAATTTAAGAAATAAAAAGAAATGTTTTTATCAAAAGATTTTCTAAAAAAATAATTCTCTAATTATTTACAACTACCAAAAATACTCTTAAAAAAAACTGTTTTTAACTAAAATTCTATAAAACTAAAGAATTAAGAGAAAAACATAAAACTAGCCTAATTCCAAGAAATTAAAAACTAAAGAAATCTAAGAAATGATTTTTAACAAAGAAAAATATGTAAATCTAGAGTGTTATCAGCAACCAACCATGTTTTGGTGCTTCAGTACTATGAAATGGATTTTGATGCTGATGTATGTGATCCTAAAATTGATTTGACTGTGTTTGATCAAATGCTTAATGTGCCTGTAGAGGTTGTTGATTTTAGTCCTTGCTTTGATCATTCTAATATAACAAATTCAGCATTTAACATTGATAGAGTTCATATACCTGCATCTAGTGTTTTTTATGATTGCACAGATTTAAAATGCACTTCTTGATGATGAATCAGATGCTCATGATGATAGATATGTAGTTTTTGATGATGTGAAAGTTGATATGACTGATTTTGAAAATGCCTGTACTGATTTAGGATTAGAACTTGAACTTAAGTTTGCTGGGTTCTTAAACTCTTTAGAACTGAGTAATGAAAAACTCACTGGTCGTACATGCCTTGGGGGTGGTTGTGAAATTTGTGAAGAAATCAGTTCTACCATATGTTCTGCTTCTAGCTATTTTGCAGGTGCCAAGGAAGAGATCATTATGTTCAAGCTGGATGGAAATGACCCTGATGAGGTAGCTAGTGATCAGAGAACACAAGTTTATTCTGAACTTAGCATTCCCATAGAGTTCTCTAAGGTTCAATATGAATTTAATGCTTTGGATCTGTTTAAAGTTGAACCCATAGAACCTGCTCTAGATTATGTTCCTGTTATGCCTGCACACACTCATATTTTAGATTCAACCTTTTCCATTGAAAATATTGACATGCCTTATGTTGTTTCAGAGTTATGCACTGGTTTTGACAGTATTCCAATTGATGATAGCTTCACAGTAGGTGTTCATTCAATAGCTGACTTGGTAGAGTTTGATAAGGAAGCTATAGACACTGAGACAACTTTGGTGAGGGCAGGAGATAGTGTTAACACTGCCCAAAGAGCCTGGAAGTTGCAAAATCAACAACTGTTGAATGAGGAATTTTGGGTGCTACAGCAAGGAGTTTTGAACGTGCAAAAGCAGCTGTCAACCTGTGATGAAGAATTGTTACTGCTGCAGCAAATAGTTGGGAAAGAGCTAATGCACACTTTGGTTGACCATGGAGCAAAACCAATACGCCTTTTTTTTACCTTTCTTTTCTATTATAGTAATAAATTTTGGTTATTAGCTTGCTTAGTCATAGATAGCATAGTAAATAATAGAATAGAAAATATGCTCTTTTATATAAAAATTAAAAAGATCAATTTTGATGTGTGGCCCATTTGAACAAGTTTTCCTTTTCTTTTAGCCTTATAGTTTTAGCTTTAGTATTTTTTTTTCAGTTTCTGTTTTGTACATTTCTTGTCAGTTTGTGTTCTTTCGATTCCATTCTAGTATAATTCTGCCCTGTTTGATCTATACATACTTGTTGCTATATGTGCTGTAAATGAAATATGTGTTGTTTAGAAAACCTTTCTCATTCACACATTGAAGACAATGTGCCTCTTAAGTGTGGGGGTGAGAAGGTATAGTTTTAAATGTTGGTTTTGCTTTAATATGCATGTGTTAGTATGAGTTTTGTAGTGAAAATAGGAGTAAATTTTTTTTTGAGTTGATTGCTGTTTTGTTTCAGTTTATAAAATCCTTAGTTTTAGTTTGTAAATACCCAGTTTTGCTGCTTTTAGAATCAGGATTAGGCTTTATTTTTAGAATTTATAGTTGCTTGTAGGATTCTGTTTCTTCTATTCTTGTTTCTGTTTTAGCTTCTTGATGTCTTATTTTAAGCATTAGTTGTTTTGCTTTAGCTTTTGTAAATAGGCATTTGCTTTAGGTTATATTCCTTCAGTTGTTCCTGTAGATAGAAATAATTGTAGGTTCCTTTCACTCCTCTGATTTCATTTCCCTGTTTTAGTATTTGTCCTGAACCTTTTGTTTCTAAGTTTTGTTTTGGTTTGTAGTAATAGTTTCTTAGGTCCTTTTCCTTGTATTGTCCATGTTTCATTTTTTTTTATTTTTTTCTTAGGCTATCGTTTGCTATTTTCCTTCTTATACCTTTCATTTGAATATGTCTTAGTTTGGTTTAGGATTTTGTTTCTAGTATTACTCAATTCTTTGCTTTGTTTCAATTCTTTTGTACATAATTCCTTAGTTTTTAGGAGTAGCTTTCCTTGTTTTTAGGTTCTGTTTTTAGTCTTTAGCTAGAATTCCTTTTAGGTTCTTTTTATTTTGAGCATTGTTTTAAGTTTCTTCTTCTTTCTACATCTATGTTTCAATTGGTTTAGATTTTGTTAAGTTCATTGTTTTAGGTATCTTTTGTTTCTTTGGTTTAGAGTCTTTTCTTTCTTCTTTTGCTGTTTTACTTTGTAGAGCTTTAGTTTATATTCTTTCTGGTTGCATTCTGTTTTGTCTTAGTTTGTCTAGGTTGTTAATAGCTTTAGGTAATGTTGTGCATGTATTTCTAGATTCTATTTCACATTTTACTTAACTTTTTGCTGACTTACTTAACTTCTTAGCTTTATTTCTTTAAGATAGATTGCCAATAGTGTCTTTAGCTTTAGATTTGAGTAGATGTAGTTCTAGCAGTAGTTTTTGCAGTTAGTTCAGTCTAAATAAGCAGGTTTTGCATGATAGAGAGTAGCAAGTTCAATTTTGACAACTTTTTAACCCTGGAGAGTTTTGGGCCAAATTGTTTCTTTCTAGTGTGATTGCATGCATGTATAGCCATAGTTCTGACTTTGCATTGATTCTCTTTGAGTGTGCTTGATCTTGGTTGAACTTTAAATATGATTTAGGCCTTCTTTCTTCTTCCCATTCACATACATTTCTTTCCATTGTATCCCTCATTTGAGCCTTAGCCTTTTCTTTGCTTTCCATCCATTACATACTTTTCCACCACCAATAAAACAACCTTGAGAGATTTTTGAGAAGTAAGGAGAATTTAGAACTCAAAAAGCAGAAAAGAGTAAGGTCACAGGTGAGATTGAAAAGAAAAGAGCTCTAAAAAGAAAAAAATCTGATCTGAAAAAGAGAAGAAAAAAATCTGGAAAAGAGAAAAAGAGAAAATTGATTGAGAAAAAGACCTGAAAAAAAAAAGATTTTGGCCAAGAAAAGAATGCAATACCTGCAGTGAGTTCTAGTTGTCCTCTTATCCATTCCAGTTTCTGCTTTTATTTCCCATACATCTAACCTTTCCATCCTCCATTATATTACAAGCCATGAAAGTCCTAGTGATCTAGAGTTATCTTGATTCAAGCTGTGTCAATTAGAGTTTTTCCAAAGTTAAGAGTTGTGGTCTATCATGTTATGTGGAGTGAAACACAGGTTGACCTAAACACTTGAGTGATTTGAGAGAAACACTTTATCCTGTGAGGTTGAACTTGGGCTGCTACTTCTCTGAATTGTAATTTTCTGCTTGGTTTGGTCGAATTTAACTGTTGTTTACTTGCTAGAGTTACTGAAACTTAGATTTAGAGTTAGTGATTCTGTTTGTGCAGTTCTGATTAGAGAAAAATAGCTGGTAGTTGTGTAATTAGCAGAGTTGAGTTTAATTGTGATAGAGTCCAGTGTTCCTAGCTATGTGTTTAGTATTTTCATTTGTAGATTGAGTCTTTCTTTTCCTTTTGTCTTTCTTGTTTGTCCCTACCCAGGAGGGCAGTTGTCTAAGTGTGGGGGTGTGATAACACTCTAGATTTACATATTTTTCTCCATTAAAAATCATTTCTTAGATTTCTTTAGTTTTTAATTTCTTAGAATTAGGCTAGTTTTATGTTTTTCTCTTAATTCTTTAGTTTTATAAAATTTTAGTTAAAAAGAGGTTTTTAGGTGTAATTTTTAGCTTTTGTTAATAATTAGGAAATTAGTATTTTTCCGAAATTCTTTCAATAAAAATGTTTTGTTTTAATTGCTTAATTTCTCTTCTTTTTCTTAATTGTTGTTTGATTTTTTTACAAATTGGGCTAACATTTGGGCCATAATAGAAGTTGATTGAGAGGTGTTGAAATGAAATGAGCTGCTGGAATGAAAATTGGGCTTAGTTGACAAATGGGTTGTTGTTGCTGCTGATTTGAATTTGGCTTGCTAATCTAGACGCTGCACACCAACACTGCATTAGGCTGAAAGTGAATTGGGCTGCATGGGCTGATTTCAATTAAGTGGAACGGTGTCGTTTTGGCGCTGGACCTGCTGCTGCCATAGGGGTCTAGAAATTCATTTTCATTTGCAATGCTCGAGAAATTCATTTTGAGGAAAAGAGAGAAAACCTCTAGGGCTTGGTTCTAGAAAGCGCAAGAGAAAGAGAGCTTCAATAGCTCTTGATGGTGACCCAGATCATGAAGCTTGTGTTCTCGCCATTTAATCAGAGAAGAACCTGCCCGGAGAAGCTGACCGGCGAGCAAATGGACCTGACCGAAGATGCCACGTGGAGGGCGAAGATTAAAGCGTCCAAGTGAAGCGAGGTTCCCCTCTCCCAATTTTTCCCCTTTCTCTTTTCGTTCTCCAACCCTATATAAAGGGGTTTTTCTGCATGTAAATAGATATATAGAGAACACTTCTTCACACACTTTTATCTTTTCAGTTTACAATTCTCCGTTCTAGAGTTTAGGGTTTTATTCGCTTTTCTTAGAATAGGATATTGTTCTTGATTCTGGATTTCACTGATGAGATTCATGGAACCGTGACAATCCGTGAGCTCCTCATTCGGTGATTTCTGGTAAAGTGTTTGTAATTTTCTTTTCATATTAATAAAGTTCTTTTTCTATTCTCGTTTGTGTTTTGATTTTTCTTCTTTAGTGTTTCTGTGTTTTCTTGTGTTTTTCATTGAAAATGAAGTAGACTCTGATTCTCTGCAATTTTATGGTTTCTTTTGGAATTGAATGACTCCACAGTGAGCATACATTTTCGGGATGTCTTCTCGAGTCAGAGATGATTTGAATACATTCGGTTTTGTGTTGCTATTCTTTTTCTTTTATTAATTCTGAGTTGTGTGATTTTAATTCTGCAATCTCATTGTTGTAATCCTGTTCTTGTGAAAGTGTGTATTGATTGAATAATTGAGTGAGAATTTCCATTTTAAGTTCTGAAATACGAACTCAAAAGTCTCCAAGGAGGGCTTAAATTTCTTGGAATGTCTTTCTGAAGAGGAATTGAGACTCTTTCATTCAATCTATTGCACACTTGCCTCTGTTGTTTGTTTTCTATCCAATATCTTTAGTTTACTTCTTCATTTTCAGTATTTCTGTTGATTTGATGTTAGAATAGTCTTAGTTTGGGATTATGATTTTGTTTTCTTCCATTTAATTTTTGTTATATGTTCAACTATTTTTAGCATTCTTAGTTAGGTTTATTTTCTTGTTTTCTTGCATCATTTACCTATTGCAGTGATAATTTTTAGATTCTGTTAATAGGCAGTAATAATGCTCATTAGTTCAAGATCATTTTAGTTGCATTTAAGTTCTCATAGTAGTTTTATTTTTGTTTATGTTTAGGTAGTTTAGAGTTCTATTCTCATTTCTTTTCTTTTATTTCAAATTACATTTTATTTCTTCATTTTTTTCTTTTATACAGATTTGATTCCTTTATTCTTTTCTCTTTAATTTCATTGTTTCATTTTCTATTTCCCCACCTTGTTTATATAGTTAAATAGTAAATAATTACAAGAATTAACTTTACACTCTGAAGCTTAATCATAGTTGAGTCCTTGGATTGATCCTTGGTTATTCCTCTACTACATTAGTGGGGAAACTGAGTTTGTTGGCTTTGATGCGACTAAAAGCGAGTTGAACAACCTGCCTTTCTTCTATTTCTTCTGTGACAATCTCAAAGTCTATTATTGATGCCTTAGTTCATCCTGGTTGGCGTCAGGCCATGCTAGATGAACTAAGTACTCTTCAGCATAGTGGAACTTGGGAGCTTGTCCCATTACCATCTGGGAAATCTGTTGTTTGTTGTAGATGGGTTTTTACTATCAAAGTTGGTTTTGATGGAACTATTGATCGCCTCAAAGCTCGTCTTGTTACCAAAGGTTACACTCAAATTTTTGGTTTGGACTATGGTGATACTTTTTCTCCAGTGGCAAAGATGGCATCTATTCATCTATTCATAGCCATGAAGGCTCTTCAAAAATGGCCTCTTTTTCAACTGGATGTCAAAAATGCATTCATTAACGGAGATTTGCAAGAAGAGATTTATATAGAGCAACCTCCAAGATTTGTTGCTCAGGGGGAGTCTTCTGGTTTGGTATGTCGTCTTCACAAATCCTTATATGGCCTAAAACAATCTCCCAGGGCCTGGTTTGGAAAATTTAGTAATGTTTTTCAACAATTTGGTATGACTCGGTGTGAGGCAGATCATTCAATCTTTTACCGTCACTCAAGTGTTGCATCGGTCTACTTTATAGTATATATTGATGACATTGTTCTTACAGGCAGTGATAGTCATGGCGTCTCTCAGATGAAACAACATATTTGCAACCATTTTCAGACCAAAGATCTTAGCAAACTTAGATATTTCTTAGGTATTGAGGTGACACAATCCAACAATGGTATTGTTATATCTCAAAGGAAATATGCACTAGATATTTTGAAGGAAACTGGGTTGATGAGTTCAAAACCTGTAGACACACCCATGGATCCTAATACTAAACTTCTACCAAAACAGGGGGAGCCTATGTCAGATCCCGAGAAATATAGAAGACTAGTAGGAAAATTGAATTATCTTACAGTTACTCGTCCTCATATTTTCTTTGCAGTTAGTGTGATAAGCCAATTCCTTAATTCCCCATGTGAAGATCATTGGAATGCAGTTATTTGTATATTAAAGTACATTAAAGGATTTCCTAGAAAAGGGTTGTTATATGGTTCTAGTAACCATACAGGAGTGGTTTGTTATTCTGATGCTGATTGGGCAGGATCTCCTTTTGATAGAAGATCTACATCCAGATATTGTGTCTCCATTGGTGGTAACTTGATCTCTTGGAAAAGCAAGAAACATAGTATTGTGGCAAGATCTAGTGCAGAAGCATAATATAGAGTTATAGCTTCAACCACTTGTGAACTTGTTTGGCTTAAGCAATTGCTTAAAGAGTTACAATTTGGAGATGTCACACAAATGACGCTTATATGTGACAATCAGACTGCTCTTCATATTAGTTCTAATCATGTCTTTCATGAGAGGACATAACACATTGAAATTGATTGTTATTTCATTCGTGAGAAGATTGTATCTGGAGATATCAAGACTGAATTCGTCAATTCAAGTGATCAATTAGCAGATATTTTCACTAAGTCTTTACGGGGATCGAGAATTCATTATATTTGTAACAAGCTTGGTACGTACGATTTGTATGCACTAGCTTGAGGGGGAGTGTTAGATATACTATCTTTATTTTATATTTATCTTTTATCTTTTAGTTAGTTTGCTATTATTTTTTATTTGTATTTTGGGCTTAGCCCATATTTCTTCTATTATAAATAGAGAACCCTATGTGTATTTAACACAAGGGAGATTAATCCCAAGTATAGTTTTTCACTATATTCAACAGTTGTCTTATAACTTTGACTGTTTTAAAAGAAGTTAAGAGATTAGAAAAGCACTCGTTATATTGTCAAAATTTTTGTGAATAAATTTTAGTTTTAAGAATTATATGTAAAATTAATATGGAAAAGGATGATTGCAAAATAAATTATAATATATAAAATTAATTGTTTTTATTTACTTTTGAGATAATATTCATTAAGCGAAATTAACATTTATTAAGTGAGAAATGCATAAAATAAATTTTTTGCAGACTTTTAAGATAAACATCTATCAATCCCAT
The DNA here is from genome assembly GCA_034642375.1 of Vigna nakashimae. Classification (NCBI taxonomy): domain Eukaryota; kingdom Viridiplantae; phylum Streptophyta; class Magnoliopsida; order Fabales; family Fabaceae; genus Vigna; species Vigna nakashimae. The sequence goes on from CM067758.1 coordinate 34,922,990, forward strand.
TTTTGAATTATACTTATTCTATCAAATTTTACAACCTCATTAGGTGTATAATTGGAATCAAAATCATAGTCATGCAATCAAAATGTAGCATGTTAACACATCCATTCATCAAAACACTACATCTACACTTAAACAAATACTTTCAAAATAAATCCATCCATTTCTAATACTAATAAGTTAAACTATCAATTATCTAACTTTAACTTTAACAATTTTAAAACATCTAAAAGTATAACTGATGGAAGCAGTTCCAAGCTCAAGTAGCTCCACAACTCAAAGTGACACAGCAGAATGGGTTAATGAATGAAGACGCAGGTGCACACCAAGTGTTCGATGGAAGGTTCAGTGTGTGTTTGAAGCCTTACAAGCTCAAAAGGCCTTCTAAGAGGGAAGGAAGCCGGAGGAGAAGGTGTTGAATTAGCACAACAAGATGAACATGGAGTATAGAGGTCTGAAGTAATCTCAACAACACTTCAATATATCTTTGAAGTTGGCAACTACATAGAGAAGAGCCTCTCTTTTATAGGTGAAGAAAGGGCTTTATATTTGACTTTCAAAGCTTCTAAAAACTACAAATGAAGTGTATTAGAGACGCTTCTTAAGCTTGGAGCGCAAGGTTTCCTCCAGCCATATTTAAAACATTAAACACGTGCTTTCAAAAATCCTGATGCGAGATGGCTGAGCAGTGCAGGGTTGGGCTGGGCGCCTGGTTTGATCCAGAAGGCATTTTGCCTTTGAATCCCAATCTGGAAGCCACTAGATTCAATCCGAAATCACCTCCTTTCTTCCCTTCTTTGCTTCCTTTAGCTCACCAAGCTTCTTTAGGTGATTGTCCATGGTTTTCAACCTTTATTTAAGACCTACAAAACAATGAAAATGATTATTTAGCAAAGAGAATCAATCTAAGACTTAGATAAAGAAGAGTTTTTGTTGAAAGTCTTTGTTCACTTTTATTTCTTAGTCTTAGTCTAAGTTGATACTTTGAGAAAATCCTAAAAACATTGTCATCAATAACTAATTTATAGTAATTCTTTTTAATTGCTCTAAATTCCGTAATTCAAAGTTAATTTTTATATCAATTCAATATATCATATTTTTCCTAATCATTCAACTCAAAAAGTTAATCCAATTTTACTTAATTAATCAACTTACTTGAAAGTAATTTGTTTTGCCAGAAAAAAAATGTCTTAAAATAGGAGAGGTTTTGAAATTACCATGATAACTAAAAAAGCATTGAAAAAAAAGTTATCTCAATGAAACTTAGACTTTTTTAATTTGAGAAACCAAAATATCTGTATAACCTATAAAATACTAAAAAAGAGTTTATAGAGCATATTCTGATAAATCATAATTATTTATTACTCTTCAATGGTCTCACCTATTCTATCTCATAGAAAACGGAGGTAAAAATTAGTTCTAAAATGTTTGAGAAAATTTAAAAAGAACAAACAACTATTTGTGAATACCTAATTGAATAATTAAAATTCTTATACATTATTTTTAAAATTTGATCTTTATTTCTTCTAAAATCACCTCTACTAAAAATAAACAGCATCTTACATACTTAAAAAAATATAACAACTACTTTTTTGAAAAACAAAACCCAAACAAACTCACCTATACTTTAGCCTTTGAAATTATTATTATTTATTCAGTATTTGAATTTCATTTTCATTTTTCTATTTAGTTATCTGGCTGGCAAAGCTCCGCCATCATCTTCTTCTCTCTCAATCACACAAAATATGAATTAACAATTAAATTATAATTTTCTATGATTTAAGAAAAAATATTTTTTGTTTTTTGTTTTTGTCTGTCTCACTGAGAAACACAAAGCCGAGGAGGAAACAAAGAGAAAGAGAAAAGGCGCAACCGCGAAACTGAGAGTCCAAATCCAACCACGCCAGCTTCGAAACGCTGCGTTCCACCCTTCAAACCCTAGCCCTATCCCCGGCATTCTTCCGGTCGCCATCGACGCCGTCCACCCTAACCGCCCCAACCCAAAGAAACCGATCGATTTTATCGTCTCGGAAGAGCGAATCGATCTAAGAGAAGAAGAAAACAAGAAGGGGGTGATCTCAGACGAGGGAACGAAACGATGCCGTCTCACGCGGATCTGGAGCGTCAGATCGAGCAGCTAATGGAGTGCAAGCCTCTGACGGAGTCGGAGGTGAAGACGCTGTGCGATCAAGCGAGGGCGATTCTGGTGGAGGAGTGGAACGTGCAACCGGTGAAGTGCCCCGTCACCGTCTGCGGCGATATTCACGGTCAGTTCTACGATCTCATCGAGTTGTTTCGGATTGGAGGGAGCACACCCGATACCAATTATCTCTTCATGGGTGATTATGTAGGTTAGTCACTTTTTTTTTTTTAAATTCAATTCCCTTTTCCTTTTTTTTATTATGGTTCTGAGATTTTTTTGTTTGTTTAGCCGAGAAGTGGGCTTTGTGGGTCTCAATATGTAATTTGGTTTCATACATATTGAATGAAATTATTATCAGGTTGATAGCACGGTCTTGAAATTTTTTTTCGAATGGATTATTTTTTTCCTAACCCTTAAACTTTTGAGGCCTCCGAAACTCGTTTGCCGGAGAGCTATTTGTGAAATGTTCTCCCTCCCTTCTGCTGAGGTGATTTTGCCTTGGGCTGCCTTGAAATTGAAATAGTGGGTATTAATTAGTTTTGTGGAAGTGTGGTTGGATTGGTACTGGAGGGATGAAGTTCTATGATGTCCAATACGTGTTTGTGACGTATTCTGGAGAGTTTTTTAAAATAGTTGTATAATAACTAGATGGTTTCCCATACATAGCACATAATTTCCGGTTTTCTCTTGCATGATTGCTTTGATCTTGTGATTTAATGCTTATATCAACACACTGAATTAGCAAAGTGTGTGTAACAAAATCTCATCTTTCACATCTTTACGGATGATAGTTGATGGGGCGATGACTCTGGAGGGAGCTATTCCTCATTGTAGGAAATAGGCAATGATTTCTGCTAATAATGGTTTTTAGTTATATCTTATTTAGTAACATTTTAGAGGTATGTTCTTGCTTTGGATTTTTGGAACTTCAATTTTGTGTGTGAAAGTGTATTTATATATGTATGTATTTCTTATGTTAATGATTTTTTTTTCTTGCATATGTATCCGCATATCCTATTTATCTTGCATACTACGTTTTGCCAGAATAGACATGTTGCCTTGTACCTGTATTGTATTCGTGCAACATAGATGGTAGCATTGGTCATTATAATTTGTTTTTTTTGTCATTGCTTTTTATGACTTTCAAGTTATACTCTTCGTCTCTATGGATACTTCTACCTTTTCCTCATTATCATGGCTTAATTTGCAGATCGTGGGTACTATTCAGTGGAGACTGTTTCTCTTTTGGTGGCTTTGAAAGTTCGTTATCGGGATAGAATTACAATTCTCAGGGGAAATCATGAAAGCCGTCAAATTACTCAAGTGTATGGACTATTTCTTCTCATAATGTTTCTCACACAACAAAATCTCTGGATCCATTGTCATTTTATATATGTTAAGCTCTATCATTTTAAACTGAAGATTTGATGTGATGTATATTCAGCCACAAGTATCAATAGCACGCTGTAGTTGGATCACATTGCAAGACAGCTCAGTGCTATGGAACTCAAATAGTGTTGCAATTTTTCATAGCTGCCATTGTAAATGTTAGATATTAAGATGTGTGCTTATGTTATTTGGGCTTAGTCTATTCTGTATTAAGGGCATTGGCCCATATCTTACAATATAAATAAACTACCCTATGTGTATGCTAAACACACAAGGGATATTTTCTCCCAATCTTCTCTATTTCTCATTTGGTATCAGAGCCAGGTTAGAGCCTATCCTAGCGAGTTCTAAGTGGGCATTCTATTCTTCTATTCCACCTGCTATCGGGCCGTTATCGGACCACCCAATTTCTACTATCACGCACGAGATGTCTATACCTCGGCGTGAAGGGGGTGTGTTGGAAGTCCCACATCGACTAGAGATAAGGCCAAATTAAAATATATAAGTGAGGTGCAAACCTCACCCTACAAGCCGGTTTTGTGGGGTTGAGTTAGGCTTAAACCCACCTTCTAATATGGTATCAATGGATATGGATGGAAAAATATTAACAGTACCAATACCATGAGATGAGACTCTAGACCCATCAGCCATTGTTACCAAGGGTAAATTATCAGGACATGACAAGGAAGAAAACAAAGACTTGTTACCGGTGATGTGATCGGTGGCGCCTGAGTCAAGGACCCAAGGTCCGAGGGAGATGCAGTTGTCACAGCATGTTATCTTATCAACCGCATGCCATCTTCCGTCCTAGATAACAAAATCCCTCATTCTATCTTATTTCCTCAAGACCCTCTGCATCCATTACCTCTTCGAGTTTTTGGGTCTACATGTTTTGTTCATGATTTTAGTCCTGGTCTTGATAAGTTATCTCCTAGGTCTCACAAATGTGTCTTCTTAGGATTTCCACGGTCACAAAAGGGCTATAAGTGTTTTTCCCCTTCTCTCAATCGTCATTTTATCTCTGCTGATGTCACTTTTGATGAGTCTTCTTTTTACTTTTCACATCTATCTTCTAGTTCTGTACCTCTTCCTGTTACTGTTGATATTCCTCTTGTCTGTGATCCTCCTGGTGATACTCCACCCCTTTTGTCTTCTCCTTCTTTAGACTCTCATTCACCACAGGCTCATCCTTCACCTCCACCACTTCAGGTTTATAGTCGCCGTAATTGTCTCCCTCATGACTCACTTCCGGTGCCGCCTCATGTGTCTCCTCCGGCTCCAGCAACTGAGTCTGACTTGCCTATTGCCCTCCGTAAAGGTATACGCTCTACCCGTAACCCTTCCCCCCATTATACTGTTCTTAATTACCACAGATTATCTCCATCATTTTATACTTGTCTCTCATCCATTTCTTCTGTGTCAATTCCCAAATCTGTGGGTGATGCCTTAACTCATCCTGGTTGGCGTCAAGCTATGATGGATGAATTAAGTGCCTTACAGGAAAGTGGAACTTGGGAGCTTGTCCAATTACCATCTGGAAAGTCTGTTGTTGGTTGCAGGTGGGTGTATGCTATCAAGGTTGGTCCTGATGGTACAATTGATCGTCTGAAAGCTCGACTGGTTGCCAAAGGCTACACACAGATTTTTGGTTTGGATTATGGTGATACTTTTTCTCCAGTGGCAAAGATGACCTCTGTTCGCCTATTCATTGCCATGGCCGCTCTTCGACAATGGCCTCTTTACCAACTTGATGTCAAAAATGCTTTCCTCAATGGTGATTTGCATGAAGAAATTTATATGGAGCAATCGCCTGGCTTTGTTGCTCAGGGGGAGTCATCTGGATTGGTATGTCGTCTTCGCAAATCCTTATATGGCCTAAAACAGTCTCCTCGGGCCTGGTTTGGTAAATTTAGTTGTGTTGTTCAACAATTTGGTATGTCTCGCAGTGAAGCGGATCATTCAGTGTTCTATCGCCACTCGAGTGCTGGATGTATCTACTTAATAGTGTATGTCGATGATATTGTTCTCACAGGAAGCGACTATCTTGGCATCTCTCAGATGAAACAACACCTTTGTCATCATTTTCAAACCAAAGATCTTAGCAAACTTCGGTATTTTTTGGGTATTGAAGTAGCACAATCCAGTGATGGTATTGTCATATCTCAGAGGAAGTATGCGTTAGACATCTTGGAGGAAACAGGGTTAATGAACTGTAAATCTGTTGAGACACCTATGGACCCTAACATCAAACTCCTACCAAATCAGGGGGAGCCTTTCTCAGATCCTGAACGGTACAGAAGACTAGTTGGTAAATTAAACTATCTTACTGTTACGCGTCCTGACATTTCCTTCGCAGTTAGTGTGGTGAGTCAATTTCTAAACTCCCCATGTGAAGACCATTGGGATGCAGTTGTTCGCATACTGAAGTATATTAAAAGATCACCTGGGAAAGGTTTGCTATATGGCCCTAACAACGATACAAAAATCGTTTGTTATTCAGATGCTGATTGGGCTGGTTCCCCTTCTGATAGGAGGTCTACTTCTGGATATTGTGTTTCTATTGGTAGCAACCTGATATCTTGGAAAAGTAAGAAGCAAAGTGTTGTGGCAAGGTCCAGTGCAGAAGCAGAATATAGAGCTATGACATCAGCTACTTGCGAGCTTGTGTGGCTTAAACAATTGTTGAGTGAATTGAAATTTGGAGATGTCACTCACATGACACTTATATGTGATAATCAAGCTGCTCTCCATATTAGCTCTAACCCTGTCTTCCATGAGAGAACCAAACACATTGAAGTTGATTGCCATTTCATTCGAGAAAAAATCATATCCGGAGATATCAAGACTGGGTTTGTTAATTCAAGCAACCAGCTAGCAGACATATTCACTAAGTCCTTACGAGGACCTAGAATTGATTATCTTTGTAACAAGCTTGGAACATATGATTTATATGCTCCAGCTTGAGGGGGAGTGTTAGATATTAAGATGTGTGCTTATGTTATTTGGGCTTAGTCTATTCTGTATTAAGGGCATTGGCCCATATCTTACAATATAAATAAACTACCCTATGTGTATGCTAAACACACAAGGGATATTTTCTCCCAATCTTCTCTGTTTCTCATAGTAAATACTATAGCATTGAAATTGTTGTCTTTTGCAGCTGGAGTGAGTGTGACCGTGATGGCGATAATCGATGCAGAAACCCTAATTTATCCCTGTAGTAGGCCTACTGTCTTTTAGGGATGTATTTGGGATAATATTTCAATTTTTCCCCAGTTGTTGTTAAATAAACGTTTATAGTGCCGCCATATTCTAGCATTGATTGACCCCTCTGCCATAGGCAATTTGTGAAGGGAAGCATAGGCTGCAATGTCATTTTTATATGGTGGAATTTTGGTCTTTTTCTATTCGTCATTGAAAAATTTGATTGCCCCTCTCTATCGTTGAATCAGTGGTTTCAAGTGTAATCCCAAATTTATCTTACATGCAATGCGTTCTCACTATTGGCGACATTGTCCACCTAGTGGTGGCTTGCCCCTAGTTTATGTCCGTCCCTGACATCTGGTGCCATTTTTCCTGTTATCTTTTTTTGCACTCTCTAATTATTCTCTTTTTCTCTTTGCTTTAAAATTTTTGGTCTGTTTTCTGACCTTTTTACTTTTCATTTCTAGCAATGAATGTCTTAATTTTAGATGACATTTTTTTAATATTTGAGCATATGTATATATCATTTAGCGTTTATCTAAAATTTCACAATAGTGGTTATTCCATTCTCTGCTATCACAGTTTTGGTGTCAACCAGTCCAGTAACTATTTATTCAGCTGGAAATTTTAAGAATAAGTTGTGGGAGTTGCATACAATCTCAGTAATCATTGACTTCTTTACCCAGTGGAGCTCACTTATTTGTGCACCTCTATCCAGTGGGTGATTTCAAAGGGCTTAAAAGAACTATTTGGTTTTGTAATGTCTTTAGGCCATATATATTTTCTCTTTTTATATTTGTCTTTCTCATCATTATTATGCTGACTAAAATTTTTAGTTTTAAGACATAAAAGTTAGAATAATAAAAAATATATGCTTTGCTTTAAGCTATCTATCAGACACCTAGTGCTTATATAGACCTTTATGTGGTCTTTCACTGAATCAGTAGCAAAATTGCTTTGTGCCTATGTGGGTTAACTCTACTAATTACGGGTTACAATGTGAATTTTGTGGTTGAGATGAGTTTCTATACATCTCTTAATTATTAATTTTACCAAACTCAACGAAAAGAATACTTTGTTGAGATGAACCTGGTACATGAATTTCTATCGGAACTAACTTTAAAAAAGATACCCTATCTTTTATTCTCAAACATTATGATTATATAGCAAGCTTGTAAGTTGCAGCTGAATGACCCTTTTAAGCCAATGATCAATCTTAGAACCAATTAGTGAGACGAACCTGGTGCATGAATTCCTAGGGTATCTAACTTTAAAAAGATTAAGATTCCCTTTAACAGCTGAACATTGTATACCAAGCTTGTAAGTTGTGTATGAATGACTCTTGTTAAAACTAATTTATCAATATTAGGCAGAAATGAAATGGGAAAAAAAGTAGAAAATCTCTTTGAACACTAAACAATAGTTTTCTTAACTATAAAATGTATTGTTTTTCTATATCCTTTACCTTCTGCTTTCAGGTATGGGTTCTATGATGAATGCTTGAGAAAATACGGAAATGCCAATGTCTGGAAATACTTTACAGACTTGTTTGATTATTTACCTCTGACTGCCCTCATTGAGAGTCAGGTTTGAGTTAAATATGTTGCTGAAAACTCATCTGACTAATTTTGATGCCAGGCTCTAACTTCAACTTATATTACAGGTTTTCTGCTTGCATGGAGGTCTCTCACCTTCTTTGGATACACTGGATAACATCAGGGCATTGGATCGTATACAAGAGGTTTGTATGTAACGGCTAGCATGAGTGCACTGAATTTCCTTATGGTCCATTTAATATGAAGAACATATATTCTGAAAATGATATCTTGAGCTTGATATACGTCTGATGTTTAATATGGTTTGAGAAATATTTTATTTGATGTTGCAACTTCCAAATCTAGTTTTTCCCTGGAGATTGTTTTTCATCTAGGACCAACAATCATGACCTTCCTCTTTAGTTTAATCTTAATATATTTTAACAGGCCCAAAATAAGGAAATCAAATGACTCAAGGATTTCATAGAATGGTCTTACAATGTTAAAATTATTATTTATAATATTATTTAGTTTATATTTTAATTCCCTAAAATGAGATGATGCCACTTGTAGGATCATCATTCAGTTTTTGGTGTCCCTTAGCTTATCTAAGTGTATTCCTTCTTACCTATTGTCATCAATGAAGAATATCAATGTTTATCTTTTAGCTCTCAATCGTTCTTTATTTGTAGTTTTTCTTAGTTTAACAGTAGCTTAGCTTTTGCTTCTTATGAAATGGTGCTTTCATAATGTCTACTCTGACTCTCATGGATATCTACTACTCTACAATTATTTGTGGTCAATACAACCATCACCCCCAATGGATTCACAGGCTCATCAACACCAATACTTGTGTTATACTCCACAACAACCACAACCATCAATGCCACAGCTGCTGCACAGCACACAACCATTAACACATCCACTGTCATGCCCATCACTTTTCTCATCATACCTGCTTGGGTTTAGTTCTCCTCATGTTGCCGTCCTTGAACAGGAGTTATGCTCTTTAATCTCATTGGGAGACATTTTTTTCCTCTGCATCTGCAGACCACCACACAAATAATGCCATGTGTTACACCTACGATGCCCCCAACCCTGCTTCCTCTTGATTCCTACACTCATTTACCTTTTTTTAGTTGCTTTTTCCCCCAAGCCAGCTGGTTTTCATCTATTTCAAAAGCAGCCAAGTCATTGGATTCCCAACCTTTAGACTTCCTCAAATCTCCATTCTCTATTCAAACTATTAATGGCCCTTCCAATTATTTGTTAGTTTAAGTTCTCAACCCCTCCCATAATACCACCCAGTTTCACAATTACCGCAATCAAATTTTCAAACCCCAAATCACCCCTTTAGGCCCCCATGACACACCTTGTGGATTTCTTTTTCACACAAATACACCTTCCCAAAAATTCTCACATATACCTTCATTCACCTCATCACATGTCACAACAAAAATTGACCTTCCAATTATACCCCAACTCATCCACGTGGCTTTCTTGATAAAGCCACTATTAAACTAATCTTTCCACGGGCCACTATTTTCAACAACTTGATGCAGTTTTCAAGGACCTTGAGGACAAGGTCCGATGTGAATGGTAATGATATGATGGACCTAAAGAGGCTGAAGAGAAGAAAAATTTAATGGTTAAAGGATTTAATGGGATGTAGTTAGAATATTAGAATATTATTTAAAATATTATTTAGTTTACATTTTTGTTCCCTATAGCGAGATGATGACGCTTGTAGGGCCATCATTTAGTTGATGGTATATTTTAGGTTATATATGTGTATTACTCTTTACCCATGAATGAATCAATGAAGAATATGAATGTATATCAGTTAGCTCTCTTTAGTTCTTTAATGGTAGTTTTTCATAGTTTTATAGTTGCTTAACTTTAGCTTTCTCTCGGGCATAGTCAGGCACATAAAGCTTTTTGGGTATCTCATCTTAAACTCCACGATACCATTTCTCAACTTTTTTTTTGCCCAGTTACTTCTCGATTGTCTCACCTAGTTTGCCTAACAATTTTACTTGTATGTTACAGGTTCCACATGAAGGACCAATGTGTGATCTATTGTGGTCTGACCCTGACGATCGCTGTGGATGGGGAATATCTCCCCGTGGAGCAGGATACACATTTGGACAGGATATTGCTACTCAGTTTAATCATACCAATGGTCTCTCCCTGATATCTAGAGCTCATCAGCTTGTTATGGAAGGATACAATTGGTGCCAGGTGACTGACAAGTTTTTTCAATGAATATAACGATCTATTTCCACATTGGGAATACCTTCTTGATACTATATGTTGTCTGTATGTTGACGATCTTTCAGGACAAGAATGTGGTTACCGTATTTAGCGCTCCAAATTACTGTTACCGATGTGGGAATATGGCTGCCATACTAGAAATAGGAGAGAATATGGATCAGAGTTTTCTTCAGTTTGATCCAGCTCCCAGGCAAATTGAGCCTGACACCACACGCAAGACTCCAGATTATTTTTTGTAACTTCATTTATCTACCTGTTTGTAGTTATTGCTTTCTGCCGTTACTGTAGATGTGTCTTTAAGGAAAGAGGAATTTTACTGTTTAAGTGGAGGGTGGTCATCAACATATTTCTTTCTTTCGGAGTTTACCTGCTGCCGCTGCTGCCGTATTTGTACAAGAAACCAATAGAACTGACACAAGCCACCAATTGGGGTTGTATATTTTTGGGAGGAGGAAGCGGCAATAACATGGTATATCTTGTTCTGTAATCCTTTTTTTTTTCTTTTCGTTAAATTAAATCTCAAGTTAGAGAGCAGATTTTTGGATCCTGACATTGTTGTCCATTTGAGACTTTTGATGATGCCTAAAATGAAAGTGCAGGTGTTAATTTTTCGTGATTAAATTATGTCATGGCAACCTTGAGTTTGTTTTTTTATTTCAACCAATACCCATAGGTTTTGCTGTTACTCATTCAGTCGTTGACTTCCTTTTATATTGAACTTAAGTTTCACTCAAATCGTGGATTAACATGCCAAATTCCTCAGAGGGTACAAGTGCAGTTATTGATTAAGTTTCCTTGTTTACCCTTCTCACCTCTCCGACCCCAACACATTATGTTCATCATGCCCTTTGTCTTTCCCTCCACCATCCATGAACTTTGTCATGTTGCATGTTTGCAAATGTAAATTTTCTGAATGAAGAGTGGGTGGAAGTGCAGAAAAAATAACCAAAAGATATGAAAATTAGTTTCTATAATATAGTTATTAGTTTCCGTAATATAATTAGTTTTTAAAATTACCATATTTAACTGTGATGCATTTGTTTTTTTATACATATGGATTCTGGTTTCTCTAATATAAAAAATAATAATACAAGGGAAACTAATTTCTAAAGTTCAATTTCTACATTACAAAATTTGGTATTTTGCTATGCCATTTTTTTTGTTTCTGACCTACGGTTTAGGATTTAGTTTTTTCTACGCAATCCAACAGTTTAGTAATCAATTAACTTACAAAATGTGAAAACTATGTTCTGTCAAATAAAAAAAGAAGAGAATTACGTACATAGATAGTAAAAAATATATTTTATTTGACTTCTAATTTATTGTTGAAAATTTTGAATTGCTTTAGCCAAAAGTCCATATTAACCAAACACGTATATTAACTTTGGCAATTTAGAAATCGTGGAATTGAAAGTTGGAGTATTTTATTGATTGGTAATCGTGAGACATTGGAAGTATTCACTGGGTTACAGTATCCTTACAAGATCATTTTAAAATTGAATAGCCTGTTTGTTTAGGTTTTAATATAAGAAGATAAACCAAATGAATTTAAAATGTATGAGACCATGAAATACTAAAATAAAAAATTGAGTACATTGGCGACACTATATTGTAACGTAATCGTTAACCAAAGTATGAAAATGATCCTTAGTTAAATTTCCATTGCAAGATCCCATAAATAATCAACAGTGTTAGAATGAGATAGCAAGATAAGCCAGGTTAAATTGCTCTTAGAAGAAGGCCCATCACAAAACCTGAGTTGCTAAAAAAGTGATAGAATACAAACAGGACCAAATGTGTTCATCAAATGTATGGTTGGGTGGACAGATGCTCATCCCAAACTGAAGTTAAACGGAGTAATTAAAAAAAAAGTATGAAAAGTGTGATAATAAAAATTATACATGTTTATCAACTAAAATGACCTTTCACAAATCCAATAATTTTCTTCAATCACGTTCAACTCCACTCAGTTATAGACCAAGAAATAAAGACACATTGATATGAAAAAAAAGGGTTAAATATATTTATATTAACGTGAAATTAGTTTTCATTCTAACTTTTGATATATTAAATTAAAAAAAATAAATTGATATAGTTCTCTTTATTCAATATAATTAACTTTTTTTATGTAATATCCTAAAAATATAGGATAAAACTATATAAAAGAGTTATCATATAATAATACAATAGGACAGTTACTAGAAATAAAGTTAACCTTACAGTTATCACAAAATAACTATAAAATTTAAAACTTTACAAAGTTCCTATATTATTACAAAACTATGTACACAACCGAACGGTTATTACAAAGTTAGGGTTGTGACCGAACGGTTCACACTAAACTATAAACAATAGTATGACTGAACGGTCATAATCTAAGCAGCAGGGTTCTCGCCATCCAACGCCTGCTCCAACGAAAACTCCTCCCCCTCTGCTCAAACCAGAAAGGTGATTATCACAAAGAAGAATTACCGAATGGAAAAACATAACAAAATAGAAAATAAAAGGGTAAGCTAGAGTAATTTAATTAATCATATGAATCATTCAATTAAAATAAGTATATACAAACATGCAACATACAAGCATTTCAAGCATACCAATATAACCATAAAATACATGCTATGACCGAACTAATGACTTGACCATCCGGATTGTATGAATATGTAGCTTGAGGCCGTTCATGCACCCGGGTGGTGTAGTAACTGGAAAACCATCAGCTGTCACCCGAGGTTAGTCCGTTATAACTCACCCAAGAACCTATGGGCTAAGACCTCCTATCATTCTCACACAATGCATTACCCATCTCTACTTGAGAATTAGTAATCATCAGAATTTCAGGATGAACTCCGTAAATTTCACTGTCCATACTCATACTTTACCACCTTGATAACCAGCACCGAGATATCCCTCCTTGGAATTCTCTTTCATACCAATAGGAACATCATACCTTATTTGAATATCAATATAATTTCTCATACATAGTAGATCAATGCAACTATAACAAGCAATCAGAGCCAAACAGTGAAATCAACATTTAAAAACCAAATAACCTTTCGTAGAAGAAGACCGAAGTGCAACAACACAACCCCTGAGTACGACCGAACGAAAATTCACTAACTATGAAAAAAATTGAACACCATAACAAGACTGTGTACCAGTACAAGACCGAACACTAGTACAAGACCAAACGCTAGTTCTAGATGAAATACTAGTACAAGACCGAGCGCTATGACCTAAGACGAACACCTACGACTTAGTCCAAACACTTAAGATTTATAATGAATACTATTCATAAAACCTATCACTACTAAGAGACCGAACGTTACAACAATATGACTGAACTGTGTGCAAGAACTATTATCCAATCATAACCGAATATTCATGAACATGTAAAGCCCATGAGAAGCCGAACACCTATAACTTAGACCGAACATATTTAAGACCTAATATAAGTACGAGGTCGAGCACTAGTATAAGAACGAGCGCCAATAAGAGACCACACAATCCATTTAGAACGATCGCTACTAAGAGACCACACACCTCACTAAGAACGACCGCTATGATTAAAACAGAATACTAATACAAGACCGATTGATCATTAACTGAAAAGCTTTACAGAAGTAAAACTCAGTTAAGACCGAACACAATAAGAAAATTGAACGATCAACGAAGAACCCTCAGCAAACTGCATAATTCTGCAGAATGACTGGAGAATTATGATCAACACCAAATCTTTACCAATTACCTTCGTTCTTCCCAACTTATAGTATACAAACCAAACTCACACCTAACACATTCTCTATCTTTACTATCACACTTCCTCCCAAAATCACTCGACCACTGAACAAAATTAAGCATAATCACAATCAACATGAATACAATACTTAAGAGTTTTCAATAACACTACCGAACACACAATCATTCAGTTTCACACCCATGCAAAGCCATCAAACATCAATTTCATACATCGACAACCAAATAATTAAATTAACTAGTTTCCCTTACCTCTTGACTGAACATAAAGCTTTGACATATTCAGGAAATTGTTTGAACTTCAAGAAAATCTAAAAACACCTAAAGATCACCGATTTAGAAAGAAAGGATCAATCAAAAAACTGAGAACATTATCAGAAATGAGAATAAGAAGCTGATGAACATATGCAACCAGAATCATGGCTTGCATGTGCCAAAAAGTTTTGGAATTTCACAAGGATTAAGGAGGATGAAACCTACAAACTCTAAACTTTAATTTGATCGGTGAAAAAAGAAACCTTTGACACCCGGATTGCTTAGGTACTGTCTGATTTTTGAACAGATGAAGTGAGATGAAGGAATTCTAGAGAGAAGGAGGAGAAAAAAAGGATTCAGAAAGTTAGAGTGAAATGGTACATGTAGAGAGTAAAACGTGAATTTAAAAAATTCATATATATATATATATATATATATATATATATATATATAACTGTCAAAACTGATCAGTCCAATCAACTACATACACTTGTCCTTCTCCACTTTCTCAGTCCTTACATACATGTTAAATAATATTCTAAATTAATATTTGAATTATAATGTGCTATATGAAATAAACAATTCAAAAACATTATTAAATAAAAAAAATTAATATAATTGAATTAAAAATATATTTTTTTTGTGAACTAAATTGTATCAAAATTTAGGATAGAAACTACTATAATTTTACATTAAAATTTAGAAATTATAAATATATTTAATATATAAAAATAAATGAGATAAAGATGAGATTGAAGAGAAAGTAAGTAAATTGGGAGCAATTTGAAATGCCAACGAAAGATGGAGAGAATTGATACTAAGAAAGACATTGGTCCTTGACATGATGAAGTTGAAAGAAAGTAGAAGTTGTGGAAAAAACAAAGAGAACTTATGGAGTGTTTGGTGAGAGCTGCACCTGTCTTGTTGATGGGCCCAAGAAGCACGGCGAAAACAAAGACGGTTCCAGAAGTTAAGGCTAAAAGTGCTTTTTAATTACTTCTTTCTTTCACTCTCCCAAACATCATACCTTCTTCACAAAGATATCACTTTAATAATAGAGAGAACTCATAACTTGATCATTCATATAATAATTCACGGCTCTTTCCTTAAAGAATTATCAACATCAATCAGACAAGACCAGACCGAATCCAAAGTAACATATGATTTAAATTCCCATAACAACAATTAATGTGATAAACAAAAGACAGAAATATCAATAAAATATATATACTTTGGTGTTTCCGTATGTGGATATTGATATGATAAGTTACCCGTTAGAAACCAATTGAAGAACAATTTCCTTATTTCATGGAATATACTTTTTGACAAAACATGCATTTATGAATACTTAACGTTAACCACGAACATGTAGTTACGTGGTACATGTAGTTACTTGACATGTCAGTTTCCAAATCATTGTTGCAAAACTTTGTCTTAAAGTAGTCACTATTATATCTATGATCTCGTTAATTTCACCTTTTCTTATGTTATTAGAACAACCATTTAAGCTTGTTCTCTTTCCTTGGCAATGACCAACAAGGAGTACAATAAGAGATCAATTTGTGAGACATCAATGTTGGTGGTTGCAAACATCATAAGATTATCGTCTCTCAGATTTTCTGGCCAAAGCGAAGGAACCCATGTGGTGGCCAAAGGCAACAAATCTTCAATTTCGAAAATTTACAAGAGCGAAAGAACACAAGAGATGGACAGAACAAAAGGACCACGTTCCTACCTCATCAAACCACCAAAGGAGGATCCAACAACCTATGTGAATCGAGCATTCGAAGATGTTGACATCAACGCTCAGAACTACATCAACCACGTTCGTTGCAAGATTAGGGACACTGATAATATTCAACATTGAATCAGTGCTAATAGAATAGTCAAGAAAGTTGTACTATTTTACTGATTTATTGTGTAAATAAAGCTATATCAACTACCTAGCTTCACAAGCTTTTCTGCACAAAAGATCAATGAAGAGTTAGGTTTAATTTCACATATCAATGAAGAGTTAGGAACATTTATTTAAATTTTATTTTTCCATGCAAATATAAAGCGGAAAAAGTGTATTTTAGTATTTGAAATTCGATTGAGAAATGAAATAGTAATTTTTGAACGAAATCAATATAGCATTGATCAAATGTAATTAAGCATGAAAGTAAATCGTGTGTATATATATATATATATATATATATATATATATATATATATATATATATATATATATATATATACACACACACACACATAAAATAACATACAGAACCACAATGCCATCCCATATTATGCATTAGTTCTTGAATTGCCTTTATTTGCACGAACATGTTGCAGACCATGCGAAAGTTTTGGGATATCATACTTAAACACTGTTAAAGTCGTTACATACTTGTTGCTGATATTGATTATTATTGTTATCCAAATACGAAAGAGTGAATATATTAATCTATAAAATAATATGTATTGAAGTTAATTAACAAATGTTATTTTTCATTCACTAAACATATATAATTATTTTATAAATAACTTCATTTGTTCCTTACATAAAAATATTGTTTATTGTGTAAAATGTTATCATTGTAGTGAAATATCTCAATTTGCTTATCGAATTCGTTTCACCATCACGAACACGCATTTTTGAGGGACTATTTTTTAAAAAGTCAACGTTGTTAAAACGTTGATGCAAACCGTACTATGTCAAAACATGATAAGAACTTAACCATACACATTCTATGTTTCTGGATATCATGGGCAGCTACATAAATAATGTTATGTCAAATTTGTATTCTCCCAAAATTGCAGCCACCGGGTGAAATGCACAGGTCCTTGCAACTTCTTAGCAGAAAGTGAGTATCCGGTATGCTATTTAATTTATGTCATGAACAGCAATATGTTGAAAATGGCCATGCCATGCCTATCTCAGTCCATCCTTCCGGAAGATAACCTTGTGAGAAAATATGACAAAGAAGATAGCAAGTATCATCAGTGTTCTTCCACGAAATGCTGAAGCTGACAGCACTGTTTGCAGACAAGAGTAAGAAAATGTAAAAAATTACCTTGAATATTATGCATTGTAGCCTAGTATGGAACCTTTACCATTATCTATAGCTGATCTATATACCAAAAATGTAGAATTAACTTGTTTAAGAGTCGATATTAGATCTTCTTAGTACTTGGTAACTCCGAGACTTGGAGCCTTGCCCAGAACAGACTCAACATCTCCATGAAATAAGCTGAATCTTTTTGCCACAGCAAAACCAGCATGCATTCCATCTACTGCTGCACTAATGATCCCACCAGCATAGCCTGCTCCTTCCCCAACTGGATACAGTCCTTTTACTGAAGTGCTCTCATAAGAGTCAATATCGCGTGGAATTTGGATGGGTGAACTAGTCCTAGTCTGGGACCAAAACATTGTTTAGCACAAATAAATACCACTGGTGAAGAAAAATCAAAAGAATCACTTGCTTTGTGAGGAAGTTTTAATCAACATCTTCATACTGAACCAGTAGGCAGGATCAGGGGAATAATTTGCAGAATTTTGGTAAATCATACATACATTGAGATGTATTGATATATCAAACCCTATGATGCACGGATACAATATGTGTATCCATACATATCTGATACGATACGTTTATTCTGAAAATAATAGGATATGACACATGATATATGTATATTGAAAAACATATAAAAATTCTTAAAAGTATGATAAATATATGATTGTTATTATTTCAATCCAAATTAAAATCATAAGTATTAAACATAATCAAAATAAAAAATTATAAATTATGATTTATAAAGTAATATTACTTTATAGATTAGATATTTCTTTGATAGATATCGGAAAAGTATCCTAAAGTATCCGGCACGGATACGTTTACGACGAAATTGACGTATTGAAGCATCATAGATCATAGCGAACCAAAAAGGATAGCATGTTTTTATACCTCTACACCATGAAGGAGAGCCTCATTGCAGATAAATCCTGGTAACTGAAAAGTTAAGTTTGAATTAATAAATTATTTTATTAATTTTGTTTAAATTAATGAATATAGAAAGGACATGAGAAACTGCAAACCTCCTTGTCAAATGTTACAAGTGAATGTTTCAAAGCTTCAGTTATATGCATGGGAAATAGCTGATGGAGATTTGCTGCATTCACGCCCAACCGATAACTTGATGAGGGTACAGATGTTACTGGCACAGATTATCAAGCTGAGTTCATTTATGAGCTGAGAACCTGGGTGTAATAAATAAAGGATTGTAGTGAATAATTTTTTACCTGACAACTTGTTCTCAAGAAAGTCTGTAACTGTTTGGACAGGCACTACAAAATTTCCTCCTCCCATCATAGCAGCTCTTTGTTCGAACTCTCTCTATACAATACAAGTATTAGATAAAACCCACATACAGTCAATTTATAGCAAAAAGAACACTGACCAACTAGTTGAAAACTTAGCATCTGCTGCAATATATTGGTCCATTAGTCATTCACTTACACTTAAAAGGACAGAGAAACTGGAAATAGATTGATGTATTCTATTATTTAATAATTAAAGATTGGAATAAGTTTCTAGGGAATGAAAGAAGATTTATTAGTAGAAAAACTGAACTATGAAGATATCAAGTTTAACTTCACACATTGCTTTTGATAATAATAAAGATGAAAAGAAATGAATGATGTTATTATAATTAATGCTGTTAAATGTTCAGCGTAATTGACTGTCTTTTAATTCATAACCGATGCCAATAATATTTAGATATTTCTTCCGTACTTAAAAAATCCCCATAATTCAACAATGGAGAGTAGGACATGTACTTTCAATACTAAACATCATAAGAACTGCAAGAAACCTAGGAAAGAGAACATAAATTGACAGAAGCAAACAATGAAATTCACCAGCTTTATTGAAATATTGATCTGAGATTAGAAGTAACTCCTTCAAGGGTATCTCCTTCACAAAAAGATTTCTCCTATCACAAAAAACTGCAAAATTCAGAGTGATCCTGTCTAATTTGATTTTCCCGTGTATAATTAATCCTCCTAACAAAACTAAGCTAACTAACTAACGGCCTAACTGTGGTTCTTCGATCTCATTTTATACCTTGTACACCCTAACGATAACACAACTATGATAACAAACATTCAGACCAACCTGAAATTTGATTCCAGAAAGAGGACCAACATAATTCAAAGCTTCAAAATCCTTTGTTGTGACTGTCACCACAAGCGCAGCATTTGCCCACTTTGATGCTCTTCGAGAAAACGACATGCCATTGATGCAAATTTCTGATGGACTTGTACTGGTGAGAACAACCTAAAAGTTCCAACTTTCTGTAATTCAGTCGAGTTGATGACATCCAAGGATGGCTGAGGAAAATTAAAACACTGACATGACAGTTTAATGCTACAATTATGCTAGACATACCTCTCCCTTCTCCGTGCAAATCAATCAGTAAATATTTATACAATAACATTTATGTGGATGGACTCAGCACGACAAAGAGCTCATATTCCAATTAATATGATGATAGAAACTTTGGTAATTGTGAGTGTCTAAGTCTCATACCAAGCAACATAAGAAGCTCATCGGAGTATTTAAAAAATTGGATCTACCCCCTAAAAACCAGGAAGGCACAGAGCTCAAGTACAACACTGCATACCACTCCAAACTGATGGTCAACCTAAAGGGGTCAATAGTTTCAGAAACATTCATGATCCCTTTTTCCAAGGAGAATCCAAAGTAACGACTTAACTTTCTATCCTGGGCACATTATTTGTTTAATACCATATACCATTGTTCAGAAAAAGCGTCTCGAATTCAAATTCTACATTGGACAGACAACAAAACTGAAGTAAATTTCAGTGTGGCTGACTGGTTGTATCTTAAAGTTCAACCTTAATACTTGAGATCTTAAGCAAAGAGAAATAAGATGTTATTATCTGTTACTAGTGTTCCCTATAAGGTCCTCTAGAACTTGGTTGCATGCAAGCAAGAGTTACCAGAGCATCTCACATCCATCTTGTATTACATGAATGCCTACTAAAGACTGCACTAGCAACAACATCAGTTACAATCTCTACCACTAGTTCTAAGACAAGGAATGCTCGAGTTACAACCCTAACCTGAAGATGTGCTTAGGTTTGTGGATCACGGACCAACAGAAGTTCTCACCAAAAGGGGGGATCTTCCTCCTTTTGGGAATTTGGGGAAACAATTTGACAGCATTTTTGTTTTTTGTGGTGGGGTTAGGAACTGGGAGAGTGAAGGCCTGTGATTAAACAAGTTATTTTAAAAGGGGGCTAACTTCCTTCACTCTAAAATTCTTAGGCCACTTCCTTTCATTCTAGATGATATTTATCACATTAAGGAATGAAAGGAGTAAGGAATGAAAGGAGGTACCTCAAGAACTTTAGAGGGTGTAGATAGAAATACTCTGATAGGAACCCGGAAATAGTTAGGCCCAAACCCAAAATATCTAAGGTGTATGTTAGACAAAGAAGGAAGGGCAAAGTAGGGGATCAAAATGGTCAGAGAGAGAATGAGAAGAATCTTTCTATATAACAAACTGCTGAGCTGGCACAGTAGGAAATGAGTGATTATGTTGTTTGGGGTATAAGGAGTGGAAAGAGAGTGGGGAGAGGGGGGGCTGGAATTGGCTGGGAATCGAGAGAGACTAGACACTCTCTAACTGTCTAGAAATACCTTTTTTGTGCTGTTACAGATCTGTATTCTCTTTCTGGGATATGCACTCTGTTTTTCTTTGATAATAAAGTGACTATTCAGCTATTGTGTGCTTCCTTATTTCTAGTATCTATCAATTGGTATTCAGAGCCCGCGCTTCTTGGGGTCTGGATGGTTATTACAAGAACAACAATGGAGTCGAGGATTGAAAATCTAGAGAAAAGTATGCTTGAATGGAAGCATGAGAGTCAAATTCAAATGGACGAAATCAAACAGCTATTGAAGGAGAAAAATCGCGGAGACACAAGGGGTCGATCACGACAACGACGTTCTCCAAGACGTCACGCGGAGGGGGAGAGTCAAGGTAGTCGAGCTATTTCATCACGAGTTTCTGAACCCTATTCTAGAACTCGCGATTCGCGGAGAGGGAGTCGACCACCGAAAGGGGATTACAGAGGGCGAAAATTGGAGGTTCCTATATTTGCTGGTGATGATGCTTATGGATGGATTACCAGAGTTGAACGCTACTTCAAGGTGAACGATATGGATGACTCTGAAAAGATGGGTGCGCTGTTAGTAGCATTAGAGGACCGGGCATTGAATTGGTACCATTGGTGGGAGGAACAAACACCTTCACCAAGCTGGGTCCAGTTCAAGGAGGCAGTGATTCGGAGATTTCAACCGGACTTAGTGCAGAATCCTTTTGGGCCATTGTTGAGCATTAAGCAAACTGGGACAATAATGGAGTATAGGGAAAAATTTGAGATGATTTCAGCTCCATTGAAGAAAGCGGACCGGGTGATGTTAAAAGGAATTTTTCTAAACGGACTCCATGTCGAATTGCAAGCCGAACTGAAGCTGTACAACATAGAATCGTTATCAGAACTCATGGATCGGGCCTTATTGTTGGAAGAGAAGAATTGGGCTTTGAAGAAAAGGGTGTTAAGCTCGGGTGAGAAAGTAAGCATGGGTGAGAAGGAGATTTCTCCAATGGTGACTAAGATGGGTAGATCGTATAATGCAACAGTAGATTTTATGAAGAATAAATTGAATGCTAAGAAGCCCAATTTTGGAAGTGCGGGTACAATGGAGCCCAAACCACAAAATGGGCCCAGTGGAGAAAAACAAATCACTATGGGCAGAAGGCTTTCGCAAGCTGAGTTGCAAGAACGGAGTAAAAAGGGGCTGTGTTTTAAATGTGGGGAGAAATGGGGACCTGAACATGAATGCAAGCTGAAGCATTATCAGTTGGTTTTGATGGAAGAACGTGGAGAGGAAGAATCGGAGGATGAGGAGGAGGAAGGGGAAGAAAAAGCAGAGTTGGAGCACAAGACACTTCAATTGTCTTTGAAAAGTAAAGTGGGGCTGACCTCTCACAAATCTTTTAAGATTTGGGGAACTATTGGCCAAAGACGAGTGCTGATATTGGTGGATTGTGGAGCAACCAGCAGCTTCCTTTCTAGAAAATTAGTAGAGGAGTTGGATATTCCAGTGGAGAATACCCCTACTTATACGGTGGAGGTAGGAACAGGTGAAAAGGTGAAGGGTAGAGGACTGTGTAGAGGAGTTGATCTTGAAGTGCAGGGAGTCAAAATTAAACAAGATTTTTTTCTGTTTAATTTGGGTGGAACTGAGGTGGTATTAGGTATGGACTGGTTGGCGGATCTTGGTGACATTGAAGCTAATTTTCGAAACATGATCATTAAATGGGGAGATGAAGGAGGCAAGAAGGTGTTAAAGGGAGACCCTTCCCTAAGCAAGGCGCAAGCATCCTGGAAGAGCATGATTAAAGCCTTACAAGATGAAGGAGTGGGCTACTATATTGCATATCAGCAGTTGGAGGATACAAAGGAAAATCAACAAATATTATCTGATGAGATGAAGGCTGTCCTAGAGGAGTATAAGGACATTTTTCAAGACCCACAAGGGCTACCGCCAAGGAGAGAGCATGATCATGCAATCAATCTCAAAGAAGGTGCTCAAATACCAAATATCAGACCTTATAGATATCCCTATTATCAGAAGAATGAGATTGAAAAGATAGTAGGTGAGATGATGCATGCAGGGATTATTAGGACTAGTACTAGCCCTTACTCTAGTCCTGTTATTCTTGTAAGAAAAAAAGATGGTGGTTGGAGATTTTGCGTGGATTATAGAGCACTTAATAAGTTGACAATACCTGATAAATTTCCTATCCCGGTAATTGATGAATTATTGGATGAAGTAGGATCGGCTGTACTATTTTCCAAACTGGACTTAAAATCTGGTTACCACCAGATTCGAATGAGGGAAGAAGACATTCCTAAGACAGCTTTTAGGACACATGAAGGGCACTATGAATTCTTGGTCATGCCATTTGGGTTAACAAATGCTCCTTCTACCTTTCAAGCTCTTATGAACAGGGTCTTAAAACCATATCTAAGGAAGTTTGTGTTGGTATTCTTCGATGACATTCTAATCTATAGTCCGGATGAGGGAAGCCATAAAAAACACCTCAAATTGGTGCTCCAATTGTTGCGGGAAAATAATTTATTTGCAAATTCTAAGAAATGTAATTTTGGGCAGCAACAGTTGAGATATTTGGGACATTTGATTTCGGGAAAAGGAGTTTCCGCAGACCCAGACAAGGTGAATGAAATGATAAATTGGCCAGTTCCGAAGGATTTAAAAGGGTTGAGAGGATTTTTAGGGCTCACGGGATATTATAGGCGTTTTGTTAAAAATTATGGCAAGATTGCTTGGCCACTCACACAGTCGCTCAAGAAGGACAATTTCAAGTGGGGAAATGATGCTCAACAAGCTTTCGAACAGCTCAAGGATTCAATGACCACTTTACCTGTCTTAGGTGTTCCAGATTTTGAGAAACCTTTTGTAATAGAGACAGATGCTTCAGGAAAGGGAGTAGGAGCAGTGCTTATGCAGGAAGGCAGACCCATAGCTTACATGAGTCAATCATTGTCTGATAGAGCTCAAAGTAAATCTGTTTATGAGCGAGAATTAATGGCTATAGTGTTGGCTGTTCAGAAATGGAGGCATTACTTGATGGGTAGCCATTTTGTGGTGCACACAGATCAGAAAAGTCTGAGATTTTTGGCTGACCAGAGGATTATGGGGGAGGAGCAGCAAAAGTGGATTTCAAAATTAATGGGTTTTGACTTTGAAATAAGGTACAAACCTGGTTGTGAAAATAAGGCAGTAGATGCCCTTTCTAGGAAGCTACAATATTCTGCACTTTCCACGGTACAATTCAATGAATGGGAGGGGTTGGAAGATGAAATTCAAGCTAATGCTCGATTAAGGGGGATCATCCAGGATTTAATGAAACAACAGGATGCACATCCGGGGTTTCAATTAATAAAAGGAAGATTATATTACAAAGGACGAATGGTACTACCAAAGAATTCTTCTAAAATTCCTCTAATACTCAAGGAATTTCATGATTCAGCGTTGGGTGGGCATTCTGGATTTTTCAGAACATATAAGAGAATTTCGGGATTAATATTTTGGGAAGGTATGAAGAAAGAAATACAACAGTATGTGTTGAGTTGTGCAGTTTGTCAACAAAATAAGTATCAAGCCTTGAACCCAGGTGGGCTGTTACAACCTTTGCCAATACCTACTCACACTTGGTCTGACATTTCGATGGATTTTATAGGAGGATTGCCTAAAACCCAAGGGGTTGACACCATTTTTGTGGTCGTGGACAGGTTAACAAAATATGCGCATTTCATAGCTATTGCCCATCCTTACACTGCTAAGGACATTGCTGAAATTTTCATCAAAGATATTGTTAGGTTGCATGGGTTTCCCTCCTCAATTGTGTCTGACCGAGATAGAGTTTTTATCAGTCATTTTTGGACAGAACTATTTAAAATGGCTGGCACTAAGCTGAAATTCAGTTCTGCCTATCACCCTCAAACGGACGGGCAAACTGAAGTGGTGAATCGCTGTTTGGAGACTTACCTTCGATGTCTCACTGGAACTAAGCCTAAACAGTGGCCTAAATGGATTAGCTGGGCAGAGTTTTGGTACAACACTAACTATAACTCATCTACCAAAATGACTCCCTTTAAGGCTTTATATGGGAGAGAACCTCCAGTATTAATTAGAGGAGATATGACACAGTCTTCGGTGGAGGAGGTCAATAGGCTGATGGCAGATAGGAATCATATGTTGGATGAGTTAAAAGAGCATCTTGTCCAGGCCCAAAACAGAATGTGCAAGCAAGCCAACAAGCATCGACGGGAGGTGGAATTTGAAGTTGGAGATGTAGTATATTTGAAGATACAGCCTTATAAGTTAAAAAGCTTGGCTAAAAAGGTCAATCAAAAGTTAAGTCCGAGATATTATGGGCCTTATGAAATTGTGGAGAAGTTTAGTCCTGCTGCCTATAAACTGCAACTACCTTCAGGAAGCAAAGTGCATCCAGTTTTCCATGTTTCTGCACTTAAGAAATCCATTGCTGCAACAATTACTAGCCAACCATTACCCTTATTTTTAGCAGATGATTGGGAATTGAAGGTTCAACCAGCAGAAGCACTTGCTGTTAGAAGGAATCAACAAGGGGATCTCGAAATTCTTATTAGGTGGAAAGATTTACCAGATTTTGAAAATTCGTGGGAAGCTTTATCTATAATCAAGGAGCATTTTCCTGATTTCCACCTTGAGGACAAGGTGCATCTTGTGGAGGGGAGTGTTGATAGGAACCCGGAAATAGTTAGGCCCAAACCCAAAATATCTAAGGTGTATGTTAGACAAAGAAGGAAGGGCAAAGTAGGGGATCAAAATGGTCAGAGAGAGAATGAGAAGAATCTTTCTATATAACAAACTGCTGAGCTGGCACAGTAGGAAATGAGTGATTATGTTGTTTGGGGTATAAGGAGTGGAAAGAGAGTGGGGAGAGGGGGGGCTGGAATTGGCTGGGAATCGGGAGAGACTAGACACTCTCTAACTGTCTAGAAATACCTTTTTTGTGCTGTTACAGATCTGTATTCTCTTTCTGGGATATGCACTCTGTTTTTCTTTGATAATAAAGTGACTATTCAGCTATTGTGTGCTTCCTTATTTCTAGTATCTATCATACTCCATAAAAAGTAGTTGGACGTAGAGCTGGATGACCATTTATGTGTAGTTTTCTGTTATAACAGTAAACCATTTTTTTATAATAACAGGGGGAATATTGTGATATTTTTGTGGAACTTTTAATAATTAGAAAGTTGAGTCGACGGGACTCCAAAAGTTTGTGAATTGTGTACAATTCTCTTAGGCCTTGTTCATTTGAATGGATTTGGAGGAGACTAATTGAGGGGATTTGAGAGGATTTGTAGATAAATTTTGTTGTTGTTTATTTGAGTGAATTTGGAGGTAAACGTAGATTTGGAAGTAAATTTTTTTAATCTTTCACGTCAATCAAATCCTACACTAATTCTTATAAACTTTACTTCTAAATTCATTCTCACTTACCTCCAAATTCACTCAAATAAACAAAAAAAAAATTATCTTCAAATCCTCTCAAATTCCCTCCATTACTCTCCCCCAAATCTCTTCAAGTGAACAAGGCCTTAGGGAGATATTCCCTATTATTCAATAAAGATTGACTTTTTTTTGCTATTCCTGTCAAGTGTTCCATCATATGATACAAAACCAAACATAAAATGAGAACACCTACCTGCCCACCTGGACACATGCAGAAAGAGTAACAACTACGATTTCCCACCCCTGAATTAGATTCTTCGTGGAAATCCTCCTTGTCAATATAATTGGCAACTTTGTAATCTGCCACAGGAATTTTACCACGTCCATGGCATACCTCGGAAGCCAATTTAGCATACTGCACGTTTGAATGAATAAAATTTAATGCATCAGAATCATGAGAAATAGATAAACAGCTTTTATTACAGTCAACAAGCTTTCTATCAGTACACAACAAGTTAATTACAGCATCACATATCTGTATGAAGTTATCATTATTTCCTCTTCTATCTGTTTGATAGTGGTAGATATTGTTGATATTGTTTGTAACAATATCTTCTATTTACCATATTTATGTTTGGTTACCATATATACTTGTATCATTCTTCATTATATGTTTGGTTACCATATATATTGGTATCATTCTTCTATAAATATACTTGTAACAATACCTAGTTTTTTCTCTATATTCAATAGAAAGAGATCTGAACTTTTATCCACATTTATTCTTTCTTTAATGAAATTAAGAACCAATTTGAGAAGGCAACTAAAATCCTCATAAATGATAATGCTAAGGAATATTTTTCTGCTCCGTTTTCTTCGTTCTTATCTTTCCAAGAAATTTTACATCAGTCAACATGTCCTCACACTCCACAATAGGATGACATAGCAGAAAGAATGAACAGACATCTTATAGAAACTGCACACTCCTACAGTTGAATGGTAATGTTCCTATTCATCATTGGGGAGATGCAATCCTCACTGTCTATTTTCTAATCAATAGGATGATTTCTTCTATTAAAAATGATCCTCCATACCATGTCTCTCCATGTGTGTTGGGTGTACTTATTTTGTTCATAATGTCTCTCCAGGTCATGATAAACTTTATGCAAAGGCTATTAAGTGTGTCTTTTTGGGATATTCTTGTCTTCAAAAAAGGTATAAATATTATTCTCCCTCAACCAAAAGGTATTATATATCTGTTGATGTTACATTCTTTGAGGATACACCTTCCTTCTTGCCCTCCATATGGATCATTCATATGTTCAACCACCTTTTTTACATATTAGCTTCAGACACAAATAACTCCTTCGTTGCCTGAAGACAATCAAGATTCAGGTCCTCCTCTACCAGATCTCTAAACCATGGCTCCTTCATCCTCCTTGTCTTCTCTCGACTTGGATCATGCTTGGCCTATTGCCATTCTAAAAGGTATCCGATCTACTCGTAATCCTTATCTTGTTTATAATTTTTTGAGTTATCATCGTTTGTCTCCTCCATATTTCTCTTTTGTTTCCTCGTTATATACCATTAATGTTCTTAATAATGTTCATGAGGCACTTGGTCATCCTAGATGGCTACAATCCATGATTAATGAAATGTA
Source organism: Vigna nakashimae (assembly GCA_034642375.1). NCBI lineage: Eukaryota > Viridiplantae > Streptophyta > Magnoliopsida > Fabales > Fabaceae > Vigna > Vigna nakashimae. Next base: position 34,951,304 of record CM067758.1, read on the forward strand.
GGCACTTGAACACAATGGTACTTGGGAACTTGTCCCTCTTCCTCCTAGTAAGAAGCCTATGGGTTGTAGATGGGTCTATGCTATTAAGGTTGGTCCTATTGGTGCAATAGATCGTCTCAAAGCTCATCTAGTAGCAAAGGGATATACTACTTGAAGTTGAGAGAAAATGAAGAGTCTTATATTTTGATTAAGAAAAGTGATACACTTTACTATTGTATTTATAGAAGACAGTAGTTCTGAAAGATAAAATGGCGGGAAGCCCCTAACAAAACCCTAACATAAGTATTAATAATAAAATAATGACATTATACTTCAACAATACTCAAGTTTATGGCCTCGACTATTCTGATACTTTTTCACCTGTGGCTAAAACTATTAGTATTCCTCTTTTCCATGCTATGGCTGTCATTCGCCAATGGCCTTTGTACCAGTTGGACATTAAAAATGTCTTTCATCATGAAGATCTAGAAGAGGAGATATACATGGAGCAACCTTTTGGGTTTGTTGCTCAGGGGGAGTCTGAGTTAGTTTGTAAGTTACATTGTCCACTCTATGGCTTGAAGCTATCATCTCTAGCTTGGTTTGGTAAATTTAGTCGTTTTGAGTAGAATTTTGGTTTAAAACAATGTGAGGCAGATCATTCAGTGTTTTATGGTATACTGCTCCTAAAAAATGTGTTTATCTTATGGTTTATGTTGATGATATTGTTATTACAGGAAATGATGTCACAAGAATTGCTTAATTAAAGAACCATTTGTTTAGCCACTTTCATACCGAAGATTTGGGTTGTCTAAAATATTTCCTTGGTATTGAAGTGGCACAATCAAAAGAAGGTGTCATAATTTCACAAGAAAATATGCTCTTGATATTTTGGAGGAAACAAGCCTTACAAATTGCAAGCATTGATAGTCCTGTGGGCTCAAATCGAAAGTTAATGAGAAACCAAGGTGAACTTTTCTCAGACAGAGAGATATAGAAGGTTGGTTGGAAATTTCATCTACCTTACTATAACAAGATCTGATCTTTCTTATCTAGTGGGAGTTGAGTTAATTTATGCAAAAACTCCACATTAATCATTGGAATGTTGTGATTTGCATTCTCAGATAAGGAGAAGAGAATCCACGACAGGAATTGTTCAATGAGAACAAGGGAAGTACTCAAGTCAAAGGGTATTGTGATGCAGATTTAGTTGGTTGTCCAATTGATAGAAGAACCATCACAAGATATTGTGTATTCCTTGGAGGGAACCTTGTACCTTGGCAAAGTAAGAAACAAAGTGTTGTTGCTCGATCTAACACAGAAGTAGAATATCAATTTATGACTCTAGCTACATGTGAACTTGTGTGGATTAAACAACTCCTTTCAAGAGTTGAAATTTTGTGAAAATGATCGGTTGAAGTTGCATTGTGACAACCAAGCAACCCTTCACATTACCTTCAATCCAGTGTTTCATGAGACAACAAAGCATATAGAAATTAATTATCATTTTGTTAGAAAGAAGCTACAGTCCAAGGATCTTATTACTAAGTTTGTGAGCTCTAATGAACCACTGGTAGACATTCTGCCTAAATCTCCAAAGGAGTCTAGAATTCAATTTATATGTTCCAAGCCTGGTGCATATGATCTATATGCTCAAGTTTGAGGGAGAGTGTTGAAATGTAATAATTTTATTTTAATATTATTCATGTATGGGAACCCAAATTTAGGGTTCGGTTTAAGGAAGTGCTTTGACCCTTTGTATTTTGTCCTTTGTACTCCATTCATAGAGTAGTAAAATTGTAATAAGGTAAGAAAACATTCATTGTTTTATTTCATTAAATTTCTTCAAATATTAGCATGTTTAAGATCAAGACCATGGATTGTTCATAGAATTACTGGAGGTATTAACTTTTGAGGTTAACTATTAGCAATTGAATATAAGTCAACCCTAGCTCTAAGTACCACATTTCCCTTAGAGTGTTCTTCTGTTCCTTCAAAATCACAGTTTAATTCCTCTTTAAGTCATTTATAAATTATATGCATAATCTCACGATTTCAATTTTCTAGATAACACATTGGTTTTGAGAACTGATGAATACTAATAACTCTTTGTGGGAATGATATATGGGACTCCATCCTTGTATAACATGAGAAATAAGGAACACTTCTTATAAGTATAGTTTACACTAATCACAAAATAAAGGTGTTGAAACCATTCAACTAGATAAAAACCTGTATGCTGTTTATTAGCTCCTGCGGATGCTCAATCCGTAACCCTACCTGTAACAAATGTAAAAAAAAAAAAAAAAACAAGAATTATGACAAATTGAATGTCTAAGAAAACTTCATGCAATCATTTTTATTCAACTGAAACAAAATTACACATGACCAAGAAAGGGAATATGATGTTATCACTTAAAATGGTAATAATGAATTGGTCAATCAAGGATATTTTGATATCTAGGTCAGCCCTAAGGATATACATTAGTTTCTATCTATTAACTGAATTTAGAGGTCTAGCTTTCCATAAAGAAGGCTCCTCTGGTGCCTATGGTATGAAAGAAAAGATAGGCAAAAAAGTTCAAGAGAACTTTAGCTCTAGATTTGTGATGGGTTTATCGAAGGGAGGATTTAGTAGGGAGAGATTGCCTGAATGTGACCTAAGCCTAACTCACATAAGGAATTGACACCATTTTCAATCTACAATCTTAAGTAAATGGTTTATGGGTCTTCTTTCTTATATGGTGTTCAACTTTCTCATTTTTATCTAGTATGGGACTTAGATTCACACTTGAATTTCCAACAATCTCCTCTAAAGGGTAAGTCTCTTCTATATTGGTATATTCCCCTCGAGTGAAAGCATGTATAGTGACCTTTAATTATACTGTCGTCATTGTTGTTGTGGTGGTGTTTTAATCATAATGGTCTAAGCTAGTTGCCAAGACAAACCAATAGCTCTAATACCATTAGTGGATTGATCTAGGAGAGGATTTATTAAGAAGAGATTACATAAATGTGACCTGAACCCAACCTTCATAAGAGATTGATACCACTTTAAACTCAAAATCTTAAGACAATAGGTTTATGGGTTTTTTTTCTTATATGATGCTCAATTTTCTTATTTTTACCAAATGAGACTTACACCCCATACTTGAATTCTCAGTTTGGGACAAGACTATTGTTTTTGCTTTTCTAGTGGGAAAAGGATTTTCTGCAGTGGCATTATCACAGCATGTATATGCCCATTAAAAAATAATCATAAGATAATATTTTAATTCTAAAATTGAGATGTAGAAAAGTAGAAGGTAAGCTTTTAACCCTTGAGGAAATCCAGACGATCAGCAAAGAAAAACTTGAGGAAATCCAACGGTTCTTCAGAGATGAGAAGATATATTCCCTGTCTTTGGTGTTCTGCTCATGATGATGCCATAGAGATTGGAACGCCTTGTTACAAGATTCTATCTCTCAAGCCTTTGGTTTGAGAAAATGTAGTCTATTTTGATTTCTTTATTTTTCTAATTATTGTAGTAAATTTTGAAAGACATTTCTCGTGTTGCGAGGATGCCTCATTCACTTGATTTTTACTGTTCTTTTAATTTCCTCTTGCATCAAATAAAATTGCAATTAGTCAATTTAGTGGCATCTCTACCACTGTGAGAAATATTCCACTCCATCAAAAGAAAATTTAAAAACCCAGTAAATGTACAGTGTATGCAGATTGGTCCTCCTTAAAGACAACTTAATATAGGCCATTCTCTTAGTCACTAATGGATTAATAATGCATTAATTTGATATTGTTCATAATGCCCTGAAATATTATAATGATCAATATGATACCAATTGTAGTAATCGTGCAACGAAATATTTAGAGCATGACAAAACCAAGAGGGAGTGAATTGGTTCATGTTTAAAAATTGCTTCCTTTTTAACATATTTTTGTTTTTAGAAAATTTCTTCAAATAATCTGAAAAATTGATTTGAATAAAAGCAAGTTGTATACACAAGTAATTTTTATACAAGTTGTAGAGAAGGGAAGAGAAAAATTACACAAATAATTTTTATACTAGTTTCAGATCAAAAAGATCTTTAGTCGAGTTGTAATCTTACACAAGTAATTATGTAACCTACTTCTCCCCATTTTTTATCACAAGCAAAAAAATTGAGACCCCCCCTAAAGAGGAGCTCCTCCTTAATATGGCAAGTATTGCTAAAGAGACAATTAGAGGCAACAAACATAATTTTATTGATCATGATGTAAGGGTACAAGTTTTAGAATTCATCACTATGGGAATCATCATATTCTTCATCTAAATGACACTCAATATTAGTTAGCCTATTATCTAAATCAGAAATGAGGTCACATAGATGGTCATGTTGAGTCACTTGAAGATCAAGTAACTCTTGATGCCTTAATTGCTAAAGATTGCACATCTGCACCATTCTTGTTAGATTGGCAATATGTTCTTCCACAAAGGAAGAAGAACCTGCGGGAGCATGTGAATGGCCAGCAAGTGAAGGGCTAGTAACATTTATAGGATCAACCATCTTAGCATCTTCATCTTCTTCATCATCAGTAGCATCCCCTTTATGAATGAAGATGTTCCCCTGTGGGATAAAACCCATCTGCCTCAAGGTGCCTTGACCAATCTCGTTTGAGGGCAAAATGTGAGAGATTTTTTCTCCTTCAGTGTTCACGCCTTTGTATTCACAAATTCTAGAGATTAGTAAGGCATACGGAAGATTGTACATAGAGTATCTTTTGGCCTTCTACATAGTGTCAATGATCAGAGCAAGCCCATCCATGGTGATTTTATTTAATAGCCCATATATTATTAGGAGGTCTTGCTCCAAGCATTGGGCATGATTTGTGGTGCGGGGCGAAAGAAGCCAAACAACAAGACAATGGTTGAGGCGTTCATCCATCTTTAGACCACCCACTAGTAGTTGTTTGCGCCCATGTTGTTGTTGAGGGTTTCAAAGAAAGGATTGGTAAGCAAGGATTCTATTCAACTCCAAGATGAACTTTCACAACATTCTCCCAATTGGGGAAGTGAGCCATTCATCCAAATATCATCATCAAGGATGACATTTGCTCCTTTCACCTTAGTGTTGGCAACATCATTGCGAACTTTAAAAAGTTGAAGAAGACCCTTACCAAATCTGGGTAATAAACACTCCTAAGCTCCACAAAATGTTGTAATCCTTGATTTTTCAAGAGGTTGGGAAACTGGAAACCACTATTGGCAAACCAGTTAAGGGAGATGAATTTCAAAGCCACCAGCTTGTGCTCCTTCCAGAAATTTATAAATTCTTCATGTTTTCCTGCATCTGAGACCCATCCATCAAGATTTGTGAGTCTTGGAGCAGGCGGAGGAGGTGCAGAAGAAGGAGCACGACCTCGTTAGTGATCATCAATTATCACGAGCCACTGTGTGACTTTAAGTAAAAAACTAGATGTTGTAACAGCTATAAACAGCTATATTCCTCTTAATGTTAGAGAGCAAAAGTATTGTCTAGAAAATCTATGAGTGTTTAAGGAAGCTTGTGGTTTCGATGCTTGTAGAAGTAAGAGTTCTTACTTAGTGTGTCTAAGTTGTTGGAGCTTATCTACCAAGCAGAGTCAAGCTACTCATTCTTTTGTTAGTCAAAAGAAGATGCTAGTCATCTCTTATCTGTTAAGAGAGGTGATTTTTAATCTCATCTTTATTTCTCTATTCTAAATTGTTCTCATTTTAGTGGAAAAGTTAATCCTCCTTTTAGAGAGATTAACAACTAGATGTAAGATCTTTTGATCCGAACCAGTATAAATATTACTTGTGTATTTTTTTTCTTCCCTTCTTTACTTTGTTTATTTGCTTTGATTCAAATCGTTTGTTCAAATTATTTGAAGAAATTTTCTAAAAGAAAAAATTTGTTAAAAAGGAAGCAAATTTTAAACACGAACCAATTCAACCCCTCTTGGTTTTGTCACGCTCTAAATATTCCGCTGCATATTTTCTACACAATAAGCTCCAATGCTGCAATGTCAGCAGAGATTTTCAATCCTTTCAAGTGTTAAAACTGGCACCTTCAAATGTAAGAGTCATATGGGAAAAACAAGAATAAAAGATAATCTTAATGTCAAATGATGAATGTCAAACAAAAACTGAACCAACTTAAAATAAACCCACATGAATCAAGCCTAACTTGTAAGCAATGCACAGCAGTACAGCACTACCATTTGGAAGTTGGAACAGTTTGAGGAATATACAAATCTTACATGCGGATATGCAAACAGATGATTATGAACAAATAAGCATACCAACTTTAATAAATTGAAATAAAGATTCAAATACTATGTCAATATAAACTCACGGCAAAATCTTTTGGTATTAATTCCACATTGTTAGCGTGAAGTACTTCATATGTATCACGAGCAGAATGACCGACAGCCAGAATAACTGCATCATATTCCATCTTCTTACTTGTTGAACGCAATTTATCAGCTGATTCAGATACCATGACTCCCAGAACATGTCCATCTTTTATAACTAAATCATCCATTCTTGTTCCAAACTTTATGGTGACCTAGAAAAATAAGCAGTATTGTTAATTGGACAATGTGAAGACAACTACAAGAAAAACTATAACGACATAAATATATTTTTAATAATATAAGGAGGTTATTGGAACTCACACCCAAATCTTGCAAATGTTGCCTAAAGTTGCGAAGCAATGGAACCAACCTATCTGTCCCTAGGTGAGGTTTTCCATCAATTAATATCTGTTTTGGAGCTCCAAACTGCACTAGAGTTTTCATAATCTAAAAAGAAGATATGAAGACAGCCATTCAGTAAGAGATATAGGATAAGCATTGACGGGACAATTGATAAGCTAATAAAATATATTTTGTTGAAAACAGTCTTTTCTGAATGTTCAGAAGATTCATGAATAGTGCTTAGTTTATGAATGCTCATCAATGTTTAGAAGATTCCCTAACAGTGAATATATTATGTACTTAGGGAATTTCATTTTATGTACTCTTTAAAAATGAAATTAATTCTGAAACGTATATTAATATATGGCCTGTTCAATTCTTTTGCACTCAAGCAATTCATAAAAACTATGTCTTCAACTATATTGTACACAGAAATGACATACAACAGAACAATACATTTGTTGTCCCAAAGAAAAGAAAGTATCCGATGGAGACTAGAGAGTATTCTCAGTCCACACACTACAGATAACAAGACAATTGCCTAATTAAACACTCTACTATAGGATATAATCCTAATATGACTACCATCAGTTTTTCCATGAATAATTGCTACCATATCAGACAGTTTCTATAGCATATAAGTAATTTTCTATGATATATATATATATATACCCTAAGTCCTCATATTAACAGGTTTAATAACTGCAATCCTATTAAGTGCAGTTGTACGATATAAAATAAGTTATAGTATAGGATGCAAGTCATGGTACTATGAGAAAAATTAAGCCAGATTAGTAGCTAAATGTTTTTGTATGATTTTACTAAAACCTTCTATCCAGTTTGCAATCCTGTTTTTGTCAACGCTCTGCAAGTTAAATAAAGCTTTCTATGGCCTTGAACAAGCTATAAAGAATTGCTTTGACAAGTTACAAAACACACTTCTACAATTTGGCTTCACCGATAACAAGTGTGGTCCTTCTTTGTTTGTATACCATCTGATGTTGTTTATCTACTGTTTGATGTAGATAGCATAATAATTGCTGACACTTCTCCTTGTCTTACTCAGAAGATTATTGCTCAGCTCAGTCATACTTTCTCTCAAACAGTTAGGACAACTCGATTACTTTTTGGGTATTCAATTTATGAACCTTCATACTGGATCAGTATTACTTACGCAAAGCAAGTATATTAAAGACCTATTGCAAAAGAGAAATATGCTACAAACAAAATCCATATCCTCTCCTATGATGTCTACCTGTATACTCTCCAAAAATGGAGCTCACCTTCCAACTGACTCAACCCTAATCCAGATAAGTGGTTGGAGCACTTTAGTATGCTAAAATCACCAGACCTGAAATAAGCTTTTTTGTGAACGAAGTCAATTCATGGCCAAGCCTCTTGAGTGTCATTGAGCTGCTATCAAGAGAATTCTTAAGTACCTTAAAGGTACCCTTTATCGCCTTCATATTCAACCTGCAATTGCTGGTCAGCCTTATTCTCTTCAAGCCTTTAGTGATGTTGACTGGGCTGTTGACCCTGATGACAGAAGATATACCTCATGAGCTGCCGTCTCTTTTGGACCAAATCATATTTTCTTGGTGGTCCTGAAACCAACCTGTTGTAGCATGGTCCACTACTGAAATAGGGGAGTCTTGCTCAAGTTACTCATGAAGTTCTTTGGGTAGAAACAATTCTAACAGAACTAAAAGTACCTTTTTCAACTCCAATTATTTACTGTGACAACCAAAATACAGTCTCTCTTGCTCGCAATTCTATTTTGCATGCTCGTAAAAACTATTTATATCAATTTGTTCTTTGTCTGAGAAGAGGTTTTTGCCAAGCAAGTTCTTAGCACATTCTTGTTCAAGATCAATGGGTTGATGTTCTCACCAAACCGCTCTACACTATTTAATTTTTGTTTCTTAGGGTGATTAAGCTTCCATCTTCATTTCAGCACCTTGATTTTCTAGGGGTGAATGAATATTGTAAGAGAGTTAGTTTTGTAAAGCTAACTCAAGGGCAGTTAGTATGTTATAACTGTCTGTTGTCAGTTCTCTTTTTATATCAGATCAATATACAGAGTTGTCTCTCATGTATTCGTGTAGGATAAATTCAGTTTCAATAGTGCAGATAATATATTATAGTTTTCTTTCTCTGGTTTATCAGCAGTTCCCGAAACCTTGCAATGAAAAGCACTCTTGGTGCTTTGTCTAAGGAAGGACTACAGACAGAGGCAACAACAGAATGCATTCATTATCATCACAAATTATGAGAGTATCTGATATTAACTTCATAGGGTAGAAGTAAACCATTTATCAGTCAGAAATGTTTTCTTAGTAAGTCTACAAGCAAAATCCGTTAATTTAACAGATATACAGGATGCACATATAAACTTTATAAATACTAAATAGAAGGACTAACTGTAAGAACACTGCCACTGTTGCGTCCAATTCTGGTTACCAACTTTCCATCGCTCCAGGTACCTGCACCACCCTGCCACACATAAGTCCTTAATAAATGACAAAGTAAATAAACAAGCAGACTCATATGAGAGACAGACTAGACAAATAAAGAAACATGAGAATCACAGATGAGCTGAGCAAAATACCTCTAAAAACCCAATTATAATTTTCATACGATTTCAAAGTTCGTAAACAATGTATAATTATTGCAGCCTAGATGACCGTTAAAAAATTACACATTATTTCCATTAAATCAAACAACATGTCATAATCTACTTGACTTTTGGGTTTTGTAGAGGTTCTGAAGAAAATTCAAATTGAAGTAACAAGCAACAAAGTTGCAAAAATGGAACAAAAGAATATTTCCATGTGTTTTCTTTTAGAGAAAAATGACATTTGTCAAAACCTGACTAGTTAATGCAAAATTTAAAATAAGAGACTAATGGACCTAGTAAGAAATCCAAAAACAAACTCATTTTAAGACAAAAGTGATGAATGATGTAATCATGAATGCACAATTTATCATAGTGAGACAACAAACCATCATTAACAGAAATAAATCAAGATGCATAGTACAACCTCCCCAAAGCAGAAGTTACTTTCCAATTCTAAAATTCGACGAACTATAAGAGCGCCAATATCACGCCCTCTTCTCTCTACCGGTTGACCTCTTTCTATCAGTGTAACATCTGCACCTAGCTGAGCAAGAACAAGAGCTGCAAATAAGCCAGAAGGCCCACTACCCACTACTGCAATTTTTGGCTTCCTAGAAGCCTGGTTCTTGCACAACTCCGTTGAGAAAATGCGATGTCCATTTCCCCCTGCCAAAGCAGCTTCTTTATTTTCTTTACAGTCACGAATGATACTTTCCAGATCAGTAAAATCTTTTTCATCATGCACACGTTCCACAAGGCCAACTTTAGGCTCCAGCCGTGAAATAAAGTCCCAACAACGAGGCTCCAGACTGATGAGCTTTTGGACATCCATATCCACAGTATGTACAAATTTGGGCTCTTTTAATTTCTAAAAAAAAAATCAGAAAAACAAAAATAAGAGGACGCAAATGGAATTATGTAAGTTATGACAATTCAAATTGAAACTAACTGCTTCAAAGATTTATCTCCTCCGGTTTATGTTCTGCATTTTGTTTATTGTTTGACACACACAAGTCATAACCAAAGAATTGAAATACAAAACATCTAATTCATACACTAATCCGTAACAAAAATAATTCACAATTACACAAGACCATTCCAAACATTAATTACTACAGTCAAATATTTCAAACCTCGAGCTAATTATTATGACTAGAAAGTTCAAATTCCATGTACAACTGCAATTGCTATAAAAGATTAATACTTTGGATTTTGGAGGCCACTACAACTGCAATGCGACCACAATTAGGGCCATATCAGCCACCCCACTATTCCCGGCAATGCACGCCCCCATTTTCCATTTAACCTATATTGTCTCTTTCCCTCTCTCAAATTTGTTTTAAACGTAGAGAACAAGGAATGAAATGCATAATGAATGGTGAATTTTAGTTTGTCATTGAACAACTGATATTAGTACATACCTTTCTAGCATCAAAAGACTTCCTAACGACGGTGAAAGCTTCTGCTGGCAACAGAGAAGCAACCTGAGAAAGAGAGAAGGGAATGAAAATTAAAGAATATTTCTTTATCGGTTTCTCTTAGGTGGAAGGATGGGTTTTGTTGAGTACCGGGAACTTAAGAACTTTGGCGATTTGCTGGAGAAGGGCATCGGAAACATGGACAGAGTCTTTGCCGGGATCTTGATCAAGTGGAACGGCGAGCTTGAAGAGCCTCCACGTGCCCTCAAACTTGTCCTTCTCCTTGGACTCGGATAAGAGCTCTTTGTGCTTTGTTCTCAGCCTCTTCTTCTCGGAGGGGTACCTCTGTTTACCGGTTCTCTTTGCACACGAGATGCGCCATGTTTCACTGCCGGTGTTAGGAACTCGTCCATGAGTGCGACCGTGAAACCAGACAGCATTGTGGTGGTGTTTCATTACGCAGGTGCAGGACGAGGAAGGGGAGGGAACTACGAACATCTTCTGGTGTTGGTGTTGGTGTTGGTGAAGTCAAGTGACTATGGAATTAGATTGCTTCATTTGGATAAGACATTTTTCATTTCCTTCTCTTATTATGTAAAAGGAATACAAGAATGAAAAAAATGTAAATAATCTTAAGGCGTAATACTCTCTTTGTTCCCGAGTTTCACTGGTTTATGTCAATTAAGTCCCCGTTTATGAAAGTGTTTTTAATATGTCCAAAGTTATTTAAATTAGCATCAATTTTGTCTTTCCGTTAACTATTAGGAAAGGGAGTTAATGCGTTGATGATGTGGCAGTAATTATTTGCAACGTGGGAATAGCTTGTTGTGTGTGTGGTGACGTGTATTTTACTGTGTGTGGTAATAAAGATTGGGTAGGGCAGTGATTTAGGGCACAGAAAAAGCAATAAGGGTCTTCTTCTCCATTACGTCAGAGGTCTTCTTCCAGAAATTTATGTTGAGTTGGCAGTAAGGTCGTGGTTCATCTTTCGCAGTTCGTGTTGGCCGAGTTTGTGTTTGGTCGTTCACAGTTGGTTGGCGAAGTGGTTCATGGTTGGTGGTTGTCTCGCTTTCAGCTTCGCGACGTACTGGCAATGTCTTTCAATCAAGGTTGTTCGTCTTGCTCATGGAGGAGCTCTCGTGGTGCTTCATCGAGGGGATTCGTTGGAAACCAAATATGCCATTGTGGGGAGGTTGCTGTGTTGAGAGTGGCAAGAACAGTTAAAAACCAGGGGAAGCAATTTTGGGGTTGCCCTAATTACAAGGTTTGTAGTTTTATTTTTGTTATAAATTGTTTTGGTGATTAACTAAATGTTTATGGTTGGATACTTTGAACAGTAGACAAGAAATGAAGAATTTCAAGGATGCAACTTCTTTAAATGGCGTAATGATGATAATGTAGATGATGGTGGTAGTATTATTACTTGGCAAAGGAGAAAGATTAATACTCTGGAGAAATCGCTTATGGGTTGTCAAAAAAGGAAGAAGATGTGGTTAGGGATGGTATGTTTAATGGGGTTGATGAATATCATCGTTTTATGTATTTTGTTTAGTAGTCCATGATGTGTTCTACTATGATGAACATCATCATTGTTTATTGTAATATGATGTTTTGTAATGAATGACAAGAACAGTTTGGCCTTATTGTCAACAACATATTAATTTGTGGTCTGAATTTAAATGTTGTCTGATATATACAACATAAGCACTCTGAAGTTTAATTTGAAATAAAAATAAAATGAAGAAGTGGTTTAAGCACAATCATGATTTACGCACATCATGAAGAAGTGGTTTAAGCACCTCATAAGTGTAGATGAGGTAAGCTGGACTGAAAAATATGAGTACCTATAAATTGAGTATACATCACAACAAATAACCACAAGTAATTTATATTGTAATTCACATTATAATCAGAAATTGGAAATGAAATTGACATCGAAAAGATAAACTGTCATTGACATTGAGATTTTAAGCATCCAAATACATATTATAGTTAACAAAATACCCACATCACAGCTAACAAAATAGCCACTTCAAAATGGAGTTCAAAGTACAACTGAATGTTTACAAAGAAGCCATTAATGGCTGTAATACTTAAGCTAAAGTTCATCACATTGTGATGTGAATGTTCAAAATACAAGTGAAGTTGTATATAACTTCTAAAGTCCTGTTGTAGATGGTTGGGTTTGAGGTTCTTAACTTGGTCCTGTACTTTCCTGGGTTTGTGGTGCCTGACTTGGTCCTGAAGTTGGCTGGGTTTCAGGTTGCTGACTTGCTTCACATTGGTTTGTTGGATGACGTTGTGGGCATGTATTTCTTTTGTGACCAAGTTCTCTGCATATGGAACATCTCTTACGAGTCCCATTTTGCTTTAGTTGTGTCTCATCCTTCTTCAGTTCCCAAGCCTCTAGCCTTCTCTTCTTTTTTGGTCTACCAGGTAAAGTCCTTTTAGGTGGGGGCAAAACATCAGGCTGAGAAGTCATTTCCCACAGTTGATGACCGTTGACAGGGTATATGATTGGGATGTATGTTTCTTGGTATGTTGACCTTCTAAACCAATTTGGCATGTAGTCTTCCCCATTGATGTTTAAGAAATTCATTGCAACTAATGCATGACAGCATAGCATGCCTGTTAAGGTCCACTTTCTGCAAGTACAATCTAATTGGTCTATGTCAACCACATACTTCTCACCAATCATTAAAGTGTGTCTGACCTCAAATATTTTATCTCCTGCCCAACTGCAATGACAGCCAAATTAAGTAAGTATATAGAAACAAAAATTATAACATCAACATTAAATCCAAATTCTTATGTGCAGATGTTCACATACCTAGGTAGCCAAATTCTTTTAAAAGCCATTGCTTTTGCCCTACAGGTAGTAGACCGAGAAACACCAATGTTCCACTTCTTAGAAACTTTGTTTTGCAGGTTATATAGATTAATATTCGGATTATCTTTGATGGTCTTTTCTAACCTCCCACTAAACTATTTTGAAGTCATTAAACGGATGTTAAATTCTCTACTGCATGTGTGCTTGTCTATAATCTTCCTCAGCTGCCATGTATCTTCAGCTGCCTTATATGCACAATATTCATACCATGAACATTTACCTTTTGCCTCACAACATCTGACACACACTCTTCTTTTGTCATTTTTGTAAACTTTTAACTTCCTTCCATTCTCTACTCCATACGTTCTTATAGCTTCTGTAAAATCTTTTTTCTCAGTAAAATATGTGCCCACTTCCCACTGATATTGCTCCATACTTTTGGGCATTGAAAAAGTACTAAAATCACCATACCCATCTCTATCATCATCATTTGTGTTATCACTTTCAACAACACTGTTCAAACTCTCAGATCCCCAATCACTTTCTGATAAACCCCGAGGTCCCCCAAGTTCTATTTGGTTACTAGCTTCAAATACATCACATTCCACTTCATCTCCATCGTCAGTGAAGACATCATCTTCAGACCCAGTCCAACTTCTAACATCATACTCATCAGCATGTACATCACCCTCACCCTGTCCATCCACAGCATTACCATCTACCTCAGTGACACTCTCTACCTCAACTTGTACATGAGGCTCTACATAAGCCACTCCCTCAGCCTCAACTTCAACCTCACCTTCTATCACACCATCTAGATCACCCACTGCCTAAACTTCAACTTCTACATAATCTTCTACAGCACCATCTACTTCAGCCACTGCTTGAACTTCAACTTCTACATAATCTTCAACAGCACCATCTTCATTTCCCACTGCCTGAACTTCAACTTCTACCTCATCTTGTACCACAACATCTACATCAGCCATTGTCTGTACTTAAACTTCTACCTCACCTTCTACTAGAACATCTACATCACCCACTGCCTCTACTTCAACTTCTACCACACCTTCTACTTGTACTTCAGCCTCTACCTCAAGCTCTACATTACCCACTGCTTGAACCTCTAGTTGACCAACACCCAATTCAACACTCTCTCTGTCAACTTCTGCTTCACCACTAGGTGCCACAATATCTGGTTGGGAAGAGTATTCCAACTCCAGAATATAGTCAGGCTCACACACCTTGTGTATAACATAAACGTGACCTTGACCATTCAACATAGCAATATTCAGTACATGACATGCACCTTTGTCATCTAATAAAGGTTCCATACAATCTTCTAACACAGGACCACGACCCTATGAATACCAGAAAGCCTTTACATTCCTATAACCCATCTCCTTAAGAATGCTTAATATTTCAAAATAACTTCATCGATCTGGATCAATTTTTAAAGTTATGGTTTGACCATAGTGGTATCTGAATGTTCCATTATTCTCAAATTTCCCCGCATGGTGAAACACAATTTCAACGTCTGAGTTGGCCATCTAAACTAATATAAAAATTGTTTAAAGTTAATGATTGCTTAACCCAAATCTTATCTACCCAAAAAACAAGAAAAACAAAGCAAAAACACTATTACAAAAGCACAATTACAAAACCACAATTACAAAAATAATCAAATATTGTCCACAAACCATCAGGGGGGACAACAACCACAATGGCGCAAGAAAAAACAAAGGACATGCACAGATAATGGGGGACAATAAACAAACAGACCATAAACAAACTTTTGGGGGAGGGGGGGGGGAGACCATGGTGAAAGCAACCACACAAATAAAAGGCTACCGTAAACGCACCTTGGAATCGCGAATTTTGTAATGCCCACAAACGTCTCAACACACCTTCCAAATCCAACGAAGATAAATGTATCCACGATTTCTTTGCTCGCAATCTTCCTCAGCAACAATGACTCTATCTACTCTATCTACTCTCCCACACTTCCAATTGCCCTAATCTCGCGTATTAGTACCCTAAATCAGATTTTTCCCAAATTAAAAATTTCATTCTTTATTATAGCAGAGTTACTTCTATCAGTAACATACACGTCACCACACACAGTAACATACACGTCACCACACACACAACAAACTATTCCCACGTTGCAAATAATTACTGTCACATCATCAACGCGTTAACTCCGTTTCCAATAGTTAACGGAAGGGACAAAATTGATGCTAATTTGAATAACTTTGGACATACTAAAAACACTTTCATAAATGGGGACTTAATTGACATAAATCACTGAAACTGAGGACCAAAGAGGGTATTAAGCCTAATCTTAAATAATATATAATTTGTAACTGGCATCGCGTAACACTTTCTTTTCAAATTTTTCATAAGTTTGAGTATTTTTAATTAAGTTATTATGTTTTGAGAGATGTGATTCTGCAATTAATATTTTAATTATTATTACTAAAGGGATCTTTTTATTTAATAAATTGTTAACTAAAATAATAAATTTTTATATTAATCATGATATTATCTTATATTAATTATATAAATTTATACTTTTTAAAACAAATAAACAAGATAAGAAGACAATATAACAATTACATCACCCATTTATTCAAAAAATAAAATAAAAAATTAAATATTTAAATATTAAAAAGAATCTAATTAAAAATAACCAAATTTATAATGAACATAACATTTAATTAAATCAACTAAATCTATAACAAATTATTTAGTGTTGGTTTACGTACAATATTCATTTTATTTTAGTTTCCATTATATGTATTACTTATATTAAGATGGTCTTCTATCTTCTTTAATACCTGTTAAGATGGTTCTCACTTAAAAATTATTCTTGTCGTTATTTGGATACTCTTCCGCACTTATATTACAAGCACAATACAAAGCAACACAAGCAAACACAGATAACCCAAAAAACGACGAAAACATAAACTTTACCCTTAATACGCATATAAACCAATTCTTTCATGTATCATTCTTTAAATATATTTATGTAGAGTATACAATATTAACTGAGTGGTTACAAACAACCAACTGGATATTTAGATAATCTGTTTATATCTTATTCTGTTTATATTTTATTGGCCTTATATCAGCTTAGGATCTATGAGGTAAATTATAAATACAAAGCCAGAGCCGAAAGGCAGGTACGTTCCACTTACGCATTATTCACTATACACTACTCTCAAATATCCAATAGTGATGATCATTCACTAAATATTCAACCAAGAGCCGAGGCTCTTCAAACCACACGCCTAACTTGAGCGTCGGAGTACCTTTTGCAGGTACATCCTCCCACGTCAAGAGGAAGACAGATCGGTTTGTGCCAACACCGATCGGCCAATAGCAGGAGTTTGGAAGCGAGCGAGCGGCCCAAACACATCAACAGGTTAGTCTCTCGGTCCCAAAATTATCCACCGAAACATTTTGGCGTCCACCGTGGGGCCGAGCGACAAACCCAAATGGTGACCACGAGGAGCATGGAGGAACAACAAAGCGTCATCAACAAGATAAGTATTTTTTGAAATATGAATATTTCATAAAATGTCTAATTGATAATAGATATTATAACAACTATTTTATATAGATATTTTAAATATATATAATATATTCATAATATATTATATGATATATGATATATTATATAAATATAGTTATCTAATTATTGTGACCGAAACATTTTTTGGCATGATTAAAATAGTCAAAGAAATTGTTGTGTTAGAGATAACTATCAACAGCAATATTATAAAATCTCAAGACGGTTTTGATACCTTGTTTATTATATATGTTATTTATTCGGTGCAATTCGTAATATATGGTAACCGAATCATTTACTATACGGTTGTATACCGTAATATATATCATCATCAGAATTTTAGCAAGACAACATCTCGAAGAAATATATATCAAAATCCATGCATCAACTATGCAAGTGTAGACTAAGATCTTGTCATCATGCCTAAAGTATCATGGAATTCAATTAACAAAGGGGAAGTCTCCTATTGCAAACACTGATTGCCAATTTCGACAGCAAAGTTCATAGTTAACAATCAAGTCTAAGACCGAGCGGTAAATCCCGCTCGGCAGAAGGGTACAACCCTCTCAAAGACCGAACGGTAAAGCCCGTTTCCTAGGAAGAAGTCCTAGGTCAAAGTCGAAGACCGAGAGGTAAATCCCTCTCGGCCGAGAGGTAAATCTCTCTCGCCAAGAAGCTCAAGTCCGAGATCGAGCGGTAAATCCCGCTCAGCAGAGAGGTAAAGCCCTCTCAAAAGCCGAACGGTAAAGCCCGTTCACTAGGAAGCACTCCTAGATCAAAGCAGAGAGGTAAAGCCCTCTCAAAAGTCGAACGGTAAAGCCTGTTCACTAGGAAGCACTCCTAGCTCAAAGCAAAGAGGTAAAGCCCTCTCAAAACCGAACGGTAAAGCCCGTTCCCTAGGAAGCACTCCTAGGTCGAAGGCCGAGCGGTAAATCCCTCTCGGAAGAGAGGTAAAGCCCTCTCAACGACGAACGGTAAATCTCGTTCACTAGGAAGCACTCCTAGATCAAAGCAGAGAGGTAAAGCCCTCTCAAAAGTCGAACGGTAAAGCCCGTTCACTAGGAAGCACTCCTAGCTCAAAGCAAAGAGGTAAAGCCCTCTCAAAACCGAACGGTAAAGCCTGTTCCCTAGGAAGCACTCCTAGGTCGAAGGCCGAGCGGTAAATCCCTCTCGGAAGAGAGGTAAAGCCCTCTCAACGACGAACGGTAAATCTCGTTCACTAGGAGACACTCCTAGCTCAAAGCAAAGGTAAAACCCTCTCAAAGCCGAACGGTAAAGCCCGTTCCCTAGGAAGCACTCCTAGGTCGAAGACCGAGAGGTAAATTCCTCTCGGTTCCTGTTGAAGGACGAGCGGTAAATCCCGCTCGGTTAATGACGAAGGTCGAGTGGTAAATCCCGCTTGGTTAATGACGAAGGTCGAGCGGTAAATCCCGCTCGGTTAATGTTGAAGGTCGAGAGGTAAAACCCTCTCGATTAATGTTGAAGACCGTGAGGTAAATCCCTCTCGGTTCCTATTGAAGGACGAACGGTAAATCCCGCTCGGTTAATGTCGAAGGTCGAGAGGTAAAACCCTCTCGATTAAAGTTGAAGACCGAGAGGTAAATTCCTCTCGGTTCCTGTTGAAGGACGAGCGGTAAATCCCGCTCGGTTAATGACGAAGGTCGAGCGGTAAATCCCGCTCGGTTAATGACGAAGGTCGAGCGGTAAATCCCGCTCGGTTAATGTTGAAGGTCGAGCGGTAAAACGCTTTCAGTTCCGCAAATGTAGCCTCCCTCAAACTCATCAGTCCTATAGTTAACCACGGCTAAAGCCAACCGCTTAACTCGGACTTGGGGGGCATAGTGTACAGTATAAAATATTAACCGAGTGGTTACAAACAACCAACCGGATATTTAGGTAATCTGTTATCTTATTCTGTTTATATTTTATTGGGCTTATATCAGCTTAGGATCTATGAGGTAAATTATAAATACAAAGCCAGAGCCGAAAGCCAGGTACGTTCCACTTACGCATTATTCACTATACACTACTCTCAAATATCCAATAGTGATGATCATTCACTAAATATTCAACCAAGAGCCGAGACTCTTCAAACCACACGCCTAACTTGAGCGTCAGAGTACCTTTTGCAGGTACATCCTCCCACGTCAAGAGGAAGACCGATCGGTTTGTGCCAACACCGATCGGCCAATAGCAGGAGTTTGGAAGCGAGCGAGCGGCGCAGACACATCAACAGTTTAGTCTCTCGGTCCCAAAATTATCCACCAAAACAATTTATAATATATAGTTCCTTCGTTCGCATTTTCATTAATTATCAAAAAATAACTCTTCATCAAGAGTTTATATTTAAAAAAGAAAAAAGAAACGAGAAATCTAAACTCAAGAAATAAAAAAGTTGGAAATCTCTAACATAAATCGAAGAAATTTTGAAGAGACCAAAAAACAGAAAAATTAAATAAATGTTTATTTACATCACGCGTGACAAGAAGGTGGATATCACATTTAAACCAATTGCCACGTTGTTACAAAAATTTAGGAGAGAATATATACTGAGAGACTTCTCTCTATCGCTCTTCTAAATTCCATCGCTATATTTTCTAGGCTAAATCTTTCACACACAGAAGAAGGTAAATCCATCAAAACCGCATCTCATCTCACCGATCACTGCATTCAAGCAACACTAATCATGTCCACGTCACCGCTCAAATTCCCACTAGACAAGCTCAAAAGTCACCGGCGACGGTTCCTCCGACTCCGGCAACCTCAGCTTCAGCGAGAGCGACCTCCCATTCAAGTCCAACTCAGCCATTTTCAAAGACGGAAGTGCCGGCAAAACCGGTTTCGACCTAGCTGACGGCACCGCTCGTTCCTCTTCCTTCACCTTCATTGTTTCAATTTTCAAAGAAGGAATTAGTAAAAGTTAAATTAAGATTTGAAGCGAGCGATAAAAAGGATACCGAGTCGGTGGTGATATCGAAGAGACTAGATCTCCGGCGGCGGCGATTGTGAGTGTGACGGCGGAGAAAATACTTTTGAGCGTGACTAGCGACCTGAGTGGGCGTTCGAGTCTTGACGAAGTTTCTAGAAATTCCTCTCCAATCTCCTTTCCCAACGTTCTGTAATCCCAACAGGAACTGCCTGTGCTCCTCCTCCGTCCACGGAATCCCTAATTAATCCGTTAATCTCAACACAATCATTCATTCTCGATAACCAAACAAACACATCAACGAAAAATATTAATTATAACGGATTAATTAATAGATCACCTCGCTTGCGCGTGCGACGGCAGAGGTGAACGACGTCTTCTGAGGCGTAGCCTGCATTGGGACGGTGCGGCGGAGGCGATTCAGAGTTTGGGGAGAGATTGTTCATGCTGGCACTCTTTCTGAAAACGGTGGGGTTGTTATCGGGTAGGGTGAGGCGCACGCCGAAGAGCATGATCCCGTCTTTCTCCGCCGTACACATTTTGGATTTGGTTTGGTTCATGCAAGAGGATGATGGAGAGTTTGTGTTTTGTTTTGTAATAAAAGGAGTGAGATGAGACAGAAAACTAAGCGGGTGGATTTGTTTCTCCTCCTTCTTCACGTGCTTATTTGTCAGATACTACTACACTCACTGTCATTGGCCAATCTTATTTTCCAAAGATTAACATATATTCTTTATTTTGTGTGCTGTATAAATATTCCTTACGATAATCAAAAATAGAAAACTGTCGTATTTCTATTGGATATCGTATATATACATATATTTTATTTTCAATTCAAATATAATATAAAAGAAAGTGGTATTTTATAAATTTAGTCTTTTTTAATATTCCTTCGCAATATGAATTAGTTTTGTAATTAGTTTACTGTAATTATTTTATTTATTATTTTGGAAATATTTTTTTTCATTTTATATTATTTATCTTTAAATGAAAAACTTTATTTTTAGTTTTTTTTCTCATATTGTTTATTTTATTTTATGTCTTTTTTTTCTAGCATTTATTTATTTTATTTTGTTTATCAGAGTTGACTTTATGTAGGTTTGAATCAGATTAAATTTTTAATATGTAATCCAATAATTTTCCTTTCAATACCACTTATTAGATTTGATTAGGTTAAAACATTCTTATTAAAAATATTTAAATTAGTCTTCTCTAATCTCTCTTCTTTCGAGAAGATTTAGATTTTTGAAATCTAATCCAATAAAAATTATTAGATTTGATTCAGTTACAAACACTCTAATTTTTGCAATTATTTCTTCTTCTTCTTTTTTCTATATTCCGTGTTACTTTTCTTTCTATCTCTTTTATATTGTTTTCATATCTATTTTATTTTATTAGTCTTTATACACGTCCAATATTGTGCGTGGCGCAGAACTTTTTCGGATAATTATTCACATTATAGTAATTATGTAAATAATACATTACATCTTTTACACACATTTTTAAAAGGACTTTTGTGATTAAGATCAATCTTTAAAATCATTATCCAAAGTACGTATCCACACCGTTTTTACGATAATAAAAATATTATTATTATAATTATAGAAACAAATGTAGATAACTTTTACCATTTTAGTGTATATAATTGTTTTAATTTAGAAAATTTCTTAAATTTAAAAACAAAATGTGTCCTCTAGACAAAATTTGTTGATAACTCATAAAACACTATTTGTTATTAGATAGAAGACAAAATAAAATTGTATCAAAATATAAAAACAAAAAGTTAGAGTACCATAAGTATTTTATTCTGAAAGCATTTCAGGATAAGAAAAATCACCAATAATCTATAAATATGATTGTATAATGAATACTTCATTTGTTTAAGCATAATATTTTCAATATTTCTTTTTCCATAACTTTTTCAACTCTACTATAAGGAATCTATATGGACATTCATCATACATATTCATGGAAGTGTTGTATGGAACGAGAATTAATGGTCAAATGCTATAACTGTCAAAATCCTTCTATGTAATTCCTATTATGTTTTTATTTGCTTCTCTGTTACGTTATACATATTTATTTTACTTTCTTAATGTACAATACAATTTACACTCACATAATAACAGTGTGTAGAAAGTTCTTTCTCTCTCTTCTGCTCTTCAAGTTTACTTTTATCGCTTCTGTAAGTTTACTCTTGTTGCTTCTTGCTTATCACGATGCATAGAATCCTACACATAGATCACTTACTACATAGACATGATCTATCAAGAGCCTCCTTTGTCGTTCTTCCATGATGGTAACAAAGCTCTTCTTTGGAAGAGCTCTGCTGTGCCTCTAACCCTTTTTCTTGTCCTTTTTCCCTTCTTTCTTTTCTTTGTTCCTTTTTTCTTTTCTTTGTCTATTCTTTTACAGGATCTTACACGACGACGGAGGAACATAACCACTCTTCTAGTCTCTTGTATCTCCCTCTAAGTGAAAACCCTACGATTTCCCTTGTTTCCCCTCTCCTAGAATTCAATAATTACCATGCTTGGAGCAAATCAATGTACACATCCTTGAATGCCAAGAACAAGGTTCAATTTATTGATGGTATCGCTACTCTGTCGCAAAAAGGAAGCCAATTCTTATCATGCATGGACAAGATGCAACAACATGGTGGTCTCTGGCTCGTGCATTTTGTATCCCGGGACATACGCCATAACATCCTTTAGATGGATAGCGCCCAGGCCATATGAGACGACCTAAAATCAAGATTCTTTCAAGAAGATCTGTTACGCATCTTTGAGTTACAAAATGAAGCTGCCGCTCTAAAATAAGGGGAAAGAACCGTGACAGAGTATTTTACCAAGCTTCATATAATATGGGATGAGCTCGACAAATTTCGCCTTGAGTTAACCTGCTCCTGTGAAATTAGGTGTTCTTGCAAACTATCTTCAACAATTGCTCAAAGAAAACATGAGAATCAGATTCTACAATTTCTTCGCAGATTGAATAAACAATACAGCAACATTCAGTCTCATGTTTTGTTAATGGATCCTGTGCCTCCCATTTCGAAATTTTTTTCCTAAGTTGTACAACAAGAAAGACAAGTTATGAGCAATAATTTTCTCAATGGTCTGGAAATTAAACATGTTGTTGCTGTGGGTATCGTCACTTGTTCCTATTGTGGCAAGAATGGTCACAACAAATCTGTTTGCTTCAAGAAACATGGATTTCCTGCTAACAAAAATATTACTGGTAAAAAGATGTGCTCCCATTGTGGCAAATCTGGACATACCATTGAAGTCTGCTATAGGAAACATAGGTTTCCTCCTGGTCATAAACTCCATAATGGAAAAAGTTTCATGACTACAAGTCAAGATACCAAGAATGATGGTCCAGTAGATGTCAATGATCAAGAGGTTCGCAATATCAAGCTCTCATGGCTCTTATCAAGCCCTCTAACGACACATGAGCCTCATCAACCAATCAGATCAGTTTTGTAATATCTAATTCAATTGATACAGTAAATCCATTTTCACCCTTACCTCTCATGAAGACAAAGGTATTATATCTTGGATTCTGGATTCTGGCACAATAGATGATGTTTCCTCTTCTCTCACTCACTTAAGTTCTTATGAAAATATTACTCTTGTAACCATTAATCTACCTAATGGCATGCAAACCACCATCACACATAAAATCAATGAACATATTATTCTAAAAAATGTTCTGTTTATTCCAAATTTTTGTTATAACCTCATCTCTATCTCTAAGTTGGTTGCTCATAATCACATTCGTATTACTTTCACTAATGGAACATGTTTTATTCAGGATTTAACAACAAACAACAAAATTGGTTCAGTTGAGATCAGTGGAGGGTTATACATCTTTTGTGGATCCACCAACATTACATAACATTTTACTCACTCTGTAGATAAGTAGTCTCCTGATAAATCTAATTGTAAAAACATTTAGCACAATCAATTAGGTCATTTGTCTAATAAGAGACTAGAAATTTTGAGACAAAAGTATAGTTACATTGATTCTAGAACTGAAAATTGCAATGCTTTCACACTACTAAACAGAGACGTCTTCCCTTTTCTCATAGTATTACTTATACCTCTCATGCTTTTGATCTTATTCATATTGATATTTGGGGACCATGCTCTAATCCCTCCTTACATTCTCATAGATACTTTCTAACCATTGTTGACGATTATAATAGATAATATACTTGGATACATTTGATGAAACATAAATCTGAAACTCGCCAACACATTATTCATTTTATTGCATATGTTAAAAATCAAATTAAAACTAGCATCAAGATCATTTGATCTGACAATGGCAGCGAGTTTGCTATCACTGATTATTTTAATACTTAAGGTATAATTCATCAAACATCTTGCATTAAAACCCCTCAACAAAATGATATAGTTGAGAGGAAACATCAACATCTTCTCAATGTAACTAGAGCCTTGCTTTTTCATTCTAAAACCTTTACTCAATTTTGGACATATGCCCTCAACTATGCTACTCTTCTAATTAACATAATGCCTACTCCTTTTCTCAATCATAGTTCACCATATGACAGATTATATCAGAATGATTTTGACATTTCTAGGTTGAGAGTCTTTGGTTCCCTCTATTGTGTTAGCACTCTTCATTTTGATAGAAAAAAGCTTGATCCCCGTGCCAAGTCTAGCCTCTTCCTTGGATTACATCCTATTACTAAAGGTTACATTACATATGACCTTGAAAGCCATGATATTAAAGTTTCTAGAAATCTTGTTTTCCTTGAAATTGAATTTCCTGCCATTACATCTCCCCCTATCCAAGATCAGAGTGTTTAAATGCCTTTATTTGATAGTCCCTTTATGTATAATGATGATCACACTCATACTATTGTTCCCATTGACAATGTCACCATAAATTATGAACATATTGAGGACCTTGTAGAAAATAAAAATGATGAAAATAACTCTCCCAAACGATCTACTAGAGTTAGAAAACCACCAACCTATCTAAAAGATTTTCAAAACTCTTCTTATAGTACCACTAACACAAAATACCCAATTAGTAATGTCTTATCTTTTGCCAAATTATCCACTACATATAAAGCTTTCATTTTCTCTCTAGATAGTATTATTGATCCACAAAATTATAAAGAGGTCATACAACATGATCACTGGCGGCATACTATGTAAGAAGAAATCATGACTCCAGAGCACAACATCACGTGGACCATTACCACTTTCCCTTCCAACAAAAAGGTCATAGGCTACAAATGGGTATACAAAACAAATCACAAGGTCGATGGGACCATAGACAAATTCAAGGCTCGCCTAATTGCCAAGGGCTACACTCAAATTGAGGGTATTGATTATTTTGATACATTCTCTCCTATTGTTAAACTTACTAATGTTCGTTTTATCCTATCTTTAGCTTCAACTAAAAATTAGCACATCCGACAATTGGATGTCAATAATGCCTTTTTACATGGTGACTAAAATAAAGAGGTTTACATGCAAATACCACCGGGGTCCTTGCAATAGGTAAAGATCAGGTTTGCCTCCTTCATAAATCCCTTTATGGTTTGAAACAAGTTAGCAAATAGTGGTATAACAAGTTATCATCTTTTCTTCTTTCTTGCAACTTTTCACAAACATTTGGAGGCTAATCTCTTTTTGCAAAACATATTGGGAATAATAACATTACTATATGCTTGTTTATGTTGATGATATAATATTCACTGAAAATAATATTCATGATATTGATCAAATAACGAACCATCTTAATGATAGTTTTAAAATTAAAAATCTTGGTAATCTATCTTACTTTTTAGGCTTTGAAGTTGCTAGAAGCAATGCAGAGATCCTTTTAACCCAGAGAAAATATGCTTTAGATCTTCTCACATAAACAAGGATGCTTGATGCAGCTCCTATCAGCACCCCTATAAACTTCTCCACCAAAGTCTCTTATGATGGTGCTCCTCTTGACGACCCCATTGCATTCAGGAGGCTAATAGGAAGACTCATCTACCTCACCATCACCCATCCATATATCACTTATGTGCGTCGTCTTAGCCAATATGTTGCTGCTCCTACCACGCTCCATCACCAAGCTACTTTTAGAATCTTACACTATATCAAACAAACTCTTGGCCAAGGTATTTTTCTAACAACGAATAATAACCTTCAATTGAAAGCTTACAATGATTCCAATTGGGCCAACTGTCCTATCTTTCGCAAATCCACCACTTGCTACATTGTTTACTTGGGGAACTCGCCAATATCATGGAAATCCAAAAAGCAAAACACGGTCTCACTCAAGTCATCCAAAGCAAAATATCGCGCTCTTGACTAGATCATTTGTGAGTTCTAGTGGCTTAGCAATCTTATGAACAATCTCCATCTACCTCTTCCTCAACTTGCCAACATATATTGTGATAACGTATCTGACATCAAAATCGCCACCAACCAAGTCTTCCATGAGTGAATAGAAATTGACTTCCATCTCATTCGGGAAAAAGTCCAACAGGCATTGTGAAGCTCCTCCCCATACACACTACTCTATTTATTGACAAAGCATGTTCCTCCTTCAACCTTTCGTAGCATAAATTCAAAACTTGGCACTCTTAACATCTATGCCAAGCTTGAGGGGGTTGTCAGAATCCTCCTTTGTAATTCCCATTTTGTTTTTATTTGCTTCTCTGCTATGCTATATATATAGCTATTCTTTTACTTTCCTAATGTACAATACAATTTACACTCACATAATAACAATGTGTAAACAGTTCTTTCTCTCTCTTTTACTCTGCAAATTTACTTTTGTCGCTTCTGTAAGCTTACTCTTGTTGCTTCTTGCTTATCACGATGCATACAATCTCATACACAGATCATTCACTACATAGACATGATCTATCAAGAGCCTCTTTGTCGCTCTTCCATGAATAACTATTGCTCAAAAATCCAAAGGAATTATAAAACCAACACTTCCTAAAGTCAATTGTATATTTTGAGGATGTAAAGAAAAATTACGATATTTTAGATCAAAAGTCTTCCAAAACTTTAAATCTCTAGGATACATACTGTACTATATGAAGTATACCGATCGGAATTGATTGTCGTTAAGCAGGTACTAACAGGTCAGATTGTCTTACGCTCTACAAATATACGACATTAATGATTAATTATTGGGTTTGATTACCTAAAATATATTGCACAAATGGTTAATCAATAGACGTGGATGTCACAAGCCTTATAAGTAGACAACTTATGTCCAAGTACAATCATCCTTTTCTATCTTAATAAAATATAGACCTCTTTATAAAACATATCTGACTTAAGCGTCGGAGTGCCTTCTGCAGGTCAACTACCCATTGGAGTGGATCGCGTTCTTGGGGAGGATTGAAGATCAAAGGAGAGCAGAGCAAAGAAGGATGACCGACCCTCGAACCAATTCAACCGAAACATTTTGGCGCTCACCGTGGGGCCAAGCGGCATCCCAATGAAGCCACGAAGAACCAGACGCGCGCTCGGTCTCAACATCGCTACTTCGGATGAACACCATGTTTTGCAACAAGAGTAAAAATTCCGTAATAATTCCTAAAGGCATGTCTTCTGTTTTGTGAACTTTCAGGAACCTTCAGCCCTACATCCGACCTTGACAGGTTCTAGTTTTATTTATAATTTCCAAATTATAATATATTTGTTTAACTCATATTTTTGTGAATAAAATCATT
Organism: Vigna nakashimae; assembly: GCA_034642375.1. Lineage (NCBI taxonomy): Eukaryota > Viridiplantae > Streptophyta > Magnoliopsida > Fabales > Fabaceae > Vigna > Vigna nakashimae. Next base: position 34,979,074 of record CM067758.1, read on the forward strand.
ATGCACATGATGGTTCAGAGATGTGTTCAACCTTGTCAGGTTCTAACCAGTCTTAATTTTAAACTATAAAAATTATAAAATATTATGTACAGGATGTTTCAAAGCTGCGTTCAACCTTGTCAGGTTCTAACCACTCTTAATTTTAAATTATAAAAATTATAAAATATTATTCAAAGGATGGTTCAGAGATGTGTTCAACCTCGTCAGGTTCTAACCACTCTTAATTTTAAATTATAAAATATTATGCACAGGATGGTTCAGAGTTGCCTTGTAGGTTCTACCGACTCTTAATTTTAAATTATAAAATATTATGCACAGGATGGTTCAGAGCTGCATTCAACCTTGTCAGGTTCTAACGACTCTTAATTTTAAATTATAAAATATTATGTGCAGGAAGGTTCATACCTCAACTTGGTCAGGTTATAAGGACCGCTTGGGGGAAGTCAGAAAAATGGCTTCAGAAATCCCCGCTCAACGCAGGAAGTCAGAAAAATGACTCCTACCTCAAGCCGCTCAGGGGAAGTCAAAAAAATGGTTTCAGAAATCCTCGCTCAACACAGGAAGTCAGAAAAATGACTCCTTCCTTAAGCCGCTCGGGAGGAAGTCAGAAAAATGGCTTCAGAAATCCCCACTCAACGTAGGAAGTCAGAAAAATGACTCCTGTCTCAAGTCGCTCGGGGGAGTCAGAAAATGGCTTCAAAAATCCCCATTGAATGCAGGAAGTTCGAAAAAGAACTTTTATCAGTCAACTACTCAACAGGTTCAGCTGTGTTAGGTTCCAATGCCTTTTCATTATAAAAATAAATATTGAAGCATTTACTTTATTTAAAAACATATTTTTTAGAGTGAAAATCTCTTGCAGAGGAAAAAGTTTCAAAGAGAACTCTTAGTATTTTCTGTTCAGTGTAAGGAACAAATCTAAAGAGAACTCCTAGAGTTCGCCGCTCGGTACATAGAGCAATGAAGACTTAAAGTATCGAAGATAGACTCCCTAAATACGACGTGAGCGACCTCTTTTAAAGCTCATAATAATCCCTACGCACAACTTTTAATAAAGAGTTTGCTCGGACTTGGGGGGCTTATGTACTATATGAAGTATACCGATCGAAATTGATTGTCATTAAGTAGGTACTAATAGGTCAGATTGTCTTAGCTCTACAAATATACGACATTAATGATTAATTATTGGGTTTGATTACCTAAAATATATTGTACTAATGGTTAATCAATGAATGTGGCTGTCACAAGCCTTGTAAGTAGACAACTGATGATGGAGCCAAATTCCAGAGGAAACCAGTGGCCTGAAGCTCCCATATCAGAGGTGTGGTAGATGTGTTGGTGTGCAACAGAATTGATGGAGTAAATGGTGATGGAGATGTTGAATGAAGCAAGGTAAAATGAGTGAACCCTCTCAGCTCAGAAAGCCTTCATATAATGGAAGGAAGCTTGAGAGAAAATGAAGAATTAGCAAGCAATTTTGACTCAAGAGCAGAATGCAAGACTGGAATATATTTCTCAGCATTTGGGCATAGCTCTAAAGTACCATACAAGGAAGAAACCATCCTATTTATAAGTGAAGATGGGTCTCTTTTCTGAATTGAACTCCCGCCTAATTTCAAATGGGAAGCCTAACAGCAACACCAAATCCTTCCAGCAAATCCCATGCCTTGCTCCAGGCCAGCTCCTCACGTGTTTGAAGCATCTTCTCATCCAACGTTGGGCTATTTTGGGGTTTTGGCTGGGTGCATATGACTTTGGCAGCAAGCTTCTCCAATCAGGCCTTCCTTTCACGTGCCAAATGCCATGTTGACAGCTGCTCCCTCCAATTTATTTAATCCTACAAAACAAAGTAAACATGCTTAATTAAGAGAAGAAGGTTTAAGATAATTCACCTTCCATAGAAGCAAAATATTAAGTGATCCTTCTTCCTCTTGAACTCTCTTAGCCATGGCTCTAGTAAGAGGTCCAATGCATGTATTAGATGGTCTTCCATCAGACCCTCCCTCTTGAGAAGGATCTGTCCTCAGATCTGGTGCATCCTGTTGATCATCTCCTGTGAAAGGAATTAAGTCACAGATGTTAAAAGTATGACTGACACCATAACTTTCAGGAAGATCTAAGATGTATGCATTATCATTTATCCTTTTGACCACTTTGAACGGACCATCTCCTCTTGGACTAAGTTTGGACTTCCTTTGAGAGGGAAATCTTTCCTTTCTCAAATGAAGCCAAACTAGGTCTCCTTTTTCAAAAACTATTTTCTTTCTTCCTTTGTTGTTGTATTCTGTATATTTTTGAGTTTGTTTTTCAATTTGGTTTTTGACCTTCTCATGTAACTTCTTGATGAACTCCGCTTTAGAAACACCTTCTTTATGAAGAAAAAGAGATGGTTCTGGAAGAGGTAGTAAATCAAGAGGTGTGATAGGATTAAAACCATAAACAACCTAAAAAGGAGAAAGATTAGTAGTCTTGTGGACTACCCTGTTATAAGCAAATTCAATATGAGGTAGATGTTCATCCCAAGATTTATTGTTACCTCTTAATATTACCCTTAATAATGTAGATAGAGATCTATTAACTACTTCAGTTTGCCCATCAGTTTGTGGGTGACATGTAGTAGAAAATAGAAGTTTAGTCCCAAGCTTTTCCCATAAAGTTTTCCAAAAGTGGCTTAGGAACTTCACATCTCTATCAGACACTATAGATTTGGGTAAACCATGCAATCTCACTATTTCCTTAAAGAAGAGTCGAGATATATAGCTAGCATCATCTACTTTGTGGCAGGGTATAAAATGAGCCATTTTACTAAAACGATCTACTACCACAAAGATAGAATCATAACCCCTTTGAGTTCTTGGTAATCCTAGGACAAAATCCATGCTTATGTCCTCCCAAGGGGTATTAGCTATGGGAAGAGGTGTATAGAGTCCATGAGGCATAATCTTTGACTTAGCTTGTAAACAAGCTATGCATTTAGAACAATGCCTTTGAACATCTATTCTCATGTGTGGCCAATAAAATTTACTTTTCAAAATGTTTAGAGTTTTATCAACTCCATGATGGCCCATAAGTCCTCCTCCATGACTCTCTTTGATAAGAAGTTTTCTAATGGATCCTTGGGGTATACAAAGTTTTCCTTTATTAAAAAGATACCCCTCAGAAAGATAGAATCCATCAAAAGGCTTCTTAAGACATGATGAATAAGTGGATGCAAATGTTTCATCATTTTCATACAACTCTTTTATGTCATCAAATCCTAATATTTGGGATCCTAGGGTTACTAATAATGCATGTATTCTAGATAAAGCATCCGCAACAACATTAGTACTCCCCTTTTTGTGTTTGATGACATAGGGAAATTGCTCCAGATATTCCACTCACTTGGCATGTCTTTTGTTTAGCTTTGCTTGCCCTTTTATGTACTTGAGAGATTCATGGTCAGTATGGATGATGAATTCTCTAGTAACCAAGTAATGTTCCCAAGTTTTTAAAGCTCTAATGAGTGCATATAACTCTTTGTCATAGGTAGGATAGTTCAAGGTAGGTCCCCTAAGTTTTTCACTAAAGTAAGCTACGGGATGTCCTCCTTGTATTAAAACAGCTCCTATACCTATCCCAGATGCATCACATTCTAATTCAAAGGCTTTGGAAAAATCAGGTAAAACGAGAATGGGTGCATGAGTTAACTTATGTTTCAAAGTCTCAAAAGACAACTCTTGCTTATCACCCCAAAGAAAAGGAACATCTTTTTTGACTAACTCATTTAAAGGAGCAGCTATGGTGGAAAAGTCTTTCACAAATCTCCTATAAAAACTAGCTAGCCCATGAAAGCTTCTTAGTTCTCCTATATTTTTAGGGGTTGGCCATTCTTGTATAGCTTTGATCTTCTTTGGATCAACATGCACACCTTCTTTTCCAACTTTGAAACCAAGGAAAATCACACTTTCTTGACAAAAAGTACATTTGTCAAAGTTGGCAAAGAGGTGATGTTCTCTAAGAAGAAGCAAGACTTCCTTGATATGTCTAAGATGTTCTTGAAGATTTTGACTATAGATTAAGATGTCATCAAAGTGGACCACTACAAATCTGCCTATGCATTCCCTAAGCACATGATTCATTAATCTCATGAATGTACTTGGAGCATTGGTCAAGCCAAAGGGCATGACTAACCATTCATACAAACCAAACTTGGTCTTGAAAGCAGTTTTCCATTCATCTCCTTCATGAATTCTTATTTGATGGTATCCAATTTTAAGATCAATTTTGGTGAAGAGATTTGCTCCATGTAATTCATCCAACATGTCATCTAGCCTAGGAATGGGATGCCTATACTTGACAGTTATGTTGTTGATGGCCCTACAATCTGTACACATTCTCCAAGACCCATCCTTTTTAGGGACCAACAACACAGGCACAGCACAGGGACTTAAACTCTTTTGGATCCACCCTTTGTTCAACAAGTCATTAACTTGTTTCTCTATTTCTTTTGTTTCCATAGGGTTGGTTCTATAGGCTGGCCTATTGGGTAGGCTTGCCCCAGGTACCAAATCTATTTGATGTTCTATTCTCCTCAAAGGTGGTAATCCACTTGGTACCTCTTTGGGAAATATATCATCAAATTCCTTTAAAAGTTTTTGCAACCCCTTCGGTAGAGAACCAAGTTCATGAGTAATTGAAACAAATGCCTCTTTGCAATAAAGAAGGAAATGAGGTTGTCCAAGAAAAAGATTTTTGGAAATATTCAAGGTTTGAGGTTGGACAACTTCATGGACTGAGGCATGGGTTACCAAATTCTTTCTTTCTTTCTTATTTTCTTTTTTCTTTTCTCCATCCAATTTCTTCTTAAGAATTATTTGGTCCTCTCTTACTTGTGAAGGTGTAAGAAGACACAAAATAATTTTCTTTCCCTTGTGTTGAATGGTGATTTTGTTGGTGACTCCATCATGTAAAGCTTGTTTATCATATTGCCAAGGTCTTCCAAGTAATATGTGCCCAGCTTCCATTGGTACTATATCACAAACAATTTGATCTTCATATTTGCCAATGGAAATGGGTACACTTACTTGTTCTTTAACTACTATTCCATCACCCTGTTTGATCCATTGAAGTTTGTAAGGTTTAGGATGAGGAGTAGTGGTTAAGCCAAGCTTCTCTACCATTCTAGAACTACAACAGTTGCAACAAGAGCCACTATCCACTATCATTGAACATGTCTTTTCTAAAACTTTGCATCTTGTGTGGAATAGGTTCTCTCTTTGTGACTGTTCTAGTTCTACATGTTTGCTCTCAAGGAGTCTTTTCACCATGAGTAAATCTCCATCACAAGGTAGAGTTTCTTCTTCTTCAGAAGTGGATGTTTCATACTCACTACATGAAGAACCCTCACTTTCACTCTCATGTTCAAGAATGTAAGTTGACCTTCTATTTCGACACTCAGATGAATAGTGCCCTCTTTCCCCACATTTAAAGCATTTGGTTTCCTTACTTTTATTATCTTTTGGAGGTTCTTTGGCTCTTTCTTTCCCTTTCTCCCTCTCTCTAGATTCTTCATATCTTGGCTTAATTAGACTACCCTCCCTCTTATATTCTTTCTTGTAACTATGAGGGTAATCTTTCTTAGTAGAGCTTTTTCTTTTGAGTTGCTGCTCTACCCTCACACAAAGTTGGACTAACTTATTGAGATCATTGTAGGGTATAAGTTCAACCCTATCTCTTATGTCATAGTTGAGTCCACTTTGGAACCTAACAATTGTGATTCTTGGATCCTCTCTTATCCCAGCCCTCAACATGAGTAATTCCATTTTTTGTCTATATTCCTCAACACTCATGTTCCTTTGTTGGAGTTTATGGAGTTTATCCATTATCTCCCTATCATAGTAGGCTGGTACATGCCTCCTCCTCAAAGCAGCTCTCATTTCATTCCAATACCTAATGGGAGGTAAGTGTCTTAGCCTATGGTCCTTGACTAAGGCTGTCCACCAAATTAAGGCATAACCTTGAAAGCTTAGAGAAGCCATGGTGACTCTCCTTTCATCATCTATTTGGTGGCACTCAAACAATTGCTCAACTTTCATTTCCCACTCTAGGTATTCTTCTACATCATCTTTTCCATGAAAGGAAGGAATATCAATCTTAGGCTCTCTTGGGTAATGCTCTCTAACTCTATGTTGTCTTCTAGGAGGCATTTGGTAGTGGTCATCATTGTGATGACTACTATTTTGCTCAATTTCACTTGGAGAAGATGATGATTCTTCTCTTCTCCTATGGGAAGATCTCTCTCTCTTTTTATCTTGATTAATCAAAAGTTGACTAATCATATCTTTGAGCTCACTAATCTCTTTATCCCTTTGTTCAAATCTTTGCTCAAATTCTTCCCTTAAAGACATTTCACTATTGGGTTTCAAACTTCCTTGCACACTTGATTGACTCATTCTTGTCAAAGGAAAATTTTCAAAAGGTTTTCAAAATGTTTGACAAGTAATGAATGAAAAAAAATTTTCACAAACTTTCTTTGTTTTTGGTGAAAAATTTCTAAGAGATTCTAGAAGTAAAAGATGTTTCTAAGTAGCTCCCAGGAAGAAGAGGTGAGTCACAAATGGACAAGCTTAGAAACCAAGTTCTTCCTTAGCCAGAGTTTCCTTATAATGTTCTTTTACTTTAGTTTCTAAGTAGAAATTCTTCAAATTCTTTTTAAATGTTATGAACCTACAAACCAAAGAAAGGTTTATTATATGCTATGCTATCCTAAATACCACAGAGACCTAAAAACAAAAGGATTACTCAAGACATTTAAGGAAAGCAATAAAGATGCAAGAATGTAAATGCTAGACGGCCCTAAGTGAAAGTGCAAGTGACACTTGGAGCCCCTTGACACACTTTCACACTAAGAAAACGAAATTGGACTATTACAATGTTCAATTGTGAGCTTGGAATTGCTTCAAAAGCATTTTCCCAAGTCACTTGGCACAACAACAGAAATATAAAAAAAAAACTACAAGGTTCCGTGATATGAGTACTCAAACAAGCTCAATTAAATGTGTAAAAATAGTGTGGACTTCAATCTTCAACTGCTGCCAAGTGTATCTCAAAAGCAGTATGCAAGTTGTTCCAATTCTGGTGGCAAATTATGCTGCTGTAATGTATTCTGCAGCTGTTGGACAGCAGAGTTGCATCTACTCAAGAGCTCCTAATTGTTTTTCATTTCAGCTTTCCCCTCACTTCCTAGTATGCTACCATTATAAGTAAAGGTTTCTGCAACTGGATGCTTCACAACAGCTATCACAGTACCTTAAATCCACTCAAACAAACCAAGCTAGATTTATCATTCTGCACCAGTTTTCCACACCAATTTCCAGCAATAATTGACAATTTTGGAAGCCAAAAATGTGGTAAACAAATGAACTAGGTATGGAAAAACAGCAAGTACACAAAAGGAACCTACCAAAGGTGCTAGAACAGATTAAGAAAGCAAAAAAAACGCAAACACAGTTCAGAAATGATTCCAAATGCAAACGGTTTGATAATTTTCAAAACTGTTTGATAAAATGCCCCAATGACTTTCAGATTTTTGAATTTTGATTTTTCAGGGCCTGTAATCTGGATTGCACAGTTCAACAGCTTTTTTTATCACTTGATATTACTTCTTTGAGTCATCTATTTCATTTTTAATTATGGAACCAGCTTTTTCACAATCCAGTAATGAATTTTTGCATCAAAATTACCAAATAGCAGCTGGAAAACAGAACTGCACCAGAAAATTTAAACTGAATTTTGGTGGTTTGAGATCCAAAACTATATGGAAATGTTTCAATCTTTGTTTGGACAATTTCATCAATTTTTAATGATGATTTTGAACATGTTCAGACCTTAAGACAACTTAGTAACTGCCTATAATTCAAAATCATTGTTTCACTTCCATTTTCACTCAAAAATTGATGGTTTCAAATGCAAATTTGCATATAAGTCATGTTTTGACCAAATGAACAGTACTAGCAACTTTGAACCATCAATTGAAACTTGCTCAAGCTATAAAACAATAAGGAAACAACAGATTTTCGAAATTCCCTACTGTTGTACCACTTATGCAGTAAATGGCACCAAAATAACCAACCAAATTCAGTTTTATGGAATCAAAGTTTGAATCAGCAAGGAAAAGACTCTAGGAAATGTGAATACACAGATCTAAGCTGGAATTAAAGATGCTTAGCATGACCAAACTCAGATTAAACTATGCAATGAAAATTGGCACGATGATAAACCAAATTTAAATCTGAAATAGCAAATGACTAGTGTCTATGCACAACCAAGCTATGCAAATTGCATTTCATTGCTTGTTATGGTTGGCTACACTCTTAGCATCATTCAACAACACTAAACAATGTTGTATCAAGCTTTAGAATCAACCAAAACCAGCTGAAAACAGATTTGATGATTTAGAACAGCAAACAAAATTCTGCATCAGATTTAAACAGAATTTTAAAACCAGTTTGGCTTATTGGATGCTTCAGCCTATATTACCAAGGTTAGATCAACTCATCATTGCCTCTAATGGTAACAAACAACTTGTATAGCACTGGTAAGCACAGAACTCAACAGAAACAATTTCAAAACAGTGATAATGATAAAACAACAACAGTAGTTTGCACAAGACTTTAGACAAAATAGAATTTAAAGTTCAAAGCTGGAATTGACTCAAACAAGAAATGATTCACCGTTTAAAATGAAAAATGGACATAAAACACTATAAGAACACAGAATTAAAGGCTGGAACAAAATTATAGAAGCAGAATTAAAAGAACAAAAACTGACACATAATTAAAACTGAAACAGATACAGAATTAAAACTGAAACAGAAACAGAAAACAGAGATGGAATTCATCAGAATTAAATTACAGAATGAGAAGAAATGCTTAGCTCCTTGGTGCGTGGAGAACCTAAGCTCTGGATACCACTTGATGGAGCCAAATTCCAGAGGAAACCAGTGGCCTGAAGCTCCCAGATCAGAGGTGTGGTAGATGTGTTGGTGTGCAGCGGAATTGATGGAGTAAATGGTGATGGAGATGTTGAATGAAGCAAGGTAAAATGAGTGAAGCCTCTCAGCTCAGAAAGCCTTCATATAATGGAAGGAAGCTTGAGAGAAAATGAAGAATTAGCAAGCAATTTTGACTCAAGAGCAGAATGCAAGACTGGAATATATTTCTCAGCATTTGGGCATAGCTCTAAAGTACCATACAAGAAAGAAACCATCCTATTTATAAGTGAAGATGGGTCTCTTTTCTGAATTGAACTCCCGCCTAATTTCAAATGGGAAGCCTAACAGCAACACCAAATCCTTCCAGCAAATCCCATGCCTTGCTCCAGGTCAGCTCCTCACGTGTTTGAAGCATCTTCTCATCCAACGTTGGGCTATTTTGGGGTTTTGGCTGGGTGCATATGACTTTGGCAGCAAGCTTCTCCAATCAGGCCTTCCTTTCACGTGCCAAATGCCATGTTGGCAGCTGCTCCCTCCAATTTATTTAATCCTACAAAACAAAGTAAACATGCTTAATTAAGAGAAGAAGGTTTAAGATAATTCACCTTCCATAGAAGCAAAATATTAAGCGATCCTTCTTCCTCTTGAACTCTCTTAGCCATGGCTCTAGTAAGAGGTCCAATGTATGTCTTAGATGGTCTTCCATCAACTGATGTCCATGTACAATCATCCTTTTCTATCCTAATAAAATATAGACCTTTTTATGAAACATATTTGACTTGAGCGTCAGAGTGTCTTCTGCAGGTCAACAACCCATTGGAGTGGATCACGTTCTCGGAGAGGATTGAAGATCAAAAGAGAGCATAATAAAGAAGGACGACCGACCCTCGGACCAATTCAACCGAAATACATACCAATCCATCATTTTTATTATTCTCAACATGCAAACTCATACTCTTAGTTGTCTTCAAAGACATAAACATCCTTTTCATAGGGACATTAATGAAAAGTTTTCAATAGGGACATTAATGAAAAGTAGCATAAGATTTTTGTTGAAAACTTTTTTTTGCTGCTTTTCATCTATCATGTTCATTGGTAGTTTCATAACTATTTTGCTTCCATCTAGATCTCTTACATGTTTTGCATTCCACTTTATCTTCAACCTCTTCCAATATAATATAAATAATTAAGACAAATATATATCTTATTATAGTGAAGACGAAGCTTGTTGAGAAGCTTCTTTGCTTCGTAATTAAATGAAGGGATGCTTGCATGTTTAATAGCATCATGCAACAACTCAAGGATCATATTCACTGTTTTGTTAGACCAAAACTTTAATGTGATATAATTTCACTAAGAAAGACAATTTGAAATATTCAATGCATCCGTCATAGAGTGATTGTTCTCCATCTTTAAGTAAATCAAACAATTCTCCTTCAACCTTATCTCAATGTTCAAATAATGGTGTAACTGATTCTTTATTGGTACACATGTCAGACAATCTAAATGCATAATTTATCATTATATTAATTGGATTTTCATTTTCTGTATTTTTGTTATTCTATTTTCACTTATCAATATAGGCTCCCATAATATTCTCCTATGATGACATCAACATATGTAATTTTCAGAAAAATGTTTACAAAATAAGTGGTCATACACTGCTTCTCGAGCTTTTCACTTCCCTTAAGCTACATTTACTACATGGACATATTATCATACAAATACATGTTGAAAGGCAAAATCTAAAATTTATTTAGTCTCACTAAATATTATGGTATATTACGTGGCAACTTGATCCAAAATTTATCCATTTTTAAAATTAAACATGTGTAATTATAGAAGAAAAAGATATAAAATGGCGCCAAAGAATTTAAATTACAAATATACAATTATATATAATCTATTTAAAATGATATGATATGTTTTATTAAACATAGCTAATTTCAAGAACAAAAGTAAGGGATAAAAGACTAAGAGATGCAAAAATTTATGAAGAAAATGTCTAAACGATCTAGATAATTTTCTAAAATTGAATTTCACCATGAAGCCAATAATTTAAGGTTAGAATCAAAATTGCATGCAAACTATTTATCAATTGGTATAGTTTATACCTATTGAAGTTTAACTTGACAGTGTGGGGGTCTTTGTAGCTTTGAAGTGTTAAAAGGAGCCAAGAAGAAACTATGAAAGGATAGCATGTTACACCCAGGGCAAAAGTTTAGTATTGGAGAGAAAAGTTTTTATAGTCGAGAGAGGTTGACATCGTATTATATATATTACTTTAAATCTATTAAAACATAGATTTAAGTGATAACATATTTTTCTTTAGTGAACTCAACTCATAATATTTCGTATATCTAATTAAATCTTGACCATATTAAGTATCTAATAATAACAAAAATAAATGAAAAAAAGTGATGAGATAGAAAATGTTCCATGCCTCCAAAGGCTACGGGCTTTCACTGGATCTACAATTTTGGTTTTATTTTCTGTTTGAACTGATAAGTTGATTTCACACTTATTACCCTTGATAATATTTTTATCAATTTGATTTGTATCTTGTAACAAGTAAGGATGTATGTTAAATAATAAAATGTATTAACAAAAACTTAATTAAGAGATTAAAAACTAAATTTCGGATAAAATAAAACATACATTAAATTAATTGTGACGTGTCACGTCACTCATTTCAGAAGAGATAAATCCTTATTAATAACATTATTTATCCTCTTTTTACCGCTTTCAAATCAAGTCAATTCTCCCAATTGCAGTGTGACTGCAGTCTCAGCACTTGCATAAAATTTGTGTTGCTATACAGGTAAAACAACTCTTTTTCTTGATTCTTTCTTGCTAATTCTTCTTTATTTTATGTTTCTTTTCCCTGTTTTCAATCTTTCTTTTCATGACTGACCGTTCAATTTTTCTTTATGTGGTGATGGATTTCATGGCTCAAAGGTTCTATCACAGTTGAATCACATCCCACTCTATGTGCAAAAAATAAATTGAAATGCATTTTTTCTTAGAAATTGAAGTGTGTTCACTTGTAGAATTGATTTGAGGGGTCTTAGAGAAAGAGTGATCGAGCTATTTAGAGGACATACAGACCTACTTCTGGGATTTAATCTCTTCTTGCCCAAGAACTATGAAATCTCAATGGAGGAAGCACAACCAACGCATGTTCTTAAATTTAACACATGTTTATCACATACAACTTCTATTCCCTTCTCTTCCAAAAAAAATGTGTTTATTGGTTTTCTTTATTGCAGAATTGATGTGGTGGGCGTTAGGGAAAAAATGAAGGAGCTATTAGAAGCACATACAGATTTACTTTTGGGATTCAACGTCTTCTTGCCAAAGGAATGTGAAATCACACTTTCATGTGAGAATGAACAAGAACAGAAAAATTTGTGACCATTTGAGAAATGACCCTGATTCTGACTTATCAACGTTTGATTTTCTGAAACATTGTTACAGATTAATCTTCTCACCTCACTGGTCAGGGACGTGTTAACTTCACACCATATATTTTTCATTTTGGATTTTATAATGAAATATTATGTTTCCTTAAAGATCCATAAAAGCACATGAAAAACCTTGCGTAACCATATATATGAACCAAACAAACTGTGATCTTATTTGGCATCATCACACGTTTCTAGCTCAAACAAAGTGAGTCATCGTATTGTTCACGATTCTGATGATTGTGTGGTTGTTGCTGCGCTAATTTGCGGCTTAAATTTTTTTGTTTTCAGTGAGTAAAATATAATTATACGCTATAATTGATATTACAATTTACATTACATTACCTTCTAGCACATCCCTTTCAGGTGTAATGTACAATTTTTTAACTATTTTTTAAAAATTAAAAAATGTATTTTTAATATAAAATTAAATTAAAAAAATAATAAATGTTAAAATATCATATATAAACGATAGGAAGCTGTAATGTTAACAATTTGGTTAGGATGTTGTTGTCTATATATTAATTGCTTTTGAAAGTTCAAATCTTGAGTAAAGGGACAGTTCTAATATTTGCTCTAATGATAAGAGATGCTACGCTGCATTAAAGTATTTCATTTCATTATTTTCTACGCTAGATCTGTATTTTTCAATCTTTTAAAAGTATTACCATTGAAATGATGAAAAATAAAATAAAGGGTAATTTTTGTTTTTCAAATTTTAATATACTTTTACCTACTAGTATCTATACTTTAAAATATTTTCATCGGAGATATCCAACAACTTAAATAGAACATTAAAATATAAGTTTCTTATGCATTTGTGCTATTTAAGTTTAGATCTAAAATTGAAATTTATCGATTCATTTTAATTATTAAATTTTAAAAACATTTAACTTAATTTTTAAATATTAATTGATGTTTTAAATTAGTATTTTATATCAAATAATATAAATATTTCGAACATCAACTATATTATTTTAAAAGAAAATATTAAACCACTGAATAAAAGAATTACATTAATTTATTTTTTAAATTTAATAAATAGATTATATCAAAATTTAAAATAAAAACAAAGTATAATTTCACAAAAAATTAGAGTATTCGTATACCACGGCTACTGCAATGTAAGGTTAGCACTGAGTAGCCTTTTCGTTTCCAAGGGCCAATTTGTAGGTCCCTCACAGACACGTCTTCCAAATAGACATACATCATCTGACGCTACTGAAAGACGTGCTGGAAATGTTTAAAATTGAAAATAAAATAAAATAATATTGATTAGGCAGTAAAAAAAAAGTAGAACCCATCTAATATGATGAGTTAAATGTTAAATGAATTGACTTATTTATTCATTTAATTATATTTTTTTAAAATAAAAAAATTTAACTTAAATTTAAATAAATTTTACTTTAAAACAGGTTAAATTTCAAAGATAATTAAAAAAAATATATAACTTAAATATAATCCAAAAATAAATTTAAAAAACTAATATTAATAACTTTTGTGTGTTCTTGATTAAAGTCTTAAATTAATAAATTTATAATATTTTATTATGTTAAAATATTTTTTTCTTTATTTTTATTTACAATCACGTTAACAATATAAACTGATTAATTTTTTTATTCAATAACGAAAGAATGATTTTTTATATATTTTTTAGAAATAAAATAAAATAAATAATATGAAATAAATATAAAAAATATGTACGTATGAAAACATGATTCCTCCTTTTTCCTTTATAAATACACAACCATACCCGTACAATTCCTACAAGGCTGCTTCATATATGAAAATATGTACAAGTCAGGTTTTATAAGCTCCGTGAGCGTATTTCATATCTATAAATTCATTTAAAAAATTCCAGTGATTGGAGAGTTTTCCAATAAACATGAGATTACAAAAGTACAATAGCTGAGTGTCTATGGTATAATTGAATTCCTCATCCTATAACAAACTAATCTTTCTATATTTTTTGTTTGCTGCATCCAGAAGATGGAGTTCACAAAGTGGTTATCCACTAATCTAATCTTATATTCCACGTGTCATGATCCTGTAACAATAATTAAGTAAGAAGAAAATATGTGTAGAGACTACGGAGAAGGGGTTTCCCAGGGCAAGAATCCTGTTTGGGGATGAGAAAAATTAGAGAGTAGAAAGTCCCTGAGACGAGTGTCCCAAACCTCACAAAATCTAAACCGCCAATCACCTGGTTCAATTGGTTGGGTTCCGAGTCCAGGGACTCTGTCCTTCGATCCAATGTTCACTTCCTCCTTCCAATCCACCACATACGTAGCAACCCTTCTCAAGAACTTAGCCTTAAACGTCTCCCACACTTGGTACTTATAGTGATTTATAACCGCAACAGACAGAGGAACGTTTATGGCTTCAAACCCTTCCCTCACCTCAAAATGATGCACCACATTCAGAAGACTAACATCGACCAAATCAGGCCGTACAATTGACTTGTGCCTTTCGGGAGTCCTAAGCCGGCAGGTGTACCCTACTCCCACTCCTCTGTTAGGGTGCGTCGTTAATCCTGAAGGACCGAAATTATGACACCCTGTCCTGATCTCCGCAACCGAGTTCCAAGACGAGAAATTTCCCACCATTGATCTCAGACCATTCCGTCGCATATCCTTCAAGTAGAAAAACTCATCCACGTCGAAGAACCCCACCCACTTGCATTGCTCTTTCGCCCTCACCACACAATGAGAAAACCCTGCTTCTTGGCTTTTAACCCAAGGCCATGTCACTCTGCTGATATCGTAACCTTTTTCCTCAAGCTCTCTTACCACCTCATCGATCTCATCGTCACTGTTGTTGTCGTAAATGAACCACCGCTCCACGCCCAGCCACGCGTGGTACATAACCCACTCGCGCATCGCACGTGCCTGGTTCCACACCATCGTGCACGCGCACAGTTCCAACATCTTCTCCTTCACTCCGCCCGTTTTCTCACACCCGCCTATTCTCGCCACGGAGGGTGTGACACCCCCGCCCCGCACGTGACTCACGCTCACGCTCATTCCTCGACCCTTCTCGGGGCTGTTCCGAATACTCTGCGGCAACGCGCACCGCACGACTTCCTGAGCCGCCGAGACCGCGTTCGTGGTTAACAAAAACTCGCCGTTTGGAAGCCCGAAGTGGCACCGGAACAAGGTCGCGTCGGAAACCCTGTGGGGACGGAGGTTTAGCCCTTTAGCGAACACCACCACGGTGTCGTTGTCGAGAAGGACCTCGTACACTAACTTCTCCCAATTGTGAGGCGTGGCTCTCAGCGGGAGGTGGTGGTCCATGCCGCGCCATGTCAAATCGACGGCGGAGAAATTTGTAGGGGGAAGCGGACAGCGCACTACGGAGCGGAACTGATCGTAGCGGTCGGTGGAGAGAAGGGGGAGCAGAAGCGGATTGGGTGAGGCGTTGAGGAAGTAGACGCAGTGGAGTAGGTGAGAAGGGATGGTTTTGGTGTTGGAGAGCGTGAGAAGGAGGTGATCGGGGAAGAGAATACGGTGGTGGACGTGGAGGGGTGTGGGGAGGGTGAGAGTGGATGAAGGAAGGGAGGGGTGAGAGTAAAAGGAGTGGTGTGAAGAGCAGAAGAAGAAGATGAAGAGGAAGAAGGAGAAGTATAGAAAAATTGATTTTTGCGGCAGCTTGTGTTTCCTCTTACGGGGTTGTTCTGGTGATGATGAATCCATTAGGGTAGAAGATTGTTAAAGGTTTGAATTTTGTGGAGAAGAGAATGCTGCAGAAGAGAGAATAAGAGAAAAGAAGGAATACATGCATGTGTTCTCCTCCACTATTCCCTCACCATAAAACAAATTAAATTGATTCAATGAACGTCTTCTCCACTACTCTCTTTCACAGAGAAGATAATGGCTGCAAATTCCTCTTTTTGGTAAGAACTATATTTCAATATTTTCTATTAAAATACCTTTTACCTGTAATTATGATTTTTCTTTTTCAACGAATAATACTATTTTTCTTTTTAAATTTGCAAAAAACTAATCTCCAATATCCACGCATCATTATTTTATTCCCAAAATATTCTTTATTATGGGTAATATTTTAGTCAGTCACGAGTCATTCATTAAATCCCGCAATTGTTTCCTCAAATAAAGAAGGTAATTGAAATCATTATTTGAAAATATTTTATATTTATTTGGTTCTATAGATAATAGCTGTGGTGTTGCTTTATCTTGTTTGAATTAGAATCAAAGTTTTATTTTAGATACTTATAATACGAACTTTTCATTATGTACATTATCACGTGAAAACTCAATTTTACTTTAAAAAATATAGAAAATACGTAACAAATATAGTTTAGTATATACTTAAGTTACGTCGATGTACCAAAACGCTAAGTCATCTTTTAATTTTCTGCGTTACAAGTGCTTCAAATTGTTACTATAACTTCTTCAAAATTGTATTAAATGATATTCTCTAATTTTGGAATAAATATTCATTTTTATCGTACTTTTCAATAAAACAACATATATATTATTTATAATTTTTAAATAGATATTCACATTTATTATATTTTTAAGAAACGATCTACATTTTTCTTATGTTTCTGTTCTTTGTGTTGCAATTAAGGATACGTTGTTCTTTCAATAAAAAAGGACATCATTTTCGTTATTTTAATTAAAAATATTTATTATTTTAAAACTTGAATAACAAAGTATGAAAAATAAAATTAAATAATTATTTATAATAAAATTTTTTTTAAAAGTGAAATAAAACAGGTGATTAATATAAAGAATACGAGCGTATTTATTAAAAACGCTATAAGAATAAATGCTTATTTAAAAGTAATAAAAAATGTAAATATCTATTTATAATTAAAAAAAATATGTAAATGTGATTTGATATAAAATAATGAGAAAATTTATTTAATTGCAATTACTATTTTCTTAATATGGATCACATATCGTCTGCATATGGCCTGTGTAATTGTTTTGTATCTAACTTTTAAAATCTCTCTCTCTCTCTCTATCTCTCTCTCTCTCGCTCTCTCTCTCTCTCTCTCTCTCTATATATATATATATATATATATATATATTTTATTTTTAAATATCAACATAAAAAATAAACAAAAATTGAAGAAAAAATGATACAAAATTTGATATTTGTTGCAACTTACATTTAATTATCCAAACAATCAGGGTTTGGATTTTCACTATCAAATACTTGTATTCTTCAAACACAACTTCTTAATATTGACCACTTGAGAATATTACTCAAGTAAACAATCTTAAAAATAAATTATAAAAAGTAACATGCGAAATAAGAAAGATAATTTTTTTCTACACTTTTTCTTTATATGTCTCTCTAAACTCCTTTATAAAGATCAATAGTTTCTTTAAAAAAATTTGATTCACAATAATTATACTCTAAAAGTAATATAGAAAAATTACTTTTGAAGCATTTTTTAAAGTAATTAATATTGACTCTATACTTTGAAGTTCCCAATTTACGAATTAAAAACATAGTTAGTCAATTATTAGACTTAAATCAATTATATTGTTGTAAATATTTATAATAGACTTAAATAAAATTTGACTATTTGGATACACTACATCAACATTTTAAAATAATCGATTAATATCTAAATGAATAATAAATATTTTTAAACAATCAATTATTTACAAATATTAGTAAATTTTTATTTATCAATAAATACCTACTTTAATCAATTAAATTGCTATTTAAATCCAAATTCAATTTTGATTCTTTGCCTAACTTGTCTTCTAACAAGTTTTAAATGAGTACTAAGAATCATTCTATTATATACTAACAAACTAAGAGACACCTTAGAATCCGTTAATATTTCTAAACTTTTACAAGTATCTACATCATCAAAATATATTGACTTCTCATCAATACAGAATATTTATATAGTGAATATGCTCATGTAGATAATTTTTTATTTAATTTTATTTATATATTGTTTACCTTTTTATATTAAATTTTATTTGTGTATAATTAATATATCCTATATCTAAAATATTCAAGTATTCGTTTTAATTATTATTTCATTTAAAACTTTTTACCTAGTTTATTTTTTTATATCTTTGTTGATTTTACTTCTTAAGATTCAAAGAATCATGTGGACTAGTCACCACACATTCACCTGACAATGGGACGATTTTTTTTTTCATGAACTATATTGGTAGTGAATTTGGATTCGGATTGAGCTTTTGATATTATTCTTTATATTATATCTTTAAACTACACTAATTTTAATATTTTAAAAATATTAACGATTTTCTTAATATATTAAAAAATATATTTTGAAAATAAATAATAATATTTGATAATATCTTTTTATAATATTTTTAGTTTATATTAGTATTTATGATATTATTATTAATTATTATTTAATTTTACATCAAATAACACGTGTTAAAAGGTTGTAAAGAAAATACTATGAACCGAATATATCACATAATAAAAACTGACATAAGTACTTGTCGAACATGATATCAATCATAAGAAATTTCAAGTACACTGTCCGTACAGAATCTCAATAGTACACTGGAAATCCTTACATGAAAATACTACGTGTGACAGTTTGATTCGAAAAATCAATTACAGTTTTGGTTTTTCCAGTCCAGGGTGATTTTTGTTTTTTGTTTTTTGTTTTAGGTTTAATGGCTCCATTTCATGTCATTTAAAATTGGACAATTTTGAACTCCATAACTTTAACAATTTGATGTTAGTCCATGTATAACTATTATCATTCCATTCTTAACAAATTATTACAATAAATAATTAAATAATAACTAATTTAGAGATAACAAATAATTAATTATTATAATAACTAAATTAAACTCGATATATAAATCAAAAATTATTGATATCTAAATAGTATTTATTATTAATAAAATATTATAATTTATTTGTGAATTATAATATAAATTGGTCTCACATTAATTAATTACATAAAAGTTTGTTATGTCATATATCGCTTTAAAGTCTAATTTACAAATCAATTATAAAGTTTAGTAATAATTTGGTATTTGATTTTTTTATTTAGACATTTAATTTATTTTGGTCTATATATTTGGTTTTGATTTAACTTTGGAAGGTAAGCATGAGTTTAATAAAATAGTAATTTGGTTTTATATTTTTCTTTTGACTTAATTGAAACTCTATATTTTTTTACATGATAATTCATTATTACGAGGATTTTATTTACAAATCAAATGGTAAGGATTGAATCTTTATTATTTTTTGTTTGTGTCTTTTACCTTGTTTGTTATGAATGCTTTTAAAGAGAAACTAGATCATTTGAAAAAAAAGTATTGAATCAATGATTAATCTTCTAAAGAGTATACATTACTTAGAGTTGTCAAAATGGATAATCCGACTCGACTCGGTTCAGCTCACCACAGGTTGGTCACTTAGTTAGTCAATCCAACCCGACTCACTTATTAGCAAGCTGAAAAAATTCGAATTCGGTCCGACCCACCACGGGTTGGTGGGTTAAACGGGTTAGACTCACTGGCTCATTTAATTATAAGTTTTCTTTAAATAAAAAAATTACATTTTTTTAATTCAAATCTAAATAAACGTCACAGTAAAATAATGTTAAACTCCCCAGACAATTCAAAATAAAAAAAAGTATCATACAATCCAAGCATAATCCAAAAACATGTACAAAAGGCGAACAAATAAGTTTTTAATATTGATAATTTTTGTATCAGTTGTTCATTTATAATATTAGAGTATGGAATAGATAAATCTATAATATTTTTCTTCTCTCTTGAAACATCTTCTTTATCACCATCTACAATATAATAAAAAAGGCTAACTAATAATATTGAAGGAAGATGATTTTCATTGCTAAGAAGAAGGATGCTTTTAATTACTAAGGAGTAGTATGTGTTGTATCTATTATAATCTAAGGACTCAAAACACAAAGATGATAAGCCAACTGTCAATCAAGAATTTGTCTTTTTAAATATTTTGATATGATTTCCCAAGAATAAGCTAGGCAACTCATAAGAATTAATTTCACTTCTTAAATATTTTGATATAATTTTCTAAGAATAAGTTAAATAATTCATATTTTGGTTTGTTCTTCCTAATTTCAAATCATAAGATATTTTGTAATTATGAGTAATAATTATTGTAAATATTTTTAACATTATTTATAGTAGGAATAATAATAGTGAAAGGTATCAAGCCATTTTTTTCATGTCATGGTATCAGCCTAAGCATGACCCACCTTGTTTCCTTTTTCTTACTTGAGGCTTTCCTAGTTTCGTAGTTCTTGTTTCTGGTTTCGTGCCTTGTGTGACCTCCCCAATCATTTTTGTTCATGATCCTGGTTTTTGGTTCTTGTTCGTCATTCTGTTCGTGGTTCCGAGCCCCCTTCTTTATTGTGGTTTTGTTTGTGGTTTCAGGCTTCTTATTGCCTTGTGTTCCAACAATGTTGTTTCACATTCTTTTGAAGACCACCATGACTATCCTAGAAAAACAATTTTTATGTTCGCTTCAACTGCAAGAATGATTTTACTTGGGAATTTCAATTCAAGATGTATGTCAAAGGAAAAGGTTTATAGGGTCACTTGGATGGGATAACGCCACCACCCAAGGATGTTGCCTGCACTACATAGGAGGTAAAA
Organism: Vigna nakashimae; assembly: GCA_034642375.1. Lineage (NCBI taxonomy): Eukaryota > Viridiplantae > Streptophyta > Magnoliopsida > Fabales > Fabaceae > Vigna > Vigna nakashimae. The sequence continues at coordinate 35,000,136 of CM067758.1, forward strand.
AATGCTTAAATTATTTCTTGAATCCTTAGCACTATTCATCCCCAAATGATCCATAATTTACGCTCTTTACTACTACTCAACAAATGTTGGATTATTTGAAGCACATTTACAACTAAGACAATATGACCAAGCGTTTTCAATTAGAATGAAAGATAGCCAATTGCAACCAAGTTAATTTGTCATTTCAATTCAAAACACTTTTCCATTTTATATGTTGTTGTTTCCCAAATTTCACTCTCCGTTGTTCAAGAAGTTTAAAACACTAGTAAGCACAACCAATTTTTCATGAAACTTCATTATGAGTTTGAGGCTATCAGAAGTGCTCTACTGAATAAGAGTCCTTTTCCATCTTTTGGATGCATGTGTTGCTGAACTTCTTCGAGAAGAACAATGTTTACTTACTCAATGATCCATGACTCATGATGCTGCACTTTATGAACCTACTCTAGTTGTATATGAACAAGCAACATCAGAAACATGAGCAAACTCCCTAATATGGATTCATTATAAAATACTTAGGCACCCCCCTTTTAACCTTGTAAAATTTTCGTTCCCTTATTTGTTCACTACAAAGTTTGTTGAGCCTTTCAAATGTGATATTTGTTAATTGTCAAAGCATCATCATCCATCTTATCCTTTTAGATGTACTATGAATCTCATCAAACTAGGACACAAGCTCCTCTCAAACTTTCTGCACTTTCAATCCTCACTCATGGTCTGAGTATAGAATCTAGAGATGTACACAAAACGTGCCACATATTCCTGCACAATCCTGCTTCCTTGTTGTAACGTCAAAAACTCTACTTCACTTTCATATTTAGAACTTGTAAGAAAATAACACTCCAAGAATTTCACTCTAAAAGTCATCCAATTGATCTTCTCTCCTTGAGCAGTCATCAATAACTTTGTGCTCCTCTACCAATACTCTGCCTCCCCAACTAAAATGAATGTAGAGAACATCAACTTATGTTCCTCAGTACAATCAATCACTCCAAAGATCTTTTCATTGTTGCATATCTAGTCATTTGTCTCATTAAGAGTAGCCTTCCCATTGAACTTCAATGGATTATCCTCGATCCTCAATCTTCGATCCTTGACCCTTAACGTCATTAATAAGATCTCACACATAGACCCTTAGTCTATCCACTAATTAACATCTATGCTAACTACCTACTATAACCATTATAGTAACACCACTATCAATATGGTATCACCTGGAGAATCTCAATCCCATGATCATCATCATAGATTCACCACCATCATTATTATCCCTATCATGAATAACACCATGAGCATCACCAAAGCATAAACACCATAGTGGAACGAGTCAATCTCACTCCTGTACCCTACCTTACCCGCCTGTAACTGTTCCTACAAACCAATCTATAGTTTCCCTTACAGATACCCAAGTAGTCCCGCAATCCAGCTAAGAAACATGTAATCCTGCCATACAATGACAAGGAAAACACCATCATCCCCACACAAGGACGGTTCAGTACCCGAACAACCCTTCTCATGCACATAAGGCAAAAGAAAACACCTATCCGCAGATAGAACCAGGATTTACTAGGTACAACTAGTAGACTCATCATCCACACTCATGCTCATCATCCACATACTCAAGTACACCACAACACTCACTCATGTTCCAACCTCAACCACAAGTAAAAGTTGACCCTAAACATAACCACTAATCTCATTATCTTCACATTTTGTAGCTCCTCGAGCTTGATTCATGTCCATTCTTTATCAAAACATACTTTTCCAAAAAAATATGCTTGGATAATCGATTATCATAAGTGATAATCGATTATTTTCGAAACATTCACATTTACACAAAATACCTTGTGATAATCGATTATCACTTAAGATAATCTATTATCTTAGTGGTTCTGACACATCAAATTTCTAGATTCATCACATATGAAAGCATAATTGATTATTTCTGAAACCACACTCAAAACCAATGCGCAAATAATTGATTATAACTAATGATAATAGATTATTGCCGAATCGAAACACATCACAAGCAGAATTCAAGTGTTCAAAACATATATACATTAACCCTAAATCATGAGGGAACATACCCCAATTCATCATGCCTGCATTCAAGCCTCACATACCCTTATGAACAAACCCTAATACATACATTACATCACTTGAATCATCAAAAACCCATCATTATGCAGATTACAACTCAAACAAACCTAACATAATGCATATGATCATCATACCACTCGTTACAACATAAATTTGTGTGGTAAAAACCCCAGCCACCATACCTTTGTCCTCCCTTATCATCAATACATATTATCATGGGATAACCCAACAAAAAAATACATACTTTCATAAGGAAAACCCAACACAAACATGATATAAACCCTATCATCATGCATACATCAACCCTTGCCAAACAATAACAACAGATAATCATAATCATATCCAGAGGTATCAAAACAAGGATTTCCATACAAGACAATCAAGAATTCATAACATACAACAAACAAAGGTAAACCTCCTCATATCTTTGTCAATATTAGGGCTTTGTCTATACTTCAAAACACCACTAATCTTCTTTTGCATTAAGGGTTTCTATTGCTCTTTCTCTTCTCTCCCAAACATCTCTCTCCTATGCTTCTCTCTTTGATTTAGAGTTTCTAGGGTTTCTAAAACAAAAATATCACCCCTCTCTCTTTATCTTAATATTTATAAATCCACCAAACTCTATCTCTCTTCACTTAAAATAATATATTTTAAAAACCAAATCTATCTAAATATCTATTCTTCTTCTATCTCACGTTCCACTATCTATCTTTTATTTTATTTTATTTACAAACTTTTACTTCCTACACCCCTTATTTAATTTCTACACCAATTAAATAAAGGTAAAAGACCATTTTGCCCATAAGCAAAACATAAATAAAACAAAAGTTTCCCTTAACCTTCTTTCTCTCTCAAATTGAACCCACACCCATTCAATTCTAAGCCATCTTTCCATTAACAAGTCAACATATCACATTGATAATATCACACACACACAAATCATGCAATTATCATATATCAATCATGTATTGCACTTTATTAATAATAACATGAAATAATTTAGCATAACAATTATAATTCTAAGAAACACCTAAACCTTCACACCAATTTTCAAATAATAATATTCAAATCTCAAAACAAATTAATTCCCTATTTACTACATTTTTTTCTTAGGTCTTACAACTACACAACAAACAAAAGGACTATTTGTTTGATGATTAGGCCCATTAAATCTAAACAATAAACCTTTTACTATAGCGTTTACGATAGCGTTTAGTAAGATATCATTCGACAAGTTATCCTAGATGGTCTTTGTGATGAACAATATTTAGTTAAACTTCAAAATAAAGAGTTCTCAAACGATCTTGTGTTAACATTTGCACATGGATATACCTCATGAATAGTAAATATGAGGTATTTCAAAGTTTTGCTATGATTTTCCTCTTTTCCAAAATCAATTTCAAGCTAATGTAATACAACAACAGGATCGTTCATAGATAACGAAATCTGCTTGGGTTGAGGAGTTTCCTCTTAATACGACTATTGTTACATGAAAAACAATTTAAGTCTCAACATAAATAACATGTAAACTTAAAAATAGAGTAGTATGGTGGGCAAACAAAGCATACAAAAGAGAAAGCAAACCTTGATAAGTATGCACTATATTAAATATTAAACCCCAAAAGTGGATATTAGAAGACCAAATATAAATAATTAGAATACAAAGCATCTTGGACAAAGATGCACCAACAGAATAAACATATGGAAGTCATTGGATTAAAATCCTTTTATGATTAAGCATTAGAAGGTTAAGCACAAAGTTTCTAATCAACGGGATTATATTTTTGAACCTAAACTTAACCCACAATAAACCAAGCAACACGCAAAATCAACAAAAAAAAAATGCGAAAAAAAATATATATGAAAGAATCACTCATCGACAAAGAGAGAGGAGTGACAAAGAGTGGATGACAACTAGCAGTGGAGGTCCTCAAGAATTTCTTCAACGACAAAAATGAAGGCTATGACATTCAATAGTGTTTTCGTAGTGAAGGCTTTCACAAAAATGAAGAATTGATACCCTTACAACTTTCATGAAAATTAACTCTAGCCAGCGTTTTAAGCTTTGACTATTAAAAAAACCGAAATCTAAAGTGTAATAGACTTCGATTTTGTAAATAATTAAAACCTAAGTTTTTTTCTCTCAGTAACAATTTTAAAATTTTAATGAATATTTAGCTTTCAATTTTCATTAACCAAAATATGGTTTTGATTAACTTTGTACTTAAAAATAATTTTAAAATTTTAATGAAGATTTAACTCTCGATTCTTCAAAAACGTATAGCCTAAAGACTATAGGTTAGAATTTTTAAATAACCAAAACCTATAAGTTTTCGAAAATTACAAAAATAATCACAACCTTTTTATTACTTCGTTTACTTTAAAACTAAAACAGAAGACAGTTTTAAATACTAGATTAACTATAACCTGTTAATACTAAACAGTGAAATTGGTCAGATGATATATAAACCTCTCATCAAAATTTTATTGAGCCATTAATGTAATTTTTTAAGGGTGACAAAGGAAAAAGATGTACACATATTTTTGTAATTCTAAATGAGAAATACTAGGTAGTGTCCATTCATAACTTTTTCCCATCAATTATTTAAAATTTCAATGTTTTCTCAGTAAAACTTTGTTATAGTTTATATTCAATTTTCTTATATTGTTATCTTTTATTATCTTGAATCTTAATTCATAGTTCCTTTTACTTTATATTATTCTTATAAATTTTGAACTTATTATTGTTTTAAATCAGTGAGTAAATATTTTAAGTGGATTTTAGTTCATTTAGAACTTTAAGCAAATTTTTTTAAATTTATTTCTAATGCTTATCGAACAGACATTATTTTAATTAATGCAAAGCATTAAAATCAGAAAACTCATATTATATATATATATATATATATATATATATATATATATATATATATATATAGATATATATTATGTGTTATGTTATTATTATGAGAATTAAGTAATTTTAAAAATGAATGTCAATATATATTTTGTTCAAAATTTCGTATTTTATATAACTATCTTGTACTTCTTTACACACAAATTATCTTTTCAAAATTATTTGTTTGGATGAAAAATTTCGTTTTATATTTATTTTTGTTTGACTAAAATTTTAAATAAATTTTCATCGAAAAATGAAAATAAGCTAAAATGATAGATATCTCGAGATTGGGAAGTAGAATTTTTCGTCTGCAAGAAAGTAAATTAGAATGCTTGCTTCCTCTTAAATCTTGGACGTCTCCATGTGATAAAATTGCTGGTATATGCTACACTTCTACGTAATACTAAAAAAAATAATATTTCGAATATTGTAGAGGACTTTGAGAATGCAAAAAGTGTTTACATTCCTCTTTCGGTTAATTTATCATCCACGACTTCAATCTTTTTATGGACAGTAAGAAATCATTTATCTATCTACTTTGATTATAAGTAAATTCAATTGTTTCATTAAAAAAATAATCAAATCAAATAGATGTTTATGGTCATAATAGTGTCGGTTTTACTTTTAAAATTATTTTATATGTTTTGATTTTAGAATAAGGGAAATATATAAAAATGTGATAACAATTTTAAAAATTTTAGAACTTATAAGCCGTATGTTCTTGACAAAATTGAAATCTATCCATTTTTATGTTTCGATTTTTTAAAAACTAAGACTTAAAGATTTGCTAAAATTTTAAAATTTCATCTTTTTTAGTTACGGAGAACTTGATGAAAAATGTAAGGAATCGTATTTAAAAAAAAAAAAAAAAAAAAAAAAACGTGGGAAAGGGGAGGAGGAAGGAACGTTGGCCACAAGGAGACAGCCAACGTTGCTTCCCCATTCAAAAACAAGAAAGGAAGGTGTAGGAGATAAGAGGAAGCTTCTCGGGCTTCTATGTTCTTCATAACCAATCACCCAACTTACCTCCTGAGCTCCACGTCCGTGCCTCCTTCCAGCACCGTGCGCACACACTGCTCCAAACACACATCACCGTGCCAGCACCTCTCTTCCAACTCTGGACCGTGAGGGTGGCTATGTGTACTGTCATCAACGTGCCTTCTCCTTTCCATTCATCCATGGCTTCTCTTCTTTTTTCAATGGACGTTACAGCAACTTCTTCTCCTCATCCAAGCTCTTCCCGTGGACAAAACCAAATGAAAAATGTAATGGGAATCCGCTCCCTTCCATGTGCTGATCATCACGGTTCCAACTAGCTAAGCCCATGTTCCACCTCTATCTTCATTCCAGCCGGTTGCTCCATTTTTCCCCTGATGCCAGTTGCTTCACGTTCCCGTGTTGGTACTGGACGTGCTCTCTCTCCTTCATGGTGAAGATGGATCATAAATTTTACAAAGGAAGTCTTCAAGAGGTAAGGGGAGCTAGATATATTTCTTTGATTGTTGAATTTTGTTACGCTTGGTGCAAATCTGGGAAATTTTGGAGATGAAAATGGTTTTTTTTACGTTTCTGGAATTCTGCAGAAATTCTGCAGAACCGTTAGTCCCAAAATTTTCTGAACGTTTAGTTGGTGACCTGTGTTCACCTGACTGAGTACCTGCGTTGGACTTTCTGTACAAATTGGCCATTTCTCTCGGGTAATCGTTTACAGGGGTCCTGTAATCGATTACTAGCCCGAGCGTTCGTCCAATTTTGACTCCGTTCGTCCCAAATTTCGAGCGTTCGTCCAATTTGAAATTTCAAATTGGACGTTCGTGCAAAATTTCTGAACGTTCGTCCTTAGCTAGAATTGAACGTTCGTCCAAAATATTCGAGCGTTCGTCTTAGGGGACGTTCGTCCAAATTATTCGTCCGAGTGAACGTTCGGTATTTTCTGAACGTTCGTCCAACTTAGCCAAAGTCTGAACGTTCGGTTTTTAATATACTGAGCGTTCGGTTTTCAGTTGACGAGCGTTCGCGTTCGTTTGAGATTAGCGATCGTCCAAATCATCCAGGGAGCGTTCGTCCAAATCATTCAGAGCGCATTCGTCCTTTCGGATTAGTATAGCGTTCGTCCTTTCGGATTAGTATAGCGTTCGTCCTTTCAGATTAGTGTAGCGTTCGTCCTTTCAGATTAGTGTAGCGTTCGTCCTTTCGGATTAATGTAGCGTTCGTCCTAAATTCGAGCGTTCGTCCATTTTCTTTATAACGTTCGTCCAGATTGCTTAATAGAGTTCGTCCAAAATGGTAATGAATGGTGTCCGTCTAAGAGAGTGTGCAAAGGGTGATGGGTTCTAAGTTCAATTGCTCTTGTTTTGGGTTGAATTAAATATGTAAAATGTTGAAAGTATGATATGATGCGATTTATGAGAGAATATGAGAATGTATGAAATATGATAGAGTATTGTGATCATCTGATGTAAATGTTGAAATTTGAGAATTTGTGCTAGAACTACGTAAGCCTTGATTCTCCACCGAAAATGGAGATACGTAGGAGCAAGGCAATGCCTTGTCAGGTTTATTCCTCCCAAAAATCTAAATGTTTCCTCAACATCCCAATCATGATCTCTGTAGTACACGTGATGTACTAGTATTTGTTTAGAGCTTATAGTATTCGATATTTTGCAAGTAAGAATGTTTTTGGATTGCTCATTATGTATTCGATTGATGTTTTATTCATGCTATTATACTATTTGAATGATGAACAGTATGTGAGATGAAATGAGAATATGAATACATAATGAAAAGTGAATGATGAACAATATGGAAAGTTATGATTTATGAAAGAGCGTTCCAAGGAGGAACGACTCAGAGTTTGATTATTGAGATTTGTAAAGTATGAATGTGGGAAGCTTAGCCGGTCGTTCATCCTGATATTCCGTGAGTACTCATCCTCACGTAGAGGCAGTACGTCATGTGTGGGAATGGCAGGAGGTCCTAGTCCTGATGATTATTTGGACAGATAGGATTAACCTCGGGTGGCAGCTGATGAGAGTTCCAGTTACTACATCACCCGGGTGCACGAACACCGAAGCTACACAGATTTCATACAGTCCGGACAGTCAGTCGTGTTGAGTTTTATTTAGTGAGTAAGTTAAAGTGGGTTGTTATGTAATGAATGTGTATGTTGAAATATGCATGTATGATGAATTGTTTATTTGAAATTCTATGTTGATGCATGAGTTAAATTATGTAAGCTTACCCTTTCGTTTCCTTGTGTTGTCCATTGTCCTTGTACGTCCGTCTTGTCATTGCAATGATCATCCGTGTGGATGTGAGCAGATGAAGACGAGCGTTTGGAAGAGATGCTGAACGAAGAGATCTTGGTTGAAGTCGAAGTGAAGATTGAGCAATGAGACGCTCGGCTATTTCAGTTGTTGGCGTGAGTGGTCGTTCGACCTACCCACTCGTTTTCTTTTAAGTTCGACCGTTCGGTAATTATACTGTGTAAACCGTTCGGTCAGGTTTTTATTTGTACGTTCGACTTTAGATTGTGATTCGTGTTGTAAGGCATACGGCTTGGCTTTTGTTTTTAGTGAAAAACTGTACTGAATTATTATTAAATGTGATTTTCTGAATTTATAGTGCTGACTATATTTTTGGGATGTCACATTAGTGGTATCAGAGCAGTTCGTCCTTAGGATGACCTTTGTGTTGTGGGTTTGCCGTATCTTCTCTGTGAGGATTGGAGGGTAGATGGTATGATTTACCATTTCTTTCAAGTTAATATAGTAAGGTGTATCTAACTAGAAGTTTTAAGAACACAAAATGTCTTGATAAGAGTAATGAGGGTGCACACTCATGACTTTCATCGTAGATGATTTTCCTTTCTTAATTCTGAAGGTTTGAGGTAAGAAAGAGTTAGAGTTTCAGTGTTGTTTCCTGTAGTAATTTCTGTTTGGTTCTTGTTTTGTGGTGGTGTGTTGTGCCCTAGAGTAGTAGAGGAATGCATATTCAAGGACAACTTGAGTTGTATACTTTTAGTGGAATTGGTTTAAACCGTTAAGACAAGTTCTTGCCTCGAAGATAGGAGTTATAAGACTAAAAGTTAAGCTTCGGAGGGCTAGTGAGTTATGTTGGTTTGAGTCAAGCTAATGGTCTTTCTTTCTACGTGAACAAGAAGATGTAATCTATATCTCCTCTTTCCCCAGATGTCGGTCCTTCTGACTCTAATCAGATGTTGAATGCGGTACTTCAGGCATTGCGACAATAGAATGCTACATTGGTGGAGTAAAATACCATAACCTTGCATAATCTAGAAACCGCAAGGGTATTTGCCAAGAACGCGAGAGTGACATCTAAGAACAATCAAAATCAATTCATTGAAGTATTGACTAGTGGCAGAACCACTCAGGGTGTTTTTCCCTCTGTCATTCCTGTCTAAGAGTAGAGGCTAGAGCATTTCTTCTACACAACTAAATTTTGTGCGATACTAGTGTCGAGGAAGCAGACCCATGGTTTAGAGATTTTGGATGTGAATCGAAATCAAAGACAAGTTGACAAGACTCTGAATAACAAATCATTTGGGGAAAGTGAGGCAAGAAACCCTATCAACAAACCTAACTGCTTATACCTACATCAGTAACGTGTTATCAAGGTGGTGGTGTTCACTACAAGAGAGACTTCCCTAAACTCTCTAGGGTGAAGATTGACGAGAAGGAATACTTTATTTGGAAAAACTTTAGTATACTAGTAAGTGATCAAGGATTCGAACTAGTGGTTTTACCCCAGCATCAGGACAAATCCCGACTAGTTCAATTTGTGTTAGTTACCCAATTATCGTCGCCGAATGCAAGTTCATGGTGAACTTGATCCCTTTATCTCTTCAAGGTTTGGATGTCATTCTGGGAATGGATTGGTTGACTATCAACCGTATTCTTCTTGAGTGGTCGAAAGTAGTTGGTGATTTCCTACCCAGATGGTTTGGAGCTGATCGCGAACAAGGAAGTATTGACGGATGTTAGGAATGGAGCCATGTATTTAGTAGTATTAACAGAAATCATGATATACGAGTTCGGGAGTCTCAAATTCAATTATGCTGCTTTATTGGTTATATTCTCTGACGCGGTTAGTGGTATAATGTGTGCAAATACTTTAAAGGATATAATTTTACGTACTCTTGTTTCGTATTTGGAACATTATAAGGATGTGTTAGCTTAAGAAAATAAAGATGAGAGTTATATTCAAAGAAAGTAAATCTTATTTTCGGAAATAAGACAAATACCATATATTTCATTAATTTAGGTCTTTAAGGCCATGGAGACTACACATTTTTCCAAACTTCATAAGTTATAACCGGATACCATAATATTCGTGTGCTAATGGTACCACACACGTTAAACGAACAAACATAAAAAGTAAAGCAGATAAATATTACAGTCCATAAAATACGCAAATAAGGCAAATAAACAAAAGCAAATAAAAGATGTTCGGGGTTCGATCAATGCTGATCGTTAATATTACAGACCATTAAATAATAATTTTAATGGAAAAATTCTCGAGCTGGTTGTGGTGGTCTAAGGGAGAGCTCCGTCGAGGGAGCTCTGGTTCGAAATGTGAGAAGCATGGGTGGAGGGATCTGTCGTTCGTCTCTGTCGTCGTCAATGATGATAGGAACGGGGAACAAATTCAGCAACTTTGGCGTCTTCCTAATTACCCAGTCATATTCTTCCAACAAAGAAATTGTGTCAATAATGGAGAAGGAAGAGTAAAATTCAAAGCAAAGATAGAAGTAATCAAGGTTCTTACCATACATGTACAGCGGCAGCTGAGAAAAGATAGTACCAGTGGGGTCTAATTCCGCTTGCCAGCGCCTGACCCGGTTACCATGATTGTTGAACCAGCAATGTACATTATATTCACTTGCTTCTCCGAAAGCCCTGAGTCGAGATGCAATCTCGACGACTTGGGCTCTGCTGGGATGTGTGACCCCGTAGTTGTAGATATTGATCATCATTTTGATTTGATCATCGGTTGGTCGCCACCGCTGACTGGTGTACCTCTCGGACTCCACATTACTCATCTTTCCCTCTCAAAGTATTTCTAAAGCATAAAGAAATAATAAATAAAATAAAAAGAGTAAAACTAAAACGAAAATATTCAATGTTTTCCTTATTTATTTTTGTTTCTTTTAGGTTCTTTTTGTCCAAATCGGTCCTTGTTGTTTCAGTGTATAAATCTCAGATCTGTTTCACGGTCCTCGCAAAGGTTACTAAACGGATCTATGTCAATTTGTCCATGTCCGGTTCATACAAATAAATTTCTCTTTTTAAGTTTTCTGTTTTTATGGGGTACGTGGCGTTGTTCTACCCGATTGTCTCTGCCATACCTCCAAACGGAGGGAGATTAACGTCTGGTTTCCAGCCGATATACCCCTTATCTTAGTTAATGCAGTGGGTTCTTAGTTTTTTTAAAAGGAAAATATAGAAGAAGAGGAAGAAGAAGAAAGCAAATGCAGGAGCAGAAGTAAAATAGCAAAATGGAAAGTAAAGAAGAAAGCGGAATGTAATTGCGGGAAATAAAAGCTCAGAAAAGAAAAAGAAAATTAAAGGTACAAGAAAGGAAGCAGAAAGAAGAAAGGAAAGAAAAGAAGCGAGAAGTAAAGAAGAAGGAGAAGCTGGGTAAAGGAAAGGAAGAGATAAGAGAAAAGAAATACTTACTCGAAGCGGAGCAAAGCCCAGGAACTTAGATTGAAGCTTGCGGGAAGACTCTCCGATCTCCAGCACTCAGGCGTTCAGATCTCGTAAGTTCTCCCACTCAGAACTCTCTGGGTTCAGATCTCTCTCTCTCTATTTCTCTCTCGCACTCAGAACCCTAATTGCTCAGATATCACTCTCTCTCTCACGCGTTCTGGAATCTCAGCGTTTCGACGTATCGCCCAACGCGGCTAACGCCTTACTTATAGCCAAAGAAACTCACTGTGCCTACAGTTCCGGCCACGCATAACCGGAATCTCCAATAGTAGCGGTTAAAAAAAAATGATAAATAAATACATAATAATAATAATAATAATAATATTTAGTATGCGATTTTATCACATTTTGGGAGTGTGAAATATTCAAAATTTGAGAGGATCTCTTGCTATGTGGTTGAGTGTAAATACGACATGATTTTTGGTGTGAGTTATGTGATATGTATGTTGATCCAGAATTTTCTCCTCGTATGAGTGATTGAATTGGACTTGATAAGCTCTTTGAGCAGTGGGAACTGCCCGGATGGGTTTATTATACGAGCTGTAGGAGGCAACTCTACCTAAGAATTAGAGGACAAGATGAGAGAGCTGTATCTCAACTGGTTTTGGAAAGCTTAATTTTCGAGGACGAAAATTTTTGTTGTTGGGGAGAATGTAAGGAATCGTATTTAAAAAAAAAAAAAAAAAAAAAACGTGGGAAAGGGGAGGAGGAAGGAACGTTGGCCACAAGGAGACAGCCAACGTTGCTTCCCCATTCAAAAACAAGAAAGGAAGGTGTAGGAGATAAGAGGAAGCTTCTCGGGCTTCTATGTTCTTCATAACCAATCACCCAACTTACCTCCTGAGCTCCACGTCCGTGCCTCCTTCCAGCACCGTGCGCACACACTGCTCCAAACACACATCACCGTGCCAGCACCTCTCTTCCAACTCTGGGCCGTGAGGGTGGCTATGTGTACTGTCATCAACGTGCCTTCTCCTTTCCATTCATCCATGGCTTCTCTTCTTTTTTCAATGGACGTTACAGCAACTTCTTCTCCTCATCCAAGCTCTTCCCGTGGACAAAACCAAATGAAAAATGTAATGGGAATCCGCTCCCTTCCATGTGCTGATCATCACGGTTCCAACTAGCTAAGCCCATGTTCCACCTCTATCTTCATTCCAGCCGGTTGCTCCATTTTTCCCCTGATGCCAGTTGCTTCACGTTCCCGTGTTGGTATTGGACGTGCTCTCTCTCCTTCATGGTGAAGATGGATCACAAATTTTACAAAGGAAGTCTTCAAGAGGTAAGGGGAGCTAGATATATTTCTTTGATTGTTGAATTTTGTTACGCTTGGTGCAAATCTGGGAAATTTTGGAGATGAAAATGGTTTTTTTTACGTTTCTGGAATTCTGCAGAAATTCTGCAGAACCGTTAGTCCCAAAATTTTCTGAACGTTTAGTTGGTGACCTGTGTTCACCTGACTGAGTACCTGCGTTGGACTTTCTGTACAAATTGGCCATTTCTCTCGGGTAATCGTTTACAGGGGTCCTGTAATCGATTACTAGCCCGAGCGTTCGTCCAATTTTGACTCCGTTCGTCCCAAATTTCGAGCGTTCGTCCAATTTGAAATTTCAAATTGGACGTTCGTGCAAAATTTCTGAACGTTCGTCCTTAGCTAGAATTGAACGTTCGTCCAAAATATTCGAGCGTTCGTCTTAGGGGACGTTCGTCCAAATTATTCGTCCGAGTGAACGTTCGGTATTTTCTGAACGTTCGTCCAACTTAGCCAAAGTCTGAACGTTCGGTTTTTAATATACTGAGCGTTCGGTTTTCAGTTGACGAGCGTTCGCGTTCGTTTGAGATTAGCGATCGTCCAAATCATCCAGGGAGCGTTCGTCCAAATCATTCAGAGCGCATTCGTCCTTTCGGATTAGTATAGCGTTCGTCCTTTCGGATTAGTATAGCGTTCGTCCTTTCAGATTAGTGTAGCGTTCGTCCTTTCGGATTAGTGTAGCGTTCGTCCTTTCGGATTAATGTAGCGTTCGTCCTAAATTCGAGCGTTCGTCCATTTTCTTTATAACGTTCGTCTAGATTGCTTAATAGCGTTCGTCCAAAATGGTAATGAATGGTGTCCGTCTAAGATAGTGTGCAAAGGGTGATGGGTTCTAAGTTCAATTGCTCTTGTTTTGGGTTGAATTAAATATGTAAAATGTTGAAAGTATGATATGATGCGATTTATGAGAGAATATGAGAATGTATGAAATATGATAGAGTATTGTGATCATCTGATGTAAATGTTGAAATTTGAGAATTTGTGCTAGAACTACGTAAGCCTTGATTCTCCACCGAAAATGGAGATACGTAGGAGCAAGGCAATGCCTTGTCAGGTTTATTCCTCCCAAAAATCTAAATGTTTCCTCAACATCCCAATCATGATCTCTGTAGTACACGTGATGTACTAGTATTTGTTTAGAGCTTATAGTATTCGATATTTTGCAAGTAAGAATGTTTTTGGATTGCTCATTATGTATTCGATTGATGTTTTATTCATGCTATTATACTATTTGAATGATGAACAGTATGTGAGATGAAATGAGAATATGAATACATAATGAAAAGTGAATGATGAACAATATGGAAAGTTATGATTTATGAAAGAGCGTTCCAAGGAGGAACGACTCAGAGTTTGATTATTGAGATTTGTAAAGTATGAATGTGGGAAGCTTAGCCGGTCGTTCATCCTGATATTCCGTGAGTACTCATCCTCACGTAGAGGCAGTACGTCATGTGTGGGAATGGCAGGAGGTCCTAGTCCTGATGATTATTTGGACAGATAGGATTAACCTCGGGTGGCAGCTGATGAGAGTTCCAGTTACTACATCACCCGGGTGCACGAACACCGAAGCTACACAGATTTCATACAGTCCGGACAGTCAGTCGTGTTGAGTTTTATTTAGTGAGTAAGTTAAAGTGGGTTGTTATGTAATGAATGTGTATGTTGAAATATGCATGTATGATGAATTGTTTATTTGAAATTCTATGTTGATGCATGAGTTAAATTATGTAAGCTTACCCTTTCGTTTCCTTGTGTTGTCCATTGTCCTTGTACGTCCGTCTTGTCATTGCAATGATCATCCGTGTGGATGTGAGCAGATGAAGACGAGCGTTTGGAAGAGATGCTGAACGAAGAGATCTTGGTTGAAGTCGAAGTGAAGATTGAGCAATGAGACGCTCGGCTATTTCAGTTGTTGGCGTGAGTGGTCGTTCGACCTACCCACTCGTTTTCTTTTAAGTTCGACCGTTCGGTAATTATACTGTGTAAACCGTTCGGTCAGGTTTTTATTTGTACGTTCGACTTTAGATTGTGATTCGTGTTGTAAGGCATACGGCTTGGCTTTTGTTTTTAGTGAAAAACTGTACTGAATTATTATTAAATGTGATTTTCTGAATTTATAGTGCTGACTATATTTTTGGGATGTCACAAAAAATCTGAAGAATAAATATATATGTTTCAAGTTTTGAATAACAAAAAACTAAGTGTTTATAAAAATTTTAAGTTTGTCATTAAGGATTGAGTTTTAAGTCTCAATTATTTTTAAAACAGAAGTCTATTGATTATGCTTCGATTTTACTAATAATCAAGACCAAAATTTCGCAAAAATTACATAGTGATCTTTATTTGTTCTTCTTTATGGCAATATTACAATTTCTTCTCCGTATTCTTTCATCTTCTTTTTCTTCATCTTTGTCATATCTTTCTTCTTCATCTTTGTCATCTCTTCTTCTTATTGGGGAGGGAGGGGTGAATTGATTAGCCCTTTAAAAATTGATCCTTTAAAAAACTTGACGAGTTCTTTATGTTTCTTGAAATCAATAAACAAATATAAAGAATCAACAATAAAAGAGAAAGGATAAAGAAAGATAAACACAAGCAATTTATACTGGTTGTGCCAAACCTACATCCAGTCTTCATTCAACAACCTTAGTTAAAGGAATTCTACTATAATGATAGAGTATACAAGCAAAAATACAGAGATATCTCCTTTCAATGCACACTCCTTATCCACTCAATATCACTTACAGTACAAGATGTGAACACCTCACAATCTCACAAACCCAGAAAGTTATCCCAATTTTCTGTACACCTGAGAGAAATCCCAACTCTTAATGTAGAACACTACGATTCTCTTCCTGACCAACAACAACAAGAACACAATCCTTTTGATTGCAATGTAGATACTGATCTTCACAGAATATACCAGAGGTGTAGATATGATCAGCAATATTTTAGCATAGTTTTCTTACAAGAATATTTAACCCAAATGAGATATTTGATTCTTCAAGAGTTTTTCTAAGACGCTCCTGCAATCAATACTCAACAAACAAGTTAGTTATGAAAGTGAATGTTCATAGAATTGTATTGACGTCTATTTATAGGATTTTCAAATCCTGACGCAATCTAATCGATTACGCAAATAATGTAATCTGTTAAGCTTTTCCGTCTACTTTAACAGTTTTACAATTGTATCTTATTTAACAGATTAAACAACAGATGCAATCAATTAAGCATATCATACAAGCCAACAACCAATTAATATGACCGTTATAGGAAGTTTTGGCTTTTAATGAAAATGATTTTCATAAGATAAACATTTTAATCAATTATGAAACTTATGTTTTCGGTTAAGTTCCATACTTAAGCAAATTATCAAATCTTTTCATTCCAAACACATCAATGCACTCAGCAAACACATGTTGGCATAACAACATGTCTTAATCGATTATACAACTAATGTAATAAATTATTACACAATTATTTTGCCCATGTTAAGCATATACTGAAGTATGAAGGTATTTAACAAATTATATACATAGTTTAATCGATTGTTTCATCCAAATATACAAAAGTGCAATATGTTTAAACAATTGATTCATTTACAATCAATGAATACATATACCAAGCATTTCAAGCACAAACACAATAATGATCAAGCAATTGTTATGTCATTTATTGTGCAAGAAACCATAAAATATTTTTTTTTGTTCATCATCAAAAACACATATGTGAGACATGTTTTGCTACATATAGTTCCCTCGTGGCTTATCTCATGAGAATCCTTATACTCATTTGGCCACATTCCTTGAGATATGCAGTACTATGAAGATTCATCAAGTGCCTGATGAGGCTATTAAGCTCAGTCTATTTCCTTTCTCATTTGGCGATAATGCTAAAGTGTTGTTGAAATCTTTTCCTGAGAATAACGAAACCGTGTGGTAAGATATGGTTGCTAAGTTCCTCAACAAGTATTTCCCTCAATCAAAAGTCAACAAAGGGAAGTAAGAAATTTCTTTTTTCAGCAAGGTTGATCAAACCTTGAGCCAAGCTTGGGTTAGATTCAAGGGATTGTTGAGAAAATTATTAGAGGTTTTGGAGATGATACTCTTCCTTGTATTTCACTTTTTTCATCCATTACGAGGAGCTAAATATCCTAAAGTGGTGAAGCAAAGATGTAACCAATTGAAACTTTCTTGTATTGGTACTATTTTTTTTTAATGAAAGTATGCTTTTATTACATGTTTGTGAATTAATTTATGCTTGTTGTTGAATGAACTGATCACTCATCTTATTTCACTAGCTTGGGATTGAGTAAGAACTGGTTTTAAGTTATGGTCCAACTAATTCTCCTCTTATTTTTATGTGTTAGAAATATATCTAAGGCTCTAACTGATTATAGAGTTCTCATCTTAATGCAATTAATTCATTCAAGCAGTCATTAAGGAATCATATTGAAGTTTGGTGATCTTAAACTCTAGGTGCTAGGAATGAACCTAGAGTTACATTTGAAAGAGAACTCCCAAGATATGATTTATTGCATCTTTATAACTAATAACTGAACATTTATAAGAGATGTACAAAGTGGTGAAATCCAGCTTTAGTACATCTTTATCATCTTGAAGTCAATACTTTTTAACTCCATATTGTTTTACAATGTCATATTTCTAATATAGCT
Organism: Vigna nakashimae; assembly: GCA_034642375.1. Taxonomy (NCBI): domain Eukaryota; kingdom Viridiplantae; phylum Streptophyta; class Magnoliopsida; order Fabales; family Fabaceae; genus Vigna; species Vigna nakashimae. Next base: position 35,017,859 of record CM067758.1, read on the forward strand.
TTGTTTTTGTACATCAATTATGCTTCCTATATTTTGTGTCTCTTTACTCTTTGATTCAAAGTCAAGCTAGAAGAGAACATTGTGTGTTTTGTCAAATATTGTTGTTGATTCAACACTTGTTGTACTACAAACTACCCAATATACTTGCTGGAAAAATTGATTGTTTTGTAGCATCGAACAACGTTATTGATAGCTACTTGTGGTTTTTCTGAAAGATAACATTTTTTTTCTAGCTTTGCTCCTTGTACAAGTCTCCTTCCAACCATCTTAGACTTGAAATAGATTTGTAAGAACCTCAATATCAGAAGCTTTCTTTGTTTTTTAAGGCTATCTTAAGACATTTCGTTTTTCATAGTTCAATTGTTGGACATAGCATGTTGGTAGAGAAATTAATTGCAAAGGAAAAAAAGCTTTGTTTTTAATATAACTTTGTTTTTGTACATCAATTATGCTTCCTATATTTTATGTGTCTCTTTACTCTTTGATTCAAAGTCAAGCTAGAAGAGAAAGTTGTGTGTTCTGTCAAATATCGGTGTGGATTGTACTACAAACTACCCAATATACTTGTTGGAAAAAATGATTGTTTTGTACCATCGAACATCGTTATTGGTAGCTACTTGTGGTTTTTCTGAAAGACAACATATTTTTTTCTAGCTTTGCTCCTTGCACAAGTCTCCTCCCAACCATCTTAGACTTGAAATAGATTTGTAAGAACCTCAATATCATAAACTTTCTTTGTTTTTTAAGGCTATTTTAAGACATTCCATTTTTCATTGTTCAATTGTTGGACATAGCATGTTGGTAGAGAAATTAACTGCAAAAGAAAAAAAAAGCTTGTATGGTTGTCCCTCCATATTTAGTATTTTAGTCATATATTTGTAATTGTTTGATTACTTTTTTTCCTCAATTATTTATAATTTTATTGATATATTGTAGTGTCATAAACAAACGACTCCTATGAGTGTGGTTACTATGTAATGCAGTAGATGAGAACCGTTGTTTGTGTTTGTATTACAATCAGTAAGGAAATGGTAATAATTGCGGGATTTATAACTTTTTCATCACCCACGAGAGTGCAGCGATTTGCGATTTGGAAGGATTGATGATACAATATCTTCTTTACCCTTTGCCCAAGTCTTGAAGTTTACGCACATCGATTCTACTATGAAGATGATGGTTGAAGATGAAGTTTGAAACTGAACAAGATGAAGAACAATGGCTGAAATGAAATATTTTGGAGGTGTATTCGGTTCCCTTCCACCCGTATTCGGTTCCAGGGGTGGGAAGAATTTACATGGCACCTGTATTCGGTTCCCAGTTGCTGTTATTCGGTTTCCATTATTCACAACCATTGTGTATTTGGTTCCCAAGCACTGTGTTCAGTTCCATGTGCGTTTGGCCTGACGTTTGGCTGCCGGTGTTTTCGGTTCCAGCGTTGGAGCATTTCCAAGCTTTGAAGCTTCGTGGTGGAGGTGCAGGCACTATGTTCGACGAAGCTAGAGGTTGCTTTGGTGATGGACGTTGGATTATATGCGACGGAGGTGGAGGAGCAGCTTCCGGCCAGAGATCCACTATCACCAATACATTTCTACATGTTCAAGCAATCCCAAGAGCCAACACAGAATAAAGATAAATTTGGTTGTAAATAAGAGGAATTATTAAAATGAGGAACCACACACTTCATACAAAAAAATGACACTCTCAAGATTAAAAAAAGAAGAAAAAGAAAAGTAAGCACAACCAGTAACTAAAAAGCTTGAAAATAAGCAGATTAAAATGAGAAAGGTGAGGACTTGATTGTTGAAAGAGAGGAAAGAACACAGTTGTATCTTCTTCAAAATCTCGTCTTTACTCATGTCTTACCAGGAAATGGACAGAAAGGATTGTGATTTGTAAGAGATAGGGGAAATGCAGAAAGGGGTGGTAATAGATCTGAGAAACCAAGTTTCGAAAAGAACAAAAAAAAAAAAGCTAGAGAGGCTCAGCCAATCTCAGGCTTATCCTCTATAGTCCTTGGAACCAAACACACACCCTTCGAACTCAGCAACAACATTACGCATGTCTCTTTCTGCAAAGGACATGTGGAAGAAAGAAGAAGCTTTCTTTATATGTTCTTTTTAATCTTTCTTTTATTCTTCAATATTAATGCAATGCAGTATTATTATTCTTATGTAATTGATTATTATAACCTATAAATATAAATTTTATTTGATGTATTAAATTGCTTCTAAAATTTAGATTCTAATATATAAATATTTAACAACATTTAATATTATATTACAAAAAAATATTAAATTAGATTACAAATCAAACATAGTAAATTATATTACAAAAAAATATTAAATTTAAAATAATTTTATTTTACTAAATTATATTAAATTTAAAATAATCAATCTCATTTCCATAACAAATAAATTCATATTACTTGGTAATAAATTATATTACAAACAAATACTACATTTAAATATAAATTCATTTTACTAAATTATAACTTTTTTACTTTTTAAAAATTAATTTTAATAATTATTTTGTAATTTTTTACTGTTTATAAACATTTTTACAAATAAATATTACATTAACAAATATCATTTTATATTACTTTAATAACTAGAGACATTTCTGGTAATTTTTAATTTATACCAATTAAACAAATTTTTTAAATCTGTTATATCAATCAAATCCTACACTAATCTTCACATACTTTACTTCTACAACTTTACTTCCAAATCCATTCTCAATTACCTCCAAATTCACTCAAATAAACAACAAAAAATTTACCTTCAAATTTCCTCAAATCCATTTAATCACTCTCTCCCAAATCATCTCAAGTGAACAACAAAGCATTAGTGAGTCAACTCAACCCGACTCATTTATGAGTGTTGCTCTCTCTACCACTCCTAGTGCTCCCTACACCTCTTCAATTTTTCTTTTATTTCAAAATTATCTTTTTTTTTTAACATTTACTATTTACCTTTTTAACACCCCCACCCCCTCCCTTTCTTTCTCTTTCTCTGCAACCCCACCCCTCCTCCCCCCTCCCCACCTCCCTCCAACTTTTCCTTTCTTTGTCTCTCTCACTTTTTCTCTCTTTCACTACACCCTCCCCCTACTCTCTCTTTATTTCTTTCTCTCCCTTTCGTTATTTCTCTGCAGCCTCACCTCCACTCTTCCTTTCTCTCATTTTTGTTGAAGGAGATGAAATGTGCGTCAAAGGATGAAAGCATAGGACCCAATGGTTATTAAAATTTTATATAAGAATGCATTAATTGAATTATTGAAGATTTAAACACTAATGAGGTCAGTTGTGTTGTATATACAATGTATTTGTAGTAAACAATATGGGTATTGAATTTGTGAATTAGTAGGTGTGTGTTCCTTGTATGGGGTCATGGATGTTAGATAAAAAGAGGAATCGGTTTAAGTGTGCTTGTCAGGAAAAAAAAATGTATAGTTGTATGTGATTAAGGAGAAGAGCATGAGTATGTGGTTAAGGAGAAGAACATGGGTTTTTAACCTCCATTGATAGATGTGGGGTGTATTGGAATGTTGGTGAAAATTAAATTTAGTAATTAAATATTACTGAAGGGCAAAAGAGGAGGAATAAGGGAGGTAGAGGAAGTAGTCCATGGTGGTGTAGGGAACAACTATCCTAGCGAGCCAAAAAATTTCGAACCTGGCCCACCACGGTTCACTTAATTATAATTTTAAAAATAAGGAACTTAAATAATTTTTTTAAGTAAAAAAATAAATAAAAAATATTTTTTATAAAATTAAAATTAAATTTTAATAAAATAAAATGATGTAGGTGGATTGGTGGGCCAACCCGGCCCACCACGGGTTCAACATGCATAGCTGGATTTAAATGAACCGAATTCAAATCTGACCCGCATAAAAAAATATAATTTTTTCAAATTCAACCCAGTCCGAACTCGGGTGGGCCAGATTGACCCGCGGATTGTGACCCATTTTGACAGCCCTATATTTTTTACATTTAAACATATATAAAATAACTTAACAAATATATTATAATTAAAAGCTTGATGATATGCCATGGATAATTTATTAATTATTAATTATTAATTTATAGAGTTGATTTAGGATACGCAATCGAAGGTCATTCCAAATCTTTCCTTTTCAATTATTGATGGGTTTTGTTCTATATCTCTGAAATTTATAATCCTCAACATTGATCAAGAGAATGTTGTACATATGTATGCCAATGATTGAGTTTTTGTCAACGTTTCACCTAATTTTAACATGTTATTAATGGTTACCATTTTAATATATATATATATATATATATATATATATATATATATATATATATAATACGCATTTATGCATCAAAGTAAGGTCAAATTGTTTAATCAAATACCTCCAGAGGATACCCTTACCTGTTGATGAGTCAATTATTAGTTGCGTTGTGGATGACATGATGGTATTATCTATTGTATAAAAAACACTAACAATTTGATATTGTTAATACCGTTTTGAATAACTAGATAATTAATATTCTTCAGGTTTTTTTATAGTCTTCAAAAATTTATTTTCTATGTGCTGAAGCAACGTCCACTTCGTCTTCCTCTTATTACAATGTAAATCTAGATTAATCCACTTTCTTTTAATAAAATAAAACTTTATATTATTGAAAAAAGTTAATACATGTTAACAATATTTTAACATAACATAATGTAAAACCTAAAAAAAAATATATTTTCACTAGTAAAAAATTTAATTTTTAAGTCGCACATTAGGCCTCGGTTTTCTGGAACCGAAGCATATCAAAACGCGGTGACAGTCCTGTAATTTTCAGTTGTTAAGCAATCGGTGTCTAAAAATAATATTGCCTCGGTTGGCAAGTAAAACCGAGGCATAAACCTCACATGACAATGATACAACCTCGGTTGACAGATGGACCAAGGCATATGGGCTTGGACTGAACCTTAAAAAGCCAAAAACCTAGCCTCTTCGACCGTGAATCATTTTCCCCCCAAAACTTAGCAGTACTCTCCTCTTCTCCATTTTCTAAACAATGTGCGATGGCGGTGAGAGCGGCGACAATGCGGCGAGACAGTGGCGACGATGCGACGAGACAGCGGCGATGGTGCGGCGAGACAGCGGCGACGGTGTGGCGCGACAGTAGCGACGGTGCGACGCGACAGTGGCGACAGTGCGACGCGACAGTGGCGACAGTGCGGCACGACAGTGGCGACGATGCAACAATGGCGATGAGCTCTTTTTTCATGGAGCGGCAGGGACGCGGCAGCGAGGACGTGGCGGCGACAGCGGAAGCTCTGCGATGTGCGATGGCGGAAGCAACATAGCCAAAAACCTAGCCTTTGCAATGTGCGATGGCGGAAGCTCTCGAGAGCGCATCTCCCAACCTCCATTACAGATCCACCTCTCCTCCGTACTCTAAGTTTATTTTCCTTTGTTCATTCCTCTTTTCCACAGTTTAAAACCTTGGTTCCACCGATTAATCGGTCAAGATAGTGTCTCTGCAGTTGGATGGCGAAATAGATTTGGGGGTTCTACTTCTTAGGTTGCTCTGCGACTTCTATTGCTCGCTGGGAAAGAAGAAAGAGAAAGAAAGGGAGCATCTTGAGGGAGTGGTTGAAGCGTCCACGGTAAACATTGCTCCAATCTCCGCCGGACTTCAACCTCAGCCGCTCGAAGAGCTCCGATTGCACCTCTGTCAGGGGCTTCTGATTGGGGTTGAAAAATTGGGTTGTTAATGCAGGTTGGAGTTTTGGTGGCACTGATTCGTGATAATCAGAGGATTTGAACGTGTTGATGGAGTTTGGGTGCCATTGGTTCGTGATACCAAAATTATGGTTTTTTTGTCTCAAAATTGTGTTTCTATGTGTTTTCTTCCTTTTGTTGTTCTTTCCTTCGTTCCTTTGGTTCGTGATACCGAAATTTGGGTTGTTCATGTAGTGGCTTCATTGAATAAATAGAACTAGAACTCAACAACATAATCAATAACTCTGTGCAACAAAGAGGAAGAATTGAAATGTGGATATCGAAAAAAACACGCTATTGCCTCGGTTATGGAAGAACCGAGGCATAATCGAATCTCCTTTTGACCTGGTTCAGAACCGAGACACAAAATCACTTCTTTTTGCCTCGTCCGTATATGCCTCGGTTACAAAACCGATGCCTATAAGCAAAACTAACCGATGTCATATCCCTTTACTGCACTAGTGTTTAGAAGTGGTGATACTCTAAAAAAGATTCGATTATTTTAATGTTAAATAATTTTATTATAAATAGTTTTGTTATAAACTACTTTCATTATTTTAAAACCTACCATCTCTCTAAAAATCACTTTTCTAGAGTTCTCTAGCTTCTCTCTAAGAGTTTTAACTTTTGGGTCATCTCTTTGACGATCAGGAGGTATCTAGACGATCACGATGTCAGGATCTACAAATTCAACTGATCAATTTCTATTTTAGAGTAAATAAGTTTCTACTCGTTTTTCTGTCCTCTTTGCTTTGGTCAATGATCATGCACAGAACCGTTATGCATGTACCATTTAGTTCTCTTTTCTTGCTCTTGGTGAATTTCAAGTTCTAAGAACTCTGTCCATTTCAATATTGGTGCCTCGTAGGTCCATTTAGGAATTTCTTACATTTCAAGCGATCGACGGGACGCTTGCATGGGTTGAACTGCTATTTTGAGGTAAGGAAAGATAAATCTCTTCTTAATTTGTGTTTGTGGTATAAATTTTGGTATCTTTATAAGTTATTGACGGTTTTGAGAAATTGGTATGATTGTGTATGTTATGTATGTCTCATGGATGATTTTAATAGTATGATGTTGTGTATATTTTGTATGGTGTGATTGTGATGCTTGATAATTCATGATTGAGTGTGATAATGATGTTTTATTGTTGGAAACTGAATTCAGAGTAGTGGTGAGGTGAAAGGGTTAAATTCTTGAGTTTTAAGTCTAAAAAGTAGGGTTTTGATGAGTGAATTTGAGAAATAGGTATGAGAGCGAGAAGGTAACTCATTTAGCATTTTTTTGTGGTTATTTGGGACTTGTTAGAAGTGGTGGATGATTGAAAATTGGTATGTAGCAAAGAAGGGGGTTCATGGTTGAAACTTTTAGGTGTTTTTGGTATAAAAAGGGGATTTTAAGTAGTGAGATTTTGAAATAAGTTGTGTAAACTGTTTTGGAGAGTTTGAAGCATATTTTGAGACCAATTAAGACTTGTCTAGAGGTTCGTATCAAAAAAATCTATCATGGAAGTGTTAATTGCTTCATAAGATGCGTTTCTAGTCCATTTTGGAGGTTTTAAGTTGTGGAAATTGAAAGTAGGAGGAGTGGGATGAAATTGAGGTATTGGAGTGTACTAGAAAGTGTATTTGAACCTGGTTATGTAGTTAGGAAACTGATATGGAGGTTAGAAAGTGTAGATTTGAGTTTGGGTAACTTATAGGAGTAAATTTGAGTTTTCGTAGGTTAATTTGGGTTTGGAGTTGTCAATTCAAGCAAGATGTATGTTTTTAGATGTTTCTCAGTGCTTGAGAGTGTTTAGGAATCATTTAAACTTATATAGAGGGTCATCAAAGTCCAAATAGGTCAATTTTAGAACCTGGTGCAGCTCTAGGCGCCCTTCAAGGGGCCTCTGGGCGTTTTTGCGAGAAGAATTCGCTTGGGCACCCCCTTAGCACCCCTATTCCAGGGGTGTGGCACCCGAACACCCTTTTTGGGGCGCTGGGCGCAACTCAACAAATTTTGGTTTTTTTTTTCAGTTTTTGGGATCTGGAATTTGGGGTTTCGGTTATCAGTTTTTGACGTTCTTTAGCTTGTCTTTGGAGTTTTGGACCCTTCCATAGTTGTTGGTGAGGGTTTTAGAACTGTTTTCCTGAGCTAAATATAAGTACCAAGATGCCATGAATAAATTGTGTTATTGGGTGATTTCTGATGAATTGTATGGTTGTTTCTATTTCTTTAATGTATAATTAGTAGTCTCATGTGTCGCAACCGGGATCGCGACGGGACGACGATCCGAAAAAGAAAAACACTCGTTTTGAAAAAAGAAAGAGAGATTTGGAGTCGCCACCATAGTTTATTCTGGAAAACTACGGAAAAACCATAAAATGATAAGGCATGGTCCGCGAAACTGAGATTCTTGGTTCGGGAGTCGGTTACGTGTAGGGAAGGTATTAGCACCCTACAACGCCTGCCCTAAGGCAGTACCTTTAACTAAATACGCGAATATGATGTGGTTTTCAAAATGTTTAACTTTCCCCTAAAATAAAATTCTAAAGAAACAAAATGTATTTTTTAATTTTTGTGGGTCCGACAAGGATTGACCTTGCTCCTACGTATTCTCATTAAGAATGAGAAATCAGGGTTCCGTAGTTCTTTTGAAACTGCTTGAAAATTGTTTGAAAATAGTTTGAAAGATTTGTTTGAAAAAATTGATTTTGGATTTTTGGGGAAATGAACCTGACAAGGACTGGCCTTGCTCCTACGTATCTCCACTTTTGATGGAGAATCAAGGATCACGTAGTTCTGACTAGAAAGATTGTTTGTTGGCTTGAAAGTGTTGATGTTTTTGGTTTTTTGAAGATTTTATATTTTTTTTGGTATTTTTTTGATGTAATATTTAGATTTTTTGCGTAATGAGCACTAGGCTGATGCTTACGATCGCACGAGCACTCACACGGCTTTTTCTTTGTTTTTTATTGTTTTGCGTAATGAGTACTAGGCTGATGCGTACGATCGCACGAGCACTCACACGGCTTTTTTATAGTTTTTTATTGTTTTGCGTAATGAGTACTAGGCTGATGCGTACGATCGCACGAGCACTCATACGGCTTTTTTGTTTATTTTATATTTTGGGTAACGAGTACTAGGCTGATGCGTACGATCGCACGAGTACTCATACCGCTTTTATTACATTACATGTTTTTTACAGTTTTACATTTTTTTTTATTTTCTTTTTATTAAGAAAGAGAGGTGAGTTGAGATATCTATGACATAAAAATATGAAAAGACACAAAAAAGAAAAGAAAATTGTGGTAGAAAACAGGATAAATTCATAGACTAAAAAAATGATCAAAATGATATTTAGCTATTTGAAACAAAAATAGTAAAATTGTTTACACAAGTGTTTTTAAGAAAGTCAAAATAAATAGAAAATAAAAATAAACCATATTTGCTAAACGTAAAAAAAAACACACTAAAACCATTTCTTAATTTTAATCTTATATATTTTAGAAAAAAAAAACAATTGCTTAAAGGAATAACGTTACTAAAAAAAATTCTAAAACCATTTTATAATGCTGCAATTTTATATATTTATTTCTTTTGTATCTTTTTCATTTTTTTTAGGTTGTTGTTTTTTTTATGGTTGTGTCATTTTCTATTAACAAATAAAATTGAAGTTTAAAATAAACAAATCCAATTAATAAAAATAAAATACAAAACACGAGAAATATATTATAATTGTGAGACAAATACTAAAAGAGTGAAGAAAATAAAAAATAAAACAAATGAAGCAACCAATACGGAACCAAACAAATACTAAGAGCATAAAAACCAATTAAATAAGGATAGGGGTGTATAGAAAAAAAAAACCAGGTGTGTCGGAAGACTCCGGTTCTCAGGCCCAACAGACGGTAGGAGTGCAACTGTGAGGTTTAGGGGTGTCGCATAGCAGGTGCTGGTCAGGTCGGAGGCCCTTTTCTTGTTGTTTGCAGGGGTGTAAAGATGCAAAGTGGGGTGTGCGCCTAGGAGAGAAAAGGTTTAAAACCGAATGGGCCAAAGCCTAATGGGGTTCAAAATATGAATAAAAGGGTGTAGGAAAAGAATTTTCTCTTGTTTTTTGTTTTGGGGTGGAAATGAAAAGGTTTGGTGTGAGAGAAAAAAAAGATGGATCTTGTGTAAAAAAATGTGTGTGTGAAATGAAAGGAATGTAGGTATTTATAGAGTTAAGGATGAAGAAAGTTGATGAATAAAAATAATATAATAAGTTGGTGGAAAATTTAGATGAAATAAAATATAGTGAATAGTAAAAGTTAATGTGGAAAATAAATGAAAGATATAATATAAAAAGTTGGTGGAGAAATTAGGTGTGAAAATTAAGTGAAAGAAATAATATAAAAAGTTGGTGGAGAAATTAGGTAAAATAAAATATAGTGAATAGTAAAAGTTAATGTGGAAAATAAGTGAAAGAAATAATATAAAAAGTTGGTGGAGAAATTAGGTGTGGAAATTAAGTGAAAGAAATAATATAAAAAGTTGGTGGAGAAATTAGGTGTGGAAATTAAGTGGAAGAAATAATATAAAAAGTTGGTGGAGAAATTAGGTGAAGAAGAATGGATAATAAAAAATGTTGATGGAGAAGATATAATTAAAAAATGTAAGTGGAATAATTAGAAAAGTTGATATATAAAATTAATATGGAAATGATGTGGAAAAAGTAAATGAAAAAGGTAGATGATGTGGAGGATGAGGTGGATGGTGATGTGGAGAATGGGGTGTGATAAGAAAAGATTGGTGGTGAGGAAGTAAAAAAGTGAGATTATTTTGGGCCAATTGATTTAGTTTTTTTTAAAAGAAAATTTAGGGGTGCAAAAACTAAAATAAATAGTATTTTTCATTTTGTTTTTTTTTTGTATTTTTTTTTGATGAATTATATTTATCCGGACGAAATTGGGTGTTGACAGGGGCCAATATGGAAACTGGGCTTGGGGCCAATGTGAAAATTGGGCTTTGGGGGCCAGTATGGAAACTGGGCTTTCAAATTTTGAAATTCTTGAAACTTGTAATTTGTGAAATGTTGGCCAGTGTGGAAACTGGGCTTAGGGGCCAGTATGAAAACTGGGCTTGGGGCCAATGTGAAAATTGGGCTTTGTGGGCCAGTATGGAAACTGGGCTTTGGGGGCCAGTATGGAAACTGGGCTTTCAAATTTTGAAATTCTTGAAACTTGTAATTTGTGAAATGTTGGCCAGTGTGGAAACTGGGCTTAGGGGCCAGTATGGAAACTGGGCTTGGGGCCAATGTGAAAATTGGGCTTTGTGGGCCAGTATGGAAACTGGGCTTTGGGGGCCAGTATGGAAACTGGGCTTTCAAATTTTGAAATTCTTGAAACTTGTAATTTGTGAAATGTTTTGTAACTTTGACAGAAATTTGATTTTTGAAAAGACATTAAGGTGTTGAAACCTTTCATTTTGTGGGCCAGTGTAGAAACTGGGCTTTGGGGGCCAGTGTAGAAACTGAGCTTTCGAATTTTGAAATTCTTGAAACCTGAAATGTTTTGTAATTTTGACACAAATTTGAAAGCTCGATCGACATGAAACAATATGGCTTGATAGAGAAAATCTGAATGTTGTTCTTTTTGTGTTTTCTTTGTTTTTTTTTTGTTTTTTTTTGTTTTTTTTTGTTTTTTTTTAAGAAGGAAATTGATAACCATTCATGTGAATGAAGAGGATTTCGATGAGAAATACTTTCTTTTTGATAGATACATGAAAACGTTTGCTTTGTTTTGTTTTTTTTTTGTTATTTTTTTTTTATGAAATGAGGAACAAGGTTTTAGAACTTTTGCTCAAGGTTGAAAATATGATTAAACAAGGTGTTGCATCTTTGTACAAGGATTAGGATTTTGAAACCTCGATATGCAAGAGAAACATAACTGATGTAAATTTTGAAATTGGAGGAGAAAACTTTGATGCACGTTGATTTTTTTGTCTTTTTGAAAAAAGAAGATTTGGTGAAAATATGTAATTTTGAAATTGGAGGAGAAAACTTTGAGGCATTTTGATTTTTTTTTCTTTTTGAAGGAAGAAGATTTGATAAACATTCATGAAAATATGTACATGATGTTGACTTTTGATCCGTGATAGAAGATTATAAAACTATGACGCTTTTTTTTAGTGAGTCAATTTGTTTTCTTTGAAATCATCAATTTTATGAAGATTTAGACTTTCATTTTCTTTTTTACAATGGATGTCCAATTCTAAAGTCAAATGTTCAAAATGAAGCTTCTGTGCTAGAAATTTCTTGACGAAATATTAGTGCGTACATGCTTGATATCAAGGGTTGGGACAAATATGTGGAAGGATTTGGAGAGTACCGGGTTGGCTACTTGGGCCTCTTACTCCTTAAAACAATTACAAATGCCAATGTGAAGTCGTAGATACTCAGAAGTTGCCCCAGTTTGGGGGCATGGTAAAAAGATAGGTATGGACAAATGTATCTGTGAATTGTGAGGGTGTTAAATTCATATAACTTTTGCAAAATTGCCCCTGGTTTTGGGTATGAGTCACTTAAGTGAGGTTCAAAAAGAAGTTGCCCCCCATTCCGGGTTTACGAATGATGGACTCAGAGCCACAAAGTATCTGCCCCTGTTTTGAGGGTAGATTTATGAATTTCAGCGCGGACAAATCTAGGAGGCCCAACAAGGGATGCCCTGGTCTTGGTACGAACTTTGAATGTACACATGAAACAAATGTGAGATTAACAAAGTTGCCCAATATTTTGAATGGGCCAAGACATATGAAACTCTCAAAGTGGCCCTAGTTTTGGAGAACGGGCAAATAGGTTATGTAAAACCTACAAAGTTGCCCCTAGTTTGGGAATCGGAATTTGTTTGGGAATAAGGGGAAGAGTTTGAATGGGATAGGAATATGTGATGGATACGAAAATGGTGGGCTTGAAAGGATTGCCCCTAATTGGCTTGATTTTCCTTCATATAATTTTGATCAATAGGGAGTTCCCTTCTTCCGAGGACATTTTTTTTTTATCATCATTTTTTTAACTGCATTATTAGTCATTTTGTCTTGTCTCAAAATTAAGCTTTATGAAAAATTAAGCAACCATAATTCAATCTGTGTGGACTTTTATTGGGCTTGTAACGTGGCTTGGGCTGAAAGGTATGGAAAGAAAGGATATAGAGGCCCAAATGAGTGTTTGTGGGTCATTTGAAACAAGAGTTACCATCTACACCTTGTATCAGCTATTCGTCAAAAATTGTTTTGACTTTCTTTGCTGATCTGTAAACTTCACTTTTTGTTTGTCATCACTTTGTGATTCTTTCTATTTTTGATCTTTGATTTTGATGAATCATCTTCATTTGATCACTAAGTGTGATATTTATCTTTTGCAATTTGAATTGACTTCTAATGTGATGGTAACCCTTGTTTAGGTAAATTTTTTTTTTAAAAGAAAGTTCTTATTGGCTCAAATTTGGTAACAATGGTTATATCTTTTTATTTTTTTGGATGAAGAAAGATGGCCACACATCATTTCAAATTTTGATTGTTTTATTTTCACAAGATTAATTAGGAGACAAGACTAAATGATCTCAACAAGAGTCATTTTTTTTATATTCTTTTTTTTCAGTCCTAGCGAAATCAAGGATCTCCCAAAATGAAAGCCAGTGGAAGTAATGGAAAATCTGCCCCAGAACATGATTTGGGTCAATCTTTTGGTTTAGTGAAGGTCGAAAGATGACGTTTTCAAACAATGTACACCCAAATACTTCTTAAGAATACGTGATTTGATCATTTGACAATAGGAGATTATGACATCCATTACATTTTTTTTAATCTCATAAAATGGACGATTTGCATCGAAAATAATTGACTCAACACTTGACATGATATGCATATATTTGTTTTGGGTTTTATGAATGAAGAAATGTAATATGAAGTAAAAGGATGATACTAGCTAAAGATTTTTTTATTTTTAGAGAAAATTGGGTTTGGTGACCCTTTTTTTTTTTGAGAATCGTACTCAAACAAAAGCATGCACGAACCCAAGAATTATTCTCGAAGCTTAAGAAAATATGGTTTCATTCATTATTTTTTTTTTAAGTTAATTTTTATTTTTTGACTTACGAAAAATAAATATATGTACATCTCAGAACAATTAAATTTTAATTGAAAGGAAAGATATTACACGCTTAAAACAAAATATTCTATCAAAAAGATTTTTTTTTGTTTGAAGGATAACAATTCACATTTTATTTGTATGAAAAATGAGGTCCAGAAATTCAAAATAATGATCTACATTGCCCCAAAATATGTACACTTTATTAATTTTTTTTTAGATTTTTCATGCCCTAAAAATATTTTAAGAAATTCTAATTTTTTTCTTTTTCGGATGATTCCGAGAACAAAATTAATTTTATTTTATTTTCATATTTTATTATTATTTTTATTTCTTTTAAAAGAAATATGATACATTTATTGTAAAATAGGAAATGACATACAAACTGAAACAAAATAGTCTCCCTTTCGTGCCTTATCAGAGGTCAAATGACTAAAGTTCTAAGGCCAAATATATGCACTCACAAGGATAGCTCCCTAATGCTTAAATCAAGGCCACCAGAACTATGGCTCTTTTCACTATCTCTCCACAACAGTTAGAGTAATCAACTAGATGCGGAGACACAAGTGAAAAGAACAGACTCTGGGTGGAGTTTTCACGATAGCCAAACAGGAAGTACATCCCAGAGTGACACCGCTACACAACCCCTCTAATTCTAAGTTGCGCTCAGACCCAGGTATAGGGCCCCACTCATGATATGCATAAAGTGTGTGAAGGGAGATTATAATGCAAAACAACACTCACAACATAAACACAAATAAATAGATATATCAAACATATATTAGGAACAATTATTTCAAACATAAATGAACAAGTAAAAGAAACTCACATGCAATTATTTCAAATAACAAACATAGATAAAGAAAAAGGGAAGAAAAACACAAAGTAAAACCACATCGAAATCATGCATCTAATTAAATGGCTTGACTCTCTAGCGTCCCCAGTGGAGTCGCCATCTGTCGCAACCGGGATCGCGACGGGACGACCACCCGAAAAATAAAAACGGTTTTGAAAAAAAAAAAGATTTTGGAGTCGCCACCATAGTTTATTCTGGAAAACTACGGAAAAACCATAAAATGATAAAGCATGGTCTGCGAAAATGAGATTCTAAGTTCGGGAGTCGGTTACGTGTAGGGAAGGTATTAGCACCCTACAACGCCTGCCCTAAGGCAGTACCTTTAACTAAATATGCGAATATGATGTGGTTTTCAAAATGTTTAACTATCCCCTAAAATAAGATTCTAAAGAAACAACATGTATTTTTTAGTTTTTTGAGCCCGACAAGGATTGACCTTGCTCCTACGTATTCTCATTAAGAATGAGAAATCAGGGTTCCGTAGTTCTTTTAGAAAACTGCTTTAAAATTTGTTTGAGAAATTTGTTTGAGAAAATGATTATGGATAAATTTGGATTTTTGGAAAGTGAAAAACTGACAAGGACTGGCCTTGCTCCTACGTATCTCCACTTTTGATGGAGAATCAAGGATCACGTAGTTCTGGCTGAGAAATTGTTTGTTGTTTGAAAATGTGGATGTTTTTAGTTTTTTTTGAAGATTTTTATATTTTTTGGTATTTTTTGATGTAATGTTTAGATTTTTTTTGCGTAATGAGCACTAGGCTGATGCGTACGATCGCACGAGCACTCACACGGCTTTTTTCTTGTTTTTATTGTTTTGCGTAATGAGCACTAGGCTGATGCGTACGATCGCACGAGCACTCACACGGCTTTTTCCTTATTTTTATATTTTGGATAATGAGTACTAGGCTGATGCGTACAATCGCACGAGTACTCACACCGATATTTATATCATTACATGTTTTTTAAAGTTTTATATTTTTTATATATTTTTTATTAAGAAGAGAGTGAAGTTGAAATATCTATGACATAAAAATATCAAAAAGCATAGGATAAAATTGTGGTAGAAAATAAGAAATTTATAAACTAAAAAAAATGATCAAAATGAATATAAATAGAATGAAAAGAAAATGTGTACCTTGTTGAAGATTTGAAAGATGAAGCAAGACTTTGCTTGTAATAAGTTGTGAGAAGAGGTAGATGGAAGATGAAGAAGATAACTTTATGGTAGAAATGGGGTATGGGATTTATTATGTATAGAGAGATTAGGAAATAGTAAAATGTGAGAGAGAAATGAAGTAGA
The DNA here is from genome assembly GCA_034642375.1 of Vigna nakashimae. Classification (NCBI taxonomy): domain Eukaryota; kingdom Viridiplantae; phylum Streptophyta; class Magnoliopsida; order Fabales; family Fabaceae; genus Vigna; species Vigna nakashimae. The sequence continues at coordinate 35,033,866 of CM067758.1, forward strand.
GTTTTGGGATGGAATGGAGAGATTTTGAGAGAGAAGAGATGGATATTATGTAAATTGTGTGTGTGTGTGTGAAGTGAAGGGAATGTAGGTATTTATAGAGTTAAGGATGAAGAAAGTTGATGAATAAAAATAATATAATAAGTTGGTGGAAAATTTAGAGGAAATAAAATATAATTAAAAAAAAGATGAATAGAAAAAGTTAATGTGGAAAATAAGTGAAAGAAATAATATAAAAAGTTGATGGAGAAATTAGGTGTGGAAATTAAGTGGAAGAAATAATATAAAAAGTTGGTGGAGAAAGTAGGTGAAATAAAATATAGTAAATAGTAAAAGTTAATGTGGAAAATAAGTGAAAGAAATAATATAAAAAGTGAGTGGAGAAATAAGATGGACAAAAATGGATAATAAAAAATGTTGATGGAGAAGATATAATTAAAAAAAGTAAGTGGAAAAATTAGAAAAGTTGATATATAAAATTAATATGGAAATGATGTGGAAAAAGTAAATGAAAAAGGTAGATGATGTGGAATGAGATGTGGAGGGTGAGGTGGATGGTGATGTGGAGAATGGGGTGTGATAAGAAAAGATGGGTGGTGAGGAAGTAAAAAAGTGAGATTATTTTGGGTCATTGGATTAAGTGTTTAAAAGAAAATTTGGGGGTTCAAAAAGTAAAATAAATAGTATTTTTCATTTTGGTTTTTTATGTTTTTTTTTATTTATTTTGTGATGAATTTTATTTACCCGGACGAAATTGGGTATTGACATCATGTATTGATGTACTATGTGAATATGAAGTGATATTAATGGTTTCAAAGTCATGGAGGTTAGTTCCAAGGTGGAACTTCTTGGCATGGTTTCAAGTGTGTTAGTATGAATGTAAGAAGCTTAGTTTTAATGAGTTATCCTGACACTCTAATCATCATTCATGCTCAAGTAGAGAGTGATGGGTCATGTCGTGAGAGTAGCAAGAGGTCTTAGTCTAGGTGCTTCCGATATAACCTAAGACGTGGTATAGAATAACCTTGTGTGGTAGCTTTGATGGTTGTCAGTTGTTCCACCACACTAGTGCATAACCCACTATGGTCCTACCTTGAGGGCCTTTCTTCATTTGGCAAAGGGCATGTTGAAGGACTAACCTTGTATGGTAGCTTTAATGGTTATCAGTTGTTCCATCTCACAAAAGGTAGAACATGTTTTAGCTCGACAATAATTGTGTATTCGGATAATCAAGTATAAGTCTCTTGCATGTTTAGGATGGATGGTTATGTTGTGTGAGGTGTAAAACATGTTGCAATGTTTTTTTATTATAATAAATTGTTTTACTTCTAGCTTACCCTTACTTTTGTCTTTGATTGTCTGTGTACTTTTCTCTTTCGCAATGATCACCTTAAATGGTGTGAGCTTAGGGAGTGATTTTCTCTAGACGTCTTAGCTTGAAGAGTAGAGTGAAGCCACAACATATATAGAATGTATTCTCCAAGTATAGGATCTCCTTTCTCAGTAATTTTGAAAAGTTTCTGATAAATTATCATCTATATAAATTATCATCTAACTCAAAAATATGTGTGATGTTAATGTTAAAATGTTGTAAAAAAAGTTAGCTTAATATATCATTATCTATTATTATTTATCTTTGTTGGTATTTTACATTTTGGTGCTATTTCCACTCCTCTGGTGAGGAGTTATTTTCCACGTCCATGAAGGTAGTGCTTTATTATTAGACATGTATTGTAATTACGACATTGGAGCTAATAATGGTATAATGTAATTTCATTTTTTTCATAGAACATATAGTTCAATGGAGAATGAACCTCTGACTCGAATTTTCAGTACTAAAATTTGTATGGAGCACCACATCCATGATGATCTCGTTCACTTAGTTTTTTACAGCTTAGATAATCATTCAGAAACTTTTGTCCATTATTAACTTTATAGCCCCTGTTCTTGCTGATGGGGCTCTTATCAAAGTCAACCTTTTCAATTTAGATTGTCTGTCTCCATATCTTATCTGGGCCTATTCGTTTTTCCTTCCTGCAAAATAGAAAAAAGGCACAACATAATTTATGTTATTTTATTAGAATACAACTAATGTACAAAGTTTAGTTACATTTGTATAAGTAGTAAAATGACACGTACTTAAATTTTATTATAAGTTAATAAATTTGTTTATAATACGAATCAATTTCAGTCCTACATGATTTAAATATATTTTAAATATTTGCAAATATGTTTTAGTTTGATATTAACTTATACTTTTTTTTATCTATTAGTTGTTTAAATTTTTTATATTTTTTAATTAAATTTGTAACTTATATTGTCGTGTGATATTATTTTACTTGCCTTTATACATTAAAAACATGATATTTTATGGTTTTATAATATAAAATGAACAAGTAAATTATCGTTTAAAATTAATCTCATTTTTTATATATTAATTACATAACCTCATACTTTATGGCATAAGTTATGTGAGAACCTAAAAAAAAAGAGTATTAGAGTAGATAGGTGTATTAAATTATGAGATGAACATTTTTATTTTAAAATTATCTTATAATATAAATAGAATTTTTAAAGCTCGATTCATTATCTAAATCACCTCTATCTCTCTAGAACTCTATTCTTCTTGAGTTCTTTGACTTCTCTCTACCCTTTCTCACTATAGTGTTATTTGTTTAATGATCAGGAAGTGCCTAGACGATCATTGTGTCAAGGGCAACAATCTCTACCGATCAATTTTTTGTTTTGAGCCGGTAAGTCATTTCCTCTTTTTTTTTCTCCATACTTTCTTGGACTGTGATCATGCAACGGTTTATGTTGCATGTATGTGGTTATTCTCCTTGTTAAACTGCCTTTTAGTCACCTAAGGCAGAACAAAGTCTGGTCCCCACTAATGTAGCATATGACAACAAAATTAAGTTTTAAAATGTAGAGTTAAGTCTTGTATTTATTTACTAATTATTTACTTACTAACTACTAAACAGGTGGGGACATTTAAAATGAATGAAACTAAAATAAAAGAATTGAAACTAATCTAAACTAAAATCTATTTAAAAGAATAAAGAAATTGACATGTAATTAAAGAAAAGAAGATAACAGTCTAAACTACTCAAAACAGAAATAAAACCTATTTACTATAACTTCCTACAACTAAAACATAACAAATATGATATAATCTAAACAGAACTCAAATGCTAAAAAAATAAGGAAAGACAATCCTTGAAATAGAAATGCAGAACAGAAGCAAAACCTAATTCTAAAAGAATGCATTAACAGTCACAAGATATTCCTAAACTAAGCATCGAATATGAATTAGAATGTAAAACATAAAACCTAAAATGAATCATCAAATCCTACTCTAAATAGAAGTAATCAAAAACAACATTAGAAAACAACTAAAAAAAGAATTTGAATTGAAACAAAGTAAAAAAAATTAGTACCTAAATTCTAATTAATCAAAAGCAAAATAACACTCAAAAACAAAATTGATTTCATGGGTGAAATGCACATTGGAGTGAATAAAAGAGTGCTTAGAGTTCTCAGGAAGACATCCTATGAAGTTGAATCCCAATACAGGGTATTCTAGGTCATATCTCAAAACCTAATTTGACTTTTTTCACTAATTTGTTCAACCAATATTCATTTGCCTATTCATCATTCTAAAATTCACAAACAAAATTTAAATGTGCAAATGATTGAGGATAAAGTTTAAGTTACACTCAGAAAGACATTCTAACTAAAGTAAGCCCATCACTGGGTCTTATAGTTCATATTTCAGAACTTACAGTGGTAAATCCTACTCATTGTCAATCAATGCAAACCTAAATATGATAAAAGAAACAAATTTGAATCAATTTTTATGCATTGGACTCATCTCTGACTCGAGAAGACATCTCGAAAAAGAATGCTGAATACAAAGTCATTTAATTCCAAAAGGAATTATAAAATGTAGAGTGACATAGTCCAAATCAATTTCTCAGCAAACCAAGAATCATAATAACACAAGAACACAAGAAAACAAAAACATCACAAAAATCAAACACATAATCATAAAAACTCTCATAATAGAACACACCAACAAAAAAAAAACATTGTATTAACGAGAAAAGAAGAGAACAAGAAAAGCTACCAAACAAAACTCGCAATCGAAGCCACCACGGGTGGTCACCACTGTGAGTGTGTGCTCCAAAAGCAAGGAAAACGAAAACCTACTCTATATAAAGCGTAAAAAAAAAACCTAATCTACAGAGCGTAAAACTGTATCTGAAAAGTTGTAAAGTGTAGAAGTGTTTACATGGCAGAAGAAAACCCCTTTATATAGGGTTACAAAAAAGAAAAGAGAAAAGAAAGGGGAAAAAGGAAAAAAATAGGAGAGGGGAACCTTGCTCGAGAAGCTTCATAATCGATGGCCACTGTTCATCCTTCTATTTAAGCCCTCCGATCAACTTCCATCTTTGCCGGTTCAACTCCGGTCAGCTCTCCAGGCAGCTCCTTCTTTGGTCCAGGTCATTTTCTTTCTTGCTGGTCATCTTCTCCGGAAAAGTGATCGCCTTCGGTCGTCTCGCTTTTCTCTCTTTGCTCTGCCCTAGCTCTAGGGTTCCTTTCTCTTTCTCAAATGCTTGAGGGCTTCCTTCATTTTGCCAAAATGAATTACAAATCTCAGATCCCAAGCAGCTACGGCTGAAACGCACCGTTTCACTTAACTGCTGTCCAAGTCCAACTAATTTCACCAGTGACCCAATTTAGCGTAGCAGCCAGCCCAATTCATTCTTCAAGCAGCAACACTCCAAGGCCTTTTCTTCCAATCAGCAGCATCATTTGTCAACTCAACCCAATTTATAAGGGTGCATTCTGCACCAAAAAAATCAATCCAAAATTAAAGAAAAGAAAAGAAAATTTATCAATTAAAAAGAAAGATTTTTATCAAAAGATTTTCTAAATAAAATATTAATTTCTAATTATTAACAAAAACTAAAAAAAATACTCCTAAAAACCTCTTTGTAACTAAATTTTACAAAACTAAAGATTTTAAAGAAAAAAACTAAATCTATCCTAATTCTAAACAAAAAGAAACTAAAATGAACTAAAACTTCTAAACCTATAAAAATGTGCAAAAACTGAGAGTTATCACTCCTCTTCAATTTCTAGTTCAATTAGGTACTAAGATGGATTTTCTATCACCAATTGATGATTTGTAAGGTTTTCTAGAGTTACCTTGCGGTGCAAGCATCGATTGGAGTTTTCTAGAGTTGGGTTGTATATCTATGAGGTAAGGGAAACTAGATTTGTTTTGAATTAGAAATTTGTAGTATATGCATGATGAATTTGTGAATATTGAGTTGGTTGAACTGAAATTGATTTTTAAGATATATGTGAAGTGTAACTTGAATGCGATAATGTGCAAATTTGTGATCCATGTAATTAAGTATGTTTGGATGTTGTATGATTTGTGAGTGGGGTATGAAAGGTTTAAAATATGTTACAAAGGTGTTTAGATGAAACTGAAGTGATCTATAATTGTTTTAGGTCGTTGGTAAGGAAGTGGGGTAGTGAAAATGAGAAGTAGAGGTTAGATGCTCAATTGGTCAGTTGGGGCAGCTTTAGTAACTCAAATGTGACTTGATTAAGCTCTTAAAGTGGACAAAAATGTGTCAAAAGTGGTAGAATGGATTTTGAGTTCATAAGTTGTGATTTTAAAGGTTTTGAAGTAGGAATTGATCCATAAACACTTTAGATTGATGTGAGAAAGGTTTAGAAACATTTAGTCAAGTCTAATTAGGTATATAACACAATTTAGGAGTGTTAGAAGTTGGGAAAAATAGTTAGAATTGGTAAAGTTGGGTTGGGTTGGGTTGCTTAATTTTACAAAATTCGTGCTGCTGAATTGTGCAGACTCGCTGTGCGAATCCATTCGCACAACGAGTGGTCTTGGCGAGTTGCTATCTATTTGAGCAATTCGCACAGCGATAGGGTGCACTGTGCGAATGGTTATGGGGTTTGCTCTCTGTATGATGATTCACATCACTAATGATTTAGCTGAGCGACTAGAGGTGGTCTGGGGTCACTGCCAAATAAATTTGAATAGCGAAAAAAGGCTCATAGCGAGTGTTTAGGGGGTCTGGGCCATTGTCTAGACTTTCGCATAATGATTTGGTGGGGGGGGTTATGCGAGGGGTTGATGTTTGGTACCTTTGTGAGTTAATTCGCATAGCGAGATAGGTCGTTGTCCGAGAAACTCCTGGTTTCGCCCTGCGAATGAGGTGCGCTGAGCGAAAGGTCTGAGTTAGTCTACTCTTTATTTCTTTGTCTTGAGTTGAATTAAGTTAAGTGTTGCATGTATTGTGAAGTGTGTTTGAGGGTGTATGATAATATATAATTGACTATTATTATGAGTGAATTTACAAGTAAAAGTATGTGATTCAAAGTCGTGAATGTAAGCTCCAGTGTAGAATCTCTTGGTGAGATTTCAGGTTGTTTAGAATGAATGCAGGAGCTCAATCTTGGGGGTTATCCTGAAACTCCAATGGTCTTTCTTTCTCTAATAGAGAGGATTGAATTATGTCGTGAGGAGTAGTAGGAGGTCTTAGTCTTGGGGGCTTCCAGTATGCCTCAAGGCCCAAAACAAACTAACCTCGTGAGTGTGGTAGGGTGAAACCCATTGGAAATGGCTTTGCAAAGCAGTAGAGGCCACCACGAGTGCATGACCCGCCATAGCTCGACAATCATTCTAAGTTCGGACAAGTCAAGTCTAGAACATAACATGCTAGGATGTTTGATTTAGTTACTTTGATTGATTTATCTGGTGTATATTATGCAATATTAAACTATATGTTTTCTTGTATATCTAGTTTACCCTTCTGCTTGTGTTTGTATTTTGCATGTGTGTTACTTTTCTTTTGCAATGATCATCCGATTGATATGAGCAGAGGGAGATGAGGTGCCTCTGGAGTAGGCTTTGGAGGGCGATGATGTTGTTGTTTAGTTTAGTTAGGTTGTTTATTTTGGTGTATAGTTTTGAAATACTCTTTTGAATCTAAAGTTTTAAATTCTATGGTTATTTTGGATGACTCTAAAGTTTATACTTTATATCCCAGTTTATAATTATTCTATTTTATTATTTATGTGACTACTATGATATGATTTATTACTATATTTTAGGATGTTATAAGTGAGTCAAATCACAAAAAGACAAAATAAAAACTACATCAGAAAAAAGAAACTTAAAAATTCAATTAAAAAATATGAAAACTTTAAGTACTCAACAATAAAAAACAATTTAATAATACTCCTATATCTAAGTATCTTAAAACGTCTAACTTATTTATTTGAAAGTTAGCTATTTATAATTGTATTTATTTAGACATTTTAAAAACCTTGTATAGTGTTCAATTATTTCAAATTTTAACTTATTTCATGTTTTACTTAAAAGTAAGTAATGAGGGTACTCATGGAAGGATATTTGTTCAAACTGGACGGTGCGTACATCATCACATTGAAGGGACAGAATTTGCCAAATATTTTTATGATGATTCATTGACGAAAAGCTGTCCTTCAAATGCGTTTTCAAATCAAACAAGTCAATTTCCTGGTTCTTCGTTTCCAAAAGAACAATCAAATTTAAGTAGAAAATAAGTAATAGAATGACTACATTTCATTTTGATTCGCACTTGACGTAGAAAAAAAAGTGTTTTTTACAACTTTTATCTTTTCCAGCTACTACTCATTATATGTCATATCTGTTTTGATCCATTTAAATCTTCCAATTTCTTTTATGTTACACCAAACTATCATTTTACTTTACTCATTTTAATAAAAATACATTTATTTTTAACAATATATGTTTCGGTAGTGGACTTCGTTCCTCCTTTCCTTGTTTCGGATTTGCTGCTCCTTTCATGGTACCAATCGGGGTTTGACCTGCACATAACACTCCGACTTTCAAGTCAGAATTACGCTATGGCAGACTAAGTTAACTATTGATTGAGTCGTCTAACAACGTCATTAATTTTGTATTTCTAGGCTTCATAAAATGGCCAACCCATTAATCATCTATTAATGTTGTATATTATTGTTCCCTGAAATATGTTAATTATCCATAAATGCCGCATTCTTGTTATTATCATGATTATTAACCGCATTGATTGACCATTAATAACATTTACCTCGTCATTTACCTCACCTTAACCCACTACTGATCGACTCAATCGGCCTAACTCTCTTTCTTCATGACTGATCGGTTACTGGGAGGTAGTACAATATATAAATTATATATGAAAGAACCATTTTAAGAAAATTATTTTTAAATGTGTAAATATTTTCATAGTTTCAAATTTGAAAATTTCCTACTGATTTTGGTAGAATGCTTCTACTAGATTTATAAATATTTTAAAGTTTCCGAACTTCATTTCTTTGGAATTGATTAACTCATCATGTGGATTAAATACCATAACCCGTGAATAAATATCTTCTTTCCAACGTTTCCTAGAAAAATCTCTACGAACTTTCCTTTCGAAGATCACTATTCTTTGTATTTTGTGTTGATTTTTTTAGCTTGAAGACCCCTCCAATTATATTTCATAAGCATTATCTTCATGATCACATTCCTTTTTTCCCTTTTTTGAGATCAAACATTCAACAATATTTTATTATGAACTATATATTTAACTTTGCAACAAACAGTTTAAAAAGATAAACTCATACACTTTTTTGTAACAAACTTGATAAAACATTCTTTATTATTATTTAACACAAAACACTCACATCCAAAAATCCTAAGATGACTTATGTAAAGTTTTCTATCCTTATAAAACCCGTAAGGTGTTATCTTGAAAATATGTCTAATCAACATTATATTTAACGCAATAAGTTGCAAACCCAAAATACTTTGATAAATTAGTTTCATTTAACATAGTGGAAAGTTCTTCTAGTCACATTTTATTTCTTTCAATTATGTGAAGTAAAAGAAAAGATGTGCTTAATTCAATGTTTCTAAAAAAAGTTGTGATCTATTTCATTCCAATAGTCATCACAAGTCATAAGAGATGGAAGTATGTTCATTGTGTCTTTATTAGTGTTTCACAAACGTAAAACCATAGCTACTATCTAATAAAAATGCTAAAAAACTGTTTTTTCAAAAGATTTATATTAAATAAGTCTTACTAGAAATCTAACCTAATTTAAGACTTTGATTAACAGTAAGTAAAAAGATTTATATTAAATAAGTTTTGCATAATTAATATATGTACACTTTTTAAAGTGATATCAATTGTTTAGTGGTCTGGTCAAATGAACTAAGTCTTAGTCAAACTGTGGCATTTGGATTCCTAAACTCTTAATTATAAAGAGTTTCATTAAGCATGTAGTCTAACAATAATTGGCACCAAATCTAAGAGTATAATTCACAAGACAACTATTGAAGGGGATATTTTTGTGGGTAACATCAATTGTCTCGTATGTAAGTTAGGTGGACCAAGTCACAATTGAATCGTGTGGCTTGAGTTGATATACTCTCAAGTATAAAGAGTTGCACCTTTATTATTATATAACTTTTACTTTAGTAGTAAACATCCAATCTAACATATACTACCTAATCCTTAATCTACATGACTTAGACATACTAATCATTAAATAAAATTACTCAAAATTCTACTTACTATAATCAAATATTATTAGCAATTTAACTAGTTAGAGTATTTCGTGGAATAATTATTCTCATTACATCCTCTAATTAAAGATCTGACTAATAAAAATAAATAATAACATGTTTAGAACCTATTGTAAAAAGTTTAGTTTGATCCAACGGATAATGAAGTGGAAATCTTAGTTTTACTCAGCTGACTCAAAAACAGAATTTAAGGTGGGACTAAATTATCTAATAAATTCGAAATTAGTTTCTCTAAATATATACACCTAATTAGAAATCCGAGCGGTCAAGGTGAATAATTAGGTTAATGTAACGGTTAACTAGGTTGAAATTGAAGTTTTACCGAAGTAACTTAAAAACAAAATTTGAGTGATTTTTAGATCTAACCAAAATTCGAAATTAATTATTCTAAGCATAGCCATCCAATTAAAAATCTGAGCAGTCAAGTTAATTTGATACGTCTTATGGGCTGTATATTAAATTATCAGGTCAATCTAATGGTAAACAAGGTGGAGATTGAAGTTTTTTCTGAGGTAACTTAAGGAAAGAATTACAATGTTAATCAGGTTACTCAAAGATGCAAAATTTATTCCTCTAAGTACAAATCTCTAATTAAAACTCCCAACAGTGTAAATGGAGTAAGACCTTCCAGGAATCATATATAAAAATTTCAGTTTAATCTAACGGTAAATTAAGTGGGAATTAAAATTTTACTGAAGTAACTTTGTGACAAAAATAAAGTGATGGTTAATTTACTTAAGATTGCGAAATTCATTTCCTTAATTATAGACCTTAAATAAAAATTTTAAACGGTCAAAGTGGAATAATATAGCTCACAGAGCATATATCAAAATTTGAGCTTAATCTAATGGTAAACGAAATGAGGATTAATGTTTTACTCTGGTGACTCTAAAAATGGAAAATACGAAAAAACATAGTCAATGACAACCAAAATCTATGCAGGTAAATAGGTAGGCTAATAGTAAAAATCCAAAAATCATAACCCAAAAATATACATTTATCATGCATGAGGATGAAAGTTAGCTCCCTTATCTCTTTTCCAGAATTCTTTTCTTGATCAAAGTTTGTTCCCAGAAAACTTCTAGAATGTCTACTCTAAAATTCCTTCCTACTCCCCTTTCTTTCTAATTCTTTCCTCACTCCTTTCTAACTTGAATTTTCTCTTCCTCTTGTGCAGAATTCCCTTCCCCCTTTGGCTATTTATAGGCCAAAATTTTGGTCTTATGCTTTTTTTTAATCATCATTTCAATCACCGAAATATGTTTTGGTGTTTTGCTACTTCAATAACCAAAAGTCTATTTGTTCATTTGTTTTTTTTAACAAAAAGGTAGAAAAAAGTTTGAATCCATACCCTTGAAATCACCATAATTGTTTACCACTTGAGATACCATAATTTCTTATTTAACTTACGACATTTTATTTTTACATAAACTTAATAATTATATTTTCCATTCATAAAGAAATTTATTACTACTAGTAATAAAATTGTTATTATTTATTAAGGTGAATATTTTTCATAGGTCTTACATTCTTCCCAACAACAAAAATTTTCGATTTCGAAAATTCTATACTTCAAGAAAAACATGATAGTATGGTTGTTTCACATCATCTTTGAAAAAGTAAGGCTCCCTTCAACCACTTTGATTATGTAGTAACCATGTATTTAAATTCTAGCATAGTATAGCACACAATGATCATAACTTACTTACTTTGAAATTTATATAACAATAATTGTTTCTTTGACGTCCTGAATCCCATTCATCAATTTCCCAATTTAGATTGTTTCAATGTTAGTGAGTTATCAACCCAACAACAATTAATAGTGACGATAATAATTATAAAATGGCAGAATTAGTTGAATAGAAATTACCAGAATGAATAGTAGTAAATCATAATTCTAATGGTTCGTTATCAACACAATTAAAGTTTAATTCAATTGTAGACACATTCCCAAGTTAACCAGAATAACAAATTATAATTCTAAAGAGCCTTAATTATCTTATGCCAAGTCCAAATTAATATTGAATATGTTAACAATTTATTTATTTATTTTTATTTTTATTTTTATTTTATTATTTTTTATTTATTTATTTCTTTATTTTCACGTCAATTACAACTTCTAATAGTTAAGTGTTAGTACATAATGATTATGGTAATATATTTCGATTGCTCAAATAATTATTCACAACCAATTTAAATATGATTTTAATAAACAAGTAATTGCCTCTTCTATATTGTGCATTTCAACATCATAATTAAAATTGAGAAATACAACACTTTTATGCATATGAGAGTGGTTCCCGTTGGGTAACACATCACTACCTATTAGATTCTATTAAATTAAAGACATAACATTTGTATTTGTGCAAGGTACAAATGTATAATCTCATCCCGAATAACATTATACTTTCCCTAAACAGTTATATCACATATTATGCATTATTAACATCATAATTCAAATCACAACCCTTTCAAAGCCCATACCTACTAGTGTATGACCAATTTTACATGAATTTAATACTGACCATTTCACTTCAGAAAATTAAGTAAGGCATTTAGACTTCCCAGGACAACATTCAATCCACATAGAAATGTTGACAATATTATACTAAGCATACACAATTTACTACCTAGTTCATTTTTACATTTAAGCCAAATCAGCGTATAACATTTCCAATACCAATTCACAAGATTGTCATCAATCATGACCTAGTCATATTCATTATTAATTTCCTCCTTACGGACAACCAAAATCATACCAACAAAGTATATATATAATTAACCTTGTGCCTTAAAAGAGTGTAACAATATTCCACAGAGCATGCATTTCCGATAACATCTATTATTGAGATAAATGTGTTCACATAAATCATATTATGAGTTATATATCATATGTATTGTATATCACCGTTAACTTCCTTTATGAGTTACCTAGTCAATTCAATTTATACTAATTACTCTACATATGATAATTCACAAATACCAAAACATTCTTATTTACTTTTTATTCTTATAAAAAAAACTTGAGTAAAATATATAACAAACATCTAGTCCTTTCATAAATTAGAATACCATACACAAAGAAATTTATCCAATAATTTTCCATACTTTAGTATACCATTATTATTATTATTATTATTATTATTATTATTAATATTATTATTATTTAAATAACCGACATTGTGAAACAACTGGTAGCAACAACTGAAACTGTTGCTACATTGGAAATTTTTTGCTATAACTAGAAGAGTATTCCCCCGCTTTGAGCGACACTTTAGTCTCATAATGGAGCATGAGTTTGCTCTCCTTGAGTGTCCTTCGAGAGTGTTCTAATTTTGTGAGGAGTCTTTCTCTAAGTGCGCCATTTATTTTCACATTTTTGTAAGTGTTTCATTCTCTTAATCTTTCATTTTGTTTATTCTTTCCTTTAAGCTTTCTTTTAATCCATGTTCTTTCACTTTTACGTTAGTTCCTTGTTCTTGTTATACTTGCTTTGTTATTGCCTTATGTTATTTCACCACTCTTCACCCCTTTTTTTTGTACTAATAAACTAATATATTAGGGTATATCGGTTGGAACACCGTTGTTAACCTCCCTTCGTTTGAAGGTATGATAGAGCAATTCAGGTAGAACAATGCTACGTACCACAAAAATTATTTTAACTTAAGCAAATCATGGATATAAGCTTGTTGTACTTAGATCTAGTAAGATCCTTTGCGAAGACTGGAAAATACATCTAGACTGGACTTCAAACTGGATTATGGACAAAATTGAGTTAAAAGAAAACTAATTGTATCAACACTCTTTGACATAAATATAGTACTCCTTCACTTTTGTCTCTTAGAAAAATGAAAAAAAACTTAAAAAATTTGGAAGTTGAAGACAAGCTGGGATATAAACGATGGAGTCCTACTAAAGAACAAGTTGCCCTACTAGAGGCCCTTTTTGCATATGGGATACGAAATCATAATAGAGAGCAAATGCACGAGATTGCAACATAACTTACAATTTATGGGGAAATTGGAGAGTATAGTGTTTATTGTTGGTTTCAAAATTATGGGTATCGTGAAAAGCAATTATGCTTGAAGTAGAGCGCCGCCACCACATCTTACTCTCTCCTACCCCTTTTGCCACCTTTTATGAATTGTAAGATCTTTTGGATTTTTATTTTTATTTATTTATTTATTTTTCTTTTACATTTCTAATTCTTATTTATTTGGAGATCTTGCATGGGTAGTATTGTCGGTTCTAGATAAGGTGACGTTGGATTTTTTTTCCAATCCCTCCCATTCATGATGAAAGAGTTATCTCTCCTCCCCTACTGTTCCAAGTGAAAGCTCCTTCCACTGAGCTTTCCTTACGATGGCCTTCCCTCGAAGAATAGTCTCCTCGAGGAGACTGCAGTTGCCTTTATTTATTTTTATTACTATGGACTGTAATCTTAAAAACCATTTATGGTCGACTTTTGAACATCTTTATTATTATTATTGGTATGTATTTATTTATAGACTTAAATCTAATGTAAACTAGCTAACCATCATTTTTTTTAACACGGGTTAAAGTTGATTCCTTGATTCACAGTAAAGTAACTTTGCGTCCTTACTGTCAGATCTGTCGGTTTGGTTTTATCTACAAACATTTATTTGTTTAATTATTATTTATTTTGTTTTTTTAAGTAGTGTAAGATAGATTTTATTTATCACATGGGTAAGACCATATTTCGTGTAATGGTTAAGACATTTGGCTTTTCACTAACTTTATTCATATTGGTGTTTCTTTCTCAGTAATTCTATAGATATGTCAAACATGTTTATGGAATTGAAGTTCACTCAAAACAACCATGAATCACTACACTAATACCATAAAACAATGACAAGTAGTATTTGCACATCATATGAATTATGAAATCATGATCAGCCCTGTACTAGACATAATGTACGTAAATTCCCATAGACTAATAACCAAAGATAATATCATACACAATTTAATAGCAAAAGATTGACTTTATTTACCTAATTAATTTAAAACAACTATAATCAATTTCAACAAACAGTCATGCACATACACATCCTAATGCCAAAGTAATTAATTTCAACTTGTTCATTAGATACATGTATTAGAAATTAGACGAGTTCACTCTCCAAAGCCCCAAAATTATTGCTATGATACCATTAATGTAACACCCCTTCTCCTAGTATTACGAGAAAATTTTTTATTTGATTTATTAAGAAAATTATTATTTTCCATTTATATATTAATGTCATGAATTTATAAAAACATCATTACAATTTTCAGTAGATAAAAATTTAAATAAAACTCCCATCATTAATCCCCTCTCTCGTCAATCTTCGACTCCAGAATCATCGATATTCCTATCTAAGATCCCGTACAACGACACGAGTTATACAATCATCACACAAATACAAATACAATAAAGTAGGGTGAGCTAACATGTAACAGATAATTCATCCAACATGCATAAATATAGTACATAATAATAATCATATTATCATGTAAGAATTATACTAGAGTTAATCACCACACCATACAATAATGATACTAGACACAACTATATCATCATACAGTATTCATGTTAGAGACACTCGTCTCATTGTACAATAATCATACCAGAGACACTAATCTCATCGTACAATAATTATGCCATACACACTTATCCCATCATACAATAATTATACCAAACACACTCATCCCATCATACAAAAATCACACCAAAGACACTCATCTGAATGATACGTTTATGAGCGATCACAGGAGGTTATGAACTTGTGATGAGTTCTACATCTCTTTACATATACACTTCCAATACAATACTCCATACCATCCACAAGGTTAGTCCGTTAATACTTATGCCCAAAATCGACAAATAGACTAGGACCTCTTGCCCCTCTCACCACATAACTCATCCTTCTCTACTTGAGACTGGATGATTATTAGAGTATCAGGATAACCTCCAACAACGGGACCCTCAACATCAACGTGCACAATAATTACTTGCAACCACATAGTCTCTCTACGAGACCCTTGACCAATCTCACATCATGTTCATATCTTAAGATAAAATAATGTTCAAGTCAACGATACAATCAGACATACCAATCAGTAAATAAAATTACTCAAAATTCTACTCAATATAATCAAATATTATTAGTAATTTAACTAGTTATAGTATTTCGTAGAATGATTATTCTCATTACAACCTCTAATTAAAGATCTAACTGATCAAAATAATTAATAACATGCTTAGAACCTATTGTAAAAAGTTTAATTTGATCTAACGGTTAATGAAGTGGAAATCTTAAGTTTACTTAGCTGACTCAAAAACATAATTTAAGATGGGACTAAATTATCTAATAAATCCGAAATTATTTTCTCTAAATATATACACCTAATTACAAATCCGAACAATCAAGGTGGATAAATATGTATTAGGAACTACATATTAAAATTTTAAATTAATCTAACAGTAACTAGGTTAAAATTGAAGTTTTAGCAAAGTAACTTAAAAACAGAATTTTAGTGATTTTCAGATCTAACCAAAATGAAAAATTAATTATTTAAAGCATAGCCATCTAATTAAAAATCGGAGTGGTCAAGTTAATTTAATATGTCTTTTGGGCCCTATATTAAATTATCAGGTCAATCTAATGCTAAACAAAGTGGGGATTGAAGTTTTTACTAAGGAAACTTAAGGACAAAATTATAGTGTTAATCAGGTTACTCAAAGATGCAAAATTTATTCTTCTAAGTAAAGATCTCTAAGTAAAAATTCGAATGGTCCAAATGGAGTACGATCTTTTAGGAATCATATATAAAAATTTCAGTTTAATCAATGGTAAATTAAGTGGGAATTAAAATTTTACTGAAGTAACTTTGTGACAAAAATAAAGTGGTGGTTAATTTACTCAAGATTGTGAAATTCATTTCTTTAATTATAGACGTTAAATTAAAATTTTGGACGGTCAAAGTGAAATAATATAGCTAAGAGAACATATATCAAACTTTGAGCTTAATCTAATGGTAAATGAAATGAGGATTAAGGTTTTACTGTGGTAACTCTAAAAATGGAAAATACGAAAAAACATAGTCAATGACAATCAAAATCTATGCAGGTAAACAGGTAGGCTAACAGTAAAAATCCAACATGCTCATATCAAAAGCATAACCCAAAAATATACATTTATCATGCATCAAGAAGAAAGTTAGCTCCCTTACCTCTTTTCCATAATTCTTTTCTTAATCGAAGTTTGTTCCAGAAACCTTAAAGAATCATTTTCTAGAATTTCCACTCTAAAATTCTTTTCTACTCTAAAATTCCTTTCCACTCTCCTTTCTTTCTAATTCTTTCCCACTCCTTTCTAACTTGAATTTTCTCTTCTTCTTGTGCATAATTCCCTTCCCCCTTTTGCTATTTATAGGCCAAAATTTTGGTCTCATCCTTATTTTATTTATTTACTTTTTTTATTATTATTTTTAATCATCATTTCAATCACCGTGGTGTTTTGCTACTTCAAGCACCGAAAGTCTCTTTCTCCGTTTGTTTTTTTTTAATAAAAAGGTGGAAAAATGTTTGAACTCATACCCTTGAAATCACCACAATTATCTACCATTTGAGCTACCATAAACTTTTACATAAACTTATTAATTATATTTTCCTTTCATAAAAAAATTATTACTACTAGTAATAAATTTATTACTGGATGTTGAAACGAAGAACTCTGCTCTACTCCATGCTGCTCCTCGATGGTGCTCCTAGACGCTCTTCCACACCACCACTCAACGACCAATGAAAGTAGTGAAACATAAATGCAAAGGAAGAAGAAATGAGAATGACAAATGAAAACGAAAATCAAAAGTGAAAGGGGAGGAAGAAGAAGGGAGAAAATGGAAATGGGGAAGAGATCCGTGAGAGAGAGAAGTGGGGGTGGGGGTGTAGTGACTGTGCAAATAAGAGAGGGTAGAATTAGGATTTAAAATAAAAAAATAAAATCTAAATGGTAAAAGTAAAAAATGTTAACTTAAAACTAATTTTGGAAATAAAAAAAATTGGGGAGTTTTCCAAAATTGGGGAGGTGTAGAGAGAAGGGAGTGGTGTAGGGAGAAACTCTCTTCCTTTATATACTAATAGCTTAATACTCATCTGCACTAAGCTAATTTAAATAATTAACTTTAATCAAAATTTTACGTGTATTTATTTAAATTAACATATGTGTACGAATAACTAATAACCAATTCCAAATAATTAATGAATCATCTGACTCATTTAAATCTCTATTTACATAAACTTAAAAATATTTAAGTAAATTATTTTACATTAGTATTAAATTGTATAAGGTTTACTTTCATATCACACACAATTTTAATGTATTTTAATAATTAATTCAAAAAATTAAAATATATTTGAACATTTTCTATATTTAGAGATCAAATTCTTGTTTATTACATATTGAAAATTTTATTTTATAGTGATTCAATATTATATATTCAAAATAAATTATAAGCTCTTATTAAAATATAATTATTTTTTATAAAAATATTTAAAAATAAATAAATTATTAAATGAAAAATTAAAAAGAATATATAAAATTACCTTATTTTTTTATTAAAATAAATATATTACTTAATTAAATCATGAGCTTAACAAATTTCACTTTCACATTTAAAATATTTTTTTATTACCTTAGTTATATTAATGGCCATTTTCATTTTTAGCTTAAAATTAACTATATATCTATACTTTTATACTATAATATAAAGAGATTCTATCTTTTGATATACACATTTAGTTTTCAATTTTAACCTTTAAATATTTTTTAAATTAAAATAATTATTTTACTAACTTTACTTTTTATGTGATTTTTATTAAATTTAATAATTTTTTCGATTTAAATTTTTTTCTCATAAAATTTAATTATTTTTTAAATTAATAAAACTATTTGTAATAAAAAAAGTTATCTAAAACAACTAAAAAATACCTACAATAACATTATAAAAATTACTTAAATTTAATTTATAATTATGATAATATTTTTTTTATCATAAAAAGTGAGCACCGCGCATGTATGTATCTTCACTAATAGTTAATAATAAGACTTAAAAAATAGGTAAAATATATTATAAATTTAAAATACTAATAAAAATTTCCACAGATATTAAGAGCGGGATCTCATTTACACAAAATAAAAACATTTTAAAACTTAAATATTAGTGTCTTAGTCATTGTTTGAATTTATGTACTTATATATATTTTTAACAGTATTAGTTCTATAAATGAGTTTAAATCATGAATTACAACTACATTATGTTGGTCTCATTATAACTGTGCTTCGGCTTATATGCATTAAGTTATTAATTAGCCATGAAATGTCTTTTTTAGATAGAGATAGTGCTTTAAAAATTTTTAAAGATTAAATTATACAATATATTATACAGGTATAAAAAATTAAAATTTATTCATTTTACAAAAAAATTAAAATTTATTCATTTTACAAAAAATTAAAATTAAAATTTTAAATTTTATAAGGTTTGGAATACAGTTTCTTCAATAATAAAATAAAATCAAGAAATCTTCTTTTATAAAGACTAAAATCTTTCAGTTTAAAAAGTTATTTAAAATTTTGTATAACTATGAACTCAAATTTTAAAATATAATGAACTATTTATCATTGTATTCAATGAATAGTATTACTTCTGATAAAAATTAGTATTTTTATTTTTATTTTTCACAACATCATCAGAAAACTAAGTCTTTAAAAGTACAAATTAAACATATACAAAACACAAAACATATGTATATAAATACAAATTATCACAAGAAAAGAGTCAAATAAAATTTTAATCTCTTCTAAATAATACTTGCACGTATATCAGTTGTTACAATCATCATCTGTTAATGAACCGTTTATTATTATATTCAATGGATCACTTTTCTCCATAAATGCCACCGAGATTGTGGACAATATAAACAAATAAAAAAATACAATCTTTTTAAAATAAATAAGAATTTATTCTATTTGAAAATATAATGAATTAAAAATAAAACTTAATTATGATATGAAGAAACAAATTTGGAAAATAATAAGAGAAAAAATTTAAGAGAGATATCGAATAAATAAAAGGAAAATGTTTTTATTGGAAGGTATATAGGGTGACTTTCGTACAAGTGTCAAAATGTGATTGATTGGAATGAGGAGGAAGATATTGATTGGAATGTGGAGGAAGATCTATCTGACTCTTATATGCTCAAATGAGTAAGAGCGTTTAATATTTTATCTATAGAATATCAATATTAGAGTATTTTTTCTGATCAAATAACATATGTATTTACAGTGACCTAGAGTCTATATTATTTATATGATTTAAATAGAAAATATATCTGTTAGAGATGTTATTAAAACACATTTAATGGTTATTATAAGATATAATAAAACTGTTAAAATTTAGTAATGGATCCTTGTTGGATCGTGCCACTTAACACATTTGGATTAAGTATATACATAAGTCCTTTTAGTCTCAAAATTTTGATCTAACCCGAGGAAGTCTCATAAATGTTCTTGTGGTTGGGCTCTCTCGACTTGCAGGTGGATTGGCCATTCGGCTAAGTTTATATATTGTTTGGTCATTCGACCGAGTTTGTAGGTGGATTGACCATTCTACCGTGCTCATATGTCATTTTGCCATTAAGCTAAGGTCGTAGGTGAATTACACATTTAGTCAAACTCGTATGTCGTTTGACTATTCAACCGAGCTTGCTTGTAAATTGGTCATTCGACATAGGTCGTGTGTCATTTGGCCATTCGGTCAAGCTTGTTGTAAAGGTCATTCGACTAAGTTTGTTTGAAAGCCATTATGTAAGAATAGTTCTTCTGTCTTGTTTTGTACACATTAAGTAAGATTTATGCTAGGTTGTTGGCTTGGGCAGACTCAATTAGGTGTTATTTACTATAGGCAAATTTTGTTGGGTGTTGCCGGTTTGGATAGATCCATTTTGTCATTTTTTGTTGAATTGATTATGACTTTTAACTTACTTCTATACTAGATTTCTTTATCCTTACTTCAGTTTGAGCACCCTCTTCAAGTATTTTTTTTATGTCATTCTTAGTCTTTTTCGTGCATTTCTTTGTCATCTCTTGAAATTGTTAGCAAAATGATGAAGATGAAGTTTTGATGATGTCCAAATCAAGTCAAGACCAATCAAGAATCAAAATGATTTGAAGATTTGTATTGTGATTGAAAGCTTTTGTAATACTCTTAGAAATATGTATAGGACGTAGATCAGAAAAAGAAAAGTGTTTTGTAAAATTACTATAGTAAATCATTGCAACAAAACACTATAGTACTATTCACATGAATAGTAACACTATTCACGTGAATAGTGACGGTTAACGGTAAGAGTATCGCACTTAACACGGACGTTGGGGAAACTAGTCGTTGAAGAAACTAGCCGTTTATGACCGTTGGACAAACTAGCCGTTTATGGCCGTTGGACAAACTAGCCGTTTATGGCCGTTGGACAAACTAGCCGTTTATGGCCGTTGGAGAAACTAGCCGTTAAGTTTGTCTTTTAGTGAATGGAAGAGTCTTTGGATGAGTCTATAAATAGACTCTCATTTTCTCTCAAGAAGAACAATCCAGAGACACAGAAACTCTTCCCTTGTGCTCTAGAACTCTGAAACTCTTGAGACTTGTGTGTTCTTGTTCGGCTTGTGAAACTCTTGTCTGTGGAGCTGGTGAAGTGCTGCTACGGTGACAGAGGAAATAGCCGGTTCATCCTTGGTGTGTCTAAGGAGGTGTTCGGAAGAGAATCATCCTTCGTGAAGTATTCGGAGGAGGTGTTCATCCTTTGTGAAGACTCAAAGGAGGTGTAGTTTCATCTCTTGTGGTATCAAGAGAGGTGTTTTCTAAACTCTTACAAATTGTATCTTTGTGATTGTAGTTTGTAATTGTTTTGTGATAGTGAAACTGTTTATCTTGTTTTGAGATAAGCGACTGGACGTAGGATTGGTAAGATCCGAACCAGGATAAAATTATCTGTGCAAATTTCTCTCAACCTTACTCTTGCTTTATTTGTCTTTGTTAATTGCTAAGTAAGTTTAATTGAGTAGAAATTAAAAAGGCACACGTTAGTATTAAGAACCCCTCTTGGTTTGTTATCCCACGCTAACCATTCCGCTGCAGCCGCTCCTGACAATTGGTATCAGAGCTTGCTTTGATAGTCATTCAAATGGCAGGATCACATCAAACCTTTGCAGAGGGTGCTTCTATCAATAGACCACCACTATTCACAGGTGAAAATTACGCATTTTGGAAGGTCAGAATGCAAATTTTTATGGAATCTATTGATATAGATATTTGGGATGCTGTTGCATTTGGTCCTTTTGTTCCAACTAACAATATGCAGGAACCAAAGTCCCGTGACCAATGGACCATTGAAGAAAAGAGAAGATCTCAGAATGATGTAAAAGCCCGGAATATCATTGCGTCAGCGTTGACTGTTGATGAGTTCTACAGGATCTCTGTCTGTAAAAACGCTAAAGAAATGTGGGAAACTTTAAGAGTAACTCATGAAGGCGGAGATGAAATCGGGTGTGCTAAAACGAATACTTTAATCATGGAAGAAAATAATTCAAGCTCTTCATCAAGCACAACATCAAGTATGGGTGATTCTGATGAGCAAGCATACATCTGTTTAGTAGTGAACGACGACACTAGAAGCCAAGTAAGTACTTCTAGCGATTCTGATGATTCTGATCATATTGATGAAGATGAATTACATGAAATTTATAGAGAATTATTGATAGAATCAGAAAAACTAGATCTTGCTCATAAGAAATTGAAAAAGGATTTTAAAGAATTACAAAAGAAATATGAAAAATCCTTAGAAGAAATAGAAACTTTAAATAGTAAAATTTCAAATGTAGAAAATGATACAAATATATCTGCTGAGTGTAAATTTTGTGATAAACATAAATTGAAAGTTGATAACGTTGAAAAATCAGTAGCAGATGAAAATAAAGAATTAAAATCAAATTTTAAAAATATTTTTGAAGAAAATAAAATTTTGAAAAATAAAATTTTATTTTATGAAAAAGGTAAATATACTAGTAGTGATGAATGTGCATCTTGTGTTAATTATAAGAAACTACTAGATGAAACAACCTCAGGAGAATGTAGTAAAAATAATGAAAATAAGGTTGTTAAAAATAAGTATGTTCCTAGAATTAAAAATAAACATAATCATAGAACCCGTAGAACTTGGGTAGAAAAAGGAACAACTTATAGGAACACAAATGTTGTATCCTGCTTTTATTGTATGAAAAAGGGTCATACATCTAACAAATGTAAAATTAAGCATTATGGTGTTCCAAGTGGTAGATATATTTGGGTTGTAAAATGATTTCAATTTTTTTTAAATTAACCCAAAGGACCCATACAAAATAGTTGGGTACCTATTGTTTAAAATTTAGAATTTCTTTAAAACAATATTTAATTATTATTCCAAGGTAGATGGAATTATTTTAATATACAAAGCATATATAGTTTTCAAACGGAAAATATTTGAAATAGAAGAATATGTGCATGTTGTCTTTGATGAAATTGTAGACCTTGAGGCAAAACCTCTTGAGTCATTTGAATTACATGCAGACAATGATGAAGATTTGAAGAAGCAACAAATGAAGTGAAGAATGATGACAATCCTCAAAGATGAAGATCTAAACAAAATGTGAAAACAACCTAGAGGATTCTCATTACAAAATTGAAGGCATATCTAAAGGGGTGCTTTATGTTTCTATGTTTTTATTAGTATGTGCTCTTTATATTTTCTTGCATGCTTACCTCTTTAAAAATTCAATAAAATATATATTGTTTTTCCTTAATATGCATACATGCTTTTATTAAGGGGGAGTATATTTTATAATAAATTTAGGGGGAGCAATTATTCATCACTTTTTAATAATGATCAAAAAGGGGGAGAAATATTTAAAGTCTTAAATCTTAAACTTATTTCTAAGTTTACTAACAATTGTTTCTTCCTTAAAGTTGTATTTTAAATACAGATTATTTTCAAAAGCTTTAAATCAAGAAGGTTTTGATCATCATCAAAAAGGGGGAGATTGTTAGCAAAATGATGAAGATGAAGTTTTGATGATGTCCAAATCAAGTCAAGACCAATCAAGAATCAAAATGATTTGAAGATTTGTATTGTGATTGAAAGCTTTTGTAATACTCTTAGAAATATGTATAGGACGTAGATCAGAAAAAGAAAAGTGTTTTGTAAAATTACTATAGTAAATCATTGCAACAAAACACTATAGTACTATTCACATGAATAGTAACACTATTCACGTGAATAGTGACGGTTAACGGTAAGAGTATCGCACTTAACACGGACGTTGGGGAAACTAGTCGTTGAAGAAACTAGCCGTTTATGACCGTTGGACAAACTAGCCGTTTATGGCCGTTGGACAAACTAGCCGTTTATGGCCGTTGGACAAACTAGCCGTTAAGTTTGTCTTTTAGTGAATGGAAGAGTCTTTGGATGAGTCTATAAATAGACTCTCATTTTCTCTCAAGAAGAACAATCCAGAGACACAGAAACTCTTCCCTTGTGCTCTAGAACTCTGAAACTCTTGAGACTTGTGTGTTCTTGTTCGGCTTGTGAAACTCTTGTCTGTGGAGCTGGTGAAGTGCTGCTACGGTGACAGAGGAAATAGCCGGTTCATCCTTGGTGTGTCTAAGGAGGTGTTCGGAAGAGAATCATCCTTCGTGAAGTATTCGGAGGAGGTGTTCATCCTTTGTGAAGACTCAAAGGAGGTGTAGTTTCATCTCTTGTGGTATCAAGAGAGGTGTTTTCTAAACTCTTACAAATTGTATCTTTGTGATTGTAGTTTGTAATTGTTTTGTGATAGTGAAACTGTTTATCTTGTTTTGAGATAAGCGACTGGACGTAGGATTGGTAAGATCCGAACCAGGATAAAATTATCTGTGCAAATTTCTCTCAACCTTACTCTTGCTTTATTTGTCTTTGTTAATTGCTAAGTAAGTTTAATTGAGTAGAAATTAAAAAGGCACACGTTAGTATTAAGAACCCCTCTTGGTTTGTTATCCCACGCTAACCATTCCGCTGCAGCCGCCTCTGACAGAAATTGCCTATAGTAGAAATAAGTGAAAGTGGCCAAGGTGAAGATTGAGGTGGTTGGTTGAGCCAATTTATTTTCAGAGGTCAGCCAGAAGTTGACGAGCGAAAACTTGAAGGTGTCCCAACTGAAAGGGATCGAGGCAAAATTCAAGAATCTTTAATTGAAGGCGGCCAAGATTAAGATCTAGATGGACGGCCTGGTCGGCTTACATACGGAGGTTGACCAAATTGATGAGCAAAAATTGGGGTTGGCACAAAGCTTTATCCGTTTTGGTCAACTGACTTTTGAATTCCAGCAAGCAAAGGATGAATATGGCTTTAACGTCCAAAATATTGATGAGTGTCAGGCTCAATAAGAGAAGGTGATCTATCTGAAAATGTTACCGACTTTGTGGTCGATTTTGTTCTAAAGGAGGAGAATACCAATTTTATAATGTAGAGTTGTTAATGCCGAGTTGCTCTTGTTTCTGTACTCGGATATTTGAATGTCGAGTTGCTCTTGTAACTGTTTCATGCTTTATTTAAGCTCGAATAACTCAATGTTTCCTTTGTTATTTTGTTTGATTGACCTTGTGACTAGTCTCACTCGAAGAGGGCCTTTTGTACCTCGATTAGAGGTCTTTTCTCACGTTACAATCTAGTAACTTGAGTGCTAACTTTGTGGTCTTCAACTGTAATGTGTCTTTAGGTGTGTGGCACTCCACATCCTTAGGATGAGCTTTCCTCCAAGCTCCTCTAGCTTGTATGCATCATTCTGGAGGGCATCCACTATGTGGCATAGGGCGTCTGAGTTATTGGTGAGTTTTCCTTTTTGCTTTGTCTTTGTGGTTTTCAACTTTCTTACTTTGGTTTTCCATTCTTTATGATTATTTTTTTTGAAGTTATGCGGTGCATGATCGTAGTTTGTGGAACTACTAGCCAGTATTGTTAGTGTTAAATATAATGAAAACTATGTATGAGATTAATCTCCCTTGGTGTTGAATATAGAGTCCTTTATTTATAATAGAAGAAATATGGGCTAAACCTAAAATACAAATAAGAAATAATAACAAACTAACAAAAGATAAAGATAATATATCTAACACTCCTCCTCAAGCTAGTGCATATAAATCGTATGTATCAAACTTGTTACTAATATAATCCATAAAGACTTAGTGAAAATATCTTCTTCTACACTTGAGTGACATAAAATTGTTAAGGATTTACGAAGACGACATATAAGACAAAATACCAACATAGAAGACTCCCCCTAACAAATCTAGAAGGTTGCTTTATGTAAATCTCTTCTTGCAAATCATCGTTTAAGGAATATGCATTGTTGATATCTTGTGGATAAAAAGGATATTGTTGAAGAACCACCACAACTATAAAAGAACTAACAAAAGTCATCTTTACTGTAGGAGAAAAAGCATATATGGACGTGTCAAAGGAAATGGTGACAAAAAGGGAGGTCAAAAGAGACAATAGCAGAAGATACCATTGATGAACATGAGAGAGAAACCTTAAAAATCCATGATTCTCCAATCAAGGCACCTGAAAAAGGATAAAGAGCAACCTCGATACTTTGAATAGCGATCTAAGAGGAGACACCACACACGATGAACCTTAGAAAGAAAAAAAAGCAACCTCGACGCTCTAAATTGTTGGCTGAGAAGAGATAGATGCGCTACCACACATGACGAAAAGTGGAGCATGTACACAACTTCAAAAGGTGTTGAGAGCACGTAGGAGGTCCGATGAAGGGGTCATTAACAACACGATGGTCGCCTTGCCGAGACAATCAAAATCGTGTGATCGTTGATTAAAACTAAAACACCAATAGTGGCAGCAGTAAACCACAACGACAACAGCGAATGTAGTGACATAAGCAACATAATTTTTTTTCCTCAAAATAACCTAAATCTAGATACCATGTTGAATATAGTGAAAAATATGTATGAGATTAATCTTCCTTTGTGTTGAATATACACATTGAAGTCATCTATTTATAATAGAAGAAATATGGACAAGCCTAAAATACAAATAAGAAATAATAACAAACTAACTAAAGATAAAAAATAAATATAAAATAAAAATAATATATCTAACAGTTAGCATAAAAAAGCAAAAGTGAATAACTAAACAAATAAACGATCCCAAGTAAAGGTTTTGGGAGTAGAATGCTTGCTTATCTCTTAGACATTTTGTCTTTGTGCCTTTTTAGGCGTTCTATTAATGGACATTTGTCTCTGTTATCTACTCTTGAGGTTTGTCTTAAGGTGACCTCGATGATTACCTTTCCATTATGTTCTTCTACCTTGTAGGCTTTTTTTATGGAGAGTCCTCTGTAATGAAATATGGTTCATCATGGTTGGATGCCAACTTTCTTTCTACTTGAAGTCTTTGAGTGTCGCCAGACTTTCTCTAGACTAAGTGTACCTTTCAAATAGTTCATTCTTGAATCCAAGTATTGTAACACTTGGTTGTTCATCTTCTTAGCCACTGTACTTCTTAGCATACCATCTCACAAAGTTTGATATCCTGACCATCTCTTTGAGCTCATTGGATTGTCCTCTCTTTTATTATTTTTTTCTTTGCATTAATTAGAGGGATAAGAATGCCCAACCCAACTCTTCTATTATCATGGCGTCATTGTTTAGCTTTTCCTATACTCATATTTTGAAACACTGAGTTGATCTTGCACTCGGTCATTGAAACATTGAATTGCTCTTGTACTTGGGTACCAGAACACTAAGTTTCTATTGTACTCGACATTCACACACTGAGTCACTCTTATACTTAACATTAGTATACCGAGCTATTGTAATTGCCAAGCTGTTATTGTACTCGCCATTGGGACACTGAGCTTC
The DNA here is from genome assembly GCA_034642375.1 of Vigna nakashimae. Taxonomy (NCBI): domain Eukaryota; kingdom Viridiplantae; phylum Streptophyta; class Magnoliopsida; order Fabales; family Fabaceae; genus Vigna; species Vigna nakashimae. Next base: position 35,061,533 of record CM067758.1, read on the forward strand.
TCCTGTATGGTCATGGGAACTAGCTGACCTTTCATGTCGGTAAGGTGGGGTGTGATATTTCTTTGACTTACAAGATCCTTTCCGTGGTATACTTTGTTGGTCCCGACGTGTTGGAATTTTCTCGATCTTTCTAGTTATCGAAGCGATTTTTTGGTGTTTAGATCCTTCCAGGTTTATGCGAGTTTTTTCTACTGGGACGACCTTTAGCGACTGCTTCTTGGGTTGTTCTTGTTTTGAAGGGATTTTTCTTTCTCCATTTTGTCAAGCTTTTGGCTCTTTTACCTAAGTGTTGAATGGTGGTGTAACTTTCTATTTTGTCATTGCTTCTCTTACGTGGGCTTCTTCCCAATATTCGTCAATAAGATTCAAATTTGTTCAAAGGTTTTATGATCTTCGTGGTCGAGACCGATTTTATAAATTACCATCATTGTGATATTCATCAAGGCTTCGTCTACAAGTTAAAGTATTAGGCGACTCTCAAGCAATGAGCCTTCATCCAAGCTTATGCCTTTGAGATAGGCTTTGAAGGAGTTTCGTCTAAGCTTATGAATTATTGGTTATTGTTGAAATATGGGTTGGTTCAAATTTCTTCTCTTTTGTTGCCGAAGCATCTCTTTTTCGATATTCAGTTTGTTAGCTTAGTTACATTAATTTTATTCTTTAAACTTTCAACATTGCTAGGTTTAGACTTGGATTTGAGCTTTCTGGTCAAAAGTATAATGAAGGTGTCCTCCAAGGCTCTTGGTTTTGCAACATATGCCTTAAAAAACTTTACTAGGTTTCAACACTTCCATCATTCTTAAGATGGTGCTTTACCTTTAATGTTAGCAATTTTCCAACATACAGATAAATTTAAAAGTAAGATTTATTACTCAACTATTATTATTATGCTTGCCAGTATAGTTTGTAACATTAGTATTTATTTGTATCTTAGTCAATATGGATTTGTATTGCTTTGAACTCTTTGAGATTCGTGCTGAATAGATCGACTGCAATTCACCTGGCTCTCGTTAGTTTATCCATTTTCTAGGGTGTTCTATGAATCCTGGTACTTTGTTGATTTCGCATCTTGGCTTAGGCTGTGATGTTTTTGCTTGTCGTGCTTTCGTTCAGAGTGGTGGAAGCATCCATGAGTTTCATTTGTTTTGTGCTAGGCTGACCTACTTCATTCTCTTTAAGTCTGACATTCTAGAGATCGATCTTAGTTGGAGTTGTTGATCCAAGAGTCTCTCCCATTTTGTGTCGACTTGACCTGCTCCTTTATTGAGGAGACCACTCAACTTATATTGGAACCTCACCAAGTTGGTGAGCAATGTTCCGTTTGGGAGTTGTGAGGGCCTTCTTGCCGAAAGTTGGGGTGAGACTGAAGAGATGGTTTTGCATTCTCTAGGTCAGTCAATTGCTGCCAAAGTTCCTAGATCTTGTGGAGGTTTGCTTGTTGTTGGGTAAGAGGGCTTTGACCTTGAAATCATAATGTTTGGTTGTTTGTTGTTTTTTTACCATTAGGTTCAACTCTATTATCCTATGCAAAAGTTATGCTTGACTTTGGGTGGTGACCGTGAAAATGTGAAGTCGAGGAAGAGTTTTACTAAGATCCCACAAACGGGGTGTCAAATGATCTTATTAGGATTTTCAGCATGAATTTGTAGACAAGTGGCATGATTCTAGTGGTGACTTGAATGCTCTTTAAGGTCTGAATGAGATTCTTGTCAGATTCGCAACAAAAAAATGTTTATCTTGTACAAGATGAAAACCAGGGGAGGAGGGGTGTTGAATTGCTTACTTTAAATTTGCGCCTTTAAAATTTTCTCTCTTTTTAATCTTGTTTAACATATAATATGAACAACAAAGAGTATAGGGAAAGAGAGAATTGCAACATAAATTTTATACTGGTTCAGGTAAAAAGAACCTACGTCTAGTTGTTAATCTTTATAGTGAGAGATTAATTATTCACTAAAACAAGAAAACCAAACTTACAATCACAAATAAAAGTTAAGGTTTAAAATACACTTCTGTTGAAGCCACAATAGATGAGAAACACTTCCCCTATACTCCACAAGGAATGAACACTTCCTTCAAGTCCTATGAAGGATGAATACACTTCTTTTCAATCACAAGAGACGACCATCTTTACCTAGCAATTACAACAACATTCAATCTCACTTCTATTGTGTACTCTTAACTGCTTTCTATTATTATAATCGATACATTCTACATATATACATTGCTATATATTTTGGGATGTCACATTTATGCTTTGTACAAGGTTAGTAGCTTTTCTAGGTTAAGTCCTATACGTATTTTCTAGACTTATTACAAAAGCTTTTACATATAAATTACATGTCTTCTATTTTCTTCTTTCATGTTGAGTTCTTAGACCTTGGACTTGCTTTTATCATCACCAAAATATCTTCATAATCTTCTCTTTTGCTAACAATTCCTTACTAAGAGTAGGAATATCCCCTACAAAAGACTTTCTGATGCTTAAGTCAGTAAAAAAAGTTTAAGATCTATAAGGATGAGTATGAGATATTGAGTGAGTATTTCTTGGGGAATATTAGTTGTATTTATAGGATTCACATGGACCTATGTTTATCATTGGAATAATACTTACCTCAAGTATAATAACAAAGTAATTAAATGATACCTCATCATAAATGTTGATAGGAGAACAATGTGAATGTTAAACCCAATCCCTTATGTGTTTGATTTTTGATGATGACAACAACATATATGTTTCCATGACAACGACAAAAATGTGTCTTTATGTTTTCTTTATGTTTAAAACCTATATTGCCTGAAATGTTTGGTTTGGGTACTTACTATGGTCATACATGTGCTTACATCTGTAATATGCATACTCATGTTTTCAAATGTTAAAACCATTTGCACAAAGCATATATGTATGAAGTAATCGATTACAGTCGTTATATAATCAATTAAGTTAATCATATTAGCTAATGCTTAAACTTTGTCAAACTATAATTTTTAATCGATTACATTGTTTGTATAATTGATTAAAACTCGTGTCTTGGCTAACACCTATTTGCAATGTGTTGTGATGAGTTTTCAGAAGAAAAATTTATCAAAATTGACTAAGTGTAATACTTAACCGATTACATAGTTTCCTTAATCAGTTAAATCTGGCATACATTGAAAATTGTTTTCATGATAAGTCTTAACTGTCATAACGGTCAAACTTTTAAATGTTTTGACTTACAATTTATGTGAAATCGATTACATTAATTACTTAATTAGTTAAATCTCTTTTAATGTAATTTTGGCGTAACTTTGTTAAATGTGTAATGATTACATTATTTTTGTAATTGATTAAAAAGCGTCAGACATGAGGAAATCTATATGTTGAGACGTAGCACTCTACATTAACGACTTTTTGATCATTTGAACTTTTAAATCTGACATAAGATAGTCAAGAAAGATTTTTGTAGGTGTGTTGATTCTCCAAGAATCAAGATACGGAAGATTTGCAACTTTGAAGGATTCTTAAAGGATTGCTTTGGACTTTTATTGGTTGATCAATCAACTGCACTTTGAGGTGTTTTCTTTCCAGATTAGAACTTTATTTACAATCATAGATTGTGGTTTCCTTGTATGTGTTGCCAGGAAGAGAATGTGTTGTTCTTTTGACTTTGAGAAGGGTCTCAAAGGGATATTATAGAGAGAATGTTGTTCTTTCTGTGGTGTGTTTTCCTATATTAGATTGGTGAGTTAAAGAGGAAATTACATTTGAGAATTAGTCTCTATAAGTCTTGTTGTATTAACTCAAGTCTTTATAGTGAAAAGGTCTTTTAATCGCAGGTTAATTGAAAATGAATGAAAATGAATGAATGTAGGCATTGAGGTCGAACCAGTATAAAAATTTGTGTTTGCTTTCTATCCTTTGACTCGTTTTACTACATTATTTTCATTATTATCTTGTGCGTTAAAGATCATTCTAAAGATTTCCAAAAGGATAGAAAAAGAAAGCATTTTTCTTAAAAACCAATTTACCCCCCTCTGGGTAAGAGAAATAGGCCTTACATTTCTTACAATAAACAATAACAATAATACCAAACGCCGAGGTTTGTTATGATATGTGGACATTGTCCCAATATATATAGGTTTGTGCTGCTATAAAATAAAAAGACTTAATGGGCCTTGTTGGATTGTATTCTTTAGTATGTCTATTGGGCCAGATAGGAATATATATAATAATACTACTCTTCTCCAAACCTAATGAAATAAACCCAAATTTATTAATCTTTTAAATTTAATTTAAGAAAATCTCGTAAATAAAAACATTGTTGGTGAGAGTTAAAACTAATGCTTATTTCATATTACCAAAGTATTTTAACTAAATAAAATATATAACTTGTTTTATCATTTTAGTCATTCTAAGAATTATAATTTGAATTTAACTTACTATTTTTATAATTCTATTGAATTAAATTTTTTAGAGTCTTACATTATTTTCTTCTAAAAATCATATACAAAATTTAAAAAATAAAAAAAAATGGTACGAAATTTAATTATTTTAAAAATATAAAATGTAAATTTATAATAATACAATTTTGTTTAGAAATAAATTTTTTATATATAATACTTGTGTAGTTTTTGATCTTTTTATATCATTTTACATTTATTAACTATTTTATCATCTATTTAATCAAACATTTTTAATTCAATAATTTAATTTATCACTTTTGATCTTATAAAGAAACATATTAAGTACTAAACTTTTCAACTAAAATTTAATTTATTACCTATTACTTAATGTTTAGATCCTAATTTCATTAAGTGATATCATTCTGAGATATTGTGTACACTAGAGTCTGTATCTCCGTCACAATTTTGTTCTTAAAAGACATCTTAAAGAGTTGAAGGAGGAAGAAATATTTAAACTACCATTGACCTTGACTCCTAAGCGATGTGAGACTATTGAATACACTAATTAAAACATTTGACGCCTACTATGGACCCTAGGTAAATCTTGCTTCTAATCTTCTTCAAAACTCAGTTTTCTTGCCAAGAAGCATCAACTCGCACTATAAGAAAAAAGGGTAAATGGTGACTAATTTTGGTGATTGGAAATATTAGTCCTTATTAGAGTAGGTGAAATGAAAATTGGAATGGAAACTCTAAAAATTAATTGGAAATTTTCATAATTTTTATTTCTCATGTCATTTAATTTTCCTTCCCAAACAATATTTTAATTTTTCACTCAGCTTTATGTTATTGCACAAAATTATCAGTAGAGGTAACCACTTTCATTGTCTTCCGTATTAATAATATTTAGATATTTAGTTTCTAACAATTTAACTTTCTTGTTATAGGTACATGGACACAATCATTGTGGATCAAGGTCGGTCTTCCATGTACGGATCTATTGAACCTCACACTATTCAGCCTTCTAGTAACACACTTGAGACCAAACAATATTATTTGCAAATATGGATGATTGAGTCAAAAGAAACATATACCTTGTATCATACATTGATGGGTATGTGTTTCAAAATGTAAAATTTGATTAAAGTTTACTTAATTAGTCCACTAACTATTTGTGATTCATGATAGGTCTCATTGGCAATTGGTGATCATCATTCCAAGACAATGCGAAATTTCGTGGTTTTGTTCCCTGCACAAGAGGATGAAAACTGATTTGAAATCCACTCTACAAGCGTAAGTGTTTCTCTTTTTATGTTTCAAATGTTACATTAACATCTTGAAATGGTTTTTTTATGATGAATATATTAATATTACCCTATTTTTCAATGTAAATAGAGTTATGGGTAAACCTAGAGGTCAACTTGTTGAAATCATGTATCCAAAGGTCATAACTCATTTAGAGTTCTTATTCATTTTCTATGCTATACATGTGTGACTATTTAGTTTGTCATTTTAGTGTAACAAGCAACTAGATTCATGGTAATGTGGGTACTATATCATGTATTGGATTAAAACCATCATTCGAGTAGGAATTACATATGATTGGATTAAGGTAATAATACTTACCTTCCATATATTACAAATCAATTTCAACTTTGAACATTTATATGCAAACATAATGAATTTGACTTAATTTTGTAGTGTTTCAAGATTACATCACCTATATACTACAAGAGTTGACAACTTATCTTCTGTAGAGATGGAGTTAGAACTCATCGCTATCGCTTTAGGAACAATTTTATTGTTGTTTAATACATTAATTAGCTTACTTTTGATAGTTTAAGTTTTGGATTTCTTTTTAGATTCTTTAGTAGTATAATCACTACAAATGCATAATGTATGTAATTTTGTGATGTTTTGAGATCATCTTCTGTATTTCAAGTGTGATTTTATTGTAAAAAAAATTATTTTAAAAAAACAAGTTAGATGTCAGTCAGTCACAGTCCGACGTTAATTGACGTATGTTAGTGCACTGTCCAAAGTCAATTGACATTTGTTAGTGCATAGTTTGACGTCAATTTCATTCCATGGCTTACCCTAGGATTTTCTTGCTCAGCAAGAGAGACACGCCCAATACAGTTTGACATCGATTACATATAGGTCTAACATCAATTTCAACGTTTGTCCACATAACTTTAATTGACATCAACAAGGGACCGACGTCAAATTGACGGCTCCCAATATAATATCGGGACGAGGTTGAACGTTAAATGTTCAAAATAGACGTCAATAGCTTTTTCAGCTGTGTTTTACTACTATAATTATTCTTTTATGGGACTTTTGTGTTGATTTTCCTTATTAGAATTCGCGAAAGCTTTTTCAAGAAATTTTCATCTAAACTTTTTGAAATCATTAAATATGAAAAATTCTGTACGTGTTTGAAAATTGCCAAGTAAATTTTAAAATAATAATAATATATCATTAATGAGGAATGCTATTTTTCGAAAGAGAAAACTAATTTTCCTTGACAACATTTATTAATGCATTAATATTTTATAGGCAAAGTATTTATTAACATTTTATTGAATATTCATGCATTCATTAAATACTTTAATTTGTTTTAATGAAACTTTTAATATCCTAATTAATGTTTTAGTTTTTATAACTCAAATATATTTCTTATCAAATTGAATTCTAGAAACCATTATTGTACTTGTCTAATATAGCTGTTCCTTCTGGGTCTTCTTGCTTTCCTTCTTCCATAGGCTCTGAAAGGTATGATCTCTTTACTTGAATCTTAATTAATTAATTTATTTTTTTGGGGAATAAGAAGCTTAGGAGTAGGTGTGTGAACTTAATAAGGTTGTTTAATTTAGAACTATTTTGGAAAAATGGTGGTGGTGAATGAAGAGAATAAAATGTTGTGGTATATCTGATTAACTAAAGACTAAATATATGGGAGGGAAGTGGAATTTGGCGTTTGAAGGTACATATATATGGATTACTTAGGTAGATATAAGGGGTTTTAAGGATAGTACTTAATAATTCTCTTTTTGTGACCCTTGGACTTGTTTTCATATGAAGTACATACAAGAGATATGAGAATGGAAAAAACCCCTACTTTAGCAAGGAAAATATTTGCTTGAATAAAGTAAATTAAGAAGTATTTATTTGATTCTAGATAGGGGGACGAAAAATGGGTGTCGACCAAGGAAATTACTGTTAATTAAACTTATAAGGTGCTTGTGTATGTGAACATAACATATACACATGACAGCTTTTTAAGAAATGCTTTGATTGTAGACTAGGATCCTCTTTTATGAATTTAGCTGGTAGGAACATAATTTGTCACAATTAAGTATTATCCGAGGGATGTAGTTCCAACAATGAACAAACTAGGAATTTGTTCTTTGAATATACATTACTATAGGGTATATTTGTGATATTGACTTTAAATAATATTGTTTCACGAAGAGTTTATTAAGATTGATCATGTAATTTGTTATTCCAATGATTATATTCAATACAATTTCTTAATCAATTGTCTAAGAATGGGTAAATTGAAATGTTAATTATGAATGCTAATTATGTATGCTAATTATATATATAAGAGATGTTATAGAAATTAAATATGCAATTATAAATTATAGGATATACTCTTATTAACTCTTTTAAAACTTTTCTTTATGTGAGAGCATGAATATTCAGAATACTCAACTTGCGAATAAAAAATCGACCGTTCTAAAAATAGTTGAGTTGTAAGTTGGTAAAATGTGAAAAGTAGCAATGTTGTCAACTTCAATATGATCTTGAACAAGATGACAGGCAACCTTAATATGTTTGGTGCATTCATGAACAAAGGATTTGTGACATGTGGAATTTGCTTGACTATAACAAAATAGATGCATGAATATCAAATAATGAATACCAAAGAGGTTAAGTAATAATTTAAGCCATATAAGTTCACAGTTGGTATGGCTATTGAATGGTATTCAACCTATGCTAAGGATTGAGAAATAGTACAAAGATACAGAAGAGATGACCAAATAATAGTAAGAGTAAGATGAGTCAAATGACGAGTGATATAGTCTAAATCACGGAATCTTAGAAGCAAAACAAAAAATTCAAAAGTTTTGATATGATCATAGTTCGGATTATGACTGAAAATGATGTGATATTTAGTTTTATCATGGAGAACAAAAGTATAAATACAATTAATAAGTTAACCAATTGTAAGAATACATTCACTTCAAAACTCAATAGATAGATTGGCTTGAAATCTAAGAGAGCATGAACTACATACAAAATATATTGATGTTTTCGTTTAGTTTTTCCATTTTGTTATGTGTACCAATGCATTAATTATGTATATTATATACAAAAGATATTGATGAAATTCAATATTCAATTCTAAATTATAGGTATATAGTTGTTAATTCTGCTAAGCTTATCTTGTATAATTCGAATATAAGTAATGTAAGAACTACTTTTTTCCATAATCTTCCACCCTATGTGGTTTGGTACTTGACTCGTAAGTATTTTCAGAGTTATTGAAAACGTAGATCTCTTTTCTTTACTTTAGAACTACCTTTTCCGTAGCTGACTTTCCTAGACTGTTCTTCTTATATTCAATTACTTGTTTTTCTCATTCGTAGACCCTAAAATTTATACTTATGTAGTTAGCACAAATTTGAAACTTCTGTTTTTTAATACATAGTAACCAAACTATTCTTACCCCACTCATACGAAATTCTTATATATTAAAAAATCTTAGAAAGTTAAGAACCCGACCTATTAAAGGCATAGGATTAGCCTAATAAGAATAGATAGAAATCTTAATATCATTATTAAATATGTTTTCAATTTGGTTTGTAGTTATATTTGTAGTTTTCTGATATAAGAATTAATTCAATAATATTCCTAACATATTAAACGAAGATCTTTAAATTTTCTTCATAAATTTAGTTTGAAACCTAAATACCAAAAGTCTTCACTAATTTGTATGTTATGATACTAGAATTTTAGTTCATCTAGTTTTGTTGTTTTAATGTGTTTCAAAGATTGCTTTTGTTTAGTTTTTCTCAAAGCATGTTCTGCACAAAACAACTATTGCATCTTCATCTCAGCTAATGAGTTCTTACAGTTGTTTATGGTTGTGATGCTCAGGTAGTGTTTCAATACAAAATAATGAGCAAAGGTGGGAAAAATATGACAAAATTGGAAGCCGTGGAATACATAAAAGAAGTGCAAAAGACATTTAAAGACGAGAAAGAAAAGTTCGAGGTGTTTTTGAAGATCATGACCGATTATAGACTTCATAGGTTGGACCAAGTTAAACCACATTTTTTCTTCAATTCCCCATGCATTTCTCCATCTCTTCTATCTTCTTTTGTTGTGTTTTATGGAAAGGGAGGCTCTTAATTTTCTTCTCAAATAAGTTCATCTTAATTAGACATGTAAACTTTAATATGCTGACATTTCAAAGATTATCTAGAGCACATTGATTTATTACATCTTATTCATTTGTAGAATTGATGTTGGCACTGTCGTAGAAAAAGTGAAGGAGATTCTTGAAGACCATGATCATCTCATTTCCGGATTCAACCAGTTTTTGCCAAAGGGATATGAAATCCTTCTTCCACCTAAGGATACAATTCAGTTGAAAGATGCTATCAAATATGTGCAGAAGATTAAGGTGAAAATTTTATTAAATTTAAGGCATCTCATATGAGTGGGACACTGCTTGATTTTGCTATAGGGGATAAAATTCTAGGTTTGATGTATTTATATACACTTACATGCATGCTATTAACCTATGCCTTTAATATAATATATTCTTTGTTGTGATAATGCATTAATTGAACAACTTCAATTTGATTGGTTTCTTTTCATGCAGGATCGATTTGAAAACACAGATAGTATCTACAAGACATTTGTAAAGATATTAACCAATAGGAACAAAAATGACATGTCTGTTGATGAAATATTCCGTGAGGCAAGTGTTGTCTATCTATTTGTGTCAACAAATTAATTTTTTTCTTGTTGATTTCCTTTTCTTTCTCATTCACTTAATCATATATGTATGTTCGACTTTCCTAGGTTGAAAAGCTTTTTGAGGGTCACCATGATCTTGTTCGTGATTTCACTCTGTTTTTGCCGGATGCGTAAGGGGAAGAACTAGTTTCATTTATGACAAGCAAAGAGGTTGTTGTATTGGTCAATAGATCAAAGACTTAAACAACTCTGTTAAATTGTGAAACTTTTTGAATAAGCTTGCAAAAATATGAAAACTCGACAGCAAAATCTCATAGTAGAAACTATGTTTGTCGAATGCATTCAATTATCTAAGATATTTTCCTTTATGATTATGTTTGGTATTGTGGGAAAGTTTTCACAGTCATTTTCACGTTTCCCTCCTTTCCCAATTTCGCTTTTGCCTTTTTCCACCTTTCTTTCTGCAAGTGAGGGTTTGTCTTTTCCCTCTTTTTGCCACGAGAATAGGGAAAGCACAGCCACATTTTCTTAAGCTTCAAGCGATTCGTTCCCCTTTCTCTGCGACGAGCTTCAATGCCACAAGTGAGCCTTCAACGAGCCACATATAAGTTTGTTAAGTTAGTTTTGGTTAGGGTTTTTCCCTTTTTCCTTCTTCCGTACCAAAACCCTATATAAGATGGGGTTTTCCTTTTCGTGTCTGTGAACAATATACAGAAGAAATAACATTGTGTTCAGTTTTCTCTTATCTATTCAAGCTTTCTCTGCCTCTATGACTGCTTCAATCCCGGTTGCCATGGAAGCACCTCTCGTTGCAGCTTTCCCTTTTACATACCATTTCTAATATAGTATTATAGCATATCATAGCAGGTTCACTGCCTACTCTATCTCTACTACGCCAACCCTCTGAATCAAAGTGCCTAGCCCGTTTTCTTTCATTTTTGGTTTAATGGAGCACATGGACCAGTTTGTCAATCCTTTCGGTCCGTTTTATCTACATCCTGAAAGAAAACCCAAGCCTTATTCTCATCTCTCACGTTTTAAACGAAACAAACTACTCTTCTTACAACAGAAACATGAGAAGAACTCTTCTCTCAAAGAACAAAATGAAATTTATAGATGGTGGTATCAAGAAACCCCTAATAAACAATCTCTTGTTTGATTTTTGGAAAAGATGCAACATCATGACTCTATCTTGGATTATCATGACTCTATTTTGGATTATCAAGATTCTTTATTCACATATTGCAAAAAGTGTCATATATGTTGTTGAAGATGCAAAAGAATCGTGGCATTAGTTAAAAAAAGTTCTCAAAGGAGACTACTTTAATATTTTTGACTTACTTCAAGACATTCACTCAATTAAGCAAGGAGAAAGGAATGTAAGTCAATTCTTTACTAATTTGAAGATTATTTGGAAAGAATCAGAGTCTCTTAAACTCATACCATGTTGTTCTTGTGATGTTTCTTGTAGTTGTTATTTGTCTAAAATTTTTTGTCAAATACAAAGATATAAAACATATTGTTTGCTTCCTAAAAGGCCTAAATGATACCTATAACACTCTGAAAACCCAAATTCTTTTACTGAAGCCTATTCCCAACATCAATCGAGTTTTTTCCCTTATCATCCAAACAAAAGACAAGATATCAGGATCACCAATCAGAACGTTGAAACCAAGATTTTGGCCTAACACTACTAACAAATAGAATCATTAGAAACCATAACAGATCTGGAAATCCAAAGGATGTGGTGTTGGACCATGCGATCAAGGAAGAGGGAGAGGAAGAAAACCTAATTATGGAAAACAATGCTCCTAGTATCACAATATGAACCACACTATGGATGAATGTTACTCTAAACATGGTTACCCACCATGGTATAAGACACTAGTGCAGCAAAGGAAAACGACAACGGTTGTTTTTTAATATACGCTTCGGTTTTAAAACCGCGGCATATACAGGCGAGGTAAAAAGGTCTGACACTTTAGGTCGCGGTTCCAACCGAGGTAATAACCTAGGGATATGACAGCGGTTCTTGCTTGAACCGCGGCCAAAACCTAGTTTTTTTTTCGTGTAACCTTTGGCCTCGGTTTTACCACAACCGAGGTAATAACCTGGGGATATGACAGCGGTTCATGCTTGAACCGCGGCCAAAACCCTATTTTTTTAAAAAAAAATATCGTACTCAGCACTAATACATGGTAAATTAATCCAATTTCGATCCATACGTAAATATTCTACCAAATTACAATCACACAATTATACAATATATTTAACATACAATCAATTCAATCATACAATCAAACAATTAATGAACATTCAAATTATCAATTCAAACATTCAATCGTACATAATTATTCATATTCAACCTACAAAAAATTAAAAATTAACAAAAAGAAAATTAATAAACAGAATAATATGAACATGAGAGCGTGAAAAACCACACAATAATGGAGAAGATGAACAATCCGCGGTCTGAAACGGAACAAATTTAAAAGAAAAAACACAATACCTACAAAAAAAATACAACAAAACGTAAGTTTGATAATCCGAATCAATAAAAAAACGTATCAAACCAACCCGAAAACTAAAAAAAAAAAGAAAAAACTCCGGCGACCAAAGCCAAATTTGATCGGATACAAACGTAGGTGATGAAAAATGAGGAAGGAAGTCCTTCTACAGTGATGACGACAGCGCAACGGTGGCGTAAGGGAGAAGGGAGAAAGATCGCGGCGGAGTAGAAGAAGAAGTTGTAGAGAGAAATTGGTGGAGAAGAAGAATTGTTCGCGTTCGAGGAAGACGAAATTGTTCGCTCTTTGTTATATTTTTTTAACCTAATCACATGTTACTACCTCGGTTCATTAGAAAATCAGGGTAATCGAGGGGATACAGCCTCAGTTCCGAACTTAACCGAGACCTATTCTCCTAAAAAAAATTTAAAATTGATCTGAAATGACAATTTCAAAATTTTTTCAACCTTTATGCCGCGGTTCCCCGCCTAACCACGGCCTATTCTCTTAAATATTTAAAATTTGTTCAGATCAGGGAATAGGTCGTGGTTTCCCTAAGAACCGAGGCATATTCCCTAATGGTCTGACTCCAAATTTATTTCATGATTGACTTGGCGGGAATGTCATAATTTTGCAGGGACAATAGGGCGAGGTTCCCCTCAGAATCGAGGTCTATTTCCCTTCAAATTTATTTTAGGACTGATTTGGCTGGAATGTTAGAATTTTGCAGGGACAATAGGCCACGGTTCCCAGAACCGAGGCCTATTCCCCTGCAAATTTATTTCAGGACTGCCTTGGGGGGAATGTCAGAATTTTGAAGGGACAATAGGTCGCGATTCCCCTCAGAATTGAGGCCGAAAGGCGTATACTATCGCGATTCTGTTGCAACTAAGACCTATATTGTCGATATAATTTAGAAAAGGCCACTGCGCAATATTATGCTTCGAGTTTTGGTGAACCGATGCATAATGTATGCAGTAATAAATCATTTTTTTACTAGTGAGAAGAAGGACAAGCAGAACAATCAAGACAAATGAAGGCAGAATGACAGGAACTCAACCAACATTTGTAGAAGTGAATTTGCCCCTATAGAAACATAACTCACCCAAGAGGTTAATACTAAAGTTGCTTTCAGTTCCTTTACCCCTAAATAGAAGTAGAAGTTGTTAAAGATAGAAAACACTAATAATTCTTTCTATAGCACCAATCAAATACAGAGGAACAAGTCAAAAGACAAACAAGGTATCTTTTCTTGGATTATAGACATTGGAGTCACTAATCATGTTACTCAAGAGAAAAAACAATTTCTTATTTTTCATAAAATCAAACTCATATTGTTAAATTCACTAATAACTTTGTTGTGACTGCTCAACATGTAGGAACCACTCAGTTTTTGAAAGATTTTATTATCTTTAATGTTTTATACATTCTTGATTTTTCTTTTAACCTAATACTTTTCCAAAGCCTAACTAAGGACATAAACTACACCCTAACATTTTCTTTTAAGATGTGTCAGATATAGGACAACTCTACACCATGAAGATGATTGGACAAGCTAATATCTACAAGGGTCTCTATCACTTGCAATCTTTCCCTATTATTGGACACAGAACTATAGAACAAAAATGTAAAAATTTTACTGCTTGTGTATATGTCATTATGCTAAATGACATAAGCTCTTTTCCCCAAAAGTAATTCTTTATCATATGTATGAGGTCCTGTTTCTATACCTTTTTATCCATGGTCATAGATATTTCCTTATTATGGTTGACGACTACAACAAACATACTTGGGATTTTCTAATGCATAATAAAAGTCAGACTAGAGACTTACCACAAAATTTTGTTATAAGAATTAAAAACCAGTTTAATAGAATTATTAAGACCATCAGATCTCACAATGGTCCTGAGTTTGATTATGTTGCTTTGTATTATTCTCATGGTATTGACCATCAAAGGAGTTGTGTTGAAACCCTTCAACAAAATTTTGTTGTGGAGAAACATCAACATATATTAAACATGAGTTGTAGCTTGTTTTTCCAATCTAATGTTCCTATTTCTTACTAGTCTTGTGTTGTTTCACATGTTATATATTTGATAAATAGGCTACATTCTCCTGTTTTTAATGATAGGACTCTTTATGATCTGGTGTATGACACTCCTCTCACTTACCTCAATTTATAAACCTTTGGTTGCTTGTGCTTTGTCTCTACTCTGGAAAATAACATAAATAAACTTGATGTTAGGGCTAGAAAGGGTTTTTTCTTGGTTATAAGAATGATGTGAAAGGTTACATTATGCTTGACATCAATACTAAGAAAATCTTTATAAGTAGAAATATTATCTTTTATAAAAATGTTTTTCCCTACAAAAGCCTACAAAACAACAAGGAAGTCTACACTAATGAAGAAGATAAAACTGTTTTTCCTAATGACCTTTTATGTAGTTACAACTCTGTTGAAATGCAAAGTCTCGTTGAGAGTGACAATAATGGTCAAAGGTCTACTGAAGATTCTCATACTTATAACAACAATAATATCAAAATCCTACTAGGAGTGAAGAAGATCACAATCACAAAAGGTCCACCAGAGTCAGAAGGACCCCTAGATACTTAAATGACTACATACACTAGGTTAATCAATCTTCATTCAAACCTTTATGTATAAGACATAATTTCAAAACCCCATATCCTATCTCTAATGTTTTTTCTTATAATTCTTTGTCTAAGAAATACCTAAGATATACCATACCAACAATGAACCTCAATCCTATGATGAAGCTAAGACCTTTTATAAAATTGTGTGTATTTTATTAAATTTTAATATACAAAAATGTTTGTTATATTAGCACGGTTTTATAAAAAATAATAAATTATTTGATAAAAATAATTTCTTTTTAAATGGAAACACATTTATACTAGATGTCAAGACTAAAAATAACTTAAAAGCTTATTTTATATAATCTTTTTTAAATAATCTATCAAAATAAATGCATAAAAACTTTCAAAAGACGAAAGAATTAAAAGAAAATGTGTTTTAATATTTGTATTTAAATATAAGTAATTTATGAACTTAAAAAAATGGCTTATTTTGAATTTTTTTCTTTCAAAATTACTTTTTTTTAAACTTAAACAAACTCAACATATATTATATTTTCAACTTTTCAAAATAATGAAATTATTTATCTAAAACATGATTAAAATTAAAAAATATATAGAATAGCTTTGTATAAAACCAATATTAAATATATTTATATTTAAAGAAAAAATGATATTAGTAAAATATAGTATGAAACTTAAAAAATACTAAACAAAAATTGAAAAAAAATGAAAGAAATAATTGAAAATACATTAAAAATGAACTAAGTTTTAAGGGGTCAAAACTATCATAAATAGGGATGGCAAAAAAATCCGTGTCCATGGATATTTGCAAATAAAATATGTAAGACCCTAGGAAAATGTAGTAATTAGGAAAATATGTAGTTATGAGACTTGAACATTGTTGTTTGATAAAATTATAATTATTAAGTTTATTATTTAATGTTATTATTGATTAAGTGGAACATATGATTGATATATTGTTATTTGAATTATTTGTGTAGCGTGTTGTTATTAATAGGATGTGTCTAATTAAGGGTAGAAGGATGATTTAGGATTGAATAGGTGTGGGCCAATTTCTAGAAAGAAAGAGAGTTAAAGTAAACTTTTAGGTTTTAATTTGTATTTTGGATCCAAGGGAAAAAAAGGTCATTTTACCTCATTAATTAGTGCAGTAATTATGTTATGGGGGGTGTAGAAAGTAAAGGAAAGGAAAATAAATCTGAAATTAAAAGATTTTAGTGGTTTTTGATATTATTTTAATTAAAAAGTTAAAAATAAAATAAGAAAAGATAAAAAGGTGAAAGGGAAACTAGGGTTTCATAATTAACCTACATCTAAAACAAAAAAAAGAGAGATAGAGAGAGAGAGAAAGAAAGATAGTTTTGGGAGAGAAGAGGAAGAACTGCAGAAACCTTAGAGATTGGTGGTGTTTTGGAGTGTAAACAAAGCTATAGGATTAGCCAAGGTATGATGGAGCTTAACTTTGTTTTTTAATTATTATATGTTATACGTGTTCTTGGTTATTTTTATTAATAATCATTGTTAATATATGTTATATGATTATATTTATGGTTGTATGCTTCTCTTTTTGGGGAAGTGTTTATGTATGCATGAGCATAGGGTTTATGTAATATTTGTGTTGGGTTTTCCATATGAATGAATCTGTGGTTGTTGGGTTATCCCAACGGAAGGTTTGATGCTGAGGGAGAATAAAGTTATGAGGCTTTGGGGTTTTCATGCAGATGTATATGTAAGGGTGTGGTAATAATCATATGAATTATAATTTTGTTGTTTGGGTTATAATATGTATAATGACTGGATTTGGATGATTCAAGTGTTGTGAAGTATGTGTTTGAGTAAGTTTATAAGGGTATGTGATGCTTGAATGCATGAATGATGTTGGGGAGTTTCCTCATGATTTAGGGTTGTTGAATGTATGTTTGCAGACTTGAATTATGTTCAGGATGTGTTTCGTTTCGTAGATAATCGATTATCACTAATGATAATCAATTATTGCTCGTCAATATTGAGTCTAAGTGTGGGAATAATCGATTATCACTTATGATAATCAATTATCCCTTCTTGCATGATGTTTCTGGTGGAAAATGGTGAATTTGATGAAGAATGGATGTGGTTCAAGCCTAGGAAGTAAAGAAATGCGTTGGTACTCAAGGAATTAGAGTAATGGGCATGTTTAAGGTCAATTTTGTCTTGTGATTGTGAATTGGAACATGAATGAGTGTTGGGATGTACTAGAGTATGCCATTGATGAGCTTGACAGTGGAGGATAAGTCTACTTGATGTACCTAGGAAATCCTGGTGCTATCTGTGCATAAGTGTCTCCTTTTGCCTTATGTGCATTGGAAGGGTTATTCGGGTATTGAGCCTTCCTTGTATGGGAGTGGAGGTGTCTTCCTTGTCCTTGTGTGGCAGGATTACATTTTCCTTAGCTGGATTGCGGGACTACATATAGGGTTGTAGGAGCGGCTACAGTCAATGAAGTAGGGTACAAGAGTGTGACTGATTCTTTCCACTATGGTGTTTATCGTATGGTGTTGCTCATGGTGTTTTCCATGATCGGGATAGTCTTGAGGTGGTGTACTTATGATGGTGATCATAGTGGTTGATATGCTCCAAGTGATGCTATGTGATAGCAGTGATACTATAAGAATATAGTAAGTAGTTAGCATAGGTGTTAAGGAGTGGATAGTGAGATGTTAATGATGACATCAAGAATTGGAGATCGAGGATCGAGTAATTATTTTGAATGAATTGTTATGTTAGAGAATTAAGAATCATATTGTTATTAGTACTATGTGTGGGGTGTTTGATGATTGTTGATTTAATCAATATTTTTATATCATGTTATTATGATTGTTTTACTGGTAGCTTACCACATACATGTTTGTGTTTGTGTATATGAATGTGATGATCGTATAATGTGTGATGTTATACGGAAGGAGATGATGCTATAGATGAAGATAAAGCGTGATAGATGGGAAGACTTGGGGTTTTATTTAAAGTTATTGCAATTGAGTAAGACAATGTAATTAGAGTTATTTTGTAACTATTATGCACTGCAATTTTAAATGCTGAGGTTTTTGAAAATATGTTTTCGCGCTATAAGAAAGTTTTGAAAATTATTGGTTTTATTAATAACTCGTGACACCCTGAAATTTGGGGTGTTAAATTTTGGTATCAGAGTCAAGTTTCGAAAAACTTTTGGAGCTTTTGGAAAGTGAGCTCGTCTAGTTCTTGTTGTGTAACTGTGTGAATTGTGTGTGTAAGTGTATGACTATGATAATTACATGTGTATGTATATCTGTGTGAATTGCATGCATATGTGTATGACTATGTGGATTGAAGTGTTTAAAGGCATGAATTGTTGTGTAGATCTTCTTATCGAGGATGAGTATCAAATTGTGGTACATATGTTGTGACTACTTGTTGTTTTTCTGTTGTCAGAGTTATGTTATGTTTGATCATGTATGCTTAGATTATTGTCTTCCCTATAATATAATGTGCATAGTTAAACATGACCATAAACCCAAGCCTTTTATTTAAGTTCAATGGGAACTTAGATAGTCTTTGTTACATCTTCGAGTTGAAAGAACTTAGAGCATCAGTTTTTTATTTAAGATGTAAGTTAGCAGCTTCTACCTTAGCATCACGACAAGTCATGACCAGTTCAATTTGTGTTAGGTGTCCGTTGGAGGTAGCAGGACACCGATTCAAGGCTAATTTGGTATGTCTACCACTAGAGGGGTTATACTTAATTGTTGGGGATGGATTTGTTGACGATCAATGGTGTTCTCATTGACTAAGGCTAGTAGAAAGTTTTTTTTTTCCACAGAAGGAACAGGTACAATGTCGTAGAAGTGAACTTAAGTAAAACACAACCCTCCAATAAAAAATCAAAGTCAACATCATTAATTATTTTGTTATTAAAGTGGAAAACAAATTAACGAACAGTAAGAGCAACAAATTGCGGTGTCGCGGGTTATTGTGTGTGGGTGAGAGAGATGATGGAGATGAAAGAAAAACAAATTGGACAAGTGAGGAAGGTGGATTAGGGTTAGGTAAGTGTTTCTGATTTTTTTCAGTTGGGGCTACTATAGGGATGACAAAGAGAAGGTTGGAGTGAGATAGATGAAAGATAAAGGGTTGAGAGGAAAGAAGGATGAGAGAGAGGTGAGTAAGGATTTGGAGGTTTCTTCTTTTTTCTTTAAGTTTTGAGAATAAAAACTATTCAAATACCCTTGACCTTAAAACTTAGAATTCATAATATATGAGAGTATTTTTGTCTACTAAAACCCGGTACACTTTGCTAGAATGTATTAACTGAAAAAAAGAGCTTACACATGTTAGCAAACCCATATATATATATATATATATATATATATATATATATATATATATATATATATATATATATAAGGTGTACTTACTTATAGGTCTTTGATTAACATTTTTATGTAATTATTAAACTCTTATCCAAGTGACTTGTCTTTTTACAGATGTCACATGGAGGATAGTTTCCTTGACGAGTCATAGAAAAGTTTCTAGAATTTTCTTTATTTCTAGAAATTTATCTTCTACTTTTATTTCCTTTATATTCTTTATTTTGAGACCGTACTTTTAGTTTTTATTGAAAGGTATTTTTGATTGAGTCTTCTTCATGCCTTTTCAATATTTGTTCATAAGCTTCAAGAAAGCTCATTAGTTGTGTTACTGACAATGTAGCCAAATCTTTTGTTTATTCAATGGCGTTTGTGATTGCATCTTATTTTTGGAGAATAGAAATTAAAGTTTTCTAAACGATATTTTTGTCAAGAGTATTTTTCCCAAAGGCTCTCATATGACTAACTATTTCTTTTATTCTAGAATAATAGTCTTTAATGGTCTCATATTCTTTCATTCTTAGTAATTCAAACTCTCGTATAAGAGAATGAAGTTTAACATTGCGTACCTCATCACTTCCTTGAAACTCCTTTTGTATTGTGTTTCAAATTTTCTTTGCACTTGTGGCACCTATTATTCTTGGAAAAATTGTGTCATCAACTACATGTTGAAGAGTAAATAATAAAGTCCTTGAATCATTCTGCTTGCTTTCCTTCAACTCCTTCTTTTGAGCTGCAATAAGGGTGGAGATGTCTTCTGAAATAGTGAATCTCTCTTCTATGATGTCCCATAAATCTTAAAAGCAAAAGAATATCTTTATTTTGACACTCAAAATATCATAATTTTCTCCTGTGAAAATAGGTACTGGAATGGTGTTTGATTAGTAGTAGCCATGAGTTGAGAAAATATTTTGGAAAAAGTATATAATGGAGTTATAGTCTTTTTTGTAGTTGAAAATTTTATCTACGCCCAATAGAGGAGTGAATGTAGCTTTGATACCACTGTTAGTATTTTAAGGTTATGAAAGGAATAGTTTACGAGATAGAAAAAATATGGAGATAATAGAATAGTTGGAAGAAGATTTGTAGTTGTCTTGGTTATGGTAGATGTTATTACATCAAATGGTAGAGTACATGGGTATTTATAGAC
Source organism: Vigna nakashimae (assembly GCA_034642375.1). NCBI lineage: Eukaryota > Viridiplantae > Streptophyta > Magnoliopsida > Fabales > Fabaceae > Vigna > Vigna nakashimae. Next base: position 35,082,568 of record CM067758.1, read on the forward strand.
CCATAGATTATTCTAAAACATGCTAGCCACAACTTATGTGGAATGTCCTAGTTTTTATCTATGAGACTATTCTTGATTTTTTTTCTTCCTATCTTAGACTTTTTTTACAATATTCTAGAACTTTTATTATGTTTTCGTACTTCTATTTTATGATTTTCTATATTTTTCTAGAATTTGCATTTCAATAGAGATAGTAATATTTGTTTGAGATATAAGTTACGCATGGTCATGATTGAGAGAACCAGTTTGTTGTATATCATAATAACTGTGCATGTAATGTTGAGGGATGGAAGAGAAATTATTACCATGTATGCCTTCATATTGTGTAGAATAACGAAAATGATCTTCATTAAAAGAAACATTGTGTGTGATATTTCAAAAATGTGATTCTCTAGATTTAAAAAACGATATCCCTTAATGAGGTTCAAAACTAAGGAAAACACCAGACACAACTCTTGGATCAAGCTTTTTTTGATGAGCAGTGTAAATTTGATCGAGGTCGTACCCGAATCAAATTTATTGTTTAATTAAATGCAATATAACTAGGAGAATGACCCCTAGGTCGTCTCTCAAGGACCAAACTATGGTTCAAGAGATAGGTCGAACACTTGGTGAGGGGAGGCTATGTGAACAGTTTTTAGGTCGAACACTAGGTGGGGGCAGGTTATGTGGACAATTTTGTGACTAGAATTGACAAACTAAAATACGAAATTCAACACAATGCAAAGACAGGTTGGTCATTAGCTCAGTTACAATACTTCAAATCCTCGATTAACAATCAATTAACGCTACCCTCACCCTATTCAAACACCAATCAATCAACTAAGCGAAGGTTAATTGGGTTTTCCTAAGACGAATTAAGCAAACGAATTGCACCAATTTAATCAGCTTGTTGCACCGAACATATTAACTAACTAAGCGATAACCAACCCAAATTAGACCACTAAGTGTGTCCTAACCACAAGTGCATAACAGATTAAATGCGATACAAAGTGACATTAGCAGAACCGCAATGATAGCACAAAATCTCATGGAAAACGCTGCAAAATCACTAATGACCAACCGAAATAGATTTAAGCTATCATTTTGAATAAACTAAAACTCCAAAACGCAATGGAATTCATCATCAATGCTGCAAAACAAAACTAGAAGCAAAATGGAAACCTAAATTATGCAGAACACGAAAATGAAGCACAAAAACGAAAACCCAAAGTACAAAAACGAAAAAACAAAGCACAAAAACGAAAACCCAATGGAAAAAAAATTGCAATGGGGAAATGGAGAATCGAAAATGAATTACACAGCAATAATGAAGGGTAAAACAAAAGTAATGAACAAATAAAGTGTAGAAATTGAAATTAGCTTGCTAAAATTTAAAGTGCTGGAAATTGTAAAGGAAAACCAATGGAGAGAGTCCTTTGCTGTTTAAGAGCCAAAAATATGAAAATGACAGCATGAGAACCCTTTTGGCACTAAGACCTAGGTCAAAATTACAAAGTGGGCCTAATCCAAAAATGACAAATAACGGTCCAATGTCTAAATCAGTAAAAAAAAATGCCCTAAAAATGAATTTACAATTTCAATTAAATTAAGATGTTGATGTGGCGAGTAGAGAATGATGTGGCAATTCTTTGATGTCCCAAAACATACTTCCAAAAATTCCCCTGCAATTAACAATGACAATAATTAGCCTCAGATAATTCAAATTAATTAAAATAAGAATTATTAAGCAAATTAAGCACAATTAGAAAATTTGGGAAAATAATGGACATTCAAACACAATTCCCTAATTAATTTTAGTACAATAAGGTAAGTGAAGTCGAGAAAATATTGATTCATCAGCAATGATAGTATTGGAGTAGCAAAGGCAACCAAAAACATGTAGGTTAGATAGATCACAAGGTTTACCATAAAGTTTCCCAAAAGGACTGTCACTATTTAAAAGAGGAGTGGGCATAGAGCTAATAAGAAAGGCAGTATTTATGACAGAATAACAGCAAAAAAGAGTAGGAAGATTAGCTTGGAAAAGCATGGCGCTTGACAAATTCACAACCATTGACAGTTTAAATAGTTTTTATAGTAGTATGAAAATGATTTTCAACATAGGCAATGAAATTGATAATATGTTTTCTGACAAATGATTTATTAGCATGGGGATTAACCATGTGTAGCGAGAGAAATCATCAACAATTGTAAAAAAATACTTGGTACCTTTCATAGAAACAACATGCAAACCCCAGAGTAGTGGAATTACTATGATTAAAAGGTGTCTTTCTTTGTTTGACATGATGAGAGGCATCGCAAATATAAGAATCATCAAAAGTGACATGAGGATATTTAGTAGACAAAATACGAAGTCTCTCATTTGAAATGTGTCATGTAAAAGGTTGAAATTCTTGATATTACATTTGTTCAGAAAAATGAGAAAAATTGGTGAAATCCTTCTTGACAAATGTATATAAATACAAGACAATTGCACTATTAACTAAACCAATCGTTTATTTAGTCTGAATGTCTTGTATAACACATCCATTAGGAGAAAAAGTGAGATTACAATTAAGAATTTTGCTAAGTTGTGACACAGAAATGAGATTAAAGGAAAATTGAGGAACATATAGAACTTTAGTAAGCTAGAAATTGGTTGAAAAAATAACATTTCCTGAGTATTCTGCTAAAACGATGGAACCATTAAGTAAAGTGATTTGAATTGGCTTGATTCTAGTGTAGGTTGAAAATATTTGCAAAGAAGTACACACAAAGTGTTCTAATTTGAGATAATATCTTTAGAATCTTCCTAATTAGAGGAAATAGATATATAATCTTTTATTTTATTTTACTTTCCGAGTTTCCCTATTTCCTTTTTTAGGAGAATTAGATTATTACAAATAGATGGTATGAGAATGTATTTTTTATGATTTGAGAATAATAAAATAAGTCTTATTTTCAACTTGGTGTCAAAGCTCCTGATCTTGGGGCTCGATTTCGCTGCAACAAGTTGCACTGTCGCTGCTGTCCGACCACCGCCACTGTCGCAGTCGCCTGTTGGGGTCGTTGATAGGGCAGAAAGGTGCACCCAACACCGGTGATCACAACGCCGGAAGTCGCTTCGTGAGAGGAGCCGCCACGCGCCACCATTGTCGGCAACGCATGTAGCCCACACGTCCACCTCCGGCGAGACCTACTCGCCGCCGCTGCCACATACAAGGTCGTCGGAGCCCCCTGAGTCTATTCCTAAGGTCGGTGATGACTTGTTTTGGCTGAATTTGAGTAGATCTAAGTTTTAAGTTTGCTCTTTTTTTCTCGGTGTGTGACCCACTCGCCATCGCCGCCATAGAATAGTCACCGGAGCCTCCTGAGTCTGTTTTTAGGGTTTGTGACGACCCATTTAGCCTATATTTGAGTAGATATGAGCTTTAATTTCTTCCCCTTTTTTCTCGGTGTGACTCCGTCATCATCTTGGAGACTCCTGGTTGCGTTTTATGGGATGTCTGAAGTAAAAATTATTCCTTTAAAAGCAATGGATGAATCAATGAGTAAGCCCTTTGGATCATGTACTTTGTCTATAAAAGGTAATATTTGCCTCAATACTGTTGATCATGTGTCTCAAGGTACTTGGATCCTTGATTCGGGTGCAACTGATCATATGACACCTTTCAGTGTGTCCTTCGACTCATATGGTAAAAGAAATAAAGAACAACTTATTACAGTTGCGAATGGTCAGGGTATACCTATATGTGGCTTTGGGAATATAATTTTGGACTCATCCATTGTATTAAAGGATGTTTTACATGTTCCTCAATTAGCTAATAGTCTTATTTCTATGTAAAAACTCACAAAGGATTTAAATTGTTCAGTAACATTTTTTCCAACTTATTGTGTTTCTTAGGACCTTGCCACAGCGAAGACAATTTTAACTGCTAAGGAGCAGAGTGAGTTGTATTTTTTAGTGTTTAATGACCAAAGCAACACAAAAATTATGAGTCATCAAGCTACATCTGAGACGTAGGCAAAATATCAAATATGGTTACATCATCATAGGCTTGGGCATCCTTCATTTAGTATTATCAAGTCCTTGTTTCCCCACTTGTTTACCAAAGAGTTTGTTGAGTATTTTAAATGTGATATTTTTCAATTGTCAAAACATCATCGTGCATCTTATCCTATTAGTCACAAAAAGAGTATTTCTCCATTTGATTTAATTCACTCTGATGTTTGGGGTCTTGTCATAGATTCTATTTCGAGAGCAAAATGGTCAATTACCTTTATTGACGATTGTACACGTGTCACGTGGACATACTTATGAAAAGTAAATCCGAAGTTTTTCAAATTTTTGTTAATTTTTTCCATCTTGTCCAAAATCAATTCGGAAAAAATATCAAAAGAATCAGGACTGATAATAGTACTCAATATGTGCATCATAAATTTCTCAAATTTTTTTCTCATAATGGTATTATTTAGGAACTAACTTGTGTTAACACCCCTCAACAAAATGAGGTTGCAGAAAGCAAGAATTGTCATCTTCTTGAAGTAACTAGAGCTCTTCTTTTTTAAATGTCTGTTCGAAAAAATTATTGGGGAGAAGTTGTGTTAACTGTCACATATCTCATCAACAAGTTACCCACTCACATCTTAAATGACATTAGTCCTATAGAGTCCCTATTGTCTTTTCTTCCTTCGTGTTTCCTACTAACGAGTCTACCTAGTCGAGTCTTTGGATGTGTTGTTTTTCTCCACTCTAATCATCCTAACCGTGGTAAATTAGATCCCAAAGCTCTTAAATGTGTCTTTATTTACAAAAGCAATGATTTCCTTGGGATACAGACAAAGCCAAGGAGATCATACTCTATTCATAAAGTACTCTTCTACAGGTAAACTCACTCTATTACTTGTCTATGTGGATGATATGATTATTGTAGGAGATGATGAAACAGAAAAATTGGCATTAAAAGAAAAATTGACAGCTCTATTTGAAATGAAAGACCTAGGAAAACTTCAATATTTTTTGGAATAGAGGTTGCCTACTCCAAGAACGGAATTTTCATCTCCCAAAGGAAATATGTACTTGATCTCCTCAAAGAAACAGGAAAGTTTGGATGTAGAACCTCAACAGTTCCTATAGAACAAAATCACAGAATTAGAAGTGAAGAAAGTGCTCCTATAGAGAAGGCCCAATATCAGAGATTGGTGGGGAAATTGATTTATCTATCACACACAAGACCAAACATTGCTTATGCAGTTAGTGTAGTGAGTCAATTTATGCATGATTTAAGAGAGAGAGACACATGCAAGCAGTTGACAAAATTCTCCAACACTTGAAGTCAAGTTCAGGAAAGGGACTATTATTCAAAAGAAAAGACACATTGATTATGAAGATATATAATGATGGTGACTATGCAGGTTCTATTACTGACAGAAAATCTACTTTTGGGTATTGTGTATTTCTTGGAGATAGTCTAGTGACATGGAGAAGCAAAAAGCAAGATAGAGTATCTCGTTCTAGTACAGAAGTTGAATTTTGAGCCCTTGCTCAAGGAATGTGTGAAGGACTTTGGATGAAAATCATTTTGGATTATCTTAAAGTCAAAGTGGAGAACCCGGTGCAACTACACTATGACAATAAGTCTGCTATGAGCATAGCCCATAATCCAGTACAGCATGACAGAATCAAACACATTGAAATTGACAGACATTTCATCAAAGATAATCTTGACAGAGGCTTTGTGATTATAATTCATGTTCCTATAGAACTTCAAATACCATATATCTTTACAAAAGGGCTTCCTCCGAGAAGATTTCAAGATCTTGTAGGCAAGTTGGGAATGATTGATACTCATTTACCAACTTGAGGGGGAGTGTTGTAATTTGAGATAATATCTTTAGAATCTTCCTAATTAGAGGAAATAGATATATAACCTTTTATTTTATTTTACTTTCCTAGTTTTCTTATTTTTCCTTTTAGGAGAATTAGATTATTACAAATAAAGGGTATAAGAATGTATTTTTTATGATTTGAGAATAATAAAATAAGTCTTATTTTCAACTCAAGTTCTATAGCACCAGAATCAAGAATCCAAATGGATTCGGTATGGAATTAAAGATTGAATAGATATTACTTGATGAAGAGTTTGTAGAGGACATAGATCTAATTCGTTGACATTGGCTAGAGTCAAGTTCTTGAAAAAGTCAACCATAGCTTGATATTGTTGTGGGGTAAGTCGAATGTCACCTTCAGCATAATTGTGTTGAGTTTCATCAGAATATCTTCTTGTGTTGAAGCATGGTTGAGTACAGAGGTTTTAGTGTGGAGTTTATGACCAGGAGGGTAGTCATGCTTCTCTTGGCATATTTCAATAGTATGACCAAACTTGCCACAATGAGTGCACACTTTCTTGGAACTAAACTTTGATTTTGTATAACCTTTGTTTCCTTGATTTGGAAAATCATGTTTGCGACAACATACACCTTTTGTACGGCCAGTTCTGCCACAAAAAGTTCAAGAAAAGGTGGAGGCAGCATTGATGGAAACGTTAGAAGCGATGATATCATTGGAAGCAGTGGAGTGTTGTGCAATATTAACATTTCCTCTGATATTGACAGCGAGATGAGTATTGGACATTTGTCTTTCTTGTTGCATGACAAAAAAGATCTTTGTGATAAGTGGCATCAGTTCCATAGCAAGATATAAGATTTTATATTATTATATTGAACCTTGAGACATGGAGAAATTGCATAACTTAATCCTCTCTCCTTATTTGGGTGATGATAGAGTGAACTTGGCATAACAAAAGAACTATGCTAACTAAAACACTGCTTAGGCGAACGAAAGAAGGCGCTAAGCACCAAAGCACAACAAGAAGGAACATATACTTTGTCATTAGCCTTGTTGTACTTGAATTTGGTTACACCATTTTGCTCAAAGAGATGTCTATTTTGAAACATTCTTTCTCGATTTTCCTTTTGTAGTTCTTTCCAACTACCATTTCTTTTAAAACATTATTTGATAATCAATTATCAAATTCAGCCTCTTCAATTTGTTACTATTCATTTTGTTCGTATTGAATTGTAAAAAAAAGTATCATGGGGAGATTGAAAAAAAGTATTGAAGAAGCTCCTGCATGATTTAAATATAAATATGAATATGAATATGAATATGAATAAAGTAAGGAATATGAATGTTATTTTAATAATAACTTGTGAATATTTTTCAACTAGAAAAAGTATCAACATCATCTAAAAAAACTCAATACACTTGGATGCATTTTTTTCATAATCAAAACATTCATTTTTATTTATTAAAAAAGATTTATTTTAATATTTAAAATGTTTTATATATTTTTTTTACAATTTAAGGGAGTGAATTTTTATTTTTATGAATAAAACTCATGTTAAAACTTTGACATCTGACACTCCAAATCCCTCATAGCACAACAATTATATATCATAACTTATGTAATGACCAAATAACTAATAAATGTCATTTGAGATACTGATTTTAAAATTAGAGACGGTGGCCGTGTATCATTTAGCATAAGAATTTAGTGCAATTTCCCATACTATGAAATGTAATGATTTAGTCTCTTTGTATAAACAATGAAGAGTTGGAGGAAAAATATGTCACAAGCCACCCAAACTTAAGAATATCCAAAGAAGGACTGAAAGAAACAAAGGGTTGTTTCTTCCTGCACTCCTTTTTTTTCTTCCTTGCACCTCTTCCAGCGACAGCCTTGACTCAAAACATCAGAGAGAAGAAATGCATCATGAACACAGCCAGAATCAGCTTAGACATAGCCATGGAGAGAAGCAAATCATGAAGGAGAAGAAACACAAGCACTCTAGCTCCCCACATGGGGATGAAAGGAGAAAAACAAATAACCCAATTGGAAAGAAGAAAACCCAATATGGAAATACCTTTCCGAATCCGAAAATGTCTTTTTCGGAATATATTGTTTTCAAATATATTTTAAATTATACATTTCATAATATATTTCTTTAATATATTTCGAATGGGATAATTTGAAAGATATTTTTAGATTTAGATTATTGAATTTAAAAAATATTTTCAAATTCAAAAATATATTGTGAAATACACATTTCGTAATTTCTTTTTAATGAACATTCTGAAATCTTGTTTTTACATTTCGAAATGTGTATTCTGAAATTCAACTTTTTATAAATACATTAGGATTATGCAATTCAAAAGGTATTTAATAAAAAATAAAAAAATAAAAAACCTACTAATATATGTAGTCAATGTATGCTTAAGCGAAAATGAGGCAAGCCTATTATTTCCCTCATTTCCTTTTGATAATTTTCTTTGGGAATCAAGCTAGTTCAATAGATTTTAAAATATTGGGTTTTCCTGCAAACATTCTCATCTGAATTTTAACTGGGTATTTGGATGAGAATTATAATGATACCTTTTATATTTTTTAAATTACAGTTACATCCCTACTTTGAGTTAGATACATATATAATGTAAAAATGAGTGATAATATATATTTAAAAAAAAAGGTGAAAAAACTTGGTCAAGATATTATTTGAGAATAACTGAAGAATGTAATATAATTTACTCTAAATGAAGTTGATGACATTTATCATGGAAGAGGTACAATTGTAAAGAGATTGATGTTTTGTGTAAAAAATATTGAGAAAATACTTGTGTAATTACATCAAATGTCATGGATGTTAGCTCAAAAATTTTGTTTGTAAAATGTTAATTGATGAATAAATGTGTGGTTGTGATCAAACATAAGAAAAAAAAATACATTGACATATTTTTCGTTTTTCTGTTATAAAAAACATGTTAAATAAGTGTAAATGTATCAAATAAATAGTTGTCGTATTAACAAATTTCATGAAAAAGAAAAAATCTTTTAAGTTCTAACCAGTTTATTGAAGAAGTATTATGTTAGTTGAAATGATATATATGAATACATTATTTTATGAGTTATTTTCTAGATTTGGAAAATTCAAGAATATATGGATGATAAAATGTGTAAGAGAAGAATGTTTAAAATTTGAAAGATAGACTACTATTTAACTTAGTTACTTTTTTCTGTTATATTTTCTTGTGAATTAAAATCAAGATACATTCAACTTTTAATATTTGTTAGAAAATTATATATATATATATATATATATATATATATATATATATATATATAATCAATGTTTGGTTTTTATTAAGGAAAATTTAAGATTAAAAAAAGTCATAAATTAATTGATGATCCATTATGTGTGTGTGTGTGCTGAGAGAAAGAGAGAGGGAGTTATGTATGTTTGAAAAATTAATTCATCCTTGTGATTGTTATTATCGTACATTGTTTAAGAGTAAGTGATGTTATAAGTAGAGAAAGATATATCATGCAAAGTTAGGATTGTCAACAATTCATTTTTAGTTTCTTTTGATACTTTAGTAATATTATTGAACATGAAGTTCTTGGATAACATAAAAAGATCATATGCCTAATAGTTTTGATGTGTGTGTGTAGTTGCACAACATGCTTATGCATTTCAGGACTTTACATTAGTAATATAAAAGCAAGTCATATCTTAAATAGACCTAAGAAAAAAGAATTTTTTATGTTTTATTATGAAGATATTGGTTTTTATTGCAATAAAATAATTTGATAAAAATTTATGTGATTTTTTATTTGATTTCTTTAATATACTTCAAAAATGGTACGTAGACCCATAACTTATCCTTCTTCTCTCGCAAACATGCCACATATGGCTCAAGATATAGAGATGATAACCATACCAATGCAACAACAAAGTGTCTCTATGTCATACTAGCATCAGGTTACACTATACCAATTAGAGATTAATGGAAGTAAAAGCAACCCCACTAATATGTCATCATGTGCTAATGAGTTTGGATTAATTTATTAGGCATATACTTGTAAATTCAATGGGACATCCAGACCATGACAACTATGGGATTAGGGATATGGAGAAAATATTTGAATTTATTCAATGTCTAGAAAAAAACAAACCTTTTTGTGTTATCTACCTATTGACTAAGAAGGGAGAGTTTTAGTGGATAGGAATGAAATAACTAACAAGTGCTTATAGAGAAATTCTTTACTAGGATAATGTTAAGGAGAGACTTTACTATAGTGTTTAAGGTTTGGTAGGCTATATCACATTAAAAATTTTCACACTTGGTCTCTAAAAGGTGACTTGTTTCATATGTTAAAAGAAATGTTATTTTACGAACGATTGTTACATCCAAGAGGGGAGCCACTTATTTTATATTTTATAGTAGACACCTATAGATATTATCAAAGACATAGAGAAAGAAACAAAGTTTGTCATCAATGGAATAAAGACTTCACTATATAATAGTATGATTCAAGGCAGGTGTTTATTGCAATTTCAAAAGTGAAAGTATTATATGATTATGAAGTTGCATACTTTTTTTTCTCCAATATGTGTTGAATGGTTGAAATTATCTTTGTAAGTTTAGGTTGTTATGTGGTTTTTGAAGGATATAGGTTCAAAGTCAATTTAATTTGTATTATCTAAATATTTAAATGTCATCTCAGAGATGGAAATGTCATTTATCAATCACATTCTAATAGATTATGACAAGAATGGAATGATTTTTCCTTAGTCTCTCATAAGAAAATTGGTTTAAGTTAATAATTCTTTAATGAGATGATATAAGGAGTATGATGTCATTTATCAATCACATTCTAATAGATTATGGCAAGAAGGAAATGATTTTCCCTTAGTCTCTCATAAGAAAATTGGTTTAAGTTAATAATTCTTTAATGAGATGAAATAAGGAGTACGATGTATTATATTGCTTTCTTATGAAATGATCAATGATGATGAGAAATATGCATATGACATTTATGGATGTTTCCTTAATGAAGTTCCAAAGTTACCATTGTACAAGAAGATTGAGTTTCTCATTGATTTGATTCCAAGTTTTTTACCATTATTCATTGCTCTTTATATAGAATGACACTAATTAAATTATCATATTTGAAGAAGGAAGTGGATGATATGTTAAAGAAACAATTTATATAAACAAGTTTTTCTTCTAAAGAAAATATAGTAATATTGATAAAAGAGAAGAATGGGTCATCATCCCCTCTATGTTTTTATTATAGATAGTTGAACAAGTTAATTGTTAAAATTAAATAATCTTTGCATATGATTCATTATTTGCTAGTTTAGTTTAATTTTTCAATGGTGTTTTCTAATATTGACTTGAGATCAAACTATTATTAGATATATGCAACGAATTTGTAGATATGTCAAATTTTTTATCTAAGTATTATCTTTATGAATATTTGATTATGTATTTTTGAGTGAATCCTTTAACTATTTTCATAGATTACATTATAGCACAATATTTTTATTATTTGTAGGTGGTACCGGTAAAACACTAGAAGGGAGGTTGAATAATGTTAATGAAATTTTTTTTTCGAAATCCTTCTAATATAGCACGTTCATCGAGTATTAGATTTGACAAAAGTATTTAAACACTCGACTTTGTAAACGATTGTGAAAAATAGTTTCTCTTTTACATGATATTCAAAATATACACTACAGTATTTATAAGAACTTTCTTAGTTAAATGAGAATCGTTTAGTGCATAAGTTACTTGTATATAGAAATAAAATGCAGTTATAGGTTTTTATAAGAGAAGCTTTAGAAAAAAGTAAATAATAATTGTATATATATATTTTTATATTGGTTCACTCCAATAGAACTACGTCTCCTCTGTCCATAGAGGGTTCCACTATAATCTTCAATAAGATTACAACTAAGTATTATCACCACTCCTGATATTCTCAATCAGCGAATAACCTTCTGTTACCCTAGACTAAATGAGTATTTGTACCACTCCAGGTCTCCTTAATCAGCGAATAATCTCCCATTACCCTAGACTCAATGAGTATTTGCACCACTCCTAGTATCTCTTATCAGCGAATAACCTTTTGTTACCCTAGATTAGTTAAGTATTTGTATCATTCCTAGTACTAGACAAAACTGTCTAGATTTCCTCAACTCCATTGAGTTCAACAAGTGTTTTAATTCTTTAAGAATTGAAATCAACGATTTCTTACAAGTCGTCTAGACTATTACTCTAACAGAGAGAATATGTGTACAATACAATAGAGTCTAAACACTAGCAGTGTTTTTTCTCTTTTCTCTTTTTCTCTCTTTCTTACAATAGTAAGAAAATTTATAATGAAGCTCGACAATATTGCTTGACTTCTTTTTCTTCTCAGATATTCTCTTTTTCTTGAGCTCTTTTGTGCTTCTCTTTTGAACATTTTTCTCATGATGCATATTTTTGTTTTATGTTATCCTCTTGATTCTTGCTTTGAATGTTCTTCTATTTAAAGGCTCGTGGATAAATATTCGTTACATTGAGCTCTTAGCCTTGATTCTTATGTCTTCTCGTTCTTCATATACAATAGTCGTTAGTTAAAGTCAATTTGTCAAAGCAAGCTTGCTTTTTCAGTACTTTGCTTAAAGTAGGTTGTACTTTCTTTTAGACATTGCTTCTTCAATGAAGAACATTTCGTGAATATCTCTTTTGTCTCGAACGTCCAGTTCTGATATTTGAATAAAGCATGTGGATGCGTGTAGAGTAGGTTATCTGCGAAGAAATTAGTAGATTATGCATGCAGTAGACATGTTAAGCATTTAATGTCATTTAATGCTTGCTCGACACAACAAAGTGCTTTTCATTTTCTACCATTGAGGTAGCGTTTTAACAATTAAGTTTTTCTTCTAAAGATACCAAGCGTTGAGACAAACAATAGGTTTGTTGTGGTATTCATAGAACTTATCAACTCTTAAACTTGTGACAAACATGAGCAACATCTAAGGACAATATTGGGTATTCCCAGGGAGAGACGATTATACTTTAAGTTGTCTAAATGTGAGTCATGGATGTTAGAAGTTCAATTGTTGGGACATGTTATCTCATGTATATGGATTTCAACTAATCGTTCTAAGTTAGAGCAAATTCATTAGTGAGAGTGTCCAAACACAATTTCAATAATTCAAAGTTTTACGAGTTTAGTTAACATTGTAGAAGATTCATTGGTGGGTTTTCTTAAATAGTATTTCCTTGACATAATTAATCCACAATGAACTACCTTTGGATTAGAATAATGGATGTGAGTAGAATCTTATTAAGCTAAACCAAATGTTGATCAATGCATTAGTATTGATTATTCTTGATCAATGCACTAGTGAATTCTAATGTAGGAGAAGAAGGTAGTGATTTGTGCTTCTTGTCAACCAAATATTCATGAGAAGAACTATTGAATTCATGATTTAGACTTAAATGGTGTCATTTCTTTTGTGGACTTGGAGACATAATCTTTATGGTGCTATATTTGATGATCATAAAAGTTTGAAGTATATTGTTGATAAAAAAAGAATTTAACATGAGGCAAGGACAATGAATTATATTCTTATAAGGTTATGATTAAGTTAAAGTATCATCCCAACAAAGCAAATGTGAGTGATGAAGCATTGTAACAATACATACTATGATGATTAAACGACCATAAATGATTTAAGAATTGAGGAGTTTGAATTTATGTGTGGTGTTATGAATTTTGTGGATTAAAATTGAGTTCCTTTTAAGTTGGAATTATATAAAATATGGTTTAATTAGAGTATATTTAAGTTAAATTGATTTACGGTTTGGATTGGCATATTTTAGTTTAAGTTAAGCATATTGGAAGGTTTGAATGCCAACTATGTGTATTTACATTATTGAATAACGTGACAAGGGTTAGTATTTGCATATGTGTTGTTTCACTTTTCATGAAATTACTAATTTGTTGATTTTTCTACATATCATGCTTGAACATGTAGTTGCAGCTCAAACAATGTTTAAGTATATTGTTTAAGATAATCATGATCGTTTAAGAGACAAGAGGTCTCACTCCAATTATGGCTTGCTCCTTCAGCAAGAAAGATACCAAAACAATTATTTATCCTTTTAAACTCTCATTAGTCAAGTGACATTTGTTGGCAATAAGTTATGCAAAGGTTAAAAAGTATTCGATGATGAAGAGCACAAAGACCTGAAGCGACAATTATATGCTTGTATAAATATCTATTAAAGATTTTATTTTATTTAAGGTTGTAATAGTTAAGTCATTAGAGTAGAGAACTCACATGATAAATAAAATGCTCTATTTTTAGAACAATCACTAGAATAATCGATTATCACTTGAGATAATCGATTATCTCAAGAAACATTAGAAACATTTTTATTTGCAGATAATTGATTATCACAGGTGATAACCGATTATCCTCGAAAAACACAATTTGCTAAAGGTTCGCAGATAATCGATTAACATTTGGGGTAATCGATTATCTTAGGAAAAAAAACTCGTATAATTTTTTGGATACTCAACTATCAATTGGGATAATCAATTATCTCAAGGAAAAAATATTTTTAATTTTTTAGAATAAGTAATTATTAGTTAGAATAATCGATTATCTCTAGTAGTTGGAAGCTAACTCTTGAGCTTTAGGCCCTTTCTCGAACCTTGGCCTATAAATACCTTATTTATGAGCTCTTTTAGTACTTACTTAAACTTTTTGGCTTATAAATATTCATTAATTAAAATTTATCCAAAATACATCTGAAATAAAAGAAAATGCATCCTCAAATAAATCTTCAAGTTCCTTATTATTGTGCATTTGAACCACCATCCACTAGTGCAAAAAGGACTTTAGACGTCTGTTATTTTGGGCTTTTAACGTCTGATCTCTGTCCGACGTCTATATGGGTGACGTTAATGAGACGTCGAACCCTTTAGGTCAAACGTCTCTATAGACGTCGATGTCTATATAGACGTCCGATCCATATAGGTTAGACGTCTTTGAGGTTGCTCCTGACTCATGGTGATTCGAGTTTACAACTTTATATTTTAGTTGAAGAGAATGTATTGTACATTTTTTTTATTGGATGGTTTTAAAAACGTAGTGGAGGGAATTGGAGGAGTACAAAACGCAAGAAATCGTCGCCATAGAACGCTGCCTAAAGACACGAGAATAATTGCATCAAAACCCAACGAAAATTCATTTTAATCGGTTCAAATGAAAGATAATGCATCAAAGAGTGATGTAATCGGAGTAAAATTTATTTAAAACGATGCAAAAGTGAGAAAACGAACCTGAAAAGCATAACCCGTAGAGAGAAAACGTGATGAAGATGATGAACAATGGTAACGGCTGTCTCGCGTTCACGGTGTTTTAATGCCAAAATTTAGACGTCGGTTCCCCAATTAACAGACGTCTAAAGTGCTTTAGAAGTCGGAGTGGCGGGATCAGACGTCTAAATAGAGTCAAAAAGTGACTTTTTAAATTTCTGGATTTAGGGTTTAGATGTCGGTTTCCCTAATTAACAGATGTCTAAAGTGCTTCAGAAGTCGGAGTGGCGGGATCAGACGTCTAAATAGAGTCAAAAAGTGACTTTTTAAATTTCTGGATTTAGGGTTTAGATGTCGGTTCCCCTAATTAACAGATGTCTAAAGTGCTTCAGAAGTCAGAGTGGCGGGATCAGACGTCTAAATGGAGTCAAAAACTGACTTTTTAAATTTTTGGATTTAGGGTTTAGACATCGGTTCCCCCAATTAAAAGACGTCTAAAGTGCTTCAGATGTCGGAGTGGTGGGATCAGACGTCTAAATGGAGTCAAAAAGTGACTTTTTAATGGTTTTAGGGTTTAGACTTTGGTTCCTCCAATTAACAGACGTCTAAAATGCTTCAGAAGTCGGTTCCCTCTATAACAGACGTCTAAATATAATAAAAGATTATTTTTTTTAACTTTTTCGTTTAGTTTTGGCGTCTATTCGGTGGAGCCGATGTATATGAGTATTTAGACGTCAGACCCTTCCATAATCGACGTCTAAATAGTTGTTTTATTTACGAAAAATGCCACTGGTTATTTTTTATGTTGGATATTCGAGAGTCAGATGTCTAAAGGGTGACGTTAAAAGTCTTTTTTGCACTAGTGTTCTACAATATTTTTTCATGTATAACAGAAGTCATACAATCATCACAGGTAGAAAGCCTCTCTGACAAAGTTTACCTCCAATACAACTACGTCGAGTTTAGCACTCTTTGCTGCTCTCATAGAGACCACAATTGGAGTCCTCAAGGTCATCTCCCAAAACCACCTCACCTTTGATCGAGATGCATCACTCCCTACTGCTTTTTCAAAGACCACAACTAAAGTCTTCAAAGTCAGCTCTGAGCCCATCAAGGTTAGCTCTCAGAGGCCCCTCACCTTTGGTCGAGATACACCAATTCTTGTTACTCTCTCGGATATCACAACTAAAGTCTTTAGAGTCAACTCCTAAAGCTCCCCCACCTCTTGATAAGACTCATGCTTCTCATATGCACCATCACATCATATATCCAGGCATTATATTCATAATAACACATTTCATTTCATATTATCAAACAATCACGTAAGTTAAACTCACATCATTATACATGCAATATACAATTAAAATAACACCCTGCGCCCCTGACTTAGTACACCTAAAACATTCTTTGTTATGTGTTCAATATACCAGTTGCATACTGTTTCAGTGGCTGATCCTGTATGTTGGTGTGTTGACTTCTCAAAGAAGTGCAGAGAAGAAAATGGTCCTGAAAAGGTTTCTGAAAGCAAAATTTCCTGAAAAGGTTTCTGTCCATGTTGATGTGTTGTTTTACAATATAAAAACTTGTAATATATTTCTTAATCAGTTATTCCAAGAATCTTCTTCTGAAGTTGCCATTCTCTCATGTACTCTCTCTCTCACACAGTTTAAAGACATTATTTTAAACACATATATGCTCCATATCGTTTAAAACTGACCACCAATTGGTAAGCCTGCATTGCAGTTTGTAACATTTTGATAGAATCATTATTTTCAAGAAAACTCTCATGGCCTGGTAAAGAAAACCAGCAGTTCCTTTGGAAGATTTATAGGATGGAATGGAAACTCTTTCCGTCTAACCACGTGAAGTCAGAGAAAACTTACATGATACATTGGCCCCATAAATACACTACTACCTATATATTATATATATATATATATATATATATATATATATATATATATATATATATATATATATATATATATATATATATATATATATATATATATATATATATATATATATATATATGTTAAACTAACAAATCCTTTTAACTTTTATCTATATTTTATTATAAGTTCACTTTAAAACTCATACTAAAGAAACAAATAAAAAGTTTATCACTACCTTTCATTATTATCCACTTTACCAAAAAAAAACAAATGCTTTCAAGAGTCTAACCTTTTAACGCACTATAACCACGTGATTTTTTCATTCAACCAGGATAACTCACGTATATATTGCACATTATCCACCAATTCTTTCACATTATATTAGCACACAAATTTTTAAATAACCATTATATCTATAATTATATAATACTATTAGATCTCCACGGAAAACTAAAATCCAATTATCTACATAAAAAAATGAGTTTTAAACTCAAATAATAACACCAATTATACAAATAAAAAAAAATAGGTTTATTTCGTATTTTGGTCTCACTTTTCGTAGGGTCTGTTCAAATTGGTCCTACCTTTTTTCAAAAGTTCACTAAGATCTCACTTTTCGCAAAAACGGTGCAAGTTAGTCCTTTTTGGTTACGGCGTTAAAAAGACTAACGGCACAGCTGCCCAGCTGGCAGAAAACTGATGAGGTGTACATTTTTTTGTTGACGTGGCACTGTGAATTGGTGATTCATCCTGAGAGCAGAGGATTCATGGCTGTTTTACCCAACAACACCTTGTACACCAACCTCAACACCACTACCCTCACCACTGTCTGTAGGTCCTTGGCAAAGGTAAAGAATTTCATCCTCATTTTCTACAACCACTGCTTCGCTCACTTTATGTACAACATACAAGTTGACTTTCCCCAACAATTTTCCCACATTCATCATGTTCAAAGCACCTTTATCGTCATATAGCTTATATAAAACATGGTCAATATCGTAATATAACTCATGTACTTCAATATACCCCAAATCCTTAAGTGAACCTATATATTTAAAGGGCACTTCCTGTATCAAGGTCCCACCGTGGTGGACCACTACCTCAAAATTATCGTTAGACATCCCTACACTGCAAATGGAAAAGGGGGACCACTCATTAACTTAATTTAACAGACCATGGGACCAATTCCAACACCCACAGTACTTTTTCCATTAACCCCCCACCATGCCACAAATATAACCATATTTTAAACACAACAAATATAGAATCCACCCATTAAAGAAAAAGCAAAAACATAAGAACAGTAATGCGATCACTAACCTGGAATTTGATTTCACCAAAAATCAGAAGTTGCACTCTTCGAAACGAGATTCTCGAACCCTAAATCGCATGCAGATTTTACCCCAAATGTAATTGTCAAATTTTTTTAACCCTATCTTTTAAATTAATTTAAATTAATTAATTTAACACATATCACAGTGCCACGTCAAATAAAATTGTACAGCTCATCAGTTTTCTTCCACCTGGGCAGCTGTGCCGTTAGTTTTTTAACGCCGTAACCAAAAAGGACTAACTTGCACCGTTTTTGCGAAAAGTGGGATCTTAGTGAACTTTTGAAAAAAGGTAGGACCAATTTGAACAGACCCTACGAAAAGTGGGACCAAAATACGAATTAAACCAAAAAAATAAGTTTTAAACTCATATCATAACACCAATTATACAAAGAGTATAGGTTATTTATCCCTTTAAGCTTCTATAAATGCATTTAGAGTATGTCACCTTAAAGTCCACTCTCCACATATATAACTGCATCTCTTTGTCCTACTTACCATTTTATAGGAGCTTTTCACATTTCTACACGTAATTAAAAAAGTAAACATAAATGTAAGACTTGAACCAATATCTCACCTTAAAAAAAGCTTTTAACCAAACAAACTATCAACAACATTTTAATATAATAATAGTAATTTTAATATATATTATTATGTATTATTTATTTTATCTCATGAAAATATTGTTTTTTGTCTTACACGCAAACACATCAAACAACATAATTTATCATCACCTAATTATATCTTATATGACACATTCAGCAAATAAAGTGTAGTACCATTCCAACTAAGCAAAATTCTAAGTGCTAAGTTCACAACATATGAAATCACAACCAACTATTTCAATAAAAACACAAATTAAATGCGAGAATTAGCTTCATTCACTTGTAAAAACCTCAACATATATAAATTCTCAAAAAAACTTTTAACTCTACACGATGTTCTATCTCCACATAAAAATATCACAAAAATCATCAGGGCATACTGATCAATAGACTCGTATTGATAACTTAAATGACACATACGACCAAAAGAGGACTGCATGCAAGAACAAAACAGATTGGATCAAGAAAAAATGACAAAAAAAAACTCGACTTACACTATTAAATAAATTGATTGATCCAAATTAAACAGTTTATCACAAGATGATCACTCCTATTGTCTTAATCTTCAATCAAATAGACTAAGAACGAGATAAGTGAGGCAAATGTAGAAAGTTAGTTTATAGAAAAATTGTGTCTTTTAAAATACTAAAAATCATTTATAACAAAACTTTTTATATTAAATTTTTTTAATATTAAAAATAATTAAGTCTCTTTTAAATTGTCATCTATTCTAAAATATTATTTTCTAAATCATTACAAAAATACCTTAATTATTTTCATTTGTAAATAACAAATGGTATAAATAATTCCTTTTATGAATATCGGAAGACTTTATCTCAAAATTAAATAAGTTAAGAAAATTTTAGAAAATATTATTATTTTAAATAAGTTTAATATTATTTTATAATTTTTAGTAAATATGAGTTAATTTAAAAAAAAATAAGTGAGAATATTTTTTATCCTAAATATAAGAAGCACTATATATAATATTATAAATATACAGTTGATGTTGCTTTCACTAGTAAAAGTTTATTTATTACCGTGCACATTATGCATCGGTTCACTAGAATCCGAAGTATAATATTGCACGATGACATTTTTGAAATTATATCGATAGTATAGACCTCGGTTGCAACATAATTGCTGCAATATATGTCTTTCAGCCTCGGTTCTGAGGGGAACCGCGACCTATTGTCCCTGCAAAAATTCTGACATTCCCTCCAAGTCAGTCCTGAAATAAATTTGCAGGGAATAGGCCTCGGTTCTGAGGGGAACTGCGGCCTATTGTCCCTGCAAAATTCTGACATTCCCGCCAAGTCAGTCTTGAAATAAATTTGGAGTCAGACCGTCAGGGAATAGGCCTCGATTCTCAGGAGAACCGCGGCCTATTCCCTGATCTGAACAAATTTTAAATATTTAAGAGAATAGGTCGCAGTTAGATAGGGAACCGCGGCATAAAGGTTGAAAACAATTTCAAAATTGCTAATTCAGATCAATTTTAATTTTTTTTTAGGAGAATAGGCCTCGGTTAAGTTGGGAATCGAGGTTGTATCCCCTCTATTACCCTGATTTTCTAATGAACCAAGGTAGTAACATTTGATTAGGTTAAAAAAATATTATAGAGAGTGAACAGTTTCGTCTTCCTCGAACGTGAATGTTGATGGATTGGCAAGTGTACCAAATCGTACAAGAAATATAAAATGGTAAGACCAAGTATCGTATCCCAGAAGACTCTCGACATTAAACAGTTGTGTGATACTCGATTAATAAGACTTAAATAAAATGAAATTATTGTTTTAAGATGCAAGAACAGAAAATTAAATATGAATGTAGTTTGATCACTAGCAAAGTAACACAAAGATGAACAGATGTTGTTTATAATGAGATGAGTATGTTGTTGGGGTTAGATTTCACCAAGTTCCCTCTCATGTATGTAAGAATTCTTCTTTATGCATTAATGTTAACTTCACTCACTAAATCACCTAAACCCCATCCCTCGGCGAATACATCTGTCCTTAACCACCAGTTCATGCAATTCCTAGCATTCCTAGCAAAAGATCAAGAGCTTAAGATGACCAAGACTTATACTCTCATCCCTGAGAAATATTACTCTTGGGAGAATTCAACAAGAACCTGAATTGTAAGGAACCTCCCGGCACTCATGCAATTCATAATCATGCGATGAATGGGTTAAACAAAGCATGTAATAAGCACAGATGAATTACTCTAACAATTAATGAAAAAGCATACGGAATTAAGAATCAATTCAAATACACAAGAGTTCACAAGGTTACATCATTCCCCAACAACAAATAGAGTTTAGTTCTCCATAGACATGGAGAAACTAGATGAATAATGGAAAAGCATGAGATAGCAAAACCCTAAAAGTAGAGGAAGGACACTTTCGCATCCAAATCCGCCTTGAGATAGTGGAAGAGTGTGTTGTTGTGCTACTCCAGCCAGAGATGCAAAACCTAGGACGCCTGGGTCCTTTAATTAGAGCGAAGACAGAACAGAAACAAAGCCCAAGCCCGAGAGAATGGCGCCCAAGCTCCCCACTTAGGGCGCCCGGGCGGCGAGCAGTGGTCTTCCACGCTCAAGCCTCGCAGAGGTTGCCCAAGCCTCATGTTGTTGGCGCTCAAGCGCCCAAAAAGGGGCGCCCAAGCGGTGAGCAACTCTTTCTACACTTAAGCCTTCCAGAGGACACCCAAGCTTCGTGTTGTTAGCGCTCAAACGCCCAAAAAGGGGCGCCCGGGCGGTGAGCGGTGGTTTGTTGCGCTCACGCCTCTAAAAAGAGCACCCAAGCCTCGAGCTTCCTTCCTTTTGGTGCGATTTCTCTCTACAAATTCTTCTTCTTCTACGCCGCTGCGATCTTTCTCCCTTTTTCCTTACACCACCGTTGCGTCGCCGTCGTCACTATTGAAGGACTTCCTTCCTCATTTTTCATCACCTACGTTTGTATCCGATCAAATTTGGATTTGGTCGCCAGAGTTTTTTCATTTTTTTTTAGTTTTTGGGTTGGTTTGATACGTTTTTTAATTTATTCGGATTATCAAACTTACATTTTGTTGTATTTTTTTGTAGGTATTCTGTTTTTTCTTTTAAATTTGTTTCGTTTCAGACAGCGAGTTGTTCCATCTTCTCCATTATTGTGTGGTTTTTCACGCTCCCAGGTTCTTATTATTCTATTTATTAATTTTTATTTTGTTAATTTTTAATTTTTTGTAGGTTGAATATGAATAATTATGTATGATTGAATGTTTGAATTGATAATTTGAATGCTTATTCATTGTTTGATTGTATGATTGTATTATTTTGTTTATTAATTTTTAATTTTTGTGTGTTGAATATGAATAAATATGTATGATTGAATGTTTGAATTGATAATTTGAATGTTTATTAATTGTTTGATTGTATGATTGAATCGATTGTATGTTGAATATATTGTATAATTGTATGATTGTAATTTTGTAGAATATTTAGTATGTGATTTTAATATATAATAATTAAGTTATTATGAATTTCAGGCGCCATTGGCAGCTACTTGTTATTTATGTACAAGAGAGCTATGCTTTGTGGTTCTTCTCATTGCACAAGTCTGCTCCCAAACATCTCAGACAAGCAGTTGATTGGTAAGAACCTCAATGTTTGGACTGTTATATAAATGAATGCTAAAACTTTTTTTATATATAGTTCTATTTCAACAAGTATGATGTTGGTTGGGAGATCAATTGCTAACAGTAGAAAGCTTGCATGGATTGCTCTCAAGGTTTGACATTTGATAAAGTCATACTTTCTTATAGTTGTTTTGTTTTAATGATTTTCACTAATTATTTACAACTGTGATGATATATTGTAGTGTAA
Source organism: Vigna nakashimae (assembly GCA_034642375.1). Classification (NCBI taxonomy): domain Eukaryota; kingdom Viridiplantae; phylum Streptophyta; class Magnoliopsida; order Fabales; family Fabaceae; genus Vigna; species Vigna nakashimae. Next base: position 35,105,409 of record CM067758.1, read on the forward strand.
CAGACAGAATGGGTCATATGATTGTGGATACTATGTAATGTATTGAATGACCCACATTATTCGTGCCCATATCACAAGAGGCTGGGAAACGATAATATTTAAATTTAATGAATTTTGATTTTCTCCAACATTTGGAATTCATATAAACTAATTAATAACAATTGTCTTGTGTAGAGATTCAAGACTCCTACTCCAATTCCTGAGAAGCCACTTACATGTTTTAGGAAAGCAATTGCAAAACATTTAGTTAGATTATATAATAGTTCATAGTTATTAGATTTAAAATACATTAGAATATGTTGATTTATAGTTATTAGACTTTGTACATTATGTGATGTAAATATTGACTATTGTGTTGAATATGTGTTGTTATGATATTGTTTGATATCCAGGTTTGTTTTTGTGATAGTGGATATCACAAAAACAGACCTGCTATTAAAAAAAATTGCAAGAGAATAGGCATCGGTTGTGCCAAAACTGAAGCTAAAAGGTTACACGAAAATTTTAGAAAAAAAACAGGGTTTTGGTCCCGGTTCAAGCAAGAACTACTGTCATATCCTCAGGTTATTACTCCGGTTGTGGTAAAATCGAGGCCAAAGGTTACACGAAAATTAAAAAAAAAACAGGGTTTTGACCGCGGTTCAAGCAAGAACCGCTGACATATCCCCATGTTATTACCTCGGTTGGAACCGCGACCTAAAGTGTCAGACCTTTTTACCTTACTTGTATATGCTGCGGTTCTAAAACAAAAGCGTATATTCAAAAACAACCGTTGTCGTTTTCCTTCTAGTGTTTGTAATCATACTTAGAGTTTCATCTTTATAATGTGGAATATAATTATCCAAATAAATTTAAATTTAACTTAAAAATAACACCAAAATTACCATAATATTATATGTATTTTTTTAATAAGAAATATATATTTGTTTTCGAATAGATTAATTGTTAATATCTTTTTATTCCCTTAATTTATGGTGAAGTTTACCAATGAGATATTCCGTTAAGGTGGATGCATTTGTTCAACAAGTGGCAATAAAAGCCATACATTTTTTAAAAGTTATTCATTGAATTATAAATAATATAACTAAGTATTTTAGTTTATTTAGTTTAGAGTATATATAAAATAAAAACTAAATCGATGACCTTTTTAATTATAATTACAATTAACCTGACTACTTCAGAAATTGTTGATTAGTTGTGTTTTTTTTTTATATGTATATAAAAGATATAAAAGTTAGTTTATCGTAAGTATGTTTTAATATAAAGAAGAAATGTATACAATAAGTTATATTCATGGGAACGTGACTATTATGTGATATCTTGGATTAAAAACATCATTCAAGTTGCCATTATAGATTACTCGAATGAGGTAATGATTCTTACCTTCAATATATTAAAAATAAAATTCATCTTTAAACATATGCAAACATAATGAATCTTTATTCATTTTGCAGCGTTTCAAGAGTACATCTCCTATATCAGAGGACGCAATTAAGAAGATAAGACAGGAGTAGGCAGCTTATATTCTCCAAAGATGTACCTAGGAAGATTTGTTATTGTTGTTGAACATTTACATTTAGTTTAACTTTAACTTTTGATAATTTAGGTTTTGATTGTTTTTTAGTACTTTGTTCCCTTCAAACGCAGATCGTATATTTTATTATGTTGTGCTGAGACAATTTTTTGCTTTTCAGGTGAGGTTTTATTATAAAAATAAATTAATTTAAAAAAATACACCCAGTAGCTCGACGTCTATTGATGTCTGCCAGTAGCTAGATGTCTAATTTGTTATGTCTGACGTTTATATAGACGTCTGATATGTGTAATCTTACGTCTATATAGACTTCTGACTTACACAGTTTGACATCTATATAGACGTTTGTCTATGGAGCCCGACGTCCCATTAACGTCACCCAATAAGACGTTAGGGAGAAGTCAGACACCAAAAACCCTAAATAACATACGTTAAGGTATTTTTTTAAATGTTGGTTTTATTATCTATAAAAAATTAATATATTTTGAAAAACAGAACAAGTACTACTATGTAAAATGATTTTACATTTTTCTATAATCATAAACTATAATTTCAAACTATTATAACTATAATACATTTATAAGCTTTCTATAATAATTACAATCAAAGACACATAAATAATAATTTCATATTAATTAACATTGGAAAACTATTTGTTATTTGTTAATATATAATCATTAAAACAATGATATTAAATTTTGTAACTTTTTTTTTCACACGTTATTTACTTATTTTATTCTTTATATCTTTTTTTATCTAACTTTTTAACTTATGATTTTAAAAAATACCAATAAGAAACAATTGTGGTAAAGGATTATATCACACTCATTAGTTGTAGAAGTATAAAGTATAATCATTATTCTTGAAAATAAATTATATCACACTCATTATAAAATGTAAAATCAAAATTATATGTAAAAATAAATTATAATTATTTTATTAAATTATAATTATTTTTAATAAATATAAAATTGAAAATATGTTTCGATTCAATTATAACATTAAAAATAAATTACATGATTTTATCAAAAGGAACAACTATACTACAAAGTTCATAAGCTAATGCACAGTCCTCTGAATATAAAGACACATAGAGTAAGTTAAAGATATTTTTAAATTTATAAGTTTTCAATAAAAGGAGAATATACTAGAAATTTAGAAAAGTTAACTACAAACATTTCTCACATCATACCATTAAACCTTCAAACATAATGTTCTCGCAGTCCATTCATACACAATAATCATGTAAACATTCTCTGGAGGATTGATGTATTAACACTACAACAAAAATCACTTTAAGTAATAACATGACATTATGTCTTAAAGTATAAAAACCATGATTATCATCCTGAGATTTTACACATGTCATTGCTTAATTACTCCTACTACTCAGGAGCTATATACACTAGTGTAGAATTGGCTTTTAACGTCATCCAATAGACGTCCGTCCACCAAATCCCCAATGTATATAATTGACCGGTGGCATATTCGTAAATAAGTGGAAACAGAGACGTTCGTCCTTGCTTTCGACAGACGTTTATAATGTGAGGAACGTCCGTTCACCTAGGACGGACGTTTAAAGTGAACCCATGTCAGCCCTTTGAACGTTCGTCCTTAGTCGAGACGGACGTTCATAATGTTATAAACGTCCACCCCCTAGGACAGACGTTTAATAGCTGGCCATGTCAAGCCTTTGAACGTCCGTCCTTGGACGAGACGGACGTTTATAATCTTATGAACGTCCGCCCCCTAGGATGGACGTTTAATAGCTGAACAAAGTGAACCCATGTCAGCCCTTTGAACGTCCGTCCTAGGTCAAGACGGACGTTTATAATGTTATAAACGTCCGCCCCCTAGGACGGACGTTTAATAGCTGGACAAAGTGAACCCATGTCAGCCCTTTGAACGTCCGTCCTGGGTCAAGACGGACGTTTATAATGTTATGAACGTCCGCCCCCTAGGACGGACGTTCAATAGGCTGAATAAGTGAACCCATGACAGCCCTTTGAACGTCCGTCCTGGGTCATAACGTTTAATAGCTGAACAAAGTGAACCCATCTCATAACGTTTTCAATTACCCTTCCAGCTTAAAACGTCCGTCCTCAGTCGGGACGGACGTTTAATAGTTGGAGAAGTGAACGTTTCAAGTGTCTATGCGTTCAATTCCCCATATAGGGACCTTAAACGTCCGTCCTGGGAGGGGGCGGACATCTAATGCTCTGACAGGGTGGTTGGGGATTTAATTGTCTTCAGACCCATAAACGTCCGCCCCCCCATATCGGACGTCTAATGATCTGACAGGGTGGTTGGGGATTTAATTGTCTTCAGACCCATAAACGCCCGCCCCCCCATATCGGACGTGTATAATGTTATAGACGTCTGTGCCCTCCCATGGACGGACGTTTATGGGTTGGCATGGGGAGTTGAAACGTTCAGTTGTTCAGTCTAATAGACGTCCGTCCCCCTCAAATGGACGTTTATAATACTATAAACGTCCGGCTCGACCGAGGACGGACGTTTAGACCCACCCGCGAATATCATTTTTAAATTGTGAAAGACGTCATATTAGTGACGATCAGACGTCTATAATATTATAGACGTCCGTGACACAGAGTAACGGACGTCTAAGTGCATTAATACGGCTCCCGTGAACCCGTGACCAGTTCACTTTTGCAAAACGCGAAAGCACTGTTCATCGTCTTCCTCCGCCAACGCTGCTTCGCCATTGATTTTCCAGGTTCGTTTGCTCTTTTTTGGACCGTTTACATTGCTCTGTCATGAAATACCTTTGATTTGAACCAATTAAAATCATTTTCCGTCCATTTTTTTGCAGTCTCTTGCGCGTTCTTGGGCGGCTTCTTTGACTGTTTTTGGACTGCGTTTTAGGCCGTTCACTCCTCCATTTCCCTCCTTTTCATTTGGAATCTACTTTTCAGGTTAGCTTGTTGGTTGGATATTTTTTGTATGCATGTAATATCGTTTTGTGAATGCACGTTTTTTTACTGTAATGAGTGACTGTGTTATTGACTTTTTTGAATATATGTGTATTAGTTGTGTTATTATAAGTAATCATTGAGTGAAACTTAGTTCCCGTTTGAAATTTAAGACAAACGATTAATCTTTTAATCGTTTGTGTTAAATTTTGAATTGTCCGATTGGACAGTTTGAGAAAATTAATTTTCATAATTTGCAATACCATGTCAATTGGAGTTTAAGGATAAGATTGATAATATTTCGGTTCAGTACTTGTGTTGTTCTCCGGATGCATATTTGATTGTGGTCATCGTTGACTACTCTCATTTCGTGTATTTCGGAGACCAATGCGAAATGCTGCCGAAATCTTATCAATTTTATTATGTAGACTTCAATGCACATGGCTGAGCAAATTATGAAAATTAATTTTTTTGAATGGGTAGGGCCTAACCTTGTGAGAGTTAAAACACATTGAACTGATGATTTTACGAACATAGTATGGATCGAAGCTGGATGAACGAACGTCGCATCAATGAAGAATATGAGAAGGGTGTTTCGAACTGATGGGAACATGACATCTTCCTCCGCTGCCTTGATCTCACAGAGAATTGTAAGTTCAAATTATAAGTAGTTCTTTGATTGTGTATCTATCACAGCAAGTCTTCTAACTTGGTTTTTTCATGTGCAGGATGAGTTGGTTGAGCAGCAGACTCAGGGCACATTTGTTGGCCAAGGTAGGGACGACATTCTAACAACGGCCATTGGAAGGCCCGAGCACCCAGGACGTGTACGTGGAGTTCCTGAGGCGATTGGTCTTCGTGACTACTTTGGCCCTACACAGAAAACCCCCCAATCAATGAGTCAGGAGACACTGAGGCAGATGGATCTTCAGTGGGAGGAAAGACTCAACCAAAGCATGAGATCAATGGAGCAACGATTCATGGAGCAGCTACAAGAACAAAAACAAATACAAAAACTGCTTGAAGAAAAACTGCACTCCATGACGCAAGGCGACATGGGGGCCGATGACACTCCCACACCACCTCGTGTCAGCACTAGAGGATCATGCTCTGCTGTAGAACCCACTCAGTATAGCGGTCAATATGAGCTGTTGGTTGATGGGGATCCCCCACGCATTGTGGCTGTCGGACGAGTGCTTGAGGGAGGGGAAACCATTCATGGTGTTGCCATATTACCCCAGCACGTGCGTGTGACCATTGACGAGGTTCGAGATCCCCAGGCTCAGGTGCCTGTACCCACTCCAGAAATTAACTTTGTGGGGGAGGCCATAGGATCATTTATTGCCTGGCCTAGAGCATTGATCATGTCCCACATCGCTACTCCACAGGTATAATTAAATTTGTATTTCTATGTTTATTCTACAAATAATTGTTAATAACGCTTTGACGTAAATTCTTATCTGTAGTTCACACGTCCTCAGAAGCAGCCGATTCATGATATAGTCATAAATGAAGATGATGACATGGCTGAAGCGGAGGATGATCCTCTATCAAAGCTAATGACAAAATTACCCAGGTTGAAGAAAGCACCATTAGAACTATACTGGGATTTGAGAGTATTTGGACTTCCCCCACATGTGCCAGTTTATATCACATTATCCGATGCATTGGAGATGATTGCGGGAGACCGGATGTTGAATATTTCCATCATTCAGCTGTGGTGCATGTAAGATAGTCAATTTGGTCTTTCATTTTACTTTTATTTACATTGTTATAGTTTCTAACAACTTAACTTTGTTGTTTTAGGTACATGGACACAATCCTTGTAGGCCAAGGTCGGTCTTCCATGTACGGATTTGTTGAACCTCAGACCATTCAACCGTCTGGTAACACACTTCAAAATAGACAAGATTATTTGCAAACATGGATGGATGAGTCAAAAAGAGACGTATACCTTGTGCCATACATTGAGGGGTAGGTGTTGTTAAATGTGGTCAGTTTATTATTATAGTTTTCTTAATTAGTTGAATAACTATTTGTCCTTCGTGATAGGTCGCACTGGCAGCTGATGGTCATCATTCCCAAACAATGTAAAATTATATGGTTTTGTTCGTTGCATAGGAGGATGAAAAATGACTTGAGAACCATGCTTCAAGGGTAAGTATTTCTCCAAAAATGACTTTGAATTTCATGTTGACCTTCAACTTTTATGATAAATATAGTCATATTAATTATACTTTGTGTTTTCAATCTGTACAGAATTATTGGTAAATCTCGTGGTCAACTGGTTCAAATTTTGTATCCAAAGGTTATATAAGTCATTTATAGTTTCTAATTCATTTTCTATGTTATTGAATGATCTAAATTCTTAACTATTTAGTTTGTGATTTTAGTGTAACCAACAGCTAGATTCATGGGAATGTGGCTTCTATGTGATGTGTTGGATTAAGAACATCATTCGAGCTGTCATTACAGATGACTGGAATGAGGTAATGATGTATAACTTCAATACATTACAAAACAAATTCATCTTCAACATATATGAAACCATAATGAATCTTTCTTGAATTTTGCAGCGCTTCAAGAGTACATTGCCTATTCCAGTGGACACAATTAAACAGATAAGGCAGGAGTGGACCGCTTATCTTCTCCAAAGGTGGAGTTAGGAATAGTTTTATTTCTAGTTGAACATTGTTTAGTTTTAGTTTAAGTTTTATGTTGATAGTTTTGGTAGTGGATTGAACTCCACATTATGTAGAACATATGAAACGCATATTTATATTATTGCAAAATTGTTCTGGGACATTTTTCTGCTTTTCAGGTGTGGTTTTATTGAAAAAATAAATATATTTTAAAAAAAAAACGCCCTGTAGACGTCCGTTAGTGCACAGTCGGACGTATAGACGTCCGACTGTGCACTAACGGACGTCCAACTCCCCAGACCCTACCACAACAATTCAGCCAAGTAGACGTCTGTGGGTGCCACGCGACGGACGTCTATATAAGACGTATATAAACGTCCGTCCTGGCACCACAGACGTATGAAAAAACGTCTGTCCCCCTAGGACGGACGTTTATATAAAACGTCCGTCCCCCGAGGACGGACGTTTTCACGGACGTTTATATAAACGTCCGTCATGACACAACGGACGTTTAGATAAACGTCCGTCCTGGCGCACGGACGTCTACATAGACGTCACCCGCATAGACGTCCGACCGCCCCCGGACGTTAAAGGGCCCACAGAACGGACGTCTATAGCCCGTTCTGCACTGGTGATAACATATTTAGACTTCTCCTAATCTCTAAAGTATGACATAATAAATTATGTAAGACCCAGAAAAATAGAGGTCTTAAAGATAAAGTAGTCTTGAGAATTTGATATTTTGTTTGGAAATTAATGTTTGGTGATTGGATGTTTTCTATAATTATAATTATTATTATATATGTTAATTATTTAATGTTATTGTTGATTAAGTGAAACACATGATTGGTATGTTATTATTGTGATGATTTGTATGTGTGTTATATTATTACCAATGTGATGTATGGGCTTGATGGTAGAAGGGTGATCTAGGATTGAATAGGTGTGGGACAAATTCTAGAAAGAAAAAGAGTTCAGGTAAATTTATGTTTAATTTGTGTTTTTGGGCCATGAAAAAATGTCTTTTACCTTTATTAATTGGTGTAAAATTAATATAAGGGGTGTAGGAAGTAAATAAATAAAATAAATCTGAAATTTAAAAGATTTAGTGGATTTTAGAAAGATTTAGTGGTTGTTGATATTTTAAAAAGTAGTTAAGAGAAAATAAGAGGAAATCTTGGTGGTTTTATAGATTAAGTGAGAGATATGATTTTAATTAAAAAGATAGAGATAAAATAGAAGAAGATAATAAGGAAAAGAGTAAAAGAGGTCTGCACATTGTTAACCTAAGTCCTAAAAACGAAAATTAGAGAGTTTAAGGAAAGAAAAGACGTTTTCTAGGAGAAAAGAAGAAGAGTTCTAGAAAACCTTAGTGCAAGGGAGGACTTGTGGTAGTTTGAAGTTAGACAAAGTCCGAGAATTAGCCCAGGTATGAAGAAGCTTACCTTTGTTTGCTTGTTGTTGTATGTTATATGTGCTCTTGATTATCTTGATTGATAATCCTTATTTGATACATGTGTATATGATTGTCGTTATGATTATCTGTGATTATTATTAGATAAGGTTTTATGTATGCATGGACATAAGGTTTATGTAATATTTGTGTTGGGTTTTTCCTATGAATGTATTATGTATGTTTTTGTTCGATTATCCCAACAAGAGGCTTTAATGCTAAGGGACAACAAAGTTATGATGCTTGGGGTTCCCATGCAAATATATGTTGTAAGTGTTGGGTTATTGGGATCCCTTCCTATGTGGAGAATAGGCCAAATAATGTGGATCATTATGTCTCACTTTGTTAGTGGAGGTGGGTCAGATTAGTAGGGCACATTATAGTCATTTGAAGAGAGGAAAAAACCAAGTAAGAGAGAAAAGAAGAAAAGAAGTCATTTCCACATAACATAAAACCTGCATTGGTGTTTTCATCGTTGTGAAGTCGTTCACCGTTGGATCGAACTGAGTTTTGGCAAGTGGGTTCCCGACATATGGTTCTTCATTCTAACCGTTTGGATTGTCAATAGAAGGTCTAGTTTGGGAAAAAAATAGCCTCGCATCATCAAATCTGTTTTGGAGAATTTCATAAAATCTGCACTAGTGTTTTCATTGTTATGAAGTCGTTCACCGTTGGATTGGGCTAACTTTTGGATAGTAGGTTTCAAACCTATGTTTCTTCATTCTGACCGTTCGGATCATCAATTAGAGGTCTAGTTTGGGATAAAACAACCTTGCATCAGTAGCTCTATTTTGGAGAATTTATAGAACGTGATGAGAATCAAGGAATGAGTTTAGGGGTTCTGTTTAGGGTTAGGATTGAATTGTGGTTGATATTGGAGAATGAGTGGAAGATGGAATGCACAAGGGTGTGTGTGGATAATGAGCATGAGGCATGAGAGATTAGTCTACTTGTTGTACCTAGTAAATCCTGATTCTATCTGTAGATAGGTACTCTCTTTGACATTGGTTGTTGAAAAGAGAGTGGTGAATCCCTTTGGCCTCGGTTATTGAAAAGGGAGGAATATTCCCTTTGGAATGGGTTGTTGAAAAGGGAGAAATATTCCTTTGGCATTGGTTGTTGAAGAGGGAGAAATATTCCCTTTGGCATTGGTTGTTAAAAAGAGAGTGGTGACTCTCTTTAGCATTGGTTGTTAAAAAGAGAGTGACATTCTCTTTGATAAATAGTTGTAGAAAAGAGAATGATGTTGAGTGTTGAATCTTCTTTGTTGAGGGGGATAAATGTTCTGCCTTGTGTGATAGGAGAACAAGTCTAAAGCCAAAAGAAGGATGACTCTAGTGTATCTGTATGGGGAATGTACATATTGGACTATAGGAGCGGCTACAGTCGGTGAGGTAAGGTACAATAGTATGACTAAGTCTTGTCATGATGTAATTCATGGTTTGGTGATGCTCATGGTGTGATTCATGATTGGGATAATCATGATGGTGGTATATCTGTGATGATGATCATGGTATTTGACACACTCTAAGTTATGCTATGTTGATAGTGGTGTTACCATAATGGTTATAGTAGTAGTTAGCATAGGTGATAATAAGTTGATAGACCAAAGGTCTATGTGTGAGATGTTAGTGATAACATCAAGGATCAAGGATGGAAGTTTCAGGATCGGGGATTGATGATCGAGTAATTCATTATGATTGAATTGTTTATGTTAGAGGATTATGAATCCTATTGTTATTACTTTTATCTATGGGGTGTTTGATTATGGTTGATATAACCAGAATGTGTTGTGTGTTTGATTATGGTTGATATAATCAGTATGTATGTATCTTGTTGTTATAATTGTTTTACCGGTAGCTTACCTCATACATGTTTATGTGTATGCATGTGAATGCGATGATCATATAATGTGTGATGTTATACATGAGCAGATGATGGTACTGAGGCATGATAGATTTGAGAGGATGGGGAACAAATTTGGGATTTTAGTTACAATTATTACTTTTGAATTTTGAGACAATGTAATTGAAGTCATTTTATTTCTTTCGTTATTTCCATTGGACAAATGTTTTGGAATTATAATATTTTATGCACGTTTTTATTTTGAGGTTTTTGAAAATATGTTTTCGCGTTGTGTAAAAGTTTGAAATATTTACCCATTTTTGAATAACCTGTGACACCTTGGAATTTAGGGTGTTACAAATTCTATATCTAACGAGTTTGACTATTGTTGACACTTTAGATATGAATATCTCTCGACTCTCATCACTAGTTACCTTCATTCATATGAATCCAATTATTAATGGAATCAAGATTATCTCATTTTAGTTTTCACTCTTAATACACTACATGGAAAACCAACTCATTGTAATATTTCCACCTTATAAATAACTACATTATGATTCCATTGATATTTATTTCAATTCACCACTAACATTTCTAAGATAGTAAGCGCAACCATAAAGAAAGTACCAAAAATTCATACATCAATAATCACAAGAACTGATTTATTGACTAGAACACTAAGATCATGCATATGTCATTACTTAATCACTCCTGCTTATTAGGAGCTATAACTATAAATGTTCGAGCTTCTCCCAATTCATAGAGCATGACAGGATAAATTCTATATTTCACTAATTCGACTATTATTGATACTCTAGATATGAATCTCTTTCGACTTTCACCACTAGTTATTTTCATCTATATAAATCTAATTACTACTAGAGTCAAAATGGTCTCATTTAAGCTTCCATTGTCAATACATTACACACAAAACTAACTCATTGTAGTGATTTTACCTAGGAATAATTATCTCATAATTTCATTCATATTTAACTCATTTCATCACTAAGATACAGTAAGCATAACCACAAATAGCAAAAACACAAAAGACTTCCCTTACCTCTTTTAAAGTTCCTAACTCCAAGTATCTTTTATGTTTTACTTTCCATATAATACTTTAAAAAAACAAATAGAGCTTATATTAATTTCAAACATATCTTTATGATCACAACAAAATATGAATTTCTAAAAAAGCTCTCTAAGACCACATGAAAAATCAAATAGTCTACCTACATCCAAATTAAAATTTAACTTTATAATAAGATAAAAATTAAACTTACTCTATTTAAAAAAACTAATCATATGAAAATGTTATCCCTTTGCTGTTAGAAACACATAAATACTTAAATATGCTTAAGAGAAGAAGTAAAGTCATGCATTTAGAAAGAAGGTAAAGAAATTCTTGAAAAAAAAGTTACAAAGACATATTTATAAAATATGTTATTTCTAATATAATTTTATTTATATATAACTCCATTTAATAAATAAAATATTTAAATATTTATTTTATTAACTTATTGAAAAAGTACTAAAATTTTTACTTATATTAAATAATAAATATTTTACTGAATTAAATAAGAATTTAATATTAGTATTTTTAATTAAAAATATATTTTATTACATTAAGCATACGGATTACTTTTTTTATGTTTCATAGTGGATATTATCAATGACGTGTTGAAAAATCATCTGAAATTAAGAAATATATTTTTAAGGAACAAAAACCAATCAAAAGCATAATTGTAGAACCGAAAATACATTTAAACTATTTTTACAGTATTTTAAAAAGTTAAAAAATGTATTTTATCCATTTTATCAACATCCGAAATCATCGGTAATGATAAAAGATTGTTTCCATATATAACTAAAACTAGATCCGTGAAATTACTTCGACAGCCAAACTATTCACTGAATCGCACCGCGAATAAACCCTAATCCCCAAAACCTATAAACCTAATTTGCAACCAGCGCTCACAGTATTATTCTTTTTCAATTATTTTTGTGGTAAGTAACCTAATTACCCCTCTGTGTCACCGCCAATCCCATGGCCAAAAATTGCCATTTTCAGATTTTTGTTTAGCCCTAGTTTAAATTCACAATATCAGAAAAGTTAACGGAAAAAAAAGAGAAAAATATTTAAAAAAGAAATAAATCTGGTGCAAAAGTATTCTTTACTAGGTAAATCCTACGTTTAAGTAATTCATGTCTTATCTTATATTGGATGAATGTGTTTATATTCTCCAAATTGAAATCTAATATGGGTTTAATCTTTTACGAAAATTTGATTAGTGATATAGAATTTTTTTATAATAAATAAAAAATAAAATAAAATATATAGCAGTGGGAGTAGTAGCATTCCTTTTTAGCGTAAAAATACGGTTTGCCACCACAGCCAAAATATATAGTTCGCTAATATTTGGTTTGGGGAGTGTTTTTGTGTTATGTTATATCCCATATAAATATACGTATATATCACATTGTGAACTCTCTCACCTTCACCCTTTGTATGTTATTCATTCTTTCTCCACATTCTTTCTCCACATTCTGTTTCTTCACCCAGAAAAATAAAGGAAATTCTTTTTCTTTTTCAATTTTTTCAAGTGAAAAACTCAGCTGCTGAAGGTTTGTGTTCTCGCTTATCGTCTGAGGTTGTGATTCTTCCCTCTCTCTCTGTTACTGGAAGATTCAATATTTTTTAATTTTCAATTTTTTTCTCTTTACGGTTTTCTTATCTATCTATCATTTTGTGTGCTCCCTGTGTTTGTTGAAAAGCTTGTTGCGGAGGACTCTGCAGTTTGTGCACTTCACAATCACTCTGTAAATTTTTGTTTGAACCCTCTCTCTGTGCTGCAAATTATCGCCACGTTTGCTTTTCATTGAAGTAATGCAAATTTTGCTTTCTTGTTTTTCTTTTAAAGGATTGGGCTCTGCGCGGGTGATCTGTTTGCAATTCGGGGCTGGAAATCTTGCTTGTGTTTCGTGCCTTTGTGAATTCCCTACGGTTAGATCTGCTTCATGCTGTTTTCTTTTGTTCGAATGTGAAAGTTGGGTTTCTACGATTTTCAATCTGTGTGAGTTTGAAAGCATCTTGTTTTACGCTTTTTCTCTGATGATTTTATTTATTATTGTTATTCATAGGAATGAAGAGGTCAAGGGATGATGCTTATATGAGTCCACAACATAAACGGCCTATGGTGTCTTCTAGAGGAGAACCGTAAGTTCATTTTATTTTCCTTTTCTCTTCAATTTCTTGTTTGAATTACCATTTTTTGCTTTGATGAAACAGTTGTATCTTCACTTTTATTGCACTACTATCGTTTTTGGTATTTATCACCTGCTCTGCAAGTTTAGTGTCTGGTGAAGGTTCAATTGTTTTTCTGTTATTTTCTTTTCTTTTTAGGTTTGACTTGGTGAGACAGTCGTTATTGAAAGATTATTCTATAATGTCTCGAGTTATCTGCATTATTCAGCAAGCTAATTTTTGTGTATTCAAACTTATACGGGTTAGATTCTCTTTAGTTTTCTACATTGTGAATAAAATGTCGCACAGGCGTTAACCAGATAGAGAGAACGAAATATAAATAATAGGGAAGAATTATTGCAAAACCAAAGCAGCTTCTCTAGTGAGTGCAATTTATAATATCTCAATGCATTTGAGATTCAATCGTGTCATAGTAGATCGTCTACCCTTCTGCCACATTCTACATTGAATGGTGTTATAATGTGCTATATACTCTTTCATCAACTTCTCCAATGGCCTCAAATAATTTTTTGAAATTTTATGTGATGAAGCTCGGGGCAACCACAGATGATGAGTGGTGGTGGTCAGAGACTAACCACAAATGATGCCTTGGCATATCTCAAGGCTGTAAAGGATATGTTTCAAGATAAGAGAGAAAAGTATGATGACTTTCTGGAAGTCATGAAGGATTTCAAGGCTCAAAGGTTTGATCACGTTGTACTACATTTTCCCAACTCCAAAATTTGTCATTTGCTTTGTTTGTTATATTTTCTTAGGAGTGAGGATCTAATATCTGCGAGCTGAAATTTGTTTGTTTCTCTTTTCTTAATTTTGTAGAATTGATACAACTGGTGTCATAGCAAGAGTGAAGGAGCTGTTTAAAGGGCACAAAGATCTAATTTTGGGATTTAACACCTTCTTACCAAAGGGATATGAAATTACACTTCCATTGGAGGATGAACAACCTCCCCAAAAGAAGCCTGTTGAGTTTGCAGAAGCCATAAGTTTTGTGGGCAAGATTAAGGTAAAAACATTGCGAATCTGATTAAATCTGATTCATATGGATAGCTTAACTGTTGAATCTGATTGATAATTTTATTTATGTCTTCCCATTCATATGTATACCTTAACTGTTGAATCTGACTGGTTGATTTCTTCTCATGCAGACTCGCTTTCAAAGCAATGACAGTGTTTATAAGTCATTTCTAGACATATTAAATATGTACAGAAAGGAAACTAAGTCCATCACTGAGGTTTATGAGGAGGTCTGTGCTGTCTGTTGTCTATGCCTATTATTTTATCAAGTTACACTTTGGCAAATTTGGTTTCTTTTAACCCTTTAAACACTCATTTTAATCATATATTGGATTTCTCCAGGTTGCTGCACTTTTCCAGGACCATGCAGACCTTCTTGAGGAGTTTACGCATTTTCTTCCTGATACTTCAGGAACAGCCTTTAATCACTATGCTTCTACTCGAAATCCTCTGCTTCGTGATAGGAGCTCTGCAATGCCAACACTGAGGCAAATGCATGTTGAAAAGGTTTTTGTCTTTGAAAGCCTATGTCCCTGTGACTTTATAGTTGGTCCTGAAGCTGACATTTAACTTATATTTATGTCAGAGAGAGAGGAACATTGGTTCACAAGGTGATCACGACTTCCGTGCTGATCATCCTGATCCAGAACATGACAGAGGTTTAATCAAGGCTGATAAGGATCAGAGGAGGCGTGGTGAGAAGGAAAAGGAAAGTAGAGAAGAGAAAGACAGGAGACAGCGGGAAAGGGATGACAGAGATTATGATCATGATGGTAGTAGGGAAAATTTATCTCACAAGCGGAAATCTGCTTGTAGGGCTGAAGATTCTGGCATTGAACTGATGCATGATACTGATGAAAATTTTGGCATGCACCCTGTCTCATATGCTTGTGACGATAAAAGTTCTTTGAAAAGTGCGTAAATCATTGCTTTTGATTTTAAATTTTGAAATGTTCTTACCTTCTCAGACAAATTTTTTGAACTTTAATGAAGGTTATATCAATGATAAAGTATACTAAAATTTGATATAAAAAAGAAGAAAACGAATGACACCTGAAAAAGTAAATATCTAATAAAAAAAAGTCTTCATTTACTGCCATTTATAATGATATAAGGTAGGATATATTATCTCTGTGTTGATTGAATTATCTACTATTCAGATATGCTATTTGTTTTAAATTTAATATCAAGTTTGTTAGGCTATGTAAGTTATAATATTTTTTTCATGTTTTACTTGCAAGAAGAAAAATCCTTTTTCCAATGTTTATTAGTGTTCAATTATTTGTTCTGTAGTAATTTTATTCCTTTATTTTCCTTTTACAATTCATTTTATTGGTTTAAACTATGTCACTCAGGTATGTATAGTCCAGTGATTGGTTACCTTGACAAAGTGAAGGAGAAATTACAAAGTCCCGAGGATTACCAGGAATTTTTGAAGTGCCTAAACATCTACTGCAAGGAAATAATTGCCCGTCATGAATTGCAATCATTGGTATGGTTTATACACTGCTTCTTTTGCCAAAATCTATACTGAATTTAATTTGGCCGGCATTGAACATTGACCTTTAATAAATAATTTGATGGTGAACTATGGTAATGGCAATGAAAAATTGGTTATAGGCGAATGGAAAAAAATCCTACAAGGTCTTTTTTTTTTTTAGTTGGACAACTAATGAGAATTGTTTGATACTCTTAAAGAAGTGTTGGGAGGTGTCGGTGCACAAAACTTCATACAAGAGGGGTGTCCATGCTTCATTTTTCTTATACAACCATTGATCTTTTACACAGACTTAATTGTGATTCTTTTCTAAAGAAAGGACTATGCTTTTTACTTGCTGCTATTGTGTATCTTTGTCATATGTCTTCGTGGAATATATTCAGACAATTTGGGGGCAACTCCAAATCCATCATCAAAGAGGATTAATTTTCAATATCACAGATTACTTTAGGTTTATAATTTGCTACTTTCCCTTGACAAAACATATTATTCATCTGTTTTAGAAAGAGCTTTCTAAATACACTCAAGCTCCAAAATCCTCCATGTTGAGAATATGTAAAGATTAAAGTAAATTTGTATAAGAAATGTTAAATAATAGTGAAGTGACTTATCTTTTATTGATGATAGTTTAGGTCACTCAATTCACTTTAGTGTCGTTATTAGCTTGATGTGACTGTCTTTTATGTTTTTATAGGGCTTTTATTTTGTATAATTGCTAACTTCTAGTGGTTTATTCTTCTAGGTGGGCAATTTGCTGGGAAATCATGCAGACCTTATGGAGGGATTTGATGAATTTTTGACTCAATGTGAAAAGAATGGTAATGTTCAACTTTAAATTAAATTTTCAATTTCTACAAAATCTATGTTTCGTCTTACTATTTCTAATCAAGTTTTTCATGCAGAAGGATTCCTTGCTAGTCTTCTGAAAAAAAGTAAGTAACATGTTTTCTATTTTTCTGATATCTTGTGATGGGGCCCCCCTTTTATTTTTTATACTGCATGGGCCCACATGAACATTTTAAGCTTCTTGTTATGTCCTAAAAAATCTGACTGCTACTTGTTCATCAGAATCCTTTTGGCATGAAGGACATGGACCAAAACCAATGAAGGTAGAGGATAAGGATCGTGATAGGGATGATGGGATGAAAGAAAGGGATCGTCGAGAAAGGGACAAATCCAATGCAACTGCTAACAAGGATGGTTCTGCTCCTAAGATGTCTCTATATGCCAGCAAAGATAAGTATTCAGGAAAGCCTATAAGTGAACTGGATCTTTCCAACTGTGAACAATGCACTCCTAGTTATCGCCTTCTTCCTAAAAATGTATGGTTGCTTTACTCTCTTTCTTTTCAGCATGTATTAATTCTTAATGAAATCTCTAGTTTTCTGATTGTATTTATGTGTACTATTTTGTGCTCACACAGTACCCAATACCGCCAGCCAGCCAGAGAACAGAGCTTGGTGCAGAGGTGTTGAATGATTACTGGGTTTCTGTTACTTCCGGTAGTGAGGACTATTCCTTTAAACATATGCGCAAAAATCAGTATGAGGAGAGTTTGTTTAGATGTGAAGATGACAGGTTTGAGCTTACTGTCAATTTATATTTTATTGGTTATGATCTTATTTCTACTTTTTGGTTAGTTTTGACGTCAGTAGAATGTTCAAAGATTGATTTCTGCAGGTTATCTTCGGCTTGTACTGGCTGATATTTTTTGAACTTTATGCTGGCAGGTTTGAACTTGACATGTTGTTAGAGTCTGTAAATGTGGCAACTAAGCGCGTTGAGGAACTTTTAGAAAAGATTAATGCTAATATAATTAAAGGAGACAGTCCAATTCGTATTGAGGAGCACTTGACAGGTTATTTGCTTTCCACATGATGAATCAAATTTGTCAAAGTACATATATGTTGTACAAGGTATTTTCTTGATGTTTTCCATGTTCTAATATAACTTTTTTGTTGTTTTTCTTTAGCTCTAAATCTTAGATGCATAGAAAGACTATATGGTGATCACGGGCTTGATGTAATGGATGTGCTAAAGAAGAATGCATCTTTAGCTTTGCCAGTCATATTAACCCGCTTGAAGCAGAAACAGGATGAGTGGGCAAGGTGTCGTGCTGATTTTAATAAAGTTTGGGCTGAAATATATGCAAAGAACTACCACAAATCACTTGATCATCGTAGTTTTTACTTTAAGCAGCAGGATACTAAAAGCTTGAGCACTAAAGGTAAAATATTGCATCTATGTAGCATGGATACTAACACGGACACTGGACACGACACAACACAAACACTTCAAAACTTGTAGTCTCCAAAATGTGGGACACGGGGACACAAATCTGTATATTAGATCATTATGAATTATTTAAATTAACAACCAATATTTATATATTCAAAATCATCTATAAAAGGTTAGTCAAATATAATAATCTAAATATATTGTCGCCTGGTACAAAAATAAATCTAATCCATTTATCTAACATCCAAAAAGTGAAAAGAGGATATAATTCATTTGAGACATCCCCTTGATCATCATCATTGAAAAAGACATTTTAGTTGAGATTCATTTAAAGACAAATTAATAATTTTAAAAAATTCCTCATTATATAAAGATATGATAGCTTATGTTAAAATGTACTAAGCGGCTACAGATTTGTAGGAAATTAACCATTACATAATTATAATTGATTTTGTATTATGGTATAAATACATTGAGGTTTGCATTAGATACACAATACATTCAGAACATATACAATTCTATAGATTAAATAAAAAACATTTTCAATAATACATATGTAATTTAAATATTTGTGATCATACAAGATTTGTTCCCTTTTTGTATAATCATAATAGAAACTTAGAGAATAAGTTTATAAGTTTATGGGTTTTTAGAAAATCATTGTATTTGTCTTTGTTTACATTGTGTTGGAACCATATCAAAATTATGTCAGAGACAAAAAAATGTCTTTTGAATTGGACACTTCATTGATATGTGTCGTACGAGTGTTGTACACATGTTGGTGTTCGATACCTGACTGATACAGGGACACACCATTTGAGAGGCATGTCCGAGCATCATAGGATTACATTGTCTTGCAAGAACGTGGAATTTGAGTTTTTTTTTCACTGTTTAAATAAATTATTTCTTATGGCTTCAAAAAGGTTAACCATGTGAGGTATCAGCTTCAGTCTATTTTCTTCCACATGTTTGTGTACCCCTTTTCTTGCCTGATGCCTTTGTCTGAAAGCAATTTTATGAGATAATATGTACCAGGACATGCATTTGCTTTGATTGTATAAATTATGTTTGTACAAAAGTAATTGGCTTATTTTTGTTCAAGCGCAGTGGAACTTCAACTGTGAAATATGTATGAGTGGCTTATTTTTGTTCAAGTTCAGTGGAACTTCAACTGTGAAATATGTAGAGGTCATGTTACAAGAGTTTTTTATTTTTTTGAGGTCTAACTCTTAACTCCTTGCTTTCAATGTGCATTTTGCAGTCTTACTGGCTGAAATCAAAGAAATTAGTGAGAAGAAAAGAAAAGAGGACGACGTTCTTCTTGCAATTGCTGCTGGAAACAGACAGCCAATTATTCCTCACTTGGAATTTGCGTATCCTGATCCAGAGATCCATGAAGATCTGTATCAACTCATAAAATATTCTTGTGGAGAAATGTGTACAACTGAACAGTTAGATAAAGCTATGAAGATTTGGACAACATTTTTAGAACCTGTGTTTGGAGTTCCATCTCGATCCCAAGGTCCAGAGGATACAGAAGATGTTGTCAAGGATAGGAATAAGTCTGCCAAAAGTAGCACTGAAGTTGTTGCCGGTGATGGTAGTCCTGTAATGAATCCTAAGAATTTAAACATAAATAGAAATGGGGATGAAAACTTTCCATTTGAGCAATCTCATTCCTGCAAACAATGGCAACCAAGTGGACATGCTAAGGGTAAAAAGGATAATCATCTTGATTCGGACAGCTTTGCACAAAAGACTGAAGCCTTAGGGAGTAATATGCAGCAGGGTAAAATGAATATAAATGCATCTATACCTGATGAAATATCAAGAGCCAATAAGCAAGATCATTCCACTGAACGGTTGGTGAATGCTGATGTCTCACTATCCTCGGGTGGGGAACAAAATAATAGAAGTACAAATGTGGATAACGCAACAGGTTGACAACTTGATTCAAGAATGATCACACTAATTGATTCTTATGATTCCGTTTATCTTAATACTGGTTACATCTTCATATAATAATAATAATAATTATTATTTTATTAGGGTTTCATTGACAAATAAAGTACCCTATGGAAACATGTTAAGAAATCAGCAGCAGAATCTACTAAAATGAAGAACACAAAATTTCTGTTTGTGCATTCTTAGTTATCCAAAGGCTTCAGAGGATTACTTACTCTTTGACTTTTGTTGATATTTACATGTGTGTTTGAAGGCTGTGCCTTCTGAATATTAATTAATTATGGGTGTTTTTAATTTTGCATAATAATTAGCATAGTAGTCTTGGCCCTTTTACATCGGTGATATTTATCTCAATTTCATGATCCTTGTTAGTTTTTTCCTTTCCTTTATTTTATATTTTGATGATGAATGGAACTCTGAGATACCTCTTCTTTCTGCAAGGACTTGCTGCTACTCCATCAAGACCTGGTAATATATCTTCCGTAGGAGGAGTTGGTTTAGCTTCATTAGAGGTATGACTTAACTTCCTGTTCAGCTTATTTGAGTCCATTTTCAATTCAAAATGGATATGGATATTATTCCTCTGAAGAGGATTAATTTTTTGATTCACTTTTAGCATAGACTTTTGTTCAAGTAACAAACCAGTTAAATGCTCCAAGTGAAATACCTTAAATATTCAGTGTTTTCACTGTTTCCAGATTACTGATGGCATATAGTTGTCTTTATTATGTCTTTACTTCTAATTTCAAGTAAGAAAATAAAAACAGTGCAAATAAACCTTTATTGTTTGGATTTGGAAGGACATGTGATGGCTTTATATGGATGAGATGAGATGGCTTTGTTTCTTCTTTTTATGGCATTCGTCTGATTGACATTTTGTCTTGCACTTAACTAGCAATTAAAGTTACTTAGCTTATAGACCTGGAGCCTCTATTTTATTGCAATCTCGTTTGTTTTATGACTTTTTATCTTCTTGCAATACTGAAGAAAAGTAGTTGCCATGCGGATGAAGGTCTCAGGAACTCTCATAAAAGCTTGAGTTGCATCTCATTTTTTTTTTCTTTTAATTTGATCTCATATCATGACACCAAGACATAGATGGAGTCTACATGCAACTGAACATTAGGTTTTGATGTGCTGATGTCATTTTGAGACCCGTAACTGTTGGAACTTATACCTAAAGGAAAATTAATCTGTGGTCAACGTTCTTCAATTCCTCCTTCATTGTTTGTCTTCTCAGACTCGGTTTTGTTAAAAATTCTGCATATTGTATTGGATTGTACAGTGCAAACTATTGGAAATAATATCCTTATTTTCTATTTTGTGCTGACTTAGGGTGCTGACTCTGCACGACCAGTTACATCAACAAATGTGGCCATCATTGAGGAATCTAAAGTTCACGGACATCAGGAAGAATCTGTGGGACACTTCAGATGTGAAAGAGAAGAGGGTGAGTTATCACCTAATGGAGACTTTGAAGAGGACAATTTTGCAGTTTATGGACATACTAGTTCGGAGGCAGTTCATAAAGGAAACGATAGTAACATTTCCCAACCATACCAAAACAGGCATGGGGAAGTAGTTCGTGGTGAAGCAGGAGGAGAAAATGATGCCGATGATGAAGGAGAAGAAAGTCCCCATAGATCATTAGAGGATAGTGAAAATGCTTCAGAAAATGGAGATATTTCTGGCACAGAGTCTGCTGATGGTGAGGAGTGTTCTCGAGAACATGAGGAGAACGGCGGTCATGATCATGATGACAAGGCTGAGAGTGAAGGTGAGGCAGAAGGAATGGCTGATGCCAATGATGTTGAAGGGGATTGTGCCTCATTGCCATATTCAGAACGCTTTCTTGTCAATGTAAAGCCTCTGGCAAAATATGTTCCTCCGACGTTGCATGAGAAAGAAAGGATTGGTCGAGTCTTTTATGGAAATGATTCCTTTTATGTCCTATTTAGACTCCATCAGGTACTAATGATTTTGTTTTCTTTAGCAGTTGTATATATTTAAGGTTATGGTTGCAGATTAACCAGTGGTTTCACTAAGACCTAATTTATATTTCTTATCCTGCATTTACTTTTGCTACTTTTGGAAGACATTGTATGAGAGGATACGGTCTGCAAAGGTTAACTCATCGTCTTCTGAAAGGAAGTGGAGGGCTTCAAATGATACAGACTCTACTGATCAATATGGCAGGTAGGTAAATATACCTTAATGTCACACCTTTATTATTAGTTTGAAGATTTAATTATCTATGCGAAGATTGACGGTGACTTTTTTGCTACAGGTTTTTAAACGCCCTCTACAATTTACTAGATGGTTCTTCTGATAGTACAAAATTTGAGGATGACTGTCGAGCTATTATTGGAACTCAATCATATGTCTTATTCACATTAGATAAGTTGATATATAAACTTGTTAAACAGGTAACGTGTAAAAACCTCCTTTCTCTCCCTTGACCATGCCATTCCCTGCTCTTTATAATCCTGAAAAATTGTCCTTTTTCTTTCAGCTTCAAGCTGTTGCCGCTGATGAGATGGATAGCAAGCTGCTTCAATTATATGCATACGAAAAATCAAGAAAACCTGGAAGATTTGTTGATTTAGTTTGTCATGAAAATGCTCGTGTTCTTCTTCATGATGAGAACATATATCGTATTGAATGTGTAGGTTTTTATATCAACTCGGTTCAGCTTCTTAATGTCATGTTTTATTGTATGTATTTTATTGAACTTTGTAATGAAATTTTGGTTAAAGTTTTTGTATGTTCTATATCTTAGTTTTATTTCATACCCATTGCAGTCACCTTCACCTACCCAATTGTCTATTCAACTGATGGACTATGGATTTGATAAACCTGAAGTGACTACTGTATCAATGGACCCTAATTTTTCGGCCTATCTGCACAATGACTTCCTATCTATTGTCCCAGACAAAAAGGAGAAGTCTGGAATTTACCTGAAGAGGTATTTGATAAATAAGAATTGTTGGCTCCGTAGCATGCCAATGCTCAGATAACATTTGTATTTATTTTGGTGTATTTACTTTTGCAGGAATAAGCGCAAGAATGGCAGTGGTGATGAATTTTCAAGCCAGACCATGGATGGACTACAAATTGTCAATGGACTGGAGTGTAAGATAGCTTGCAATTCGTCTAAGGTATTCCATAATTTACATTTTCAAGATTTATGAATACTACAATTCTTGCCTGAATCCTTCTAAATACATTTTGTTTTTTCTCATCTTGTTAATACCCATTTGATATGTTCATACTGTGTTTCTGAATTTCCATTGTTTTTTCCTGGGAACATGCTGCATCTTAGGTTTCATACGTTTTAGACACTGAAGACCTTTTATATCAAACAAGAAAAAAAAGGAGGTCCTTGCATCAGAGCAGTTCATGCCTTGAACAATCGAAGTCCTCAATTTCTTCAAGCAGAGAACAACGAGTTTGCAAATTATTTTCAAATTGACTATGATTCATTTTCAGCCCGAGATGGTATGTGATATTACTTTTATTGCTGAATTCTGGATTGTACTCAAGTATTTCATGTAATTCCAGTAGTAGAATTAGTTTCATTTCTATAAATATCAAACTGTAAACGGGATGGATAATATTTATATTTCATCTAAACGTCTTTATGCTTCTGTATTTTTTCCTAGTTGATAAGTTTCTGTTAGCAAGTTATGTATTAATTTCTGTTTTGTTGTCAATCAGTGTTTTTGGTCATGCATCAATGGCAGGCAGAGGTGCCAGATGGAAATTGGATGTTATTTCAGAAATTCATCTTGCTTGCATTCGCTACATCTTTCAACCAAACAAGGCAATACAGAAAGGAGATGAGGTACGAAGATTGTAGTATACTCTGACATGGTGAATGATGATGAGTTTGAATCATGTAAATAGAGGTAACTTGTGATGAAAACTAAAGGATATTTTCTTTCCATTCATCCATATTTTTTTCCATCGTAATAAGTTTTATATATTCTCTTTAACTGGCTACTAGTTTTTTTGAGGTTATTCATTTTATGAAATATTAGGTGGCTGCAACTTGCCCACACATTCTATTGCGTAGTGCATGAACCAGGTTCACCTGTTAGATACTGATGTTTGCTTTCCCCTTGTCCTCTTCTTTCTCATTCTCTTCTAATAATTTAACATGTAATGGAATCTTGGGGAAATCATGTCAGCTCATGTATAATCTATATCATAACACTTTTCATCATTTGGAATTAATTTGTTACTTGTTATATCATCAATATACAGTTTTCTTTAAAGAAAATTGTTTTAGAAACCGTTGAATGATGTTTAGTCATACAAAGCCAGTGAGGGAAGTTCATTTTATACCCATATATTAGCATCTATATTATGCACTTAGATTTATTAAAGGTCATATGGATGCATCGAAATAGTTATTATGACTTTTAGGAAAGAAATTTGCATTTTCATTTTTAGACTAGTCGTAATGATCATATTTCAAATACTAAATTACAATATATTTTTATGGCTTAAATGTTTACTTCCTTCTTATATTAAGAGGTGAATTTATGTTTAGTATCCGGTTTTAAAAATAAAGACATTGGGTCTCTATATCATGAAAAGTGTATGAATAAGATTCTGTTCGTTAAGTTGACAACGACACTAAGTTCATGCTAATGTGGCCGTACTTTTTCTCTTCTCTCACTGATCAACTTTTTTTCTCTTGTTCAGTTTTTTTTTTTTTTTTATATTTGTTAAACTTGTTCTTTCTTTGTGGACGTTATTCATATATTTTTCATAACATAGGAATCCAATATCTTATTTTTAAAATCAAATACTAAACATAAATTCACCTCAAGCATTTAAGTCTATTTTTATTTATCGTATTATCTTTTGCGATATTATAGTTTATACATGTATTTGAATTCATGGTGGTGAGAATGTAAAAACCTTTATAAAGAGGAAATATATGTCTTAATCATGTCTATAAAAAATAATTACATTCGTTTATGTATGTCCAAATGTTAAGGTTAATAAATAGTTTTAAAATAATTATAATCAAAGACAAGATAATAAAGTTTTTTTTATGCAGATACAATAATTTATAATTAGTAATGACTAATTCCAAAAGAATAAAAAAAATTAAATGAAAAAAATAATCCTCAAATATTTTATCTAGA
The DNA here is from genome assembly GCA_034642375.1 of Vigna nakashimae. Taxonomy (NCBI): domain Eukaryota; kingdom Viridiplantae; phylum Streptophyta; class Magnoliopsida; order Fabales; family Fabaceae; genus Vigna; species Vigna nakashimae. The sequence goes on from CM067758.1 coordinate 35,130,955, forward strand.
AAAGAAGTGAAAAAATTACAAAGAAGAAAATAGAAGAGAGAAAATTGGAATTTGTTTTGAAGAGAAAATTATGTTATTTTCTTATATTCATGTTAGGTATTATGTATTATGATATTTTAGCTAAGTTGGACATTCTAATATGTGTTAATTATTTGCCACTAAAAAAAGAGTTAAATATATTTTTCGTCCCTTAAATATCATACGATTTTGGGTTTAATCTTTATTCGAAATTTTGATTGTTTTTAGTGTTTATAGTTTTGAAACTATTACTATTAGTCCTTAAAATTGAACGGTGTTAACTTTTGTTTGATGTGACAAACGGCGAGGCACGTTTTATGCCAACTTCTCTCTTCATTCTTTGTCATGTTGTTTTTCTTTTTATCTGACCAATAAGAATCTAACACGTGTCAACCCTTTTCCACCCCAAATTAGGGTTTGCCAAATTGGGAAACTTGACCCTGTATTTGTGCCATGATTTTGCTCTTTTATCTTACGCCTCATGAGCCAAGAACGCGAGAAGGGAAGGGTTGCTCCTTGCAGGTGGCGAATGGAGTTTTTGTTGTGTTTTTGGATTTGTAGGTTTGTTGCAGGTGATGGTGCATTTAGATGACGGTGATGATGTGAGGGAGGATGTCGCGACTTGTAAGGATTTTTCGCGTTGAAGGTGGCGTTGATGGAGGATGGCGTCGTTGCAGGGGAGCTAGCGAGATGAAGGTGCGACGGCGGAGAGGTTTAGGCGATTTAGGGTTTGTCACACACTCACGATTTGGGATTTCGTTTGGCTGTGGTTCTCGATTGGTCGGAGCAAACTCAGTGTGCATCTTCCTGCACAGTGTGATTTGCGATTGGGGTTGCTTGTGTTTTCTGGATTTTTCTGAATTTTAGGTGATTCTGGAAATGTCATGGATGACTTGTGAGGAAGATTCTTTGTAGGTGAAGAATGGAGATGCTTGCTTGATCTCTGGCTTGGTGTTGCACAATTGGGGTGATGGTACACGAGAAGCGAAACTATGGTCACTCTATCAGAGAAGATGAACGAAGTTCTCAAGCACAAGCAACGTGGCAGAAAGTAAAGAGGCAAGCTGGCATGAAACGTAGCCTCGCCGTTTGTCACACCAAATAAAAGTTAACGTCGTTCAATTTTAAGAATTAATGGTAATAGTTTCAAAACTATGATGACTAAAAGGAATCAAAGTTTCGAATAGGACTAAACCCAAAATCGTGTGATACTTAAGGTAAAAAAAACATATTTAATCTTTAAAAAAAAGAAAATATTATTTTGAAGTAAAAACAAAAAGTATTCTGATCAAATAAAATCTAAAAAAAAAATACATAAGAAACTTTTCTCAATTCCTAACACAGAAAATCAATGCTTTTATTATGAAAAGTATTAGGTGTAATATTAGATATCATAATATCATATCATTTTTATATAGTTTTATTTTTTTAATTGTATAGAAGTCAAATTTATTTATGAAGAATAAAAAAAAAGTTTAACATAATAATAGTGTACACAATCATTTTATAATCAAGCATGTTTGAAGTCAATATCGTGAAAATATTCAATAATAAGAATAACTATGGTTTCAATATATAAAGAATTTTGCATTCTAAAAAACAACAAAAATTATCAATATATTTATATATATTATCTCTAAAATAGTCAGCACAAACATTAGAACTTCCACGTACTATTAATATCGTTCATAACCCATCCAAAATCTGGAAATTGTCAAAGAATTTATATATGAGAAATATTTTTTTCCCAATTGAGTATATCAAAAGATTTTAAAATTAGAAGATCACGAAATATAATAGAAAAATTACTCTTCAACCTTACCTATCGTCTCATTGAAATTGTAGAATATAATTACTTTTAAATATATAAAGCTAGTCAAGTATAACGTTTTGTCCTTCGATTTCTAAAGGATTTACTGAATATCACAATATGGAGGACTTAAGAGAGAAAAGTCTATGTGTAAGCAATAAAGAATTTACAGTCATTTGATCACAGCCGGTTATGCATCATAACATAAATTTGTAAAAGGTTGAAACCATTGTCAAGAATACTTCAAAATTAATAAATAGTTTATACCCCTTTGCCAAATAAATTATTGTACTTTATTTATTGAATGTATTTATTAAATACATGTCAATGCAAACAATTTTAACAAATATATATCTAATAAATTTAAATAATTAATATTATATCCAGAGCAGAATCAAGATAATGTCTTGGTAAGAATGTTAAACTAAAGAAGCTATCATATTCGGTTAAGTTGGCCAGTCTCTTTCTGGAGTTTCATATTCTGGGACTTTATGTCTACAACGATGTCATGCTTGCTTTTGGTACTTCGGATAAATAAATTTTAATTAAACCTATATTTATTCAATGGATACAATCTGTTCATAGTAAAACTTCTTATCAATTCGATATACTTTTATCTTCAACGATCAGTGCCACGTCTAATGCGCGAAGGAGCATACGGTTGTCTAATTGGTTAAACAACACATATATGTGTTATTATATATAGTACTTCTTTCACTAAAGATCAATTTGGATAGGATATTGGGTCAATAAAAAATTGGCGACGCCAATTAATTATTAATTGAACTGATAAGACATTCTTATTGTAATTAAATTAACGGCTTAAATATGTGGTCTGAAGACCAATATTTATTTATTTATATATGAAAAGATATATCTCGATACCTCTATACATTAGATATATCTATTATAGAACTAATAAATATTAATTTATATGATTGTAGAGTAAATGTAAGAAAAACTAGTGACACGAATAAATCACCACTCTTATTATATCAAAATCCAACCTTGGTTAAAAATGTAAAGTTTGACTTCATTTTTTACCTGTTATAATCTTTATTTAATAGGTTTTATTCGACCCATTTTAATGTCTGCACTGCTTTATAAGCTTATTTAAAGGTTTAAATTTAAAAAAATATATATCTTATTATTTTGTAACTAGCGAGTCCAACTTTTGGATGAAGCCGATATTCATCTTTGACAAAATCATTCAATTGAAATGTTTTAATTTCCTTAAGTTAAAAATAAAATAAAATCAATGGAGCAACTATATAAAATAATAAACTTCGAACTTTTTAAGAAGATATGCTTAAAAGAACATATGCTTAATTAACACCCTAAAATAACATTGAAACAAATCAACAACAATAAAATTGAAAAGAATTTACCAAAAACACAACAAAAAAGCACACATAAAACTAAGAATTCAGTACAACCTTCTATTCTTGAAAGCAGTTTAGAAAAAGTGTAAAATAGCTATGTTAATCTCAATGTTTTTTGCTCTATATAGTTGTAAAAGTTGTTTCAAAGATATAGATTTAGTCTCTTTTTATAGACTTTTACAAACATGGATTTAAAATAGGTATTAACACATTTATTTGATTAAATCAAGTTGCTAATCCATTATGCTGACTTAATTTTGAAAAATATTTATTATATTTCTCTAAAATAATTGATTATAAAAACATATAATCGATTACTTAGTTCCATACCTCTCACGAACAATTTAGTTAGTTATAGAAAAGCTTAATAAATTAAAAAAATGTTCAAAAATCTTCTTTATCCATGTTTAACTTTATAAAAATATTTTCTTTCAATTTCTTTTATTTTAGGATATGTGTTGAACTAATAAATTATTGTGAGTATTTTGTGTAAAGGACATAAACAACAATCAAATAAAGCTAAACTCAATTCATCTTCAACAATAACTAGGGGTGGGCAAATCAAACTAAACTGCACTGCACTACTAAAAACTATATTGAACTAAAAACTACTTTAGAAAAACTAAACTGCACTAAAAAATAGTTCAGAAAAACTGAACTGAATTGCTTTTGTTTTATTAAACTGTACTGAACTGAACTATACTTAACTGTACTAAACTACACTATAAACTGAACTAAACTACTAACTATACTAATTTTGAACTAAATTATACTAATTTTAACCAAGAACTGCACTAACTATACAAACACTAACAACTATAGCACTAACTATTAAAATTGTATTAATAAAACTGCACTTCATCCTGATAAAAACTTTGAATCTGAACCAGAATTTAAGGTGTTTCGTTGTGTCAAAACCATACTGTATTAACAAATGAAGCTTCTGTTGTATGAAAGTAATATATATATATATATATATATATATATATATATATATATATATGTATGTATATGAAAAAAAAGGAACATGGTTTCCATGTAAACATGCAACTTTCAGTTTTGAGCAAGGTCACCAAAGAGTTTCCTTTATTCTAAACCTGAGAGAAGACAACAACTATAGGCAGAAAATAAGATGTTGAGGTCAAAACAGGGTAAATGATGAAAACAAAGAATTCAAAATGATAAATCCACACAAACTGAGATAGAATGGAAACTGGTCCTTAAATTTTGCAAATTTCCAATTATACATGGAAAACAATGGGAATCTGCTAAGAGAGTTTATTAACATTGCAGAAAAGAGTTGTTGCAGAGGGGCAAAATAAGCAGATAAGCAAACTCAATATTTGCCGATATTATTATTCTGTGTAGAAAACTGATGTATCTGTTACTATTTGTGAGTTAATTAAAGCTAAGAGAGGATGAGAAAAAGTTCAATCGGAAAGAAGAGCACAGGTGAAGCCATCGGTGACAAGTTGATTAATTGCATCCTTAAACTTAACATAGTCCTCATTATGGTTTTTCGAGGTCCATTTTTCGAATCTACAGATTCATTAAATAAACCATCTGAACCAGACTACAGAGAAAATAAATACAGCTTTCCAATGCAGAAGAAAAAGAAGTACCAAAGCTTCAGCTTCATCAATTCCAGTCTTTATTTCAAAAACTTTTTGTTTCTTTTGCTCTGAAAATAAACAGAAAGTTCAAAAAAATTATAATGAAATGTGCTTTAGATAACTAACAATTAAAATTGTAAAACAATTAAAAGCAACATACCGCACATGTACTTTAGATAACTAACAAATTGTGGGAAAACTTCAATCATCCAAATTAATAGCAACACTTGAAGGTCCCACTTCATCTTGAGAGGTTATCTCTACAAAAATAAAATAAAATATTTCATAAGTTTTTAACACTTAAAATATAAATTAAAAAGTATATAAATTTGTCATATAATCTCACCTTGCTCAAATTTATCAAGTTCTTTAGGATCCTCATCAAAAAGTATAGAGAAAGGTGTTCCTTTTAACCAATCTTGTGTGCAAACAAGCACTTCCACTATTTTAGGCGTTAGACAACTACGATAAGGACTAACCACTCTTCCTCCTGTACTGAATGCACACTCTGATGCTACGGTAGAGATAGGAATGGCTAACACCTCTCGAGCCATGTTCGCAAGGATCGGAAATCTAGTCGAGTTGACTTTCCACCAATGTAAAATATCAAGCTCAACTGACTTCATATAAGGTTCAGGATCCTCTCTCAAGTATTTATCAAGCTCTGATATATAATCAAATCTACGTCCTGTAGCTCTTAGGTAGAAACTCATGCCATGAGGATCATCATCATCATCATCTAGTTGAGATTCTTGTTGGCTACTTTGAGAACCCTCCTCAATACCTTGATATTGTTCATAAAGTGTTTTTAAAGATGACAATAATTTTGATTTCAATTCACTAGCCATACTAGATTCAAAGAGGTAGTCAATGAAGTAATTAACAAAATCCAACTTACTCCTAGGGTCAAGCACAACAACAATCAATAATAAGATATTAATTCCATTAGGATTTCCCCAATATTTTTCATACTTGCCCTTCATCCTCATTGCCATCAATTTTATGCTCACATCACTACTCTCAGAATATTGTCGAATCCTTTTACCAATTCCAAACACCTCCTTCATATACATATGACTCGTGACATAAGATGAACCAGAAATGCGTAGGGTAGAGTCATAAAATATCTTTAAAAATGGTAGAATAGACCTCGCATATTCCCAATCTTCTTCTAATGGCACACCATCATTACTTTTGGCCATTTCAACCCCAAATTTCTTATCTTGCATATCTAGCAAGACAAAGGCATCTTTATACTTCAAGCTTGCCTCTAACATTAAGTAAGTTGAATTCCACCTAGTTTCAACATCAAGACAAACAATACCTTTGTAAGAAATCCCCTCTTGTTCAACACATGCCTTGAATCTAGCAAATCTAGCCGGAGAAGATTTCACATATTTAACTGCACTCCGGATTTTTGAAATTGAATCTTTTATCTCTTTTAAGCCATCCTTCACAATCAAACCTAATATATGAGCACAACAACGCATATGAACATATTCTCCCTTCAAAACAAGACAATTCCATGATAACATCCTTCTTTTAAGGTACTGGACCCCAACATCATTTGCGCTAGCATTATCCACTGTGATGCTAAGGACTCGCTTCAACTCCCAGTTATTCAAACAAGCCTCAACATGTTTAGCAATGAGCTCTCCTGAATGTCCCGTTGTTTGAGAAAAATTCAAAATTTTCTTTTGAAGTTTCCAATCATTATCAATAAAATGGGCTGTTAAACTCATGTAATTTAGGTTTTGGATTGATGTCCATGTGTCTGTAGTTAAACAAACCCTCTCACACTGCTTTGATAGAAACATTTTCAACTTTGCTTTTTCCTCTTCATAGAGTTCCCATATTTCACGCCTCAATGTAGTGCGGGATGGGACTTCAAATTGTGGTTGCAAGGACCATACAAAGTCACGGAAGTCCTCATTTTCCACAAATCGAAAAGGAAGCTCAGACTTCACAAACATCTTCACCAACTTCATTCGAGATGCATTTTGGTCAAATTTAGAAATAGTTGGTGAAGGGCTAACACTAACTTCTGCAATTGATGATGAAAGCTTTTTCCTTTTGAATGCTTCTCTATTAGGATTTTCTTTTGAAACATCTTCTCCATTTTGAATGATTCTGATCGACCCTTACTATTCTCAGTTGACGATGAATCGATACAAGGAGGTAAATAATCCATTCTAGAAGTATTTGGTGTGAGGGTTTCTACCGTTTCTGACATTCACGTCACTACATTAATTAAGAGTTCAATCAAACAAAAGGCAAATTTATCTAAATGATGATGATGATATAGGATATGAAAAAATCTAAATGATGATGATATAGCTTTGTAACATGTTATGTAACCTAAACAACAACAATGATGTTCTTAATTCAAAGTAACTGCAGTGAAGTAACTGCAGAATCCTAAATTGATCCTACATTCAAAGTTCAAAGCGGTTTAACACATTTTTTCTTTTCTTTATTAAAAGAAACGAAGGATATGCATGACAATGGCATCCTCATTATCATAGCTGAGTTCTACAAGCAAAACATTTGGATTCTCGACTGATACATCCTATGTTACGATAAAACAAAACAAAACAAAACTCGTCACCTTTTCTACCATTACAAAAACTGCACACACATTTTTTATTTATTTAATTTATATATAATTATACAAAACTCCTCTATGCTGATATTGGCTAACAGCATCCCCATATTGAAGCAGGGTTGTGATGTGAATCCAAGATGAAGGGGAAAACCTTGGCATCACAGTTCTCACACATTCACCACAAAAAGTCCTTCCTCCAATTAACCTCATCATTGCTGAAATAGAACCCATCCCGAGTGACCATATTATTAGCTAAAAAAATAGTACAGGGGCTATTAGCTATTATTAGTTTTTCAATTAAATTACTGATAACAGATGCATGATGGTTCAGTGCAGATAAGTTTAGCTCTTAAAAATTTGAGTTTTACCTTACTGAATCCAAAAAACTAGTTCTTAAAGTAAGAGGAGTACATCATTTATATATTCCATTGCTCATATGCTAATGAATGCATGATTTTTAACACTAACCATAGAATCTAAATCCCTATAGTGAGTTATGCAGTTATGACATGGTTCAAGAAGATAATACCCATCCCTGCTGTAGTGACTACATACATATTCTGTTTAAGGAAAAATAAGGACTCAACTTCCAAAAAGAATAAGATCAAAATTTTGGTAATCAAGATATATAATATTCACAGCAATTAAAATTAAGTCCAAAATGCACGACATAGTTACCTGGCAATAACCAAGATCAAAGTTGTAAAATGAATAGGTCAACAGTATATCTCGTAGAATATTTGAAAGGATTGATCTATCAGTTCTCACCTTCAAAAGCACAAGATAATGAAAACTGCATTAGCATCTTTTATTTGTTCATTTATAGTCATTCAAATTTAAAATCTATTCCGCTAGCTTACCACATCTTTCTCAATAAGCCCTTTCTTTCCCTGAATTTTGTGAATCTTTTAGCCTGTGCAGAGGATATACTCTACAGAGAAAAAAAAACATTACAAAATTATAAGATTCTAAAAACTATGACAAATAGAATAGTCCTTTTGGTCGTCTGTCACCTCAATGATGATACATTTAGTGCAATAGCCAATTTGCAGTTGGTGACTCCTACCTACTGATTATCCAGCCACTTAATTCCATGCCAAATTAAATTTTCCATGTGATCCCAATTTCCCAGTTATGAGAACTAAAAGACCATTGAGTCGTATCATAAAACATAATTCATATACTTACATTAGCGAAATAAAACTTTAAATTGAAGATTGCTTGGGCTAATTAATTAAAAGTTTTTTCTCTCCTTCAAATTCCTCAATTTTCAGAAGGGAGATAAACTAAGTGAAAGGAGATTTTAGCCCCCTCCATTCCTCTCTGCTTCCCTCCTCTTCATGCTGTTATTGTCACTCCAAATGCCATCAAACACATAATTACCTCAATGTCCCTTATGTTAAACACCATATCAAGTCACCCAAACTATCCCATTTGCACAAAGAATGCTTTTATAGAACTAGAAAACATACAAACTACTCAGTTCCCAGAGTTAAACACTTTTGTATAAAAGACATAAATCAACAGTGCGAACTTTATTCTGCATAGATTCTCTTTCTCTATTTTCCGTAGCATCTCTATTCCCTCCGGAAACCAGATTTGATTAATCAACGAAACAATTCACCATGTTAGAAGAGTTAACAAAGACAACTAACAAGACAAATCCTAGTACTCTCACATAAGCACGGACTGAAATTCAGGTGAATTGTGTCTTCTGCAATTCATGAAACGAGACAATTGCGAATGAGATAGATACCTTCGAAGTAGAACGAGGGGACACAAAAATTGTAGAGAGTTCCACGTGGAGGGGGAACAGGGAGGTTGAGCAATCCACTCTTTTACCCAGAGAGTGGAAAGGAACTCCGAAAGGGTATGTAGAAGAACCTTCGACAGTTCGGCGACGGTAGAGTGCGGCAAAACCTTCGACAGCGGTGAGCCTCTGACGACGGCGAACCTTCGACGATGACGAACTTTCGACGGCAGCGAACCCTCAACAGCGGTAACCTCGACGGCAGCCTTCAACAACGACAACCTTCATCAGCAGAGTGAGATGTAAGGCAGAAAGTAAAATGAAGCTGTGATTGGGAAAGGATGTATAAACCTAAACTGCACTGCAGTTAACTGTACTTAATATAAAATAGTTTAGTATTTTTAAACTGTACTATTAATTAGTTAATTAGTTTTTAGTTAACTGTATTATTAGTTTTTTAAATTTAAAAAAGTATGGATTAACTATAGTTTAAGTATTTTAAGTTAATTCTGCCCAGTCCTAACAATAACATCATAAAAAACCAACATCTCTAAATAGTAAAAAAAAAATCCTTTTAACATCTTTTTTGTTAGAGAGATGAACTTAAAAAGATTTATTTGAAAGAATATTTTGATTATTTATTACAAGAGATAAACATAAGTCTACTTAGATTTAAAGGATGACTTGAAAAATACTAGGTAAACTTATTGAGTTAGTGGAATTTAGCTATTGATAAGGACTACACCTCGTTTTAACAATAAATATAGTATAATATGAAAACAATGTATTTTTATTTTTTTTCCTTTGTTTTTAAGACATTTTTAAACAAAAATTACATACTTTAAGTTTTTTTAATAATGTAAAGTTGTTCTGTCAGCTGACTTAAATGTTGTCACGAGTGAGGACAAGTTTTTTATATTTAGATTTTTTAACGATATTAGATTGTCGAATTATCTTGTTAGGTTGGCCGAACTAAGCAAAACAAGTTATTCTAAATTGTTTATTGAAAAAGTCATCCAAATCCACATTTTTTAGCTTATGGCAAAAAGCAACTAAAGTTAAATATTTGATTTAATAACCTACTCAAACTCCAATTATCTATTCTTCATCACTATTATACGAGCCATATAACATAATTATAATTATGTGTGCGTAATATGCAAAATATATAAGTATTTAACACAAAAAATTTTATAAAACTTTTTTTAGAAGTATTTTTCTTTAACTCATTGAAAAGAACAGTTTCTTCAAAAGTAAAAACAACTTTTTTATTTTTATAATTTAAATTTACAATTTTAAGTTATATATCACACTAACCAATTATACAAAAACCGATGTATTATAAGACTCGTGTGATTAATTTATATCTCCTATTTCCAATAAAATAATCATAGGATGTGAAGCAGTTAAGAATACTTTGGAGCTTTATTTATTTGTCATGACTATATGCATTATAATACTTTTTTCAAAATAAATGATCGATATTCTACTTTTTCCATAGATTTTTGTACACATTATACAAATATTATAGAGACCAAAACACGATGAAAGCTAAAAGATGTATTTCGTTCATATATTTTTAACAAAATGCTGCACAGAAAATTGAAAAAAAAAAAACTCCTTGCGAAACATAAGTATAAATTTTTAATTACCAATGAAACAATGCCTTTTAATTTTTTAAGAGACGGAAAACGAATTGCGTTTGCCGTTTTGGAAGCTAAGAGTTTCCTTTGTTTTTTTTCAAGTTAAAGATGGCGGCGACAAAACAACACATAATCTTTCAATGGTCAAACCTTGGAAAAAATAATAGCTAAAAGCGGAAGTTAATTTTTGTTGAAAGATTAAGATATATTTAGGCTAATAGCTTCACTGTGGTCAATTGTGTAAATTTGGTCTCTATTTTAAAAAAGAGTCTACTTAGTCCTAGCTTAATAAATTTTGTATCAACGTTGTTCTTTTCGTTAAAAAACATTAAGAGTGTTAATAGATTGATGATATGACAATATGAATTGGTAACTTGTCAATTTTAAATTGTCTGCATGGTGAGGTGGTAAACAATGAAATGTTGAGGTTTATTTTACATATTGGGTTTTAGAATTTGGGAAAAAATTAAGTTAGGGCACATGTCATTCTGATTTCTGCGAGAGAAGAGAGAATCGTTATCGCATTTCTTCACTTTCATTGCAAACACACACTCCTCTGACGCTAATTGGGATTTGGTTGACTGAAGTTTGTTTGGGGATTTGGACGCGCAACTGCAGAGATCGTGTTGGTGGGGTTTTCCGAAAAGCAACATTCGAAGGTGCGTGTATGTAGCTTTTGTTGTGTTTCGTTGCTTTCCCTATGGTTCCCCCATAACTTTTGCTTTGTTGTGGGTATGGTTTGTTTATTTATTGTCCCCCATTAACTGTTCTTTTCAATTTTTTGTGGTGTCTCAATGTCGTTGTGGTCCCCCATTAACTATGGTTTTCCTTTGTTTATATTGTCTTTATCGTCTTAGTAGGAAGTTATTTTACTTGATTATGGTCTGTTATTGGTGTGTTTATGTTGTCTTTATGGTCTCCATAGTACTATGTTGTCTTTAGGTAGTTTTGTGGAAGCATAGATTAACTGTCAACAATTTTCATATTAGTTGAGATGGCCAACTCAGACATTGAAGTCGTATTTCACCATGGGGTAGATTTAAGAATAATGGAACATTCAGATACCACTATGGTTGAACCATAACTTTAAAAATGGACCTAGATCATTGGAGCTATTTTGAAAATTTGTCCATTCTTAAGGAGATGTGTTATAGAAATATAAAGGAGTTGTGGTATTCATTGGATCGTGGTCGTGTGTTAGAAGATTTTTTGGAAGTATTAACTGATGATAAAGGTGCTTGTCATCTGATGAATACTGCTATGTTGAATGGTGATGCTCACCTTTATGTTATGCACATGGTGTGTGAGCATGAGTATGTTCATATGTTTGAATACTTTAATGAAGCCGAAATTGAAAGAGAGTGTGCTGAAAAGCAAGTTGAGATAGAGGTTGGTGAACCACAATTTGAGTTACACCCAGAGGAAGAGGATGTTGTAGTGGTTGATGTAGAGTCTAAGGTAGTGGCTGAGGTAGAAATTGAGGTAGAGGGTGATGGTTTTTTGGCACATGGTCAGGTAGAGGTTAAGGCAAATGGGGAGGCAGACATTGATATTGGTGTGGATGTAGAGGGGCAGGTAGAGGCAGAGCCTGAAGTAGAGGTTGAGGCAATGGATGATGTTGAGGTAGTGGCTGATGTTGAGGCAGTGGTTAATGCAGAGGCTGAGGTTGTGGGTGATGGTTTTGAAGCACACTATCAGGAAGAGGCTCAGCCTGAGGTTGAGGCAAATGGGGAGGGAGACATGGATGTTGGTGTGAGTTTAGAGGGGCAAGCTGATGTAGAGGGGCATGTAGAGGTTGAGGTACATGGTGATGGTGTGGAGGCACAAGGTCAAGTTGATGAGTATGATGTTAGAAGTTGGAATGGGTCCAAAGAGGATGGATTGACTGACCATGGAGATGAAGTTGAATTTGATATAGTTGAAGCTTCTAACCAAGTCGAAATTGATGGACCTAGGGGTTTATCTAAAAGTGATTAGAAATATGACACTTTGACTAGTATTGTGGGAAGTGATAACACAAATGATGATAGAGATGGGTATGGGGATTTTGGGTTTTTTTTTCAATGCCCAAAAGTATGGAACAATATAAATGGGAAGTGGGCACCTACTTCCTTGAAAAAAAGATTTTACAGAAGCAATAAGAACTTATGGAGTAGAAAATGGTAGGAAATTAAAAGTGTATAAAAATGAAAAAAGAAGAGTTTGTGTGAAATGTTCTGGGGCAAAAGGAAAATGTACATGGTATGCATATTCTACATATAAGGCAGCTGAGAATACATGATAGCTAAGGAAAATTATAGACAAGCACACATGTAGTAGAGAATTTAACATTCGTTTAATGACTTCAAAATGGTTGAGTAAGAGGTTAGAGAAAACAATAAAAGAGAATCCCAATATTAATTGTATAACCTCCAAAATAAAGTTTCTAAGAAGTGAAACATTGGTCTTTCTCGGTCTACAACTTGTAGGGAAAAAACAATGGCTTTTAAACAAATAGAAAGTGATTTTAAAGAACAATATAAAAATACTATATGACTATGCAAATGAGTTGCTTCAGTCAAATTCTGGTTCAACTGTCAATTAAGGTTGAACCTAATGAGGACACTCCAATATTCAAGAGACTATATGTTTGTTTGAAGGCCTATAAGGAAAACTTCATTACATGCAGGCCTATTATAGGTTTGGATGAGTGTTTCTTAAAAGGAAAATATGGAGGTGAGTTGTTAACTGTAGTTGCAAGAAATGAGAATGAGCAACTTAGCCCATTGTTGTTTTTTATCTTTGAAATCTTCATGTGTTTTATATTCATCCCGTTCGGCTTCTAACTCGTTACCTTTCGGTATTAGTATATTCATACCGTTTGGTATTAGTATATTCATACCATTCGATATTATTATATTCATACCATTCGACCTTTAACTCCTTCCTTTTTTATTCCTCCTCTCATATACTTTTAACTTCCTAACATGTTCTTACTTTGATAGAGACTTGTACCAGCATTACAAGAACATTTTGTGGAGCAAAAGTTTTGTGTGCGCCACATTTATACAAGTTTTAGGAAGAAATTTCCTAGCCAAATTCTAAAATGTCTATTATGGTAGGCAACATCATCAACACACCCTCAAGCATGGGAGACAGTGATGAGAGAAATTAAAGATGTCAATCCAAATGCGTTTAAATACTTGCTAGCCATTCTATTAAGGTATGTCAACCTATAACAGATATTTAAATCCAATCATCATATTTAATTTTGTTTGTTATCCTTGCTGATATGTTTGACTTGTTATTTCTTTTACTAGATTTTGGCCACGGTCAAGGTTTACGGGTAAAGCTGTTTGTGACACCTTAGTCAATAAGATGTCTGAAGCTTTTAACAGTGTCATATTAAAAGCAAGGGGTAAGCCCATCATCACAATAATGGAAGACATTCGTATGTACCTCATGAAGAGATGGGCAACAAATAGATAGAAAATAAGTACATGTGAAGGTTATCTTTGCCCAAAGATTAAAAAATTATTTGAAAAGGAATTACACATGACTAAATATTGGATACCTAGGTATGTGCACATCACTACATCAGAATATCAACTTGTTTATGTTTTAATTTGTTTACTGACTTAAGTTAGTTATCATTACAGTTGGTCAAGACTTAAAATTTTTGAGATCAGACACACTTCAACCATTGGTGAAAAGTTTGTGGTTGACATAGATAAAGTTGAATGCAGTTGTAGAAAGTGGACTGTATCAAGAATCCCATGTTACCATGCACTTGCCCACAAGCTGCTCCAACAAACCAAAGTCAATCTCAATCAAGCCAGCTTACTCAATGTCAACTTCAACAAAGTTAACCAACTACAGTAAGAGTTTAGAAGTTATTCAGAAGTCACTAAATGTTTAGCTCAACTCTGTTACAGCCTAATATTGGCTATTTTGTAAAATTTTATATGCAATTTGTAACACCCCTTATCAGGGTGCCACTAGAAAATAACGAAATCAAAACTTTTACGCCAATTTTTTTTTTAATTAACATCGCGGAAATAAACCATCAAAAGTTTAAGCGTCTTACAACATAAAGTTAAAACCTTACAAATATCAAATTCAATATTGAAAAACATAAAATTACTTAAAACATGATAAGTCCCCCATAGTCATTCCCATAACTCTCGTCGTGCTACTTCATCTCTGCCTCATCTGCAACGCCATCTACTCCCGTACAAGTACGATCATCGTAGGTGGAAACCACAACCACAACATTTCAGGGTGAGTAACGAGGAACCTAACATAGCATATAATTCCAAAATATCAAAATATCATAACTTAGATTATCCTACTCACAACCTTACAATACAACACAATATTCAACTCGTAACTCAGATCATCACCACTCAGACTATCAAGGTCATAATAGTACAATACATCACAGTATTAAACTCATAACTCAATCATTTACTCAAGCTTCTGTTGTTTCCTTGAATTTTGTCGTATCAAACCTGTTTCGCAAAACAGGGCGATTCGAGCCGTCCTCCATCGCAACTTCAGACCTATCTCCCCGACCTCTCAAGGAATTACGAGTAAAAACTTCGGTTAGGCGCACCCACCGAGCACTATACTCACACGAGCCGAAGTCATTGGGCGAGACATTCAACCCCCTCTAGTCCCCGCGCACGAGGAAAGGGTGACACTCGAATCTCAGTCTCAGCAGAGACTCAACACACTATCGTATCGCAATACGAACACCATCGATTCGACAAGAATTCTAAGGAAATGACAGAACGCTTGCTCTCACAGTTTCACCATCACACTCAACCTCAATCTCTTTCAGTCCTCTCATTCTCATAATTCATTCTTTCCTCTTCCAACATTGGAAGAGAATTCTCAATACCCTCTTACCCACACTCTTGGCCAAAGAGTGTAGATAAGTATTCCCAACAAGTAAAAAATTGAATGCTGTCCACACTGACCTTTGCTTGTTATTTTACTCATAATTCTCTGTACATAACTTCAAATGAGTTCATTTCTTTTTTATTGGAAACTAGACTCAAATATCTTTCTTTGGACATATAAATCTAAATTTTTGGACTACAGGGCTAGCTGCCGTAGAATTATTAAAAAGCGGAAACTTTCACCACGCTCTGGTCTTCTCCGTTTTAACCTTTGCTGACTGTTTTACTCATAAATCTCTCTACCAAACTCCAATTAAGTTGGTTCTTGCTTTGTTGGAAACTAGACTCAAATATCTTTCCTCGGACATATAAATCTAAATTTTTGGACTACAGGGCTAGCTGCAGTAGAATTATTAAAAAGCGGAAACTTTCACCACGCTCTGGTCTTCTCAGTTTTAACCTTTGCTGACTGTTTTACTCATAAATCTCTCTACCAAACTCCAATTAAGTTGGTTCTTGCTTTGTTGGAAACTAGACTCAAATATCTTTTCTTGGACATACAAATCTAAATTTTTGGACTACAGGGCTAGCTGCAGTAACATCATTAAAATGCGGAAACATTAATCACGCTCAGGTATGTTCAGCTTTGACCTTTGATGACTCTTTGGCTCATTACTCTCTCTACCGAACTCCAATTGAGTTGATTCTTGATTTCCTGGAAACTAGACTCAAATATCTTTCTTTGTACATATAAATCTAAATTTTTGGACTACAGGGCTAGCTGCAGTAAAATCATTAAATCTCGGAAACATTCATCACGCTCAGGTATGTTCAGCTTTGACCTTTGATGACTCTTTTGCTCATTACTCTCTCTACCGAACTCCAATTGAGTTGATTCTTGATGTCCTGGAAACGAGACTCAAATATCTTTCTTTGGACATATAAATCTAAATTTTTGGACTACAGATCTAGCTGCAGTAAAATTATTAAAAAGCGGAAAAGTTCACCACTCTCTAGTCTTCTCAGTTTTGACCTTTGCTTACTGTTTTGCTCATTACTCTCTCTACCGAACTCAAATTGAGTTGATTCTTGCTTTTCTCAAAACTAGACTCAAATATCTTTAATTTGACTACTCACAAGACGAATTTGGATATCGGGAAGGGTCTCAAATAAATCTGGGAACAATCGCAACAGTTTAGTTTTAGATTCTGCGTTTTATATCCAAAACTCATGTTATACTCAAAACTCATAAAACTCACAACCAAGAAGAAAAACACATGCTTCAACATGTTAAATTTAATCTCAACACACAAGGAAGAAAGCATGAAACAACTTTATATGGTTACCTTCTACCCATCATACACTATGTTATATCCCAAGTTAAACCCCCTTACCTTTTGCCTTGAACACTTTAACTTGATCTCTTCCACAACCTTGGTAGAACTCTAGTTTCTTGGAATCCCTCTCTTCTTTCACAGGCCAAGACAACCTCCACACTTAGCACACTTAGAAATTTCGAAATACTCTAGCTAAGGGCCTTTCTCTGCTGTCCAAAACACTCATTCAGCTTTGGAATTAAAGGAAATGATTCCTAGACACACAAGGACCCATGGAATTGTTATTTAGCAATGATAATTCAATAAAACAAAGCCCCATACTCCTTTCCAGCCCCAAAACATGGAGGGAATGTCTGAAAGGGTCCCCAAAATATTCTCACAAAAGGAACCGCAGCCAAGCCAGCTCACATTGCCTACAATCCAAAAAAATTTACTGCTCACGCAAATCCCCAGCAGCAAAATTTACCGCAACTTTGACAGTCCGGTTGACCCCTTTACCAAAGTCGAAAGAACGCGTATGAGTACTCAAATCGAAGCTCTTTGAGTCTACTATCCAATAAAAGAAGAATCAGCTAAATTGATATTTTCTACAAAAAGTTATAATTAAAATAGTAAACCATGTCAAGTCTGACAGCACTTTATTTTTACATTATAACTTAAACTTTTTACAACTAGGTAAGTTCATGAGGTTCTAGGGTCTTACACAATTTGATTAGAAGAGCAAGAATGGTTCAATATCTATTTTGTAAACTTTTGTGTCTAATTTGATTCCAGCCTAGTTTAGAAGAACTTCATTTTGAATCCTAGTCTTGAACTTTATATGTAATTTGATTACAGCCCTTGAACAAGAATGTTGTACATTTCAATGATTTGAATCTGAATTTGAATTCCAGTTTCTGTTTTCAATGTGCATTTAAGTCCACTATATATAAGTTCTAATGATGATGAGTTCTTTGATGACTTGTAATGATGTATATTGAAGTCCACTTTGTGATTTTGCTTCTCAACCAGAGATCATCCACTTGATACTAATATTTAGCCTTATGGTTGTATTGAATACCACTTTCTCATTTTATTGTCAACTTCTACCTAATGTATATTCATTGTGCATTTCAAGTTCAATCTAAACTTCAATGTGCTTATCTTCTATATTCATTGCTTATGCTTATGTTGTGATTTCAACCACAGTTTTTATTCATATTTTATTATTCACAAGAATACCATACCAAAAGTATATTCAAACCATAAATTTAGATGCACAAATTGACATTTCTCATTCATTTCAAAACATCACATTACAATATAACCAATTTGCTGTTAACAACAACTTTGTAATACAACACATCATGGACTTTTAAATAAAATACAAACAAGGATGATGTTAATGAACCCCTTAAAACAAAGCATCCACATTAACATCTTCTCCATTTTCTAACAACCCATAACATATTTCTCCATGCTATTAATCTTTCTTCTTTGCCTCGCAATAGTGCCATCAACTTCATCTACATTATCTTTATTACGCCATTTAAAGAAATTGCATCCTTGAAGTTCTTCATTTCTTGTTCGCTGTTCAAATTATCCAACCATAAACAATTCATTAATCACTAAAATAATTTAACACAAAAAGTTAAACTACAAACTTTGTAATTAGGGCAGTCCCATAATTGCTTCCCCTCGTTCTTTACTGTTTTTGTCACTCTCAATACAACAACCTCCCTACAATGACATATTTAGCTTCTAATGAATCCTCTGGATGGAAACAAAAATCAAATTAACACAATCGAGAAAAATGAGGACAAATGAGACTATTAAGTAATATATTTACTTCAAACTATAAGCTTTTCTTAGTCCGTTAAAATATATTTCAATAAAAGTAACTATAGTATAGTCTGATAAAAGTAGAATTTTTAATTTTTATTATTAAAAATTATAAATGTTAACCTTGAGTAATAAAATTATTAGTTAACTTCTATTCCTATCTGAATTTTGATATAGGTTATATATAGTCATGTAATTTAACTGTTATATATTTTACTTGTTTTTATATTTAAACTTAAATATGAATTTAACATGTTAATTTTTTTTAATTAAGAGAATTATATTAATTTATTTTTAAAGATCAAAACATATACAATTTGAAAGATAAATTCTAATTTTAAACTATAAACATATTTAATACTAATCATTTTAGTAATTTTAGTTCCTTAATTATTTGCATTTTTGTTTCTTAATCTCTGAGATAATTCTCTGTATTATGGTTCACTTTCAAGTTAACATATTTATTAAATATTTGATAAAATGAAATAATAAAAATTACAGAATATATAATAATAAATAATCCAATTTATAATATTAAATTAAAAAGAACAAAATGAGATAAGTATAGAGAGAGGAAAAGATGAGGTAGTAAGAACGTAGTAATTTTTTGTTTAGGAGGGGGACAAGGTCTGCTAATTCAAGTACTTTATTCATAAGAACGAAACAAAAATTCTCCTGTTGTGGGATATGGACTCTGTGCATTCAAAATTAATGTAGTGGCAAGTTCGATCTATGCCTAACGGTTTATATTAATCCACGTAGGACAGAACGAGGTGCTCGAATGAAACGTGACTCAACCAGAGCCATTGAGGAAGATCTACGATGTACATTAGTAGAGATTGTTCACGACTCCATCATTGATTTACACACCGAATCGGAATTCCTTTTTGTTCTATCTTTGTCACTCTTCCATCGTCACTCTCACCTAACTCTGCATCTAACTACTTTTTTTTTTCTTCTAAAATCTAACCCAATTTTCAAATAATTTCATTTTTGGTTTCTTGCCTCATTCTTTCGATCCAAATGGCTCTATCGCGAGTTGCTTCGCCATCGCCATTGAATCTGCTGAAACCCCTTTCCTCTTATTTGTCGCTACGACGACGTTCGTTGTCCTCGTTGTCCACGGAACCTCTCACCGTGGACACTTCGCTTCCCTTCACCGCCCATCGCTGCGACGAGCCTTCACGCGCCGTCGAGACCTCGGCGGCGGAGCTCTTCTCGTTCTTCCGTAACATGGCGCTGATGCGGCGAATGGAGATCGCGGCGGATTCCCTCTATAAGGCCAAGCTGATCCGCGGCTTCTGCCATCTCTACGATGGGCAGGAGGCCGTTGCGGTGGGGATGGAGGCCGCGATCACGCGCAAGGACTGCATCATCACTGCTTACCGTGACCACTGCACCTTCCTGAGCCGCGGCGGAACCCTGATCGAGGTCTTCGCCGAGCTCATGGGCCGCCGCGACGGTTGCTCTAAGGGGAAAGGTGGTTCCATGCACTTTTACAGGAAAGAGGGTGGCTTCTACGGTGGGCATGGCATTGTAGGGGCTCAGGTTCCGCTTGGTTGTGGATTGGCTTTTGCTCAGAAGTATTCTAAGGATGAGACTGTTACGTTTTCTTTGTACGGTGATGGTGCTGCCAATCAGGGGCAGTTGTTCGAGGCGCTTAACATTGCTGCGCTTTGGGATCTTCCTTCTATTTTTGTCTGCGAGAATAACCATTGTGAGTTTGACCTTGTTTGATTAGTGACTTGAAACGTGAGGTGGTTTTAGACTTGTTTGGATTCTTTTTTGAATAAGCTTTGCTCATAAGTTAAAATTTGCCGAAATTCTCTGGCAAGTTCTCCAAAAGTTTATTTGAGCTTACACATAAGTTAATTTTAACTTGGGAGAAGCTTAGTAGTGCGTATTGATAAATTATCGGAACGAGGCCTTCTTTTATTTGGGTTGAGGATTAATTTAGTTTGATTTGTGGGACAGATGGAATGGGGACTGCTGAGTGGAGAGCTGCTAAGAGTCCTGCTTATTACAAGCGTGGGGATTATGCTCCTGGATTGAAGGTTAGAGAGATTTATGGCTTTATTTTGTTTAAGGAAATGCGTTGTGAGTATTGAATGGCTCACTGTTCGCACATTGCAGTGAAGCCTGATTAGTGTTGACTTCTCCTGTGTTGTGTTGTTTCTGCACCCTCAATTTTTATATATTGTCCTTTTTGGCTATTTTTTTTCATTTCCAGACTTCCTCTTTGTTCACATAGTTGAATGTCTGTCTGGGCAACGACTCTTGTTATTGATTATTTGATTTCGAGTTAGATTGATGGACATTGGCAGGTTGGGGTAGAGGAGAAACAGAGTCGAAGGTTGAGATAGAGTGATAGATTTAGAGTTTTGTAGTGAATGGACTGGGAAGGAGAAGTGGAATGAAGAGGTTGTGGCTTGGGGGAACAATAGGAATTGTGCAGGAGATAAAATGGGTGTAGAAGAGGTAGGTCGGAAAAAGGAAGAAAAAAAAGGTTCTTGGTAACGAAATTGAGTTTCATTAAAGGCATTGTCTTTAGAGATGAATATTGTACCTTCTGAGAGGCGGCGTAGCCTAAAATTATGCATTAGTGGGAGTGAAAGTTATGTTTTTGGGATCGTTGGGGTGAAGTAAAGGAATACAGGTGCAACCAAAAACTTTTAGGAAGTGATATCAGGTGGTTGTTTGAACAAGGAAGTACAAGGGACAACAAAGTCGAGGGATGTTGTAGGCAGGCAATTAATTAAATAAACAACAGTGAGAAAAGCATTGCTTGAAAATTTTAAATGAAGCGAGGCATGACTCAAGAGGGTGAGACCCGCTGAACTGTTGGCTTACGTCTTCTTAGTTAGGTACTTAGTAAATGCTTTGTATTCCTCATCCCAGTCAGTTTGAAGAGACTTCATAAGGGGAGTCCCAAATACTAATTCTGCCATGGTTTTGAAGTGTTTGAGCACTTAAAGAGCCCCATACTTACTTTTCAAGAGATAAATCCACATAAAGCACAAAATGACATAAAAAAGTCATAATAAAGATAGTTTTGTGTGGAAGGCATGACATAGATCCCACATATCACTATAAACAAGTTCTAAAGGATATTGATAAATAATGGGGGAAAGGGGAGCATAAATACAGTGACATTTCCCCAAACAACAAGCAAAACATAACACATGACTGACTTTATTTGAAGGTAAATTACAGTGTGGCATTACAAGTTTCAAAACATTGCTATTGGGTTGTCGTAAATGCTACAGGTGTTTGGAACTAGTATAAACAAAAATACTAGACTTATTAGAATGAATTTGTGCTTGAGAGGAGCTTGAAACCTTAGGAGGCAGAGAACTGTTAGGCCCGTTAAAATGGCTTAAGTTAATGGAGTGGATTCATTGATCAATTTTTTTGTGAAATTCCTGTAACCTTAGCTTGTGCTAATATAAGTGATTCCATTTCTTTAATTGGAAGAGGCTCAAATTTCCTATGGATACAACAAATTTTCGAACTATAATACTGTGGAAGTCCTTTAAGGGTGGCGTCAAAATGTTCTTGATGAGAAACTATATCACACCTACTGAAGCAAGAGAATCAATGAGTGATTTGATTCCGTGCAAGATCTTTGAAACCAAGCATCTTCAAGAACCATCTTGAGGAGTAAAGTTTGCAGTTGTTGTGCTTGGATTCTTAGAGAATTGTGAAAAGAAACATCGGAGTTTATTTTATGAAATTAATTACTACATTGTGCTGTTACGGAAACAGTATTTATACGGGATAACCAGTAAGTAACTCTAGCTAACTAGTGACAGCTGTCACATTACAACGGCTGTAATTTACATGTAACTGAGTCCAGCTAAATAGTGACAGTTGCCGAATTACAATAGCTGAGTACACTCACACTGTCAAGCCTAGAGGGACAAAGGTGACTTTGTGATCTGAAATTACTTCAACATATGACATTGAATGCAACCGTGTTTAAATTTGGTTGAAGTGTGTTCAGACTGAAGAATACCTCGACATCTCTTAAAAGAACATGTATAAATAGCGAGAGCGAAAATTAATGTCGCCGGCTACAGAGAAACTGTAATAACTTGTACTCTAGCTACATTTTATTTTTCTTCTTAATGCATTTCTTATATATCCATAAAAGAGACTTGGCAACTATCAGTCATAGTCCTCATTGTTCATCATGGGGTGATAGTATGCTATATTTTATTTTTAAACACAAGGTGTGTAGAGCTTGAAGAGGCTCGTGTTCAAGAACAATTGGATTGAACTTGGGTATATTACTGTAAGAAGGGTTATGAAGATTAGTTTAACCTTGTATCATTGTCATCTTGGTAAAAACTACTTGGAAACTGCCCAAGGTTATTTGGTGAATGAATATAAAAGATTATGTTAATATTTCTGATCCCTTATCTTTTATGCATATTCTGTAAGCAAAGGTGGAATTTGATTGTGAAAAGATCCTTTACCAAAAAACTAAGGTTTAATTAAAAAAAAAAATTATAGTCTTAATTCATTAGACAATATCCATTTGTCTATTGCCAACAACTTTTTTTAGCTGCATGAAGCTGTGTTAAAAGGAAATTCATATAAAAGCTTTTGATCTGCCTAAAAACATAACACAGAGCGATTCAACCTCTTTTTTCATGTTTTGTATCTCTATCCTTTTCAATTATAAATGCTTTTATTTAGAGCATGTATGTGTGTATAGTGTAAATAAATTATTTGTGTTTTATATAAAACTATTGTTAAGAAGTGGACTTTAAGTCTAACTAAATCCTACAAAACCAGCTTGTAAGGTGAGGTTTGCACCCACTTATATACTCTAAATTGACCTTAGTCGATGTGAGACTTCTAACAACTATGATATAGCAGCCCTTCCATTGTCTGCCCTACTTTTGTGGCAATTTTTGTTGCTGGTTAGTGGTAGCTCAAGATTGACGGGTTGCAATCCTTGATTGATAACTATATATGTTAATATTTCTGATCCCTTATCTTTTATGCATATTCTGTAAGCAAAGGTGGAATTTGATTGTGAAAAGATCCTTTACCAAAAAACTAAGGTTTAATTAAAAAAAAAAATATTATAGTCTTAATTCATTAGACAATATCCATTTGTCTATTGCCAACAATTTTTTTTAGCTGCATGAAGCTGTGTTTAAAAGGAAATTCATATAAAAGCTTTTGATCTGCCTAAAAACATAACACAGCGCGATTCAACCTCTTTTTTCATGTTTTGTATCTCTATCCTTTTCAATTATAAATGCTTTTATTTAGAGCATGTATGTGTGTATAGTGTAAATAAATTATTTGTGTTTTATATAAAACTATTGTTAAGAAGTGGACTTTAAGCCTAACTAAATCCTACAAAACTAGCTTGTAAGGTGAGGTTTGCACCCACTTATATACTCTAAATTGATCTTAGTCGATGTGAGACTTCTAACAACTATGATATAGCAGCCCTTCCATTGTCTGCCCTACTTTTGTGGCAATTTTTGTTGCTGGTTAGTGGTAGCTCAAGATTGACGGGTTGCAATCCTTGATTGATAACTATATATGCACATAGTTGAATATACACTGTAGTCTTTTCGTGAACACATTTTTTTTTTATCATTTTGGAAGTATATTTGTGCAGGTAGATGGCATGGATGTTCTTGCTGTGAAACAAGCTTGTAAATTTGCCAAGGAGTTTGCTTTGAAGAATGGCCCCATTGTGAGTAAATTTACTTTTTTTTTGTACTTATATTTCTTAATTTATGTTTAGCTTGATTCTTTTATTCTCTTATATTATAATAATTGTTTCTCTTCTTAATTATTTTGCCCAGATTCTTGAAATGGACACATACAGATACCATGGCCACTCCATGTCTGATCCTGGTAGCACATACCGCACACGTGATGAAATTTCTGGTGTGAGACAGGTATATATTACTATGACCATGATTATATGTCTTATTATTTTAATTGTATTGAGGATTTTACTCTATCTCTTTTATTTACTCATGTCATTTGATTATAGGAGCGTGATCCAATTGAAAGAGTAAGAAAGCTGCTATTGGTTCATGAGATTTCTACTGAAAAGGAGCTAAAGGTGATTGAGTGAAGTTTGTACTCAAGCTCCACACGTCAATTTTAAAATGTGATGTGTTTGTTTTGTTTTAAATACTCCTGTAGTGTTGCTTTCATCTTAATATTTGTGGTCAATTTTATCTTGGCGTTGTGGTATTTTACTTTTCAAGTCCATGAAACAGTTTTCTTGTGGTGCCGTAGGTCATCTAGGAATGTGTAAATTTTATGTTAATATAATAGATTTCCAATTGTTATTTTTATGAAATTGTGCAATTCTATTTTTTCATAATATTGTAGCTATATTAAAATAGTTGTTCTCTCAGGTTAATTATCATGTACTCGGTAGACTTTAATTATGATATTTACTGTTTACTTGAGCTTTATTCTGCCCGAAAGTTATTTTATGTCATGTGTTGAATGATGATATGACCTGTTTGTCTATCGTGGATTATGTGTCATAATTTTCTTTAAAGTTGGAATAAGTGTCACAAATTTTCTGCCCATTGGGAACGGCTTCTAGTTTATCACGCAACTGTCTCGTATACTAATGTTAGACAAGCAATAGTATTAGGAATGCAGGGAAAGGGAAAGAGGGAACTTTATGGCCAAGTAGTTTAAAGTCCCAATTCAAACAGCAGGACATAGAGAGAACAGTCATGTTTGACAATTGTCTACTAGAAAGGGTAGGAATATGGTAATGCTCAAAACAAGGAGGATAAGCTGTATCAGGTAGTTAGGTTTGTGAAAGTGATATGTCGCGAGCAAAACTCAAATCACAATACAGCAGAGAGGCTGGTATTCAAATTGATTTTTCTTTTATTCTCTTTCTGCTGTAAAGTTGTTTGATGGAGTAGATCCTTTTTTATTTGGGGCAGGTGGGGATACACTCCATACGATATCTTCCATTCTAGTAAATACTACACCTATCATTACCTTTTCAATCCTCTTTCCTTGACATTGAGCGAGGGTTTGGGGCCATAAGACAGGGGAGAAGAAAACCCCTTGAACAACCTGT
Organism: Vigna nakashimae; assembly: GCA_034642375.1. Classification (NCBI taxonomy): domain Eukaryota; kingdom Viridiplantae; phylum Streptophyta; class Magnoliopsida; order Fabales; family Fabaceae; genus Vigna; species Vigna nakashimae. The sequence continues at coordinate 35,156,910 of CM067758.1, forward strand.
AACCAGTTTCCTTTTTATTGTGTTTTGATTTAGAGGAATCAAAGTTCCTATTATCATTTTAGGATATTTATCCTATTTTATCATCATTATAGTGTGTCAAGGGTTATCCTATTTATCAGGATTATATTGTATCTAGGATTACCCTATTTATCATGATTATATTGTGTCTAAGGTTACCCTATTTATCATGTACTTGTGTATCAATTTATTCTTATAAATAGAAGATTGTGAGAGGGATCAATTAAGCCTTCTAGAATTATTTTACAGTTTCAATCTTAAGTTGGTATCAGCCCGCTCTGGTTTCTGTCTCGTAATATATATTTGTTCGGCGCCACAGTTCTTCGTCGCCGGCCACCGTCCGCAATTGCCCGTCGCCGGCCACCGTCCACCGTTCGACCACCATCGCTGCTGGTCACCGCCCGCCGTTGCCGGCCACCGTCGTCCATCACTGACACAGTTTCCTTCGTCTAAACCCTTAGGGTTTTCTTGTTCCTCGCTAGTACTATTCGTCTTCTTCAGAAATGGCATCTGGTAGTACTCTTTCCTTCTCTGGAAGTCCATCAATTACCTCCGAGAAGCTAAATGGAAAAAATTATCTATCATGGTCTGCTGCCGTTGAAATGTGGTTCCTTGGCCAAGGGCATTAGGACCACCTTGAGCGAGATGGAAGCCATGTGCCTACTGAAAAAGTTTTGAGGGCTTTTAAAACTTGTCACTCCTTTTGGAAGAAAGCCCAAAGCATTTATGCCAACGATATTCAACGTCTCTATGACACTACGAACAAGCTTGCATCTCTTAAAATGGCAAACCATGATATGATGTCCTTCATGGAGGAAGCCCAATCTGTTGTCAAAGAACTTAGATGTTTTTGGAAGTAGATCCATTAGAGGATATAAAAAAGAAACTAGACAAATTTTACATGGTGTTGATCCTTCGTGCCCTACATCCCGATTTTGATCATCTCAGGGATCAACTTCTAACTAATCATGAGGTCCCCTCTATGGAAGCATTGACCACTCACCTTTTGCGTGTCTCGGTACCTCAAACTCAAGAAGCGCATGAACTAATGGAACCATCTGTCATGGTTGCCACACGAGGAAGAGGAGGACGTGGCACTAGAGGAGGAGGACGAGGAGGTCTGGGACGTCCTCAATTCACATACTGTAAAAGGATGGGTCATACTCAAGAGTATTGCTACTCCTTACATGGTTTCCCTTCCCAAACCGTCAATATTTCGAAGACTGAAACTTCCACTTCGAAGACTGAAACTTCCACTTCTATGTTTTCTGAGGATGAATATCAAGAGTATTTAAGATTAAAGTCTAACAGCTTGACACAACCATATCAATCTCCCAATACATCAACAGCCTGCGTTTCTCAATCTATGGAAGGTCAAAATTCATGGGTAATTGACTCAGGTGCTTCTAATCACATTTCTGGTAATACCTCTTTGTTCTCATCTATTTCCTTTCGAGAATAACCTCATTTCATAACCCTTGCAAATGGATCTAAAACTTCTTCCAAAGGAGTCGGTCATGTTTCTTTGTCTCCCTCCCTCAATCTCAACTCAATCCTTTTTGTCCCTAATTGTCTTTTTAATTTAATTTCCTGAAGCCAGTTGACTAAAATGTTAAATTGTTCAATAACCTTTGATCATAAATTTTTTGTTATACAAGAGCGTGGTTCAAGGAGACATATTGGAGAAAGATATGAAGTTGGCGGATTATACCATTTTGGATCTCGTCCAAGGGTATCCTGTAGCTGCTCCTAATCCTAAAGTGCTACATGATTGACTTGGCTATCCTCATTTGTCCAAATTAAAAAAGATGTGTCCTGAACTTAGTGGTCTCCAACCTTAGAATGTGAGTTATGTCAATTAGGAAAACATGTTAGATCTTCCTTTCCTAAAAGGTCTTAATCAATATGTAATTCTAGTTTTTCCATCATCCATTCTGATATATGGGGACCTAGTCGTATCTCCTCCTTTGGTTTTAGATATTTTGTTACCTTTATTGATGAATATTCAAGATGTACTTGGGTTTATCTTATGAAAAATCGTTTTGAATTGTTAGCTATCTTTATATCCTTTTTGAATGAAATCAAGAATCAATTTGGTCAAGTAATCAAAATATTAAGAAGTGATAATGCAAAAGAATTTTTCTCATCCTCCTTTTCTGCCATCTTGAGTTCCCATGGTATCTTACATTAGTCTACTTGTATTCATACACCACAGCAAAATGGTATAGCAGAACGAAAAAATAGACACTTGGTTGAAACTGCTCGTACCCTTTTTCTTGGTGCCCATATTCCTGTCCATCACTAGGGGATGCCATCTTAACTGCATGTTATCTTATTAATAGGATGCCCTTCTCCTCTCTTGATAATAAAGTCCCTTTCTCCATTTTGTTTCCTAATGATTCTCTCTTTCATACATCTCCTCGAGTGTTTGGCTGTGTATGTTTTGTTCATGACATGTCTCCAGGTCTAGACAAACTCTCCGCTCACGCTCTCAAATGTGTCTTCTTAGGCTATTCTCGACTTCAAAAAGGATATCGGTGTTACTCTCCTGAAACTAAGAAGTATTACATGTTTGCCAATGTCACATTCTTTGAACAGACTCCTTACTTCTCTCCATCTGTTCAGGATGTTTCTATCCTCCAGCAGGTCCTTCCTATTCCAATGGCTGAGTTACACTATCTCTGTCATTCCAAGTCTTGATCACAATCCTTCTACACCTTTTTCTCCACATACTAAGATCATCCCACACATGGCCCCAATGGATAGTCCACCTCCCCAAGACAATGGTGAATCTCTTACTTCAGATTCTTCTCCCTCGTCACCTCCTCCCACGCCTCCTGGTGCAAATGATTCAGCATGGCCTATTGCCCTCAAAAAAGGTACCCGTTCCACTCAAAACCCTCATCCCATTTATAATTTTCTAAGCTATCATCGATTGTCGCCCTCCTATTTTTCCCTTTTATCCTCAATGTCCTCTGTTGTTATACCCAAGAATGTGAAAGAAGCACTTGATCATCCTGGATGGCGATAAGCTATGATTGCAGAAATGCAGGCTCTTGACCAGAGTAATACTTGGGAGCTGGTGCCCCTCCCCCTAGGAAAAAAGGCGGTTGGTTGTCGATGGGTGTATGCAGTTAAAGTTGGCCCTAATGGTGAAATTGATCGGCTCAAAGCTCGGCTTGTTGCAAAAGGTTACACTTAGGTTTATGGTCTTAATTATTGTGACACTTTCTCTCCTGTAGCCAAGATGACTACTATTCGTCTCTTCTTTACCATGGCAACCATTATTCACTGGCCACTTCATCAATTGGATATCAAGAATGCCTTCCTACATGGTGATCTTGAGGAAGAAGTTTATATGGAGCAACCTCCTGGGTTTGTTGCTCAGGGGGAGTCAGGTATGGTATGCAAATTGCATCGATTTCTATATAGCCTCAAGCAATCCCCACGTGCATGGTTTGGAAAGTTTAGCTCCATTGTTCAAAAATTTGGGCTAAAACGCAGTGAAGCAGACCATCCAGTTTTTTATTGTCATTCTTCTCTTGGGAAATGTGTTTACTTAATAGTATATGATGATGATATTGTCATTACAGGAAATGATGCTATTGGAATATCTCAACTAAAAAAGTACTTGTGTAGACATTTTCAGACCAAGGATCTTGGAAGTCTCAAATACTTCTTAGTCATTGAAGTAGCGCAATCAAAAGATGGAGTTGTAATCTCCCAAAGGAAGTATGCTCTTGATATATTACAAAAAACAGGCATGATTGATTGTAGACCGGTAGACAATCCCATGGACCCAAACCAGAAATTAAGGACAGAAGAAGATGAATTATTCTCCGATCCAGAGAGGTATAGGAGGCTGGTTGGAAAACTGATTTATCTCGCTATTACAAGGCTAGATCTATCCTTTGCAGTTGGAGTGGTTAGTCAGTTCATGCAGGCTCCATGTGTTGACAATTGGAATGCTCTCATTCGCATTTTAAGGTATGTAAAGAAGGCTTCCGGGCAAGGATTGTTATATGAAGATAAAGGAAGCATTCAGGTCTCTGGGTATTGTGATGCAGGTTCACCTATTGATAGACGGTCTACTACAGGATATTGTGTTTTTCTGGGAGGAAACATTATTTCATAGAAAAGTAAGAAACAGAATGTAGTAGCTCCGCGGAAGCCGAGTATAGGGCAATGACATCACTAACATGTGAACTTATATGGGTGAAACAATTCCTTCAAGAGGTTAAATTTTGTGACATCCATACTATGAAGACGTATTGCGACAATCAAGCTGCTCTCCACATTGCATCAAAACCAGTGTTTCACAAAAGTACTAAACATATAGAAATTGATTGTCATTTTGTTCGTGAAAAGTTGTTGACCAAAGAAATATGTATTGAGTTTATTGGGTCAAACAATCAACTCGCATATGTATTGACCAAGTCATTAAGGGGTCCTCGGATTGAGTTTATTTGTTCCAAGCTTGGTACATACAATTTGTATGCTCCAGCTTGAGGGGCAGTGTTAGGATATTTATCCTATTTTATCATCATTATAGTGTGTCAAGGGTTACCCTATTTATCCTGATTATATTGTGTCTAGGATTACCCTATCTATCATGATTATATTGTGTCTAGGGTTATCCTATTTATTATGTACTTGTGTATCAATTTATTCTTATAAATAGAAGATTGTGAGAGGGATTAATTAAGCCCTCTAGAATTATTTTAGAGTTTCAATCTTAAGTATCATATTAATGTTGATGGAACATTAGAATTTCACGCTAAATTATTATCCACATCTTTCAGGACATTGAAAAGGAAGCAAGAAAAGAAGTTGACGAAGTCATTGCCAAAGCAAAGGTGTTTATTCTTCTCTTACTAATTTTGGTATCCCACATATTTCCATCTTTTGCAGTGCTATGTGATTTACAGTCTCTCAGAGTTATATTCTTTTCTGATTTCCAGGAAAGTCAAATGCCCGAGCCATCTGATTTATTTAAGAACGTATATGTTAAAGGTTTAGGTGTTGAGGTAGTGAAAATTTCATCTTTACTCATTCTTTTGTCTAGCTTTCTTTATTTTGTTGTTATCAAATGTTACATGAATTTGGGTATAACCAATCAAAAGATACATGAAAGATGCAATAGTCTTTTGCTTAAAATTAGGGAAACTATTATTCCTTCCGATTCAAAATAATTGTTGTTTAAGGCTTTGTACAAGGATTAAGAAACTCATGTAGTATTCTCAATTTCAAGGATATAATAAGCTCACTTAATTCGCTTCTTCATTCCATTAATAATCTCTTATTCTTCTTAATGGAGATACCAAAAAGTTACGGATATAATTGAAGAGAAAAAATAGTTAGTACGTAGTTTCGTAGAAGTCTCATAATTTAAAACCAATTAAAACCTGTCAAATGTCATTTTTGAAACGGAGAGAGTACTTTAAATAAGAGTTTTGATATTTGAAATCGTGATGGGAAGATTAATTTAGCATGGATGGGTTGATTTTATTTATAAGCTGTTTAATTCTCGAAGTGAAAACAGATCCAATTTTTAAAATTACGTGAAAATTAGATGCATATGCTGTTTGGTTCTAGTAAATATTTTTAGTTACTTGGTGGATGATGTGTTTTATTCAAGTCTGATTGGTGATCTTCTGAATTTCAGGCTTGGGGCGCTGATAGGAAAGAACTTAAAGCTACCTTGCCCTGATGGAAAACCTTTCCTTTGAATTTATATTCCCTAATTACAAATCTGTCAAAATAATGAAGACTAAAAGGTTCAGACGATCATCCTTGCCTGTTTGCTGAGCTTTCCCCCAACCCCAAATTGTATATCAAACTGTGGCGGAAATTAATGTTTGCAGTGTAATATTATTGGAGGTTCTAACAATCATAGCGTTATCAATTGATTAATCATGCAAATAGTGTCCTGCAAATTTTGAGGATTTCGTTGTATAAAACTTATATAATTGGTGGCAAAATTGTGCCATTATTTTATAATTAAGTATTCACAAGATTGTGTTCTATTTAAATCATTTTCTGGCTATTAAAAGTTAGTGTTTCTTGGACAGTCAAAAGAGTGATCTGACTGAAGTGTTGACATAGGTTCATAATTTTCTTTTACTGGTATTTAACTTCCTACTTCTATGTCAATCACGCTTGTTTAGAACTTTGCTACTTTTCTGTCCTCTCTAGCTGTTTAGAGTTTGATAGTTCAAAATGGCATTAGTTATCACTTTATCTTCACTGGTTCGGATAAGGATATATTTGTTTGAGAGAGAGTATAATAATATGAAAGAGACTCACTTTATGAGATATTGTTGAAGTCTCATAATTATAAATCTATTCACTTAAATAAATCTATTCACTTAATATTTTTAGTTAAAGATGATATTATAGTTTCTTACGAGTTTGCAAGTGATATCTAAATATCTCTCTTTGAAACAAGTTAACAAGTATTGGAATCCCACAAAAGGTGCTTGACCAAGTAAAGTTAGCAACTTAACTCTCCTAACAAGAGGAGGAGAGGAGAAATCACAATTGAAGGAAGTGATTAATGACTTCAAAACTCAATATCGTAATATGCGTGACGGGTAAGTCAAATTTGATAAACTAATAGTCAGTGGAACAAATATGATAACAATGATTTGTTTCATATTACATGTATCAGTATTAAAATTTAACTATTGAAAAGTTGTTAATAGCACAAACTCAAATGTTTGCAAATAGAATGTTTATATTACACGCCTCATTGACAATTCGAGCATCACCTCCTACATCCTTTCAAACTACCTTTGAAGACCAAGTCGACTTGTGAAATTTTAATAAAGTGATTCCATTTCAAGCAAAACACCTCTCTAATTTACAAAAGTATTTCCCCATTCATGAAAAACATTTTGTTCAATTTCATTATGATTAATATGCTTGTTTTTATATTAATGCATTAAAATTCTTTATCTATAAAATCTTCTCTTTAACTGATTTTAATTTATTTAATTATTGTTTTAATCAATTAGAGAAGTAAATATAAGATTTAAAACTTTACATGGTTTTAATCTATTGAAAATTCATTTTAATTGATGAAAATAGAGTAAATTGTAAATCTCTAAGATTTGAAACGATTACAACTTCTTCCTTTCAAACCCAACAAGAAAAACCAAAAACATTTTAACATGTTAAAATATTTTTTAATCAATTAAAACACAATTCAAATTCCTCAATAACTTTTATACACTTTCTAACTTAATTAAATTCAAATAACATATTAAAGAGTTATTAACACATCATAAATCCAAAATACATCTTAAAAACAAAAATCAAATCCTATCTTCATCTCTTTTGAAACTTCAATCGATTATGTGATTAGAAATATCAAACACTTCATCTTCAAGCTTCTAAGTGATCAATAATTATTTAAAATAATAATAATAGTAATAATAGGGTTATATATTATTTTTCCTAAGATATAACGCAATTTTGGAACTCGTTACTATTTTAAAATTGATCTCTTTTGTTTTCATACTTAATTCTTATAATCTTATTCTTTCTTTGTAAACATATGAAATTTACAATGAATAAATTAGTTTTTTTTATAGTTATAACTAAGATCGAAAATATGCATTAATTATGGTAAGTCACTCATGATCATATGCAAGTATTTTTTATTATAAAATTTATTATTAATATAATATATAATATGTAGTATATATATATATATATATATATACATATATATATATATATATATATTATTATTATTTAAACACGACAACTTGTCAGATCTAACAAGTTTTTTTTCTTTAAAGCCCAAAGTTTGTGTTTTTAGCCGAAATATTTAATAAGCTCGTAAGACTAGGCTAGGCCCCTTTGAGGAGAAAAGTTGCGGTCCCTAACTTTCGTACTTACAAACTGCCTAAAGACATTGAAATATTACAAAATTTGCTCTCTTTTGATGTTTTAAAAAGGTGTTTTTTTCTACCAACTTTTTCTTTTAGGCTGTGTTCGTTTGAAGTGATTTGGGGGAGATGATTTGAATGGATTTGAGGGTAATTTTTTTGTTGTTTTTTTGAGTGGATTTGTGGGTAATTGAGAGTGGATTTGGAAGTAAAGTTTGTGAGAATTAGTGTAGGATTTGATTGATGTGATAGATTTTAAAAATTAGTTTAATTGATAGAAATTAAAGATTACTAAAATGCCCCTAGTTATAAAAATAATAAAAAATGTTATTTATAAATGTTATATTTAATTGTAAAAATGTTTATAAAGAAAAAAAATTATGAATAATTTATAAAATTAATGTTTAAAAATTATAAAAATTAAATAATCAATTTATTTTTAATAAATTAAAAAATATAATATACCTAATTTTATTAAGATGTAGATTTTTTTTAAATTATAATATTAAAATAATTATAAAAAAAACTGAAAAATAAGTTTGCATAATAAATATAAAAAAAAAAATTTGTAACCGGTTACGCGTTTGCATAACCGGTTACATGTGTGCCACCAAAATTAATAAGCTCCTGTAACCGGTTACATGCTTCTGTAACCGGTTACGCCAAAACCCGTCAGCCGCACAGTATATACTCCTTAGGTGTGGATTTTTTATGCATTACTACGTATTATCCATCATTGCAGTGGATGAAATATAGACTTAACGTATCAGAATAAAATTCATTTTAGCACATGGTATTATCAGATTTTATGAGGACAAAAATGCCTTTTCGCTTTAAATCACTGCAGATCTTCGCAATTTAGCGAGTGATAAAAATAACCTCCATCCCGCAAATCTTACCATTTCCATCCTCAGAAATCCACACAAGCGAACACGGTTTGTATTCAATTCATCGCTTACAAATCCACATGAACAGTACAATATGTTAATGCGAACACAGCCTTAGTCTATTGCAAATGTATTCATTGATTTACTTCTTATTTGGGCTATCTACACTTAAATTCATCCGTTACTATCGAGTATAAAATATAGATTAAATTAAATCTATTTATTTAATGATCATAAATTATTTCTCAATCTCAATCCATTCTTCTATTAATGTAGATCAAATTGATCTAACCAAATTTTTCGTATTTAAATTTTAAAAAAATTTAAACTTCTTTTACAAAAAAATTATTTTGAAGTTTTGTTTTAAAAATAGAATTTTAAAGTTTATTTTTAAGGATGGATTAATATTAATAGGTGAAAAATACTATATAAGAGAACTCCCACAAATACACACACGTGTATATATATATATATATATATATATATATATATATATATATATATATATATATATATATATATATATCTAATTATAATTTATAGATGAATGGATTTTATTTTCTATTGTCTTTCTATCCAAAATTGCTTACAACAAAAAAAATTATATAGTTATCGTATCCGATTATCAATTTATTGAAGTGGAGCTTGTTGGTTCTTTTTTATCACAAGCATATATGCATACACAACGCATCACCCTTGTACATCATTTCTTTAGTAAGAACACAATTTGAAGCTTGCTTGAAGAGATTGAAAATTAATTGTTTTGGGTCGGATAGAGAAATTCCTATAAAGAAATTGAATGAAAAAATTCACACACCTCGAAAAGGTTTCTCATTTTAGATACCCTTTTAGATTAGATTAGAAGGCAAAGATAGGTAGTTTACGGGTTCTGATCTTAAATACCTGTTGAGGTAACATTGTAGATGGTGAGAATATTAATTAAAGTTGACATGGTTGTGTGAGTGGGGCTATTGATAGAATAGCTTATGTGCATAGGATGCGGGGGAGACAAAGCAAGTGGCATTGGAAAATGTTATCTAATCAACTTCAAGTTAGAGAGTGAGCCACTGAAAACGACTTCTCCCTCAACTCAAGTCCAACGTAGCTTACTCCTTTGCATTGTATGGATTGGCCCCATTTCTGCAACCACACTCTGAGGTGTAAGATTGAGGCAGACTTCATTTTACTGTGCAAAAACTTATCTTACACCTTCTTTTACTGCTTTCTAAATTCTTAGAAACTGATTTTTGACATACAATACAGGAGTTATTGAAAAGATTTTCAAATAGATAAAGTGAAGCAAATGGGTCCACATGTGGGGAAGTGAGGTTGATAATTAATGCAGCTAGTAGAGAAACCTGTCACATGACACATGTATGATGTATGTAACCTTCACACACTTCCTAGCACACTGTGCACCTTTATTCACGTGGGCCTTCTTTCCTTGCCTTCAATTTCATGTAATGGTTATTGGTTCATCCAATCTCATTATCACCACCGCCGTCTTGGCTCTCTCTCCCACGGTTTCTGAACCCTTCTGTGCGACATGTGTAGGCTAGAGTCCATTGGTGTGGTTAGTTAGTTAATAATAGGAAAATGAAACTTTGTTTTATGTTTGGTAGAAGCTTATAAGTCATGCCAGCTAATCTCCTTTACTCCATTAAACTATTCTTTTGCTGAAAAGTCGTTTCTTTTCTTTTTGTGCTTTTCCTTCTCAATTATTTTATCAACTCCAACTCTGTCTGTTCCACTACACTTTGGCCTTCACTGGAAAGTAGTGGTACTTAAATGTCATTAAAAGTTAAGTGGTCTTTGCAGGTATGATGCAGTTGGTGTGATCTACAACCCCTGGGATTAGCTCACTCTTGTTTCCTTGCTTGCTTTGTCTTTGATGATTGGGGTTATCATTTAGGACTTTGGAATTTGCACAACAGCACAAGTACAAAAAGCAGATAAATTATGCCTTTACTTTGGAAAGGTGAGGTGGAAACCGAAGTTAAGGAGAGAATCTGAGAATGAGTGCTCTCTCATTCTCACACCACATGCACATGTCCCTTCTATTCCTTGACTCATCATTTGCTACAAATTTTTCTAAGTCTTCTTTTTGTCCCATTGTGACAATTTTTACTACTCTTGCCATTTCCATTGAGATCCCCCGAATAATTATTTTCCCCACTGCTGCTTCTTTGCAGGAAATGGTTCTGTACCTTTGGGGGTTATATAGGGTTATGGCCGAGTAGTTGTTGTTGCACCAATTTTTGAAGGCAAGGTAAACCCATTTATCCTTTTGATTGTCTTAGACTAAAGATTGATTCTTTCTTTCTTTTTTCTTTCAAATTTATGTAATTTGTTGATTTCTCAGTTTGTATCTGTCAAAATCCTGTGCTTTTGGTGTTATTGTGAATTGTCCTTATGTTGGCACCTTGTATTTATGAACGCAGTTTTTGTTTTTGGCTTTCGTTTGTCTTTCCTCTCCGTTGTGTAATTAGATGGGGGAGACGGCAGCTTCCAATCCTGCTTTGCAAGTGTCTGTTTCGTTCGGTAGATTTGAGAACGACTCCTTGTCTTGGGAGAAATGGTCTGCTTTCTCACCAAATAAGTACTTGGAAGAAGTTGAGAAGTGTGCCACACCTGGATCAGTTGCTCAGAAGAAAGCTTACTTTGAAGCTCATTACAAGAACGTTGCTGCACGGAAAGCCGAATTGCTTGCTCAAGAGAAGCAGACGGAGAAAGCTTCTGTTAAGACACAATATCAAAACGATGAAGATCTGAGTTGTAACAGTTGTGTGACCGATGCAGAATGTGATATTTCCAATGCTCAAGGTTCTAGTGAAGGGGTTAAGCAAGAAATCAATTCAATCGGTGAGATTGTTAGGACTGATGTGAGTAATTTGGAGTATGCTGCAGTTTCAAGAGATTATCAAGGTTCATCAGTTGAGGGAGAAAAAGTGAATGATAAACTGGAGAGAAGATCAGGTGGTGGTTCCCTGATAGAGAAAAAACAGGAAGAAGTTGTCTGCGTTGAACAAGGAGGGAGTAAAGAAGAAAGTCCTAACATTGAAGCTGAAGGTTTGAAGGAAGTTTCATACAATGTAAACAATGAGCCAGTAAAGGCTTCAGAAATTGAAGCACAATATAAGACCTTGGATAATCCAAAGGCATCTCAGAAGGTATACATTAATTCATGTACTCAGCAAATTTAGGATCATTGGAAAAATTGAGTGGTTAAATGATAGTTAGCACCATTTAAAATTGGGCTATTTGGTTACCATTATTCTACTTTTCAACATCTAGTTTGGACAGGTTACTCCAGTGAGCAGAGAAAGTAATGCAACAAAGGGGAAGAAGAAATCCGTGCAACCTACGTCTAAGCCTAAGGCATCTCGAATTTCCACTCCTAGGAATCCAAAGCCATCATCAACTCCCACCAAAACATTTGCATCTGCATCTTCAACTAAAAAGGAAATTTCTCCATCAATATCTGGGAGAGAAACTGCTTCCACTGCAGAGAACAGAAAAGTTCCAAGTCAATCTGAACCTGCTCCGCGTACTACAGTGAGGAAATCTTTGATTATGGAGAGAATGGGGGATAAGGACATAGTCAAACGAGCATTCAAGACGTTTCAGAATAATTTCAATCAGCCCAAAACTTCTGGTGAAAACAAATCTTTGGTAAAAGAAAAGGTGTTTGGAAAAGCATGGATAACTGTTTATTGTTGATAAATGGTTATATGTACCAGTAGAAAATCACTTTCGTTTGAGAACATTTGCTTATATTTTTCTTGAGCAGGTTCCTTCAAAGGTGACAGAGCCAAGGAATCTGACATCTATATCTCTGCGAAAGGAATACGGGCAGTAAGTTTTGAATCTACATTATTAATTTGTTTCTTATTTTCATCTATTTCATTTCCTTCACGTAGTAACTTTGTGTTTAACCTCTTATGGTTGCATGCTGAAAAGCAATAATCTGAACAGAAACCAAAATTTGTTGGTTTTCTGTGGGGGAGTGTTAGTCATGGAAACAACATATAAATGTGAGTAAATGAGGAAAGTATAAGCAATCAATCATCATATGTATTCTATAACTGAAATAAGTCATGATTTTACAATATAAACTTTACTTATAACATGATTTGTCCCGTAAAATCTTGCTTACTTACAAATTAGACATATGGCAGTATTGTGTTATTCAACTGGAACTTCCTTTGACTGCCAGATTTTGTGCAATGCGCTTTTACTTGTTATTGTGTCAATCAATTTTTCGGATTCAGACTTCTTTTGTTATCCTATGACTATAATATTGACTTACTAACTTATGCCCCATCATTTTAATACCAATTATAGAAGCATTCTGTTTTTCCAGGTTGTGGTATCCTTTTATCAAAGGCTTTTTTTTCTTACTAAAGCATGGTGCTATAAAATGGCCACTATGTGACCCTATATTAGAGAGTCTTACCTTCCATTTGCAGGATGCTGATTCTATGACTCAAATATGTGACTTGGGTCACAAGGCAACTATTCAAGCCTTTAAGCCTGGGTTCCCAATCCCCCATCTTCCATATCATAATTTATAATGTTTGTTTGGGAAACTTCTTCATGAACACTTGTAGGAGATGAATATAAGAAGAAAGGAATGAAATGAAAATTTCCAGAAGCTAAATTTAATTTGAGTAAGTAAAAAAATCTTATTTTGAAGAAGCAAAATGAGGGATAACTTCTACAACTTAGCTTATGTATAAACTAATTTTAAGTTTTGAAAAAAATTATTTCATATTCCCTTCTTGTTCTCTTGTAACATTGTTTATGGAGAAGTTCAACCAAATAGGTCTAATGTTGAAGTAAAATATGATTTATTATAGTTTCTGGGTTGAAAAGGAGGAACCATCCTGATTGAGATTCCCCAAGGAAGGGGGTGTTGACTGCATTATTTGGTTTGAACCTATGCACTCTGCTTGCTTGTCCCATGACTTACTCAACTTTTGAAGTAAAACTTTGAGTCTTTAATAATATAGTGAAAATTCGGAACAGATTAAACATAGCTGGAGAATTGTTAGTGCGGAAGGGAGAAAATTTGTTTATGATTGAGGGAACATGAAAATCATTATACATGGTCATTCTGTAAGACTAGATTGTCAGCCCTCATATTTCCTTCCTTCATTACGAGAATGTGCACCATAAAACTTATTTGATGAACGTATTAGGAGTTCAATTGCATGTAAGCTGATGCTTTTGAATGAAATAGGTCACCCAAGGTTGACAGTGCTGGTAAAAGAAGTGGGAATACTGCACGAACTGCTTTCGGCCTAAAAACTGATGTTAAAGCAGAGAAAGGAAAAGAGGTCTGCCCTGACTCTTGATGCATGTCTACACAATCCAGCACTTGTGATCAAGGGTTCTCACGAGATTTTGAAACTACTGTTTTGTTTTTACTGATCAAACTCTTTAATCTTTTGTATTTTATTCAGTTTCCAAGAAAAATAGAAGAAAAATTTTATGCAAAAGAGGTAGAAAGAACGCATCATCAATCGAAATCAAAGGTACAATTTCCTTCTCTTGCCATTGCTTGAGTGTGTGTACGTGAATCTAAAGAATGGTGGGGCTATCATAAGTTGGGCTATTCTTAACAATGTTTACTTTTGACACAGGAGGAAAAGATAAAACATAATATCAAGGCCACTTCCTTGCCAGCTTTTCACCAGGGTCAGAAAGCATCCAAAAACCATTCACAGAAGGTTTGCTACTGTGCATTGTAAATTTATCATTACCAGTTCAACAAATAGGGCGAATACTTTATATAGCTGATCTTTTTCATGCATGAATAGTAGTTTGTTAAACCCTATCTCAATTTTTTTTTTCTTCATGCTTAATACTTAATATATAATTGAAGCCAGTTAAAACTTGCGTTGTCCAACTTAACAGTCTGATGGTGATTGTAGGAATAAGAAAACAGCTGTATGATCTAGCCATCTTATTTTGCTCTAAAAAGGACAACCTATTTTCTGCCCAATGAGCATAGTGATTCAGCAGTTAGTGGAGGGTCACATAAGAGATAATGATGAAAGTTCATAAGGTCCACATTCCACATTTTGTCATCATTTAAAGGACTATATCACACTGTTTGCTAATTTCTTTTTCCTTTCCATCAATTCGTCCTACTATATAATGCCATTATGTTTTCTTAAACAGTAGTAGATAGTTTGTCTTTTCCCCGTAAGTGGTGTCAGCTACTTCAAGTAAACTATGCAACTGTTGCTACTGGAAAAAAACTAAAATTTAACTGAAAATCGAAGAGGCATGGAATATAAATTATTTTCAAATCTAAAACTGAATTTATTATGTTCTACATTATATGAGCTGTGAAGCATAGTACTTACTGCCTTTTCAACTTTGGGGATTTTGGCTAGGATTCTTATGGACCCCCCATAATTAAAATCGTTATAAAAGATCTTCAAAATATCATTACACTGTTATATCCATTAAATTATATACAAATGTACCTACTACCACCAAAAGTGAGGGTAATAAAACAGCATAAATAGTGGAAAGTAGGAAGATTTTCTTTCAAATTGTAGTTGACCAACCATGTCGTGTTAAATCTTTTCATCCAATACGTGGAAAGTCTCTGCTATATTAACTGCTACTTTTGTCTTGTGTGCTTATGCAGGAGGAAATTAAGATGGAGAAATGGAGGTAGCCTAAGAAGCATGACAAAAAGAGGTTGAAAACATTATGATATCTTAGTCTGGTCACACTATGATATCTTAGTTTAGTCTGCAACAGGAGAACAATTATCTAGTTATATAGGACTATAGGAGCTGATGAACAATGTAAGGAGTAGGAAAGAGCAAAGCATCAATTATTGGTAATAAATTTGGTGTGAGAAACAATGTTGTATAACTATAATGTCCAATGTGAGAATGAGAATGCATGAATTTTCTTATGACTGGTTGCATTGTTTCCATCTATTGGGGGATATTTATTTTTGGGTGGGATCAAGGGAAAAGCTCTTGGGACCCAATAAGGAATTGAAAATGGGGATACCTACTACACAAGCAATAACTCTTGAACAGTTGCATTGCACAAATTTTCGCAGTAGTTAATCGGAGTTAAGCTTCAGGTGTCTTGTTCTTGATTGATTTTGGGTATGGCTAGAAAGGAAAAGTCAACAACGTTTACTAGATGGACATCATTGTTAAGGTTGTGTTTATTTGGAAGGATGAATTTGAGAAAGAAAGCAGATAGATTTAAAGAGATTTGATAGTAAATTGAATGTTGCTTTTTTTAGAAGATTTGAAAGTGAGTGGGGTAGATTTGAAATGAACCAAATCAAACACATTCAATTTATAATTCGATTGAACAAATTCATGTATGCAGTGAATTTACTGTGTGAATTCACTCCAACAACCATAACATAAATATTTATGTTAACAAGTATAATCTTTTTTATTTTTTGAGTTCTTTTAATAATTTTATATATTTCTTTTTTGGGGTTTTTTTATTGTAATTCTTGCTCTTATTCTTCACGCGCCTTAACACAAGGAGATAAAGAAGTTAATATAAATTAAATGTAGTTTATAGAAAACTTTATTTTATTTTATTTGTTCTTTATTTTCTTAAAAATGCTATAGAGAAATTTATCTTAAATCACTTAAAATGCAGGTGTAGTTGTGAAGACTACCTAATCCGAATAAGGTAGAAAAATAGAAGGTTGTTGAAACGGTTGTCCATTGGAATTTATTTTATGAATTTGGGGGACATTGTCAAGCCAAATTTACTGTTTCGTGTAGAGGAGTAGTTAACAGCAAATCTTATTTGGTGATAGGTTGGCAGCAATCTGAGAATCAATCTCTTGCTGAATAAATTAAAACAACATTATTTATGACATGAATTCCGTTGCCTTATCAGGTCAACTTTTGTTTTTCACCAAACTTGTTCTATGGTGACATGTGATTATGCCAAGTCAACTATGCAATCTCTTTTTATTCTTGTGTAAAAGTTTTAAATAATTTTAGAAGAATTAATTAAATTTAGGAAAACTAAAATATAATTTAACGTATATATATTTCTTTCAAAAATTTAGAGAAAGAAATTTGGGAGAATCATGATCCGCGTTGTCCTTATCAAACATATAATTTTTTTAAAATAAATTTCAGATAATTTTGATACTATTTTAACAATTTAAAAATTAATTTAATTTTACAATAATTGGCTATGCAGCCATATATTATGAGTTCACCTCATATGTAGTTGAGTTAAAATATCTAACACTAATAACTACTATTAACTTAGTCATTGAAATATTGACTAACAACGTTTATTACACTATACCAGTTATTAATTCTATGATCTTTTTGCATATGACAAAACTCTTTATCTGAAAAAATATGAATAAAATCCATATATCCAAAATTACAAATTACAATACTATATACAACAGAAAGAAGTAACCAAGTTCTGGTTGACGCTCAAGGAATCGAACAAATATGCACCAGAATTTAAGTTTGCTCAAGAATTGGTGACGCTTACATTTACACATTTAATGCTGGAAAATGTTAAAACGATGAAGAAGGTTTCGGATTATGAATTGTAAAACCATACCCTGCTTGCACAATATTTCTGAAGATTTTGTGGTTAGGAATTGTCTTTTGAGTTGTAGCCCATATGGTAAACTCTAAAAACTTTGAATGATGATCACACAACAAAACTCCAATCTTTCATAAATCTTATTTAGGGAACTTCAGTCCCCTCATCCAACAGCACAAGTTGAATAATTTTTGGAGCTATATGTCGTGGTATGTTTCAGCAATTTTACGATCACAACTGATTTGTGTAGGTTCCAGTGATGATGACTACCCAAAAATGACCTTAGGAGGAAATCTTCTCTTCTGCATATCACGTGCAATCTCAATGCATACTTGATCAACCATTCCCAGAAAATCCTTCACTATGACAAACAAATGAAGATTGTCTTCTGCAGTTTCTTTTGAAGCTCCTCCTTGATAGTACTGTGTTGTTTTCTTGATGAGCTGCAATACACTTGCTTGCTTCTCCCTTAATAATTTCAGCTCTTCCTCAGCATTTCTAAGAAAATGATCCATTTCTTTTACAAAATGTCCTTCTCCGTTATTTCCACACAAGGAAACCAGTTCTTGAACTTTGACTAACCGGGTTGAGAGGGCCGAGATTGAATTAACTAAATTGTTATAATCTATTTGTGCTGCTTTCTTAACATTGGATAACTCAGAACTGATCCCTCCCACAATTGGCAATCCTAGTGTCGTATATTCCCTTTCTATCAGTTCATTTGAAGCAACATTGTTCTCATAGTTTCCATTGCTACTGCTGCTGCTCCTACTGCTGCTACTTCTCAGGCTGCCATTGCGGTTAAGAGCAACCCTTTTTCCCTCAGAACGGACTACCTCTTCAACCACAAAGTGAAGTAATGTGGTTTTTCCATCGCTGCTCTTAACATCAGAGAGTTTTCTCAGAGAAGCCAGATTGAAAGCTTGTGCATTGCCCCTTGCAGTTCCTGCATTCATTCTGTTTCCTGCCTTGAGCACTGCTTCAAGAAGCTTCACAAAGAGTCCTTTGCTTTTAAGCTCCTTACAACCCAGTTCAATGATCTGCAGAGATTCCTTGGTTTCTTGAATCTCCGAGTCATAGTTCAACCTGAATAGCATGGCATTCAAGCGCTTAAAAGCTGAGGGAACAGCTTTGAGGAGATTATAAAGGAAAGATTCAGCTGCTGCAAGTCTTGCCGGGTCTCCTTTGTATTCAAGGATGAGAGATTGCTCTTCTTCTGTTAGGGAAACTCTAGCAAGCTTTTCAAGAGTATCTGGTTTGAGGCCCATACCATCAGTGAGTGCATCAACAATTTCACCTAGTGAGACTGCAAGAGATTTGAGAACAATAGCAATGTTCTGTGATTTTCTCGGGTCAAGAAGGAAAACTTTTGCAGATGAAGCTGAGGCATCGTTGCTTGGAATGGCTGAGTGACTTTTTCCTTTGGGAGATTTCCTGTTGGTGGCGACATAACCGAAGAGAGCTTCCATGAGATCTTGATCAACCCTGAAATGTTATGCTTGATGATCAGTAAAATCAAAGCCGGAATGAGCAAAATATACATTTCATTATTTCATTCAACAAAACATAACACATGACGATTACCTGAAAGAGCCACGATCAACTTTGTCCCAAACCATGGAGTGATCAGCATTATTAGTATTGACCTTATCCCAATGCAGAGGCTTCAGCTTCACTTGGTCATTGCTGGTTTCTGGGATGCCTTTTCCTGAAGAGTTTCCTTGCTTAATAGCTGGAATTTGAATGGGAGCAGGTGGTGCTTTTGATGAGGCTGGAGGAGGAGGTGGTGCTGGACTCCTTCGGGCTGGGACTGGGGGAGGGGGAGGTGCCGGCGCAGGATTATTTGCTTTCGGAACTGCTGAAATAGAAGTAGAGGATGAAGGTGTTGACGGTGAAACGGGAGGGGGTGGAGTGGAGGGTTGAGTTGGAGAGTCTGGTTTCTGAGCACCCTTGATAACAACCCCAGCTGATGAAGGAAGAGCGGAAGGAGTGGGAGCAGAAACAGGAACATAAGAAGCAGGAGGAGAAGGAAGTGGGGAAAATCTGTATGGCTCATCCTCTTCTGGAGATACATTCAAGTGGGAAGTTGAAGATTTCCCTCTAAGGAGAGGAACTTCTTGGATGGACTTGGACTTCTTGGCTTGATTTTCATCATCACCATCTTCTTTTTCTTTGTTTCTGGGACTACTCAAAACCTCCTTATATAGATCCTTGTCAGAGTTCTTCCCTTCAAGCTTTCTCCAATAAATCACATCCAAACCATCCTCATCCACAATCAAGCCCTTCACATTTCCATCAATTCTCTCAAACACATTTCCCTGAGGCACAACACGGTTATCTCCACCAGAAGCAGTGTTACTTATAACCTCTCTCTTTCTCTTTCGGGCCCTCAAGAACCTCTGCACCAGAAAGAAAATTAAACCACAAAAAACTACGGTGCTGGCTGCAGTTGCAGCCACCGCCTTGGCTATCTTACCACTGGAAGAACCACGGCCAGGTGGTGTGTCAGCAGCTGGTGGTTGTTGTGTCTGTGGTGATGTCTCAGGTTTTTGTGGTGCCGAAGTTTGATTTGGATAGAAAGTTTCGATGTTCTGAGGGGGAGAAGTGGTGGTTTGGCAATGACATGTTGGTATTGAGAAACTGTGAAGAAGAAGTAAAAGAAAAAGAAGGGCGAGGAAGGGCGAGGATTGGAGCATGATATTGAAAGACATGAAGAGAGTGGAGGAAAGGAGGATTGTGAGAAGAAATATGATGTTGTGTTTTTTCTGTTCATTGATAAGTGGAAGTTGTGTTTTTGTCCTTCTTTGTCTTAAGAAAGTTGGTTTTGTTGGCTGACAGTTTCAAAACGGTGGAAGCGGTTAATTGTAGTTGAGGTTCCTGGAAGCGGCAGAAGGATGATTCGGTATTTTCACAGGGAAGAGTGGGTGTTGGTGTGTGTCATAAATGGACATGCAATGCAGCTGGGTGGAAAGGGAAAGGTTTACTTTGTCAAACATCAAGTGAAGACACGTATGAGGTGGTGCCATCTTGATTGAATGCGTTTGTTTTTTCGGATGAATTTGTCGTACAGTCTTCACAACTATTAAAGAAGTAACAAGTGCTATTAAACTATTAAACCATAGATGATTAGGGTTAAAATAAGCAGAAAGGAAACCAATTCCATTATGGAAGTTTTTTGGTGAAGGAATTAGTTGTGAATAAATAGTGTTTGGAGTATTTAATGGTGAGAATTGAGTAGAGTGGCTCATCGAATTGGCTTTTAGTTGGGGGAATGCAATTGCCCTAAGAAAAAGGCCTTTTCACCAATTCTTTTTGCTTTTGATTAAAACTTTACCTTGGATTCTGTTCTTTTCCTTCCTTGGACGGCCATCATGATTATTATATCGCTCACATCTCTTTCTTAATCTATGCACATATCATTCACTACTTTCCAAACCCTCTCTCACTTTCTTACTTTGCACTTCTAATTTATCCTTTCTTTTTTTTCCTTGATTCATATTCAGGTTAGAATTAGAAAAAATAATCACTATTTTATCTCATGTCTTATAAATATCTTTATTATTTATTGTTTTCTTTTAATTAAAATAAGTTTTTTTTAAATAATGTCAAAATATTGTTTAGAATGTAAAATTTTGTTAGAATTTTTTTCAGTCTCAAAAGATAAAAGAAAAAAGAAACATATAAAGTGTCTTAAGTTTTTATTTCTAAATAATATAATAGGAAAAAAATATAAATTTAGATAAAAAAGAAGTTTGGAAGGAATTATAGAACGAAGAGGATATAAATTCTAAATAATAAAAGAATTTAAGATTATTATAATGAATGATAGTGAATTTATATGTATTGACTTTTAAAAGTGGTGATATAAGGTTTGTTGAGGAAGAAGTATGAAAATTGAAAGAAGATATGTATAGGTGTTGGTGTGGGCGTAGTAAAATGTTTTGTTTACATTAGAGACAGCGTCAAATGTGAATGGAAAAGCTGAGTGAGTGGGTAAAGGAGAAAGCCTCCTTCATTATCCATACATATTCATACCTTTGACTTTGGAAACCCTTTGATCCAGCACTAATTAATTAAGATAATCCCACTACCATGTTTCCACATAAAACGACTTTGTCTAAACCTTTATGCCTTTCTCACTTACACATTTTCTTTATTTCATTATTTTTTCTGCGCCTACTTTGCTTCGTAATTTAAATATTATGAAATTAGATGTGAGACTCTATTGTTACAGGTTGCCTCATTAGTAAACAATTAATATATGTATATATATATTAAAAGGTTTTCTTCATTTCTTTTTTATTTTTTTCTTGTTTCTTCTTCTCTTAAGAAACCATAAATTTAGTCCTCGTGTGCGAGTATATAAGAAAAATATTTATAGAAGGAGGAATGTATTTTAATAAATTAATATCATAGTGTCAGGTTAAGTATTAAGGTTCAGAAGAAAATGTTGATTAATCACACCTATATACTTTTTCCATACCCAAAAATGAATTAACTATAGCGTGGTTAGACCGTTTGAGGAGAGTTTCTGCATGGAAGATATGTGTATGAAAATTGAAAAGGACATATATTAGATACACTAATAGGTTTAATTATATTTTTTATTTTATTATTTATTTATTTATTTTGCTAATTTTTGTCTCACTATTAATATTTTTTTAATTAAGTGTCTCCGTTTTTAAAAGCTTTCAATTTAATAATAGTAATAATAATAATAAAGTTTAAATTAATATTATGGATATTATACGGAGTTTTTGTAAGAAAAAAAAAATCTAATTGAAATAGTGCAAGACTTGTTGACTTTAGTGTTATTTCCACAACTTTTTGAAATAACCATACATTTAGAGTCAAAATATATACATTTCGGTCATCTAACGAGTCTTGGAAGCTTTTTTCTTCAACTAAGACCTTACATCTTGGAAATTTGCATTTTTCACCGCTGTAATAAATCTAATATATTTCTTCTTAAAATTAAAATTAAAATTAAAATTGTGAATCACATATCTGGGAGCTACTAAATTATGTTCTATTAAGATCACAAATAATCACACATGGGAGTTACACGTTAAAAAGGTTACGGTAGTTTTGGACCGAAAATTGTTTTGAAAATATTATTCTTATTTTGAATCAACCAAAATTTTGAGAATTAATTTAATAAACACAATAAATTTGAAAGAAAATTCGGATAGTTATTTCAAAAGTGCACCGCTAGTTAATTAATGGGATGTCATTAATTAATTATGATCTTTATAACCGTGTAACTGTTGTTCAAATGATAAATATGCATCATCAAAATTGTCATAAAAAACTGTATTATCAAGTCAAATAAATTTAGAGGTGAATTAGTTGAACTTAGTCTAGTTATGTCAACATTTCCACCACCACCTTCACTTTAAGTTTACTTTAAATTTGCTTAAATTAGAATTATCTCCATGCTCAGTCATCCATTCATCAATAAATGGGAAAACCATTTTTTTCTAATATGATTATTTTAACTTCAAGTAATACATGCATAAACCAAGTCATCCATATTTTTATGATGTAAACAATTTTTTTCTTTTCTATGAACCTATAAATAAATATAAATTTTTAAAATCTATATAAACTAAATAGAGATAAAAAAGGATAAATAATTTAACAAACTTAAATTATCAAATCAAATGAGTTCTAATTACACTCATACAAGTTAAAGTGTAAGTCAAGCTCAAAACTAGAATAACAACTCTCTTTATATTTGAATCTATTAGTTTAAGAATCATGATTAGAAGGGAAGAACGTTGAGGTATTCTTCTTAAACTAACTATCTAAATAAGAAGCTGTATGTGGCAAAGAAGAAGTGAGAGAGAACATGATCTGTACCAAAGAAGAAATGAAACATATTGCCAGATAAGATGCGAAGCCATGTCAGAGTAGAATTGGAAATGCACCAAAAATGCGATATGGATTTCAGTTTCTGATTTCGATTTTCAAAACCTCAACGACAACGTTTTGCGTCACTTTTAGCCCAAATACAAACTCCATTACTTATCTCCAACTCACAAGTGATTAGACGAGTTTACTCTGAGTTCGTTATTAAAAAATTAGTTTAGAAACGAGTCAACTCGTGAACAATAGAAAAGGACCACCTTAAGTAACTGCTTACCAATTAATAACTTGCCTATTGAAATTGTACACCTTCAAGTATTTGCAAGAGTAAGTATTACTAACTTGCCTGTTCAAATTCTGCTCCTTCAACCAAGTAACTTCCATATTTACAAAATCATTACTTTTTAAAATAGCAAAACTTAAATGCTAGAAAACTTACATTAGTCTACTTGTATCATATAATTTTATTTTATTTTTAGTTGGTGAGAAATCTTCAACTTATAATATTATATATTTATGAATATTGTAAACTTTAAAAAAAACTAATAAAATAATATACTTTTTAACTTTAATATCAAGATATAATGAGTTTAAATATAATTTTAACTGGGTGTAAGATGGAATTTATCCTTCCTTATATATATTAATTTGCTCTTATTTCTAACATATATTTATAATATTTTTCGCATTTTATTTTGCTAATAATTGTTTTACTTCTTCAATGCTCCAAAGTTTATTTCAGAATACTTTATTTTTGTCTGGTATAATTTGGTAGGATGTTCTTTAGTTTATTTGAAAAAAAGAAAAAAAGTCTTCCAACCTTTCAAACTTTATCATTTTGAGTAATACCATTTTAACATTTTCTTAACTCAAACATAATCTTTTAAGTTTTACTTTTTCAATCATAATAACTTCTTAAAATATGATAATTCAACTATATTAATTATTTAGACATCTGAAATGTATATATGTTTAAATATTATAATTAGTTCTCCTGATGGTAAATTAATAATTTTTCAAGTTAAAATAGAAAACGAATGTCTTCTTGAGTATAAAGGTAGGTAGAGAATCTTTTTCTATAGAAGTAGCTTTTACTCCAAATGAATTCCTTTTGGTTTTTAAAAAGGGGTTGTTCAGTTAGATAACTGTGTATGTGAATGGAAAAAGGAGACATTCGCGTACATATATTGATTTATATTCTTAGTTTTAGATTTGACTGTTGCTATCATTTATTAATATAGGTCATCTCAGTTTTTCTTTTAAGCCCCTCAAGTTTGGAATGGCCAATTAGTGGCATTAAATTGTAGGTTTGGTCTAAGATAAAGACAGTCGACAGAGATAGATTTAGAGAAGAATATGAATGCATGTTTTAACTGAATTAAAGGGATCGAATAATAAATTTGACAATTAGTAAGAAAGCAACCTTTTCCAATTTGGATTTCATTGAACAAAAGTCTTACTAGGTACTTTATTTTGTCCATGTTCTTGATGCCGGAGTCAATGAATGAAGCACCTTGATGTTTCTGTATCTATTATGGTTTATTTTGTCAACTTTATTAGCTCAACCAAGCACATTAGTATTTCTTTGGAAATTTAACAATTTCTGAATTCTTACTATTAAATCAAAGCTACTTGAGTAACAACGTTTGTTCGTTTGATTTAGGTCTCCCGAGCTGGCTGCGCAAAAATCTGTCTAAAAACATGTTCTCTATCATAAGACGTATTATTAGATGTTTAAGTTTAACCATTTTTCCCTCAAATGGATTAATCTTTTAGTTCTTTAAATTAAAATTACTTTTAAATGTCTTTTTGTAAAAAACGTTATAAGCTTATTGCGAACAAGTGACCTTTATAAGATTAATTTCTTATGAATAAATAGTTCCTCCTAAATCAAGATGTGTTATGTAATTACTTCATTCATTGAAAATTTACATTGATATAATATTATCAAAATAAAAATGTACGATGATGGTGTACATATATTCTTTTCGAATTAGATATATTGTGTCAACACTCCCATTTCAAGCACTTTTACAAATGTCGATTATCTTATACCTCAGCAACTTTTTTTTAGAAAATTTCTCAGAAGGTCACCCATTCCTAAATTACTCCAGGCTAAGCATACTTAACCATAGAGTTTTTATGGGTTAGGCTATCGAAAAGCAAATGCATTTGGTGATATAAGTAGCCAAATCAATCCCCTTAAGATATCCTTTAACCGTATAGTTCCATACTTATACAGTCTCTAGATTCCTCTCATTCCGGTGTATGTTCGATTCATCCATGTATCCCTCACACTGGAAGCCTGCCAGAAGCCGCTCCTTGTCTGTGCCCCTTGCACATCGTGCCTCTTGCACCGGCAATCACTCTCCGCCCTCGTCAGTGCCCGGGTGTCACATAAGACGTATTCAGACATGTGAGAAAATACTTCCATGTTTGTCGATACGTAGGCGACCAAGCTTTTTTGTGGTCATACCATAAGGACTGAGTTTACTAGATGTCCTCGAACACATATCGTACAATATAATTTAAGAGATATGACATGAAATACTATGATGAAGAATATATTATTGACTGGATACTTAAATAACTTTAAATGCAAGATTTATATTCACAATATGATGGAGTCATAAATTTGACTATACTAATCTTTTCTCTCAAAAGTGAAAATTCATATATATTCGTACCTTACGGTTCTATCCATTATGAAAATATGATGTGAACTTTTAATTAATTTAATCAAACTATTTAAGTGTAAGAATTGAAAAGAAAGTGAAAGTGCAGCATCAAAGCGAGATCGTGAGAGCCAGATAGCGAGGATAAGAGAGTAAGAGGAAGATAACGGGAGCACACACAAGAGAGAGTGAATGAGAGTGAGAGTTGTTGAGATTTCAAACATATGAAGAATATAATTGTGAATACACACGAGAGGAGAACATGTGCATTATTCATAAGGATGAAAAAAATACTCGTATTCGTGGGTATTTACAGATAAAATTCGTAGTGGATAAAATTTGTGGCGGATAGTTAGAATTTGCGGGTATTTATTACTCGCGAGTAACAAGTATTTTAATACCCACTTATAAATGGTTGGGTGTAGGGATGACAATGGATCGGGTCGGGCACGGATAGGGCCTACCCACAACCTGATCCGCATGCAAGAAACCATACCATCAACCCGACCTGCTACCCACTGAATATCCGCATAAAAATAATCTGCGGTTTTTTATTAACCCGCGGATATCCGTTGGATACCCATTTTCAACGCACAAATATTTAAAAAATATATTTTGTGAATTTTTAAATAAGGTTTAAATTAAATTACAAGTTAAAGAGAACACTTTAATATATTTGCTACATATTAAAAAGATACAATATAATTTTTAAACAAGTTAAAGAAAACAAATACTAAACAACTTTTTGAAAAAAAAAAGATATGAGGAAGAAACATCCAGTATCTGAAGTCTCAATTTAGTCACAGGATTAACCCACAGATACCTATCAATGTATGAAATAGAAAGATAAAGAATTTCTAAGAGAATGCAAACAGGAACCCTAAACCCAAATTCCGAAAACGAACGCAATCACAGAAATCTTCAAACCGCGATATCCATCAGGGTCTTCAAAAATTCAATCTACATTACTGACCTAAAATAAAAAAAAAAAACTCAAAACACTCATTCGAATCATAACCCCAAAATCACGTCACCAATCAAGAGGGAAGAAATCAAGAAACAGACTCCCAAAACGCGAATCAAAACGTACAAAAGAAACCTCCAAAATTAGAAAACAAATAAAACCTTAATTTCAAATCCCAAATCGGAACAAAACCCCAATAAGAACCAAAAAAGAGAGAGGAAGAGGGAATGGAGCCTACTCCATGCGCGAGCTGAACTAGAAGAAGAAGAAAAGAGTCCTTCGTTAAGAGAAAATTTTCTAATGGGATTCTATGTATATGTTTGATATCTCTATTAGGGTTAGCTCAAAAGTATTCTAACCTTTTTTTTTCTTTTCTTCTTTTAAAAAAAAGGTAATTGAAAGGAATCCTAAGTCATTGTTATTAAAATTTTCTCTTTTTGAGAGTAATAAAAAAATTTAATTTTAAAAAATATTAATTCAATTATTATTTTTTTTTCGGGTAACGGATATTCGTGTGTTGGATAATATAGTATCTAGATCCGACTCGTTTAGAAGCGGGTATTAAAATACCTACTACCGTTACCTTTGGATAATAAATATCTGCGGATAGTAACTATCTATCGCGGGTTTTATCCGCAGATATTCGCGGACGCGAATTTTTTTGCCATCCCTAGTTGGGTGCCTGTATCATATATCCGTACTCACATGTATCCATTATCCACAAAAAATTAAAATTAAAATTTAATTTTTATTTTATTAAGTTAAATTTAATTAAACTTAAAATTATTTTTATTTTATTAAGTTAAATTTAATTATAATTATAATTAAAATTTAATTTAATTTATATTATGTTTTATACTTTTATAATTTTATTTAAATTTTATTTTAAAATTTATAAAATATCTTTTCTTAAATATCATCTATGGATATTTCTGAATTTTAAAATATTTGTGCGTATTTTTTAAACATGTATCTTATGAGTATAAAGTGAGTAAAAAATAACTTATTTTGTTTTGGATTAGGTAGCTGGTAGGTAAGTATTAGTCGTATATTTGATCCCTTGCAATTTCAAAAAATAAAAAATATTATAAAAAGTTTTGTTACTGGTTTTTATTCATTAAATAAAATATTTATAGGATTTTTATTCACATAAATAAATACATAGTATTATTGTTAAGGCAACAAAATCCGCAGGTATTAATATTGATTTTCTGCAAATACTCCTTTACAAAAAAAAATTGCAAGTATTTTCCTGAAAAAATTACTTCTAAAAAAAATTCATGAATACTTTTTACAAAAAATATTTCATAATAAAAATTGCAAAGTATTTTTCATGGAAATTGTTTTGCAGGAAATTTTGCAGGTAATCAATGTTTTTCTAGTAGTGTAATATTATAAAAATAAAAATATATAATGATGTTGTATATATAATTCAAAAGGTATAACATATGAACAATATAAAAAAGAATATATCTATAAACAGAGTTGAGGCATCATAATGAATAGCAACTCTGGAAATACCTTTTTATGGAACATTGGTTTGGTTTGCTTAAGTCAATTAAGAGTGAAGTCAACTATAGCATATGTGAATGGATAGATTTGGCATGTTATAAAAGTGTTGACCATCAAAATTCAAAAATCATTGCATTCTTCCTTCAAATTTCTTAACAACTACTCCGACGTTCTCAACCAGACTCTCTACACAACTACTACCACAATTTACACAGTTTCTTGGTGAAATAGAGGGGACGAAAAGTTAATCTTCTATTATTTCATAGAGTAGAAATTGATAAAAATTAAAAGAGAAAAATAATTTGAAAATTGTGTAATTTGATTAATTTAATGGAAAATAAGAAAAATAATATAAAAATAGGTAATATATATATATATATATATATATATATATATATATATATATATATATATATATATATATATTACTTCGTTTTAAACTAATTTTTTATTTCAAATCAAATTAATTAGTTTTCTTCTTCTCTTTACCCAACATAATTAAGATTTATCTATTAGTAATTTTTTCTGTAATGATCTAATTAAAAGATAATTAGTGATGGGTATGGATTGAATTTTTAAAAATTCAATCTAGGCCCATTAAGGTCAAGATAATTGGATCAGAGTTTGGATCCAAATTTATTTTTGTTGCAAAACTAGTTTGAATTCTTTTGAAATTCAAATCCAAATATTTGGATCAAGTTTTAAATCCAAATCAATTTCTAAATCCATATTTTTTAATGAAATTATTTTTTATAAATTTAATTTTAAATCTATATTTTTCAAAATAGAATAACTATTTCATCAAATATATAAATATATAAAAATTCAAATAATATATATAAAATATTAAAAAAAAATAATATCGTTAAAGATTAAAGGTAATGTATTATATAAATTTTTAACATTAAAAAGAAACTAAAACCATATAAATTTCCACATAATATTCAGAAAAGTAAAACTCAGAAAAAAAATTAATTCATTTGCATTTAAGCTTCATTTATTTTGCAAAACCTCTGGTGAATACATCCAAATCTAAAAATCCTTTATATCAAAGTCCCACCACATAGTATGTTTCCACTAGAAGTGATCATGGATTAGATTTTAAGAAATCCAATCCAAATCCAGTCAGATCGAAATATTTGGAATAGATTTTGAATCCAAATTCAAAATTATTTAGAATATATTATAAATTATTTAGAATATATTTAAAGAGTGTTTTCCATAATTACTTTTAGTAAAGAAAATAACAAAAAAGAAATTTTCTTTTTATAAATAAATTATAATTAGTTTATGTTAGAGATGATGTACTCGTATACGAGGAGAGTTTCTACATTGCCACCGTAAGTTATTTATTAGTATAAACAATGTTTGAACCTTGAGATTTTTTATCTATATGATTTTATTTCCTTAAATTAAATTCAAATTATAAATAATTTACTTATCAGTTAACATTTTTTACCGTGGCTATGTAAACTTACTTTATATTTTTTATAACAACTCAAAGAAAATAAATTATTTTTATTTTCTTAAATTCCTACAATTTAAGTATCATTTAAATATGGTCGTATGAATAAAAGAAGTATACTCAATCACACAATAAAGTGTAATTTAGTTATATCATAACAGTTAAATTTTTCAAAATACATCAACTTACTAAAATTTCAAAACACAAAAAAAAAACTAGATAATTACACCACATCATATAATCATGTACATATTTCTAAAGAGATTCCAAAACAAAGTCGTCAATTTATTAGCGAGCATAGTACTCTTGTATTCTCATTTGTTCGTACTACAAAATATCATTACAAAATATATACAACAATCAATAAATACAAAAGCGTAAGTTAATGATAATTTCAACATTCATATACAATTATTATATAAAGATAAATTAAAGTCACCTTAGCAAATCATCATCTCATCTATCAAATAAAATTCTCAATCAGTCACAGACATGTGACTATACTTAATTATTTGGATTTATGTATCCACTCGAACTTTTGAAGCTTTGCTTTATCATGTAAATTAAATTCTCAATTTTATCATTCATGTAGTAGTACCTAGTTCTAACCTCTCATGACAAAGTGAGTTCTATAATACTTAATTATATATTACATTTTATTTAGCCTGGTATTGCTCTTCTTGAATTAATCACATTTCACCACATATTTCGCATTTCATAATTTGCATTGATCATGTATTGTTTAAATACAAGTATTAATGTGCAATCAAGATTTTATAATTATTGTAAGACAGACAAGTACTTTCCTAAATAGAATGCATGATAAATAATTACAATAATTACTGCAATATTACACCATAGAAGAAAATTAATTTGTGAATCACCAAAATCATAAATGATAGGATATTTGACAGAATATTTGATTCTGTCTAACTCCCCCTCTCAAACTGGTGGTAACATGGTCATGCCAACTGTCTCTTAGCAAGTTGAATCTTGTATGAGTGAATATTACACTCATTACTCACACTATGCTCAAGGCAAAGAAATACTCAGCTTATCATCTTTCCTATGCTCTTCTCATTTCTCAAATTCTTGAATTCAGAGGAGTACATATAGAAGGTGAACACACTCAATCCATCAATTCCATTGGCACATAAATTGGAGAAACAACTCTACGCCAAATGGGTTTTGTTGCCCGGGGAAATGTATTTCTTCACAAGGAAGAAGAAAATCAAAGTGATGAAGATGTGCATATGGATGAGCCAATACGCGAAGCTTCTCCATCTACTGCTGGTCCCTCCTCCTTTCCTGCATCCTCAACTTTTTTAATGGACGAATATTTTGCCAATCTCTCAAAACAAATGAAGGACATGAGTTTGGCTCATCAAGCAAGTTTCGATGAGATTATTGAAATGCAATAAACTCACTATGATTATGTCACTGAAAGGTTTCAAGACTTTGATACTATTAGGCAATATTGAGGGGCATTTAAGTCTTCAACCCCAGACTATCCTCCATCCCCTCCATTTTAGAGTTATATTTGTATTAGGATTTGAGTTTCTATGTTTGCTTTATTTTCCCACACTAGTATGGAAACAACGTACAATGTTGAATATTTTTGGCCTTTCACATCGAATTCGAGAACGACATCATATCGGGAGACGTTTAATTGACGTCGAATTAAAAAAATTCAACGTTAATTTAACGTCAGATTTTGTCAATACACGACGTTAATCAAATTTTTTTAATTAATTATAATCATTTTTTACAACTCTACCAGACCTGAAAAACAAAACTATGAATGATAATGTAGAATCAACAACAAATAACAATAACAAACAAGTTCAATCAAACAACAACAAACAAGTTCAACCAAACAACAAACAAGTTCAACTAAACAACAACAAAAAACAAGTTCAACAAAACAAAACAACAAACAAGTTCAGAAATAAGTTGTTCAAAACGAAAATGAAAACTAACTTTCAAAAGATGGGTTCATCGGAGTAAAGTTTTTTCATTAGTAAGAGAGAAAGCAGAATGCGCCTATGAAGTACAAGAACACGAAAATAATCGATGAAAACAAAATGAAAGAAATATTACATGTGATGGTCGTCAAACTTCATTCAAGAAAAGTTTGAGCAGAGAAGAGGGTCTGATGAACGGGTCGCACCGCTCACAAAAGTTTGTGCATAAAAGAAATGCAGTATAGACTAGGATTTGACTCCTAGGTCGTCTCTCAAGGACCAATTTGAGTGGTTCAGTCTCAGATTTAACACGAAGTGGGGGGGGTTTCTGGATGTTTTGTGCGGTAAAATAAAATTGGAAATTGGAAATAAAACAACAGAAAAATTAAAATAAATTAAAACTGGGATTTAAACACTACTAAATTTAAAACACTGAAATAAAATTTAACCACGGTAAAAACTAAACGGTAAAAGATGGTAAAAAAAAACTGAACGGTGAAATTAAACGCATAAATAAAAACATCAGTGAAAATACGTTGATAGAAAATAAACCGTAAAAATGACGTTGAAAATAAACTGAACGGTAAAAAGCAATGACTGAATTTAACAGTACAGAAAATACTGAACGATAAATTTAACAGATAAAAACATTTAACTGAAAATGGAATTCATCACAAATTGAACACTTAAATTAAAATTCTGGACAAAAGATAAAAATTAAATGAAGATACAGCTCCAAACACTGACACGAAATAAAATTCCACACTATTGCACTGTTTGAAATGAAAATAACTGAGAAATCTACTGGAAGGGAAGAGGCAGAGCCTCTTCCGGGCCGTGCATTAAAACTACCCCTAATTCTAATCTAAAATCTGCTTCAAACTCTCATGGTTTTCTTCTCTGGCTGCTTGCTTCTTTTATATCCAATTCTCAGACACATTCTCCTTCAATTTAGCATTTGGATTTTTGTCTCTTAGAAGCTCCTTTCTCGTGACAGTCAAATGAAAATATGGTTGGGCCCTCTTCTTTTCAGCCTTCACGTGAATATTCTTCAACTGTGCTCCTTTCACCATTCCATTCTGCACCTTGTTTTGTCTTCTTCTAACGCAACAACCTGTTGAACTAAGCTTGCTGGATGGAAGTTGTGCTACTGCTTCTCTTTGCATGGACCGTGAAGCATCGATTCTGCTGGACCAGCAGCTGAACTGATTCAAGTTTACTGGAAGGACTTGTGCTGCTGGCCACGTTAATTGTTGGTGATGGACCAAGCTTTCTTCCCTGCATCATCATCGTGCATCCAAAGCTGTTGTAACGTTGCTGGACTTGCTTCTTCTCTAGACACAAGGCTGCTGGGTTTTACTTCCAAAATCAGGCCGCGACAGTTTCTCATCCAGCTGCTATGGCTGGACCGAGAATTTCTGGACGATGCAGTGCTGGGCGGAGCTCTTGCAAAGCTGTTGTATTTCTTCTTCCTACCAGCAGGTCGTGGCTTTCCCTCCATCTAATGATCCTCCCAGCTCAACCGTGTGCAAAGGCTGCCCCTTTTTCAGTGGGCCGTGGTGAATGAATGAAGAAATTAATGGTGCAGGCCGTGACAGCTGCTCAACATAACAATGCACTACATTGCTTCCTAAATTAAAAGAAGAATAAATTCTGTGATGTGGACCGTGTGTGTGCATTTTATTTTCCAATACTCTTTTGCATTGGGCCATGTGTTCCTTTAATGTGTGTCACCTCTTGTCCGTGACTTCTCTGGTGGCCTCTCTCTTTTCCATCCAACACATATGTAATATTTGCTTGGTGGTCCCCCTTCATCATTTTTTTATTTAATAAATTGAATATGAATTGAAGTCCATTACGTGCTACTCTTTCACATGTCCACCTCTCTTTTATTCCAAACTATGTGATGCTTAATTCAATTGGCCGTGTGGCATGTGTAGTGGTTCCAAATCATCATGCTTCTTCGTGAAATGAGCTCCAAATTGTGCCAATATTCCACTTCAACACTCAAATAAATAAGTGGAACTAGCTTCTCCTAGTTAAATAACACAGTGTACAAATGCATGCTCTTCTGAATGTCCTGTAATCCAAAATATTCCTGCAATCATTAATGAAAATAATAAGCTCAGATAATTCAAATTAATTAAAATAAGAATTTCTGATCAAATTATGCACAATTAACGAAAATGGAATAATATCGAACATTTAAACACAATTCCCCGATTAATTCTAGTACAATAAACTAAGTGAAGTGAAGAAAATATTGACTCATCAAAATAGACCACACTTAGTCTTTTGCACTCCTGGGCAAAATCAAGACGCAAATCAGGGAATAGTTCAAAGGACTTTTAGGAAGGTGACACAAACTCAGCAGACAGAAAAATAAAGACTCACGAGAAAATTAAACAAAATTTACAAAGTTCTCAAGAAGTCTGGACAGAGAAAAGAAGTAGATAATATCCAACACATAGTTAAGAAAAGCACATACTTACAGAAATCATCCAAGCAATTCAAAGTATGGCAAAAATAATTAATCAGTTCAAGAGGCGATTTAAAAATAACAAAACCTCACAGATGCACTCACAGTATTTCTCTCAAGTGTCTAGGGTATACAGTTTCAACTCAATGCACTCAAGAAAACAAACACAAGTAGACTTGGTAAGCTTCTAATATCAACACTTAAAACATATGCATGTTCAGATCAAAAGGTCTTTACTGGGTTGTAATGGGGCCAAGGACAGGGGAGGATAAATTTGGATAAGTAGCTATAGCTCAGAAGAAATAGAGGTGCACTAGGAAAAAATGTAAACACAGTGAAATCTCACCCAAACCTCTAATTCAATCCTCTTCTCGACTCCATTATCCACAAAATTATTTTTCAATTTTTCTCTTTTTTTTTTTTTTTTTATCAAATTTTTTTTTTTTTTTTATCACACAAGATGGATATAAATTATCATTTCAAAACATGATAAGGAACCAACTAGCCAATTCATCAGAATTCCCAAGGAGACCACACTTATTCACAAAATACTTCTATAGCTCCAGACTTTCCTAAGGTTAAGGTAATCATTTGTTTTTCACTTAGGATCAGTGTATGAGCTTCAACACAAAGAAATATATACAGTATAGGCTCAAAGGGGTTATCAAAGGATAATAACAAGGTAGGCTTATTTGGCTAAAGAGGCTCAAGAACAAAAATGCCTTTATCACGTCTGAACATGCATATCAATCAAGTATATCAAAAAGAATCAAGCCAAGGCATATGTGCAAGCAATCAAGAGACATATCACACAAGAAAGAAAATTAAGTGGCTCAAATCTCACATAGGGTGTTCGTTACAATCAAATCAACCTCTTAAACACATAATCATCTTTCCAGGCAGAGAAAAGCAAGGATTTCCAGGCAGAGAAAATCAAGTGAAGGAAAAATCTACAACTTAGACATCATCCAGAAATCAAGAGAAAAATGTAAAATTTATTGTACACAAAACACACTAAAAACCACTTAAAACAGAAAAAATTTAACACTCAAAAACAAAAATTTTAACACATAAAATACAAACTTAACAGAAATTAACAGAAAATCAGAATTTCTCCCAGTAGACCACACTTAAATCACACAATGTCCTCAGTGTGTTACAATCATCAGATGATCAATTTTAGAGCAGTCAAAAAATATAGACAAGTGCAATAAAATGTTAGGAAATGGGAAGAAATTTTCAGTAACATCCATCAGTAGATGTTATCATTGACATCCATCAGTAGATGTCTAAATCACGTAGCACCCATCAGTAGATGCTATTAAATTTTTTTTTTTTATTATTTATTTTTTTATTTTTTTTATTTTTTTATTTTTGAAAAGGATGACCTGTACTGTGACAACAGTCTCGGTGGCAAAGACCGGAACTGTTGCTACAGTGGCAGAGCTTTGGCTACAAAAGGTCCGCTCCTCCGCGTCCAGCGCCATTTCTGACTTCCCTGCTCTCTCTCTACTCCTTTCTTTCTCTCTCAACTCTCTCTGCTCTCTTCTCTCTCTGCTCTCTTCTCGAGCATCTGGATCTGCGAGGAAGCTCTGCCCCCGCGCCTTCTGAAGAGTCTGAGTGAGATCCGTGAGGAGCCTCTGCCTGTGTGTCTTCGGAGCATCTAAGATCTGCGTCACGCTTTTGTAAGCCCTACTACTCCGGGTAAGTCCTCTACACCTTTGATCTCCTTCTTTCTGCCGTTTAAGCTTTCTGCTCTTAAGCTTTACCTTTTCCTGCTTTCAGATCTTATTCGCTTTTTTTTTTTTTTTTTTTTTTTCTGCTTTCTTTTCCTTCTTTATTTTCAGCTTTCTGCTCTTTTCTTTGCTTTCATTTAAGCCTTCAGTTCCTTCTTTATTTTCAGCTCTTATTCGCTTTCTTCTTCACCTGCTAAACACTTAAAAACACATAAAACACAACTGTCTAAAAACTTAAGGGGTATATCGGCTGGAAACCAGACGTTAATCTCCCTTCGTTTGAAGGTATGGCAGAGACAATCGGGTAGAACAACGCCACGTACCCCACTTAAAACTAAAACACAGAAACTGAATATACAAGAACAATATGGACAAGGACACTGGACGTAGATCCGTTTAGGACCCTTTGCAAGGACCGTGAAACAGATCTGAGACGAGACACAAAAACAATCAAAGACAGACAGGACAAAATAAATTTAACGGAAAACAAGAACAAATAAAGAAAACACAGAACTAATCTAAAAATTTTTTATGCTTCTTTTTTTTTTTTTTTTTTTAGTTCTTTTTATTATTATTTTTTTTTTATGTTTAGTTTTTTCTTCTTCTTTTTTTTATGTTTTTGTTCTTTTTATTTTTATATTTATTTTTTTTATTTATGTATTTGTATATTACGAGAGGAAGGATGAGTGAAACGGAATCAGAGAGATATACCAGTCAACGGTGGCGTCCTACCGACGATCAAATCCAGATGATGACCAAAATATTCAACTATGGGGTCACACACCCAAGCCGAGCGCAAGTCGTCGAGATTGCGTCTCGACTAAGGGCTTTCGGCGAAGCCACTGAATACAACGTACACTGCTGGTTCAACAACCACGGCAATCGGGTCAAGCACTGGCAAGCGGAGATAGACCCCACTGGCACTCTCTTTTCACAACTGCCGCTGTACATGTACGGTAAGAACTCTCATCATACCATCATTGAAATTTTTTTCACTTCCTCTTCTATTATTAACACATGTTTTTTATTTTTTTTATTTTTTATTTTTTTTGTTTGAAAGAAAAAAACTGGGTGATAATGAGGGCACCGAGGCTGCTGAATTTGTTTCCAGTTCCGATCATCATCGATGACGACAGAAATGAACGAGAAATTCCTCCACCAAAGCCTCCGCTCGCATTCCGAACCAGAGCTCCCTCAACGGAGCTCTCTCTTAGACCACCACAACCAGCTCGAGAGTTCTTTCAGTTTTGATGTTTTATGTTTTTTTTTTTTTTTTTTTTTTTTTATGTTTTTATTGGCCGAGTGTGGCCAGAATATTAATGAGGACTGTAATATGAACACTTATGTTTTTTATGTTTTTAATTTTTTTTTTATGTTGTTTTTGTTTTTTATTTGGTTTGTAATATTAACGATCAGAAAAGATCGACCCCCGAACATCTTTTATTTATATATATCTACTGCATCTTTATATTCAGATCTGTTCAAGCTCCTATTTTCCATTACTGTAATTTTTGCTCTTATGACCGAATGAAATCTTTCTTAGTCAAATTTTTCAATCAATAATCTGTATGAAAACAACTAAGAAATTGTATTTACAGTGAAGGAAAATAAGGAAAATAAATGAGATCTGAAGTGAAAATTTTTAATGAAATACTGGTAAGAAACTGAGGGTCGAAATAAAATCAAGGACTACGCAAAACAATTTTTGAATTTTTTGAAATTTTTTTTTTTTTTTTTAAGGATAACAATTTGAAAACTAAAAAAAAAAAATATATACATATCAGAATACAGATTTGGCACAAAAACAAATTTTATCACAAAATATTTTTTATGTTTTTTTTTTTTTTTTTTTTTAATTTTAATTTTTTTTTTTTTTTTAAAGATAACAATTCGAAAACTAAGAAGAAAAGGGAAAAACAAACTTAAAAGAAAAACAAAAATCAGAATCTCCCCCAAGACCACACTTACACTACACTGTCCTAAACGTGTTCTAAGCATAAGATCATCAGTTAAAACACTGAATAGATAAAGGACAAATGCAATAAAAGTAGGAAAACGGGGAAGAAAGAAAAAGAAAACTTCCCTGGT
The DNA here is from genome assembly GCA_034642375.1 of Vigna nakashimae. Classification (NCBI taxonomy): domain Eukaryota; kingdom Viridiplantae; phylum Streptophyta; class Magnoliopsida; order Fabales; family Fabaceae; genus Vigna; species Vigna nakashimae. The sequence continues at coordinate 35,195,044 of CM067758.1, forward strand.
CAGGGTGGCAGTTGCCAATTTTGGACTTGTAGGGAGATGTTCCCTTCTTCAGGATCCAGCATGAAAGTGTTGAGGACGAACTGCTTCATCCTCCAAATCTGATCAAGTAGGGAAATATCTTCCACCACCGGATCTAAGCAGCAATTGTTGATGAGCGGGTACAGCAGGTGCCTTCCGAACTTTGATTTGTCAGTGTTAGCACCTATGTTTTCCACTGTGGGTGCATATTGGTCAAATTCATTTGTACCTCCTGCAATAGGGTTAGTGCAAAATGGTTCCACCGAAATTTCATGCAGAGGTAAAACACCCAAATCTAGTGTAACAAGCTGAACCTCAGATACATCCTCAGAACATGAATCAATTTTAAAATTACATGCATTATCAACCACAGACTCATATTCATGTTCAGTGCATGGAGAATAAACATTTGAATGTGATAGTAAAAAGCGATTCTCATCATGCACAGAGGAAAAATTAAAATCAGACTCAGCAACAATATAATCATTAGCATACCGATCATCATCACAATCAACAGAATAATCAAATTGTGGTATGCTTACCTCCACTTCCTTGAAGATTTGTAAAGTAGTGGAGGATGAAGGTGGTCTACCTGGTTCAGGATTACTGCTTACTTCTGCCGGGTCCCCAAAATTTTCATCAGTCTCCTCAGGTGCAAGAGTGGCCATCTGCCTGATCTGATCACTCAGATTCTGCAAGGCAGCTTGAGTTTCCTGCTGGAATTCCAGGCTCTCTTGCTTGAACTGCATGTTCCCTTTCTGTAACTGAACGTTCTGCATGGTCATCTGCTCCAGTAACTCCTTCAATGTAGGTTCAGAAGTTGAAGGCTGAAGAGTTGTTTGGGCAGAAGCATTATACTGCTGACTCTGATATTGCTGGACTGGTGGAGGCATGAAAGGACTCTCGAATGGTGGTTCTAGATAATAATCTTGTGGGGTATCGTACCATTCGTTGTTAAGATCATTCCACTCAGGATCATTATAATTCTCATTATAGAATTCAGCAGAATTACAATCAGAGTAAGATGCAGAATAAGATTCATAATCACAGATATTGGCAGAATAAGCAGAATTCACATAACCAGAATAGGTAGACATGGAAAAAATAAAAATAAAACAAATAAAAAGTAAATACTAAAAATTACTAAACAGATAATTCACAACACATTTATACATGCTACAGGCACACACAAGACAGAACAAAAAATTTTCAATTAAATTTTTTTTTTTTTTTTTTTAATTTTCAAATTTTTTTTTTTTTTTTTTTAATAACAACTAAATACAGAACATAGCACAATTAAACACATATATACACAATATATATTAACACAGCATAATCGAAAAACACAGCAAAAATCTAAAACAAAAAACCTGGAACTGAAGTGACAACGCCGCCAAAATTTGTTGAAGGTGTCGTTATCACCTGCAAAAATATGAAACACGAAACACACAAAACACACATATTAACAGAACAAATATTAACAGAACAAAAATCTAAAACTGAACCTTCATTGATCCCCGGCAGCGGCGCCATTTTTGATGAACGGGTCGCACCGCTCACAAAAGTTTGTGCATAAAAGAAATGCAGTATAGACTAGGATTTGACTCCTAGGTCGTCTCTCAAGGACCAATTTGAGTGGTTCAGTCTCAGATTTAACACGAAGTGGGGGGGGGTTTCTGGATGTTTTGTGCGGTAAAATAAAATTGGAAATTGGAAATAAAACAACAGAAAAATTAAAATAAATTAAAACTGGGATTTAAACACTACTAAATTTAAAACACTGAAATAAAATTTAACCACGGTAAAAACTAAACGGTAAAAGATGGTAAAAAAAAACTGAACGGTGAAATTAAACGCATAAATAAAAACATCAGTGAAAATACGTTGATAGAAAATAAACCGTAAAAATGACGTTGAAAATAAACTGAACGGTAAAAAGCAATGACTGAATTTAACAGTACAGAAAATACTGAACGATAAATTTAACAGATAAAAACATTTAACTGAAAATGGAATTCATCACAAATTGAACACTTAAATTAAAATTCTGGACAAAAGATAAAAATTAAATGAAGATACAGCTCCAAACACTGACACGAAATAAAATTCCACACTATTGCACTGTTTGAAATGAAAATAACTGAGAAATCTACTGGAAGGGAAGAGGCAGAGCCTCTTCCGGGCCGTGCATTAAAACTACCCCTAATTCTAATCTAAAATCTGCTTCAAACTCTCATGGTTTTCTTCTCTGGCTGCTTGCTTCTTTTATATCCAATTCTCAGACACATTCTCCTTCAATTTAGCATTTGGATTTTTGTCTCTTAGAAGCTCCTTTCTCGTGACAGTCAAATGAAAATATGGTTGGGCCCTCTTCTTTTCAGCCTTCACGTGAATATTCTTCAACTGTGCTCCTTTCACCATTCCATTCTGCACCTTGTTTTGTCTTCTTCTAACGCAACAACCTGTTGAACTAAGCTTGCTGGATGGAAGTTGTGCTACTGCTTCTCTTTGCATGGACCGTGAAGCATCGATTCTGCTGGACCAGCAGCTGAACTGATTCAAGTTTACTGGAAGGACTTGTGCTGCTGGCCACGTTAATTGTTGGTGATGGACCAAGCTTTCTTCCCTGCATCATCATCGTGCATCCAAAGCTGTTGTAACGTTGCTGGACTTGCTTCTTCTCTAGACACAAGGCTGCTGGGTTTTACTTCCAAAATCAGGCCGCGACAGTTTCTCATCCAGCTGCTATGGCTGGACCGAGAATTTCTGGACGATGCAGTGCTGGGCGGAGCTCTTGCAAAGCTGTTGTATTTCTTCTTCCTACCAGCAGGTCGTGGCTTTCCCTCCATCTAATGATCCTCCCAGCTCAACCGTGTGCAAAGGCTGCCCCTTTTTCAGTGGGCCGTGGTGAATGAATGAAGAAATTAATGGTGCAGGCCGTGACAGCTGCTCAACATAACAATGCACTACATTGCTTCCTAAATTAAAAGAAGAATAAATTCTGTGATGTGGACCGTGTGTGTGCATTTTATTTTCCAATACTCTTTTGCATTGGGCCATGTGTTCCTTTAATGTGTGTCACCTCTTGTCCGTGACTTCTCTGGTGGCCTCTCTCTTTTCCATCCAACACATATGTAATATTTGCTTGGTGGTCCCCCTTCATCATTTTTTATTTAATAAATTGAATATGAATTGAAGTCCATTACGTGCTACTCTTTCACATGTCCACCTCTCTTTTATTCCAAACTATGTGATGCTTAATTCAATTGGCCGTGTGGCATGTGTAGTGGTTCCAAATCATCATGCTTCTTCGTGAAATGAGCTCCAAATTGTGCCAATATTCCACTTCAACACTCAAATAAATAAGTGGAACTAGCTTCTCCTAGTTAAATAGCACAGTGTACAAATGCATGCTCTTCTGAATGTCCTGTAATCCAAAATATTCCTGCAATCATTAATGAAAATAATAAGCTCAGATAATTCAAATTAATTAAAATAAGAATTTCTGATCAAATTATGCACAATTAACGAAAATGGAATAATATCGAACATTTAAACACAATTCCCCGATTAATTCTAGTACAATAAACTAAGTGAAGTGAAGAAAATATTGACTCATCAGGGTCTCACGCGCTAAGATGAAGTGAATGAATTTTCAATCTCTCGCTCAAATTTTTATTGAATTCACTAACCTTTTGACGTCTAACGCTAAGACATTCGACATTTTATATCCTTTTACGTTGAATTATAATTTTAAACGACGTTTAATATTTGTATTTATTTACAAAATTGTCACCAGTCATTTTTAACGCTGGTTATTGAGTGGTTAGACGTTGAACGCGTGACGTTATACGCTGTTTTTGCACTATTGCCAATGTATTGTGTTATTTCATATTATGAAAATTTTCAATTTTCATTAAGTCTTGAAATGCATTTATTCTCTTTTTTAGGGGAAGCAACACTTGAGGAGGAGATTTTATTTGTTTTTTACTTATGATCAAAAGGGGGGAGAAAATATTTCAAGTAGTACAGTTACTTCTAACATGTTTGTTGTTTGTAAGTCTGTTATATATGCAAGAAAATAATGATGCTTTTAAACAAAATAATTTTTTATCAAAAAAAGAGAGATTGTTACCAATGAGGAACATTGGTGTATTGAAGATATTATGATTTTGATGATACTACAATGTGAAACTTGAAGACTCTTGTTGTAATAAGTTTAAAAGCATTCTTATAGAATAAACTGTAATAGGAATAATCTTGTTAAATGTAAACTCTTAGAAGTTTTTCCTATCTAAGAAGAGTTTGTGCAAATAATCAATTATTTGGTGTAATAATTGATTATCACGAGCTTTAGAAGAAAAGTAATGATCACGCAAACAATCAATTATTGGTTAGAATAATCGATTATCACAGTCTGAGTTAGTTTTGCCCAACTCGCGCAAATAATCGATTATTCCTCCGAATAATCGATTATCACATTTTGAAAACTCCATAATGGACACGAATAATCAATTATCACTTTTGATAATTGATTATCACTGTCAGTTCTTTCAAGATTCTGACCTCTGGGCTATATATACTCTTTTCCAAACCCTTAGTGGGTTATCTATGCCATTTTAGAATACAGAAGTTTTGGTGAGAAGAAGCCTTATTTATTCTTCTTTCTTTTAAGTCCAAGCTATGTAAAGTCCCACATTGCTTGTACCTTAAAGAAAAGAAGAATATATAAGTTTCTTTACAACTAAACAAAGAGAAAGAAACTAGGAACTAGAATGGCAAAATACAAGCCTAAGAAAACCTATGCTATTTCTTTTTATGCTTGTTGTCACTGTTAAAACTCTTCATTGTTTCCCCATCTATGATCATATCATACATGGTTCCTCCTTAACCTGTGCATCGTCTTTTCCATCTCCATGTATTTCTCGCTCTAAAACATTCCCATAATCTCCTTCTAGTATTTGTCATCTCCAAAGACCACTGACAATTTTAGATCAAGAAGATGCTAGCGTTTAGGCTCGCCCAAATCCACCGAAACCCCCCCTGATCCACTTGAAATAGGACTGCCAAGATGGCTAGACTTTGGTACTCCAAACATTACAATTTCTTTGCCTATTCAAGTGTGGAAACTTAAATATTTAAGGCATTTGAATGCACGAGGGCTAGACTTTGGTCCTCCAAACATTCCAATTTATTTCTTTCAAATGTGAAAACTCAAACATTTAAGGACTTTGAAAGCACGAGGGCCTATCAAGTTGCAAGGAAGATGTTCACAATAAGGTGAGAAGATGTGGAATCTTCAAACCATCTCCCCCCTTATACTCAATATGCAAGACACATCTCTAATAAAGAAAGGAACATTCCCCAATACTAAGAGGATGGATTCCTGGAGGGTTATGGTTATGAAGGCGAATTACTCAATTTATTATAGATGCAACAATTAAAGCTTTGAATAATTAGTGATTTTGCCCCAATTTTGGTGTGGTTATGGTCTATGCCCACTAACTCATTATATTTTGTTTGAAATGAGCCTGCAACATGCCTTCTATGTGCTATACCCACTTGATTGAATGGCTTAGCTCTCTTGCTTGGCTTCAATATTTGTTCCAATAGAAGAAGAATAGGGTGCTTAGCAAGGAAGTTGAGGGTGTCGTTGGAGAAGGTGGTAAAGGAACAGAAACCCCATACGAGGATAGAAGTAAATAATGCTTCTCCAAGAAAAAGGCAATCGTCGGAGAGGAATATAGAGGAATTTTTGTTTCAAGAATTGGGCTTCACCATGGGAGAATTGTTGCTAATATGTTGATGGTGGTGGTGATTAGAGAGTTTAGATTTTAAAATTTTAGTAAAGTGTAGAAACTAGACGCTTCATGTTGTCGCGCTGATCAAGACATATAATTCATTATATATTCTAGCTCATCAAGAATTCACGTTATTTGAGTCAAATTAACAGAAAGGGCTTATTTGTTACACATTTTTTTTAAAAAAAAACCAATTGAGACTACTTAAAATCTAAGGACCGAATTAATATTTCAGTACAAATATGAGGACCATATGAAGGTTTTAACCAATAATAAAACACATATATACTAGAACAACCTTCTATAAATACAAAACTCCTCGATGATAGTAGACATAAATATGAGTCTCTTTCTTGCTGGTAAAGAAAAGCAAATACTCAATCATAAATAAGTCGGAAAAGAAAGAAATAACAAATGACAAAATAAAAACCATTTTAGGTTCTAAGTGAAAAGTAAATAACTTACTTTGTTCTTATCAAACATTGAACCTTCAAACCTTTAATTGTAAAAAGCATCTTCAACCACCCTTTACTTTTCATGTCCGATGCTATTTTCATTTTAATCTTCAACCTTTCAACCCATTAGAGTCTATCAGAAAATAGGAAACCGTAGGACAAGGGTGGAAAGAAAGAAGTGACGGGGAGATTGAATAATGACCACAAAAGAAACAATGAGAGAGAGAAAAAAACATAAAGCGAAAGAAAAAACATTAAGCAAAAAGGGGAAGGAGAAGAGTCATAGAAGAGAAAGGATGTGAAGCGGTAGAACAAGAATGAAGAAGAAGAATCACATAATATGGAAAGTGAAATGTGAAAGGAGATTTGGGCAAAATATTATATAATCTATAGCAGTTATAGTGTCTAACTAGTATAAGAAAAGTTCTCCAATGTTACATTTTTGCCATCGCATTAATTTTATACCAGTCCTAGGTTTAACAAGTATAGAAAAATGACTTTCTGTATTTGTTTTGATTACAATCGGTATAGAAATCTTTATAATTTATTACAATTTTAACACCTCTTTCTATACTTGTTCTTAGTGCAATCGGTATAGAAAAACTTGCTATATTTACAATACTACCGCTTTACCACTTTCTATACCTGTGGATTTCAACATGTTTAAAAAGTCGCTATAAAAAGTATATTTTGCACTAGTAATGCGGTGGGTTTTATTCTCTGGAATAATGCAAAAATGAATGTTTAGTGGGATGTGAAGGAGGAAGGTGGTGGAAAGAAAGGTGAAGGAAGGTTGATGGCAATGTTCTAACTAGGACAAGCCAAATCTAGAAGCAATCATTCATAAGATTACGATTTTGATGAATGCGGAAGGTGTGGTGGATGATTGTTGAAGTTTCACGGTTTTGGTGCTTGTACGATGAAAGATGAAGTGTTTAAGGGTTCTCTTAGAGAAGTTTGACCAACTCTGGGAGAAAGGTGGCTAGAGGAGGCTACTTGGGTTGCTCTAGCCTAAGGTGACCTTGCAAGAGGTTGTATGGACAAAATGACAGCATAGCTTTACTCTATTTTCAAAGGTGAATACAGGAAGGAAAGACACCTTTATTTATAGGCTAAGGTGTTTCTAAATGGACAAAAACTTAACCTAAAAGAGCTACCTTGGTTGGCTTGGAGAGCAAGGAGAAATTCTCTCCAATAGGAGCAAGACAAGTGGCAAAAATTCTCTCAAATGAGAGGGTCACATGTGGCCACTACCTATGAAAAAACTCTTTATTCCTAAGATGACACATGGCCACTAACTAGGAGGAAAAACTCTCCAATAGGGTGCCTTCACATGTTTAGGACGAAAATGAGCTCCTTGTCCTCCAAGCTTGGCAAAAAATGTTCACACCCATTTGAACGTCCACCTTGGTCAATGTTAGATATAAGGCCCAATGTTGACTTAGGTGGTCAAAACCCTACTCTACTTGGGCAAAAATACAAGGTCCAAAAATTATTCTTACTCTAGGATCTTCATGATGGCTTAAGATAGCCAAAGAGAAAGAATCTAGGTCCATCTTCCATAGATGATTCTAACTCTTCATGAATGTGTTAGGCGATGGCTAGGGTATGTCATCAAAGGTAAAGCGAAAGAAAAAATGAGAAAAAAAATTAACAAAAACGTTACAAGTTAAAAGATGAATGAAATTTTGACACATGACACTCAGAAATGACATTAACACCAATTTAATAGAAGGGACAAAATTAATTATATTTAATAAATAGTTTGACTCAATTGAGTAAAAAACAAAATATAGGGACCAAATTGAATCGCATACCTAAATATAGGATTCAAATTACTAATTAAGCCAAACAAAACTATATACATTCTAGTATATGTAAAAGTTTTATGCAATAACTCTTGAAAGAAAAATTATTTGTTATCGAGGAAGAAATTCACTCATAGACATTTCATTAATAGAGAATGGAGTGGAACCATTTGTAAATTGACTAGAACTCGATTCTTGTAAAACTCTTGGTTGATCTACTTACATAACTCAAGAGGTTATAAGCAATTCGATTGGATTCATATGAACTTGCATTCTTTTTTCCGGTAATGATCTCTAGAACCATTACTCCAAAACTAAAAGCATCTGATTTTTCAGAAAATCGTCCAAGAATTAAATATTCTGGAGACATATAACCACTGCCAAAAACAAAATGTTAGTTTAGTAAAACCAAAATTTTGCAAAGAAGTAAAGAAACTAAAGTAAATAATTGTTCCAAACTTACTACGTTCCGGCAACATTGAGTGTACTCCCTTGATCTTGATTTATTTCAACAATTCTAGCCAAACCAAAATCTGAAATTTTTGGAATCATATTTTCATCTAATAAAATGTTACTAGGCTTAAGATCCCGATGTATGACTTTGAGTCTAGAATGTTCATGTAAATAAAGAATTCCACGAGCAATGCCCACTATAATATTGTAACGTTCATACCAACCTAACGACTTCGATCTTTGAGTATCTGCATGCTCAATTGAAAAAGGTAAGTGTGAAATATGTTTTGTAGTGTATAAATGAGTTAAGTAAACATAAATTAAGATATTCAAGTGTCATACCAAATAAAAAGTAATCAAGACTCTTGTTTGGGACATATTCATAAATTAGTATTTTATCTTGTTCTTCGAGACAAAAGCCAATGAATCCCACAAGATTTCTATGTTGAAGTTTAGCTATCGATAAAACTTCATTCTTGAACTCATTTTCTCCTTGGCTAGAGCTTATTGAAAGTCGTTTTACCGCTATTTGTCTTCCATCAAGAACACCCTAACAGCAAAATCATTATTCATGTAAAAAATCAGACCATAATATTGGAAGTATATATAATTTCTTACCTTATAAACTTCTCCAAATCCACCTCTACCAATTTTATTCTCCTGCGAAAAGTTGTTGGTCGCGGCCTCAATTACAGATAACTTGAATTGTAATGGCTCTAAAGCTACACTTTCGTGACCAACTGGATCAAATATATATGAATTAATTAATTTAAATGACTAAATTTTGTAAAACTTAAAAGGCATAGATTTGATATATTTTCTTAATACGTACATTGTTCTCTGAGAATCCTCTTAACATTTTTTCTTCTTTTTCTCTTCATCAAATAGTAGTTTATCAAATAGTAGACTAAAGAGAGTAGTGTCAGCGAAATAATCGTCGGTACAATAACAAAAATCATTGTACGAGATTGCCCTTTTTTCCTTTCTGCAAAACAATCAACATAAATTATTAACAGAAAATAGTAATGAAGAATTAATCATGACGAGTCATAATATATCGATTAAGTGGTTTTCACCCATTTTAGTCACATTTGATTTGAAACATAAATAAATTTTTATAAGAGATGAAGATTAATTTGAAGCTTTAAAATAATAAATTTAGTGAATATTTCTACTTTAAACACAACATTAAATAAACCTTCTAAAAGAACTTACCTTGGTGTTATTTTGAATCCTTTACATTGATCTAGTTTGAGCTATTAATTGAAAGCTTTTACAATAAAAAAAGGTTATTAATCAATTGAAAGCCTTTTCTCTCTTTTTTTTTTCTCTAAAAAACGAAGCATCTTAATTTTAATTTCTCTAGAAATTTGATGTAATTTTGATCCTTTGGTAATTTTTTATCATTAGCTTTGTAAACTGACACTTGAAGCAATCTGATAGGTGATTTTCAATTTGAAGCTTGAAATTGATATTTTAATTACGCAGGTAACTAAGTCAAATTGCCGCATTTTCAGGACTAAAATAATGATTATTGAAGGGAGTACACATATTCTAAAAAATATTTTGAAACAGAATTTTTTATAACAATATTTAGATATAACATGTGTGTCATTTTTTATTAATTCATTATTTATTTATTATTATGTTGATGTATTCTAAACCTAATTAAAAAGTAACAAATAAATTATGTTATAATATTATATAAAAAAATCTGATCCATTATTTAAATCTTTTATCTTTTTCTTTCTTTACAAACATAAAAATGAATTTTTTTAATGATAAAAATACTACTTCCTAAAATTAGGTTGTGAACCGGTGCAAATGGGTTAAAACCAGATTTTCTATATTGAATTCGCAGGTGTAGACCAATAGGAGCTAGCAGAACATATTACATGCTATATGTATGTCAGGGTATATCTGATGTTATTGAACGTGTGAAAGTGATTAAAGAACTGAATAAACCAACCATGTTCGATTTCATAGACCAAATATTTCAAAAATTATAAAAATTTAGAATTTTAAGAAAAATAATGATTTACTTCACTTCAGCTAAAAAGCAATAAAAGACGGCAGAAAAACAAGTAGTACCGAATGTACTTTACCTTGAAGAGGTGATGAAGCTGGGTCACCACCAGCTCTGTAAAATTGGAATAATTCAAACCTGATATTGCAGCTTGGATATAGAATTCTTCCCCCAACGCTCCCCAAGTTTGACCATGGAATTCTTCCTTTTATGTCTGTGAGACAGCGCACACAGTCTTCACTGGACAAATCCTGCGTACACTGACCAAGAGTGTACAGGGTCTGTTCATCATTCAATGTTGATGATTCAGTCACATATTTCTCTGCACTATCTCCCGCTGCCTTTGCCAGAGTAGCTAAAGTAGTTGATAATGAGTAAGAGAAGTCGTCTTGGCCAGGGATGGGGCTGGAGGTAGCGGTAACATTCAACATTTGAAACATTGGACTTTTTTCCATGTGGGAGAAAAAATAGTTGTTGGAATAGCGTAGCATGCAGTGGCTGAACCAAATTATAGCCTCTTGAGAAGAATTGCAGCGTGAAGATAAATAACTGGTTGCGTTTAGGACGCATTGTTGACAGAGTTGAGAGGGAAGGTCGCCACGGCACATGAATAGGCCATACGCATTGTCGTCGACACTGTCCTTGTAGTATAATTTGGTGGCATTGGAAGACAAGTAAGAGAGGAGGGTAGCGAGGTCCTTGTTGAAATCGCTGTCAGCAGTGGCATCAGCTGAGCAATTGTGGTAAAGATAATTTGGATCTGCGTCTGAAAATTTTGACGCAGGAACAGGAACCGGCCGTGGGGGATGCGAAGGTGGCGCTGAGGGATCAATGTGGCGATAAAAAGGGTACAATTCATACCTAACAAAACAACTGGGATATAAAACTCTCCCTCCTTGTCTCCCTCCACAGCACCATGGAAGGTCCCCTATGGCTCCCTCCAGACAGCTGCTGCAATCATTGGATAACAAGTCTGGAGTGCACTGTGCCATACAATAAAGCCTCTGAAATCCAGACACGCTTGCTTGCCTTGTGGCAAACTTCTTGGCACTGATAGGATGAAGCGGATAAGCTGCTTCATCTGCAGTTTTGTTCATGGTCCGAAACAATAAACGCGTGAAGTTTTCCTCGTTAGAGATGTTGACGATGCTGGTTAGGGTAAAATTAGGTCTTGTGTTGACGGTGGAGAATGAGTGGTTGGAATAACGAAGCATGCAGTCATCGTACCAAATGAGAGCTTGTTGGGAGTAGGAGCAGTATTGGGCTTATTAAAGTGTAATGCAAATTCTAGAAGAATGTAGAAGCTCCTTAGATAGAAGAATTGAAATGTAATACAAGTTCTAGAATATTCTAGAAAAACCTAAGATAGGAAGAAAAATCAAGAATATTCTACATAGGTAAAAATCTAGAACATTCCACATAAATTGTAGCTAGTATGTTCTAGAATAATCTATGGGTCTATAAATACCCATGAACTCTACCATTTGAAGAAGTAGCCAACATCTACCATTTGTAAGAAGCCAACATCTACTACAACTAAAGACAACTACTATCTCTACATTCAACTATCTCTACATTTTCTCTATAATCAACTATTCCTTTCACAACCTTAAAATACTAACAGTGGTACCAGAGCTACGTTCGGTCATCTACTGGGCGTAGATAAAATTTTCAAGTACCTCAAACAAAACTATAACTCATTCTACTACTCCCAAATATATTCTCAACAATGGCTACTACTAATCAAACATCATCAATTCCAGTACCTATTTTCAAAGGAGAAAATTATGATTTTTGGAGTGTCAAAATGAAGACTTTCTTCCGCTCTCAAGATTTATGGGATATCATAGAAGAGGGTTTCACTATTCCAGAAGACACCTCTACTCTTACTGCAGCTCAAAAGAAGGAGTTGAAAGAAAACAAGCAGAAGGATTCAAGGGCTTTATTTGTTCTTCAACAAGCAGTTGATGACACAATTTTTCCAAGGATAATTGGTGCCACAAGTGCAAAACAAGCTTGGAAAACAATACAAGAGGAGTTTCAAGGAAGTGACGAGGTACGCAATATTAAACTTCATTCTTTAAGACGAGAGTTTGAATTATTAAGAATGAAAGAATCTGAGACCATTAAAGACTACTATTCTAGAATAAAAGAAATAGTTAGTCAGATGAGAGCCTATGGGAAAAATATTCTTGACAAAAAGATCGTTGAGAAAATTTTAATTTCTATTCCCCAAAAGTATGATGCAATCGCAACCGCGATTGAACAAACAAAAGATTTGGCTACATTGTCAGTCACACAACTACTGGGCTCTCTTGAAGCTTATGAACAAAGATTGAAAAGGCATGAAGAAGACTCGGTTGAAAATGCCTTTCAATCAAAACTAAAATTACGGTCTCAGAATAAAGAATATGAAGGAAATAAAAGTAGAGAAGAAATTTCTAGAAATAAAGAAAATCCTAGAAGCTTCTCTAAGACTCGTCAAGAAAAATATCCTCCATGTGGCATATGTAAAAAGACAAGTCACTTGGAAAAAGATTGTTGGCATCATGGAAAACCTCAATGTCACTATTGCAAGAAATTTGGTCACATAGAAAAGTATTGTCGTAATAAAAATAAGCATCAAGCAAACTTTGCGGAAGAAGATAATCAAGAGAAACTCTTATTCTACGCCAATCAAGAATCTTCTGGTAGAGAAGGAAGTTGGTACTTGGATAGTGGATGCAGTAATCACATGGCAAAAGATCAAAGTATCTTCAAAGACATTGATAAATCTGTCAATGTCAAAGTTCGCCTAGGAAATGGCACCACAGTGGAGTCTCGAGGCAAAGGAACTGTCATGGTGGAGACAAAAAAAGGTACGAAATTCATCAAGGATGTTTTACTAGTTCCAAATCTTAAAGAGAATCTTTTAAGTATTGGCCAAATGATGGAGAATGGATATTCTCTTCATTTTGAGAAAGATACATGCAAAATTTATGACAGTAAAATGATAGAAATTGGCCAAGTAAAAATGGAGAAGAGAAATAGAAGCTTTCCTATAAGCTTCAAACCTGGAACTAATATTGCCATGAAGGTAGAAGTTGATGACTCATGGCTTTGGCATAGGAGATTTGGCCACTTCAACACACATGCCTTAAAGCTTCTATATACGAAAAACATGATGAGAGATCTTCCATGCTTGAAGGAAAATAATGAATCATGTGAAGGATGTCTCCTCGGAAAACAACATCGATTACCATTCTCAACAGACAAAGCATGGAGAGCAAAAGACTTATTGGAGTTGATTCATACCGATGTTTGCGGACCGATGAGAACACCTTCACATCATAACAACATGTATTTCATCCTCTTCATCGATGACTTCTCTAGAATGACATGGGTCTATTTTTTAAAGGCAAAGTCAGAAGTTTTTGGAGTATTCAAGAAATTCAAGGCCCTTGTTGAGAAGCAAAGTGGAAAACAGCTAAAAGTACTTAGAAGTGATCGTGGCAAGGAGTACACATCTCACGAGTTTGACAAATTCTGTGAAGATGAAGGCATAGAGCGACAACTTACAGTCGCATATACTCCACAACAAAATGGCGTGTCAGAGAGAAAGAATCGCACAGTTATGGAGATGGCAAGATCAATGCTGAAAGAGAAAAGTATGCCTAACACTTTTTGGGCTGAAGCAGTCTACACTGCAGTTTATATTCTAAACAGATGTCCAACTAAAGCAGTCCAAGACAAGACTCCTATTGAAGCTTGGAGTGGGAGAAAGCCATCAGCTAAACACCTACGAGTATTTGGGTCTATTTGCTACATACATGTTCCTGATCAAAGGAGGCACAAGCTTGAAGACAAAACTATACGAGAAATATTCTTGGGATATAGCACACAATCAAAAGGCTATCGAGTCTACAACCTACAAACGAAAAAGCTCATCATCAGTCGAGATGTTGAAGTTGATGAAAATGCTTCTTGGAATTGGGAAGAAGAAAAAGTTGTTAAAAGCAACATTCTACTTCCAGTGCAACAATCTCAAGAAGAAACTCAAGAAGAGGAAGAAAATTCAGGTACGCTTTCTCCACCTCCACAACAACAAGATTCTTCACCTGAATCTAGTCCAAGAAGAGTAAGATCTTTGGTAGACATATATGAAACTTGCAATACGGCCATGATTGAGCCTAACTCTTATGAAGAAGCATCAAAGCAAGAACTATGGTCAAGGCAATGGAGGAAGAAGATCAAATTGAAGATATGTTACCAAGACCAAGATTTGAACTACTATGCACAATGTTTGGAGTTACCGAATTTGCATTAAGGAGGAGTATTAAAGTGTAATGCAAATTCTAGAAGAATGTAGAAGCTCCTTAGATAGAAGAATTGAAATATAATACAAGTTCTAGAATATTCTAGAAAAACCTAAGATAGGAAGAAAAATCAAGAATATTCTACATAGGTAAAAATCTAGAACATTCCACATAAGTTGTAGCTAGTATGTTCTAGAATAATCTATGGGTCTATAAATACCCATGAACTCTACCATTTGAAGAAGTAGCCAACATCTACCATTTGTAAGAAGCCAACTGATACAGCTGTCGCGGCCGATCAAATTTGATGTGCAATTAAGAATGCAGTACAGTGCTAGGAATTGACTCCTAGGTCGTTTCTCAGGGACCAAATGTTGTGGCGGTTCAGTCTTTTGTCAACACGTAATGGGGGTGTTTTGAAAATTGTTTTGGTTGCGGATGAAATTTAAAAGCGTTGAAATAAAATTAAAACAGTAAAACGAAATTAAAAAAAAATGAAATTGCTACAGTGAAAATGAAAATACAGTAACGTAAAACAGTAAAAATAAATCTGGACCAAAAAACAAAAATTCAGAAAACAAAAATACAGTAAATAATAAATACAGAAAACAGTAGAAACAGAAAATAAATTACAGCAGTAATACTTACAGCAAAACAGTAAATATAGAAACAGAAAAACTGCAGTACAGAAAAATACAGTACAGAAAATGAAAATACAGAAAATAAAAATACAGTAAAACAGCAAATACAGAAAACAGTAAAATTCAAATATGGAAACAGAATTAAAATGACAGCAGCAAAATACAATAAACAAAAATACAGAAAATTATTTCAACATATGATGTAAAATATTTTAAAGCAAAGGAAATGAAAAACTGTAAAACTTCCCTACTATTAACTGTGCCCAATTCATCTACCAAAAGAAATTTAAATTTACAATTGCCTTAAAACCACTCCTAGACCGTGACTTTACTTAATTCCTTTTTTTTTATTATTAAACAAAAGAAATGCTTCACTTAAATCCTCTTGTTACTTCTTCTGCAGACGTGAAAGAATTGACTTGGTGTGGTTTAAGAATTCTCAAAAGCTTGCTATCCTTCATTCACGTAATCACTTCTCCAAAGTATGAAATATGCTTCAAAATAATGCAACTTTAACCTTTTGTCTTCTTCTTTAAAGCATTCTTCACACGGCTCCACTCCTTCTACTTTCCAAAGTGGATCATTCTTTTCCACATGCTGAATTCACTCATAAACAAATTCATTTGTCTTCTAGCTCAATCAATATTATACTTCCCTTTGTTGAAATAAACTAACGTTGCATTCCAAAATGCTTAAACCGTCCACCTTTCCCTTGCTTCCAACCAAAAATCATTGTTCCATTCTCACCAAAATCACTTCTCCTCCTTGCAGCAAACGTGCCATGCTCTTCTCTTCCTCCGTACGTGAGCTTCCTTCAACAAAGCAAATCAAAGTGTGGTGCTCCTTCCATCCAACAAGAAAAATAAATCAACATCTCCAAAGTTACACATGGTTCTCTCGTTCTCTATACCGAGAGCTCTCTACTCCAAGTAAACAAATTTTTTTTTTCTTTTCTTAGGTGAAGGAAGCCTACTTCTATGAAAGGTAAATCAACTCCTCACTTGCTACTACTTCTAAAACGTGATTCAACACAAGACCAATTACTCTTTTCACCAAGGTTACATAAGGCTAGAAGAGTTTACATAAAGATGCAGAAAATCAATTTAAGGATGCAAGCAGAATTCTACAAAAGGAATAAACACAAGCTATTCATTCATCAAGATCATGTTTCCAGTTCTCAAGGAAAATTATTCAAAGTACAAAGAAGCAAAGTAAAGTGAAGGAAACAAACTAGCTGCCTCTTGGTCTTGTGTCTTCTTCCAGCAGTGATTCAAGAATCAAATACAGTTTTGCTTCCCTCCTCTAGCTCTTTGGACGTATATTCTCACACCAGTACCTTCTTCTCCTTCATCAAGTCATCATCCCTTCAATACATTTGCTATCCTCCATGGGAAAAAAAGAAAAGAAGATAGGATGCCCACTAAATTGCCGAGAGGAAGGAGGTTTTAATAGAGTAGCGACTGATCCACCACCTAGTAGTTAGCCTTTTTCATTTTTCTTCAATTAATCCCCTGTGCTTGGATTTAGCTCTCCAATTGGTGTTTCACGGGATGACTTTGTTCTTGGATTTAGCTCATTCTACCTTTTCTCAATTGTATGTTGAATTTTCCAAAGGTGGTATGTGTATGGCCGAGTCTTTCAAGTATGGTCACTTCCCTCATTTAATTTGTAATGTGAATTGTATACATAAGACAATGCTATTCTTTTCCAAAACAATTCATAAAACAGTGGGCTGCACTTGGAACTTGGTGGTCTCTTCTCTTTCATTCCAACTTAGGCTAAATGTTTTGCAAAATTCTTCATTTGAATCCAAAGAGTTGCCGTGAGGTGTAATGATGCCAAGCCTATTTTGCTTTTACAAACTCAAGAAAAATATTTCATTATACGGATCAATACACAGATTAATTCAATGCAGTACGGCTTCGACTAGATAACACAGTGTGTAAATAAATATTCTTCCTAATGTTCTAAAATATTTACAGAATTTTCCCTGCATTCACTAATGTAAATAATTATTCTCAGATAATTCAAATTAAGTAAAATAAGAATTTCTGATCAAATTAAGCACAATCAGTAAAAACGGGAAAATACTGGACAATTAAGCACAACTCCCTGATTAATTTTAGTACAGTAAACTAAGTGAAGTGAAGAAAATAATGATTCATCAAAATAGACCACACTTAGTCGTTTGCACTCCTGGGCAAACTTAAGACACAAAACCAGGGAGCAGTTCAAACATTAGAAAAGTGACACAGACTTGACAGACAGCACAAACTCCAAAACAGAAACACACTTTCACAATTCCCACAAAATCTGGACAGTAAAAGGTACAGACAGAATCCTACACAAAATCAATGAAAGCAAATACTCAAAGAATCATCCAAACAGTTCAGTACAAGGAAAACAATCAATCAGTTCAAGAGATGAATCGACAGCAACAGAGCCCACAGATGTACACAATCAGTGTTTCTCTCAAGTGTTTAAGGTAAATCAATGTCACTCAATGAACTCAAGAAAGCAAACACAAATAGGCTTGGCAAGCCTCTAATATCAACACTCAAACAGATACGCATGTTCAAATCAAAAGGTCTTTTTATGGTCATAATGGGGTCAAGGACAAGGGAGGATATATCTGGATGAAAAGCTATAAACCATAAGGGATAGATGAGCAATGGGGAACAAGTATAAACACATTCAAACTCACCTACAGCCTCTAATTCCATCCTCTAGTTAACTCCATTATTCACCGTTGTTCACAATTTTTTTTCTGTTTTTTCTGAATTTTTTTTTTTCATCATTTTTTTTTTCTTCATCATGTCTTTTTTCTTTACTCTGTTCAACACACAATTTCAAGAGACAAGATGCACCACATATTTACAAACAGAAACGAGATATGAAGAGAACTCACTAGCCAATTCATCTGAAATTCCCAGGAGACCACACTTATTCCCAAAACAATTCCAAAGCTACAAAATTCCCTAAGGTTCAGGTAATAATGGTTTTTCACTTAGGGCTAGTGTATGAGCTTCAAAACAAAGAAATGGGGAAAAACATAGGCTCAAAAGGGTATCAATGGATCAAAACAGGGTAGGCTTATCTGGCTTAGAGGCTCAACAACAAAATGCCTTTATCCCTTTCAAACATGCGTATTAGTCAAGAATCAATTCAAAGAGTGAAGCCAAGACATATGTGCAAGCAATCAAGGCATATATCACACACAAGAAAGATCATCAAATGGCTCAAATCTCACACAGGTAATATGGTCACCATCAATTCAACTCTCAAATATCATGATTATCTCCCAAGCAAAGTAAAGCAAGGAATTCAACAGTTTAGAGTATCAATGAAGTGCAGGAAAACTGACAACCTAATCATAGTCCAGAATTCACGAAAATCATGCAAAACTGTACATAAGACACCACAAAATACACAAAAACGAAACATAAACAAAGAAACAACCTCCCCTAATAGACCACACTTAAACGACACAATGTCCTCAGTGTGTCACATTCAGCAGATCAAAACAATCAGAATAGTCATCAGATATCGACAAAGTGCAACAAAAGTGAGGAGGGAAGGAGAGAAGAAACTCCCTGAGTCAGGTGGGAGGGTAGGTGGGGTAGACCAAAGACGTCTCCTCCACCACTGCATCCAACAGAGAAGGATTGCTGAGGAAGGGCTTCAGTCTATGCCCGTTCACCTTGAAGCTTTCAGCTGCAGATGGACCCTGGATTTCTACTGCACCATAAGGATAAACATTAGTCACAACAAAGGGTCCAGTCCACTTTGATCTCAACTTACCACCCATGAGGCCGAGTCTAGAGTTATACAATAAAACCTGTTGGCCAACCTCGAAGTCCTTTCTAACAATGGAGTTATCATGGAACCTCTTGATTCTTTCCTTGTAGAACTTTGAGTTCTCATAGGCTTCCAATCTGATTTCATCTAATTCATTTATTTGCAACTTCCTTTCCTCTCCAGCTTGGTCCATAGAGAAGTTGCATGTCTTCACAGCCCAATATGCCCGATGCTCAATTTCAACTGGTAGATGACATGCCTTTCCGAAGACAACCCTGTACGGAGACATCCCAATCGGTGCTTTGTATGCAGTCCTGTGGGCCCAAAGAGCATCGTCCAATCTACTACTCCAATCTTTCCTGTTGGGCTGGACAATCTTTTCCAAAATCCTCTTAATCTCCCTGTTGGAGATCTCAGCCTGCCCATTTGTTTGGGGGTGGTAAGGTGTAGAAACTCTGTGCGTCACCCCATATTTCTTGAGTAAAGCTTGCATGGATCTGTTGCAAAAATGGGTTCCCTGATCACTAACAATTGCTCTAGGCACTCCAAACCTGCAAAAGAGGTGAGATCTAACAAAATCCACAACAACCCGAGCATCATTAGTTCTGGTGGCTTTAGCTTCCACCCATTTTGAAACATAATCCACAGCAAGGAGAATATAGGAAAAACCAAAAGAAACAGGAAAAGGACCCATGAAATCTATACCCCAGACATCAAACACCTCACAGAATAGCATAGGTTGTTGAGGCATCTCTTGTCTCTGTGAAATTTGTCCTCCTGCTTTCTGACAAGGCTCACAAGTGCTACAAATCTTCTCCGCATCCTTGAAGATGGAAGGCCAATAGAACCCACAATCAAGCACCCTACGAGCTGTTCTTTGTATCCCCAGATGACCACCAGGTGAGGAGGCATGACAAAACTGCAGGACCGAGTCAATCTCATGGTCTGGAATGCATCTCCTAGTAACCTGGTCACTGCACAACTTCCACAGATATGGGTCATCCCAAACATAATACTTAGCATCACTCTTAATTTTAGCAATCTGAGCACGTGATGCTAAGGGAGGAAAAATAGAAGCAACCAAATAATTTACAATGTGTGCAAACCAAGGAGTCGGGTGAGAAGAAGAAATCATCAACAAACTCTCATCAGGAAAGTCATCCTGGATGGGCAGCACATCAACTTCATTCCCAGCTCTCTCAATCCTGCTAAGGTGGTCCGCAACTAGATTCTGTGCTCCACTCCGGTCCTTAATCTGCAAGTCAAACTCCTGGAGCAGTAGCATCCATCTGATCAATCTAGGCTTTGACTCAGCCTTTTTCAACAGAAACTTAAGAGCTGCATGGTCAGTATATACAATAACAGATGATCCAAGCAAATATGACCTAAACTTATCAAGAGCAAAAACAATTGCCAACAATTCTTTTTCAGTGGTGGTATAGTTTGCTTGGGCAGCATCCAAAGTGCGTGATGCATAGTAAATCACTCTTGGCAGCTGTATCAAATTTTGGTGCCGTTGCCGGGGACCAAATGTTGTGGCGGTTCAGTCTTTTGTCAACACGTAATGGGGGTGTTTTGAAAATTGTTTTGGTTGCGGATGAAATTTAAAAGCGTTGAAATAAAATTAAAACAGTAAAACGAAATTAAAAAAAAATGAAATTGCTACAGTGAAAATGAAAATACAGTAACGTAAAACAGTAAAAATAAATCTGGACCAAAAAACAAAAATTCAGAAAACAAAAATACAGTAAATAATAAATACAGAAAACAGTAGAAACAGAAAATAAATTACAGCAGTAATACTTACAGCAAAACAGTAAATATAGAAACAGAAAAACTGCAGTACAGAAAAATACAGTACAGAAAATGAAAATACAGAAAATAAAAATACAGTAAAACAGCAAATACAGAAAACAGTAAAATTCAAATATGGAAACAGAATTAAAATGACAGCAGCAAAATACAATAAACAAAAATACAGAAAATTATTTCAACATATGATGTAAAATATTTTAAAGCAAAGGAAATGAAAAACTGTAAAACTTCCCTACTATTAACTGTGCCCAATTCATCTACCAAAAGAAATTTAAATTTACAATTGCCTTAAAACCACTCCTAGACCGTGACTTTACTTAATTCCTTTTTTTTTTATTATTAAACAAAAGAAATGCTTCACTTAAATCCTCTTGTTACTTCTTCTGCAGACGTGAAAGAATTGACTTGGTGTGGTTTAAGAATTCTCAAAAGCTTGCTATCCTTCATTCACGTAATCACTTCTCCAAAGTATGAAATATGCTTCAAAATAATGCAACTTTAACCTTTTGTCTTCTTCTTTAAAGCATTCTTCACACGGCTCCACTCCTTCTACTTTCCAAAGTGGATCATTCTTTTCCACATGCTGAATTCACTCATAAACAAATTCATTTGTCTTCTAGCTCAATCAATATTATACTTCCCTTTGTTGAAATAAACTAACGTTGCATTCCAAAATGCTTAAACCGTCCACCTTTCCCTTGCTTCCAACCAAAAATCATTGTTCCATTCTCACCAAAATCACTTCTCCTCCTTGCAGCAAACGTGCCATGCTCTTCTCTTCCTCCGTACGTGAGCTTCCTTCAACAAAGCAAATCAAAGTGTGGTGCTCCTTCCATCCAACAAGAAAAATAAATCAACATCTCCAAAGTTACACATGGTTCTCTCGTTCTCTATACCGAGAGCTCTCTACTCCAAGTAAACAAATTTTTTTTTTCTTTTCTTAGGTGAAGGAAGCCTACTTCTATGAAAGGTAAATCAACTCCTCACTTGCTACTACTTCTAAAACGTGATTCAACACAAGACCAATTACTCTTTTCACCAAGGTTACATAAGGCTAGAAGAGTTTACATAAAGATGCAGAAAATCAATTTAAGGATGCAAGCAGAATTCTACAAAAGGAATAAACACAAGCTATTCATTCATCAAGATCATGTTTCCAGTTCTCAAGGAAAATTATTCAAAGTACAAAGAAGCAAAGTAAAGTGAAGGAAACAAACTAGCTGCCTCTTGGTCTTGTGTCTTCTTCCAGCAGTGATTCAAGAATCAAATACAGTTTTGCTTCCCTCCTCTAGCTCTTTGGACGTATATTCTCACACCAGTACCTTCTTCTCCTTCATCAAGTCATCATCCCTTCAATACATTTGCTATCCTCCATGGGAAAAAAAGAAAAGAAGATAGGATGCCCACTAAATTGCCGAGAGGAAGGAGGTTTTAATAGAGTAGTGACTGATCCACCACCTAGTAGTTAGCCTTTTTCATTTTTCTTCAATTAATCCCCTGTGCTTGGATTTAGCTCTCCAATTGGTGTTTCACGGGATGACTTTGTTCTTGGATTTAGCTCATTCTACCTTTTCTCAATTGTATGTTGAATTTTCCAAAGGTGGTATGTGTATGGCCGAGTCTTTCAAGTATGGTCACTTCCCTCATTTAATTTGTAATGTGAATTGTATACATAAGACAATGCTATTCTTTTCCAAAACAATTCATAAAACAGTGGGCTGCACTTGGAACTTGGTGGTCTCTTCTCTTTCATTCCAACTTAGGCTAAATGTTTTGCAAAATTCTTCATTTGAATCCAAAGAGTTGCCGTGAGGTGTAATGATGCCAAGCCTATTTTGCTTTTACAAACTCAAGAAAAATATTTCATTATACGGATCAATACACAGATTAATTCAATGCAGTACGGCTTCGACTAGATAACACAGTGTGTAAATAAATATTCTTCCTAATGTTCTAAAATATTTACAGAATTTTCCCTGCATTCACTAATGTAAATAATTATTCTCAGATAATTCAAATTAAGTAAAATAAGAATTTCTGATCAAATTAAGCACAATCAGTAAAAACGGGAAAATACTGGACAATTAAGCACAACTCCCTGATTAATTTTAGTACAGTAAACTAAGTGAAGTGAAGAAAATAATGATTCATCACCAACATCTACTACAACTAAAGACAACTACTATCTCTACATTCAACTATCTCTACATTTTCTCTATAATCAACTATTCCTTTCACAACCTTAAAATACTAACAGGGCTAACTGTTGGGCTGCTTTGTTGACGCATAGTCGACAAAGCTGAGAGGGAACGTCAGCCCTACACATGAACAATCCAAAGACTGAGTCTGAGGGGTTTTCTCCAGTGACTCTGGTTTTGTTGAAGCCGTTGTCAGTTGTAGCATTAGATAATCTCCGTAGGAGCGAGTCGAGGTTGAATTGGAAGACACTGCCCGCATCTGTGTCAGTGGAGCAATTTAGGTATACATAGTCATGGAGGGTTGTTGCTCTTGGTGGTGAAGAAATATCTGGCCTTGGAATTTCATGATGGTTGGGATCAGCTGCTTGAGTAGTTGCAAAGGTGAGGAAGCTAAGGAAGAGAAATTCAAACATGGTGTGTTAGTGTCTCTGCTAATGTTGAGGACTGTAATAAACAATTATTGTGACTTGTGTGGATATGATGCTGAGCAACTGTGCTACAAATACTTTTAATTGATTAATGTTATATAGTGCGCCTTACTTTTGGAAAGCAAGTGTATGATGAATGAAGTGGAAAAGATAAATGAATAAAGAATGGGTTGCTAATTTTGGAATCCGATGAAGACGACGGGTGATCAAAATTTGATTCAAAATAATGTGTAAGGTGTGTATGATGACGTTTAAGGCTAATCTAATGGATTGGAGGAGCCACACGTCTATGCTTCCTTCAGATCACCAGACAATCATATCACTACTTTTTCACTGCTCATTACAATGTTTTTCCCTTGCCGTGCATTGGAGAAGGGAAATGATACTTTCACACCCCATACTTCCAAAAAATCGTCACTTTACCCTTAACTTTAATAACCTATCATATACTTTAGGATAAGTAAAAAGTAGAATTCAATGTTTAGATCATAAATAAAGACGATTAAAAAGTTCTCGTTGTAAAAAAAAAAGTGATGAAAATTGTAATAGAACGAATTTTTCAAAAATGATTATTGGAGAACTGCAGCAGAAAGGCTAAATATTTGGATAATAACAATGATTGTACAAGGGAACGATAATTTAAAGTATGATTTTCATAATTTCTATAACTTCGCACTCCTTTAGTTGATGTGCTTGCACTCATCGGATACGCTACCACTATCTTGATTCGTTGTCGCCGGTCGTCACAGTCGTCACCGCTCCTTTCACTCTTGTTCTTTTTTTTCTGTTCTAGCAACTTTCATTAGTACAGTCCTCGCTAACATTCTTAGCCATTTTTTGCTGCTTGGGGTGGCCATTGTCGCTGCTCTATGTTACCATTCCCACTTCTCCTTCTTCCTTTCTATATGCCTTTTGCTCCTTACAATGTCACTCTCCATTCCGAGTTATGTTTTCTTTATTTTGTATTAATTATTTATATTTATTATTTGTAAAATAGATAGGATTTAAATTTAACTTATATTTTATTTAATATTAAAAATATTTGTTTTGCTTAATATTGGTATCGAGTCCAAGTGTCCGACCCTCACAAATCTTGTTTGATTGGAATAAAATCATAACTTCGATGAAAACATAAACTTTGCGCAGAATGACCAAAACATAATTTTAATGATCACTAGTGTGGAAAAACAGTTTTCTAACTCGAATGTAACGTTTTGGTTTCGAAAAAATAAAAATATATATAAATGTACTGTCAATTTTGAAGTTTTAGCGAAACATATGTCTTGGTTTAGTAGGAAACAATGTATAAGGAGTATATTGTCTTGGTTAAACGAGGAACTGGGGCATAAAATCTTGTGTCATCCACCTATCTCTTCTGTCCAATCGAGGCAAAAGGCCCTGCCAAATCCCTCTGCAAGCATTGATATTTACTGACAAACCTTTGAAAAAGGCATACTTCCTTGGTTCTCCATAGAACCAAGGCAATATGTTTTTTCAGCAATTGACAACCTCTGATTTTGAACGTTTCAAATCCATTTTGTCAACCTATACTGCCTCGGTTGTTTTTGAATCGATGTCATAGGTTATTTATGTCTCGGTTTAACTGCGAACACATGCCTATAGTTAGAAGATATTTTCAAATTTGTTATTTTGAATTTTTTCTAAAAGGTTTACGCATCGATTGTATTTATAACCGGGGCAGTAAGGGTCTTATTGCTTCGATTTTCTACTTAACCAATGTAATAACCTCTGCGAGAGATAAATTTCAGAAACGTGAAACAATAACCACTTTTTCCACTGTTTCTTCTTCCCACGCAAACTGCTTTTCGTTGCCTCTCCGCCGCCAGGGCCTCCACCACTGGTCACTGTCATCTCGGCCCTTCATCATCGTCGTCACTACTAGTTGTTGTTCGCCACTGCTAGGTGTTGTTTGCCACTGCCTCCACCATTGGTCGTGTCGTCTCGACCCTTCTTCATTGTTGCTGCCAACTGTTGTTCACGCCACCACCGTTCATCCCTTCTCTTGGTGCCGCTGTTCTTCTTCGCGTGGTAAGTTTTTCAGACCTCCACCATTTTTTTCTTTGTGTTTGATAGTAAATTGGTGATAGGAATAACAATAATAAAATTTATGTATATGTATTTTGAGTTAGGTTGTGTATAATTTTGAATAAAATGTGTTTGTATTAAATTTTTTAATAACGTAATTTGTTGTATAATTTTGAAATAGGAAAATAAAAGTTAAGGGAATAAAATTTTGACTTTTTTGTATTAAATTTGTTAATAATGTAAATTGGTGTATAATTTTGAATTAGGGATATAAAAATTAGGGGAATAAAATTTTGAATTATTTGTATTAAATTGATTGATAATGTAAATGGTGTATAATTTTAAATTAGAGATATAGAAATTAGGGAATAGAATTTTGAATTATTTGTATTAAATTGATTGATTTGGTGATGAAATAAACTTTGAGGTTAAGAATCATGAGATTAATTAATGTGTTATTTGTTTTTGTCCAGATATTGTATTTTTGTGGTAAGATTTTATAGCTTCTTAAACCAGAACATTCTGCATTGTTAACCGGCTTTCACGCTCTCATGTTCTTATTCTTAAAATTTTTCTTTTAATATGAACATGTAAATATTTATTTGTTTGAATATATTGCTTCCTTGAATATATTGTTTGCTTGAATATATTTATGTTGCATATGTAATTATTTGTTTGCTTGAATAATTTGTTGTTGTGAATTAGCCTTAGTTCCCGTTTGTGTTT
The DNA here is from genome assembly GCA_034642375.1 of Vigna nakashimae. Taxonomy (NCBI): domain Eukaryota; kingdom Viridiplantae; phylum Streptophyta; class Magnoliopsida; order Fabales; family Fabaceae; genus Vigna; species Vigna nakashimae. The sequence goes on from CM067758.1 coordinate 35,221,552, forward strand.
GAATACAAAAATTATTTACTATCTCCAATTTTTTTGGAACAAATGTATTTTTTATAAATGAATATAGAGTAGATGGTAATAATAATTTAAAAGTATTGAATCTTGAATTGTGTGGTTGGACAATTTAAGAAGAGTAATAACATTTTCATAGTTTAATATATATAAATTTTAATATACATATCTTAAATTTCATGAAAATTTGTAGTTATGTTTTTTATTGATCTTCAATTTTGTGTAAATTACATGGCACTGTAAAGTGAAGTGTGTGCTCTTTTATTAAAATCAAAGAAAATTCCAATCTAAAACCCTAATGTTTTAAGAACCCTAAAGTGGAAATTAGAATCAGAAACTCTAAATTGGGGATTTTTTCCTCTAACTTGGGGATTTTTCCCTCTAACATTAGAGGATACTATATATAATTGTATCAAATGTTGAAGCGGGGACTTTGTTTTGGTTTGGTTTTCTGCTCAAAGAGATAAACATGCAATGAGTTTTATAATGTGACAAAGATTAAGATGAAACACCCAAATAGTTTCCAGTATTGTTACTCTTGTTGATGAACATTGTGGACCCACCAAGAAATTTCATAATATTGTGTGGAAAATGAGCTTGCTTTTTAGTAGGCTGGCCAAAAACCATCTTTGTCTGTAAACATTGCTCCTCCTTTTCATTTTGTAGCATCAAAATCGCTGTCCTGAGAACGAAGGCATTGCCCGTGAAGGAAATTATTTAGTCAATAGGTTGATAAGGAAATGCGTTGCAGTTTTTAAATTATCATAATCTTCCTAATTTATTATGAAGCGAAAGCATTTCACTAAATTTATAGATAACTTCCTGCACATTTTCTTTGTCACCTCACACCCATCACCCGCAGTCGTGTTTGTATCTCTTTGAATTGGGGATTTTTCCCCAATTTAGGGTTTCTTATTCTAATTTCCACTTTAGGGTTCTTAAAACGTTAGAATTTTAGATTGTAATTTTCTTTGATTTTAATAAAAGAACACACACTTCACTTCCAACATAACACTTCACTCAGATTTGGCCACAGTGGCATCAACACAATTATGTTTTTAACGGCATCCACGAAAAGGACCGAATTGAACATTTTTAAACAAAATATGGGGTTTTACTGAACTTTTTCAAAAGATAGGACCATTTTGAACCAAACCCCCAAAAGTAGGGACCAAATGATGTATTAAACCTATATTATATATATATATATATATATATATATATATATATATATATATATATATAAAATAAACTAAAAAAATTGAATCTACTTAAATGGGATAAAATCACACATTGAATACAAAAACGATCGAAGTGATCATTCAAGATTATTGAAATTGTGTAAACAATTTCAATAAATATGTGTACGGATCGACATTGGATTAACTCACTAAGCATAAGTTCGGAGTACGAGAGAGTGGTAGAAGAATTTATACAATTTGCACAAGGTAATGAGAGTAGAAGTAATGATGAAGTCAAGTTTAGATGTCGTTGTGTCAACTGTTTGAATGGGAGGATGTTGAACGCAATTGATATTAGGGAACATCTTATCTGTGACATCTCGTCGGTAATATCTCGCCGATAATCAAGCTTTTTCTTGTAGTGAGAAGAACTTGTAACAAGTGTGCAGTAGAGCATAAACTTTAAGAACATAAGTGGTTGGATGATGATAGTTTTTAGTTTGATGAAGGAACTTCTAAACTAAAATATAGAGAAACACATACTAAAATTAGGTTTGAACATTTTTCACTAGATTATAGTTTCACATCTTGTTATATCAACTTTTATTTAAGTGAATGTTTTGTTATAAAACTCACTACAAAAAAATATATTATTGTTAAAAAGAAAATAGTTGGTAAAGTAGAATTCATCAACAAATTTTATAGATCGATCTTAGCATTTTAATTAACATTAAATATATCCATCAATAATAAATTTTTCATAAAATACATCAATAATTCAAAAAATTTATTTCTGATAGACCTTTTCATTGGTAAGTTTTGTTATTAAAATAGACACCAAAGTTCTCATTTGACCTTTAACCATGTTTTCTATAAATCTGTCGATAATTGAGCTTTTTAAAATTTGTTTATAATTTCATCGATAATAGTGTAAAGTGAATGTTTAGTGAGAGGTGAAAGAGATAGTTGATGGGAAGAAAAGTGGTAAGATGTGGAGAAAGGTAGAGGGGGAGAAAAAAATGAAAAAGAAAACAAAGGAGTTACAAGTTCAAAGATGAACCAAATTTTTACACATAACACATGCAAATTACACTCACACTAATTTATCAGAAGGGACAAAATTTACTATATTCAACAAATATTGTGCCTTAATTGAGTAAAACAAATAACTAAAGTGAAGTGTAAATCTAAATATAGGAACCAAATTACTAATTAAGTCAAACAAAAATACATACATTCAAGTATATTTAAAAGTTTTATGCAATAACTCTTGAAAGGAAAATTATTTGTTATCGAGGAAGAAATTCACTCAAAGATATTTCATTAAGAGAGAACAGAGTGGAACCATTTGCAGATTGACTAGAATTCGATTCTTGTAAAACTCTTGGTCTATCTAGTCTACCAAATGCAGGTTCTTGTGGACTTGGCAACTCAATTAGGTAACTACTGATATATGAAACAATTTCTGCCATTGTTGGTCTAGCATTGGGACTTGGTTGAACACTTAGTAAACCAATTTGAATGCATCTATTCACTTCAATTTCAGAAAAATTTTCTTTAATACTTGGGTCTAGTATACCAAGTGTTGCATGATCATTCCATTGCCTCCAAACCTGTAATAATTTTTCGAATTAAAAGTCAAGTGAGTACACAACTTTTAATTTAATCAATTTGAATAATAATAAAGAAATTAAGAATAATACACAAGAATCAAATTACAAGATTTAATAATTCTACTTACATAACTTAAGAGGTCATAAGCAATTCGATTTGATTCATATGAACTTGCATTCTTTTTTCCAGTAATGATCTCTAGAATCATAACTCCAAAACTAAACACATCTGATTTTTCAGAAAATCGTCCAAAAGCTAAATATTCTGGAGACATATAACCACTACCAAAAACAAAATGTTATTTTAGTAAAAAAAATTGCAAAGTAAAGAAAGTAAAGTATAGAGAAATAATTGTTCCAAACTTACTATGTTCCTGCAAGATTGAGTGTACTCCCTTCATCTTGATTTATTTCAACAATTCTAGCCAAACCAAAATCCGAAATTTTTGGAATCATATTTTCATCTAATAAAATGTTACTAGGTTTGAGATCCCGATGTATGACTTTGAGTCTAGATTGTTCATGTAAATAGAGAATTCCTCGAGCAACGCCCACTATAATATTGTAACGTTCATGCCAACCTAACAACTTTGATCTTTGAGAATCTACAAGTTTAATCGAAAAGGATAAGTGCGAAATATGTTTTGGAGTGTATTAATGGAGTTAACTAAACATAAATTATGTTATTCAAGTGTCATACCAAATAAAAAGTAATCAAGACTCTTGTTTGGGACATATTCATAAATTAGTATTCTATCTTGTTCTTCGAGACAAAAGCCAATGAATCCCACAAGATTTCTATGCTGAAGTTTAGCTATCGATAAAACTTCATTCTTGAACTCATTTTCTCCTTGTCTAGAGCTTATTGAAAGTCGTTTAACTGCTATTTGTCTTCCATCAAGAACACCCTAATAGAAAAATAATTATTCATGTGAAAGATCACACCATATTATTATAATATTGTAAGTATATATGATTTCTTACCTTGTAAACTTCTCCGAATCCACCTCTACCAATTTTATTCTCCTGTGAAAAGTTGTTGGTCGCGACCTCAATTACAGATAATTTGAATTGGAACGGCTCTAAAGCTACACTTTCATGACCAACTGGATCAAATACATATGAATGAATTAATTTAAATGACTAAATTTTCTAAAACTTAAAAGGCATAGATTATATATATTTTTCTTAATACGTACATTGTTCTCTAAGAATTGTCTTAACATTTTTTCTTCTTTTTCTCTTCATCAAATAGTAGTTTATCAAATAGCATACTAAAGAGAGTAATGTCAGCGAAATCATCGTGGGTACAATAACAGAAATCATTGCACGAGATTTGGCTTTTATCCTTTCTGCAAAACAATCAATGTAAATTATTAACAAGAAATAATAATGAAGAATTAATCATGACGAGTCACAATATATCGATTATGTGCTTATCACTCATTTTAGTCACATTTGATTTGAGACAAATAAATTTATATAAAACATGAAGATACCTTTTTATTTGAAGCTTTAAAATAATAAATTTAGTGAATATTTCTACTTTAGACACAACATTAAATAATCCTTTTAAATAAAATTACCTTGGTGTTATTTTGAATCCTTTTCATTGACCCAGTTTTGAGCTACTATTGAATTGAAAACTTTTACACTAAAAAAAGGTTATAAATCAATTGAAAGCCTTTTGTCTTTTTTTTTTCTCTAAAAAATGAAGCATCTTAATTTTAATTTCTCTAGAAAATTTGATGTGATTTTGATCCTTTGTTAATTTTTCATCATTAACTTGTAAACTGACACTTGAAGAAATCTGATTTTCAATTTGAAGCTTGATTTTGATATTTTAATTACACCGTGAACTAAGTTGGTAAGTTTGCCGCATTTTCATAAGACAAAAATAAGACAAAAATAATGATTATCGAAGGGTAGTATGCACCCAATAAATATTTGCACACTTTAGAAGCATTATTTTAACCTTTAATCTCTTACTTTCCCAACAAATATAAATATTAAATTTTGAATGATAAAATACTCCTAAAATTAGGTTGTGAACCGGTGCAAGTGGGGGTAAAACCACATTTTCTATTATTGAATTGCCAGGTGTAGACCAATACAGGAGCTAGCATAAATGCTGTATGTATTTCAAGGTATATCTGATGATATTGAACTTGTGAAAGTGATTAAAGAACTGACTAAACCAACCATGTTCGATTTCATAGACCATATATTTCAAAAATTATAAAAATTTAGAATTTTAAGGAAAATAATGATTCATTCACTTCAGCTAAAAAGCAATAAAAGACGGCAGAAAAACAAGTAGTACCGAATGTACTTTACCTTGAAGAGGTGATGAAGCTGGGTCACCACCAGCTCTGTAAAATTGGAATAATTCAAACCTGATATTGCAGCTTGGATATAGAATTCTTCCCCCAACGCTCCCCAAGTTTGACCATGGAATTCTTCCTTTTATGTCTGTGAGACAGCGCACACAGTCTTCACTGGACAAATCCTGCGTACACTGACCAAGAGTGTACAGGGTCTGTTCATCATTCAATGTTGATGATTCAGTCACATATTTCTCTGCACTATCTCCCGCTGCCTTTGCCAGAGTAGCTAAAGTAGTTGATAATGTGTTAACGAAGTCGTCTTGGCCAGGGAAGGGGCTGGAGGTAGCGGTAACATTCAACACTTGAAACATTGGACTTTTTTCCATGTTGGAGAAGAACTTGTTGCCGGAATAGCGCAGCATGCAGTGGCTGAACCAAATTATAGCCTCTTGAGAAGAATTGCAGCGCGAAGATAAACAATTGGTTGCGTTTAGGACGCATTGTTGACAGAGTTGAGAGGGAAGGTCGCCACGGCACATGAATAGGCCATACACATTGTTGTCGACACTGACCTTGTGATATGATTTGGTGGCATTGGAAGACAAATAAGAGAGGAGGGTATCGAGGTCCTCGTTGAAATCGCTGTCAGCAGTTGCATCAGCCGAGCAATTGTGGTAAAGATAAGTTGGATTTTGGGAATATTGTGAATCTGCATTTGAAAAATTTGACGCAGGAACAGGAATGTGGCGAACCAACACTGGGGGATGCGAAGGTGATGCTGAGGGATCAATGTGGCGATAAAAAGGGTACAATTCATACCTAACAAAACAACTGGGATATAAAACTGTGCCTCCTTGTCTCCCTCCACAGCACTGTGGAAGGTCCCCTATGGCTCCCTCCAGACAGATTTTGCAATCATTGGATGACAAGTATGGAGTGCACTGCGCCATAAAATAAAGCCACTGAAATCCAGACACTTTCACCTTCCTTGTGGCAAACATCTGTGCATTGATAAGATGAGGCGGAGAAGTTGCTTCTTCTGGAGTATCGTTAATTGTCCGAAACAATAAACGCCTGAAGCTTTCCTCGTTAGAGATGTTGAGGATGCTGGTTACGGTAAACTTAGGCCTTGTGTCGAGGGTAGAGAAGAACGAGTGGTTGGAATAACGAAGCATGCAGTCATCGTACCAAATGAGAGCTTGTTGGGAGTAGGAGCAGTCTAGGGCTAACTGCTGGGCTGCTTTGTTGACGCATTGTCGACAAAGCTGAGAGGGAACGTCAGCCCTACACATGAACAATCCAAAGACTGAGTCTGAGGGGTTTTCTCCAGTGACATTGGTTTTGTTGAAGCCGTTGTCAGTTGTAGCATTAGATAATCTCCGTAGGAGCGTGTCGAGATTGAATTTGAAGACACTGCCCGCATCTGTGTCAGTGGAGCAATTTAGGTATGCATAGTCAACGTAGTCTGTATCTGCGTGAGTAGTTGCAAAGGTGAGGAAGCTAAGGAAGAGAAATTCAAACATGGTGTGTAAGTGTCTCCGCTAATGTTGAGGACTGTAATAAACAATTATTATGACTTGTGTGGATATATGATTGTGAGTAACTGTGCTACAAATACTTTTAATTGTGGAAAGCAGGTGTATGATGAATGAAGTGGAAAAGCAGTTTTGGAAAGCGGTGTGAGTAACTGTGTTACAAATACTTTTAAGTTATATAGTGCGCCTTACTTTTGGAAAGCAGGTGTATGATGAATGAAGTGGAAAAGATAAATGAATTATGAATGGGTTGCTAATTTTTGGCATCCGATAAAGAAGACCGGTGATCAAAAGTTGATTCAAAATAACTTGTAAGGTGTGTATGATGACGTTTAAGGCTAATCTAACGGATTGGAGCAGCCACACGTATATGCTTCCTTCAAATCACTAGACAATCATAGCACTACTTTTTCACTGTTCTCTACCATGTTTTTCGCTTGCTTTTTATTTGGAGAAGGGAAATGATACTTTCACACCCATACTTTCAAAAAATCATCACCTCACCCTTAACTTTAACAACATATCATATACTTTAGGACGAGTGCAAAATAGCATTCGATGTTTATATCATAACTAAAGACGATTAAAAAGTTCTCGTCGTAAAAAAAAGGTGACCAAAAAATTGTAATAGAAACGAATTTTAAAAAAACGATTACTGGAGAACAGTAGTAGAAAGGCTAATATTTGGATAATAACAATGATTGTACAAGGGAACCTTTAAGTATGATTTTCACAATTTCTATAACTTGGGTACTCCTTTAGTTGATGTGCTTCCACTCATTACCACTATTTGATCTTGTCCTGGTTCGTTGTTGCTGGTCGTCACAGTCGTCACCGCTCCTTTCACTTATGTTCTTTTTTTTTTTTTCCAACTTTCACTAGTACCGTCCTCGCTAACATTCTTAGCCATTTTTGCTGTTTTGGGTGGTCATTGTCGTTGTTCCATTTTCATTTGTCAAAACTATTAAATTCAACGGTGAGTGAAAGCCAGGTGTAGCAGTAAGGGTTTAGAAAATTCAGAAAGTAAAAGACAGATGGTGTAGTTGATTGGCAGTTTTTGACGGTAGTATATAAGAAATTTCTTCAAACGTCGAGCCACTTTCTGCATGCACCTCTTCTCTCCAAAGATCTGAGTTTCTCCTCCTTCTCTCTACAATTCTCTTTCTTCTCTCTACAAATTCTCACTTCCTCCTTCTTCTGATCATCATCTAGGTTGTGTGTGAGTTCTTCCTTGGTGGCAAGAAGTTCTCTTCCATCAATCTAGTTGCTGTGTGAAGTGGTGGGTTGCTTTAGAAGTGGTTGTTGGTTAGTCAAAGTGGTGGAAGCTGAGGATGTACCTAGTTTATTCAAGGTAAGGGAAGCTAGTGATTTAATTATATTTTTCTGTGTTTGGAATTGATGTGTGTAAGCTTGCATGTATGAATAATGGTATGTTTGATTGAATTGTATTCAAATTCTGTGTTTGGCCGAAACATGTGAACTAGGTTGGAGTTTCTTATTGTAGAACGTTTGGTTAGTTCTGTTTAGGAAGAGAGTATGTGAAAATGTGAGTGGTGAGCAGTGTGTAATAGGTTCAGTAGAATAGGTTTAAAATAAATTAGAAATCAAGTTTGGACGTTTTAGAAATTAAGGAAAAATATCTTGTTTTGGTTTAAGGAGTATTATTCAGAGTTTTGTTCTGTTGACCGTTCGGCGATGTTACGTACTCAATCATAAGTGGGTTCGGTCTATTAGAGGTATTATCTATTTATGATAGTTCGGTCTAATCACAGTGTTCTAATATTAAACTAGTGTTCGATCTGGATAGAGTATCCAATAATCTCTAAGTACTTGGTCTAGTATAATGTTCGATATAGGTTTTTTAAAAGTTTCGATTTGAGATATGAGTGTGTGGTTTAAACTCTTCGGGTTGGGTTAAGTTCCTAATAGTTGGTTTCTATGTTGGTCAGTCAATCATAGCATTAGGTCAGTTTCTTCTGTTTTGTCTCTTATGAACCGTTCGGTTCTCTCGGTTGGGTAATGTGAAGGTGTTCGGCTCCAATGTTCACATTTTCTCTTTATTCTGTGAATGAAAATATAATTGATGAATGATAGATTATGTTAAATATGATAATGTTGGACTTTTGAATACTGTGGAAGATAATTCCAAGGCGGACTGTCTCGTGTATGGTTATTGGTTTGTAAAGTATGAATATGGATATGCTAAGCCGGTGTTCATCCTGAAATTATATGAGTATCATTCTCACATAGAGAGAGGTATATCATTTGTGAGAATAGTAGGAGGTCCTACCACCTCAAGGTGTCGAGGTAGGTATTATGGGATTAAACTTGGGTAGTAGCTTGATTGGTGTCAGCTGTTACACTACCACAAGTGCAAGGAAAATTGTAGCTACATATTCATACAATCCGGATGGTCAAGTCATAGTGTTCGGTTTAGATATATATATATATATATATATATATATATATATATATATATGAATGCTGGTGTTCGGTTTGTATATGGTTAAATGTATTCTGTGTTGGCATGATGTACTGTTCGTTTTTGTATGTATTGAACTTGCATGAATTGTATATATATGTTTATAATTAAATTATATTAGCTTACCCTACTTTCTTGTTTGTCTTGTTTTGTCCGTCCGGTTATCTTATCTTTTGCAATGATCATCTTGTGGATGTGAGAAGAAGGTGATGAATGTTCAGTGGAGCAAGCATTGGAAGGCAATGACCTTGTTGCTTAAGTTAGGACCGCTCGGTCATCAGTTGTTTATAGTTTTAGAATGGATCGTTCGGTCAATAACCTTAATCTATCTTTTGTAAACCAATCGATTTATACAAGGTGTTGTATCACTGTTCGGTATATGTCTTTATTGTGTATCAGACTTATGTTGTTCTGTAAAGTTTTTAGTTTTATGGTTATTTTGGATAATTGTACTATTAAAATATTTTACTAGCTTTAGCTTTATGTGAACTGGTCTATCATATTATTATATGTGATTAATCTATGATGTAATATTATGCTATATTTTGGGATGTTACATAAATGGTATTAGAGCAGTTCTTTCCTTAAAACCCTGTAGGTTATGAGTATGTTATGCTTGTGTTGTGTACTCAGTGTTAGTTTTAGACAATATCCTTGTCTCCTTAGTTTAGACTGATGGTTCTTTATCTATGAATGATCAGAGATGGCATCTCGGTCTCCTCCTTCTTCTCCAACTGTGAATTCTCATAACATTAGATTTGATGAGGATGATGGAGTCAGTACTCACGGCAATGCAGCAACAAAATGTTGCATTTGTTCAACAAAATACTGTCGCCTTACAACTTTTAGAAACCGATCGATTATCAGCAAAAGTATCTCAAAGGAAATATGTGGACTTGATAGTGAGCGGCAGATCCATGGCTGGACCATCTACTTCTTCTGCCAATCATCAGATAGAGTGGAGTCTTGAGAGTTTTCTTCAACATCATTCGGCCAAGTTTGATGGCAAGTGTAGCCCGGATGAAGTAGATCAGTGGTTCTGAGATATGGAACGAATTTCTAATGCCAAGAGGTGTCCGGAAGACAATAGGTTGGCATATTCTGAGTACTTGTTGACGGGAGAAGCTAGTCATTGGTGGAGTAGCATGAGGATGCTACTAAAAAGCAGCAGAACACCCATCTCTTGGGAAATTTTCAAGATGAAGTTTTATGCAGAATACTTCCTGGATAGTGTTCGGTTTGCTAAGGAGGTGGAGTTTCTTGAGCTGGTTCAAGGAGGGATGACGGTAGCAGAGTATGCCGACCGGTTCAAACATTTGTTGAGGTTTCATACGTTGGCCATGGATGAGGAATGGCAGTGTAGAAAATTTGAAAATGGTTTAAGAGGGGATCTCAAGTTGATGGTTATTGGATTATGTATCAAAGAATTTCCCTCTTTGGTGGAGAGAGCCAAGGTCTTAAAGAAGACCAAGATGGAAGTGGATAGACAGCAGAGGCAATAGTCGAACGTTGGAGGACCCATTTCCTTCAGGAGTGGTCTCGGTCCTAGGAAGATTCCTTACGCTCGGTCTTCTTCTTCAGGATATAGAGGTCAGTCTCCAAGACCTCCAGTACCGTTCGGTCAACAACACATCCCTGGAATATTAGGTGTTTTACTTGTGGGGGTCCACATTATCAATCGGTTTATCCTCAGAAGGGTAGTGGCAGATGGTGTAATCGGTGTAGAAGTGCAGGGCACTATGAGAGAGACTGTAATATGGGAAGAAGGGCTGGTGGTCAACCACAACATGCAAGAAGGTTTCAACCAAGAGGTGGTGGTGGCGGAAGAGCTTAGGCTACTGGCCGAGTGTATGCATTGAAAGAAATAAAAGCAACCAGTTCAGGTAATCTTATTGTCAGTTCTTGCTTGCTATACGGAATATCTCGTTGTGTGTTTTTTGATTCGAGGGCAACACATTATTTTATCTCGAAGGAATGTGTTGAGAAGTTGGGATTGTTAGTAGATGAGCTTCAATTTAATCTGGTGGTGACAACCCCAGCAGCTGGGAAGGTTAGGACGACTACCTATTGTGCTAAATGTCCAATAGTGATTGAGGGTCATCGGTTCAAAGTGAACATGATTTGTTTACCTCTTCAAGGTTTAGAGGTAATATTAGGAATGGATTGGTTAGCTGTCAATCGCATTGTTATATATTGTGGTTAGAAGAAATTATTGTTTCCAGATGAAGATCAAGAAGAGTCGTTGGCAATCGGTTAGTTGAGGCGGGATATAATGGAAGGTGCTAGTTGCTTCTTGATACTATCTCATTTGGAAGTAGTAAAGGATGAGCAGAGTTTAGACCGATCGTGCAGAGTAAGTAGCATGTAGACCGTTCGGTTATAAACGAATTTCTAGATGGTTTTTTGGAAGAGACACCTGGGTTGCTGATGCGGCTGTCGCGACCCATCAAATTTGATGTGCATTAAAGAATGCAGTATAGTGCTAGGAAGTGACTCTTAGGTCGTCTCTCAAGGACCAAACTATGGTTCAAGAATTAGGTCAAACACGAAGTGGAGGCGATTTTCGAAATGTTTTTGCAAGGAAAATTAAACTAAATTAAAACCGAAAATTAAATACAACCAAACATAATGGAAAGCATTAAAGTAAATGAAAACAGAATGAAGACCGAACGTTCCTACATATGACTGAACGGTTCTACATCGAGACCGAACAATCTCTAAAGCAAGTGAGGAAATTGGAAATGCAGAGAGATAAAGAAGCCGAACAGAGTAGACAACATTAAAGTGAACGGAAACATTAAACTGAACATAATAGACATCATAAGGAACGAAAACAGTAAATTGAACGGTCCTAAAGCAAGGTGTGTAAACTAATTAAAATGCAGCAGATAATAAAGAAACATGTAGTGTGATATTTAAATGCAACACATAAGCTAAAACATTAACTACACATACCAGCAGGAATAAATCTTTAAATGCACGACAGTTGGAATAAAAAAAGCAGTTGATAGTAAATGAAATGCACATTGTAACTTTAAATACAACTTTAATGCAAGAGTGTGTGAACCTAGCAGACAAATTAGCAAACACTTGCAATTAAAATTTCTAATCATAAAATGCATCTTGGAGTTCTCCCTTGCTGCATCGCTTTTGCCAATTCACTACATTTTTTTAAGTCAAAATCCCTTACCCCTAAGTGGCAGCTGGCTGCTGGAAGATAAAGAAACTAAATTTGTTGTTTTAACTTTAAAAGAAATACAAACGGTGCTCTCCATCTAATCTCCGTGCAGTAAAAAAGAAATGTTAAGGTCTAAGCATAAAAGCTCTACAAACAACATTCAAAAGCAAAGCCAAATAAAATCTGAGAAAGTGGCGGCTGCACCTAGACCATCCAGCCCCCTTACAACACTACGTGTGCTTCACTCTCAAGCAAAGTGTTGAATCTTCTAACCGTGACCCTCCATCTCTATAACCATCCTCTTCTCTCTAGAAAAATGAAAATATTTGTGCTGCTGGAATAGGATAATTGAGAGAGACACCCACGTGGGTGGCTGCTCACCCCCACACGTCCAGCCCCCTCCCGTGAAGCCACGGGTTTTTAAAACCCTTCTCCAAGCTGCTGGACGCATCAGCTTAATTGTGGGTCGTGTTGGACTCTCCTCTCCGCTGCTGCCAAGGTAATTGCCGCTTGCTTCCAAAAACCCTGGACCCACCTTTTTGGACATGAGTTGTGTGCTCTCCCTCAACTTTTATTGTGGCTGGTTGCCCTAGGTCGTGTGGTGTGTTTTTGCTTTCTCCCTCTCTTCCCGTGCACTCCCACCTTTGCTGGACTCAACCCCTCTTACGTAGGCTGCCACTCCAAGCTGCTGTGTTGTTGGATAGTGACTTCTCCTGGACGTGTTTTGGGTCGTGATGAATGAAGAATTTAATGGTGCAGGCCGTGAAAGCTGTTGTGTGCACCCAGCCAAGACCGTGACAGCACCTGCTAAAACGTGATAGCATCTCTTTTCTTTCGTGTGCACCTCCAAGCTGCTGGACCGTGGAATGTGTATGTAACCCATGTGCAAGAAATCTGTTGGACCAAGCCAAGTGATTTATCACTTCTTTCACGTGTGCCATCTCTATGTGCACCCCCAAAAAATGAAATCCACACCTCCTCTCATCTTAGTTTAAAGTATATTTGATGTGGCATTTTCTTTTGACCTCCAAATGTCCCAAATTATTATCCAACAATTTCCTTACAATTAATAATGCAAATAATTAGTCTCAGATAATTCAAATTAATTAAAATAAGAATTGTTGGTCAAGCACAATTAATAAAAATGGGAAAATACTGGACATTCAAGCACAATTTCCTGATTAAATCTAGCACAATAAGCTAAGTGAAATCAAGAAAATATTGACTCATTAAAATAGACCACACTTAGTCTTTTGCACTCCTGGGGAAAATCAAGATGCAAATCAAGGAATAGTTCAAAGGACATCAAAGGAGTGACACAACGTCGACACATAGAAAACAAAGACTCAAAAGGAAACAAACAGAATTACACAGTCGTCAAGGAATCTGGACCAAGAAAGGAAGTAGACAGTACCCAACACATAATCAAAGAAAGCAGATACTCGTGAAATTCTCCAAGCACTTCCAAGCATGGCAAAATGATCAATCAGCTTGAGAGGTGAATCAAAAGCAATAAAACCTCACAGATGCACTATCAGTGTTTCTCTCAAGTGTCTAGGGTAAACATTGTCAACTCAATGCACTCAAGAAAGCAAACACAAATAGACTTGGCAAGCTTCTAATATCAACACTCAAAACATATGCATGTTCAAATCAAAAGGTCTTTTATGGATGTAATGGGGTCAAGGACAAGGGAGGATAACATATGGATGAGAAGCTATAAACCAAAATAAATAGAGGAGCAATGGGGAACAAGTGTAAACATAGTCAAATCACACCCAAAACCTCTAATTAAATCCTCTTCTTGACACCATTATTCACAAAATTTTTTATTTAATTTTTTTCCCTTCATTTTTTTCTTTCTCATCTTGTCTCTTTTTCTTTTCTTTTTCGTTTAGGACATAACTGTAAGAGACAAGATACACAACATATTTACGAAACAAAACAAGAAGAGGAAACAACTAGCCAATTCATCAGAATCCCCAAGGAGACCATACTTGTTCCCAAAACATTTCCAAAGCTCCAAAATTTCCTAAGGTTAAGGTAATCATGGTTTTTCACATAGGGCTAGTGTATGAGCTTCAAAACAAGGAAAGAGGAAAGCGTGGGCTCGAAAGGGTATCAAAGGATCAAAACAAAGTAGGCTTATTTGGTTAGAGGCTCAAGAACAAAACTATCTTTATCACTTTCAAACATGCATATCAATCAAGAATTATCAACAAGAGTCAAGCCATGGCATATGTGCAAGCAATCAAGAGACATATCATACATAAGAAAGAACATCAAGTGGCTCAAATCTCACACAAGGTATTTGTCACAATCGAATCAACCTCTCAAACATCATAATCATCCTTCCAAACAAAGAAAAGCAAAGGATTTCCAACCAATCAGAGTATCAATGAAGTGAAAGACATATTTACAACCCAAACAAAGTACAAAAATCAAGAGAAACATGTAAAACTGTACACAAAGAAAAACAAAAACTACCTAGAAAAAAAAGAAAAAAAAATTAACACGGAAAACAAAAACTAACAAAGAAAAATCAAAATCTCCCCCAATGGACCACACTTAAACTACATAGTGTCCTTAATGTGTCATAAGCATAAGATCAGAAATCAGAACAATCAACAGATCATGGACAAGTGCAATAAAAGAAGGAAAAGGAGGAGAAGAGAAAAGAAAAACTCCCCTGATCATGGTGGCAGTTGCCAATTTTGGACTTGTAGGGAGATGTCTTCCACCATTTGATCCAGCAAGGAAGTTTTGAGGAAGAATTGCTTCATCCTCCAGATTTGATCTAGCAGGGAAATGTCTTCCATAACTGGGTCTAAGAAGCAAAGATTATTGATGAGTGGGTTCAGCCGGTGTCTATTGATCTTCAAACTGTTGTGTGTGTAAGCACCCTTGTCTTCCACCTGGGGTGGTTGTTGGTCAAATTCATATGTACCTCCTGCAACATGGTTAGTACATTGTGGCTCCAAAGAATTGACACGCAGGGGTATAACACCCAATCCCAGTGTAACAGGCTGAACAACAGATATACTCTCAAAACATGAATCAATTTCAAATTCAAAAGCAATATCAACAACAAACTCAGATTCATGTTCAGTGCATGGAGAATAAACATTTGGATGTGATAGCAAAAAGTAGTTCTCATCATGCAAAGAGGGAGAATTAAAAACAGACTCATCAACAATATAATCATGAACATACCTATCAACAACATAATCATGAATAACACAATCATCAACAGAATAATCAATTTGAGGTATGCTTACCTCCACTTCCCTAAAGATTGGAAAAGTGGTGGAAGATGAAAATGGTCTACCTGACTCAAAATTACTGCTTATATATGCCTGGTCCTCAAAATCTTCATCAGTCTCCTTAGGTGCAATAGTAGGGACATAGGAAAAGTAGGTGGCACAGTGAGCACATGACTCTGGTTCCCATCCCCTATGTGGATGACACTAACATCATCAGGAATCTTAACAGTCTGAAATGGAGACACCTCTAATTCTTAAGACTGTTCCTGATTAAGCTGAGTGGCCATCTGCCCTATTTGATCATTCAAACTCTGAATGGAAGTTGTTATTTCCTGCTGAAACTCCATGTTCTCTAGCTGAAACTGAAGGTTCTGCATGGTCATCTGCTCCAACAACTCTTGCAATGTAGGCTCAGAAGTAGATGGTTGAGGAGCTAATTGGGCAGACTCATAAAGTTGCAGCTATTGTTGTTGCTGGACTGGTGGAGGCATATCAGTATTTTGGAATGGTGGTTCTTGATATTGATGTTGTGGGATACCATACCATTCCATGTTAAGATCATTCCACCCAGGATCGTTGTTGTAACCATATTGCACAGGGGAGAATTCGCTCAAAAACTGATGCTCAAGATCTTCCCAACTGGTAACGGATCATAGGGAATTAAGTCAATCCTTTGCTGCTTCTTCTAATGAGTGTGAAAATGCCCTTAAGAAAACGTGATTATCCGGGACATTTGGAGGTTTCATTAAAGAGCAAATTTGATAGAACCTCTCCAAATGTTCATGTGGGGATTCATCTGCAAAACCATGAAACTGGGGCAACAAATTTATCAGTCCAGTGTTGAGAACAGAATGATCATCATCCTTAGTAGGTGGAACCGACTCCCAAAGAGAGCTCTCAGAAGTTTGAGGATGAGCCATATTGTTCTCAGTATAAAAATCAGCATGATATAATTTACAATCAAAGTAACATGCAGAAGAAGAATCATAGTCAGGGGTATTGGCAGAATAAGCAGTATTTATAAAATTAAAATAGGTAGACATGGAAAAATAAAAAGAAAGATAAAAATGAAATGCTAAAAATTACGAAGCAAACAAAACAAAACACAGTTAAACATGCAACATGCACACACAAAACAGAACATCACATCACAACACAAGACAAAACACAACACATACTAACACAACAAAGACCTAAGACCGAACCGTTCGATCCCAGGAAACGACGCCAAAATTTGATGCGGTTGTCGTGACCTATCAAATTTGATGTCCATTAAAGAATGCAATATAGTGCTAGGAAGTGACTCATAGGTCGTCTCTCAAGGACCAAATTGTGGTTCGAGAATCAGGTCAAACACGAAGTAGGGGGGTTTCGAAATGTTTTTGCAAGGAAAATTAAACTAAATTAAAACCGGAAATTAAATACAACCAAACATAATTGAAAGCATTAAAGTAAATGAAAACAGAATGAAGACTAAACGTTCCTACAGATGACTGTACGGTTCTACATCGAGACCGAACCGTCTCTAAAGCAAGTGAGGAAATTGGAAATGCAGAGAGATAAAGAAGCCGAACAAAATATACAACAGTAAAGTGAACGGAAACATTAAACTGAACATAATAGACATCATAAGGAACGAAAACAGTAAATTGAACGGTCCTAAAGCAAGGTCTGTAAACTAATTAAAATGCAGCAGATAATAAAGAAACATGTAGTGTGATATTTAAATGCAACACTTAAGCTAAAACATTAACTACACATACCAGCGGGAATAAATCTTTAAATGCACGACAGTTGGAATAAAAGAAGCAGTTGGTAGTAAATGAAATGCACATTGTGACTTTAAATACAACTTTAATGCAAGAGTGTGTGAACCTAGCGGACAAATTAGCAAACACTTGCAATTAAAATTTCTAATCATAAAACGCATCTTGGAGTTCTCCCTTGCTGCACCGCTTTTGCCAATTCACTACATTTTGTTTAAGTCAAAATCCCTTACCCCTAAGTGGCGGCTGGCTGCTGGAAGATAAAGAAACTAAATCTGTTGTTTTAACTTTAAAAGAAATACAAACGGTCCTCTCCATCTAATCTCCGTGCAGTAAAAAAGAAATGTTCAAGCCTAAGCATAGAAGCTCTACAAACAACATTCAAAAGCAAAGCCAAATAAAATCTGAGAAAGTGGCGGCAGCACCTAGACCATCCAGCCCCCTTCCATAGCACTTCTTTCACGTGTGCCATCTCTATGTGCACCCCAAAAAAATGAAATCCACACCTTCTCTCATCTTAGTTTAAAGTATATTTGATGTGACATTTTCTTTTGACCTCCAAATGTCCCAAATTATTATCCAACAATTTCCCTACAATTAATAATACAAATAATTAGTCTCAGATAATTCAAATTAATTAAAATAAGAATTTTTGGTCAAATTAAGCACAATTAGTAAAAATTGGAAAATACTGGACATTCAAGCACAATTCCCTGATTAAATCTAGCACAATAAGCTAAGTGAAATCAAGAAAATATTGATTCATCAGTTGCCTCCTCCTAGAGAAGTGGAATTCTCAATTGATTTGGTGTCAGGAGTAAGGCCGATATCTATAGCTCCTTACAGAATGGCTCCAGCAGAGCTTGCCGAACTGAAAAAGCAAATTGAAGAGTTGATGGATAAGCAATTTATTCGGCCAAGTGTATCGCCTTAGGGTGCTCCTGTACTGCTAGTTAAGAAGAAAGATAGCAGTTCTCGGCTCTGTATAGATTATAGACAGTTGAAAAAGTTCACTATTAAGAACAAGTACCCTTTACCAAGGATTGATGATTTGTTGGATCAATTACATGGGGCTACTGTGTTTTCTAAGATAGATCTAAGGTCTGGATACCATCAGATTTTAGTTAAGGAGGAAGATGTGCATAAGACAACTTTTCGGTCTCAGTATGGTCATTATGAATATGTAGTAATGTCGTTCGGTGTTACTAATGCTCCCGCCATATTCATGGATTACATGAACCGTATCTTCAGACCGTTCTTAGATAAATTCCTTGTTGTCTTTATAGATGACATATTTATTCTGAAAATCATGAAGAACATGAGGATCACATCAGGAAGGTGCTCGGTGCGCTAAGAGAAAAAAAGCTTTATACTAAAATGTCCAAGTGTGACTTCTGGATGGATGAGGTACAATTCTTAGGGCATATAGTCTCAACGTTCGGTATTTTGATGGATCATGCAAAGGTGGAGGCAGTGCTTCAGTGGGAAAGACCTCGTTCGGCCACTGATCAAGAGTTTTGTGGGATTAGCGGGCTACTATAGACAGTTTATTGAAGGATTCTTTAAGATAGTAGTGCCGTTAACTAAATTGACCAGGAAGGATCAACCTTTTGCATGGACCGACCGATGTGAAGCTAGCTTCCAAGAGCTAAAGCAAAGGTTGACGAGCGCTCCGGTGTTAGTTATTCCTGACACGAGCAAACCCTTTTGTTAACACCCAATTTCGTCCGGATTGACCAGTAGATTTATTTTATCATGAGTGTCAAATAAAAATAAAAAGAAAGAGAAGAGAGTAAAAAAAAAAAAAAAATAATAATAAATAATAATAAAAAAATAATAATAAATAAAAAAAGAGGAAAAAGAAAAGAAGAGCGTTCGTCCTGCACCGTGGGCGTTCGTTTTCTCCCCCTTCCAATGACGTTCGGCTCTGTCCTCTCGCTTGACCGTTCGTCCTCAAACCGGATCCTTTAGGACGTTCGGTATTTCTCAGCCCCAAGCGCTCGTCCTGATCATTCCAACTCGAAACGTTCGTCCTCGCCTTTATGCGACCGTTCGTTCATACTGACATTTAGGACATTCGTCATCAGTTTCAACCGTTCGTCAACTGTACTGGGCTACCGTTCGTCTCTGCATTTCGGACCGTTCGTCCTCGACTTTATGCGACCGTTCGTCCTTCCTGTGTCCTACGAGACCGTTCGCCATCAAGTGTACATGCAACCGTTCGTCCTTTATTTTTCACGAACGTTCGTCCTCCATCATTCGCGTTATTCGAACGTTCGTCCGTACTGACTTCTAGGACGTTCGGCGATTCTCATGTTCAACCGTTCGGTAATTTTGGTTATTGAACGTTCGGTCAATTAATGTATTAGTCAATGTTCGGTCATGTTGTGTTAGTTAGCGTTCGGTTTATATTGTTTAATGAGCGTTCGGTTTATATTGTTTAATGAGCGTTCATCGCTCGGTTCCTCTGTTGAACGTTCGGTCTGTCTTTACTGTTGAACGTTCGTTCTTTTTGTTTTTGAACGTTCGTTGTTACTGAGTTTATCGTCTGTACGTTCGTGCTTGTAGAGTTTATTGTTGAACGTTCGTTCTTAATTTACAACGTTCGGTCATATGTTGATAAACGTTCGCCCAAACAGTTAGATGTTTTTTTAAGGTGGTCGTTCGTCGTTCTGGCGCTCGTCCTAATCACTCCCTCCCGCTCGTCCAACTCACTTCCCCTTTCTACCGCTCGTTCAGGTCACTACTTCTTTTCTATTTCTCGCCCAGATGGTATTTTGTTTTGATAACGCTCGTTCGTCATATGGTGCTATGGCGTTCGTCCAATTTGAGTGTCGGACGTTCGGTGCTGGCGTTCGTCCAATTTGAGTTTCGGACGTTCGGTGCTGGCGTTCGTCCAAATAGTCCGGTGGTGGGCCCTAATCTCAATTATTCCCCATCCCAACTAATGATTCCCAGAATCTTCCAATCCACTTCTACCTTCCCCCACTTCACCAACCCTCCAACTAATGTTTCCATTATCAACAGTCTGCCGACACCTTTCCTCCAATCAAAGCTGCCGACAATGGCACCCTTTCTGCCATTTTAAGAAGATCCATCATCTCCGCTGAAGGGGGGGAAGAAACTACAGCCGAGAGATACCCTTACTGAACTCCAAACTCTGGACAGACCTTCATCTCCAACTCCCTTCCACCGTCTTCATCCTTAGACCCTGGCCATCAATCATCATCTCCTCATTGTTTAACCCGCACAGCCAACATCATCACCTTCATCTCCAACACACCTCACGACCATCTTTCTTCATCCATTTCCAACAACCCAAGTACACCCACGGCTACTGTGAACACCCATGGCTATCAACCTCAAACTCCTTGACTCCCTTCACCCGTAACTTCCACCTTCACCACGTTCCTTATTCCCTCACGGCCAACGATCACCATCTTCATCCTTACACCTTATACACGGCCACAACTACTAGGAAAAGCCCATTATTTTCATCCCTTATCTCCTTCATTTTCAACACATCATCTCCACCTTCAACCATAATCCACTCTCGACATCCCCCACACACCACTCACTGGGAACCCATATCTATCAGACACTTCTCAGACCATTCTCCAATCCCTCTATCACTCACCCGTAACCATCCCAACTTGACTTCCATCACCCAAACATCAAGCCCCAACAACTCATGACCACGTCCCTCTCATCCGTAACATCCCAACCATGTTTCCATCCCATCTCTTCCTCATCACTCACGGCCAACACCACCATATTCACTCCAAAACTTCCTTTTCATACCCAACTTCAACTTCATCTTTCAACTGTCAAAAAACCCCAACCATCAGACTTTCACTAGCCATTACAATTCATCCTTCATTGTTGCCAAAGTAATCTGCAAACCCATCTTCACCTAATCCAACAGAATCTCAAATAAATCAACAGTAAAAAGGAGACGCAGGAAAAAGCCCTGGTGATGACCGGCGGTGTTGCCAACGTCCTGATGGCGAATAACATCGCAACCTAAGGCAAGGGATTTGCTTCCCGCGTACGGAAAAGAGAAAGGAAGAGAGGCCTGGATCTAGTGGCGCGGAGACGGGCAGAAGGTGGTGGCCCGGTGGCCGTTTCGTCGCGGTGGCTGGATCGGAGGGGCAGCGGCTTGTGAGCGAGGGCAGACGGAAGCAATCTCCTACCCGCAGTGGCCGTTTGAACACCTTTGGTTTCTCTTGGAGTGATGGGAAGAATGAGAGGAACCCCTAAGGGTTTCCATTTGAAGAACGAAAGGCCTTGCACCTGTTCCGAATCCAGTTTTCAAAATAAAAAAAAACAAGTAAGAGATATAAAAAAAAAAAAAAAAAACTAATGAAAACCCTTTCTCCTTCACGCATCCCCTGGATTTCACCCGCACACCTCCCTTTATTCGGGTTTAAGCCCAATTTGTGCAAACAACATGAAAAAAAAAAAAAAAGAAAAAAAACAGAAATGGGCCTCGGTTTCTGGCCAACATTCACCAGTGACACTCCCAAATTTCATTCTCACACAAGGACACCAAGTTGAAGAGGAGGATTTTTGCCCGAACAAAAGAGTTTCATTTATTCTCTTGCACCCTGGTTTTTATCTCTGCACCTCTTATTTTTGTCGGTTTATTTCTCTCGCTTTGTTCTTAAATTTGTATTTCCTTTATTATTTGCTTTTCCCTGTATGTAGTCCTTTGTGTGATAACTTCACTCTTGTTTATTGCATCTTATATTTTGTTGGGTCTGTTCATAAAAAATATGAACAAATAATAAAATAAAACAAAGCCGTGTGAGTGCTCGTGCGATCGTACGCATCAGCCTAGTGCTCATTACGCAAATAATAAGAAAAATACAAAATTAAAAAAATTAAAAATTACAAAAATATGTTTCAAAGGTTAAGCACATGTGTGATCGCACGCATCGTCCTTGTGCCAAAGACCTTTTCTTTTTCTTCAAAAATGCCAAAAATATGTTTCAAAGGTTTAGGCACATGTGTGATCGCACGCATCGTCCTTGTGCTAAAAATATTTTCTGCTTGTTTCATAAAACATACAAAAAAATATAAAATCTTCAAAAAAACTAAAAACATTCACTTTTTTCAGAACAACAAACAATATCGCCTGGCCAGAACTACGTGATCCTTGATTCTCCATCAAAAGTGGAGATACGTAGGAGCAAGGCCAGTCCTTGTCAGGTTCACTTTCCCAAAAATCCAAAATCATTTTACAAACAAAATTCTCAAACAATTTCCAAACAAATTTTCAAGCAGTTTTCTAAAAGAACTACGGAACCCTGATTTCTCATTCTTAATGAGAATACGTAGGAGCAAGGTCAATCCTTGTCGGGCCCAAAAAACTAAAAAATATATTTTGTTTCTTTAGAATCTTATTTTAGGGGGAAGTTAAACATTTTGAAAACCACATCATATTCGCGTATTTAGTTAAAGGTACTGCCTTAGGGCAGGCGTTGTAGGGTGCTAATACCTTCCCTACACGTAACCGACTCCCGAACCAAGAATCTCAGTTTCGCGGACCATACCTTATCATTTTATGGTTTTTCCGTAGTTTTCCAGAATAAACTATGGTGGCGACTCCAAATCTCTTCTTTTTCAAAAACGAGTGTTTTATTTTTTACGGATCGTCGTCCCGTCGCGATCTCGGTTGCGACAGATGGCGACTCCACTGGGGATTGCCAAAGAGTCAGGCCATTTAATTAGATGTGCGAATTCAATGTGGTTTTTCTTTGTGTTTTTCTTCTCCTTTTTCTTTATATTTTATTTGATATTTGTCATAATTTTATGTGTGTTTGTTTTGATTATATTGAACCCTAGGATAGAAAACATGTTATGTCTGCCTGGGAATCTTCTGGTTGTTTTGCAGGTGAGGGTTCGGGGTGTACCATTGCATTCTCCCTTCACACACACACATTGTATGCATATCATGAGTGAGGCCCTATACCCTGGTCTGAGCGCAACTTAGAAATAGAGGGGTTGTGTAGCGGTGTCACTCTGGGATGTACTTCCTGTTTGGCTATCGTGAGAACCCCAGCCAGAGTCTGTTCTCTTCATTTGTGTCTCCACATCTAGTTGATTACTCTGATTGTTGTGGAGAAACAGTGAAAAGAGCCATAGCTCTGGTGGCCTGATTTAAGCATTAGGAAGCTATCCTTGTGAGTGCATATATTTGGCCTTAGAACTTCAGTCATTCAACCTTTGATAAGGCACAAAAGGGAGAAACGTGTATTCTTATAACCCTCATGTTCGCTTAATAAAAATCACGCACCTTGTACATATCATCATATCTCTTTATCTTTTTTTCTTTTCCGTTTTTTCCTTCTATCTTAGCTCATGTTTTTCTTTATGGTCTTGTCACATTTTGTGGATTCTAGTCGAGAAATTATAAATTTGTGATTAAATCCTTATGATAAAAATGGAAATTAACATGAAATTTGAGTCGAGGGGTATAAGAATTTGTTGAGCTTGTCAGAGAGGAAGGATTTAGGCAAATCTTAAATGCACGTCTTAAGGCCAAAGCTCTATACAACTAAATCGGACAATATACCCATGTCCCGTCCTGGCTGAAGTTTATGGGACCCTTAATCGTTGTTACGAAATTAAAGGGGGAAAAATGTTATGTTGTCTACCAGTGTTGTATATGTGGGTCATTTCCCATGAGACTGAAGACGCCTTAAATTCCCCGTACCCCATGGACGGGCTATTGCAGTATAAACCAAATGTGAAAGGAACATATGAATGGATGCAACTTTGTGCAAGTTTAAACGAAGAACAAGTTAAATAGTGTGTCCCTTGGCAGCATAGATCGCAAATTATATATCATTGCGGGAGCTAAAATTGAGCTTGGAAGAATCTCCAACAAATTATAGAGATGAACCAACCATAAGGCATGCATAAACGCTCGTCGCCGGAGTGACGCCAAGTAAACGTTCGTCTAGCTCTCTGAAGAGGACGTTCGTCCAGATGACGTGAGTAGAAGACGTTCGTCCAGGACGCTTAGAGGACGATCGTCCAGGCAGAAATGGACGCTCAGCCAGCAAGTAGAAGAGGACGCTCGTCCAGTGTGATAAGAGGGCGCTCGTCCAAGATTTGGGACGCTCGTCCGGTCTAGAGAAGAGGACGCTCGTCCCGATTTTAGTGGACCCTCGTCCACTTTTGACTTTTCCAGAGAGTCTCGCGCCCGGGCGCGAGACAGAAGGGGCGCCAGGCCTAACTTTTGCTGAAATGTTTCATCAAGTTAAAGACACTTGAGGCAATGTTGTTCGCTTCAAAGAAAGGCCCAAAATCATGAACTGTTAATGAAAGTTTCCCTTAGCCAATGAATCGCAGAAAGGGTTAAGTCAATCAAGTTGTAATTAATTTCCCTTACCCAAATTGCGAAAAGAAATTTCAAAATGATGAGCAGTGGATAGAAGCAGCAATGACAAAACTAGAGAAGGAATGTTGCCTTTCAGCTAAAAGGGGACATAAAAGATTGATGAGTCAGATGAAGGAATATGTCATTGAAGAAGAACGAGTTACAAAGGAGTTGAAAGAGGAATCTCTCACAATTTAGCTTCCCTCATCAATGAAGTCATTGAAGATGTTCCTAAGATATTAGCTGATGCTGAATCTGTAATGCCAATCTTTAATTTGCCTAAGAAGGTCGAAACATTCTCCAATTGCTGCAAGAAACTGATCGGAGAAATGAAAAACGTGATGACTAAAGCTTGAGATGTTTTCCTATGTCTTGGGAACTTCTTATTGACTATGTTTCATGTTAATTTCCAAATTATACCGGGGCAACATTTTCACAGCTTTATAATTTCTTACTAGAGTATTTGAACTACATTGTCTTTTCCTTTTCTTTTCATTTTCTTTCTCTTTCCTTATTTTGTTTCATCTAATAAAAAAAAAACCAAAATTGCATTTCTAAAGCTTTTGCTTGAGTCCGATTCCATTACACCAAAAACAATTTTCGAAAAAATTAGGGAGTCATCGAGGTTTCAATTTGTCCAAAATTGTTTTACGAGTTCGTTGGTCCTTACTTCCTATTTCTCCGTTCTCTCGTACGCATAATGATTTTGTTTATCATACTCAGGACGTTCGCTTTGGATCTCATTTTATTCGAAGCCAATTTTCTTTATTTTCTTTTGAACCCATTTTCCCATTATTTCATACAGATAATTGATGGAAAATCTTGTTTAGACCGTTTGAATCAAAGAAAATCAAAAAATCTAATTTATTTCATCATTCGGGCAAGATTTACAGTAAGGTCGGAGAGATGATTCTGAACAAAGATCGATTTTAATACACTCATACGACCTTGATATTATGATAAATAAAACTAAAATGCAACAATAATGAAAACAAAAAAAAACAGGTAGATCTAACGGATAGGATACAGAGTTACCTCACCATATCAGGAATTCAAACAAAAAAAAACAAAAAAAAAAACATAATAAAAGATGTTCGGGGGTCGATCATTAGTGATCGTTAATATTACAGTCCAAAAAAAAAAAACTTAAGTGTCCATATTACAGTCCTTATTTTGGCCCACTCGGCCAACAAAAACATAAAAATAAAAAATAACATAAAACATTAAAACTGGAAGAATTCTCGAGCTGGTTGTGGTGGTCTAAGGGAGAGCTCCGTTGAGGGAGCTCTGGTTCGGAATGTGAGAAGCTTGGGTGGAGGGATTTGTCTCTCATCTCTATCATCGTCAATGATGATCGGAACGGGAAACAGATTCAGCAGCCTCGGTGCCCTCATAATCACCCAGTTGTTTTCTTTCAAAAAAAAAATAATAAATAATAAATAAAAAATAAAAAAAAAACTTGTGTTAATAATAGAAGAGGAATGGAAAATTCAATGGAGGTATGATCAGAGGTCTTACCGTACATGTATAGCGGCAGTTGTGAAAAGAGAGTGCCAGTGGGGTCTATCTCCGCTTGCCAGCGCTTGACCCGATTGCCGTGGTTGTTGAACCAGCAGTGTACGTTGTATTCAGTGGCTTCGCCGAAAGCCCTTAGTCGAGACGCGATCTCGACGACTTGCGCTCGGCTTGGGTGTGTGACCCCATAGTTGAATATTTTGGTCATCATCTTGATTTGATCGTCGGTTGGACGCCACCGTTGACTGGTATATCTCTCTGATTCCGTATCACTCATCCTTCCTCTCGTAATATACAAATACTTTAATAAAAAATAAATAAACGTAAAAAGAACAAAAACAAGAAAAATAAGCATAACATAAATAACAATAAAAAAAAAATTTCAGTGTTTTCTTTATTTATTCTTATTTCCTTTTAGATTTATTTTGTCCGGTCATGCTTTGATGTTTCCGTTTTTGGTCTCAGATCTGTTTCACGGTCCTCGCAAAGGTTCCTAAACGGATCTACGTCCAGATTGTCCATGTCCATGTCCTTGTGTTCATACGAGTATTTTTCTTTTAAGTTTTCTGTTTTTATGGGGTACGTGGCGTTGTTCTACCCGATTGTCTCTGTCATACCTTCAAACGAAGGGAGATTAGCGTCTGGTTTCCAGCCTATATACCCCTTATCTTTGTTAAGACAGTGTGTTCTTAGGTTTTTTTAAAGAAAAATAAAAGAGGAAGAAGAAAGCAAATAAAGAAAGCGAATAAAGAAGCAGAAGTAAATAACAAGCGGAAAGTAAAGAGGGGAGTAAAAATAAAGTGCTATGAAAGTAAATAGCAAGGTCGGAAAGCATAAAAAAGAATAGAAGAGCATAAGGGAAAGGAAAGCCGAAAAGTAAGAAGAATCGGACAGCATAACGGAAAGAAAAAAACACAAAGGATGAACGGAAAGCAGTAAAGAATAACAAGATCAGAAAGCAGAAAGAGCAACAAACAGAAAGCGAAAGCATAAGGAAAAGAAAAACAGAAAGGGAAGAGGGGAAGGAAAGCAGGGAAATCGAAGAAGGAACAAGAAAGAAAAGCAAGAACGAAAAAACTTAAGGGAAGGAAAGGGAGATTAAGAGTTCAGAAGACTTACCCGGAAGCGGATGGTACACAGGAAGAAGCTCGTTGGAGGACTCGGAGGCCTTCGAAGGCAGGGACGGAGAAGCCTTGCAGATCTCAGACGCTCTCGAAGGACGCTCAAGAGGGAGAGAGAAGGAGGAAGATAGAGAGAGAAAGGGAGAACAAGAGAGAGAGAGAGAGCAGAATGAAATGTCGCCCAACGCGGAGGAGCTCTCGACTTATAGCCAAAAGTTCTGGCACTGTGTCCACAGGTCCGGTCATTGCTACCGGAGACATCCACAGTCCCGGTCTTTCTGAATTCAAAAATAAAAAAAAATTGAAAAAAATTGAAAATCTGAAAACGGGTAGGGTTTTGTTGGGTCGATCCGGCCCAATACAAGACTTCTCAGATGATCCGATTTCACAAAAAAAAAAAAAATATAATAAAACAAATATAAAAATGTAATAAATAGAAAATTTTCAAAAAAATAATAATTGGAGTGATGTAAAATTTGAAGTGTTCAAAATTGTTTTTCATTTTCATGATAAAGGACATTTTCAGGTTCATTGGGCCTCATTGTCAGGTTAACTTTCTTTGAACCCAATTCTTCTGAAAAATAAATTTGAGTGAAGAATTATTTTGGCATGTGTGTATTTTCACATCACACCATTTTGTTTGATTTTATTCCTTCTTCTTCTACGTTTTGAATAAATCTAAAAATAAAAAATATTGAGAAAAAGGAACAGTGCTCGAGCCCATTAGGCCCAATGGCCTTCATGGTTTTTTTTCTCGAGTCTACTTCTTTTGAAAATATGTCAAAAATATTTTGTCTTCACATTTTGCTGTTGAATGATGTATCATTCTGAGATTTGTCAAAAAAAAACAAAAAAAAAAAAAAAAAAAAACATTTTAGTGCAAGAGCGTGAATAGTAGTTGTCGAACCCATTTGGGCCCATTTTGAATATTTGTTTTTCCTTAGCTTGTTTTCTCAAGAAAAAAAGGTATATATAAAAAATATTTCCCTTGCATAATTTTCACATATGTCATATTTCATTTACAACAAAAAAATGTAAAAATCAATTTCAGTTCCTTGATTCGCTTTGGTATTGGGTTTGTCAGGCCCATTAAGCTTACATTACCGTGCATTCATTTCAATTTGTTTCAGATCCAAGTTTGACCCAAGTTTCTCTGTAGTCTCGTAAAATAAAGGTCGAATAAAACATAAGAAAATCAAAATCATATCTCAAAATTCAAATTTTCAACAGTATCTTTCCAATACAATTATCAAAATTATCATGTGTGATTTTCTCTGAATTTTTTGCCAAAAAAAAAACTGAGAATGAAAGATGAACAGTTTTTGAGCCCACGTTTTTCTGGAAAAAATAAAAAATACATGTTTATGTAGATTTTGTGTTTTCAATTAATAATTTCCCTTTCCATTTGTGTGAACAAGTATTTGTGCAAAAAATAAAAATAGAGAAATTCAGACCCTTGTCTGAAGATTTGGTCATGGTTGTAAAAAGAATAGTGTTGGGCCCATTGAGTCTAGTAATGTTGCAAAATTTTCTTGTGAAATCCTCTGATAATGAAAAATGGAAAAAATAAATTTCTTTTAGCTTGTTTCATAAACTATGAAAAATGAAAAATGTGTTTTCTTTGTCACCTTCTTGTGTTAAGTTCATACGGCTCAGGTCATCTGATCCATTGGGTCAATGTGCCTGGTAAGTCCAGCTTCCTTCTTTGTTACTTCTCCTCAGGTCCGATCCGATCTGGATTTTCTCGTGTCGAAAAGTAAAAAATAAAAAAACAAAAAAAATAATAAATAATAATCAAATCGAAATATGTTTTTTTGAAGATGTTCAAACGTTTTTGGCCCAACTCGGCCCATTACATGCATATTTCTCATTAATTTCTATTTTCTAAAAGATAAAAAACACAAAAATATTTTTCTAATATGCTTAATATTTTTCACATTGTGTAAATAAAAAAATGATTGAATAAAAAAAAACATTTTTATTTTTCAAACGTTTTTCTAAAATCAAGTTTTCTCGTATCAATTTTTGCATTGCTCACCAAGCCGAGTTTCTGCACTGGTTCCCAAGCTCATTTTCCACATTAACCCAGAAAGTTCATTTTTTTTCATAATGGCTTGCAAAGCCCAGTTTTCGTGCTGGCTCGCAAGGCCCAAATTCCACAATGGCTGAAAAATCTCAATTGCCACATTGGCCCACAAAAGCCCAGTTCTTACATTGGCCCGTAAGCCCAGTTTTCACACTGGCCACCAAAACCTAATTTCATCTAAAAAAAAAATCTGTTTTTCAACTGATATCATCATTTCCATTTCATATTACTTTGCTTCACACATAAAACAAAAAATAAATATCAAATGTTGAGTCAATTATTTTTGATGCAAATCGTCCATTTTATGAGATTTCAAAAAAAAAAATGTAATGGATGTCATAATCTCCTGTAGTCAAATGTTTAAATCACATATTCTTAAGAGATATCTGTGTGTGCATTGCTTGAAAACATCATCCTTCAGCCCTCGCTATACCAAGAGATTGACCCAATCATTGTTCTAGAGCCCAAATAATGAACACAAAGTTTTACACTAGGGCAGATTTTCCGTTACCTACACTATTTTTCAGTTGGGAGATCCCTGATTCCTTTGGGACACAAAAAAAAAAAAAAAAAAAAAAGGGGAAAAAGAAAAAAAATGACTCTTGTTGAGATCATTTAGTCTTGTCTCCTAATTAATCTTTTGAAAATGAAACAACCAAAATTTAAAATGATGTGTGGCCATTTTTCTTCATCCAAAAAAAAAAAAAAAAAAAAAAAAACAAAATATACCCTTTGATACCAAATTTGAGCCAATAAGAAATTTCTTTTCAAAATTTACCCAAACAAGGTTTACCATCACGGTGGAAGTCAACTCAAATTGCAAAGGAACACACCTAGTGATCAAATGAAGTGATTTCCTCAAAAGTGAAGTAAAAATACAAAGAATCACAAAGTGATGACAAACAAAGAGTAAAATTTGCAAATTAGCAAAGAAAATCAACAGCTTCGACAAATAACTGGTACAAAGTGTAGATGGTAACTCTTGTTTCAAATAACCCACAAAAATTTATTTGAGCCTTTATATCCTTTCTTTCAATACCCTTTATCCCAAGCCACATTACAAGCCCAATAAAAGTCCACACGGATTGAATAATGGTTGCTTAAATTTTCATAAAGCTTAATTTTCAGACAAGACAAAAATGACTAACAATGCAGTTAAAAAAATTGATGAAAAATAAATGTCCTCGGATGAAGGGAATTCCCTATTGATCAAAATTATACAAAGGAAAATCAAGCCAATTGGGGCAATCTTTTCAAGCCAATCCTTTCCATATCCATCACAAATTCCTGAACACATTCAAATCCCATTCAAACTCTTCCCCTGATTCACAAACTAGGGAGTAATTTTTGGGCAACTTTATTCCATGTGTTTTGACCCTTCCGAAATATGGTCAACTTTGTTAGTCTCACATTTGTTTCATCTGTATATGCAAAGTTCATATCAAGACCAGGGCATCCCTTGTTGGGCCTCTCAGATTTATCCGCACTGAAATTCATAAATCCACCCTCAAAACAGGAGCAGACACTTTGGGGCTCTGAGTCCATCATTCGTAAACCCGAAATGGGGGGCAACTTCTTTTTGAACCTCACTTAAGTGACTCATACCCAAAACCAGGGGCAATTTTGCAAGAGTTATGTGAATGTCACACCCTCACAATTCACAGATACATTTGTCCATACTTATCTTTTTACCATGCCTCCAAACTGGGGCAACTCCTGACTTCACATTGGCATTTGTATTTGTTTTAAGGAGTAAAAGGCCCAAGTAGCCAAACCGGTACTCTCCAAATCCTTTCACATATTTGTCCCAATCCCTGACATCAAGCATGTATACATAGGTATTTCATCAGAAGATGTCCAGCACAAGCTTCATTTTGAACATTTGACTTTAGAATTTGGATATCCATCGTAAAAATAAAATGAAGGTCTAAATCTTCATAAATTTGATGATTCCAAAGAAAACAAATTGACTCGAAAAAAAAAAGTGCTTAAAACTCAGTTTTTTGTCCAATGGTGACCTGTGTTCATCTGACTGAGTACCTGTGTTGGACTTTCTGTACAAATTTGAAATTTCTCTCGGGTAATCGATTACAGGGATGCTGTAAACGATTACCAGAGCACTTTTTGAACACTCTCACTCATTCCTTGCACAGGTTGCTCCTCCAACTCATAAGGGGTCTCCCCACCATCCTTGGCCTCACATCACATCACCATCCATCCTCTCCCACCATTGAAACACCAGGACCAGCCTAAGAAAAGTGCAAAAGTGCTTAAAACTCAGTTTTTTGTCCAATGGTGACCTGTGTTCATCTGACTGGGTACCTGTGTTGGACTTTCTGTACAAATTTGAAATTTCTCTCGGGTAATCGATTACAGGGGTGCTGTAAACGATTACCAGAGCCCTTTTTGAACACTCTCACTCATTCCTTGCACAGGTTGCTCCTCCAACTCATGAGTGGTCTCCCCACCATCCTTGGCCTCACATCACATCACCATCCATCCTCTCCCACCATTGAAACACCAGGACCAGCCTAAGAAAAGTGCAAAAGTGCTTAAAACTCAGTTTTTTGTCCAATGGTGACCTGTGTTCATCTGACTGAGTACCTGTGTTGGACTTTCTGTACAAATTTCAAATTTCTCTCGGGTAATCGATTACAGGGATGCTGTAAACGATTACCAGAGCACTTTTTGAACACTCTCACTCATTCCTTGCACAGGTTGCTCCACCAACTCATGAGTGGTCTCCCCACCATCCTTGGCCTCACATCACATCACCATCCATCCTCTCCCACCACTGGAACACCTGCACAAGCCTCAGACAGGTGCAGATTAGCCTAAAAATCAGTTTTTTGTCCAATGGTGACCTGTGTGCACCTGACTGAGTACCTGTGTTGAACTTTCTGTACAAATTCCCAATTTCTCTCGGGTAATCGTTTACAGAGGTGCTGTAAACGATTACCAGAGCTTTTTTTCAGCAGTCTCACTCATTCCTTGCACCACTTTGTCCCCCTACTCATCACGGGTCACTCCACGCTTCTTGCGTTCACATCAATCACCGACACCCATCTCCCCATAACTTGATCAAATCCTTCGCATTAATTACCATTAATTTTAGTGAAAATGGTCTTGTACTTTTCAAATTTTTTTGTAATGCTGCGTTCAAAATTTATATCAACCATGTTTCTTTTGTACATTGAGGTTTCAAAATCCATATACTTGTACAAAAATGCAACGCCTTGTTTCTTAATTTCAAAATTTTCAAAAGAAAAAAAAAATCAAAATCAAAATCAAGATCAAAAAATTTTCAACATCTCAAAATTTTAGCAAAATCCAAATTTCAAATTCAAAACAATCAAACAATTTTATTTTCTGTCAGTGGTATCTCGGCCTTATATAAGGAAATGGTCGAACCCAATAATCAAACTCATTCGCTTCCATAGGGTTACGACACCCTCCACGAGATTCCTACACTTCAGCAACTTCACTTCCATAGGGTTACGACACCCTCCACGAGGTTATGACACCTCATTCACATCCATAGGGTTATGACACCCTCCACGAGGTTATGACACCTCATTCACTTCCATAGGGTTACGACACCCTCCACGAGGTTATGACACCTCATTCATCCATAGGGTTATGACACCCTCCACGAGGTTATGACACCTCATTCACTTCCATAGGGTTACGACACCCTCCACGCGGTTATGACACCTCATTCATCCATAGGGTTATGACACCCTCCACGAGGTTATGACACCTCATTCACTTCCATAGGGTTACGACACCCTCCACGAGGTTATGACACCTCATTCATCCATAGGGTTATGACACCCTCCACGAGGTTATGACACCTCATTCACTTCCATAGGGTTACGACACCCTCCACGAGGTTATGACACCTCATTCATCCATAGGGTTATGACACCCTCCACGAGGTTATGACACCTCATTCATCCATAGGGTTATGACACCCTCCACGAGGTTATGACACCTCATTCACTTCCATAGGGTTACGACACCCTCCACGAGGTTATGACACCTCATTCATCCATAGGGTTATGACACCCTCCACGAGGTTATGACACCTCATTCATTTTTCCATAGGGTTACGACACCCTCAAAGAGGTTTCTACACCTCATTCACTTCCATAGGGTTGCGACACCCTCCACGAGGTTATGACACCTCATTCATCCATAGGGTTATGACACCCTCCACGAGGTTATGACACCTCATTCATTTTTCCATAGGGTTACGACACCCTCAAAGAGGTTTCTACACCTCATTAACTTCATCCATAGGGTTGTGACACCCTCCACGAGGTTATGACACCTCATTCACTTCCACAGGGTTACGACACCCTCCACGAGGTTAGGACACCTCATTCACTTCATCCATAGGGTTGTTACACCCTCCACAATGTCCACACACCTCAATTCTGTTAACCTTGTTCATTTTTGTTTTAAATTTTCCTGTTGTTCATTGTCCATTTTGAAATCCAAACGAAATTAGTGTTTCTTTCTTTACTTAGCTTTTACTCCAATAATACGAAAATTCAAAATTTTCATATTATTCAGTAATATCTAAGTAAAGAGGGGCAGCTGTTAACACCCAATTTCGTCCGGATTGACCAGTAGATTTATTTTATCATGAGTGTCAAATAAAAATAAAAAGAAAGAGAAGAGAGTAAAAAAAAAATAATAATAATAATAATAAATAATAATAAAAAAATAATAATAAATAAAAAAAGAGGAAAAAGAAAAGAAGAGCGTTCGTCCTGCACCGTGGGCGTTCGTTTTCTCCCCCTTCCAATGACGTTCGGCTCTGTCCTCTCGCTTGACCGTTCGTCCTCAAACCGGATCCTTTAGGACGTTCGGTATTTCTCAGCCCCAAGCGCTCGTCCTGATCATTCCAACTCGAAACGTTCGTCCTCGCCTTTATGCGACCGTTCGTTCATACTGACATTTAGGACGTTCGTCATCAGTTTCAACCGTTCGTCAACTGTACTGGGCTACCGTTCGTCTCTGCATTTCGGACCGTTCGTCCTCGACTTTATGCGACCGTTCGTCCTTCCTGTGTCCTACGAGACCGTTCGCCATCAAGTGTACATGCAACCGTTCGTCCTTTATTTTTCACGAACGTTCGTCCTCCATCATTCGCGTTATTCGAACGTTCGTCCGTACTGACTTCTAGGACGTTCGGCGATTCTCATGTTCAACCGTTCGGTAATTTTGGTTATTGAACGTTCGGTCAATTAATGTATTAGTCAATGTTCGGTCATGTTGTGTTAGTTAGCGTTCGGTTTATATTGTTTAATGAGCGTTCGGTTTATATTGTTTAATGAGCGTTCATCGCTCGGTTCCTCTGTTGAACGTTCGGTCTGTCTTTACTGTTGAACGTTCGTTCTTTTTGTTTTTGAACGTTCGTTGTTACTGAGTTTATCGTCTGTACGTTCGTGCTTGTAGAGTTTATTGTTGAACGTTCGTTCTTAATTTACAACGTTCGGTCATATGTTGATAAACGTTCGCCCAAACAGTTAGATGTTTTTTTAAGGTGGTCGTTCGTCGTTCTGGCGCTCGTCCTAATCACTCCCTCCCGCTCGTCCAACTCACTTCCCCTTTCTACCGCTCGTTCAGGTCACTACTTCTTTTCTATTTCTCGCCCAGATGGTATTTTGTTTTGATAACGCTCGTTCGTCATATGGTGCTATGGCGTTCGTCCAATTTGAGTGTCGGACGTTCGGTGCTGGCGTTCGTCCAATTTGAGTTTCGGACGTTCGGTGCTGGCGTTCGTCCAAATAGTCCGGTGGTGGGCCCTAATCTCAATTATTCCCCATCCCAACTAATGATTCCCAGAATCTTCCAATCCACTTCTACCTTCCCCCACTTCACCAACCCTCCAACTAATGTTTCCATTATCAACAGTCTGCCGACACCTTTCCTCCAATCAAAGCTGCCGACAATGGCACCCTTTCTGCCATTTTAAGAAGATCCATCATCTCCGCTGAAGGGGGGGAAGAAACTACAGCCGAGAGATACCCTTACTGAACTCCAAACTCTGGACAGACCTTCATCTCCAACTCCCTTCCACCGTCTTCATCCTTAGACCCTGGCCATCAATCATCATCTCCTCATTGTTTAACCCGCACAGCCAACATCATCACCTTCATCTCCAACACACCTCACGACCATCTTTCTTCATCCATTTCCAACAACCCAAGTACACCCACGGCTACTGTGAACACCCATGGCTATCAACCTCAAACTCCTTGACTCCCTTCACCCGTAACTTCCACCTTCACCACGTTCCTTATTCCCTCACGGCCAACGATCACCATCTTCATCCTTACACCTTATACACGGCCACAACTACTAGGAAAAGCCCATTATTTTCATCCCTTATCTCCTTCATTTTCAACACATCATCTCCACCTTCAACCATAATCCACTCTCGACATCCCCCACACACCACTCACTGGGAACCCATATCTATCAGACACTTCTCAGACCATTCTCCAATCCCTCTATCACTCACCCGTAACCATCCCAACTTGACTTCCATCACCCAAACATCAAGCCCCAACAACTCATGACCACGTCCCTCTCATCCGTAACATCCCAACCATGTTTCCATCCCATCTCTTCCTCATCACTCACGGCCAACACCACCATATTCACTCCAAAACTTCCTTTTCATACCCAACTTCAACTTCATCTTTCAACTGTCAAAAAACCCCAACCATCAGACTTTCACTAGCCATTACAATTCATCCTTCATTGTTGCCAAAGTAATCTGCAAACCCATCTTCACCTAATCCAACAGAATCTCAAATAAATCAACAGTAAAAAGGAGACGCAGGAAAAAGCCCTGGTGATGACCGGCGGTGTTGCCAACGTCCTGATGGCGAATAACATCGCAACCTAAGGCAAGGGATTTGCTTCCCGCGTACGGAAAAGAGAAAGGAAGAGAGGCCTGGATCTAGTGGCGCGGAGACGGGCAGAAGGTGGTGGCCCGGTGGCCGTTTCGTCGCGGTGGCTGGATCGGAGGGGCAGCGGCTTGTGAGCGAGGGCAGACGGAAGCAATCTCCTACCCGCAGTGGCCGTTTGAACACCTTTGGTTTCTCTTGGAGTGATGGGAAGAATGAGAGGAACCCCTAAGGGTTTCCATTTGAAGAACGAAAGGCCTTGCACCTGTTCCGAATCCAGTTTTCAAAATAAAAAAAAAACAAGTAAGAGATATAAAAAAAAAAAAAACTAATGAAAACCCTTTCTCCTTCACGCATCCCCTGGATTTCACCCGCACACCTCCCTTTATTCGGGTTTAAGCCCAATTTGTGCAAACAACATGAAAAAAAAAAAAAGAAAAAAAACAGAAATGGGCCTCGGTTTCTGGCCAACATTCACCAGTGACACTCCCAAATTTCATTCTCACACAAGGACACCAAGTTGAAGAGGAGGATTTTTGCCCGAACAAAAGAGTTTCATTTATTCTCTTGCACCCTGGTTTTTATCTCTGCACCTCTTATTTTTGTCGGTTTATTTCTCTCGCTTTGTTCTTAAATTTGTATTTCCTTTATTATTTGCTTTTCCCTGTATGTAGTCCTTTGTGTGATAACTTCACTCTTGTTTATTGCATCTTATATTTTGTTGGGTCTGTTCATAAAAAATATGAACAAATAATAAAATAAAACAAAGCCGTGTGAGTGCTCGTGCGATCGTACGCATCAGCCTAGTGCTCATTACGCAAATAATAAGAAAAATACAAAATTAAAAAAATTAAAAATTACAAAAATATGTTTCAAAGGTTAAGCACATGTGTGATCGCACGCATCGTCCTTGTGCCAAAGACCTTTTCTTTTTCTTCAAAAATGCCAAAAATATGTTTCAAAGGTTTAGGCACATGTGTGATCGCACGCATCGTCCTTGTGCTAAAAATATTTTCTGCTTGTTTCATAAAACATACAAAAAAATATAAAATCTTCAAAAAAACTAAAAACATTCACTTTTTTCAGAACAACAAACAATATCGCCTGGCCAGAACTACGTGATCCTTGATTCTCCATCAAAAGTGGAGATACGTAGGAGCAAGGCCAGTCCTTGTCAGGTTCACTTTCCCAAAAATCCAAAATCATTTTACAAACAAAATTCTCAAACAATTTCCAAACAAATTTTCAAGCAGTTTTCTAAAAGAACTACGGAACCCTGATTTCTCATTCTTAATGAGAATACGTAGGAGCAAGGTCAATCCTTGTCGGGCCCAAAAAACTAAAAAATATATTTTGTTTCTTTAGAATCTTATTTTAGGGGGAAGTTAAACATTTTGAAAACCACATCATATTCGCGTATTTAGTTAAAGGTACTGCCTTAGGGCAGGCGTTGTAGGGTGCTAATACCTTCCCTACACGTAAACGACTCCCGAACCAAGAATCTCAGTTTCGCGGACCATACCTTATCATTTTATGGTTTTTCCGTAGTTTTCCAGAATAAACTATGGTGGCGACTCCAAATCTCTTCTTTTTCAAAAACGAGTGTTTTATTTTTTACGGATCGTCGTCCCGTCGCGATCTCGGTTGCGACACCTTTGAAGTATTTTGTGATGCCTTCTACCAAGGATTGGGTTGTGTACTGATGGAAGAAGGGAAGGTGGTTGCGTATGCTTCAAGGCAGCTTAAAACTCATGAGAAGAATTATCCAACTCATGATTTGGAGTTGGCAGCAATAGTTTTTGAATTGAAGATTTATCTTTATTGTACTCGGTTTCAGGTGTTTAGTGATCACAAGAGCTTGAAGTATCTTTTTTATCAAAAGGAACGAAACATGAGACAGAGAAGATGGATGGAATTCATAAAAGATTATGAATTTGATTTACTTTATCATCTTGGAAAAACTAATGTAGTAGTTGATGCCTTGAGCAGGAAGACGGTGCATGTGTCTGCTATGATGGTACGAGAATGGAATTTGATTGAGAGCTTTAGAGACTTGAAGCTACAATCACTAGTGCAAAATTGGGCTTTAACGTCACTCCGTAGACGTCGGACCACAAAATAACCAACATAAATTATTGACCGGTGACATTTTCGTAAATAAGTGTGCATATAGACGTCTATTAGGCGGGGCACCGACGTCTATAATATTATAGACGTCGGGGCACCCCTTAACAAACCTTTATATGCCTAACAGGTAGGTAAAAAGTCATTTTTTTCAACCTTAAAGACGTTCGATCCCGACATCTATATTCGATTATAGACATCGATGTCCCTCTCAACAGACGTGTATATGTCTAACAGGTAGATAAAAAGTTGTTTTTTTCGGCCATACAGGATCACGCCATCCGACATCTAAATGGCTTGATGAAAAGTTGTTTTGGACGTCATATTAGTAAGGGCCCCGATGTCTAGGCCAGAATAGACGTCGGTTCACCTAGGGAGCCGACGTCTAGTTTGCTGTTAAATCATACATCAAACCTACTGTTACGAGCACCATTTCATCGTCTTCCTTCTCGCCTTTTCTCTCCGCGGCATTGCTTTTCCAGGTGTGTTTTTGTCTCTTTTGAACTGTTTAAACTTACTTTTATTCCGATTATATTAGTCTTTGCTTAATTATCTTTCATTTGAATCGATTAAAATGAGTTTTTGTTGTGTTTTGGTGCAGTTTTTCTCGTGTCTTTGGGTAGCGTTGTACCGTATTCTCTCTTTGCTAGTTTCCTTGTAAGAAAAGTTTGCGTCTTTTAGATGTCTTATAAAATTTCAACCTAAAACTGAACTTCGGTCCTTGCCTAGTTCTATTGTCACCATTCGTTTTTGTTGGTGGTCTTAATGGAACTAGGCAAGTACCCAAATTCGGTTTTCAGTTGAAATGCCATAAGAGATCCAAAAGATGCAACCTTTTCTATGACGAAACTAGCAAAGAAAGAAGGTGTTACTACGCTACTCAAAGACACAAGCTGCAGTAGATGTCGGTTAATGCAATGCCCGACGTCTAAGGGGCTCCATAGACGTCAAACATTACATTGCCCGACGTCTATGGAGTCCTTTAGACATCAGACATTGCATTAAATGACGTTTATGGATCCCCTTAGACGTCGGGGTCATGTAGTATCTAAGGTCTATAATGTCTATAAAGACGTCGGACCTGATTGATTCCGACGTTTGATTAACATTTATTGTGTACCAAACTTATGTTGTTCTGTAAAGTTTTTAGTTTTATGGTTATTTTAGATAATTGTACTGTTAAAATACTTTACTAGCTTTAGCTTTATGTGAACTGGTCTATCATATTATTATATGTAATTAATCTATGATATAGTATTATGCTATATTTTGGGATGTTACACCATTCCCATTGGTCCTTCTTGCTTTCTATGTGCCTTTTGCTCCTTACAATGTCACTCTCCAGACTCAGTTATGTTTTCTTTATTTTGTATTAATTATTTAAATTTAATTAGTGTTTATTATTTGTAAATTAGATAAGATTTAAATTTAATTTATATTTTATTTAATTTTAAAAGTATTTGTTTTGCTAAATATTGGGATTGAGTGTTTGATCCTAACAAACATTGTTTGATAGAAATAAAATCATAACTTTGATGAAAACATAACCTTTACATACATTGATCAAAACGTAATTTTAATATGTATAGAAAAAACATAGATATAGATTCAAGATGAATTAATTCAACATGTATTAGATAGTCAAGAAACATCTTAATATGTGGATTTTCCTCGAATATATATATATATATATATATATATATATATATATATATATATATATATATATATATATATATATATATATATATATATATATATATATATATATATATATATATATATATATATATATATATATATATATATATATATATATATATATATATATATATATATATATATATATATATATATATATATATATATATATATATATATATATATATATATATATATATATATATGAGTGTGGTTACACAATCATTTAATAAATAACGACAATTATGTAAACTAGTATTGATTGAAGTTATACTATAACTCATTAATACACTTATAAAATTATTCATTACTTATACATAATTTATCCTAACTTCAATTCTCTAACATCCGAAAATAAAGCATAATACTATATCATAGATTAATCACATATAATAATAAGATAGATCAATTCAACCAGAGTTGGTAAAGTATTTAACATTACAATTATCCAAAATAACCATAAAACTTAAAAACTATACAAAGTAACATAAGTTTTATACAAAACATAGGAATAAACTGAACGGTGATACAACATATTGTATAAACCGATCGGTTACCAAAAGGAATACAAAATCTATTGAGTGAACGGTCCAATTCAAAACTATACACCACAGATGACCGAACGGATATAACTTAAGCGACAGGATTTTCGCCTTCCAATACTTGCTCCATCGTACACTCGTCACCTTTTGCTCACATCCATAGGATGATCATCGCAAGGAAAAAGAAAACCGAACAGACAAGACAAGACAGAACAAGAAGATAGGGTAAGCTATTGTAATTTAATTATAAACACATATATGCATTTCATGCAAGTTCAATCTATATAAAACCGAACGGTACATCACACAACAATGAATACAACTCATCACATTCAACCAAAACATCAATATTCATATAAATATATATAAATCGAACATTATGACTTGACCATCCGGATTGTATGAATATGTAGCTACAGTCGTCCTTGCACTCGTGGTAGTGTAACAGCTGACACCAATCAAGCTATTACCCAAGGTTAATCCTATACTACCTACCTCGACACCTTGAGGTGGTAGGACCTCCTGCCATTCTCACTCATGAGCTACTCCTCTCTACTTGAGAATGAGTAACTCACTTAATATCAGGATGAATGCCAGCTTAGCATATCCATATTCACACTTTACAATTCCACAACCATCCATGAGACATTCCTCCTTGGAATTCTCTTTCACAATATTTGAAAGTATAAATCTTCACTTCTTAACATACAAAATCATTCATCAATAAAATTTTCACATAATGAAGATAAAACCTGTGAACATTGGAAATCGAACACCTTCACCCTACCCAATCTAGAGAAAAACGAACGATTTATAAGAGATAACAAAAGAAATGGTCGAACGCTATTACTGACAGACCACTATAGAAAACTAACTACTAAGAACTTAGCCCAAACCCGAAGATCTTACACCAAACATTCATAGCTCAAACCAAACTATTAAAAACTTAAACCGAATATTTATACTAGACCAAGCACTTGGTTATATTGAGTATTAGTTTAATATCAAAAACTACAACTAGACCGAACGACGTGAATAGATAATATTTCTACTAGACCGAATCCAGTTAATGACTAAGTACGGAACACGACCGAACAGTTAATAACAACCGTTCGGTTACATACATGATTTTTGTAAAACTTCTACTAAATACTGGATAACGTTCTATATACTCAAACAAGATATTTTTCTGAACTTCTAAAATTCTAAACTTGATTCATAATTTGTTTAAATCTAATCCACTGAACCTATTTGAGTATAACTCACATCACACATCCTCTCGTATACAACCAACTAAGACCGAACAGTCTACTCCAGGAAACTTCCAACCTACTTCACAGGTCTCGGCCAAACACAGAATTTGCATACAATTCAATCAAACACACCATCATTCATACATGCAAGCATTCAAATAGGAATTTCAACACAGAAAACATAATTAAATTACTAGCTTCCCTTACCTTGAATAAACTAGTTATTTCCTAAGCCTCCACCACTTTGAATAACCATCAATCACTTCTAAAGCAACCCATTACAATTCTGATCGGTGAAGAAGGGACCAAAGAATCAAAATAGAAATAGGTTCAAAGAAATAGATGAAGAACACATGCAAGCTGAACAGTGCATGCATGTCTCAGAAATTACAGAAACTTTAACGAACGAGATAAATTACTTACCCACTTCGCACAACAGCTAGATTGATGGAAAAGAACTCTTGCCACCAAGGAAGAATTCAAACACGGCCTAGATAATGATCAGCAGAAGAAGAAAGTGAAGATTTTTAGAGAGAAGAAGGAGGATTGTAGAGAGAAGGAGGAGAAACTCAGAATTCTTGAGAGAAGAGGTGCATGCAAAAGTGGTCCAACGTTTGAAAATTTTGCTTATATACTACTGTCAAAAATCGATCAGCCATTCAGATACACACACCTGTCTTCCACTTTCTGAATTTTTTAAACCCTCATACTAACACTTGAATTCCACTCAGTATGGATTTTAATGGTTCTGACAAATTCATGTATCATAGATTTTTTATAATACATAATCGTTGAACTCACGCGTTAGCTTACATCCTAACAATGCACAAAAGCATTTTATTAACCTACACATATAGAACATATTATAGTTTATAAAAGTTTTATATTTATATAAACTTTTGTTTAAAACATTCATATTATACTACATATTGATTGAATGGTTTAAAGTTGCAAAATCAATACGTTTACGAAAACTTGTTCAGATAGTGGCTTATTC
The DNA here is from genome assembly GCA_034642375.1 of Vigna nakashimae. Lineage (NCBI taxonomy): Eukaryota > Viridiplantae > Streptophyta > Magnoliopsida > Fabales > Fabaceae > Vigna > Vigna nakashimae. Next base: position 35,264,561 of record CM067758.1, read on the forward strand.
ACATATGCAAAGCTGCTTAAAAAAAAAACTCACTTCTAACCATGCAGCCTCACCTTTTTTATTTTTTATTTTTTTTCTCTTATGGTTATCTTTTAGCCGTCGTTGATTTTTAAAGTTTATCGCAATTATTATCCTAACCGCGTCGTTGATCTTTTTACTTAGCCAGTCACATTGACCATATATATATATATATATATATATATATATATATATATATATATATATATATATATATATATATATATATATATATATATTTAAAAGAAAGTATAATTAAAATATTAACATATTGATCAAATGGTCATAATAGAAAAGTTCTTCAGAGCTTCAATAATTAACTGTTCAGCCAAACTTTAGAAACAGCGGAACACTTACACATATTTAAACATTTTAAATATTATAAATAATTAAATTTACAAGTAATGTAAAGTATGTTTACCGGTTATTAGTTCATGGTTAAATCAATAATCTATCTCAAAACTTACAAATACAAGGTTGAAGTAAGAAAGTAGATGATTAATTTATCGTGAATTTAAGATTTTATTTTGTTAACCAAACGATCAAATTACTGACATGAACATCAGAATACATGAACATCGGAGTATTTTTTGACAAGTATCCAACTGCACCGCTTAGATAAGGAGTAAGGAGAGTGAAGAACAGTGCAACTTGGACTTTGAAGACAATTGTGGAGTTGAGTGTGACATGAAGTGTTTGATTGTAATTCTAATCTCCACTCCCGAAACATTTTGGCAGGTCTCATGAAGAAATCCCATAATCACAAGGAACATGAACACCGAAGACCGACTAAAATGATCAAAACTTTGCAGCAACAGATGTTGGAGATGCAACAGCGAAACGAGCAAGAGCTGGTGGCCTTGAAGGCCGAGAACGCGGCCGCTTGATTGGAATAGATCACCTAGCATTTTGTTCTTGCAGAGCATATGCATACAATATGGCTTTATCGAAAATTTTCTAGAATGTTTTTAAATCAGATTCCTTGTTTCATTTAAATATAGTGAATCTTGGATGATGTAGGTTTTCATGGGGTTCAGTTTCTAAGAACAAAGGAACCCAGAGGTGTATGGTTAGAAGAAGGTGTGAATCTAGTGGTGGTGATAAAAATTATTGGTGGGAGAGAATGGTGGATGAAGGGATGATAATGTTATGTTGGTGTATAAATGAAATGAAGATGTTCGAGAAACATTATTTTTGGAAGGGATTAAAGTTGCCATGTAACAGTTTTCATGCCCCTTGCAGGAAGGATGAATAGCAAACCATCCCTAAACAAAAATCTGAAAGTAGCAATATTCAACGAAATTACGGGCATCATTATATACAGAGAAACAGAACTAGGTTGAAGAACTCACCAGAACGCCTAACTTTAAAGGCGAAGCGTTAAACCTGGCCATGAGCGTACTGGTTTCTTGAAGGAGGCATGGCTTGCACTCTGGTTTCCTGAACCCTTGTCGGTGATTGCACTTAATGAACCTTGCTCGGTGAGCAATGACAGAGAAGAGAGTGCAACAACGACTTGCTCCACTAATAATGATCAGGTTTGATGAATGCAACGTAGGTTTGGAATCAACGCAAGGTGAAAGTTGAGGGCAAACACGAAATGAAATTTGGGGCAAATCGGAAGTGAAATTGTGGAGCAGTGGGTTTGATGAATTTGAACGTTAAGTGAAACTAAAAATTTAAAGACGGGGAAATTTGGAAAATCTGAGAGTAAAAGGAAGCTCGAAGGAAAAAACGTGAAGGGGAAATTGAAAACCTCTTTTCAGAAAAAAAATTAAATGCTCGATAACTAGCGCTTTTTTGAAACATGTGTTATCTATTGGTATAATTCAAATTATGAATTATAGAAAATAATATTAATTAATCATATATAGCTCATAAATAAAATTTTTTATTCCCGACAATGACGTCAAAAACTTGATAAACAATTTTTTATCTCCGGCAACGGCGCCAAAAATTTGTTAAGATGTCGGCAAGTGTACCCAATCGTATCAAGTAACATAAAATGGTAAGATCAAGTATCGTTTCCCAAGAGACTCACAGTACTAGACAGTCATGTGATTACTTACCTAATTAAGACTTAAGAACAATTTTGGGGGTTTTGAATGCAAATATTATTAAAGTAAACATGAATGCAGTTTTAACCAATTGAAAGAAAACACAGAGGTGAATGAATTAAGTTGAAAATATGAGATGAGTATGTTGTTAGGGTTTAGATTTCAACAAGTTTCCTCTCATGCATGTATGAATTCATTTCTTCGTTAATGTTAACATCACTCTCTAAATCACTTAAAACTCGATCCCTCGGTCAAGAAAGTCTATCCTTACTTACTAGATCACAATCCCTTGCATCCCTAATAATTAATTCTACATTACGATTAGGAGCTTAAGATGACCAAAACTCATATCCCCATCCCTCAGGAATACTACTTTTGGGAGCAATTCTCCAGAACATGAATTGTAAGATACCTTCCGATACTCATGCAAATCATACATCATGCCATGAATGAGTTAAACATAACAAGCATTGAGTAAAGAAGAATTACCCTAACAATTAATGAAAGAAGCATATATAATTAAGATCAATTCAAATACATGAGAGTTCACAAGGTTACATCATTCCCCAACAACAAAGAATGTTTAGCTCCCCATCGTCATGGAGAAACTAGATTAACAATGGAATGAAAAAGATAGAAAAACCCAATAAAACTAAAGAGGAGAGCTTTCGCATCCACTTCTGCCGTTAGAGAGTTGTAGAAAATCTGAATTTGTGTTAATTTTGTCAAGAGATACGCTTTCTAGGTCGAGCTAATCCTTAAATAGGGCTGAATTAGGCCATGGGCCAACGTTGCCACCGCTCAGTTCCCCTACTTAGGGTGCTCAAGCGTGCTTGCGAGAGAATGGCGCTTAGCATCCAATGGAGGGTGCTCAGGCGTGAAACGTTGCAGGAAAGATGGCGATCAGTGCCCCAAAAAGGGCACCCAGGTGTGGCTGCGAAGTTCCAGCACTGAGGGTCATGAAAGGGGCGCCCAAGCGTGAGTGCGGCCTTCTGTAACCTTCTCTTTTGGTGCTCTTTCTATCCTTTATGAGTTCTAACTTCTTGACAACTTAACTCCTCTTCCAATTCATCCCAATTTCCTACAAAATCAAGGGGATTTAGTGATAAAATCTTCAAGTGTAACCGCAACTCTCTTATTTCCCAAAATAAACCAAAATCAAGAGAACAAATAAGTTTCTAAGTCAAAAAGGGTTCATTTGATATCAAAATTTACTCTCAAATAACGGTGAAATCAACCTTTATCACAACCCCAAACTTGAAACTTTGCTTGTCCTCAAGCAAAACAAAATGTAACTCAGCCTAAACAACAATTCAATGGTTCAACATATCTCAAAACACTTTCTTCCAAGACAAGTAATCACCCACAACTGCTTATCATACAAATCTCAGTCAAGATCTATTGATGCATTGGTCAATCAAATTCATTATGATGCTCATATTATCCCACATACAACAGATGCAAACTCAGGAATGATCAATAGACAAACAAGAATGTTATCTTATAATGCATGGAACTAATCCTCTCCAAAGACAGTGTTTCACTCAAAAAGTGTTTCACTCAAGCACTCAAACGTGTATAGTGAGGTAACACTTTTGCACTCTACTATCACCATGTCACATGAAACAACTTTGCCTTTCATTTAACCACAATCACACACATTCACAAGCAAGTTATCATCACAAGGATTTTTTCAAGGCTTGTAATGTGGCTGAGGTAAGAAGAAAAATTGGTTTTTCTGGACAACAAAGTTCCTTGAGTTAAGAGAGTGCATAATTTATTCATTCACATTAACAATTCATCTCTTTTTTTACTTTTTATGTGAGAATCCAAATTTTTAATTTATTCCCAACTTCACTTTCATTGAGCTCATTCTTTCTTCTTTTATTTCTACTTTTGCTCAATCCTCTTTCATGAATATCACAAAGTTCTTTTTGGTTTCTTACCACGCAAAACTTGAACCATTCTCCATTACCACCCACATACACATACTCTACTCAGCTCAAGGTAAGGTTTCAAAAAGGGTTTTTCAACTTCCAAATTTAGGCTAAAGGTGCAAAGGATAGAGAAAAAGATTGATCTTTGTTAGATTCACCTATAGACATTGTGTAGAAATGTGTTTGTGGTAAAAAAAATGATGAAAAAAAATGGAGGAATTCAAACTGTTTTAAGATTTTTGTCATGACAATAAGAAGAATAGCTTTTGGGCCCATTGGGTCGAGTTGTGTTGTAAATTTTTTTTTAATCCAATTTTCTGAAATCCTTTGATAATCAAAAATAAAAAAAATGAATTTCTTTTAGCTTGTTCCACAAAATATGGAAAAATGAAAAAACAAATGCTTTCTTTATCATTTTCCTATGTCAGGCTTGCATAGCTCAATTCATTTAACCCATTCGGTCTAACTCATTTGATAAGTCTAGCTTCCTTCAAGCCTAATCCCCTCCAAGTTTAATTTGATCTGATTTTTGTAGTCTTAGAAAGTATAAAGGGAGGAGTGAAAATTTCAGGAAAAAATAAACAAAACAAAACATAAATTTTGAAAAAAAAAAGGTTTAAATGTTTGATGATGATTTTCATGATTATTTGTTTTGATTAAAAAAAATTGAAAATGTAAAGCATGTTAAATCTTTTGTTTATAAAATCATGAGATGAATATTTTTTCAAAAAAATAAAAATGTTCTAAATGTTTGATAGAAGTGGGAGTTCGAAGTAATTCCAAATTCAATGTTTTCATGGTGAATAGTGTACATATCTTGTGTATCTTACATTAGTCCATTCACCTTTCTCAAAGAAAAAGAACCCTAAACATCACATCAGTTTGTCAAATGATAAATGTGAACATTATTGTGGGGCAATTTGTGTTCAATATAGTTCTCTTAGGTTGATGCAACAACTCTTAGAGGCAAAAAAATGTGATGATGAAATGAAAATGAAAAAAAAAAGTTATGAAAAATGAAAATTAAGAACAACATTATTGGATGCCATTGAATTTTATTTTGGAATTAATCTTTCTAAAAATAAGGGAATCAAGATTCAAAAATGATGTGTGGCCATCTTTCTTTTCAACAAAAGAATTAATGATCCTTTGTACCTTCTTTGAGATAAAAGCAATATTCTTCAACTACACAAGTACTATCAGCATGATAAGTTAATCTCAAGTCATAATAGTGAAAAGGCAAAAAGTTATGAGTTAAAAGGAGGATTTTATTCAAGATGAAAAAAAAAACAGAAATACGAAATTGAGTTGATTCAAGTTTAATGAGAAAAATGAAATATTGAACAAGATCTACAAAGTGATAGAAATATGAAAGAAGAGAAAGAAGACAAATGAAAAATTATCAAAGTTTTGAAGATATTCAAGGAAATGTCATGCTGATAATCCTTGTGTGAAGAAAAAATATAAAGCAAACCCATCAATGTTTCATTTGGGTCTTTATACCCTTTCTTTCAAAACCCTTTCAACCCTTGACCACGATACAAGCCAATAAAACCCGCACTGATTTAAAAATGATTGTTTTGATTTTTACAAAGCTTGTTTTTATATGTATGTTTGTATATCTTGTTTTTGGGATGTTACAAAAACATATTCATCTTTTAAATAAAGTGCACGCTTTTGGAAGTGGTTGTGGCAATAATCGAGGCAGAAAAAGGTCCATGACCTTGGTTCAGACTCCAATCGAGGCTAAGAAGCCTCAAATTAAATAAATATTTTAATTAAAATTAGATCTATGGCAATGGTTAATAAAGGAATCGAAGCAAAAAAGGACTTTTGGCAAACCCTAAACCATAAACTAAAAAGGCTCAAATTTTATGTTATAATTTGAGTTTTGAATTACAAATATATTATGAACTGTTTTTTACTTTGCATATTTGTTTTTATATATAGGTTTCTATTTGGTTTGTGGGATGTTACAAAAACATATTCATTTTTTAGAAAAAAAAACGTAAGCTTTAGACAATGGTTATGACAACAATCAAAACAAAAAGGAGTCTATGGTCTCGGTTCAAACTTCAACCGAGACCAAAAAAGATCAAACTAAATAAATATTTTAACTAAAATTAGACCTATAGTAGTGCTTAATAACGAAAGCGAAGTAAAAAGAACTTTTGGCAAATCCTAAACCTTGTGGCAACAATCGAGGCAAAAACGAATTTGTAGTCTCGGTTTAGGTTCCAATCGAGGCCAAAAATACTCAAATTAAATAAATTTAATTAAAATTAGTATTTTTTTTCCATTTAAAAAGTAATTCATATAATTTTATTCATCTTTCAAAGTCATTGATCAAAATAACTACTGTAAATAGTTTTTATTGGTTCTAAATGATGGAGTAAAACCAAATTCATACTTAATTACCATAATTATAAATTATAAATATGAAGAACAAATTATTCTAAAAGTATTATACTTTATTCAATTGTAATTTGAGTTGGGTTTTTCCTTTTTTATTGAAAAACAAAATTAACACTTTTTAAATTCAATAACTATTATAACTACTTATTTATCTATTAAACTTCTTACAAATTATACTTTATATATATATATATATATATATATATATATATATATATATATGTATATATTTCTAATTTATTACTAAATTAATTTTAAGTTTGTAGAACTAATTTTCATGTACCGAAATAAAATATTCAGCTATTTGTTCTCATAATACATAAGATCATTATTTTTTACAAAATTATATAATAAAAAATTGTTTTAAACATTTGTAAATAACTTATATATATATTCATAATAAATTATTATTATATAAATTTGCAAAATTAAAATACTTTTATTAAACTTTAATTATATTTTCAACAGTATAAGTTTATATAATAAATATATTAAAATATGACATCATATTTTGGTATTTTCTAAAGTAAAAAAAAATGTTGTAGTCCTAAAGTTAAAACATTATATTTTTATATTTCTAATATACATTGTCTAGTTCTTATAGATATTTTTAATTCTTAATGTGATCAATGACTCTTCATTTACAATTATAAATTTATACATACATACACATATACATATATATATATATATATATATATATATATATATATATATATGCACCAATTATGGTTCATGAGGTAATATAGTCACAATGAAAAGATTCCTTCTGATGCACTAATATATTATTTTCAACTGAATTAATTTAAAAAAAAACAACTGATAATAGATTCAAGGAAAAAGTAAATATCATACGATAAATTGAACGAGGTTATGTAAAGATCAAATTTATACTAAAATATTACATATGTTCATAATTGTGATAAAGAGAAAAATGATTGCTAATTTACAATAAAATTAAAGAATCTAATTATTTCTTAACACCTACGTATTATAATTTCTAACTTTGGGTCCATTTTTTGTGGAATGGACAAAATCACATTAAAATATTTTCTTTGGAACAAATAAGTATTCATTGTCAATGAAACTTCAAATAAATATATATTACTTAGTGATAATATAGTAATTATATATACATTTATTATGTAATTCACGTAACAATTTTCCAACATCCATGAATGAATCGCGAAACGTATTCCACAAAAGCATCAAATATATTGAATAAATAAAGTTTTCTTATATCTATCAGATCAAATATTGTAACTTTTAAACATATATATCATACTATTTAAAGGCTTCTAGATTTCTAAAATGAAGTAAATAACTTAATTAAACTTATCACATATTATATTTCCAAATTTAATTAAGTTTGATCATACGTAATTAAATTATAAACTGGATTAATAAATATATTTTTGTATAAAAAAGTAATAAAGTTTTTATAAAGGAAACAATGAAAGAAATTAGAAAAGATATTTCGAAAAGGACGTAGAGGAGACGGGGTTAAAGGGGGAAGGGGTGCTACTTCAAGGCGTTGGAATAAAAGTCAAATTTCTTAAAAATAAAACTTTAGATTTAAATGTTAAAGATGAAAAAACATTATTAAAATGAGAGATTTATTGAAAGTCTGTCCAATTATTCTGGTAATAAAATTAATAAATATATTTATACTATATAGTAAAAAGATAATACGACATGTTTCTGTAATAGCTTCTGTGACATGTGATTAAACCTGAGGAAGTGTAGCCATGCAAAGGAACAGGTGAGTCCATAATGCCAGTGATGAACATTTTTGATTAGGCAAGTTGATGATAATAATTTGTGTGATGTTAGCTAAAAGCTATTTAAGGCAGAGAGAAATGGTTTTAGAAATGAAAGCGACAAGAGAATCTATACATGATCCATGAGTAAACTTTCGTCTACAATTATGAGAAATTGACAACAAATATTAAAAGACCCATATGTCCCACTGTAGCACAATCAAACAAAACATAGCAGATTTTACGTATCATGATTTTGCCAACCATGACACACATAATTAAATTTAAACTTTGGACTGAGACAATTATTATGGGACCAACCTGCTGATACAACATTCATGTCCACCAGAAAGATTGTTATTTCTTCTATTATACCTGGCATTGTGGGTTTTATGGACCCCAATATCATATTGCATATCTTCACTCCTAATTACGCAGGCCCAACCCATCTACTCATCTTTTCATTCTTTCATTTCCCTCTGTACCAATCATCCCCTTAGAATATCATTTAATTCATATATAAAGTTCTATAAAAAAATTATCTCTCAAACCATTTATTAAAAGACACAACTCATTACTACCTTGTTTTGAAATATCATATCAACTAAAAATAAAATAAATATATTAGATATAAATAATACAAAACTTATTAATCAATTAGTCTTGTACTATTATTTAGATTTAAAGTTTATTTATTAGTATAATATTAATGTCATTCAAAACCTATTATAATTCTATTATTGAATTATTATTTATATCTAATTTCACACTCCATAAATATATATATATATATATATATATATCAGTTGTATAAAATAGAATTAGACTTAAAGTTTATTATTAAGTAATATATCAGTTTTATCTGTTAAAGTTTTGGAAGTTGGATTGAAGAAGTAGGGGGAGCTGGAAAGAGATGAAGAGAGAAAAGCATTAATTATGAGATTGAACGAGGGCTGCATAACTGATAGAGGTTGAAGGGGTGTGATAATTAAGAATAATAGATATGATGAGTGTTGAATTGGGTGACGTGAGAAGCTGGTAATTATAGGAATCTTGACTATCTTTAACAAGAGTTATTAGCTTGGTGAGAATGGATAGAGAGAAAAAGACAGAATCTAATGTAGGGATAGAAGAGAAGAGAAGAGAGAGAGAAAAAGGCAAAAGAAGCTCAAGAGGAGAAACACGGTTGAGTGTTGAATGTTGAAGTAGGAATGGTTTTGTGGTTTTAACAGTGTGTGAGTTGAAACATGATATGGTAAAAGAGAGAAGTAAATATTGCATGTGATGATGCCAAAAAGAGAGTTAAAAATAAAGAAGGAAAGGTACAAGATGGTGTGTCTCTTTAGATGAGCCTGGTCCAGCACCAATGACCAAATATTCCAATTCCACATGGGCAAGGTTTGGTAATACAGCATAGTAAACGGTTTATGGCAGAAAAGCCTTTCCATTGGAGACAACTAGACAAATACAGAAACCCCCTCTGACCCCACTACACTTTCCTATCTTCTTTCTCACACAACAACACTTCAAACACATTTTTTCCTTATTCTTCATATACCTACACTTATATTCCATCCCATTCACGTTATCTCATCATCAAATAATTCCATCATTTCCACACCTACATTCATTACTCTCATCCAACCAACACACACTAAAACCTTGCTGCTCTTCTTCATTTCAATTTCATTCCACTCACTCACCCTTAATCTTCATCACTAAAGCGCTTAATCTTTTTCTTCGCTTTTGCTTTTACCCTTTTCGAAAATCAAAGAAACCTAATGACTCAATCATTTACAGTAATAACTGAATAACTTTCTTAACCGACCTTCGTGTAAACAATTAAAATAACTTAGTGAGAGATAACAAAAAGGGCAGCGCAACAAAAACCGTTACATTTAACGGGAAGGTAATTGCAGATTAAACCCTAAAAGAGGAAATCAAACAACAACAAAACACTCTAATATAGAAATACACATAGTAGTGTTTAGAGGAATGAGAGAAGTAAAACGGAAATTGCTGAGTATATATATATATATATATATATATATATATATACACACACATCAATCAGTGCTGGTCATTTTAAGCCGTCTGATTGGAGAGTGAATCACTGAGGGTGAAGATGATGAGGAAATAGACGGTGGTGATGATGATGACATTTCAGAAGTGTCTGAGAGCTTCCTTTTGAGGATCCCTTCTCTGTCTTGGCCTTCAACCTTAGCCTCCTTTGTTGTCATGTAATCCTTCAAACGCTTAACGTCAGATAACTTCACTGGCTTAACTATGAAATCCTCTGCACCCTCTTCCAAACATCTGCATAATTTCCCAAAATTCAAAATCTTTTTCACCACTTTTTCTTTACCCAATTCAACTCCCAGAAAAACAAAACTCTCCAACACAATGGTACCTGTCTATGCGTGGCAAAACGTTTTCAGAGGACATAATCACCACTGGAGTTTCCTTGAAAGTGGACGATTCCTGTTCCATGTTAAACCTTTAGAAAACCCATTATTGTGCTTTATTATTATTATAATGTGGAAAATTGAAGGAACATTGTTTGAATTGTCTAACCTTGATTTTCTTCAGTAACTCATAACCTGTCATTCCAGGCATGCAGTAGTCTGTGATAATTAGATCCACCTTTAAACCCTGCTAAGGAAAATGGCACAACCCAGATTAGAACATTATGGTTTCATTTTTCTGTCAGTTTTTCTTCTTACGGAAAATGGAACTGAATTAAATGATCCCATGATACATACAGCAAAACCATTAGTTTCAGAGGGAATTTTCTGCTCGTCCAATAGTCCAAGCAATTGCAGTGCTCTCAGCCCACTATCCACAGCAGTAACTGTAATTCAACAAAGAAAATCTTCAGTTCACAAGGAACACTGATAAAGCGAAGATTTTCATCAAGCAAATCAACAAAAACTTCTCTTTTTGACTTAATTATTTGAGAGAATTAACCTTTGCAAGCTAAGACTTTGAGCAAGCGTTCGATGACTTTGCGATCAACGAGGCTGTCATCAACTGCTAAAACATGAACCTCTTCGGATTTGTTGGGTGAGAGAGCAAAACCCTCGATGTTTTCTGACATCCTGGGCCATGAAACGATACTGTTGGAGTCCATCTCTTGCTTCGACCGGAGGAAAAGCAAAGAGTGAGAGAAAGAGACAAAGACAGAGACGAAGGAATCCTCAACGTGACGCGGGTGCTTGCTTAGATCTTAAATACAGCTTAGTGTAATATAATAATGTAACATGAGATGTTCTTCTGTCAATCTATCCATTATCATATCATGTCACGTCACCATTTTCTTTCACTTTTTCTGTAACCCATTTGTGGAAATCTTCATAAGGGAAATAAATAAATTTCATACTTGTTAAAGATTAATAAAAAGATCTAGATCAACAGTTGAAAAAGCAAAAAGGTAATTTTTTTTACCAAAAAGGTTTAATGCTTAGTTATAAATCATACGTATAAGCTATATGTTTATTGATATTTAAAAAAAAAATTAATTTATTGGTTTTTATGGTTACTTTTAAAATTATACATTCCAAAGCTCAAAATACTTTCTGATGAAAGAAAGATATATTACATCGTATTAATTTGCGCAGTTGAAAATATTAAAATTTGATTGGAAAGTATGACATATCTTTACACTATTATAATTTATTGTTAAGTAATTACGCGTATTACAATTGTTGAATTTTGTATTACGTCATTAATAGTTGTTTACAGAAGTTTATTCCAATTAGACAATGTTGTTTAATAAAAATTATAATTGGGGTATATAATTTGAAGTTACTATACGACTAACATTGTTTTGTACATTATTCATACACAACTCAAATTTATATTACACGTTGATTCATAACAGGAAGAATATTCATTAAAAGTTATTTATTGATGTCTTTTGAAAGTTCTATATTAAATATATCGTATCAGATATGTACACATGACCTACAACACATATCTATAACCTTAATCTTTATCTTTATCTTGATCAGTTAGAATACGTTTAAATTATACTTGTACTCAAACATCAACATGTGTTCTGATTATATTATAAAATTTTATTCACTTTTCATCATTATTCACTTCTCATCACTTAATATATTAATCTACATAACTTATATCATTACAAAGTAAAAGATCTTCCTAACATAAGTGGATATGCTTAATACCTCACATTACAACAGATATTCATATACCATCTCGACCTTAACTCTTATTATCTCAAAAATATACTTTAATCATATATAATCCAACATGAAACTAAATATGGATAAATTTTAATTGATTATTTATCATGCTAGAATAATATTCAAATAAAAAAAATGATGATGAAATATACAATTTAGTGATATAAATACATATATATACAATTTTAATATTTATAAATATTTTAGTTAAAATTTAGAAAATATTGTACTCGTTCAGTTATTATTTTGTTGGTTTGGCAACTTAAACACATTTATAAATTCGTGTAGTCATTATTCTTAGTCACTAAGCCTAAGATATGCTCGTCCAATAATCTTTTAGTCAATCCAATGAACAAAACTCTTGAATTTTCATCTAAATGAATTTCACCTAAAAAATAAATAATCAATCAATGATTAAACCTAAACAAGATCTTGATTTTCAAATAAATGATTTTCGCTTAACAAGCCAAATAGTTACCAACAATTATATTATTTGTATAAACATTCTTATTTATTTATATAAATAACTTATTCAAAACATTATGCTTTAAATGAGAAAAAAATATTAAACATATTTTGAAGCATTAATATTGAGTTTGTTTAGAATTTGTAAAACTTAAGTTAAACACCTGCTTTAATCATTTTAGCTTTAGAATAAGTTTTGTAATATTTATTAACACGTGTAGCTGTAGTAAAACTCATAAAATTAAGATTAACCACTCATTCAAGTTATCATGCATTGTGAATACTCTTAAACAATGTTACTTGATATAACCAACTACGCATATGTGGAATATCAAGTCATTTCCTCAAATGGTAAATTTTGTTAAACAATGCTCTTAACAAGTAATGTTTTTAAGCAAGTACATTGAATATTATTTAAGACACACATTTTATATATATATATATATATATATATATATATATATATATATATATATATATAATTAATCAATTGACTGGTCGAAAATAATTAACTGCATGCATTATTTTTTAAAATATAATTAGCTTAAAAATTTATCTATTGAAAATTAATTTTTAAAAGTAATGTAATTATGAATGAAAGATTTTGTATTCCATGTATCAACTAATATCTGTGTATAATATAAAGTCCCTTTGGCAAAAGCAAATCTATCAGGAAATCACAAAATTTTTAGTGACCCTTTTTCTTGTTCTTATTTTTATAATGTTAGGAGAAGGAGCTCAGATTCTGAAATCCACTTCCAAGTAAGATCTCTCTGTATCACAAAACCTTTCTTTTAATACTAATAAATATATAATTAATTATCTTTGTGATTGTTATTGGGAATGCCATACATAGCGTGTTAAAGAGGAGATTTTGGTCAATCCTCCGGGTGTGAAAAGATATGACGTGTCACACAGTGATTGCCTGGATTGGTTGACCCGAAGTCAATGTTTTTCAAAACTGCGCCGTCAAATCCCAAGCTCCCTCAACTGGAACCAACGTAACAACCGCCTTTACCGGCGATACTTTCGCTTCTTTTCATTTTCTTCTTTTTCTCTTTTTTTCTTTCTTCCTTTTGAAGACCATTGTGTATCTGATAATTCGTGAAAAACCTACGAGAATTTTTTTATATATAATAGCCTGTAAAATTATTTATTTACATTTCCTGACTATTACGAAAAAAAAATCATGTTAGTCAAATAACTTACTAGTTGAAAATATTTTAAATAGCTTTTTTCCTGAAAATATAAAACTTTTTCCAATGTAAAAGTTCTCAAAAGTAATTTTACTTTTGTATCTAAACAAATTTCTATGTGTAATTTATTCTTATAAATAATAAACATAACTGATAATTTTTAGTTGATTAAAGTATGTAATTCAAATTGATTACTTAATTTTTTTTTCTTAAAATTAATTTAATTTTATATTTATTTAAGGTTTAATTAAGTTTTAATTTTTTTATAAATATAAAAACATTTAATTGAATTTTTATGATCTATTAAATATTTAATAAAATCATACTTTTTTAATTAAATTTTTGCCAGTTAATTTTTTATCTAACTACGATTTTATTTCGATATCTTATTTAGTTACCATAGATTCATATAATTTTTACTCATTCTTTTATTTTTAAAAGAAATAATAAAAACATAATAATGGGTAAACGATTTGTGATGAGAACTCCGAGCAGAGTGGAGCGTGGAGAGTATCTATGTCTTGAAGTGATAGCTGCACGGTTTGCCACGTGTACTGTCCTTTTTCTTTATCTATGTCTTGAATTAAAGGTTTATTTTGAAACAGTTATAAATATAATTTGTCATTTAAATATTAAAAGTTAAAAAAACAAATTTGCTATTATCAAAATTAAAATATTAATATTTTCTTTTGTCTGAGACGCACTAATTATTGTCCTATTTATTTGTTTTAAGATTATTAAGATTATTTTGATATTAGCTTTTTCGTAGTTACATTGTCCTTATTCTTTTATTTTTGTAACAAATCAAACAGTAAGAAAATACTATTTAAATTTTTTCATGTGCCAGTCTACCCTAATATCTTATATATCAAACTTTTAATTTAGACTATTTCAGAGCAAAGTTCCTGGTTTTATAAAACAGAAAAATTAGATGTCAACATTTGAAATCAAGAAAATAAAATTTTCTGATTATAAAATTACGAGGAGACTAAAATTTTATTTTATCCTGAATGAAAAAATTATTTCCAAATTTATATATATTAATAAAAAGAAGTTTCTAGGAGTTTTAGAGATGTGATTGCCTAGCATCTTTTGTAAACAAATGTAAAAAAATTTATGTTTTTTTAAGGGAAAGTTAATTTGTTTTTTTATAAATATTATAAGTTATTTAATGTTTTATTAGTTTGAATTCTTTTCATAATAGGTATAAATTACTTATATTTCATGAGGTGAATTTTTATCAAGGATTTGATGTTATCCCTATGCATTATATGCTTTTATTATTTATTTTTTGTTTCTATAATTTTTCATGTTACGATAAATGATTAATTACAAGTTTTGGGTGTTAGCATAACTAAGATATCAAAATTAATGTTTAACATGAATTTATTTGAAACATAATTTGATTTTAATGTTAAAAATTGACTGGAGAGTTACAACTTATAGTTTTAGGTTTATTGATTTGAGTGAATTTTGTACAATTTTTGTTCTAAGTAATTCACTCATCAAATATTAAGAAGAACCACAATTATGTTGGAAGTTCCATGTCGACTAGAAATAAGGTCAATTTATAGTTTATAAGTGGGTGCAAACCTCACCCTACAAGCTGGTTTTGTGGGGTTGAGTTAGGCTTAAAGTCCACCTCTAACTTGGTATCAGAGCAATGGTTAGAGCCTATCCTAGCGATGTTTGTTGTTTACTGGGCATATTTGTTCCACCCGCTATCGAACCACCCATTATTTCATACTTTATAAGTGGGTGCAAACCTCACCCTACAAGCCGATTTTGTGAGGTTGAGTTAGGCTTAAAGTCCACCGAAGAAAATAAAAGATAAAAAAATTGACTTAAAGTTAAAAGTTCTTTAAGCGAGAAAAAAATCCAAGTCCTTAAGCTTTGATTTTGCTTTTCTATTTATAACTATTTCAGTTACAAAACCATATACTCTTTAAGATACAAATATAATAAAATATAAACCTAAGTTATCTTTTACTAAAATGTTCCTCCTAAATTATAGATTATGTTAATTGAATTAAAGCATCTAAATTTTGAGTTCATCTTCTAGGTTAAATTTCAGACACACTACTTTCTTATAATTATTGTTTATTGATATTTTTTTATGGTAATCTCGAGATTTTAATACTTTGGTTGACCTATGTTGATTTTAATTATTATTTTAGCCAATTTTGACCTTTGCTTTATGGTCAAACCAAACTCTTCTTAAACACCCTTTAAACTAGGGTGTTACTCCCTCCACCACTACTCCTTGCTTCCTCCACCACCTCATTCTTATTTTACCGCTTTCTTTATTTTTCCATTCCTATTTAACCCATAGTAAAATTTTAAGGTTAATATTTTTTAACCTCTACCCACTCCAATCCTCTACATCTATATGCAGCGGCAACTCTTCTTCCTCTTTATCGTTCGTCCCCTCATTGTTTCATTGTGTTCTTCTTCCTCTTTTTCACGTTCCACTTCTTCCTCTCATTCTTTAATTATGATAGAATTGTGGTCTCAGAGTGTGGTGGACTTTCATTAGTTGGTCTGCTTAGTGAGAGATTGCAAGTGGTGGTGGAAGCAATTGATCAGTCGTGCCAACATCAATGTGTGGTGGTGCTTGAAGGATTCGTCGTGAAGGTGCGTAAAACCCTAAAAAAATAAACATATAATCTTTAAACGAAGCATCCCTCAGCAGAGGTCAACATCCGTTTAAGGGAAAACGGATGTCGATATCCGTTTTGCCTTAAACGGATGTTGACATCCGTTGACGAACGCTCACATCCGTTTAAATTTACATGTTTAATTTCCAGTTTATTTTTATTAGTTTATTTTTTTATATTAATTTTGGAAATATTTTAATAATGTAATTTATATGTTTTTATGTATTATTTTTTAATATATTTTTTTATGTATTTTAATAATGTATTTTGAAGATCTTTATTGTTATTAGTTTATATTTATATTTTTTTGTATTTTGCAGTTATATATAATTAGTTTTTTGTTTTAATGTTTTTGTATAATATATATTTTTGATATATGGTTTTTGAATTCTTTAACAATTTTATAATTATATAAAAAATTATTTATTAGTTTAAATATATGAAATATATAATTTTATTATATTAATATTTTTGTATTAAAACAAACGGATGTGGTGGAGTTGGGGGATCTTAAAAGAGAGAAGGAGAGTTGAGAGGTGGGGCTGAGTGAAAAGTAAAAATGAATAGAAAGATAGAGTTTGAGTTTAAAATAAATAAATAGGATTAAAAGTAAAAAAAGATATTGAGGAGGTGGAGGAAGAAGTAGTGGTGGTGAAGGGAGCTAACACCCTTAAACTAGACCTCATCATACCATACCAAAGCCTCAATCTTGAGCCTCATTCATATGATCAAGAGGCTAAGGCTTTAATCTTTTCCATTCAAACATTTCAACTTTTCAAACCTCCCTTAATCAAGACTCCTCACAGCATAATCATTTCAAGGAATTTCAATATGAGAGCAATAAGATAATTTCCTATTTAATTTCAATTAGCTCATCGAATTTTCTTTGTTTTAAAGGGTATGTTTGATTATTTTGTATGATTTGAAATGATTAGAAATGTTTACATTGATGAATTCAACAAATTATTGATATGAAATATGATGGTTCTATTTATTTGATATATGAATTATTCACGTACTTGAAATTATATGATGAATAAATTTATGATTTGTAATTATACCTACCTAATCCAACAAATATGCTAAGTAACAAGTAACGTGGTCCAACAAGATTCATTAAATATTATTGACCTAAATTAAGTAAATAATATCTTATAATATATTTGTTGGTGTAATAATATAATAGAATATATAGTTAATTAGGTAAGGTAATATATTTTTATTATATTTCTTATTTATAAATAATAAGTTATTAATATTAATTAATATTATCTTGATATGGTTTATTTTATCACAAAAATATAGATTTAAAACTCTTATAAATATACATAATATTTCACTAAAACATACAGACAATTTTCTTATATTCATAACTTTACTCATAAAGATTCATAACTCTCTTCAGTCTAGTCTCAAGAAACTATCAAAGTTATAAATATCATACCACTGTTAAAAGACTCACCTCAAGTCTTAAATACGAATAATAATAATATTGAGCTCATCAACTCAATATTAAAAAATTACCTTATTTTTATTACTGATTTAAATTACACATATTGAAAAATAAAATAAAAAGAAGTTAAGGGATAATTATTGTATTTTTGCTATTTATACTCAATTATACAATTATTTGTGCAATAAACTAAGTGTGAGTTTAGACCTAAGATTCACTTGTAGAAAAAAAGAAGTTAAAAAAGACTCAAATATTATTATTTAAGGGAGACATATTTAATATAATTTTTCTTAAATATATTTATATATTATGTTGTGTATTTATTAAAGTTGAAGTTTTCTATAAACTAGTAATATTTTACAACAGAGAATATAGGTAATACTATGAAATAGATAATACAGAGTTGATTTAATTCATTTAAATTATGACTAACTCGTGTATATATGTTTATATACTGATCATGATTTCTTAATAGCTTACTTTTTTTTTTTATGTTTTCTATATATTTTCTAGTGCAACTTTTCCTTATATGATAATATAGTTTTCTTATGAGACGTTTTGAGATTAATTTTTTTTTTGGAAGTATTAGAGTTGGTGAAATATCTCACAATCTGATGTTATCCACTTGATTTATTTCTATTTTAGTTATACGATACATAGTTTGTTGAGTTCCAACACCAAAATTAGCTGTATGTGACTATATGCTAAGATGTCATTGGGATTTAGCATTTGTAATATTATATGGCAAGATTTGGCATGTTGAATGTGGGATTGTAACCCCAATTGGTAATTTTTTAAGCCCAAAGTTTATCCTTTTTGAATATTGAAGTAGGAGATTGGTGGAAACACTAAACACTGCAAGCTCCAATAAGTATTATATTTTTCTGTGTTTGTCACTTATTTGTTTAATTTGATCATACCATATAGATCTAATTCGAACTCGTACAATATAATACAAGAATTAGTGATTTATACTGTCGGAGAGCATCGAGTAGAATCCAAAAAGTTAAGGTATCGCAAATTCCAACTTTACTAATTAATTAATAAAATAAACAACTTGTATTTCAATAAAGATTGCACAATGTCCCACGAGCTATACTTTTTACTAATTATTGATCAATTAAATTAATTATTTTATCTAAAAGTGATTATCTATTTGACATAACTCACTAAAATGCAATCATTTATACTATGAAGTATTTAAAATTAATAAAAAGGTTTTACATAAGATTATAGCCACTAGTAAAAAATTAGGTTTTTACAGCGCACATTATGCCACGGTTCACCGGAAACCGCAGCAAAATGGTGCGCGGTGGCAGTTTTGTAAATAAATCGAAAACATATGTCGCGGTTCCGCTCTGAACCGCGGCATATACTCCAGTCAACCATCCCCTTTGACGCCACGTCTAAATAAAAAATTAAATAACAGAGTATATGCCGCGGTTCTTTGGACAACCGCGGCATATACCCTTGCCAATTTATTGCAGGGGCTGACTGAGTCAGAGAATTTCAAAAGTTACAAGGGTATATGTCGCGGTTGCTCTGAGGAACCGCGACATATACAGCAGTAACTTCTGAACTTCTCTGCCAGTCAGAGAATTTCAGAAGTTACAGGGGTATATGCCGCGGTTTCGCAGAGCACCCGCGGCATATACCCCTGTCATCTACTGAAATTCCCCAAAAGGCAGTTGGGGAGACAGTTGTGTTCAGCACGTTACAGGGGTATAGGTCGCGGTTCTAAGAGCAACCGCGACCTATTCTCCTACCTGAAATAAATTTAAAATGAATTTGAAATATTTCCAGGAATATACCGCGGTTGCCCGCTGAACCGCTGCATATAGTTTGAAAATAATTTCAAAAATGCCATTTAGGTTAATTTTTTTAATCAGTATAGGCCGTGGTTGGTTGTGAAACCGCGTCATATACCGCGGTTAAGTAGTGAACCGCGATAGATTCCCCAGTTCAGAGTTAAAAAATAAAACTTGGAACAATGTCGTCTTCTTCGCGTCGCGCTCTCTGTTTCGCGTTTTCTTCTCCCTCCAACCACCCATCATCTCAGATACCTCGTTTTTCACCGTTTAAACTCAAAATTGTTCGGTCATTTCTCATTTTTGACGATAAGAAACAGTTTTAGCCGATCAAAATCGTTTTAGACGATCAATACCTCTCCGCTGCCATTTCATTTTTTTTGCACCAAGCTTTTTCGCCGCCCCTGTTCCAGGTATTTATGCCCTTTTGCATTCTTAACATGATTTCTTCATTAGTTTTTGCATAATAACAATTGCTATAGTTTTGGTAATGTATGAAATTACTATAGTTTTGGTAATGTATGGTATAATTTTTGCTAAAATTTTGGTAATGCATGAAATTGCTATAGTTTTGGTAATGTATGGTATGGTTTTTGCTATAGTTTTGGTAATGTGTGTTGTAGTTCTTGTATTATTTATAAACCTTAAAATATTATTCACTAAGTTTCAATGATATGTATGAAATTGCAAGTTTGATTTTTAGTAGCTTATCTTTTTATGTAATATTTAGGAATATGGATCGAAATTGGATTAATTTACCACGTATTAGTGCTGAGTACGAGAGAGGTGTAGAGAAATTTATACAATTTGCGCAACGTAATGAGGGGAGAAGTGATGATGAAGTGAAGTTTAGATATCCTTGTGTGAACTGTTTGAATGAGAGAAAGTTGAACGCAACTCAAATTAGAGAACATCTTATATGTGATGATTTTCTAAGATGCTATACAACATGGATATGGCACGGCGAAGAAATGCATTTTCCCACTGACTCTCAAACTGTAAATGTTACTGATTCCACCATGGAAGAAGATCGACCGGATGAAGACAAATTGGAGGACATGATCCGCGATGTTGGAGCAGAAAATTTTGCCAAAGCTCATGTGTATGAGACGATGTCGACTGATGCGGAAACACCTTTGTATGTCGGTTCAACTAAGTTCACACGTTTGTCAGCGGTGTTAAGGCTCATGAATTTGAAGGCGAGCAATGGATGGACTGATAAGAGTTTTACAGAACTGTTGACGTTGTTGAATGAAATGTTGCCAGATGGAAATACACTGCCCACTTGTAATTATGATGCGAAGAAAATTCTTTGTCCAATGGGTATGGAGTATAAAAGGATACATGCTTGTCCCAATGACTGCATTTTGTATAGGAAAGAGTTTGAATTTTTGACAAAGTGTCCAAAATGTGGCTTATCACGATACAAGTCAAAAAACAATAGTGAAGATAATGGTCAGATAGAAAAAAATGGATCTGCGTTGAAAGTAGTTTGGTACCTTCCAATAGTGCCCAGACTTAAGCGTTTGTTTGCGAATCCCAAAGATGCTAAAAACCTTAGATGGCATGCAGATGAGAGAAAAATTGACGGGCTGCTTCGTCATCCAGCTGATTCAAAGCAATGGAAAAATATTGATCGACAATTCCCCAAATTTGGTAAAGAGTGTAGAAATCTTAGGCTTGGTTTAGCCACTGATAGAATGAACCCATTTGGTAATCTGAGTACCAATCATAGTTGTTGGCCAATTATATTGATAATTTACAACTTATCTCCTGCATTGTGCATGAAGAGGAAGTACATGATGTTGTCTATGATGATATCTGGTCCAAAGCAGCCTGGAAATGACATAGATGTTTATCTAAGCCCACTAGTTGAAGACTTGAAGGTTTTGTGGGTTGATGGGGTTGAAATATTTGATGCATTCGCTTCAGAGACTTTTATGATGCGTGCAATGTTATTTTGCACCATTAATGACTTTCCTGCTTATGGTAATTTGTCAGGATACAGTGTCAAGGGTCATAAAGCGTGTCCTATATGTGAAGAAAACACTGCAGCTCATCAATTGAAACATGGAAGAAAGACGATGTATCTGCGTCATCGGATATTTCTAAAACGTAATCATCCATATCGAAGGTTAAAAAAAGCATTCAATGGAGATCAAGAGAGGGACGAAGCACCAAATCCACTTACTGGCCTTCAAGTTCTTGAAAAAGTTAATAAAATACATCATGTATTTGGGAAAACATCGAAGAAGTCATCTGTAACGACCCCTTGGAAGAAGAAATCAATATTCTTTGATCTTCCATATTGGTCAAAGTTAGATGTTCGACATTGCATATATGTGATGCATGTAGAAAAGAATGTGTGTGATAGCTTGATTGGTACATTACTCAACATTGCGGGAAAGACAAAAGATGGAGTGAATGCTCATTTGGATTTGGTCGACATGAATATCCGAGAAGAGTTGGCACTCAAGGAGATTGGTAAACGTACTTATTTGCCCCCTGCATGTTACACAATGTCTAGACAAGAGAAGATAAGTTTTTGTGTATGTTTAAAGAGTATCAAAGTACCACAAGGATACTCTTCAAATATGAAGAGTTTAGTGTCAATGCAGGACTTAAATCTTGTTGGCATGAAGTCTCACGATTGTCACGTCTTAATGCAACAGTTGTTACCGATGGCTATTCGTGGAATTTTGCCCAAAAATGTTAGGCACACCATAAACAGGTTGTGTTCATTTTTCTCGTCAATATGTAGTAAAGCCATCGATCCTAAAAAGTTAGATGAACTTCAAGGTGAGATTGTTATCATCTTGTGTCAACTAGAGATGTTTTTTCCTCCATCTTTTTTTGACATCATGGTACATTTACTTGTTCATTTGGTTAGAGAAATCAAGTTGTGCGGACCGATATACTTAAGATGGATGTATCCTATTGAGCGTTATATGAAGATTTTGAAAGGGTACGTTAAAAATCCATATCGTCCTGAAGGTTCGATGATTGAAAGGTATATTGCTGAAGAAAGTATCGAGTTTTGTTCAGATTACATGACATCAACGAATCCAATAGGAGTTCCTCGCACAGCATGGTTGAATAAATTTTCTACAAGTAAAAGCATCCGAGGTGTCAATGTGGTGACAAAAGATCGCGAAGAATTGTTGCAAGCGCATCTTTATATATTGAACAACACAGATGAGGTGATCCCTTTTTTGGAAGCACACAAAGCCATTGTTAAGAATAAAAATCCAAGACAATCAGAGAAATGGCAATTGATGAAGCATAACAAAACATTTATGTCTTGGTTCAAATCTGAAATTGACAAAGAACCACATTCTTCTGAAACTTTATTGTGGCTTGCAAATGGTTTGAAGTTTGATGTCGTGTGTTGTACAGGTTATGAAGTCAATAATTGCACATTCTATACGAAGACTTTGGATGATAAAAGCATAGTACAAAATAGTGGAGTCAGTTTAGAAGCTGAGTCACTTCAATTTTCCACATCAAAAGATCAATCTCCTGTACTTGGATCAATGAGATATTATGGTATAATAGAAGAGATATGAGAGGTTGATTATACCAAGTTTTTTGTTCCATTGTTCAAGTGTAAGTGGTTTGACAATAAGAGTGGTGTGAAAATAGATGACTCGGGTATGACACTGGTTGATTTTCGCAAGGTGGGTTACCGAGACGAACCGTTTATCATGGTACATCAAGCATCTCAAGTTTTTTATGTCAAAGATCCTGCGTCTGACCATTGGTATGTTGCTCTTCAAGGCAAAAAACAAATTGAAGTTAACGAAGACAATCTGATTAATATTTATATTGCTGACAACCATTCATTTCAAACTACAACAAATTTGGATGACCAATCTCTAGTTGACGATGATGTACATACAATTCGGTCAGATCATGATGAGGGAATATACATATGATGAATCCATATCTTTATGTATGAATTTTCAATTTCTGTATAAGTATTTTATTAATATAACATAAGTTTTCCTTTTATACATTTCCTATGATTACTATTACATGTTTTGTTCATTTATATGATATTACATAAGTCTTGAAATAAAATTTAATGTTGTTATTTATTTTGACAGATATATGGCTGATCATCCACATTCTTCAGGGGATGAGGCTCCCCCAACCAGATCCACTAGAGGACCCACTAGGATGAAACAACTATTGATCAGGAAAAATAGTGGTGAAAGAACTCCAGTGAATGTGAATGTCACCACGGGTGTGGCAACTAGCCCCCATGCAGATGACTTCCGATCATACCTTGGAGTAGTGGCACGTGATAAGATTAGCATTCTCATTCCATCTTTTGATCATGTGTCCGAGGTTGATCGGAACATTATTTGGAAAGATATATTGGTAAGTTAGTCAATACCATTTGAATTAAAATTTGTTTATATTGATAATTTTATACTAATACAACTTTATTATGTTTTTTTCAGATGACATTTGACATTCCAAATGTCACAACACTTAGAAATAAGTGTTTGTCAACTGTTGCAGAAAATTTCAGAAACTTTAAAAGCAAGTTGACATCAAGATACATCTTTGGACACCTTAAACATAAAAGTCCATGTAGTTCATATAAGTCCATTGATGAGGAGACTTGGCGGCTTTTTAAAGAGAGTCGGATGTCAGAGGAATGACAGGTTAGTGTAGTTCATATTATTCAATTCCTCATTAACAAATATATATCATATGAACTAATTAATTAATGTGTATGTGACAGGCAATTAGAAGCAAAGCACAAGGAACAAGTGCTCACAACAAAAACCCCCACCTATTATCTCGTGGTGGGTATAGGAAGCTTGAGGAGAAAATCCTCAAGCAAAAGGCAGATGCTATACCACCATCTCAGGGTGGTAGCCCTCCTCAGCCTCCTTCTCCACCGTCTAGACATGAGAAATAGAAGTTGGCCCGTATGCGACCATCGGGCACCTACTCTTCCGACACTGCACGAGAGATTTCTGAAAGAATTGTAAGTTATCACTGTTCCTAAAATAATAAATATTGTCATTATACATACTACATTAAACTATTTAAAGAATAATGGTGTTTTGTAATGTTACAGGACGCCTTGGTTGAGCAGAGCTCCCAAGGCCAATTCACTCCAGAGGGTCGCCAGGATATTCTTGCTGCTGCGATTGGACGACCTGAGCACCCTGGACGTGTACGTGCTGTAGGTCCTGGAGTAGGAATTACAGATTATTTTGGGAGCTCTTCTCGTCAGCCTTCATATTCATACAGCGATACACAAAGGATGACAGAAGAGATCACAAAAAAGGTCCGACAAGACCTTAGAGAGGAGATCAGGGTCGAGGTGAGGGCTGAATTCCAGATGCTATACCAGCAGCAGTTTCAGAGCATGCGCCCGGTGCCGTCTCCTATAGAGGAACATGTTATCCCTCCCCCTCCCACAGGTAAACTTAATAAACATTTATGTGCAATTATTTTTATCTCTTATATAATATAACATTTACTCTGACAGGGAGAAGCGGCAAAGGAAGTTGTTCCGCATCAGCCATCCCAGAGGATGACATGGACGATGGTAGTCCATGTCTGCTATACATTTTAGAGGATACTGAGATGGTGCTGGTAGCTCGTGGAACAAAGTTTAGGTCAGCGACTGTATGTCATGGTATGCAACTATTAGAGGATGAGGTGAAGGTCTCAGTGGATGAAATGATCATACCAGATGCCTCGGTTCCTCTGTCCACGGAAGAGATTTTCACTGTGGAACAAGCATATAAGTCGTTTATCACTTGGCCTAAATTTTTGGTTAAACCAGTTTCTGACCCCTCGGTATGAAATTCTTCTTTACACTTCTCAATTTTAAAGGTTTTTGATGTCAAAACTTATCTTATCTTTTCATGTAACAACAAACGCAGACACAAGAGAAGATTCCTCTATCTGAGGATGACCCTCTTTCTTCATTGAATCTACTTGCTGACATCCTTGATGATAAGCCTTTGAAGGTTGAGTATGATGCTAATGTATTTGGGACAGACTCTGAGGTCCCAATATACCTTAATAGCCAAGATGTCCGTGAGCTTGCGTCGGGAACACAAGAGTTGAATATTTCAATTATTCAACTATGGACGATGTAAGTCTATGACCAATTATTTATATATAAAATTGATTTATATATCAAGTATCCTTATATCAAAGTTAATTTTTGATTTCAGGTATATGTCTGGGGTCAGTAATAAGTTGGGGCATTCTGATGATTATGGATTCATTGATCCCCAATCAATTCATGAATAAAATGATTTTGAGCAGATCAACATGAGTCTAATAAGAAGTTTTGGAAGGGGCAAGAAAATATACTTTTTGCCTTATATATCCGGGTAAGTGAACTTTGTTAACATAATAATGTTCCATATGTGATTTTAATATTTAATAGTTACGTTATTATGAATTTCAGGCGCCATTGGCAACTTCTTGTTATGTCTATGCAAGACAACTATGCTTTATGGTTTTGCTAATTGCACAGGCCTCCTCCCACACAACTCAAACAAGCAATTGATTGGTAAGAATCTCAATGTTTGGACTTTCTTTGTTATATAAATGAATGCTAAAATCTTTTTTAATATACAGTTCTATTTTCCAGCAAGTATGATGATGGGTGGGAGATCAATTGTTAATATAGTAGAAAGATTACTTGGATTTCTCTCAAGGTTTGACATATGCTAAAGTCATACTTTGTTATAATTGTTTTATTTTAATGTTATTCACTAACTATTATCAACTGTGATGATATATTGTAGTGTAACAGACAAAATGGGTCATATGAGTGCAGATACTATGTAATGTATTGGATGACCCATATTGTTCGTTCTCACATCACAAGTCGCTGGGAAACGGTAATATTTAACTTTATAACAAATTTTGATTTTTTCCCAAATGTTGAATTCATATACACTAATTAATATGAATTGTCTTTTGCAGAGATTCAAGACTACTACACCAGTTCCTGAGAAGTCACTATTATTCATTAGGAACGCTGCTGCGAAGTATATAATTAGATTATACAATAGCTCTTAGATTTAAACATTGCATTTCATTAGATTGAATTTTCTTAGACTTTGTACTTTATTTGATGTTGAAATACATTTGAACATGTGTTTGTTATGTTCAAATTGAATTTGTGTACATGTTTTTATATGCAGGTCTGTTTTTGTGGTAGTGGATATCACAAAAACAGACCTGCAATTTTAAAAAACTGCAGGGGAATATGCCGCGGTTCTAACCACAACCGCGGCATATAGTGTTTCGTTTTATTTTAAAATGAGACATATGGCCGCGGTTTTAGCATTAACCGCGGCATATACTTGAGTCTTTTGTCGCGGTTGAACCGCGACATATAGTGGAAATTTTTTTTTTTAAAAAAAAATGGATTTAGGCAGCGGTTCCCTCGACAACTGCGGCATATTCCACAACCTATATACCGCGGTCTAAAGTCTCTGACTTACTACCGCGGCTGAATATGCCGCGGTTCTTAAACCGCGACGTATAGTGAAAAATAACCGCGATAAAATCCTCTCGCTGCACTAGTGAGCGAAAGTGAAAGGGGATGAAAAAGATAGACCTAATTACATTAGTTCTTGCTTATAATCGGCGTGACAGCCTCCAACTCCCGCAACATTACTTCTATTAACCATTTAACTGATGTAATAAATTACAATATTAGTGTTAATTCAACTACAATTATAAACTTTATAAAATTTTATTTGACTCCTTTCTAAAAAATATTTCAATTTTTTTTTGTATTTGAAATACATTTGAGTGAATTACACGAAAAAGGACAACCATCCCTCAAGTTGGTAGGATGTAAATAGTATTCGTCATAATAGTAATGAGAATATAAAGTTTTTTTACAGCATAAAATTGTTATAAAAAGTTATGGTCATAAACTAAAATTTACGATTTTTTCTATACATGGACTAAAACTTAAAATGAAAACATTTATAAGTAGTAAAATAAATAGTTTATGTTTAATCTTTAATTTTTATTTGACAGAGTTGTTATATCTGATGCCATCCAGCTGGTGAAAGCAATATATGAGTAGATATGGCTGTGAATGAGACTTGCAAATTCATGCCAAGGTGTCATCTTTAACTGTAAAATTTATTGTTAGATTCTCTACAGATTTTAATGGGTCTATTGGAGCTTCATCATGTAATCTTAAAATTGTTGATTTTATTTTGGATTTTTAACACATTTTTTGTGGTCCAGCAGTGCTTAATGTAATTTAACAATTTGCAACGTTGATTGTTTCAACACTAAATTTGATGTAAACTCTTATCTTTTTTTAATGGGTATTATGATATCGTGTATTTTTAAATATATATCTTCCTCATTTTATATCTGTTTTTCAAATAAAATCATCAGTTATACAAAACATACCTCTCATTCGGACAACAGCATAGTTGAAAGCAGATATTTATACATAATCTAAAAATGATCTAATAAAATAAATAAATTTTGGTATATTTTAAAAAAAACATGCAAGAAAAAAAAATTAAACCTATTTTTATACTATAATTTAGTCATGTTTTTTTTTTCCAAAATTGTCATAATTTTTAATTTTACAATTAATAGTGAATTCATCTCTATTAATTTTTAATGCAATAACTATGAGAAAGTAAATTTAAATATAATTCATCTTCACTTAATCAATTTGTAAAGTAAAACTATTTTTATTTATATATTTTAATTTGATTTTATCACTAATTATTTGAAACTTTCAACACATCTTTTATGTTGAAATATTTATTTATACATATAAAATTAAATATTTATAGATATTAATCAATAAAAGATATAACATAATGATTCTACCAAATACCACCACCATAAACTTTGATATCTAAATTATCTTTAGAAAATCAATTTATGAAGTAAAGATGTGACCATTAATCGACTTATATATTGTAGTTTATAGTTTGACGTTGTATTTAGTTACCATAAAATATTCTAGAACAACCTAATTTAGCACATGTGTTAGAGATGTTGTGATTCAGTGTAGGCTATGATCTGTGAAAATCAATCTTGGAAACATAGACGTATGAAAGGAAAAGAAAATAAAAAATCTTGGTGATTGGACCTGCCATTGTCTGAAGAGTTTGAAATTTCCACGAGCCACAGGAAAAAGCATGAAGAAAAGTTTGAAGAACTGAAATTGAGAATTGGTCCCATCTACCAAAGATTTGTTGTGGAATTTGCATATCTTCCATAATTTTCTCTCACCAACGTGTCGACTTATCTTTGAACGAAATTGCATTCGTTAATAATTGATTCACATTCTACAAATAGCAATATTATGGGAAATTCGAATCAGAATTTTGTGTATGTAGTCTCTGTCACTTATATTGTTCCTGTGAGACAGGATAAGAAAAGAGATATGAGGCTTGAAAAAGGAAAAGATAAGATTGTAAAATGAAGATGAGAAAATCCGACCAGAGAGAGAGGGAAAGTGGAGACAATCTTAAGTATGTTTGAGTGAACAGTTTGTATGTTTACTTAGGAACATGATGCACGTTCCAAGGACACAATGTGAACTCAATATTTGATTCCAGCTCATCTAATATCTAACTTCGTCTTAACCATCACAACATATCATATAACTTTAATTTTTATTTTTAATATCAAATTTATTTATTGCAATTGTCTTTTTCACTGATAATAACAAATAGTAAAGATATATCCATCTCATGTTTAACATGGTGAATCATTTCAGCAATTGTTAAGCACTAATCATATTTCTTTTTTCCAGCTAAAGCATGATAAAAAAAAGTTATCATAAATGCGTCTGAAAAATATTTTTTTTTCTTTGATTAAAACTCGTATTAAATATTATCATAAACTTTAACATCTGAACTAAACTATCTCTATCATATATTTTATTATTTATCGTGAACCATATTATTATAAAAGAATAAAAACCAAAACATGGGAATCAAAACAACTCTGCAAAGGAATGCAAAACAAATTCATTAAAAAAAACAACTAAACATATAAGAAGTTGGAAAAAATTTAAACTAATAAAAAGAATAAGATATTCAAACAACTATTTAAAAACAATTTATGTATCAATTCCAAAATTAACAAACTTATTAGAAGAGTAATTCTTTTTCGATGGTTGTGAGAAGTCTTCGTCATAAGAGACTCACAAAGTTATATGTTTTTTTTCTTTTTCATCTTCCTCTAAGATACCAATCAAAGGAAAAGAAAAAGTTTACAAAGTATAATCATATTCCAACCACATACGTCTATTCCTCTCTTCCTATTATATATATATATATATATATATATATATATATATATATATATATATATATATATATATAATAACCAAAATGACAACCCCTACCTTTAAAGACACCTCAATTACAAGTAAAATCAACAACCTCTAGCAGTTTTATCAATGTTGACTTTAATCCAACCACCTTTATGCATCATCCAAAGAACTAGGATATCATGGATGTCATGCAACTCCACATTTTTTAAAACTCATTTATTCATTAATAAAATCAGTTAATCATTTACAATTAATTAAAAATCAAGTGTTTGTAAATAATAGTTCAATTAGTTTCTTTTCATGACATCAACTATTAATATTACATCATTCACTACAAAAAAAAATGTCATTTAGTGGAGGTTTTTTTTTCGATTTGCGGGGGTTTTCACCCTCCGCAAAGTAATTTCCGGAGGTTTTTCAAACCGCCGCAGTTTGAGTCGCCACAACTTATTTGCGGGGGTTTTCCGCACCCCCTGGTATCACGTTTTTTTTGCGGAGGTTTTTCTACGGAGGGTGAAAACCTCCTCTATTAGTGGCTATTATCTTGTGGGAGTTTTTAACCTCCTTTATTTTCAACTATTTAATTACAAAAATATCTGTATTTTTTATATACTATTCAATTCATCCGCTTGCTAAAATAATAAAAAAAATAATAAAATATATAAAATTGTAAAATACAAAAAAATAATTCAAAATTAATTTTATTCATGATTTAAAATAACATACATTCATTGACAATTACAATGTAAACATTATATTCTCAATGTCATCATAATAACATAAAACTAAATTCAATTGAAATGTAATTACAACTTCATCCATAATCACTAAAAATACATAATAGACTAAATATAATTCTATCCTTTAAAAACATCATAAACTCCCAAAATGTTGTTAGCATGAGATAAACTTCTTGTACTCAAAGAAGACCCAGACTCATTTACATCAACAGCTTCCTGAAATGATAAAAGAAAAATATTAAAATAAAATAATAAATGAGATAAGTATAATTTGAGAGTTTATGGTTACACTCATACATGTCCACACTTGCCCAATTTTGTAGATTTAGGAAATGCTTGACCTTTGACATGACTATATATTTATGAAAAATAACAAAGTATAATCTTAAACTATCTTCAATCAAACTGGCTGCACTAAAAATACAATAATACATGTCTTCAATAAAACTGGTTGCACTAAAAATAAAAATAAAAAAATAAACAATTATAAGTATACTCATAATTTTGCAGTACAAGAAAAGTGAGAAAAAAAAATGAATTTGTTAAAGATTGCATCAATGTTAAAGGTTGCAGGTTGAACTTTATTATCAGATTTTAATTAAGACTACCACTTTCTCATCATGTCCTTTAAATGAAAGAAAGCCAACTACAAAAATAAACAAATTTGGTATAATTATTCCTGTTAATCAAAGCATCATTGGCCAAATAAAAAAAGACTTTTCTTCTCACAACATTGAAGACAATGTTTTATGATAACTTGAAGGACCTAATTTACTGAGGCAGGGTAAATATTGAACATTAAGGTATGGAACAAGAAATTATTAACAAGAAATATAGCAGAATTGACAATGAATAAAAAAGCATGACTACTGGCAGGCTGACATAATTTCACCATAATTAATACAGATAAAGAAAACGAGAAAAGAAAGAAAACTAGAAAAGAAAGAAAACTTCCAAAATTGAGCGAGTAATTACATACCTGAACAAATGGAGCTGCAGCAGGACATGATGCTTTACTCTGAAAATAGAGAATTAAAATGGCAATTGTGGTAAAAAAAGGTAAACTGTGCTTCTTACCATATAAATGCTAAAGCTTATTGAAAGAAAAATGTGTTAATTGAGTTTATCGAATTGAAACTGCGTAAAAGATACTATATGACAAGATCTAATATAATACCTCTCACAATGTCAAAACAAAAATATCAGAGAATGAGAGAATCCAAGCAAAAGATTGTTATCAATTAAATTTGTTAAATCAATAAATCTCAATATCTAAAAATTAAACAAATAAATTTCACTATCAACAATTAAAGTGCTACATCTTGTTTCCATTTTATAACGATAAATTGAAAACACTTAGTAATTGATGATTGTGGATTTGAGGCCTTTAGATTAGATACAACAATGTATAATGACTAATACAGAGTAAAAATATGAGAGCTGAAATGACAACCAATGAGCACGTAGCTTTCCTATGCATTTATTTGACAAAGCATTTTTAAGGAAGAAATATACCTTGCCAAGCATAACAACCAGAAAGCCATCTTCAGAGACTTTGTTCAGAACTAATGTATCTTTTAAAACCTTGCCATTGTGAATCAACATTTGTTGTCCAAACGGGTAATTATCTTTGCTGTGTACATCTTTAATATTCTTCTTGACAGCCATAACCTGATGTGAAGGATGCAGGAAAACTTTATCTAAATAAATAACAACAATGTCAGCTGATAAACAACAAAATTGGAAAATACCACGTCTAAAATTTACTGAATATCACATAAAGCCCAATGACACATTCATACTATAACCATACATTAAAACAAAGTAGAGAGCATAGAATCGGGATTATAATCAGTGTAACACATATTCAAGGGCGCAAAACACATGAAACCAGTCAATACAGTACCAGTAGTCTTCAATAAATAACATCAGCATTTGGAGACTAAGTATCACGACAGAAACATACAAAATCCTTCAATACTAATGAATTAATAAAAGAAATACTAGCATCAACGAAACACTAAATGAATTTGTAAGACTAAGTATCAACTCATTTTACAATAAATAAACAATCTTCCTTTTTCATATGACTTGTTTTCCCACTCATACAAAAGAAGATGCAAAAACTCAACATTGTTACAACTTTAAACATAAAAAGAAATCTTACTTTTGCATTAGCCTGGACTCCACGACTAAGTAAAGTGCACAAAAGTTCAATATAGGTAATTAAATTAACCTGTGAGTAACAAAAACAACAGGTCGATCCCTAATTCCTACAACAACAAGCGTCTCCAATACCATAAAACTAACCTCCTGCAAATTTCACAATAAAGAAGTATATCAAATACAAAACAAAGAGGCTTCGTAATAGATATAATTCAATATAGGTTTTAAAATTATAACCTGGAAGAGGAAACCTAGGTTTAATGACGGTGAGCCCTAGCGATGATGAGCGATGACAACGACCGCAACTGAGGACTCCATGGCGACTGCAACTAACAACGAAAAGGTGAGCGCAACGACGACCGTAGTGGCCAGCACAACGGCGACCACAACTGAGGACTCCATGGTGGCTGTAACTCACGACGCAGCGGCGAGCGCAACGATGACCGTAGTGGCGAGCGCAACGGTGATTGCAATGGAGAGCGAAGCAGAGACCGTAACGGCGACCGAACGACGAAGACGCTGAACTGACGATCGACGCACAATGAAAAACAACCTGAAAACGATGATGACTTGAGCACGAACTGAGTTGCCGGAGAAAAATGAAAACCTTGCACGAAAAGTTTAGGGAAAGTAGAGAAAATGTGAGGGTTTGGAAAATTTTAGGGAAAAGAAATGCAACTTTTGATTTTGGAAAGAGGGAAAATATGAGAGGGATGATAGATTCGGGAAATTTTGAGTTTAGGAGGGAAGTTATAGAAACTGAAAATTGTATTTTAATTTCTAAAAGACATTAAGCTCCTCCTAATAACATTAAAGCCCCCACAATCATCAGGGCTTAGTTAAATCTTTCTAATTATTTTAAATAATATTAATTTGTGGAGGGTTTTTATAACCCCCACAAAATAACCTCCGTAAAATAGTATTTTTTTTGTAGTGATTATATATACCTAACTTTATTTTTAAAAGACTCAGATGTTGAGTAGTGATATTAGTTGGCCAAAATAATATTAATAACTTTCTCACTAGTGCAATAAAGAGAAACGACAACGATTATTTTTGCTTATATATAGCGATTTCGCAATCGAAACATATACATGCGTGGTAAAAAGGGATAGACTTTTTGCCTCAGTTATGAACCGAGGAAAAAAGGTGTGTGCTTTTGCCTCGGTTCAAATCCAACCAAGACAGTAGAGGGGTTTTTTCTTTTTTTTGTGTTTTTTTTTTGTTTTCACCATTCGCCAGGTAAGTTCTTAGCCCCTGGCTGCAACCCATCAACGCCTACCGCTCCATCTCACACCACCATCATCAAAGGTTCCCTATTGCGAAGAACAAAGAATCCAAGAAATCCAAATCAAATATCTTAATTTCAAGATCAAAATACAATAATAGTAAACCTTGAAAGAGAATTCCTAAATCATAACTGAAAATGATGTAACCAATCTTCACGACTCATTTTGCAATAAATCAGAAACCCAAAAAATCAACCCCCAAGATGAAATGCAAACTCCAAATCACTACAAGAACGAGGACGACGAACTCCCACACCACTCAACCAAACACCACCACTCTTGTAGAGAATTAAATAAACAGAAAACAACCCAATCGAAATCAGAAAAAGGGGAGGGAAGGAAGCTTCCTTCTTTGCTGCCAATCAAAATAGAGAGAAGAAGAAGAAGAAGAACGACCATTGCGCCCTCGTCGCGTCTTTGTCGCGTCTCTGCTACGCCTTCGTCGTGTCTCCACTATGCCTCTGTCGTGTCTCCATCACGCCATTGATGATCGCTCCAAGTTGGTTGTCCGCGCGAAACGAAGAACCCTAGGTTGGGTTGGATGCACGACTTGAAGCAAGATGAATCAGAACAGAGAAGAGGAAGTAAGCCTCCCTCTCGCGCGACGCGAAAGAGAAAACCCTCTTTGGCTTGCACGAGACCCCTTTCACGATGCAAAACTCCCCAATACTAGGATTATTTTTTGGTTCAAGGGAAAAAAAAGAAGCAAGGGTCGAACAAACCCTTAATTAGGGTTATCTGAAGCCCCTTGAAATAAGAAAATAAAATAAAAACTATATGTGCTGTGGAGGAAGAAGAAAGCTCGTGGAGGAGGAAGACGACACCCTGTTCGCTCGAGGAAGAAGAAAAAGCATTGTTTGCGTGAGAAGAATTTTTGGGTAGGTTTGGTAGGCTTTTATGCCTTGGTTGATTAGGAAACCAAGGTAGCAAGCTGGTTTTGAAAAAGGCGTAAGGTGAAGCGTCTGATTTGCATAAAGGAGATGTGTTTTCTGTACGGTTATATGCCTTGGTTGCTTACTTAACCGAGGAAATATACCCCTTACACCTCGGTTCCCCTCTAACCGAGACATATAACTTCACAATAACTATGAAAATGTCACCATGTTTTGATACGCTTCGTATTTTTTACTAGTTTATTATACTCTCACATAGATAAATTGTTTAGAGGAAAAATAAAATGTTGAATGTTTTGTATTCTCTTACATACATTATAAATAAAATACATATATAACCTCTACATAAGCTACACAAAATAATAAATAGAAATAAAAAAGAAAAAATTAGGTAGACTTTCTAATGATCCATAAATAAAAGAAAATAATAAAGAATATCTTTAAAGCATAATGTTAATTTATATTAATATTTAAGATTAGTTCATGTAATTTAAAGTATAACTTTGATGTACATATTCTAATGTGATGATTATTAGAATATAATGTATTAAAGTTATAGGGATTATTTTAGAGTTATTAAAATTAATCCCTCTCTTCTCACTTCAATAAAGGGTATTTTATTAAAATTGATTAAATATCATAAAAAAGGGAAAATGTTTGACTACAGGTTAAGTTTCTAAAAAAAGAGAAAGAAATGTTACGTTCTTTGAAAATAAAAGAAACTGTGACATCCCTCTGAAAGAAAGCATTAAAGAGGAGTAAGAGAAGGGAGAACATTGTCAGGAAGAAACTATACAATGGAACCAGGTAAGTTCTTTTCTACTGTGTATGAGAGAATAGTGAGTATCATGAAAAGTTAAGATCCTGTGTGTGTTTCTCATTCAATTGAAAATTAAAGAATTGCTTACAAGTGGTATCAGAGCCAGATTCTGAATTTTATGATTTTCCATGAATGGTAATTTTCTCAATTTTGTGAAACCCTAATTTTTTGAATTATAAAATTTAGGGATTTTAATTTTCAGATGTTTAATTATTTTTATTGGCATGAAAGAAAATTAGATTCAATGTAATGCGAATCTCAGAGCCGGAAGTTTTTTAAATTTTGATTTTCGCATGTCACAGTAAAGCAAATTTTTATACTGTTGCATGATTTTTTTTGAATTCACTATAACGTGAATTTCATTCATCCTGGAAGCAGCAAGTTATGTTTTTTTTATTTGACTATTACATTAATGTGATTTTGATCTGTGCATAACACATTAAAGTTCATTAAAGTTGCCTTATGTCAAAATTGAAATTCATTCGCAGTAACCAGATTAAATCCTACATGAAAGAAAATTAAAGTCGCAAGGTTTTATGATTTCAATTGCTTTTATTGATGAAAGTAAAAGAATATTCACTGTCACTACAAAAAATAAAATTTTTACCGAGGGTTATTTTTTCCATTTCCGACGGTTTTAACCCTCGAAAAATATGTTACTCGCGGTTAGAAAAACCGTTGGAAAAACCTGCGTCGCTAAGTAATTATGATTTCAATACCCGTTTAGTTGACTTTTGTTTTGCAGAAAATCAAGTTTCAACTGAACAAGCATGGGAGTTAAACCATTCAAGTTAGCTAAAGCATAGAATTATAAACTAGCTGCAGCTACGGTAGATTTAGTTTACTACAGTTCACCTGTAGTCAGGAGCAATCTTGTAAGTTTCCAGCAAATGTGTTCCACTTCTTTGCCTTTCAATAAAATACATACACAAATTAGTAGGGGCACAAAATATGTTGCTATATCACATAATGATAAATAACCAATCACAAGAGAATGTAATTATATTTTGTTATATTTTGTTATATTTTACAATTGTATGCTCATTAGTAGGGGCACAAAATTTTAATACACGAAAAGTTCATTAAAAATTTTGAATCTCAGACTGAAGTAATCAATCAGTTAAAAAATAGTTTATTAGTTTTAATCCACAATGCACACTTTAACAATTTTACACTATCAATGAACTATAAAATGCCGCCTTTTAGAATGGGGTTAAAAACTTTTACAGAAAGATCTTAATTATTACAATGGACTAGATGTTCCTTATTTACTGGACAATTTTACAATTTAAATGGATCCAATTTATATGAAAAATACTTACGCTGACTGTTGGGTGCCAGTCTGTTGTATCAACTGAGAGTAAATATATTCATCAACCCTCTGTTTTGCCAAAGCTACCTGTTCACAAAATTCAAGCTTCAACAAAAAAAACTGTAACAGCTAAAAACCAACAAAAAGGTAGAAAAAGCAAGCTAGTAGGACTTGCATGCTATATAAAATATCAGATTAAATTACTATCTTGATCTGATCTGATATCAATTTTTTTTTCAAGGAAGATCCCAGACCAGGAAAAATGAGGCTATGGACAAATTGAGAAGTTCCCATATTTTGAATTTTTTTGTCTGACGGGTAGCACAACTTTCCAAAGTGTTTAGTGTTTCAACAAGAATTACTCATCAAGGACAGGACAAAGCCTAACATCATGTTGTTTTATCTCAAGAAGTTACGACTGCACAACCAAGATTATATCCAATGCCAAGCAGAATACAAAGGGATGAAAATCAATCTTAGAAATAACAGGAGGAAAGGGAAACAACTATGGAAGACACAATACAAAATCGCTAGACACAGGAAGGAAATTCCCTCCGAAACCCTAACCCCCAAATCACAAGAATCAGAAAAAAACAAACCCTATCAGAAATGCGAAGCTCGTCGCTACAAAATCGCAAACCCCGCACGCCGCGAAGATGTCAACGCCGTGGTACCCACCGTGCCGTGAGGATGGAGGTCGCGTCTGGCCTCCGAAACTTGCCTCTCCTCTCTACCAAAAACGAACCCGAACCCGAAACGGATGAGAGAAAAACCTCCTCCCTTACCATGCTCCTTGCACGACAACTCCACATCTTGTTTGAAGTCCAGAGAAGCTGAAGGAATAGGGTTGGGGGAAATGAGTACAGAGATGCTGAAGGAGAAAAACGTGAACAAAGACTCGTGAATAACCGGGGAGTAGAGTTGAGTGAAAATGAGTTTAGATACTGAGTGAAAATAATAAATAAATAAACATAACTGCGGTTTTAAGTATAAACCGCAGAAATTATTTGGGGTTTCACAAACCGTGGATAGATAACTCCTCCTAAAATATATTATTTTAGTAGTGAGTAACGTGAATTTCTTTTGGAGCGGCAAGTTAGGAATTTAATTTTGCCAAAAAGCAACTTTATGGTTGTGCTTATATTCTCACAGTAAAACACTTTTACTGTTGCGCTAATGAAATTTTAAATGTGAATTAAAAGTTGAATGTTTTTAACTTGAAAAGTGCATGGTATAATTTTTTTTATGAATTATATGTAATTGTTTATTAATCTTGGATGAAGGAAATTTAATTAAGTTGAATTTTGAATGAGTTATAATTCTAATCAAAATTAAAAGTTTTAACAATTCCGCTATTTTTTTAAATTGCTCATGTTATTGTGGAAATTATTCATAATATAAAGGATGTTAAATTATGAATATATATAGTTATTAGTCATTGATATAAGGATGTTATGGATTATCCAAAGGTGAACCATTGTTTGGAATTGATGACATTAAAGTGAGACATTTCATGTACTTAGTAAATATGTTTGTATATCCAAAGATAACATACATATAGACTTAAGTATGATTGATTGTTTATTAAAGTGTATATGGAATTTGTCAGTTTAAGAATCACCCAAAGGTGAACTTAAATGAATGACTTAAATGATTACCTATCAGTTTAAGTGTCACCCAAAGGTGAACTAAATGTATGACTAGTGTAGTAATTTGTTTGAATCCATTAATTTTATCAAAGCATTAATGTATGAGCTTGTGTATTATTTCCAGCTTACATGAATTTATCAGATTTGAGCAACAATATGGTCAAGTTTAATGGGCTCAATTATGTTGATTGGTCAGAACAAATCCAGTTCCAACTGGGTGTGTTAGACTTGGACATGGCAATTATGATGGAGGAAATGCCCGCAGCCATTACAGAGACTAGTACAAGTGATGAGAAGTCTCTTTATGAGGCTTGGCATAGGTCTAATAAGCTGTCACTAAACTTGATGCGCATGTCTATGGCAGAGAATGTAAAGCCTTATATGCCTAAAAAATAAAACGCAAAGGAATTCATGAAACTGATCAAGGAGTACTCACAATCAAACATAACTGACAAGTCTATTGTAGGAACTCTTATGAGTGAGCTGACTACCAAAAAGTTTGACTGATCATAGCCCATACATGACCAGGTAACTGGAATGGCTAATATAGCAACAAGATTGAAGTAAATGGGAATGGAGGTGAATGAGTCTTTTCTAGTACAGTTCATCATGAACTCTCTTCCTCCTGAATTTGGCTGGTTCCAAGTGAACTATAACACTCTTAAGGATAAATGGAACTTTCAAGAAATCAAAGCCATGTTGGTACAAGAGGAAGGGAGACTGAAGAAAATGAAAGATCATTTTATCCAGCTCACAACTCATGAAGGTGTTAGCTTCAGTAAAGCTAAATCAGGAAAGAAGAACAAGAAGGACAAAGACCCAATGAAAGTGAATAAGGGCAATATCCAGAAGGACCATAAATATTTCTTTTGCAAGAAAGTAGGTCACTCCAAGAAAGATTGTCCAAAAAGAAAATCTTGGTTCGAAAAGAAAGGTACTTTTTATGTTTCTATAAGTTTTGAAGCAAATATAATTGAAGTGCCTAATAATACCTGGTGGTTGGATTCTGGAGCTACCACTCATGTTTCTAATATTATGCAGGGATTCCTTTCAATCCAGCCTATAAAAGGAACTGAAAAGTATTTATATATGGGGAACAAAATGAAGGCATTGATAGAAGGAATTAGGACTTACAGATTGATTCTAGACACTGGTTATTGTCTGAATCTTGAAAAGTGTCTCTATGTTCCTAGATTGTGCTAGGAGTTTAATTTATGTTGCAAAGTTGGATTATTTAGGTTTTAACTTTAAGATTGAAAATGGTATTTTTCATTTGTATAAACTTTCGTACTATTATGGTTTTGGTACATTATTGGATGATTTATATCATTTAAATCTTGATGTTAATCTTTATGAATCCCTGTTTAATGTTGAACATGTTGTTGATAGAAATTGTGGTGTAGGAAAAGAATGTTCTGCTTTCTTATGGCATAAAAGATTAGGTCACATATCCAAAGAAAGGATGTTGAGGTTAGTAAAAAAATGAAATTTTACCTCGATTGGATTTTGATGACTGAGATGTATGTATTGATTGTATTAAGGGTAAACAAACAAAACACATATCAAAATATCTCGCCACAAGAAGTAGTCAACTTCTTGAGTTAATACACACTGATATTTGTGGTCCTTTTGACATTAAATCCTAGAGTGGTGAAAAATATTTTATCTCTTTTATTGATGATTTCTAACGTTATTGTTATATATATCTATTACATGAAAAATCTCAATCAGTGAATGCCCTTGAGGTGTTCATAAATGAGGTGGAAAGACAATTAGATAGAAAAGTAAAATTGGTGAGATCTGATAGAGGTGGTGAATATTATGGTAAAACTTATGAGAATGGACAACGTTCAGGTCCATTTGCAAAGTTTCTTGAAAGTCGGGGTATTTGTGCACAGTATACAATGCCAGTACACCACAACAAAATGGTGTAGCAGAAAGGCGGAATCGTACTCTTATGGATATGGTTAGGAGTATGTTAAGTCATAATAATATTCCTTTATCTTTGTGGATGTATTCATTAAAGACTTATGTATATCTGGTTAACAAGGTTCCTAGCAAAGCATTTTCTAAAACTCCTTATGAACTATGAACTGGAAGGAAACCCATTTTGAGACATCTTCATGTTTGGGGTTGTCCGGCAGAGGTAAGGTTATATAATCCACATGAAAAGAAGCTTGATGCAAGAACCATTAGTGGTTACTTCATCGGTTATCCTGAAAAATCAAAGGGATATAGATTTTATTGCCCTAACCATAGTACAAGAATAGTTGAGTCTGCAAATGCTCGGTTCATTGAAAATGGTCAATTTAGTAGGAGTGAATCACGAATAGTGGATATTCAAGAGCATATTGATAGTGTTCCTACATCTAATGTCTCTTATGAAGTTGTTATCCCTCTTGTTGTATCACAGTCACA
The DNA here is from genome assembly GCA_034642375.1 of Vigna nakashimae. Lineage (NCBI taxonomy): Eukaryota > Viridiplantae > Streptophyta > Magnoliopsida > Fabales > Fabaceae > Vigna > Vigna nakashimae. The sequence goes on from CM067758.1 coordinate 35,306,143, forward strand.
CAACAAGCAAAGACAACAAGTTAATGTTCCAATCCCACAAAATGAACATATAAATGTTGAGGCAATTGATAATGAGCAAGTCACAAATGAGCAAGTCATAAATGAGCAATTGATAGAGGAACCACAAGAAGCATAATTAAGAAGGTCTGTAAGGGAGAAAAGACCTATGATGAATCATTATTTTCTTCACTTCACTTAGTTTACTGTATTAGAATTAATCAGGGAATTGTGCTTAAATGTCCAGTATTTTCCTATTTTTCTTAATTGTGCTTAATTCGATCAGAAATTCTTATTTTAATTAATTTGAATTATCTGAGCTAATTATTTACATTATTGATTGCAGGAAAAATTTTGGAAATAGAATTTGGGATATTTAGAGATTAAATGAGAAATGAAAATGAGCCCAAGAATTATTTTCTTTTAACACACAAGAAAGAGGCATGGAGGCACGCTTATTCAATGGAAGTATAGAACAATTAATTTTTAGTGAAGTGCTTTCCAAATTACATGAAAACAAGGAGCTCGGAAATGCTGGAGCAGAAATTTGGTCACGGCATAGAGAAAGAGCAAGCATGTAGCAAATGAAATGAAGGAGGGACCACTTTGCTTGGAAGCTCACGGTCATGGAAAAATAATGCAAAGCAAAATTCTTTTGTTTTCAATTTGGTTTCTAAGAGGAACAAGAATCAATGTCACGGCCATATAAAAAAAAGAGTGCATATTGGTTGTGTTTCTTTTGTCATTTTATAAAGGAGACAACATATGGGCCACCACTCACTTTTATTCCATTTTGTTATTTAGTGATCCATATCACGTAGCATCTCCAAAACAAAGTCTGAATTTTATCAAGGAAAGATGCTTCATGGCCCACGTTGGAAGTTGAAGCTCACATACACATAAAGGACTTCCAAAATGGAATGGTAAAGTTTATGAAATTGGTATTATGAAGGGAAGAATGTCACGGCCCCACCAAAAGAAAAATGCAGATCACACATGTGTTGTATAGGTTGGAGTTTACGGGAAAAGAAGGAAAGAAGAGCAAAGCATTTCTGGATGAAAGAAGGGAAAACGTTGCTTTCACCTTGCCCATCCAACAAACGTGAACTTCAATAAGGAGGCCACCACTTGGTTGAAAGCTAACGTCCAAAGAGCTCCAAAGGTGTAAGCTGCTACATGCTGAAATATAGGTCCATCCACCACTAAGAATTGTTCTAGCAAAAGCTCACGGAACCAAGAAGCACACTACAAGAAAATGATTAATTACCGAAGGTATATTTCCGACGGCCTTTTGGCCTTCGATAAAGTTGATTTTACCGAAGGACTTTAACCTTCGGTATTGGTATAGTGATTTTACCGAAAGAATGTGGCCGTCGGTGTAAGGTTCGACTTATGAAATTAGAATTTGAGATTTTTCTCTCCCATTCTCCCAAATTTTGTCTTCCTTAAAACTCTCCCGCACTCCCTCGCCTACCTCCCGCGCCACCCAGAGCCGCCTCCGTTCCTACCACCTCATCGTCCGGCTCCGCCGACCGCACCGTCGACTCTGCCGACCGCACCGTCGACTCTGCCGACCGCACCGTCGACTCCGCCCTTGCCGCTGACCTCGGCCTTCGCCTCGTCCACGTTGACACCTCGCGCACCGAGGAGATTGCAGACACCGTCATGGGGCTCTTCCTCGGCCTCCTCCGCCGCACGCACCTCCTCCCGCCACGCGCTCTCCGCCTCCGGCTGGCTCGGCTTCGTCCAGCCTCTCTGCCGTGGGATGCGCCGCTGTCGCGGCCTTGTTCTCGGCATCGTCGGAATCTCCGCGTCGGCTAGGTCTTTGGCCACTTGCAGTTTGGCCTTCAAAACGAGCGTGCTCTATTTTGATACTCAAGCAGTACGTATTTTTAGTCTTTCCTTCATTGAGTGAAGATCCCTTCTTCAGTTGAAATTAAAATAGTAATCGATGTATCTTAATTTTGTGATCCACTTGTTGTTTGAGAGACTTGATTCTTAATTGATATTGTAGCATTTGTTTCATGATTCTGAAGCATTTTTTGTTTTTGTGGCACTGTAACTGGTGTGTAACAGTTTGGATTTTATGATTAGCATGTGCGTTAACACTATTGAAACTGGTGTGTAACATAATGAATTCAGTTTTTGATAGAATTAGAATAACATGTATGGATTTGTTGTTCAGTCCGTGCAAACAAGCATTTTTGTTACTGGAATAGTGTTAGCTGGAATAGTGTAGCGACCATTGATGTTGATATGGTGTGTATTGCTTATTCACTGTAAACTATTGACTTGCTATTTATTTAATTTTATATTATGTAGTTAATTTGCTTTATAAGTGATGAGCGGGTCGCACCGCTCACAAAAATTGATTGCACGAAATTAATGCAGTATAGTTTACTAGGAGGTGACTCCTAGGTCGTCTCTCAAGGACCAATTTATGGTTCAGTTTCAGATCAAACACGTAGTGGGGGGGGTTTTAATGGTGTTTTTGTGAATGCAATAAAATAAAATTGGAAATTGGAAATTAAATAAAACAGCGGAAAAATTAAAATAAATTAAAACTGGGATTTAAACATTGAATTAAAAACACTAAAATAAATTTAAAAGACAATAAAAACTAAACAGTGAAAAACGGTAAAAACGGAACAGTAAATATTTAGAAAAGGTAGAATTTAACGGTGTAGGAAAACAATAAACGATAAAATAAAAGAAACGGTAAAATTAAAATCTCTTCACTGAAAATCAAATCCATCAAGCTTAAACAAAATCATGTGGAAATATCAAAGAAATGATCAAACTTGCAAACACTACGACGCATTACATTGCTTCAGAATTAAAATTCTACACTATTACACTGTTTGGAATGGAAAAGAAAATCAGAGAGAGCTCTGGAAGAGAAGACAGGAGACCCCTTCCAGGCCTTAAGGCCGTGTGTTTTTTTCTACTGGAATTCCTACCCCTTTTTATATTGGAGGTGCTCTTCTTTTATTCATTCTTCATGCTGCCTTCCTCTCCTGTTAGCTTGCTCCCGTGACAAATAGAATAAGGTGGGAGGCCCTCCATTTGTTTGTGCCGTGTGCTTTTACCAAAGGTTGGGTCCCTAATCCTTGTCTTCTTCTTCACGTGAATGCTCCAGTGCTGAACGTGAATCCCACATTGCTGCTGTGCTTCTGCTGGAACGTCCATCTCCATTCTTCTAATCCGTGACCAAGAGCTTTACTCCTAATCTCCGAATTGGCTGGATGTGAACCTTGCTGGACCGTGAATCCTTCATGCTTTCTTTCTTTCTTCCGTTCTATTCTTCTCTCGGTCCAGCTCCTTCTTCCGTGCATCAGTTTGGACGTCCTTCTCCCAACTGTAACAGCATGTGAAGCTGCTGCATGTGTTGGACCAGACCGTGGAGCATCTCCTTTTCTTTGCTACAGGATGGCTACGTGCATCAGCTGAGAAAATGAGGTTTGCTGCCCACGTGAACTCCTCTCCTTGTGCTGTGACCGAGAAGTGTTTCTGCTGGACCAAAGAGTATGTTTTTCTTTTGGTGGTGGCTGCACCTTCATTCTCCTTGCCACCATCTCCCGTGCACTCCCTTTCCGTAACAGCTGCTTCAACACGTCTTCTTCTTAGCTGCTGGACCATTTTCACCAAAGCTTCACTCCTCACTAGGTGGTGGCTGGAATACAGCACCGTTTTCCATCTCAGTTTTCACACGTCCAGCCCCTCCTCTTCTCTTCTTCGTGTTGAACACCATCCCAGCCCGTTGCTCACGTGAAATCAGCTCTTGGTGCAGCTGGAATGAAAGAAGAATCAATGCCAAAACATTGCTGATCGAGAACATCACTACTGGATGCCAAATCTCCGTGCATTCCTCCCTTCTTCAATCATGTTGCAGCTGTTGTTTTCCTTTCCAAAGCCAAGCACACCTCCTTCTCTTTGTTGGATTCAAGCTTGACGTTTATGTGCAGCTTCCTCTTCAACGTGTTGCTGCTGCCCAAGCTGTCATGGCCATGAACCAGCTCTCCACTCTGCTGAACTTGCATCAGTTGTTGGTGCTGGACGGAGTTCCATCTCAGCTACTGCTTCTGCTTCATACCGTGACCATAGTTGCTCCAGCTCCAAGTTTCTGTGAGCTTTTCCATCCTTCCAGCCAGCTGCACTCCTTACGTGCCAATCTCCAATTGTCTTCAATTTTTACAAGCCATAAACGTTAAAAAGCGTGAGTGGTGGACCATGTGCTAGCCAAATTTAAAATGGAGAAAACCATTCATATTTTTCCATGTGGGCCGTGAGATGTGAGCTGCCACTTAATTTAATTGAAGCTTTCCAAATTGATGGCTTCATATTCACGTTCCAGACAAGAGAGTTTGGTGGTTCCCATGTTGCAAAATGTGTGCTCTTGATGTATGTTTGCCAAAATGAATGAAGAAAACTTCTTGGTTCCGTGAATTTTGCTAGAGTGCTTTCTTAGTGGTGAATGGACCCCATATTTTAGCATTTGTTATCTCCTTTAACACCTTGCACGTTTTCTTTCTTCAATCAATCTTTTACAAGAGTAATAATAACAAAAGAAGGTGTGTACGTGCTTCTCTCCAAAGGTTGAAGGCTTCTTTTTTTTTTCAAAGCTAGGTGGGCCGTGTGTTATATTTCAACAAATTCACTTTCATTTTTGAATTCCTCCCAGATGTGATGTGTTCCAAAGTATCAACTAAATGCCAAAATAAAACCTTGAATGGGAGAATAAAACCGTGGAGTGGTGGCTGGTATGCTTAAGGCTGTGTGGTGTGTAGGAGTTCTAAATCAAAATTTTTATTTCAACACACAAAATAAATCAATGTAGTGCAGCTCGTTACAAGTAAATAATACAGTGTGTAAATTAATCTTCTTCTAAATGTCCTAGAATATTTACAGAATTTTCCCTGCACTCAATAATGTAAATAATTAGTCTCAGATAATTCAAATTAATTAAAATAAGAATTTCTGATCAAATTAAGCACTATTCAGTAAAATGGAAAAATAGTGGACAATTAAGCACAATTTCCTGATTAATTTTAGTACAATAAACTAAGTGAAGTGAAGAAAATATTGACTCATCAAAATAGACCACACTTAGTCTTTTGCACTCCTGGGCAAAATCAAGACGCAAATCAGGGAATGGTTCAAAGGACTTTAAAGGACTGACACACACTCAGCAGACAGAAAAATAAAAACCTCATAAGAAAAATAAACCAAATTTACACAGTTCTCAAGAATTCTGGACAGATAAAAGAAGTAGAAAATATCCAACATAAAATCAAGAAAAGCACATACTTACAGAAATCATCCAAGCAATTCACAGTATGGAAAAATAATTAATCAGCTTAAGAGGTGAATTAAAAATAACAAAATCTCACAGATGCACTCACAGTGTTTCTCTCAAGTGTCTAGGGTAAATCACTGTCACTCAATGCACTGAAGAAAGCAAACACAAATAGACTTGGCAAGCTTCTAATATCAACACTTAAAACATATACATGTTCAGATCTAAAGGTCTTTCAGGGTTGTAATGGGGTCAAGGACAGGGGAGGATGAATATAGATAAGTAGCTACAGCTCAGAAAAAAAATAGAGGAGCACTGGGGAATAAGTGTAAACACATTGAAATTACGCCCAAACCTCTAATTCAATCCTCTTCTCGACTCCATTATTCACAAAATTGTTTTTTTTTTCATTTTTTTTTTCTTTCTCATCATTTTCATTTTTCATCCTGTCTCGTTTCTTTTTTTCTTTATCACACAACAGGATCATATTTTCTAAAACAAATCAAAATGATGAACCAACTCGCCAATTTATCAGAATCACCAAGGAGACCACACTTTTTCATAAAACACTTCTATAGCTCCAGACTTTCCTAAGGTTAAGGTAATCATGGTTTTTCACTTAGGGCCAGTGTATGAGCTTGAACACAAAGAAATGGGGAAAGTATAGGCTCAAAGGGGTTATCAAAGGATAATAACAAGGTAGGCTTATTTGGCTAAAGAGGCTCAAGAACAAAATGCCTTTATCACTTCTAAAACATGCATATCAATCAAGTATATCAAAACGAATCAAGCCAAGGCATATGTGCAAGCAATCAAGATACATATCTCACATAAGAAAGAACATTAAGTGGCTCAAATCTCACACAGGGTGTTTGTCACAATCAAATCAACCTCTCAAACTTATAATTATCTTTCCAAGCAGAGAAAAGCAAGGATTTCAAACCATAAGTATTAATGAAGTGAAGGAAAAATCTACAACTTAGACAAACTCCAGAAATCAAGAGAAAAATGTAAAATTTATTGCACACAAAACATACTAAAAACCACTTAAAACAGAAAAAATTTAACACTCAAAAAACAAAAAATTTAACACACAAAATACAATCTAACAGAAAAATCAGAAAAATCAGAATTTCTTCCCAGTAGACCACACTTAAATCACACAATGTCCTCAGTGTGTTACAATCATCAGATTATCAATTTCAGAGCAGCAAATAATATAGACAAGTGCAATAAAAAGTTAGGAAAAATGGGAAGAAATTTTTCAGTAACATCCATCAGCAGATGTTATCAGGGACATCCATCAGCAGATGTCTTAAACACCTAGCACCCATCAGTAGATGCTAATTATTATTATTTTTTTTTTTATTATTATTATTTTTTTTTTTTTTTTTTTTGAAAAAGGAGATGACCGGCACTGTGACAACAGTCTCGGTGGCAAAGACCGGAACTGTTGCTACAGTGGAAAGCAATTCTGCTATAAAAGGCTGCTCCTCCGCGTCCAGCGCCATTTCTGAACGCTCAATCTCTCTCTACTCCTCTGCTCTCTCTCTCTGCTCTCTCAACTCTCTGCTCTCTCTCAACTCTCTGCTCTCTCTCGACTCTCTGCTCTCTCAACTCTCTCTCTCTCTCTGCTCTCTCAACTCTCTCTTCTCTCTGCTCTCTCAACTCTCTGCTCAAGCGTCTGGATCTGCGAGGAAGCCTCTCCACCCCGCGTCTGCTGAAGATCTGAGATCTGCGCAGAGCCTCTGTCCCTGCGTCTTCTGAAGAGTCTGAGTGAGATCCGCGAAGAGCCTCTGCAAGCCTACTACTCCAGGTAAGTCCTCTACACCTGGATCCCTTTTTCTTTCTGCTTGCTTAACTTTTCCTGCCGTCTTTTTGCTTCATTTTTCTTCTTTCCTGTCATACTGCTTATTCTGCTGTTATGCCTTCCTGCTTTCCTTCTTCTCCTTTTCCTGCTTTCCAAATCTTTCATTTTCATTTTTTTTTTCTTTTTCTTATTCTGCTTTCATTTTCACCTGCTAAACACTTAAAAAACACATAAAACACAACTGTCTAAAAACTTAAGGGGTATATCGGCTGGAAACCAGACGTTAATCTCCCTTCGTTTGAAGGTATGGCAGAGACAATCGGGTAGAACAACGCCACGTACCCCACTTAAAACTAAAACACAGAAACTGAATATACAAGAACAATATGGACAAGGACACTGGACGTAGATCCGTTTAGGACCCTTTTGCAAGGACCGTGAAACAAATCTGAGACCAAAAACTGAAACATCAAATACAGACTGGACAAAATAAATCTAAAAGGAAACAAGAACAAATAAAGAAAACAGAGAACTAATCTAATTTTTTTATGCTTCTCTTTTTTTTTAGTTCTTTTTTTTTTTTTATGTTTATTTTTTTTTTTATGTTTTATGTTTTTGTTCTTTTTTTTATTTTTTATTTAAGTATTTGTATATTACGAAAGGAAGGATGAGTGATATGGAATCAGAGAGATATACCAGTCAACGATGGCGTCCTACAGATGATCAGATCACGATGATGACCAAAATCTACAACTATGGGGTCACACACCCAAGCCGAGCGCAAGTCGTCGAGATCGCGTCTCGACTAAGGACCTTCGGCGAAGCCACTGAATACAACGTGCACTGCTGGTTCAACAACCACGGCAATCGGGTCAGGCGCTGGCAAGCGGAGATAGACCCCACAGGCACTCTCTTTTCACAACTGCCGCTGTATATGTACGGTAAGAACTCTCATCATACCTCAATCGAAATTTTTTTTTTTTTTTTTTTTCACTTCCTCTTCTATTATTAACACATGTTTTTTATTTTTTTATTTTTTATTTTTTTGTTTGAAAGAAAACAACTGGGTGATAATGCGGGCACCGAGGCTGCTGAATCTGTTTCCCGTTCCGATCATTATCGATGACGACAGAAATGAACGAGAAATTCCTCCACCAAAGCCTCCGCTCGTGACTTTTCGAACCAGAGCTCCCTCAACGGAGCTCTCCCTTAGACCACCACAACCAGCTCGAGAGTTCTTTCATTTTTAAAGTTTTATGTTTTTTTTTTTTTTTTTTATTTTTATGTTTTTGTTGGCCGAGCGTGGCCAGAATATGGACAAGGCATGTAATCTGAACAATTATATTTTTTTATGTTTTTATTTTTTTTTATTTTTTTGTTTTTATTTATTATGGTGTGTAATATTAACGATCACTAAAGATCGACCCCCGAACATCTTTTATTTTCACATATGAATCTACTGCAAATTTTATTTTCAGATCTGTTCAATCTCCATTTTTCCATTACTGTAATTTTTGCATTGATGAATGAAATCTTTCTTAGTCAAATTTTTCAATCAATAATCTGTATGCACACAACTAAGAAATTATATTTACAGTGAAGGAAAATAAGGAAAAATAAGATCTGAAGTGAAAATTTTTATTGGTATAAAATAATAAGATACTGAGGGTCGAAATAAAATCAAGGAATACGCAAAACAATTTTTGAATTTTTGATTTTTTTTTTTTTTTATTTTAAGTAAAAACACTAAAAATCACGAAGCAAAATAAAACACAAAACACATTTTTTTTTTAAAAAAAAAAATATGAAAAATAAATATATGTATATCTTATAACAATAAAATTTTAATTGAAAACAAAGATTTTGCACACTTTAAACAAAAAATTTTATCAAAAAATTTTTTTTTTATTTTTTATTTTTAAAGATAACAATTACAAAAACTAAGAAGAAAAGGAAAAACAAACTTAAAAGAAAAAAACAAAATGCAGAATCTCCCCCAGACCACACTTAAACTACAATGTCCTAAACGTGTTCTAAGCATAAGATCATCAATTAAAACACTAAACAGATAAAGGACAAATGCAATAAAAGTAGGAAAATGGGGAAGAAAGAAAAAGAAAACTCCCCTGGATTATGGTGGCAGTTGCCAATTTTGGACTTGTAGGGAGAGGTTTTCCACTTCATGATCCAGCACGGAAGTTTTGAGGAGGAACTGCTTCATCCTCCAGATTTGATCTCGCAATGAAATGTCTTCCATCGCTGGATCTAAGCAGAAAAAATTGTTGATGATTGGGTTCAACAGGTGCCAATTGATTTTCAAACCGTTTTGTAAGCTTGCACCTTTGTCTTCAATTGTGGGTGTTTGTTGATCAAATTCAATTGTACCTCCTGCAATAGGGTTAGTGCAAAATGGTTCCACCGAAATTTCATGCAGAGGTAAAACACCCAAATCCAGTGTAACAAGCTGAACCTCAGATACATCCTCAGAACATGAATCAATTTTAAAATTACATGCATTATCAACCACAGACTCATATTCATGTTCAGTGCATGGAGAATAAACATTTGAATGTGATAGTAAAAAGCAATTCTCATCATGCACAGAGGAAAAATTAAAATCAGACTCAGCAACAATATAATCATTAGCATACCGATCATCATCACAATCAACCGAATAATCAAATTGTGGTATGCTTACCTCCACTTCCTTGAAGATTTCTAGAGTGTGGGAAGGTGAAGGTGGTCTACCTGGTTCAGGATTACTGCTTACTTCTGCCGGGTCCCCAAAATTTTCATCAGTCTCCTCAGGTGCAAGAGTGGCCATCTGCCTGATCTGATCACTCAGATTCTGTATGGCAGCTTGAGTTTCCTGCTGGAACTCCATGCTCTCTTGCTTGAACTGCATGTTCCCTTTCTGAAACTGAATGTTCTGCATTGTCATCTGCTCTAGTAACTCCTTTAATGTAGGTTCAGAAGTAGAAGGCTGAGGAGTTATTTGAATAGGAGAATCATACTGCTGACTCTCATATTGTGGAACTGGCTCCCAAAGAGAGCTCTCAGAAATTGGATGATGGAACATATTGTTCTCATCATAAAAATCAGCAGATTTAAAATCAAAGTAATATGCAGAATAAGAATCATAATCACAGACATTGGCAGAATAAGCATTATTCACAACATTAAAATAGGTAGACATGGAAAAATAAAAAGTAAAAACTAAAAACTAAAAATTACGAATCAGATAAAACAAAACACATTTATACATGCTACAAGCACACACAAGACAGAACATCAATAGTAAAAATTTTTAATTAATTTTTTTTTTTTTTTTAATTTTCAAATTTTTTTTTTTTAATAACAACTAAATACAAAACATAGCACAATTAAACACATATATACACAATATATATTAACACAGCATAATCGAAAAACACAGCAAAAATCTAAAACAAAAAACCTGGAACTGAAGTGACAACGCCGCCAAAATTTGTTGAAGGTGTCGTTATCGCCTGCAAAAATATACAAGACAAAACACACAAAACAAACATATTAACAGAACAAAACTTTATACAACAAAAATCTAAAACCAAACCTCCATTGGTCCCCGGCAGCGGCGCCATTTTTTGATGAGCGGGTCGCACCGCTCACAAAAATTGATTGCACGAAATTAATGCAGTATAGTTTACTAGGAGGTGACTCCTAGGTCGTCTCTCAAGGACCAATTTATGGTTCAGTTTCAGATCAAACACGTAGTGGGGGGGGGGGGTTTAATGGTGTTTTTGTGAATGCAATAAAATAAAATTGGAAATTGGAAATTAAATAAAACAGCGGAAAAATTAAAATAAATTAAAACTGGGATTTAAACATTGAATTAAAAACACTAAAATAAATTTAAAAGACAATAAAAACTAAACAGTGAAAAACGGTAAAAACGGAACAGTAAATATTTAGAAAAGGTAGAATTTAACGGTGTAGGAAAACAATAAACGATAAAATAAAAGAAACGGTAAAATTAAAATCTCTTCACTGAAAATCAAATCCATCAAGCTTAAACAAAATCATGTGGAAATATCAAAGAAATGATCAAACTTGCAAACACTACGACGCATTACATTGCTTCAGAATTAAAATTCTACACTATTACACTGTTTGGAATGGAAAAGAAAATCAGAGAGAGCTCTGGAAGAGAAGACAGGAGACCCCTTCCAGGCCTTAAGGCCGTGTGTTTTTTTCTACTGGAATTCCTACCCCTTTTTATATTGGAGGTGCTCTTCTTTTATTCATTCTTCATGCTGCCTTCCTCTCCTGTTAGCTTGCTCCCGTGACAAATAGAATAAGGTGGGAGGCCCTCCATTTGTTTGTGCCGTGTGCTTTTACCAAAGGTTGGGTCCCTAATCCTTGTCTTCTTCTTCACGTGAATGCTCCAGTGCTGAACGTGAATCCCACATTGCTGCTGTGCTTCTGCTGGAACGTCCATCTCCATTCTTCTAATCCGTGACCAAGAGCTTTACTCCTAATCTCCGAATTGGCTGGATGTGAACCTTGCTGGACCGTGAATCCTTCATGCTTTCTTTCTTTCTTCCGTTCTATTCTTCTCTCGGTCCAGCTCCTTCTTCCGTGCATCAGTTTGGACGTCCTTCTCCCAACTGTAACAGCATGTGAAGCTGCTGCATGTGTTGGACCAGACCGTGGAGCATCTCCTTTTCTTTGCTACAGGATGGCTACGTGCATCAGCTGAGAAAATGAGGTTTGCTGCCCACGTGAACTCCTCTCCTTGTGCTGTGACCGAGAAGTGTTTCTGCTGGACCAAAGAGTATGTTTTTCTTTTGGTGGTGGCTGCACCTTCATTCTCCTTGCCACCATCTCCCGTGCACTCCCTTTCTGTAACAGCTGCTTCAACACGTCTTCTTCTTAGCTGCTGGACCATTTTCACCAAAGCTTCACTCCTCACTAGGTGGTGGCTGGAATACAGCACCGTTTTCCATCTCAGTTTTCACACGTCCAGCCCCTCCTCTTCTCTTCTTCGTGTTGAACACCATCCCAGCCCGTTGCTCACGTGAAATCAGCTCTTGGTGCAGCTGGAATGAAAGAAGAATCAATGCCAAAACATTGCTGATCGAGAACATCACTGCTGGATGCCAAATCTCCGTGCATTCCTCCCTTCTTCAATCATGTTGCAGTTGTTGTTTTCCTTTCCAAAGCCAAGCACACCTCCTTCTCTTTGTTGGATTCAAGCTTGACGTTTATGTGCAGCTTCCTCTTCAACGTGCTGCTGCTGCCCAAGCTGTCATGGCCATGAACCAGCTCTCCACTCTGCTGTCGCGGCCGATCAAATTTGATATGCAATTAAGAATGCAGTACAGTACTAGGAGGTGACTCCTAGGTCGTCTCTCAAGGACCAATTTGTGTCGGTTCAGTTTCAGATTTTTTTTACGAAGTGGGGGGGTTTTCTGGATGTTTTTAGACAGAAAATTACATTACGAAAATAATTTTAAAATGGTAAAAACGGAATTGAAATAGTAAACGTAAAAACGATAAACGTAAATTTCAAACAGTAAAAACGTAGTTAAAGCAGTAAAAACGAAATGCAAAAACACTGTAAAATAGTGAACAGTAAATTCGTAAAAAGAAATAAAAAACGAAAATCAACACCGTGAAATAAAACTGAAAAGAAAATCATGATGGAATATTAAACTTGCACAAAACTTAAATTCAGATAACATTTGCAGAAACGTAATAATTTTTTACAGTAGAAAGGTAAAAACGAAAATTAAATTCATGATTAAAATTGAAATATTGAACAACAGAGTAAAACGACAGTGAAAACTTAAAATCGCAGATGAAAGTTAAATGGCAGAAAACGTAACACAGCAGAGATTAAAGTTGCGCAGAAATTATAGAAGCATTAGAACAGATCTGGAATTTAAGTGCGGAAATTGAAATGAAACTGGAAGTTAAACTGATTCGTTGCAGGAAAACAGAAATTAAATTCATCATCAAAGAACACTCAGTACTGGAAAACGAAAATAACCCCAAACCTTCCCAAGGGGAAGGGGGAAAAAAAATTGAAAGCCAGACTACACTACTCCTACTGTCTACTGCCTTTTCTCTCCTGGATGCTTCTCCATTTTATAGCCAATTCTCTCCCCCTCCCGTGAGCATCTCCCAATTTGTTCCCGTGAGAAAATAGGATGAGGGTCTCCATGTTTGTCTTTTTGCTTAGGCTTTCAGAAATTCCTTTCAACCTTGTGACCCACTCCAAACTCCTGTAGCTTCCTTTGATGTGCAAGCAGAACCGTGATCTTCTCCATTCAACGTGTGCTTCTAGATGTGGCTGGACGTGATGCTCCTGCATGTGCTTCCATTCTAAGATCATTGCTTCTCCTTCAATTACGTTGCAACTGTTATAGCATGTCCCAGCTCCCTTTTCTTCTCGGTGATGGCTGCTCCAAAGCTAGACACTTCTGCTTCCCTTCTCAGCTGCTGGATGGTGCATCTCCATCCTTCACCGTTTGCAGCCTTTCTTTCCATCTCAGCTGGACCGTGTGGATGTGCCTTCATGTCCTTGCTGGATGTTGCATCGTGGGGAGTTTCTTAATCACCATTCTTCTCCATCCAAACGTGAGAGATTTTTAAGTGAGGGGCCTCCTGAAATGTGTCCATACGTTCTCCTCCTTCTTTACTTCCATCACCGTGCAGTGCTATGTTTCCAGCTCATGTGTGTTGTTGCCGTGGCATCTTCCCAAGTGAAGGCTTCTTTCTTCAGCTGGCCATTCATTAACGTGTGCTTCTCTTAATATAATGAAAGATTCCATCCAGACCATAACATCACACAGCACGACTTCCAACTTCTTGACAGCAAAATAAAGTGAATCCAAAAGGTCGATTCTCTTCTCTCCATGCGGTGCACCAGCCCATTCAAGTGTGCTCCATCCAGCTGTGTGTTTACTTATTCCAAGCCAACTTAAAAAAAATAATAATTGAAAGGACTTTGTTGGACTCAATGTGCAGCTTCAGCCGTGCACTTCCTTCCAAACAAAAATAAAACCAAAGCTTTATGTTTGTTGAATACAGCCCCCACATCTTTTCGGGCAAGCCCCTTCATTATTTTTAAGCTATATCTTGATAATCTTAATTCTCTTTTCTTTAAGTGCCGTGTTGTGTCAGCCCACTTCTTGCAAATGGGTCATCTTTTGTTTATTATTATTTGAAGCACATGTGTTTGGTGGACACTTCATTCAACACTTATTTTCTCTGAATGTGTGGCTACGTGGGACAACCCCACTTCTTCATTCCTTTCAATGTTCCCTTGTCTCTTTGCTTTTCTCTAGTGCTTTGCTCATCAAAAATACTGATCCATTTACACCTCATGTGCTTGACAAATGATGGCCTCCAAGGCCGTGCCTCTCTCCATATTTCCATGTCAACAATTCTTTATTCCACATCTCCATCACCTGGAACACATCTTCTCCTTGCCTCCATCCACGCTAGAATGAAACTTCAACAAAAAGATGTATTAATCAAATTAAAAAGAGGACGTGGCAGCAGCTCCAAATGAAACAGCACTTTGCTGCCAACGTGGAGGATGTTGGATGGAAGTTGCCGTGAAGGCTTCTTTCTCGTAGACGTGTAGACGCAGCTGCTGGAGTTGCTGGAGTTGGATGTTGGAGCTGAACCTGGACCGTGTGCATGAAGTGTGTAAATTGTTGCCAGCCTTCCTTGCTTCACCTCCTTCCAGCCGTGAGTGTCTCCTGAATTCAAGGTAAAGGTGCAGCCCATTCTCCACCTGCTGGACCGTGTGGAGCTTGGTTCTTCTGCTGGTTTCATTTCGGATCACGGTGGTGTTCTTCCATCCAAGTCGTGACCAGCAAAGTGTGATGATTCCTTCCAGCCCAAAGACCGTGACAATCATCTCCATTCTCTTCCAACTCAACAACGTTCTCTGCTACCATCTTCTTCCATGATGCTTCCTTCTACAAAACAAAATAAATCTGCATGCTGGAACGGAACACCACTGCCTTGCTGCTATTTTGCTTGTTGGATACTCCCATGGGGCATCTCAGTGCAGCTTTGTGTGAAGGATGGATACTGACAAAGGTTGTTGCTGCTGGACCGAGTGGACCCTCTCAATGTGCACACCAATTCTGCAAGGGCCGTGAATGCTATCTTCAACGTGACCCCTCTTCATGAACAATATTTCTTTTCCTAATGGAGGGTCCCACGTTTATTCCACTACCGGTTAATGCTTTCCAAACAATTGTCCATATGTGTTTTAAGTGGAGAAAACAAAACCAAACGCTGCACTTCTTTTCACATGTAACAATGTTTTTTTAAAAAAAAAAAACTAAAATGAAGACAAGAAAATTGTGTTTCCAAAATTCTCTGCAGCATCCGTGACAAGGGAATATCTTCCCATGTGTCTATGTCTTCATAATTTTATTCATATTTCAGCAAATGAATTTGGTCCGTGAGATTCTTTTGCAATTAAGGTCCAAGACCAAATGCTTATGTGGAGTAGAAGAATATGGTCAAAACAAATCTGCACATCCAAAGTTAATGCATTTCTTCTCTATGGAGTCGTGTGATGTGTCTTGCTTCTAAGCCAATTCTGCTTAATTTTCCACACAAATTAAATCAACGCAGTGTAGTTTCTTTGTAACACAGTGTGTGAATATTTTTCCAAATGTCTCAATTTGTATTTCCAAAATTTTCCTGAAATTACCAATGCAAATAATCAACTTAAATAATTCAAATTGAATGAAATTAGAATTTCTGGTCAAATTAAGTACAAATAGTAAAAACGGGAAAATACTGGACAATTAAGCACAATTCCCCGATTAAATCTAGTACAATAAGCTAAGTGAAGTGAAGAAAATATTGACTCATCAATAAGTGAACTATTGTCATATATTGTCATGTGTTGGTAAGTCATATGTATGATTTGTGTAGACCTGCACTGCAAAAGAAAGGACACCTTGTTGAAATTGTGCTTCCCAAATATGATTGTAAGCAATATGATCGTGTCTGCAACTTACGGGTATGCCATTTCATTAAGAAAATAATTGAACGTGTTGATAGTCTTGGTAGTTGGTATCCTGCACTACTTGAAATAATGTGATTATTCATTCAGGCTTTGAGCGTGGAGATAGAATCATACTTTGATCACCAATTATACAAAAGTAAAATCTGGGTTGGCAGTGTTGTAGGTATTTTATTAGATATTTTCGTTTTAATTGATTGTCTTTTACTGGTTCAGTAACTTCACTTTGACTGTGCAGGTCTTCCTGTTTATTTTATTGAGCCCCAGCATCCTTCTAAGTTCTTTTGGAGAGGAAAATTTTATGGCGAGCATGATGATTTCAGACGATTTTCATTTTTTAGCCGTGCTGCTCTTGAGTTTCTTCTGCAAGCTGGCAAGAAGCCAAATATCATTCATTGCCATGATTGGCAGACAGTATTTATTGTATGAGCTGTATAGTTCTTTCTAGCATATTTTTGCTCTTTCAGTTACTAATAGTATGGCATATCTGTTTCTTTGCTAGGCTCCTCTGTACTGGGAGATATTTGTACATAAAGGATTAAATTCAGCTAGGATATGCTTTACATGCCACAACTTTGAGTATCAGGGGACTGCAGCAGCTTCAGAGTTAGACTCATGTGGTCTTGTTAGCCAGAATCTAAACCAATCAGATAAAATGCAGGACAACTCAGCACGGGATAGAGTTAATTCTGTCAAGGTAAGGTCATAAAATATTACTGATCATATTATATATCTTCAATAAATATAGGTAATAGAGATTTTCCTTTCATGATCTGGGATTGTTTTCTCAAACATTGTGACAACAGTTTCACCTACTTATGCCCAAGAAGTGAGAACTGCAGAGGTATGGTTTATTTCTTGTTCTAATGCAGTGTGTATTTTCTAGTTCTACCAAAATATCTTTTGTCTTTAATTAATTAATATAAATAATAAGGCAACAACACATGTTGGCACAAACATATAGATGTCTCCACGTAATGTTTTTCAAGGGAGTTGGTTCTTGACCATGACATATTGAGTCTTTAGAATTTGATTTTGCAACTTCTGCGTCTCAAATCAACTTTAGAATTTGATTTGGGGAGATTTTATTTTGTTCATTTTTCAAGCCCAAGTAGCTTTCAAGTGCAGGTGTGCTCCACCTAACAACTTAAGCTTTCTGTAAATTTTGTTCTCAACAAGAATAAAAAGGGCTATGCTACTAATAATAATGTAGGATTCTAGCCTATGTCTTTGTATCATCATTTGGAATTTGTTATTATTACCTGTCTAACATAAGGGAACTTAATTAGCTTATCCAATTTGCAAATTGGCATGGTTTGGAAATTATTTGCATTTAATTTTATGAGGATTTTTCTGTTTTTCTATATATTAAGAAAACGATAGAGAGACATACAATTCATTCTCAACGTTATTTAACTTTAAACTAGTGCTCTTCCTAATTTTTCAGTCTTAAAAAAGTTGTTCCAATAAAAATGCAGGGAGGACATGGTCTCCATTCAACACTCTCTTCCCACTCCAGAAAGTTCATTGGCATTCTTAATGGTATTGATACTGATGCATGGAATCCTGCCACTGATGAATTTCTTCCAGTCCAGTACAATGCAACTGATCTGCACGGGAAAGTAGAGAATAAGCAAGCCTTGAGAAGGAAACTAGGTCTTTCATCTGCAGATATTAGGAGGCCATTGGTAATTGGTAGAATATTAAATGGTAGTTGGTAGAATATTAAATGTTTTACTGGAAGGTACTAGAAGTTGTTATAGGTTTTTAGAAGATTATAGAGATCTCTTTGTAATTATTACTGTAGGGTTAAGTTCTCTATTTATAGAGACCGCTGTACTGTTTAAAATTAATCAATTTGAATAACAATCTTCTTTCAAGTTGGTACTAGAGCTCCGAACTTGTAATTGAAATTTGATATACAGGTCTGGGTTGCACAGGAAATGCCATTTCTCTGAAACCTGCTCTGCAATTTACCGAAGGCTTTTGCCCTTCGGTAAATGCCCACTGTTGGTCATTACCGAAGGCTTCTGCCCTTCGGTAAATACCCTCGTTTGGTCATTACCGAAGGCTTTTGACCCTCGGTAATTACCGAAGGCTTTTGGCCCTCGGTAATTACCGAAGGGCGAAAGCCTTCGGTAATTGTTAGCGACAAGGGATTTACCGAAGGATTTTTGGCCGTCGATAAGCCTTCGGTAAACACCCATTATCGACGGCCTGTGGCTTTTACCGAGGGCTTCTGGCCTTCGGTAATGCCCTACTTTTTTGTAGTGGCAGCAACACGTGAGGAGTTTGTTCCAGCAAGAAAAGAAGAGCTCACGGTTGGTTGGAAGGTGCAGCCATCCAGCGGAGATGAAGAACGGATGCAGCAGGGAGTTGCGTTCCAGAAGCAAGGGAGGCAGCATCCAGCTTGGAGGAGCACCGAAAAGAATGGTGATTCACGAGAGAAGAAAGAAGAAAAAGAAGTGGCACCCATGGTGTTGGATTTTGGATGAATGAGAAGAAGAGAGCTTGAGGTGCTGTCATGGTTGAAGAGAGGAGTTCACGTGGGGCAGCAAACTTCACGTAGCCATCCAGCAGCAAGGAGAAGCATTCAGGGTGCAGCAAAGAAGAAGCCACCAAAAGAGGAGAAGGCCGTAAGTGAAGCTTTGGTGAAGAATTACAGCAGCTCCAGCATCGTGAAGAGGGGTCGAAAGTGGAAAGGAATAGGAGTTGATTCATGCTTTGGAATGCAGAGAAGAATAGCCGCATGCCTACAAGAAATAGAGGGTCCCACCCTATTTGTTTTGCATGGCTAGGAGGTGCAGAAAGTCTTAAGCTACTAGCACAAAAACACAAGTCTGGAAGAAAATAGGAAGCAAGCTACGGAGACAAAACACAAAATCTTGCTGAATTGAAGGAGGATGTTCCTGACTTTTGGAAATAAAAGGAGAGCAGGCAGAGAAGCAAAGTCATTAGATTTTAGGAGTAGAATAATAGACGTTTTGGTTTTCTCCTCCCCTTTGGGGGAGGTTTTCTGTTTCTTTTTCAGTTTCAATTGAATGTTAATTTCCAGTGTGTTTTACAATTTCATCTGCACGCTTAAACTTTGATCAAATTACTGTCACTGCAAGTTTCTGCTCACATCAATTTCCTTTAAGTTTCTTTGCGCATTTTAAATTCTGTAAAAGTTTATTTGTTTTGCAATTTAAATATTTCTGAATTTACCGTTTTCTACACATTTACTGTTTCTATAATTTATTTACCATTTTACTGTTTTAATCTTGTTTTTACAGTCTGTTATTTTTACTGCTTTTCTAATTTTAAATTTACCGCATTCAACCAAAATCACAAAAGCACCCCCCCTTCGTGTAAAAATCTGAGACTGAACCACTAAAGTTGGTCCTTGAGAGACGACCTAGGAGTCACTTCCTAGTTATACTATACTGCATAATTATCTGCAATCAACTTTTGTGAGCGGTGCGACCCGCTCGTCAAAATGGCGCCGTTGCCGGGGACCAATCAATGGAGGTTTGGTTTTAGATTCTTGTTGTGTAAATTTTTGTTTTGTTAATATGTGTGTTTTGTGTGTTTTGTCTTGTATATTTTTGTAGGCGGCAACGACACCTTCAGAAAATTTTGGCGGCGTTGTCACTTCAGTTCTAGGTTTTTCGTTTTGGATTTTTGCTGTGTTTTTCGATTATGTTGTGTTAATATATGTTTTGTCTTTTATATTTTATTGTGTTGTGTTCTGTATTTAGTTGCTATATTTAAAAAAAAAAAATTTAATTTTTTTTTTTTACTATTGATGTTCTGTCTTGTGTGTGCTTGTAGCATGTATAAATGTGTTTAGTTTATCTGTTTCGTAATTTTTAGTTTTTAGTTTTTATTTTTATTTTCCATGTCTACCTATTTTAATTTTGTGAATAGTGCTTATTCTACAAGTGCCTGTAATTATGATTCTCTTTCTGCATATTACTCTGATTCTTGTGCTGATTTTAATACTGAGAAAAATATGGATCATCCTCAAATTCCTGAGAGCACTCCTAGGGAGCCGGTTCCACATACAGAGGATGATTTTTATTACGTTCTAAGCACTGGACTGACATATTTGCTGCCTAAGTTTCATGGTTTTGCAGGAGAATGCCCACATAGACATTTGGAGGAGTTCCACATCATGTGCTCTTCAATGAAGCCTCCAGATGTTCCTCTTGATCACATTTTCTTGAGCGCATTTCCGCATTCATTACAAGGAGCAGCTAAGGATTGGAAAGACTCTCTTCCTCTAAGATCTGTTACTGATTGGGGATATCTTGAGCATCAGTTTCTGAGCAAATTTTCCCCTGTGCAATATGCTTATAACAACGATCCTGGATGGAATGACACGAGTTTGGGATGGTACGATGCTCCACAGGAATATCAGGTTGCACCATCTGTGGATACTTTTATCCCTCCGTCAGTCCAGCAATACGAGAGTCAGCAGTATGATGCTCCTGCTCAAATAGCTCCTCAGCCTTCTACTTCTGAGCCTACATTGAAGGAGTTAATGGAGCAGATGACCATGCAGAATCTCAAGTTCAAGCAAGAAAGCATGAAGATCCAGCAGGAAACTCAAGCTGCCATGCAAAATCTGAGTGATCAGGTCAGGCAGATGGCTACTCTTGCACCTGAGGAGACAGAAGAATATTTTGAGGAGCAGGCAAGAATAAGCAGTAATCCTGAACCAGGTAGACCACCTTCATCTTCTCACACTTTAGCAATCTTCAAGGAAGAGGAGATAAGCATACCTCAATTTGATTATATTGATGATTATGTTGTTAAGAGGTATGTTGATGATTATATTGTTGCTGAGTCTGATTTTAATTTTCCCTCTATGCATGATGAGAATCAACTTTTGCTATCACATCCGAATGTTTATTCTCCATGCATTGAACATGAATCTGAGTCTGTGGTTGATATTGCTTGTGATTTTGAAATTGATTCATGTTCTGAGGATGTATCTGAGGTTCAATATGATAATTTGGGTGTTATACCCCTGCATGTTATTTCTTTGGAACCACATTACACTAACCCTATTGCAGGAGGTACGAATGAATTTGACCAACATGCACCCATGCTGGAAGACAAAGGTGCCAGCATTCATGAAAGTTTCAACATCAATAGGCACCTGCTGAACCTGCTCATCAATAATCACTGCATAGATCCAGCTGTGGAAAACATTTCACTGCTAGATCAGATTTGGAGGATGAAGCAGTTCGTCCTCAAAACTTCATGGCTGGATCGTGAAGAGGAAAACATCTCCCTACAAGTCCAAAATTGGCAGCTTCCACCTTAACCTACGGGAGTTTGCATTTTCTTTCTCTCCCTTTTTCCTACTTTTATTGCATTTGTCCATAATATGTTTACTGTTTTGATTGCTGATGATATGCTTAGAACACATTGAGGACAATGTGTAGTTTAAGTGTGGTCTATTGGGAGAGACTCTGATATTTCTTTGATTTGTGTGTTAAATTTTTTGTTTTTGAGTGTTAAATTTTTTCTGTTTTAAGAGGTTTTTAGTGTGTTTTGTGTGCAATAAATTTTACATTTTTCTCTTGATTTCTGGAGTTTGTCTAAGTTGTAGAATTTTCCTTCACTTGATTAATGCTTATAGTTTGAAATCCTTGCTTTTCTCTGCTTGGAAACATGATTATGTGTTTAAGAGGTTGATTTGATTGTGACGAATACCCTGAGTGAGATTTGAGCCACTTAAATTTCTTTCTTGTGTGTAATATGTATCTTGATTGCTTGCACATATGCCTTGGCTTGATTCTTTTTGACATACCTTATTTATATGCATGTTTAGAAATGATAAAGGCATTTTATTTCTTGAGCCTTGTTAGCCAAATAAGCCTACCCTGTTATTATCCTTTGATAACCCCTTTGAGCCTATACTGTATTCATTTCTTTGATTTGAAGCTCATACACTGGCCCTAAGTGAAAAACCATGATTACCTTAACCTTAGGGAAGTCTGGAGCTATAGAAGTATTTTGTGAATAAGTGTGGTCTCCTTAGGGATTCTGATGAATTGGCTAGTTGGTTCCTCATCATGTTTAGAAATGATGATTTATATCCTGTTGTGTGATAAAGAGAAAAAAAAAAGAGAGACAGGATGAAAAAAAAATGATGAAAAAAAGAGAGAAATTAAAAATAATTTTGTGAAGAATGGAGTCGAAAGGAGGATTGAATTAGAGGCTTGGGTGAGATTTTATTGTATTTCCACTTATTCCCCATTGCTCCTCTATTTATTTTGAGCTATAGCTACTTATCCATATTTTATCCTCCCTTGTCCTTGGCCCCATTACAACCCAGTAAAGACCTTTGGATCCGAACATGCGTATGTTTTAAGTATTGATATTAGAAACTTGCCAAGTCTACTTGTGTTTGTTTTCTTGAGTGCATTGAGTTGAAATTATTTACCTTAAACACTTGAGAGAAACACTGTAGTGCATCTGTGAGGTTTTGTTATTTTTGAATCACCTCTTGAGTTGATTAATCATTTTGCTATGCTTTGAATTGCTTGGAAGATTTCTATAAGTATATGCTTTTCTTTGATTTTGTGTTGGATATTGTCTACACCTTTTCATTATCCAGATTTCTTGAGAACTCTGTAAATCTGTTTTTTTTTCTCGTTAGTTTTTGTTTTCTGTCTGCTAAGTTTGTGTCGCTTCCCTGAAAGTCCTTTGAACCATTCCCTGATTTGCGTCTTAATTTTGCCCAGGAGTGCAAAAGACTAAGTGTGGTCTATTTTGATGAATCATTATTTTCTTCACTTCACTTAGTTTACTGTATTAGAATTAATCAGGGAATTGTGCTTAAATCTCCAGTATTTTCCTATTTTTCTTAATTGTGCTTAATTCGATCAGAAATTCTTATTTTAATTAATTTGAATTATCTGAGCTAATTATTTACATTATTGATTGCAGGAAAAATTTTGGAAATAGAATTTGGGATATTTAGAGATTAAATGAGAAATGAAAATGAGCCCAAGAATTATTTTCTTTTAACACACAAGAAAGAGGCATGGAGGCACGCTTATTCAATGGAAGTATAGAACAATTAATTTTTAGTGAAGTGCTTTCCAAATTACATGAAAACAAGGAGCTCGGAAATGCTGGAGCAGAAATTTGGTCACGGCATAGAGAAAGAGCAAGCATGTAGCAAATGAAATGAAGGAGGGACCACTTTGCTTGGAAGCTCACGGTCATGGAAAAATAATGCAAAGCAAAATTCTTTTGTTTTCAATTTGGTTTCTAAGAGGAACAAGAATCAATGTCACGGCCATATAAAAAAAAGAGTGCATATTGGTTGTGTTTCTTTTGTCATTTTATAAAGGAGACAACATATGGGCCACCACTCACTTTTATTCCATTTTGTTATTTAGTGATCCATATCACGTAGCATCTCCAAAACAAAGTCTGAATTTTATCAAGGAAAGATGCTTCATGGCCCACGTTGGAAGTTGAAGCTCACATACACATAAAGGACTTCCAAAATGGAATGGTAAAGTTTAT
Organism: Vigna nakashimae; assembly: GCA_034642375.1. NCBI lineage: Eukaryota > Viridiplantae > Streptophyta > Magnoliopsida > Fabales > Fabaceae > Vigna > Vigna nakashimae. The sequence goes on from CM067758.1 coordinate 35,329,819, forward strand.
GAAATTGGTATTATGAAGGGAAGAATGTCACGGCCCCACCAAAAGAAAAATGCAGATCACACATGTGTTGTATAGGTTGGAGTTTACGGGAAAAGAAGGAAAGAAGAGCAAAGCATTTCTGGATGAAAGAAGGGAAAACGTTGCTTTCACCTTGCCCATCCAACAAACGTGAACTTCAATAAGGAGGCCACCACTTGGTTGAAAGCTAACGTCCAAAGAGCTCCAAAGGTGTAAGCTGCTACATGCTGAAATATAGGTCCATCCACCACTAAGAATTGTTCTAGCAAAAGCTCACGGAACCAAAAAGCAGCAACACGTGAGGAGTTTGTTCCAGCAAGAAAAGAAGAGCTCACGGTTGGTTGGAAGGTGCAGCCATCCAGCGGAGATGAAGAACGGATGCAGCAGGGAGTTGCGTTCCAGAAGCAAGGGAGGCAGCATCCAGCTTGGAGGAGCACCGAAAAGAATGGTGATTCACGAGAGAAGAAAGAAGAAAAAGAAGTGGCACCCATGGTGTTGGATTTTGGATGAATGAGAAGAAGAGAGCTTGAGGTGCTGTCATGGTTGAAGAGAGGAGTTCACGTGGGGCAGCAAACTTCACGTAGCCATCCAGCAGCAAGGAGAAGCATTCAGGGTGCAGCAAAGAAGAAGCCACCAAAAGAGGAGAAGGCCGTAAGTGAAGCTTTGGTGAAGAATTACAGCAGCTCCAGCATCGTGAAGAGGGGTCGAAAGTGGAAAGGAATAGGAGTTGATTCATGCTTTGGAATGCAGAGAAGAATAGCCGCATGCCTACAAGAAATAGAGGGTCCCACCCTATTTGTTTTGCATGGCTAGGAGGTGCAGAAAGTCTTAAGCTACTAGCACAAAAACACAAGTCTGGAAGAAAATAGGAAGCAAGCTACAGAGACAAAACACAAAATCTTGCTGAATTGAAGGAGGATGTTCCTGACTTTTGGAAATAAAAGGAGAGCAGGCAGAGAAGCAAAGTCATTAGATTTTAGGAGTAGAATAGTAGACGTTCTGGTTTTCTCCTCCCCTTTGGGGGAGGTTTTCTGTTTCTTTTTCAGTTTCAATTGAATGTTAATTTCCAGTGTGTTTTACAATTTCATCTGCACGCTTAAACTTTGATCAAATTACTGTCACTGCAAGTTTCTGCTCACATCAATTTCCTTTAAGTTTCTTTGCGCATTTTAAATTCTGTAAAAGTTTATTTGTTTTGCAATTTAAATATTTCTGAATTTACCGTTTTCTACACATTTACTGTTTCTATAATTTATTTACCATTTTACTGTTTTAATCTTGTTTTTACAGTCTGTTATTTTTACTGCTTTTCTAATTTTAAATTTACCGCATTCAACCAAAATCACAAAAGCACCCCCCCTTCGTGTAAAAATCTGAGACTGAACCACTAAAATTGGTCCTTGAGAGACGACCTAGGAGTCACTTCCTAGTTATACTATACTGCATAATTATCTGCAATCAACTTTTGTGAGCGGTGCGACCCGCTCGTCAACCTACTATTTCGAATGATTATGTGGTTTACTCATTTGAACATGAATGTGACTTAAGCATTGATGAGGATCCAGTCTCTTTCAAACAAGCCATGGAAAGTAATAATTCAGAGAATTGGTTGAATGCTATGAAAGAAGAATTAAAATCAATGATGACAATAAAGTATGGGATCTAGTTGAATTGCCTAAGGGTTCAAAAAGAGTCGGTTGAAAATGGGTCTTTAAGACTAAACATGACTCAAAAGGCAATATTGAAAGGTATAAAGCTAGATTAGTCGCCAAAGGTTTCACTCAAAAGGATGACATTGATTACAAAGAGACCTTTTCTCCTATTTCTAAGAAGGACTCTTTGAGAATTATTTTGGCTTTGGTGGCTAATTATGATTTAGAGCTTCACCAAATAGATGTAAAGACCACTTTTCTGAATGGTGACTTAGAAGAGGAAGTTTATATGGACCAACCAGAAGGTTTCACAATAACAGGAAAAGAAAATTTGGTGTGTAAATTGAAGAAATCAATATATGGACTGAAACAAGCTTCCCGACAATGGTATCTAAAATTTAATGATACCATAACTTCAAATGGTTTTGTAGAGAACACCGTTGACTGGTGTATTATATATATATATATATATATATATATATATATATATATATATATATATATATATATATATATAAAGATCAGTGGGAGTAAGTTTGTTATATTGGTTCTATATGTTGAGGACATTCTTCTTGCTGCTAATGATGTTGGTATGTTACATGATGTAAAGAAGTTTCTCTCTAGCAACTTTGAAATGAAAGATATGAATGAGACATCTTATGTGATAGGAATAGAAATATTCTGATAGAACACAAGGATTGTTAAGTTTGTCTCAAAAAGACTATTTTAACAAAGTGTTAGAGAGATTCATAATAGAAAAATGTTCTCCTGGAATAGTTCCAATTCAAAAAGAATACAAGTTTAGTCAAATGCAATGTCCCAAGAATGATTTGGAATGAAAGGCCATGGAGTCTATTCCTTATGCAATAGTGGTTGGGAGTTTGATGTATGCTCAAACTTGTACTCGGCCAGATATCGGTTTTGCTGTTGGAATGTTAGGCCAATATCAAAGTAATCTCGGAATGGATCACTGGAAAGCTGCAAAGAAAGTTCTTAGGTATTTACAAGGTACCAAAGAATACATGCTCACCTACAGAAGGTCAGATCATCTTGAGATGGTTGACTACTCGGATTCAGATTATGCTGGATGTGTGGATTTAAGAAAATCCACATTTGGGTATGTTTATCTATTAGTTGGAGGAGCAATTTCTTGAAAAAGTGCAAAACAATTAGTCATTGCTAGTTCCACCATGGAGGCTGAATTCGTGGCATGCTTTGAGGCCATGCTTTGTGGTTGCGGAACTTTGTATCGAAGCTTGGCATTATTGACAGTATTGCTAGGCCGATAAGGATTTATTGTGATAATTCTGCAGCTGTCTTCTTCTCTAAAAATGACAAATACTCAAAGGGTGCTAAACACATGGATTTGAAATACTTGTCGGTCAAAGAAGAAGTGCAGAAACATAGAGTGTTGATTGAGCATATTGGTACGAATTTGATGATAGTAGATCCGTTAACTAAAGGACTACCGCCCAAAACTTTTTATTGGCCATGTTGAAAGTATGGGCATTACGGATAAGTCAATATTAACATAATGATGTATCTATCTATATACTGTCATGACACTTGTGAATTCAATTAAAGTTATGTTTCTCTTTATTCTATTGTTATCCACATTAAGTTATATACATGTATTATTGATTGTGGTAACATGTTATATCTCTTTTAGAGACATGAAAGTTAAAAGATTGATTAAAGTTATGTTGAGTTGGTTTGATTAAGTGATACATGAAAGGAATATTATCGTTCATGACTTTTGCCCGCCATGATCCGATCATTTCAATTCATATAAGGATGATGACTTGATAATTATAATAAATGGTGCACACTTAAAGTTTAGTTTTAGATCTTCAAGTCATCACATGAACCAAGTGGGAAAATGTTAATTTATATTAATATTTAAGATTGGTTCATGTAATTTAAAGTATAACTTTGATGTACAGATTCTAATGTGATGATTATTAAAATATAATGTATTAAAGTTATAGGGATTATTTTAGAGTTATTAAAATTAATCCCTCTCTTCTCACTTCAATAAAGGGAATTTTGGTATTTTATTAAATTTGATTAAATATCATAAAAGAGGAAAAAGGTTTGACTACAAGTTAAGTTTCTGAAAAAAGAGAAAGAAAGGTTACGTTCTCTGAAAAGAAAAGAAATTGTGACATCCCTCTGATTTTTATATCATCAAGAAAGCATTAAAGAGGAGTAAGAGAAGGGAGAACATTGACAGGAAGAAACTATACAATGAATCCAGGTAAGTTCTTTTCTACTGTATATGAGAGAATAGTAAGTATCATGAAAATTCAAGATCTTGTGTATGTTTCTCATTCAATTGAAAATTAAAGAATTGCTTACACATAATACACGATGTTCAATTTGATTTAATTCTATAAAGTAAACTCAAAAACTTTTCACCTATCATACAATCTTCACTGTAAATTCTTCATAATGTATTAGATACGATTATTTTTCATACCAAGTCATAGAAACCCATCAACTTTCACCACCTAATAATATATGTTGGTATATTGTTAGCATATACTACTAGAATATTATAATAACAAATGTTTATTTTTTACTTAATTTAAATTTCAATTATAATTTACATAAATTTGATATTGATGAACTTTCAAAACTAACCTAGAAGCTTAAAACATTAATTTAGCAAAGTTAGCATGAGATTGAAAATTAATCAAGCAAAAGAAATCTACTTACCAAATTAGGAGATTTATAACATTTGAGGAGGTATTTGGTCGAGAGCTTGTTAGAGAGCTGATTAAGCACTTCTAGCACTTACACCTCTTCAGGCATCATCAAAGATATGCGTCACGAGGTCAATTAAGCAAGAGACTGAGTCCAATAAAGGGAGAACTTTTGACTGATTTTTGGTGTAAAAAAAGTAATTCTAATTGTCCTCTTTTATGGAAACTTTGAAAAAATCTTGTCTTAAACCCCTTGTCGAAGTAGAAAACAATTTAAAGAGACACTTGTCTGACTCACTATCGTCCTTCTTCTCATGTTGTCGTGTGCGAAAATGATGAAGGAACATTGTAGGTGTTGGGGTAAGGTCTAAACACATACACAAGATCTAGAAGGCTTGTATAGCGGCCCAATCGTTTGGATGAAGTTGGGTCAGTGCAATTTTCAACGCTCTCAGCACCCCCACCTGAAAGTCAATGAAGGGGATCTTGATGAATAGGTCGACGAATAAGCACATGTGCATGAAGAGGAAACCCAACTTCAAATTCCCTCTACCATTGCACACATGCTCTTCCCTTTGCCCACTCAAAGGTTCACCATATAATATGTTATTGCCAAGAAGACCCACCTGCTTGGCCAAAGCACGTAGATCATCACCTTATTGAAATTAAGTAACATCGTCTTGAACCTCATGGGGAACCTACTCATAACCTGGAATCACCAGTGGACTGACTTCATCCCCTCATTGATCGTATCAACCTACGCTTCCATAGTAGCACCCTAGGTAGGCTCTTTAGGAACTTTTCCCTTATTACCAACAATTGTATGTCCATGTAATGTGCTACTATAGACCGATGACACATTCCACTTGGTTGCCAAACGAAGACTTTAGCGAAAATGATGACAACATAGCACCATTATCAAACCCTTGACCCTCCTGATCAAAAGACTCCTCATATGAACAAATGCCAATAGTTGACATTATTACCTTGAGGAAAAGTGACCAATAAATGCATAGTTGCGAGAGGAAAAAGATGAAAATGACAAATCAAGCCCACGACTATTTATAGAAGCAAAAGGCCAACAGTCGTGTGACCTGAACCATTAAATCTAGCCACATCCAACAAATGTAAAGATCTAACACTTCACATCTGATCTCAAGGCTGTTAGCTTGCTTCCTAAGGTGTCCCAACCTTCGAGCTCTAATGATCACTTTTCCTTTAGTAATCAATTATCATTATCTGGTAATCAATTATCATTATCAATATCATTATCTGGTAATTGATTATCGTTATCAATATCATTATCTGGTAATTGATTATCATTATTTGGTAATCGATTATTCTAAAGTCCAAAATAATTTTTTAGCATTTTGAAAAAGCTCTGATGAACCAATATTTTCCTCACTTCACTTAGTTTAATGTGCTAAAATTAGTCGGGGAATTATGCTTAAACGTCCGGTATTTTCCTGTTTTTCCTAATTGTGCTTAATTTGATCGGAAATTCTTATTTTAACTAATTTGAATTATCTGAGCTTATTATTTTGCATTATTAATTACGGGAAAATTTTGGATAACTTTTTGGGACTTTTGAAAGCTAAATGAGAAATGGCAATTGAGCCAATGCATCTTAGCCATTTTTATTTTCGCTGGCTGCCGCGTGAATGTTGTGTCAACTTGTGTGTCTTCGTTTGGGTTCAATTCTTATCCGTTTTCCATGCAAGTTTTTTTCATAGTTTCGTCTAGATGTCTATTTTAACGTATAGTTTTTACTTTGTTCAAATTCGTTATGTGCAATTCCCAGTATTTATTTTACTCTCATATGTCAGTCCAGTGATTACTGTTTGAGTGATTTCTAATCTGTTTGCATTGTTTGCTTGCTGTTTAGTAATTGTGGTGGCTGGAATTGATCATTGGACGATGCTAAGACCTTCCAACACTCTTAAACAAGGCATACAACAACTTGGCTTTATTGGATAGCAAAGAAAAAAAAAAGAAAACAGCCACATTCACGGTCCAGCAGAGGAAGTGGCTTTCATTTTTCTAGAACTTGGTTTATGCACCTTTGGAGCTTGATTCCAGCAAGCACGTCCAGAGGAGCTCCAAGGGTCTACTTTTATATCATTTTAAATGCTTAATCTTGCACTTAATTTGGTTACAATTTTCATATTGCATACACTTAGGTTTGAATGCTTGCTAATTTTTTCAGTGATCTTTGCTTAATTACCATATTCTCCTTTCAATGTTAATCATCACAAAGTTAATTTTCACACCTTTAATTTGGTTAATTTTCACTCCTTTAAATTAAAAGTAATGTTAGCTTTAGTGACCAACCGCTTTAATTTTGTAATTGAGACCGTTTTTACATTTCCGTTTGCATTAGTGTCTTATTTAAGTTCAGTTGCATTCACAAAAATCTTTCAAAATCCCCCCAACTATGTGTTTGATCTGAGACTGAACCACATTTGGTCCTTGAGAGACGACCTAGGAGTCACTTCCTAGTACTATACTGCATTCTTTTATGCACAACTTTTGTGGGAGGTGCGACCCTCTCATCAAGCTCTTTGTGATAATTGATTATCTTAAGAAGCTAATCGATTATTGCAGAGTATTTTTTACTCCAAAGAGAATTTTAAAGCATACATTACAAGGAATCAAACACAACATTAAGTACTATACATAAATTACTTATTACAAAAGCTTTAATACATAATACAAGTCTTCTTGGAAAGTGAGCACTTGAGACTTGATTTTGGGCATCATCAAAACTTCTATGCTTCATCCTTTTACTAATAATTTTTCTTTGTCCCAAAACTCCCTTGAGTTCTTGATTATTTTCCTCCACTACAATTGCTCCCTATTTGTTTATTTTACACTTATAAACAAAGAAATTAGAAGTAAAACAAGCATAAAATAACTAAAATACAAAACGATATTGTTAGCAAAATGATGAAGATGAAGTTTTGATGATGTCCAAATCAAGTCAAGAGAAATCAAGATTCAAGATGTTATGAAGACTTATATTGTGATGGAAAGCTTTTGTAATACTCTTAGAAATATGTATAGGACTTAGATTAGAAAAAGAAAAGTGTTTTGTAAAATTACTATAGTAAATCATTGCAACAAAACACTATAGTACTATTCACATGAATAGTAACACTATTCACGTGAATAGTGACGGTTAACGGTAAGAGTATCGCACTTAACACGGACGTTGGAGAAACTAGTCGTTGAAGAAACTAGCCGTTTATGACCGTTGGACAAACTAGCCGTTTATGGCCGTTGGACAAACTAGCCGTTTATGGCCGTTGGAGAAACTAGCCGTTAAGTTTGTCTTTTAGTGAATGGAAGAGCCTTTGGATGAGTCTATAAATAGACTCTCATTTCCTCTCAAAAAAAAAAATAACTAGAGACACAGAAACTCTTCCCTTGTGCTCAAATACTCAGAATTCTTTGAGACTTGTGTGTTCTTGTTCGGCTTGTGAAACTCTTGTCTGTGGAGCTGGTGAAGTGCTGCTACGGTGACAGAGGAAATAGCCGGTTCATCCTTGGTGTGTCTGAGGAGGTGTTCGGAAGAGGTTCATCCTTCGTGAAGTATTCGAAGGAGGTGTTCATCCTTCGTGAAGTATTCGGAGGAGGTGTTCATCCTTTGTGAAGACTCAAAGGAGGTGTAGTTTCATCTCTTGTGGTATCAAGAGAGGTGTTTTCTAAACTCTTACAAATTGTATCTTTGTGATTGTAGTTTGTAATTGTTTTGTGTTAGTGAAACTGTTTATCTTGTTTTGAGATAAGCGACTGGACGTAGGATTGGTAAGATCCGAACCAGGATAAAATCATCTGTGCAAATTTCTCTCAGTCTTACTCTTGCTTTATTTGTCTTTATTAATTGCTAAGTAAGTTTAATTGAGTAGAAATTAAAAGGCACACGTTAGTATTAAAAACCCCTCTTGGTTTGTTATTCCACGCTAACCATTCCGCTGCAGCCGCTCTGACAATTGGTATCAGAGCTTGCTTTGATAGTCATTCAAATGGCAAGATCACATCAAACCTTTGCAGAGGGTGCTTCTATCAATAGACCACCACTATTCACAGGTGAAAATTACGCATTCTGGAAGGTCAGAATGAAAATCTTTATGGAATCTATTGATATAGATATTTGGGATGCTGTTGCATTTGGTCCTTTTGTTCCAACTAACAATATGCAGGAACCAAAGTCCCGTGACCAATGGACCATTGAAGAAAAGAGAAGATCTCAGAATGATGTAAAAGCCCGGAATATCATTGCATCAGCGTTGACTGTTGATGAGTTCTACAGGGTCTCTGTCTGCAAAAACGCTAAAGAAATGTGGGAAACTTTAAGAGTAACTCATGAAGGCGGAGATGAAATCAGGTGTGCTAAAACGAATACTTTAATCATGGAAGAGAATAGTTTAAGCTCTTCATCAAGCACAACATCAAGTATGGGTGATTCTGATGAGCAAGCATACATCTGTTTAGTAGTGAACGACGACACTGGAAGCCAAGTAAGTACCTCTAGCGATTCTGATGATTCTGATCATATTCATGAAGATGAATTACATGAAATTTATAGAGAATTATTGATAGAATCAGAAAAACTAGATCTTGCTCATAAGAAATTGAAAAAGGATTTTAAAGAATTACAAAAGAAATATGAAAAATCCTTAGAAGAAATAGAAACTTTAAATAGTAAAATTTCAAATGTAGAAAATGATACAAATATATCTGCTGAGTGTAAATTTTGTGATAAACATAAATTAAAAGTTGATAACATTGAAAAATCAATAGCAGATGAAAATAAAGAATTAAAATCAAATTTTAAAAATATTTTTGAAGAAAATAAAATTTTGAAAAATAAAATTTTATTTTATGAAAAAGGTAAATATACTAGTAGTGATGAATGTGCATCTTGTGTTAATTATAAGAAACTACTAGATGAAACAACCTCAGGAGAATGTAGTAAAAATAATGAAAATAAGGTTGTTAAAAATAAGTATGTTCCTAGAATTAAAAATAAACATAAAACCCGTAGAACTTGGGTAGAAAAAGGAACAACTTATAGGAACACAAACTTTGTATCATGCTTTTATTGTATGAAAAAGGGTCATACATCTAACAAATGTAAAATTAAGCATTATGGTGTTCCAAGTGGTAGATATGTTTGGGTTATAAAATAATTTCTTTTTTCTAAATCTAACCCAAAGGACCCATACAAGTAGTTGGGTACCTATTGTTTAAAAATTTAAGAATTTCTTTAAAACAAATTTTAAGAAAATGTTTTCAAGACCGGTAAAACTATTTTTATATCTTCTAATATACAAAGCATATATAGTTTTCAATCGGAAAAATTTTTATGTGAGCATGTTGTCTTTGATGAAATTGTAGACCTTGAGGCAAAACCTCTTGAGTCAGTTGAATTACATGCAGGCAATGACGAAGATTTGTAGAAGACAACAAATGAAGCAAATAATGATGACAATCCTCAAGATAAAGATCTAAACAATGTTTTATAAGATCTTTCTCCTAAAAATATTTGCTTTAAATATCCTATTGTGCATGTTTGAATGAATCTTTAAATTTGAAATATTTTTAGCTCATATGCATACATGCTTTTATTAAGGGGGAGTATTATCTTAGGGGGAGAACATCAACACAACTTTTTAATTATGATCAAAAAGGGGGAGAAAATGTTTAAAGCTTATTTGCCTATTTGTACTATTTGTGCTTATTCACTAATGCACTCTTTCTTCCATAAGTTGTGTTTTAAATACAGATTATTACCAAAAGCTTTAAATCAAGGAGTTTTTGATCATCATCAAAAAGGGGGAGATTGTTAGCAAAATGATGAAGATGAAGTTTTGATGATGTCCAAATCAAGTCAAGAGAAATCAAGATTCAAGATGTTATGAAGACTTATATTGTGATGGAAAGCTTTTGTAATACTCTTAGAAATATGTATAGGACTTAGATTAGAAAAAGAAAAGTGTTTTGTAAAATTACTATAGTAAATCATTGCAACAAAACACTATAGTACTATTCACATGAATAGTAACACTATTCACGTGAATAGTGACGGTTAACGGTAAGAGTATCGCACTTAACACGGACGTTGGAGAAACTAGTCGTTGAAGAAACTAGCCGTTTATGACCGTTGGACAAACTAGCCGTTTATGGCCGTTGGACAAACTAGCCGTTTATGGCCGTTGGAGAAACTAGCCGTTAAGTTTGTCTTTTAGTGAATGGAAGAGCCTTTGGATGAGTCTATAAATAGACTCTCATTTCCTCTCAAAAAAAAAATAACTAGAGACACAGAAACTCTTCCCTTGTGCTCAAATACTCAGAATTCTTTGAGACTTGTGTGTTCTTGTTCGGCTTGTGAAACTCTTGTCTGTGGAGCTGGTGAAGTGCTGCTACGGTGACAGAGGAAATAGCCGGTTCATCCTTGGTGTGTCTGAGGAGGTGTTCGGAAGAGGTTCATCCTTCGTGAAGTATTCGAAGGAGGTGTTCATCCTTCGTGAAGTATTCGGAGGAGGTGTTCATCCTTTGTGAAGACTCAAAGGAGGTGTAGTTTCATCTCTTGTGGTATCAAGAGAGGTGTTTTCTAAACTCTTACAAATTGTATCTTTGTGATTGTAGTTTGTAATTGTTTTGTGTTAGTGAAACTGTTTATCTTGTTTTGAGATAAGCGACTGGACGTAGGATTGGTAAGATCCGAACCAGGATAAAATCATCTGTGCAAATTTCTCTCAGTCTTACTCTTGCTTTATTTGTCTTTATTAATTGCTAAGTAAGTTTAATTGAGTAGAAATTAAAAGGCACACGTTAGTATTAAAAACCCCTCTTGGTTTGTTATTCCACGCTAACCATTCCGCTGCAGCCGCTCTGACAGATATAATATACATTAAACTCAAGAATAAAACAAGATTAAAGCTACGAAAAAGTATATTTATTCATGATAATAGACACACAAAAGTAGGTAAAAATGAATGTGATCATTCATATGCTTAAGTGTTGAAGAAATGTAGGAAGTACTTGAAGTCCATATGGTAGCATGTCAAAAGAACAAGAAAGAGTACTCTCACATAAGAGTATGAGATATTAAGATGTTAAAGAGAATAATGTGAAAAAAGATTTACTCATATAATGAATAATCTTATAACCTTAAGAAATAAGTTTTATAGGAAATAATTAAACATCAAGACCATAAAGTCTTTTAAAAGGACCTAAGAACCAAAGGTGACAATAATTTATAAATACAAGGATCTCAATGAACGTTTGGCAAGTGTATCAACTCGTTACAAGCAATACAGTGAATAAGTAAGAGTATTGTCTTCCAAGGGAATTTGAATCACGTTATTTAATCAAGCTTTGTTTATCAAAATCAATTTAATAATGATGGAAATTTGATTCATGTAAACTAAAGGTAATGAAATTAACAAAATATTAAAATTGGAATTTAAAAGTTGAAAGTAAACTTCGTTGGAATTGAGTTCATGCCTAACATTACAGTAACTTTATTAACAATAAAATCTGCGTTCAAACATTAACATCATTGTACCTTGGTTTAATCCCTTAAAACAAGTTCTAAAGATCTATGTTCAATTATTAATTCCTTAAGTAATTAAACACAATCCTTGCATTAAAATCTGATGTTTATAAATGACCAGAAGAATTGAAACTATTCCTAACATCCTTCCTTTTGGTTGCTTTTCTTACATTCATACTCAAATTTAATTCCCAGTACAATTTGAATATATAAAATACATCATACTTCCATATAATGACAAGTAAAACAAGAAAAGCCTATGAACACAGATATATATTGAACAAAAAGATTACATCAATTGTCAGCCATTGCATTCAATTCCAACGAAAGAAAGATTTATCTACTTCTAGTCATCTAGGACGTACACAGTTTTGCAATTCCTTGCATACAATGTTGTCTGGATGCCTTGAAGTAGTCTCCTAAGCGTCTCCTGGTATTTTTTGTGCTTTGATATGTTAAAAGATGGTTTTTTTTTTCTTTCTGTCACGACTTTTAAACCAACATCATTTAATTGATTCGCTCAACGCACAGGTGTGTATCTGTGCTGAGCGAATTTCTCAACTACTGCCATTCGCTCAACACATAGTGTTGGTGCGCTGTGCGAAAATTCTTTCTTCTTGTTGTGTGAATATTGTCTTGCGCTTAACGAAAATTGACTGATAGCAGTCCAAATAATGTAAACTTTCTTGTACAATGTTTACACAACTTTCTACTTCTTGTTACAACTTTTCAATGAAGAACAACATGACTAATTACAAGATTGAGCTCATTCATAAGTGTAAAAACAACTCTTTTTCACACTTATCAGATATCGCTTTTGTAAACATGGTAACTCTTTTTTGAAAGGTGGATGATTAAGAGCTTGAACTTCGAAAATTAAAAGAGTAACAAAAAAGATATTCAAAAGAATAAAAGGAGCATAACACTCAAGGTTCTAATATCTACAAAAGAATTCATAAAATAAGAATAACAAAATTCAGAGAGTAAAAAATATGAATCTTAGATCAAGAAATTTTCAAGATTTATAAGAAACAAGAACATTAAGAACTTTTTCCAACATAAGAAAGGGTCAAAGTTTTCATACATGTGCTTCAAGTGTAATAAGCATATAACTCTACTTAACTTGAGATAACAAGTCAATGAAAAGGAAAGTGCAAGGTTAAAAATATTATGAGTTTGAGTGGTGCCTACATATGTATTAAGGTTAGAAATCTTGAGGAAATATTTCCATGAATTCTCTCAAAATATTAGTTGATTTTCTTGTTTAAGGCTTTCTAAAGCAATGCATGTGGCGACATAAGGACAACTTATTACCAAGTTGGGTTTAAATTTATTAATCAATATTTGAAAAGAGTAAACTAAATTCTTTGGTAAGTTGTAATACCATTGAAGTGTTGAATTTGAGAGTTGTTAGAAAAACTCTATAAAGGACTATTGTATATATTGTGTCTTTCACGCTTTAACATGTTGGTTGGGGTGATTAACTCTGCCATACATGTTAATAGTTTGGGTTTCCAACCTAATGAGGGATATATTCATTATATCTTCTATTAACAAGGGATTAATATATTTCATTAGACGTTTTTTCTTAAGAGTAATCCTGTATATCACTGTTGTGATGGGTGACATGAATGTAACCATAATTTATTTTCCATCTCTTTGTATTAAGTCTAATCTCTTACTGCCTTGATTAGATACATTATTTTTTTTCTTCAAATACTTAAATAATATTTAAACATACTCTTATGGAAAACTATTACAAGAACCACAATTATTTATGTGAAGATAATATTTAAACATATTCTTAGATAAATAAATTTTTTGAACTCAAATACAAGTAAAATTACTAATTCAACACTACTTAATAATATTAGTTAATTTATTAATATTGTTAATTTAATAAAATAGAGTAATATGATTTTTAAAGTACATTAAAATATCTTTATGCTCATAAAAACAATAATAAAGGGTTTGTATAATAAAAGAGTTTTAAAAGTAAAAATTAAATTGGCATGATTGAAATTGTTTATATTTAAAGTTGATTAAATATGATATTTCTTATCATATTTAAAGTCTTTTGTGCGTTGTGGTTACACAATTCTATTACAAGGAGTGACAAATAGGTTAGTTTGACATGTTTTGATAGTTCCATTATTAACCTGCTAAAACCAAGATGGTTAGACTGATGTATCATAGTAAAATGGGTTATGATTCGAGATCTACCTCGTTAAGGGCAGATCAAGGACCCCAAGTTTTTTTTTTATAATTTTTTTAAAATCATATTACCTTTTATTTTTAAAATTTTTAAATATATGAAAACATATTTAATCATATAATTATTTTCGAAATTTTTAAATGATTAATTAATGTTTCTAATTATATAAATTAAAACGATTAATAAATTACATGTTAAATTACTTTATACTAATTAATAATTAAAATTTAATTGGTAAGGATTAATAATTTATGTTATAATATTATTGTATATTTTCATTTGTAAAATAATATTATATAAAAAGTTAATTTTTTAAATTATTTTTTAACTTAATTTTCATTTTAAAAAATGGATGAATGGACCAACTGCCCTAAATACATTTTATGTAAACATACTGATAGATTAAAATTTTCAACTTAATCCACCAAATTTTGACGGATTAACAAACATTTACAAACTATGACACATTTAATCATCTTTACTTATCTTTCATTACCTTTTACATAATTCACAATTTTAAAAAAATCTCATCAACATTTGATTGGTAATATGAAATTTTTTTCATGAATATGAATAGAAATTATTTCATCCATATTAATAATATAATATATAAAATGCCAAAACTATTTCATTATAATGATATCTTAAAATCTTAAAATTATCAATCCTTATATAAAACGATCAATAATAGTGATAATATAAAATATAAAACATTTGTATATACTATTTATCTTATCTATTTTGAAAAAACTTCTGTTAATACCGGCGATTTTGGAAAACTCCCGTTAATATCGACGGTTTTGATAAAATCTTCGCTAACAGTATTGACGTAGTTTTTCCTAGGAGTTTTTCTAATCTTGGATAAAGTACCAAAGATTAAAATTGTCGAAAACGAAAAAAAAAAACTCTTGAAAAAATTATATATTTTTGTAGTGTAAGCTTTCAATTTATATTCAAATTTTTAACTATTATCACATTACTTGATATTATTTCTAAGGCTTAATTACCTACTTAGTCCCCATGTTAGGAGGTAATTTGCTGTTTAGTACCCGGTTTTAAAAATGTAGGCATTTGGTACCTATGTTTTGAAATTTGTATCAATTCAATCCTATCCAGTTAACGGCGTTATAATTGATGCGAGAAATTAAGGACGTTAATGAAGATGCATTCAAACATTTGATAGCTATTCCACTCAGGCTATCATTAACGTCCTTAATTTCTCGCATAAATTATAACGCCGTTAACTGGATAGGATTGAATTGATACAAATTTCAAAACATAGGTACCAAATGCCTACATTTTTAAAACCGGGTACTAAACAGCAAATTACCTCCTAACATGGGGACTAAGTAGGTAATTAAGCCTATTTCTAACTATCAATTGTGGAATAAATCATAGTTTATGAGAGCAACTTCACAATTTCTACTTGTTATATTAGGAAAGTTACCTTAATTAGTAACATAATAATTTATCTAATTTATTTAAGATTATCTCTTATGAAATATATTTACGATGATCTTGTCAAAAAATAGGACCCGTTTTACATGTGAGATTAAACCAATACTTTTACAATAATAATGTTTTTCACAGATTAAAGTTATAGTATTTTCTACGAAGAAGCTCATTCATTACAAGTAATTGTTTAGAGTATGATGGGAGGTTCAAAAGTTCAAAGAAGATTGGACTCTTGAGGTACTACATTAAGGGGTACTTCTTTCTACACCTCTATAGTTGTTCTCTGTTACTCCATATACGAAGAAAAAGACCGATTACCCCTATTTTCTTCTGTCCCTTTCTTTTTTTCTCCAACATTGTTCATCTTCCTCAAATGACAACTTGGGCATTGTTCTTGTTGTGTATGACCTTTATTTTTTTATATTAAACATGCATTTTAATTTTAAAATTTAAAATATAATTTTTATTTTATAATTTGAATACAATCTGAAATATATTTTTTCTTTTATACTTTAAAGTATATAATTAAAAATGTAAAATAAACAATACATCTCGGATTTTATAATTTAAAATAAACTTAATATTTGAAATTGTATAATTTAAAATACATTTTTTATTTTTTATTTTGAATTGTATAATTTAAAATACAAATTTATATTTTAAAATGTATAATTTAAAATTTTAAAATATATTTGAATTATACATTTTGCAAATTAAAATTAGAAGATTTAAATATAAAGAGGTGAGGAGAAATTATAAAGGTTCACGAAGAAGTGAAGTGGTGGCGCAATTTTACAGAGGGATATGTTCTTTCAGATCAAATATATTAAATATATTAGGTAAAGATCTTCTTTTCATGCCTTGTCTCCTATCCATATTTCGTGTAAGAAATTCTGCAGAAAGTTCTCTAAATTGATGAGAATTGTTTTATCATTATCAATTAATGTAAAAGTATTAATATTCTATTCATACTATTTTATCTCATTGATAAAGAGTTTAATTAGATGGATAATCACAAGTTTTAATTCTTTATTAATCTATCCACACCCTTAGTTAAGAGACACGAGTACCTCCCGAGCTTCATAAACCTTATTTAGAAGGGACAAGAAGCCTTTACTTCTACACACTAGAGGACCTTAACCCCTCTCTGTCCTTCCTACGATAAAAAGGTACAAATGTACTCTACCAAAAAAAAAAGTGCAAAATTGAAAGAAAAATAAATAGTACGAAAAATCTAGATAAAATAACTAGTCCAATATAAAATATTATATCAATAATATAATAGACATTTTTAGCTAGTTTGGTGGACAAGAGAGTGGATGACCTTGACAAGTGTTATCCTTCAATTGGAGAATTTTTCTTCCTAGTTAGTGGCCACATGTCACTCTAAGAATGAAGAGTATTTTTCATACGTACTAGTCATATGTCACCCTCTCATTTGAAAGGATTTTTGCCATTTGTCTCCTTCTTATTGGAGAGGATTTCTCCTTACTCTCCAAGCTAGCCAATATGGCTCTTTTAGGTTAAAGTTTCTGTCCATTTTGAGACACTGTAGCCTATAAATAAATATATGCCTCTCCTTCATATAATTACCGTTGAATTTGATTAAAGTTATGCTGCCATTTTTATGTCATGCTACTCATCTAAGGTCACCAAAGGCTAGAGCATCCTATGTGGTCTCCTCTAGCCACCTTCCTCTAGAATAGGCCTAACTTTTCTTAGAGCACCATTAAACACCACCTCCATCACCATAAAATAGAAAATGACCAAGAGCCTTAACTCTCATTTCCACCAACTTCCAAAAACACTCACCTTTCACCCTTCACCATGATTTTCTCTTCTAGCTTTGATCCAACCTAGTTAGGAGGATTGTCATATTTGGTATCAAGACCTTAGGTTATTCTGGAGATAAGTATCTTGGTCTCTATGTTTGTGTTTAAATTTTGTGTCGTTCATGTTTTTTCCTTATTGTCTTGTTGTAGCTATCTTCAAATTGTCTAAATCAACATCCTTTACTCGGCAGTTAACATTTAGGATTTTCAAAATTAAACTACAACTAGATCAAAGGTCCAAAAAAAGACGTATTTATATTCAAATTAAAGCTCTTTGAGTATAGTTTCCAACGAAAAAATAATCATTTCATTTACAGTTATGTGGAGAATGTTATGATCAAAATAGTCGGCAAAGGTTAGAATTGTTAGAATGTTGTCATAAAAAATTTTCAGGTTTTGTTTTGGTAGTTTAGGCTACTGTTTGTGAGATTTTAAGTTTTTTGTTGAGTCTTTTTTTCATGTATGTTTGATCACTTTCAATATTTTGAGTCATTTTTATTTTCTAATCCATTCATGTTATCTAAAGTCATGTGTAGTCCTTTTATTTTCATTTTCTTCTAGTAGTACTTTGAAAAATCTCAATATATATATATATATATATATATATATATATATATATATACAAAACTTAGATTTCAAAACAACACCATATACAATCGTCTGAGTACCTTATCTTTGAAATTTTGGGTTCATATTTGCCATTAGATCACTGGCAAGCTCACAAAAAATAAATTCTATTATCTTGTTGAAGTTTCAAATTGTATTTTGATTCTAGCAGGTTTTCTTTTATTTTGTGTTTCTTGTTCCTTTGGCTTTCAAAACCAATATTTCACCTCTATTTCTAGTGTGTGGTGCTTTTGTTTTGCAGTTAAAAATAGTGAATAAAAGCTTTTAAGCAAAGGCCTCAAAACATTACCAAAGAGAGCCTAGAAAAGTGCTGAAAATTTTTATGCATTTGACTACTACCAATGTTTTGCTTGGTGAATCTGTTTTGAAAGTTTTGCTTTCTGTTTTTTGCATTTTATTGCACTTTCCAGCAGCTTAACTCTTGGTCAATGATGCTAAAAGAGTGGTCTTACTACCCTATTTGCTTAAAGATTGCCAAGAAAAGAAACACCACCTTTATATTATAATTGTTTTTGTTTTTGTGCATCTAGTCTAGTATTTTTCTTTAGGTAATCTTTTTAAGTGCTTAACCTTCTTTTCTTACCATTTAATTTCTTGCTTATATTCTTGGTTTTGTCATACACAAATTTCTTTTGCAAAGCTTTTATTGTTTTAAGACCTTTTCTTGCTTTTTCCTTGGTTCTCCTTTTTGGTTTTGTGGCTTACTTTGTGGTGTAGGTTCTTTTTTTGTGGTGAGCCAACATATTTGAGGTAGCATCCTAGGTGGTGGAGACCTAGTGGGAGCTTGAAACTTAGAGTCGTAGCCAAGAAGAAAAAGGTGAAACACTTGGGAAGAAGAACCATTTGTTTGTATTTGTTTGCTTTGTATTTGATTCCTTTTGCATTATAAGTTTTGGCTTTGTTAGGTGTCTTGAGGGAGTCTTTGGTGCTCAATCTCATCTCCTAACATGAACCCCTAAACCTTAGTGAATTGGGCTTTTTTAGTTAAATAGGTTGGAGGAACCAAAGTTTTTCTAACTTAGTCATTAGGTTGCATACTTAGTTTATTACTATCTTTAATTGTGGTAGCTTAGTGTATGTCTACTTTTATTTCAATTTTAATTCCCTTTGGAAAGTTTGGAGTAAGAGTACCTAAGGTAATCTTTGGCTAGGAAATGCTTGGTTATTAAGTAATCCATTATGATTCACCACCCTTTCCTAGAAGTGAACTTGGATATCTTTTTCTTCTTAAAGTCTCTTAAGAAATTTCTTTTGAGATACTAAGTAATGTGTTTGTGCATAACAACTTCTTTTAGAAAACTTTAAAGATGTCTAGGACTCCTTCTTACCAAATTTTTAATGATTCTAGTGAAGAAGTCCAACCAAGTTTAAAACATATGGTCAAAGAACTAAAATCATTAAAAATTTGGCAAAAGCAAGAACCCTCCAAAAAGAAAAAGAAAGAGTTGAAAGGGAAAAATATATTGCTTCCTTAGAAGAAGAGCTTAGAATTCTTAATGAAAAACAAGAGAAAATACAAGAGAAGGTTAAAAGAAGAAAGAAAGAAAAAAGGGATAAAGAGGAGCAAGCAAGAAGAAAGCAAGAGACCATACAAAAAAGAAAAGAGAAAATTAAAAGAGAGGCCCAACTTGCCATTTTAGAGGAGGAACTTACAATTTTAAAACAAAAAGATGAGAGGATAAAAGAGAAAAAAATAGAAGACAAGAAAAGGAAGGAAGAACAAAGAGAGGAAGAGGAGAGAAAAAGAAGAGAGTGTGAAGAGAAAAATAGAAGGGAAAGGGAAGAGAAAGAAATAAGAGCACAAAAAGAGACTGAGAGAAGAGAACAAGAAGAGATTGCAAGAAGAGAAATGATAAAATGCTATTGAAGACACCTACCACTCCCTCAAAAATAATTGAAACTAAGATGATAAAGGGAGTTTTTCAATCATTGAATTTTTCTCGATTTATCATTAATTAATCTTTCTTAATTCCCACTTTTAATCATAAGAATTTTTCAAATTTTCCATTTTTTAATACTTTTGTTTGGATAGTTTAAAAGCATACTTTGAGTTGATGTTACCTTCTAGGTTACAATTAATTCAAAGGAGACAAACACTTTTATGAGTGGGCCTTGAAACCTTTCAAGGAAATTCTTTCAAAATTAAAATAAGGATTTCTTCTAATTTTTCATTGAGATATATTTTGTCTGTGACACAAATATTTAATAAAATATTGATTGGTGGTTACTATATATGGATCTTTGATCCTAGAGGAATGATACACAAGCTGACCAATAATAAGAAAAAAGTTTTTGTCATGAAGAAACATGAAAATTTGAAGACAAATCCTTTTCAAGAAGGAGGGAATGATGACATACCCCCTAGCCATGGTCAAACACTTTCAAGAAGAGTTGAAATAATTTGTGGAAGATGGGGCTAGACTCTATCTCTTAGGCCATCTTGAGCCATCATGAAGCTTTTAGAGTAAGATTAATTTTGGGTCAAGTTGTCTAGGATTTATTTGGGTTTTGCATTATGAGCCTAGTAGTGTAGGATTTAATTTGGGTCTTGTATTTTGGACCAAGTAGAATAGGGTTTTGACCACTCAAGTCTACAAAGGGCCAAGACCCAATATTGACCCAAGGTGGGATGTCCACACCATGAGTTGACCAAAGGGTTAAAATTTTTAGCTAGCTTGGTAGACAAGAGAGAGTGGATGGCCTTGACAAATGTCAGCCTCCTATTGGAGAGTTATTCCTCCTAGTTAGTGGCCACATATCACTCTACGAATGGAGATTATTTTCCATACGTAGTAGCCACATGTCACCTTCTCATTTGAGAGAATTTTTGCCACTTGTCTCTTTCCTGTTGCAGAGGATTTCTCCTTTCGCTCCAAGCTAGTTAAGGTGACTCTTTTAGGTTAAAGTTTTTGCCCATTTTGAGACACCTTAAATAGAGGTGTCTCTCCTTCATGTAATTACCTTTGAATTTGAGTAAAGGTATGCTACCATTTTATTGCCATATCACTCATCTTAGGTCACTAAAGGCTAGAGCATCCCATGTGGTCTCCTCTAGCCACATTCCTCTAGAGTTGGCCTAACCTTTCTTAGAGCACCATTAAACACCACCTCCATCACCATAAAACAGTCCATGACTAAGAGCCTTAACTATCTTTTCCACCAACTTCCGCAAACACTCACCCTTCACCTATTTGTAAGGTTTACCTAACAGAGGTTCTAAAATCACCAGAAATGTATACAAATTTATTTATTTTCAGTTTTTGATTGTCATAAAATGAGAATATGATAGAAAATTGATTGTAATATAATAAAATTAGTTTTGTCAACCAAAAAGTTAATGAAATAATATGAACTAAAACTAAATATTATATATAAAATAAAATACATTGTTCAACATATTAATATGTTCATACAACTAATTGTTCATATTTTAAAAAAACATATGTGCAATACTAAATTAAAACACTAAATTAAAATACTAAAAATATAATTGAGATGTTCATTACATTACTAAAAAAGAAACAATGTCAAATTTTGTTCTTCTTCATTACATTCATCATTGATTGGCACACTCGCTTGATCAAATACATAAAGTATAATATAATAATTAATCGATAATATACATTTATTTATTTGTATGAACATACAGACTAAAGCTACCTTCAACAAGCCAAAGTCCATGCGCTCCTGCACCTATTCAATCCCCAAATGCATTTGTTTTTGTCGCATGCACTCATGCACCTATTCAGTCCCTAAATGGATTTTTTTTTTCAGTCAGCAATTCAAATTGATTCCTTTGGTCAACCGCCATATGAAGCTTTTATTTCGTCATCAGTTCAAGTTAATGTAAGTGTTATGTTTCCTTCAATAATTGACTCCTTTAAGGCAAAGTTTATGACATACTTAATAAGTAGTCGGCAATATATTTAATAAAAAAATCATACAAATGAATTTAGCAATTATTACATGTGATGGCTGAAACGTGACAAACCGTGAAGACAATGGACCCTAATGATTTTGCAACAAAAGTGTAATTATTGCCTTCATTTCATTGACTTATGATGTCAATGAAGATACATGTAATAGAAAAAATTATTTAAAAAGTAAGAAAAATAATACCTAACAAATTAATCATAAAAGTATTGGTAACTTGAGTTTGTAATTCAACATTAGAAGATGTTGATGATCCACTATAAAAACGAGCAAATCCAAAAACTTTAGATGGACAAGTACCCAAACCTAGACAGCGAACGCATCCACAATGCTCTTGGATTCCTAAAGCATGAGCTAATGAATTTGAACTGAATATTTCTTTTGATTGAGAGCTGTGGATTCATATGCTTCAATTTTTTTCCTACATACAACATATAATAAATTAGTGAAATTGTCTAAATTAGAGAAAACAATAGCAAGACTATAAATAATTACTCACCTAGATGACTATCCTCTAAACTGTTATAGACCCATAACATTCAGACAACCATAATAATCAACATATGTGTACAACCTCTACAAGGTATTCTCAACATAACTATTCTTCAACATACAGTAGTTAAATTATAAAATGAACATGAGGTATTGTAGGCAAAAACTCATCATAGCTTTCACACATACACACATTCAATCATATTATGTATCTGCCTTTTAGTTACCCCATGCATATTTAGTTACCATCTTTAAACAACTTATTGAACATCCAAACTAACTCACTTAATATTAACGCCTAGCCAAACTGAATATTTCATCCCAAACATAATACCACCTTCAAAACCCTGAACCATGTAATTCCATTCTGTTTTATACAATTTCAACCACATTATACAGTGGCTTTCCAAGCATATATGGAACTTACACTAATTTTCCTTGCCTCATCACTAACAAAAGCTCCATTACTCTTATTATGGTAACTATCCAGACTTCTCCTCTGCTAACTTTGTGGCCACACTCTCTTTCCTTTGAAAATTAACGAAAGCTTATTAAGTATATCATAAATATTATGAGAAATGAAAAATTGGAGATAAATAGCACTTTGAAGATGTAATTGATTTGAATATTAGAATTGACTGCAAACTTTGTCTTCAAAACAAATTTTAATAAAAAATAACAAGTACCCTATAAATCAATTGTGAATGTCTTCTTTGTACTAGTATTATGAATTTACATTACTTGAATGATATTTTAAATTATGTCTTCTTTGTACGCTTTAGGAATCTTCTTTCAAGTAGAATAACAAATAGGGAATTCCTTGAAATTTCTAGCAATACTCTCCAAGAACTTATTCAGTAATTTGGATACTCTTTTAAATTTTTTCTTGTAATGTAGGAGTGAACAGTTGAAGATATATCAGACACAAATGCAATGAATTTTCTTATTTTTCATAATATTGCCTCATCTGTAGGCTTTAAATAAAAGACTTAAAGATTTATAGTTGTTGAAGATGCTTGAGTGGGTGATTTCAATCAGCAGGAATATGCATATATGTATATGTGTATTAGCAAAAAGTGTATACAAGAAAGATGACAGGACAAGTTTAGACTATGGGAACCTGTATCTATTAGACTTTTCAGACTGCTAAAAAACGTCTTTTATAAAGATTTACAGGACTACTTTTCTGACTGCAGATGGAAGTAGTTAATTATCAATATTATTTCACTGACAGCCGATACAACTTGTCTTTTGTTAACAAAATGATTTACAAAAGTAATTTATTGATACTGAATTAATCTCTCCCCTGTGCTTTTTATGTCATAAATTTTATTTCTGCAAGCAATTATGTAGAGAGTATGAAAGCATGTTACAAAATTTTGGTGGTGATAGACGTGCAAATATACTAGTTGAGATCTAGGGGGCTCCAAATGTGCATTTTTTATAAGCACATGCATAAGAACACTTTCCTGCTAGCTGAATATATTTCATTTTTTTATTGCTGCGTGTGGAAAGCGATTTAGGTATTGAAATTTCTAAGAACCATGACTATGATTACACCCTTGCCTTAATGAACTGTTGAATTATATCTAGCTTAGGTTGTTTGCTGAATTGAAATTTTTGAACATTATTTTGGATTCCTAAAGAGGTTGACTAACTAAAATAAGTATGCTGTTGATTATAAATCTATTAAAAAAATTGGCCAAGGTAAAATTTCTCAGAAATATTCATTGTAAAGAGCCTTTCTTCCTTTTGTTGGCATTACTACCCATATGACAAGGTGCAAAAAAAATTCTAGTAAATTTTTTGGTTACATGTATTGAAACATCCTTAGAAAGTGTTATCTCTCTCTCTAATTATGTATGGTTGTGTTTTATTTTGCAATGCAGTTCAATGGCTTCAAGTAGAAGTATTGCCTGTTTGTTGGAGTTATAATACAATTTTTGCATTGATTGTTTACTAGTACAATAATTCTTCCTCTTGATCCTTGTTCATTTCTAACTCGTTTTTAGTGATTGCATATAGTATTCTGCTTAATTTACGGCATGGTTTTCTTGTAGGTGGTGCGCTCTGTTGCTCCCGTTGTTGCTAGTTTCCTTAGATAACTCTTATTATAGTCACTAAAGGTTGATTATGTAATTTACGTATATAAACATTCCTAATATTTATATTAAACGAACTTAATATTTTAGATAATGAGACGGATTTAGAAAATTTTATTTATATAATAAATTTATTTAATAATAAAATATTTGGTTTCGTTATTTTAATACACCTATCAACTCTAATATTCTATTTTCTAAGTTTTTACAAATTATATGTTGATTTTTTCTATTAGATTTTGAAATTTAATTACATATAAACATTTTTTTTATTGGATTTTAAAATTTAGTTTCGTATAAATTTTTTGTTTATCCAATCACGAAATTCGGTTATTTATGAATTATTTTATTTATTAAATTTTGAAATTTGATTAAGTGTTAATTTTATTTAATTTATTAAATTTTGAAATTCGGTTAAATATTTAGTACTAGAATATGAAATTCGATTTTTGTAAACATTCACCGATTTGAAAATATATGCTTAGAGAATTTCGAAATTCAAAAATTACATTCTTAAGAAAAATTAACTGAACTTTTTATTTCATTTCACATCAAGTCTTCATATTTTTTTTGATCCACTTAGTATTCCTGAATTATATTATCCCTTTGTTTTTATCAAAAACATAAAATTGAAACAAAAAAGTTTGAAGGTACACGAAGAAGAAATAAAAGGAGAAAGAAGTGTTCAAACCCCATTATAATCTAGGCTCTCGAGATCGATATTTGTGCCCTTTTGAGTTAGGAAAGAAGAAAAAAAAGAAGAGAGAGTTAAAGCATGTTTACCATCATAAATTGAATTGTTGTTAGAGTATTGCTAAGTAATATTATGTCCTAAACCACTTCCTATGACTCTTTACCATCATAAATAAATATGTTATTCGTCTTAAAAATACAAGAATTTTTTTTATGAAATTTATTTGCATCAAGATGTAAATTCTTGGAAAAGGAACTTTAGATTGTCTTAGCATTGAATGGAAATTTAGTTGAAAAAGATTATCTAATTTAAGAAAATAAATAAATAACTAAGAATGAATAAAGGTGCACTTTTATATAGATGGAAAAGAAAGTGCAAGTGTACAATGGATTGCACAAGTATTAGTAGACAGGTTTGTAAATGTGGATTACACGATAGTGAACCAAATCATTGATGACATTAAGAAGTCATTGAGTGTTAGAATAACTTCCTAAAAAGTTGGAAAAGCCAAGCAAATTGTTTTGGATTCTTTTGTTGGTGATGGAGAACGACAATATGGTTGTATATATGATTATGTGGGTGAATCGTTAAGAGTGAAGGCTGGAACCTTTAAGATTAAAGTCAATAAACCCTAACCAAGTTTGGCACCAAGGTTTAGGTCATTTTATATGTGTTTAGAGGGTTGTAAATAGGGCTTCTTAGCAAGTTGCAGGCCCTTCATAGGGGTAGATGGTTGTCATCTGAAGACAACATATGGTGGCCAAAGACCCCAATGACCAATATTTTCCTCTAGCTTTTGTTGTGGTTGAAAATGAATGCAAAGACAGTCGGAGATGGTTTTTGACACTACTATTGGGTGATATTGTTGTCAACATTGGGTTTTTATTTTGGATCAACAAAACGTAATATCATTTTGATTATTACCTATTTTCATTTCATAGCATTCACATTATTTAATATTGACCACAATGTTATTATTTTTTAAGGGATTAATGACAATTTTTTTATGAAATCTTGAATGGAGTAGAGCACAGGTTGTGCTTAAGGCATTTGTACAACAATTATAAGAAGAAATTTAGTGGAGGACTGTTGGTTAGAGACCTAATGATGGGGGCTGCCAAGGCAACATTTCAGCAGGAGTGGGAAAAAAAATGAGTGAGTTGAAGAATGTTAACTTTGATGCTTATAATTGGTTGCTTGCAATTCCAACTAAATGTTGGGGTAAACATGCATTCAATAGTTATCCTAGATGTGATGTGTTGATAAATAATTTGTCTGAGTAATTTGTAATACAATTTTACTAGCAAGAGACAAACCTATCATAACTATGATGAATGGATTAGGACATACATTATGAGTAGGTTTGCAGCACTTAGAGAAAAAGTAAAGACATATCCAGGCGATGTGATGCCTAAACCAAGAAAAAGGCTTGATAGGGAAGTAGAAAAGAGCGGGAATTAGATTCTTGTTTGGGCAGGGGCTGCAAAATTTGAAGCCATTCACGACTTTACAATGGACAAATTTAAAGTTCACCTAAGTAACCATACATGTAGTTGTTACTTTTGAGATTTGGTAAGAATACCTTGCATGCCTGTTGTGGCTACTATACATTATAAAACACCTCCTAGGAGGCCTAAAAAACTAAGAAGAAGGGAACCTGATGAATATGTGAGTCATACGAAGTTGTCAAAGAAGAATCTTGTTATGAAGTGTATCAACTGCAATCAATTTGGACATAATGTTAGAACCTATAAAAAGGGAAACAAAAGCAAAAAGGTACAAAATCCCTTATTTACAACTTCAATTATTTACATTATGATAATTATTTACACTATCATAATTGTAATTTTCCTTACTCCATTGACAGAACACAAGGAGCACTTCTAGTGCAGAAGGATCTGACACTACAACACAACCTCGATGAACATCCAGAAGGGCAACTTCTAGTGTAGGAGGTTCTGTGAGAACATCAGAAGCTGGAGGAACATCAATAAGGGGAACTTTTACTGTAAGATGAGCTTCATCAACATCACAACTTGGAACAAGTGCTAGTAGAGGACGATTTGCACCAACTAACCAAGCTGGAAGAAGAACATCGTCAAGACTAAGGGTTGCACAACATCTAGGGTCCCAAGCTAGTACTAATTGAGGTTTTAGTGTAGTGGATTCATATTTTTAATGTATTTTGCAAGTCATATTGTGACCCACTTAGGGAACAATAATAGTGGGTATAGTGATTTTTTATCATCTACCAGCACATGTAATTGTAGGGGACCACTTAGGGAACAATAGTAGTGCTTGCACAACATTTTTTGTTAGTAAAGTGGTAAGGGACCACTTCAACTACTTACCTCAATTACTTATCTTATTTAATAGTAAAGGACCACTTTTAATTTCTTCAACTCTAACTTTATTTATGCCAAGGCTATTGTTATGAAGAAAAGTTGATGTTATATACAATTTGGATTTTGCAGTTTGGGTTGCCATTATGGTATATTCAATTTCCAAATTTTATTTCTTAATGGACAACATTATATTCATTGTGTTTTGTCAAAGTCAGATTTTAACATTTAACAAGGACAACATTAAGAGGATGAACCATATTTACGAGACAAACCAAAGTACCAAATTTTATTGAACCATAACTGTTAATTATAATTCATCTTCAACAAAAACATAATACAAAAGAAAATTGTTAATGCCCATGACAAAACAAACAAGAACAATATCATTTTCCCAACTTTCTTCTCTTGATCTAATTTCCTCTTCAAATTCTTGTTCTTTTTCCTGAGATCCAGTACAAGTTTTTCTCTTTTCCAAGCACACTTCAACTTCTTGATGTTTTCATTCAAAGCTTCCTTCAATTTCAAAAACTTCTTCATCAACCCATTCAAAGTAGTTAGAACTCTAATTACTCTGCAATCAAAATTACACACCATTAATAAAAAAAATTCAACACAATAACTAAAGGATTTATTCACTTACCGCCCAATTTCAACATCTAAAAAATAGTCTTCCTTTGTTCTTCAAAGTAGTTGCCTTCAAAAGCAACAATGTTTCCCCACAACCACACAATTTTGATGGTAACCGAGAAAATGATCCACAACTTTACGAAATTCCTGAACCAATGGTCCTTCGCGTGCAACCAATTCCTCCATTGTCACCTTTCATTTCACTACACCAATGAAAACCAAAATAAGTAACCTATATCAATTTACTTCCCACTATTCCCACCAAAACCTTATATCCCCAATCCATCCCTCTATTCCCACAAAGAAGACCAAAACAAAACGTATAACTTAAATAAACTTACCTCCTCAACAAGACAAACTCCAACCTTCTGATGTACAACTTTCTTTCAACCTTCAAATATGATTTTGTGTTTGCCCTCAATGGCATACACACACTTACTTAAAATCTCATTTCTAAAAAATGATGAAGTTAGGTTCAACGAAATAAACAATGCACACACTTAAGATTATCCCTTTCTAATAATAATCTCTCTTTTAATCTCAAGATTATATCTCCTAATTTCTTTCAACTACCTTTTAAGATAACAACAATTAAATCTTCAAAAAGATTTATATAATATCTTTTTATTAAATTTCCTCATTATTTAATTTGCATTTTTTTCCTTTCTATACCTCCTATTTTAATTTCTTACACTAATTAATAAAAGGTAAAATACTCTTTTTGCCCCTAAGCCAAAATATAAATAAAATTACATAACAATTATGTTCTACAAAAGGTGTACACTAAATAACACTATTTTTCAAACAAAAACACCAAAGTCACAAGACTATCTTATTTTTAGGACCCCTATTTTTCCTGGATCTTACAGCATGGGTGGCCAACATGTCCATGGATAACTTATTGTGGCTTTTTACCATCATGCAAAATTTGGCAATTAAGAAAAATAGTGGGTACACATACTTGTAGCAGACAAATTAATATTAAAATGATGAATGGTAAGTGGTTGAGTGACAAATTGGATAATAAAATCTTAATTTAAGGGTGAATGAGATACATTATAAAGCATTAGAAAAATGTAATATCAATGGTTCAATTTCTATAGCATGCACGATAAAGTTAATGACATCAAGTCGACTTGAAGGTGAGACTTTAAACAACAGTTTAAAAGGATTATGACTATGCACATGAGTTGTTGAGGTGTAACCCAGGGTGAACAATTAAGGTTAAAGTAGACAGTGATAATGGTAACCCAAAGTTCCAGGGGTTTTATGTTTGTTTGAAAGCTTGTAAAGATAGTTTTGTGTGTTGTAGGCCCATTATTGGTTTAGATGGATTGTTTAAGAGAGAGTTGATTACTATTGTTGCTAGGGATTTAAATGACTAGATGTTACCACTAGCATATGCACTGGTTGAAGTGGAGAAAAAAGACACATGGAGTTGATTTTTACAGTTATTGGTTTAAGACCTTGGGGGTAATGAAGTGTATGGGCCATGCACGTGGATGTTTGACTAGCAAAAGGTACGTATAGTAGTTAGATTATTTTTACTTTATTTTTTGTAATTGATGTAGGACTGATTAGTAAATTGATGTGGACATGGGTTGGTGCCAGCTATCTAAGAATTCTTGCTTAGGGGCAAAACAAAGATTTTACATGAGGCACTTGTATGCAAACTTTAGGAAAAAAATTTCTAGTCGGATATTGAAGAATCTAATGTGAAGGGTTTCACAAGCACGTACCCCCAAGCTTGGGAGAGAACAATGTTGAATATTAAAAAAGCTAACGTAGAAGCATATAAATATCTTATAGTTATTCCCTTGAGGTACACTTTTTTCCTTATATGCACATTAACGAAACTCATGTATGCTAAACCACTTTCATTATTTTTGTTCAACAAATATTAGTCAAGATCTCAGTTCCCAGGTTAAGTAAGTGTCTGATACCCTTGATAACAACATGAATGAAGCTTTCAACAATGTTATTGTTCATGCTAGGGGAAAACCCATTATCACCATGCTAGAAGAGATTAGACTTTATCTCGTGAAACGATGGGCCACCAATAGAACCAAGGTGACATCTATGGTTTTTCTATTTGCCCAAAGATTAAAAGGAGACTTGTCAAGGAATTTAATTTATCAAAATATTGGATCCATGGGTAATAATCTATTAATAATCTTCATTTATGTTCATGTTCATTTCTCATTTATGTTGATGTCCATTTCTCATTTATGTTCATGTCTATTTCTCATTTATGTTCGTGTCAATTATTTGTTACAACTGATCCGCACAAAATATGTGAGGTTGGGCACATTTTTGTCATTGGGGACACGTTCAGAATGTACATAGGCAACAAACAATGTAGTTACAGGAAGTGGATGATCAGTGGCATCCCTTGTTGTCCTGTTATTACAGTAATGAACTACAAAAATGTAAACCCAGATAATTATATTCCAAGTTGGTTTAGAAGATCCACATATGAAGAGGCATATGCCTCCATCATTTATCGTACTCCTACCATTTAAGAGGAAGTTTCCTATGAGGCCAAAGAAAAAACGAAGGTTGGAGGCATGGGAGCTAGCTAGGGATGAGACCTAAATAAGTGTTGGTTGACATAGAGAAAAATATAGCATCTGCCGTAAAGTTGGGTACAACAAAAATCACAGTCACTAACTATCCAATCCCCTCTACCATCATAGCCACCAAGTCCCTAATCCCCTTTATCGTCACAGTCACCAAGTCCTCAATACCCTCTACCATCACAGCCACCAAGTCCCCAATCTCCATTACCAACATAGGCCTCACAACCAACTCCTTAATCCCCTCAGTCATCATAACCAACTCAAGAATCCATTGCATAGTTAACTCAACCAATGAGAAGGAACAAGTTAAAATATCCGAAGAAAAGTTGCTTCGATATAATTTCATGTACATTCATTACTGGGAAAATTTGGATGTAATTTGTACTTTTGTTATCAACTTTAATTAAGTACTTCCACGATTTCTATGTACTAATATTAAGCTGTTTAATTATGTAATTTGGAGCATTTGTTATAATGTTATTATGTTATTACATGATAATGTTATTAAGTGATTTATAGTGCCACTTTTATTACTATATTTTGCCAGGTATCCTTGTTATGTATCATGTTCATATACATTAGGGACCACATTGCACATTTTTTTAAATAAAAGAGGGACTAAATTGAACAATCCAAAAGGAAATCAAATTCTTCATTTGTACTCATTATAAAATAGACTAATACATCATCCATTACATCAACCAACAAACATTAGCCTAAACACATGAACCTAAACATTAACCTTAACATTACATCAAGGAAAAATATAGTCACATTAACCATCTAACAACATCAACCTAAGCACAATCACAATATCAAAATGTTCAACTCACTACCAACAGACACAACTCCAACTAAAAAATTTATCCTTTTATTCAAAATTTTAACTGAATTTTCCAGATCATATATCCTCCTCCTTTGCCTGATAAGTGTAGCATCTCTTTTGATGGCAAATCCCCTAGCCATTTGTCAAGCACTTTCAAGAGAGTGGAAGTCATCCATGAAGATGACATCAACTCTACCTTGTGGGCTATCTTTGGAGCCATCATGGAGCATGGATTGAAGAGTAATGTTGGTTTATTTAGGCATTGTATTTGGCCATGTAGTGTAGGTTTGATTAAGACTTGTATTAAGGCCTAAGTAGCATAGGATTTTCTCTAAGTTAGATGTCCAAACCAAGTGGAAAGTGTGTGTCATGTGTCATACTTCCATTGGAGAGGATTTACTTTTTAAAAGGTAGACACATGGCACCTTAAGAGTGGAGATGATTTACTTTTAGTAGTGGCCACATGACACTCTAGGAATAGAGAGGATTGTGTTTTGTGAGTGGCCACATGTCCTCCCATCATTGGAAAGGTTAGAAGGCCTCATTTTCGGCCAATGAGAGTAAAGATGGGAGATCATGCTTTTAGGGTTTTCAGGAGACACCCTTGGCCTATAAATAGAGGTGGCTCCACCCTTGTATTTCATCTTGGAATTAAGTAATGTTATGTTGCAAAAATATGACCATACTCTTCCTTGATCAATACTAGAAGAACCCTAGAGGCCCGTCTAGTCCCCTTCCTCCTTGAGTTGGTCTAACCTCTCTTGGAGCCACCAAACATTACACCACCACCACCATATCTCCTAGAGGATTTGAGCTTCTACCCCATCCATACCTTAGCTCATCATCTTTGGACCATTTACCACCACATTTTTGTACATTCATCCAAGAAAACACTCTTACATGCACATCTCCTAGCTTTGGCTCAACCTAGCTAAGGAGGTTGTCATCATTTGGTATCAAGAGCTTTGGATCTTCAAGAGCTAAGTCTTTTGTTCCTTATCTATCCTTTATTCTTCCATATTGTTGATGTTATTTCCCTACTTGTCTTGTTTTGGTTTTTTTTTCATCTATCATCTGTTCTGGCTGCAAAGTGTGACGATTTTCAAACTTAAACTGCATCTAGCTCAGTTGTCCAAAAATTGCATATAAAATTCAAATGAAATCCCTTTAAGTCTTGTTTCTAACAAAAAATAATCATTTCATTTGGAGTTTTGTGGAGAAAGTTATGAGTAATACACTCAACAAAGGTCAAAGCTGCCAGAATGTTGTCATTAGTGTTTTCAAGTTCGTTTTTGATAGTTTTGGCTCCTTTTTTGTGTCTTTTCTTTTTTTTTTGAGTCATTCCTTACTCTTTTTTTTGTCAATATATGTTTGCTTGAGTCATTTTAAGATTCAAATCAATCCATGTTGTCTAGAGTCATTTTTAGTCCTTTTGATGTCTTTATTTCCTAGTTGAAACTTTGAAAATCATCAAAAATATATGTTGAGGTCATGTCCAAAAACTGATTTGTATTTGTGCCTGAGTACTTTTATTTTATATATTTGAGTTCATACTTGTTAGATCATGAACAAATTCATAGAGTTAGGTTTCCATTATGTCACTTTTTGTGTTTCATGCTATATTTGATTATAATAAGTTTTTTTCATTTTGGTGCTATAAGCTTGTATGAACTTGAAACCTCTTGTAACATTTCAGATTTGAGATCTGATTTGGTGTGTGTTTATGCTAAAAATTTCAAAAAAAATAGAGACAAAAGGACAAAAGAAAAAGTAGACAAAAAGTACAAAAAGCAAAAACAAAAAGGAAAAGTAAAAGCACATTCATGTACCATATGTAACCAACTTTTGTGTGAGCACTTTGATGTTGATTTGGGAGCTGAAACTCACATCCCTAGCTACTGTTTCAGCAGCCATGATGACCTAAAATGGTTGCCTTAGTGCACCATTTTGTCTACCTTGCAAAAGAACAAAAACACCTTATGTTATTCTAGTAGTTTTGGTTTTTTGTGATCTATTCTAGTGTCTTTCTTTGGGTAACTCCTTTTGTTGTGCTAACCTTTCTTTCTTACCATTTAATTGCTTGTTTGTCTTCCAAACATTCATGGTTTTGCCAAAGTAAAACTCCTTTTGAAGAGTCTTTGTTCATTTTAGACTTTTTCTTGCTTTTTCCTTGGACTCCTTTTTGCTTTAGTGGTGTTAACTTGTGGTGTAGGTCTTTGGATGGTAAAAAAACGTGAGGATCATTGGGATAACAACCCAAAACAGTGGGGTACATCCAAAGGTGAAGGATACCTTGAAGGGAAGTTTGAAGTCTTGGTCTATACACAAAACAAGAGAGTATACACTTGGTGAGAAAGAAAGATTTATGTGTATTTTCTTTGAATTGTAAAATTGTAGTTGTTTTCCTTTTTGGACTTGTAATATTTGGCCTTGTTAGGATGTGTCCTAACAAGACTATTGGACTTTGATTAATATTGTGTTTTGTAGTTGGTAAGTGTGAGGGAACCAAAGTTCCTTCTAACTTCACCATTAGGCCGCATAAATTAGCTTTAATTGCTTTCTTTAATTGTGATAGTCTAGTGTGTCAACTTTTATTTCAAGCTCAAATCCCTTTGAGAAGTTTGGTACAAGATAACTTGAGGTAAGCTTTGTTTAGGAAAGGCTTGGTTTCTAAGCAATCTATATTGATTCACCTCTCTTTCCTGAAAGTGAACTTAAGTTTCTCTTATCTCCATAAGTCTCTTAAGGAATTTTATTTGAAATACTAAGTTTGTTTGCATAGTCCATTTTTAAAATCTTAAAAATGTTTAGGATTATTTGTGAAAATTGTTTTTCAAAATTCTTTTAAAACAAATGAGTTTTCATAGTAGCTTGCATGTAAGTCATGGTGAGGTTGAGCTACATTCTAAAGTTAAGAGTGACCTTTCATTCTTTGGTGAGAATACTAGTGCATCACGCAACATGGGAGAAAAGAACATAAGAACTACATCCATTCCTAGTTAAGCATGGTAAATATCATATACTTAGTTTATGCATCTCTAGGCTTGTAGGACAAGCAACTGAATGGTGGAATCAAAGACAATCTAAGGTTGAGAAAGGTAAAAAATCTCCAATTAAAGATTGGTATGACCTGAGAGCGTGCATGAGAAGGAAATTTGTTCCTTCTTCCCTTACAATAAACCAAGAGCAGATATGTGAGATGAGAGAAGTCATTAAAAGAGGAAAAAAATTTCTAAAGGTGTAGAAGGGTTCTTTGAAAGAGAAGATGAGTTTGAAGAAAAAGTGAGAAAGCTCTTGAGTGACAAGAGAAAAAGATAGATACAAAGAAGAAGAGATGAACAAATGAGAGATAATAAAGAAAGAAAACAATGTCTTGATACCTTAGAAGAAGAGCTTAGAATTCTTAATGAAAAACAAGAAAAAGTCCAAAAGGATTTAAGGAAGACAAAGAGAAGAAGAGAGGAAGACAAAAGAAGGAAGAAAGAACAAAAAGAGAAAAAGGAGCATGAGAAAAGAGAGAAAGAGGAGCAAGTAAGAAGAGATAAAAAGGAGGAGGAAAGAAGAAAAGAGTATGAAGAGAAAAAGATAAAAGAAAGGAATGAGAAAGAAAAGAGAGAAAAAGAAGAGATTGAGATAAAAGAAGAAGAGGAAGAGTTACTAAAGCCCCCTACCACTCCCACAAATAAGGTTGAGACTAATATGATGAAGGGAGTTTTCCAATCCTTGAACTTTTCTCAATACATCCAACCATCTTTTATAACTCCAAATTTTACTTTTGAAAAGTTTTCAACTTCTTTTTCACCTCCCACTATTTTTAACTCCTCAAATTTTTCCAAATCAAACTTTGAGTTGATGTTACCTTTTAGGATACAATTAACTCAAAGTAAACACAAACAATTTTGTGGAGTAGACCTTCTAAGTTTTCAAGTAAATTCTTTTAAATTAGCATAAGGTCTTATTTAAATCTTTCATCTAGATACATGTTGTTTGTGGCTCATAAGATTATTGGTTTTAAATTTGATGACACTTGCATATGGATATTTGATCATGATCCTGGTGGAAATTACACAAATTAACCAATAATAAGAATAAGGTTTTTGTCATAAAAGAACAAGAAGATTTGAGGATAAATCCTTTTCAAAATGGAGGGTATGATGGCATATCCCTAATAATTAAATCTTGTTTTGGAATCGGTAGTCTTTCAAACATATACATCCAACACAAGACAAATAAAAGCTTCAAAGATGTTCCTACTCTCCAAGACCTTGTATCATTGTTGGGAGCTATATTCTTCATTTACTCACTATTATAACATTTGTTCTAACTTATGTTATAAAATGGGTATTTGACCTTGGTGAAGAAGCACAAAAAACTCATAAGAAGATAAGGAAGTTTGTCTTGTTCCATGTTGAAGATTTGAGGGAAAATCCTTTTCAAGAGGGAGGGAATGATGGTAAATCCCCTAACCATTGTCAAGCACTTTCAGGAGAGTGGAAGCCATCCATGAAGATGACATCAACTCTAACTTGTGGGCTATCTTTGGAGCCATCATGGGGCATGGATTGAAGAGTAATGTAGGTTTATTTAGGCCTTGTATTTGGCCATGTAGTGTAGGTTTGATTAAGACTTGTATTAAGGCCTAAGTAGTATAGGATTTTCCCTAAGTTAGATGTCCAAACCAAGTGAAAAGTGTGTGCCACATGTCATGCTTCCATTGGAGATGATTTACTTTTTAAAAGGTAGTCACATGGCACCCTAGGAGTGGAGAAGATTTACTTTTAGTAGTGGCCACATGACACTCTAAGAATGGAGAGGATTGTGTTTTGTGAGTGGCCACATGTCCTCCCATCATTGGAGATGTTAGAAGGCCTCATTTTTGGCCAATGAGCGCAAAGGTGGGGATCATGATTTTAGGGTTAGAAGGAGACACCCTAGGCCTATAAATAGAGGTGTCTCCACCCTTGTATTTCATCTTGGAATTAAGTAATGTTATGCTGTCAAAATATGGCCATACTCTTCCAAGATCAAGACTAGAACAACTCTAGAGGCCCTTTTAGTCACCTTCCTCCTTGAGTTGGTCTAACCTCTCTTGGAGCCACCAAAATATTACACCACCACCACCATATCTCCTAGAGGCTTTGAGCGTCTACCCCTTCCACACCTTAGCTCATCATCCTTAGACCATTTATCACCACATTTTCGCACCATTCATCCAAGGAAATACTCCTACATGCACATCTCCTAACTTTAGCTCAACCTAGCTAAGGAGGTTGCCATCATCTTTCATCAACGTTTTCTTTAGAACACCACTTAAAAGTTACATGACATCCTATTTGGAGACCCACACTGTTACTCAACAAAATAACTTCAAAGTCAATATTAACTGTCAGCACATAAATTCAATAATATAACATGAAAATGAGTATTCATAAAACCTTGTAATGACGACATCCCTAAAATTGTCTGTTAACATTCTTTGCAGTTCTGGCCATTTGGTTACAATAATATCACCACTGTTGCAAATAAGGATTATCACACCTCCTCTCCAACCATCATCATGTGAAGAATGAGAAATTCCTTTGCCCTGTGTATTAGAACAAGAAAAACAATCTTGGGAAGAAGCTATACCTCTTTCGCCACAAAGACTTTGCTCAATTGAGGGAACAACTTCCAAGAACCCTAACCCTCTTCATATACGAACCCTAACCCTTATTTCCTCTTACATAATAAGTTAAGGTTTTAACATTTCCATGTCAATTGATCTGACGTTGCCATATAATGAAAAACTGGACAAGTTATTCACTATTGGCTAAGGTGGACATTACATCATTAGCATTTTAATTGTCTTCAGCAAAAAATATCAAATTGAACAATTTTTACAAAACATTCTAAACAACTCAAAAATAAGACGACCACTTTAAACAACTGTCAAACTAGAGGACCAAAGTTAATAATCATTATTTTCTAATTGATATAGGTAAGAGGTTATTAGTCAAAGTTAATATTCATTATTTTCTAATTGATATCAATAGATTACATAGTAAAAAAATAATTCTTATTTGATGTCTTTTATGTTGTATTCACTTGAGGTGATTTTCTTGTTTACAAATAATAACGACGACAGATTTGTAAGTCCTGTGATGTTCCCTTCAACAAATATGCGAGGAAGAGAGAGCGAAGAATTGTGAAATGCATTACTCTTTCTAACCTGCGAAAGTGCTCATATTTGGAAGGAATTTTTTCAAAATGTCATTTTTAACCATTGTCATTTCCAAATTGACCAAGCCAAATCCAACGTAATACTTGTAATCAATTCCAAATTGTATGTATTCGATTCCATTGTATTTTGTACTATGAAGAAAACGTGGAATCGATTCCAAATGTTGAAACAAACGATTTCAACTTGGTCCACCCAGAACCACCCCTTTCCACCACCCACCAGCCTCAACATTCCCTTGTGCCTCATTGTCGTGAAAACTCTTCACCTTTTCAGCACCACGTTCCACGTTACCTTACCTCCTCCTCTCTCTCATTTAAAACAATATTGTTGTCACACCCTACACCAAAGCGAAACACCCCACTGCCACCATGCATAATGTCTCACCAACTCCCACGTTGGAAGCCACGACACCATTGGGGGTGGAATCAGAGATGGCAAAGACAAGGTCCTCGAGCGACCAGCTTTAGGGGCTTCTAGCTGTGGCGTGCGGCAGCCGCGTGACCCATGATAAAAAGACGACAGGCACGGCAGAGGAAAGGGTAGCCAGAGAGGAGAACCCGTTAAAATGATGGTGTGTCGTTAAAACAATATGATGGAGGAAATAGGTAGAGAAAGATTGTTGTTTGTATGGCTATGAAGTGCCAAGTAAGATTAGATGGTGGAAGGAGAACCTGACTTTGTTATGTTGTCGGCCTATGTGTTTTTACCAACATTCTCAGCACGTTTTTTACTTTATTAGGTGTGAATTACATTAAAGAAGCAATAAAGAAAATAATAAGTTTTATTTTATATTTTAAATGCCATGTTATTATTAATTAATATTTCATTTATTAGAATTAAGTGAATAATTAATTAAGAAAATAAAATATATAACAACTAATTACATGATTTTAATTTTACTTAATTAAATATCCCATTAATAGCAATAATTAAATATCACATAATTATTTACTTTATTTAAATACAAATTTATTTTATTTTCAAAATTAATTTTTATTTTTTTCTTCTTATAATATTTTTTACAAATAATTATATTATTAATAAATATCCCTTAATCTTATTTTTTCACTAAGGATATTTTGGTAATTTTTTTATCTATTAAAACATTTTTTTATTTGCCACATTGTTTAAATCTTATCCAAATTTTAATAAACTTTACTTTCATATTCACACTCATTCACCTTCAAATCTCTTAAAAAAAACAACACTCAATTTTATTTTTAAATCTTCTCAAATCCATCACTTATTTTCTCTGAAATTCATCCTCCAAATAAACACACTCTTAGAATTTTTTTGAACTAGTTTTGGTGAATTAATTTTCGATAAATGCAAACTAGTTCTTTTAATTTGACGTGTATAGTGATTATTTTTTATTTTTTAAAACGTGGAAGAAATAATTTTTGGATTGATATTGTTATAGATGATGATTATTGAAATACTTAATCCAGATAAAAAAATTAAAAAAAATAAACTTAGATTATTTCATCTAACAAAAATATTTGAAAAATTAAATAATTTGAAATAAAAATTTTAAATTTCTAAAAGGTTATAAAACATATCGATAGCAAATTAATAAGATAGTTCTTGTTATTATCCTTTAAATTAAACGGTGGTGCACAGGGTTTACACGCGTAAGTTGAGTTTAAACATTTATAAGCTGACTATGCAATTTATCTTGTATTTTGTAATTTATTCTATTTTTGGAAAGTTTAGTAAAAATAACTAAACAAACAAATAAATGAAAGAATCCCTGCAATAAAGGGTAGATTAGTAAAAATCCTCACTTAAAAAGAATCTAGTTGTAACTGAACTAAGGTTAAAAAAGAAAAAAATCTGATATACTTTTCTGATTTTGTTCTTTTCCAAACTTTAAGTCAATATTGGCATTTATGTATGTGGTGGATCCTTAGATTCCCCGCCAGCACGGCACATCGAATTACAGAGTGAGGCGTGGGTGGCCTACAGCTCCGTTATTTAACTGAGAAATTCCGTTTTGATTTTCACGACAGGGTGGAATACGGGTCTGCACTGGACCCTAATTGAACTGCCACGCCCTGTTTGTCCACGTGTCTCAATGGGTCCCACCTTCAAATAGTGTACAACGATGATGATAATGATGATAACCAAAAATTCTCTCTTTTAACCTCACCTGATTCGGAACCCCCAAAAGCCCTAACATGAAATCCGTGGAATAATTCCCAAAAATCAATCAATCACTCGCATCTCGGAATCTCTTTCTTCGATGCCTTCCTCTGATCATCGCCGCCTGCGACACGCGGTGGTGGCATGGATGTTAATAGCGTTGTTGGGCTGCGAAGTGGGAGAGGCTTTGAAGGTGCCGTTTAGAGTCAACGACGTGCTTCCCGTGCTGCCACGCCAGATTTCGTGGCCAGTTCTGAACAACCTTCACAGTGCCGTTGACTTGCTCCCTTATTTCGTTGGCTCCCTCACTCCCTCCAATGCCTCCATCAAGTGGAAAGGGGCTTGCTTTTATGACAACACCGCCAAGATTGAACTCTCCCCCGCTTCTCAGGGTGCTGTTCTTTACGTCAAGGTATCTATCCTATCTTTCAATCATTATCCGCTTTCTGCTTTTATCTATCGTTTTAAATAACCTTTTTCTGTATTTTTTTTATTTCATCGCTAACTCGGCCAAATATGTTTCTTTTTCGTTGTTCAGAATTGTATCTATTTGTTTGTGTATCTGCCACTGCTGGTAACTGCGTCGGCAGTTTTTACTGATACAATATCTATCTCATTTTTTAATTAGTGGTGATACGTTATTTGTTCCAGAATTTGTTGAAATTATGAAATCATCGGTGAGTTCTTAGAAGTTCAACTTTGAGTGCAATGAATTACTAAACTTGGTTTTTAAGCTTTGAGGTTTTTGCCCTGATAGATTAGTGTTTTGGGTTGGATTATTTTTTTGTGCTTAATTTCCTAACAATTGGTGTTTTGGTTGACAGTGAAAGTCTGTCCTTTGAGGTTCTCCCATTTAGTGGTCTAGTTTTTTAGGTTGAATTCCGCCTTGTAAAGTCTTGGTAGAGGTTTAGTGATTTATTAATAAGTGAAAAATTTTGTAACTTTTAATCAACTTTATTTGGTCAATAAGAAAAATGTGTTAAACAGATGGATGTATTGCTAGCGGTTTTTGTGTGTCAATTCAACAATGCATTGTTGCTGGCTGGAAATTTTTTATCTATTCGTCTGATATGTCTACTCTTGCTTGACGATAATATGGCTTTAAGTTTCCTTTGGTGATGAATAGTTGTTATTATTTTCAGTCAATAGTAAAATGGCTTGTAATTTTTCTGTATCAATTCAATGTAAAGCTGTTGTTTGGATTTTTTTAATTGGAAATTTTGAACCTGTGTCATCTGTTATGTCTTCCCAAGCGTGATGATAGTATGACCTGTAAGTTTCCTTTAGTTAAAAGTAGTTGTTATTTTACAGACAGAGGCTGCACATAGCTGGACCTGCATGGATCTGTATGTTTTTGCAACCCCTTACAGGATTACGTGGGACTACTACTTCTCTTCACGGGAACATACGTTGAAGTTTGATTCCTGGGAAGAGCCTGCAGAATTGGAATATGTAATGTTGATTTTAGTTTTGTTGTTATTAGCTCTCAATGCTGTTCGAGTGTATAGCTGTAAACCCGTATCAAAGTTCTTATATCTTACTGAATCAAACAGGTGAAGCAGCATGGGGTTTCTGTATTTCTCATGCCATCTGGGATGCTGGGAACACTGCTTTCTCTGATTGACGTTTTGCCTTTGTTCTCGAACACTGGTTGGGGTCAGAATGCCAACCTGGAGTTCCTGAAGAAGCACATGGGAGCTACATTTGAGAAACGCAGCCAGCCTTGGCGTGCATATATAGACCCTTCTGATGTTCATTCTGGAGACTTCTTAGCGGTGTCAAAGATCCGGGGTAGGTGGGGAGGTTTTGAGACGTTAGAAAAGTGGGTGACTGGTTCATTTGCCGGTCATACTGCAGTTTGCTTGAAGGATGAATTGGGGAATTTATGGGTTGGTGAATCAGGGCATGAGAATGAAAAGGTGTCAAAGTGATTAAACTTCTAAAAATCTCATTCTTTTAGTTTCAACATTATTCATGTGAGACTATAATGCCTGTTGAGCGGGAAGTTTGTACTTGTTGTCATGGTTTTTGGGTGTGGTGACTTAGCTATGATCTATTTTAATTGATCACAGCATCATAATGTGTCTCTGTGCAGGGTGAAGAAATAATAGTCGCAATTCCTTGGGAAGAATGGTGGGAATTGGCTCTTAAAGATAATTCCAATCCACAGATAGCCTTGCTTCCCCTACATCCAGAAATACGTGCAAAATTTAACAACACTGCTGCATGGGAGTATGCCCGGAGCATGTCTGGCAAGCCTTATGGTTATCACAATATGATATTCAGTTGGATTGACACTGTAGCAGACAACTATCCTCCTCCTCTCGATGCTCACTTGGTAGTAAACTTTTTCCTTGTTACTTATTGGATTAATGTATCCTATTTAGAAGTATACATAAAACCATCTATTGTGTTAACGACATGCTGTTTTTCTAGTAGAAATTGTATAACTTATGAAGTGAGTTAATTTTGAACGTTTGCAAAAAGATAATTTAAACCTTAAAATGAGAAGCGGCCTAGGGGAGAATAGTTAGTGCTTATGGCTTTAGAGAGCAGCATACCACTACTGATAAGATGAATGGGATGGAATTATGGACAGACTACTATGCTGGTATCAACGATTTTGGTAATGTTATACTTAGTGCTTTTGTTGTGATATATGGATGCTTGTTTTTTCTCTAACTAGAGGAAAGGTTCTTGCTTAACCAAGCAGTGAATGAGGCAATAAATATCTACTCTACTCTACCCCTGCCCCTGCATTTTTCATAGAAAGGACGCATCAAATTAGCATGCCTTTTTTATTATTATTAAGCTTGTTGGTTCAGATTTGAGTGACAGGAAGTCTAATCCTGAATGGCATTTTCTCCTTGCAGGTAATTTCTGTCATGTCTATGTGGACTAGATTGCAGCCAGCATATTCTGCTAATATGTGGAATGAAGCATTGAATAAGCGGTTAGGGACTGAGGTAAGTCTTGATTCAAAACTTTTCTGCGGGATGAGGAGCATGAATTTGCTCTAAATATATGTAGTCTTTGCTTCTGTTTTTCGCACGTAAATAAGAGAAGAAATTCTTTAGAAGGCGAAAAATAAGGACGGACAAGTAATCCTCCAAGAAGAAAGAATTGTCCTCAACAATCTGACAGTTATCTGCCAACTAAATGGACCAAATTGTAGTCTTTCTCTAATTTCTTTTACTTTATGGGAACTACCAGAACTTGACATTTAGGTTTGGCAATGACTTCAAAGTTTGTTTCTGTTGCTATTCTATATAATCTCAATGGATTCAAGATAGAAATTCTACGTGCCTTTCTAGTTATAGTTCTGTACTTCATTGTGTATATTGAGTACAAGATTATTCTATGATAAGAGATAGTGTCAGGTAAAATAAAAGCTTTTATTACCCGCTTGTAAACAAGGCAGAAACGGTTAGGAAGTACCCCAGCTGACGGATACATGTTATGTGAAATTATATAGAAATATTTAATTGTATGTATTACTTGTTTCAAAAATTGTCAAGGAGGATTATGTATAGTTTACATTTGAATTTTTATAGGACGCTGATTTGAACAAAGTTCTTGAAGCTGTGTGTTGCTCTTTTACTGAGAATTAAATGATTAAACAGTCGCTCACGGTCAAATTCCATTGAAATATTCATTACATTAACTTATCACAATGGCTTATTTTTCTGAACTATAATCTGTTTGCCCTCTTCGTAAGATATTGGATTGGATGTCTCATTTTTATTTCCATTCAGGGTTTGGATTTGCATGATATTATAGTTGAGACTGAGAAGCGTGGGATACCTTTCGATGAACTACTAACTATTCCTGAACAAGATGAATGGGAATACAGTGATGGGAAGTCAACAACTTGTGTTGCATTTATCCTATCAATGTATAAAGAAGCTGG
This sequence comes from Vigna nakashimae, assembly GCA_034642375.1. Taxonomy (NCBI): domain Eukaryota; kingdom Viridiplantae; phylum Streptophyta; class Magnoliopsida; order Fabales; family Fabaceae; genus Vigna; species Vigna nakashimae. Next base: position 35,373,754 of record CM067758.1, read on the forward strand.
AGTTTTTGGTCCCATTTCTAGTTCCATTCAAGTAACTGAATTCACAGTAAGTAATGACGTCTCCCTAAATTCTCAAACCTTTAAGAATTATAATCACTTTCCCTAACGCCCTAACGCTTCTGTCGTGTTATTTGCAGATTCGTGATGCATACATGCTCAGAATTTTCGAGGACAACCAAACACGCCTACCAAGATGGTGCAACAATGAAAATGACCAGCTTCCATTCTGCCAGATTCTTGGTGAATATAGGATGGAACTGCCTGGCTACAACACCTTGGATCCATATGCCAACATGAATGAGTACTGTCCATCTCTTCCTCCAATTTATGATAGGCCTTCTCGATGTTAGATCTGTCTTCCATCGTTTCTGTTATCTGGAATTGCCTGTTGAATTTATCTTAAGGCATCAAGTACTTTGGTGTTGTAAAATTGTTTATATAAACTATTGGACACGGCAGTGTGTATGTATCTACAGCTTGATGGTCAAGTATGAAAAAATATAAAAACACAATACTGATATTCAAGCCTCATGAAGGTAAGCTAACTGCTTGAATAATCACCATCACGATGTACAGAGTTCATATGGTGATTTTCAGTGGTTTGCCCTTTCTAAACTGATCTTCATGAAGGAGAAATCAGTCTATTTAAAACATGACCAAGTAAATCATGGTGATAGTTGGATTGGCTCAAAGTTTGCTACACGCATTCTTTGATCCACTGCTCAATGATTCTCAGAACTTGTAGTGGCTTCAATGACAATGCTTCAATTACAAACTACTCTTGTAATGCATGTTCCATCGTCTATTTTTTTTTTTTTCGTTCCTTGGTCTAATTAAGGTTTTACTCTTGCTACTTAATAAAGAGAGATGTTATGCTCTAACAACATCTTTCTGGCATATTATTTAAGGTAACAAGAAAAAAAAATGTTTTTTCAGCTAGAAGTAAAGCTGCCGTAAATTATTTTATTAAGATTCTCTCGTGTTAGTGAAAAAAAAATTATAATACGATATCATCAAAGAGGAAGATGCAGATTAAACTTAGGTGTTATACAAATAATAATCAGTCTTATGATAATTTACTGTGCATATCACCATATTCTTAAAGGAGATGTAATCTAAAGTCGTCTTCTTTCTATTCTTATTTGGAATGAGGTCCATCAGATCATAAAATGAAAATATTCCAAATTGCATCTGATCGATACAAAAAGTTGTAACATCCCAAAATATAGTAATCACCATATAGTAGAATTAATCACATTTAATGATAAACCAAATCAGTCTTAACTAAACAAGAGTAAGGTTTTGGCCGAACGGCCTTACATGGATTCCTAACTACAAAAATTCTAGCGAGACAATACCAAGGCTGAACGGTTACAAAATTTACACCGAACGGTCATTTAAAAATTTAAAGACAACAGGCGGACGAACGACCACCTAACCAAAATAGACAACTACGAGTCGAACGTCCTATAACTCAGTCTTCACTTCAACTTCTATTAAGTTTTCTTATTCTAAACTTTGGTCTCCCAACGCCTCTTCCAACAATGCATCTCCATCTGCTCACATCCACACGGATGATCATTGCATTGACAGGACGGACGTACATAAACAATAGATAACACAAGGAAAACGCAAGGGTAAGCTTAGGTAATTTAATTCATACAACCAACATACAAATCAACATATGCAAATCAACATACAATAAATACAATAATATATATCAACATAGAATTAATCATCCAAAACTCTCATAAGACAGACCGTCCGGACTGTATGAAACCATGTATCTACAGGCGTTCGTGCACCCGGGTGATGTGATAACTGAAAACACTCAACAGATGCCACCCGAGGTTAGCCCTATCAGTCCAAAGTACTCAGTAGGACTAGGACCTCCTGCCGTTCCCACACATGACTTACTCCCCTCTACGTGAGGACGAGCACTCACGGAACATCAAGATGAACTGCCATCAGCAGCTTTACCATGGTCATACTACACAACTTCTCATTTTCAAATCATAGAGACGTTCCTCCTTGGAACACTCGTTCAAAATCCATCATCATAAAATCTCTCCAAACAAGGTTCACACTTCAGAATTTTACACTTTATCTTCATTTTCATCTTTAGTTTTAAGAGTATAAAATAACGAACGTTCAGTCCTCTGAAGAACGAGGACGAACGCTAAAGACTGGATTTTACAAAGACTCGTTCCAAAATCAGAATAAATCGACACTTGGTATTTAACGAACGTCATGGCTACTCACTCAGTTGAAGGAAATGACTCTACAGTGATACAATCAATATCCATAAATAATTTAAGTATACAGGCTCTAGGCCGAATCCAAATGTATGAATATACAAAAAGACAAGTATTTAACTATACTGAGAACAATCGTTTAAAAGGGGTCGACTGCCGGTCAATGACCGAACGCCAATTTTACATATATACTTACTAACAATTTGGACGAACGCTATTTACGTCCGTTCAGGAATCAAAGGTAAGGACGAGCGTTCGATATAAAACCGAACACTACTTAGGACGAACGTTAGGTAGATGACCGAGCACTAATTAGAACGAACGCTCGGTATAAGACCGAACACCGATTTGGACGAACGATTAGTATAAGACTAAGCGCTACCTATAACGAACGCTGGATATAAAACCGAGCGTTACTAATATAACTTCAATTAATTTACGATCGTTGGGTACCACTAGGCTGAGCCGAACGCTCAAACCTAGCCTTTCACAAGAGGACGCTCGTTCTCGAGCGGAGTTCTTTCCAAATGAAAGAATTCCATTTAGCCATTTATTAGAAAGCCGAACGGTATAAGACCGTTCGATGACGAGCGTACATTATCAAGGTAAGGAATATCGTTTTTCAGATTATTCATCTATCTTAACTCAACATTTCTCATACGATTCATATCTTATAATTTCCTATCATTCATAAATCACATACTTTATAGAATTCATATTATCATCTCATACTCTACAGAAATCATCCATTTCCAAATTCATACGTATCACTATCAACATGCAGTTCAACCAACATCAACCATACACATTCAGTATAACAGTGCTCGTTCATGCATACTTAAACAACATACACTCATACATCCAGTTCACTTCATGCTTTCACACAACATACAAGTATCAATTAAATTACTAAGCTTCCCTTACCTGGTTCAGTAGTGAACGTCCTAAGAGAGTGATTTTTGACTCGTCCAACTATGGCTTTCTACCCTCAACGTTCTTCTCAAGTTCTTCACTAAATCTAACCAAAAGAAACGTAGAAGAATTTAGCTTATACCCTTGCATGCAGCTGTATCTGGGTCCGCATGCAACTCAGAAACGAGCGTCTAGAGTCGAGAGACTTACCAGTTCCAGAACCTGGATCTATTCGGTTCAGATTGAAGCTCACAACTCCGGGAATACTCCTATGGTTTCTGAAACGTGATCGGAGAAGATGGTGGTGAGTTATAGTAGAGAGAAGATGAAAGGGTTCTAGAGAGAAGGATGAGAAAAATGGGGTCTGAGTTTGGAGGGAAGAAGATGAGTGCAGGAGAGGGGAAAGGTTTTCCGGAAAATTCTTTTTGTTCCTCCCACATCCGCACGAACGTGCGTCTCCCCCGTCGACACCTGTACCCCCCATTACTGACTCCCATTCTATCTCGGTGACACTTGGTAGTGAGTGGCAGAGTTATGAAAGTGCGTTTTTAATGCACTGCAGAGGGTTTTGAGAGAAGTTAAGGGATGTGACAGGTAATTATGGGTGTGCATTTTCCGAGATCTTACAAAAGTTATTCAAAATATTTAATTTGGAATTGTTTTTGGATTCATAATAAATTCTTATAAAGATACTGAAGTCTATATAAAGTAATGTTAATTAGTATTTCAATATAAATATAGGGAGTTGAATATGAAACGATATATACACTAATATGTGATCAAGAACTTATTAAGATAATTTTTTTATAAATAAGAATAGAAGAAAAATGTAAAATAAAAAAACGTTTTTTTTAAGGCAAAATTACCTTGTACATTAAATAACTTAACTTCTCAAAGAACTTGATAATGATCAGTGTTTATAAAAAAGTTTCTCAATAACAATACAAACAAAACATCGATTTTCTACCGAACTGGGTCAATCTCATTTCAAAATTATGGATTTAGGTCATACACAGACAAAGAGCATCAGACAACTTCTTCCAAAATACAGAGATATTGAAGTCATGAGGATACTGACGACTTCATCTTGTTACATGATTTTATTATCTTTTGTTTAATATAGAAGCTGTGTATGCAGAACACACTACTTCTCTTGTTTTCATTTTTTTTTTAACTTTTTTCATTTTCTAAAAAATTAATATACATAAGCTTTTATTTTAAATTTTTTTAATAATTTGAATAATTAATTTTAACATTTTCTAAACTTTTTAAGTTTTGGTGTAAACATTTTATTCTGAGACAATTTTTAAAAAATTGATTCACAAATTAAAATAAAAAGTTCAATTTGTTTACTATCTTTTTATTTTTTAACCTTTTTGTGTAAATTCATTTTAATATTTTAAATAATAATTAAATTTTATACACCGTATTATTATTACTATGTAGCAATAATTAAGTTATTTTAAAAAAATAAAAAATATTTACATAAAAAGTTAAAAAAAATAGTAAAAGTATTATAATTTTTCATTTTAATTTGTGAATCAAATTATTAAAAAATATTTAAAAATGTTTACACGAAATTTAAAAGATTATAAATTCATTTTAGTTGAATAATTAAAAATATATTTTAAGATATAAAAAGATTATAAAATATTTTAAATTATTAAAATAAATATCTTAAAAGTTAAACAATGTATGATTATATAAGTTTTTTTAAAATATTGTGAATTTTTAAAACCAATTAACCAAATTAATAAAAAAAATAATTTAAAAAAAATGTAAATATCTTAGAAAATAAAATAAAAAAAAAGAAAAGAGAAGTCGTGTTTAAGCGCGAATTCTATAAAACAAAAGACAGATAATAATAGAATAAAAAATAATATAAAAAAAATTGCCAAATTCTTGTATGACTTTGATTAAATTTATGATTAAGTATATTTAATCTTAATTGAAATTGTTTTTAACTCCCACGACTTCAAGATTACAACAGAAGTCGTTTTCTGTTTACAGGATTTTATCATAATGAAAGTGTGTCACGTGTCCACGACTTGTTCCTAATTTTCTTTTTGGTTTAATACGTATTTTGGTCCCTCTTTTCGTAGGGTCTGTTCAAATTGGTCCTACTTTTTTTCAAAAGTTCACTAAGATCCCACTTTTCGCAAAAACGATGCACGTTAGTCCTTTTTTAGGTTTAATACGTATTTTGGTCCCTCTTTTCGTAGGGTCTGTTCAAATTGGTCCTACTTTTTTTCAAAAGTTCCCTATTTTGATCCCTATTTTGATCCCTCTTAGTGAACTTTTCGTATTTTGGTGAGCTGTACATTTTTCGTTGAGGTGAACTTTTGAGGGATCAAAATAGAGATCAAAATAGGGAACTTTTGAAAAAAAGTAGGACCAATTTGAACAGACCCTACGAAAAGAGGGACCAAAATACGTATTAAACCTAAAAAAGGACTAACGTGCATCGTTTTTGCGAAAAGTGGGATCTTAGTGAACTTTTGAAAAAAGTAGGACCAATTTGAACAGACCCTACAAAAAGAGAGACCAAAATACGTATTAAACCTTTCTTTTTAAACGACCAATGTCCGTAAGTTCGAAATGGGATCGACCCAAATTATTAAAAGAAAAAACCAAAACATATATAACTTAAGGCTTTATATGTTTATGGGAGTATTTTCGTTGTCTCGTTTATATATTATATATATATATATATATATATATATATATATATATATATATATATATATATATATATATATATATATATATTTATTTATTTATTTATTTATTATAGTGTTATGTTTTAGGTCCGATCATATCACTTTATTGGTCTTCACCCGATAAGTACTGTATTCATGTGGTATAAGAAAGAGAAAACACACTTAATGGTCCTACACTACACCTATATACCTATTTGTTTTTATTTATTTTCTATGTAAAAAGGCCTTTTTTTTATACAGAGAAAATCAATCATATTACTGTAGATGGTATAATTCAATGTTCTCAATCTTCCGATTAGAATTTAAAGTTGTAGATTGAATAACCAGCGATCTTACTCGTTCTATCACAACTTAAAGTGTAGATTAAATGACCAATTATCTGAATCATTCACTTAAAATTTAAAGTTGTAGATAGAAGGATAGACTATCTTAATCTTCTTATCACAATTTATAATGATAGAATTATCAACCATCTTAATCATTCAATCACAATACAAGTTGATAATCAAATTATAAGTGATTTTAATCGTTCAATCACAATGTAAGATCATGATTAAATTTCCAACAATCTTTATTATTTGTTCACGATTCAAATTATTGATCAAATTTACTTATAGATAAAAAGCTAGGAAACATATTTTCTGTCCAGCCTCTCATCTCAAGAGCTCCAAGCTAGAGGGTTATATGTTATGTTACGACTAAGGTATGATCTTATCATATTAATCTCCATCCTATGGGTACTTTTTTTTATGTATTTGTAATTTACATTTAATGACCAAATTATGATATCACCGTTAAGGTATTTAAATTACTTTTAATAATATTATAGGAGTATTTTATTAATAAATATAATGAATCTAGATACTTAAAAGGAAAATATTCATATCAGAATAATCCTTTAAACAAAGGTGACAAAAGAAAGTGAGAACACTCTAAATATTATAGCTTAAAGGTCTGTATACTTCTTAGCTAGAATATTTTCACATCCATTGTGGGGCTGGTAAAATTAGTGATGCACTACACTTATTTATTTTCTATATAGGAGGATATTTTCTTAAGGAATAAGGAGAACTACCAAGGCAATGTCCCGATATGAAGGTGGTAAAGCCAATTTGATGATTCAACATCTTTTTAGATGAAATAACTTTTATCAAGTAAGTGAAATTTTAGGGTGGGATGCATATCAATTGGAATCCCTTTATATTTGAATAATTTTAACATGAAATATTGTTAATATTTTTTTTTACAATGTTGTTTCCTGTAGGGTTTTATATGAAGCATAAGTAAAGAAAGGAATGTTATCATAACTGGCCAACAAGATGATTGAAAAGATTCAAAAAAACCAAATAATATATTATTGTAGATCGTACAATTCAATGATCTCAATCATTCAATCATAACTTAAAGTTGTTGATCGAATAATCGATGATCTTAATCACCCAATCATAACTTAAAGTCATAGATCAAATGACCGATAATCTTAATCACCCTATCACAACTTAAAGTTATAGTTTGAATGACTGATGATCTAAATCACTAGATCACAGCTAAAAGTTATAGATTGAATGACCAATAGTCTTAATTGTTTTAACACTAGAACATAAGTTGATGAACAAGCTTTTGGTGATCTTAATCATCCGTTCACGATACAACTTATTGATCAAATTTACTCACAGATAAAAAATTGAAAAGTTATGTAATGTTATGACTGAGGTATGATCCTATCGCCCTATCAATATCCACCCAATTAGGCTTCACCTGATTGGTTTCCACCCTATCGATACTCTATTCATGTGATAATAATATAAATTTAATGAACAAATTATGATATCACCATTAAGGTTAATTTGCTTTTAATGATAACAAAGCAGTAACTTATTAATAAATTATTAATAAATATAATAAGTCAAGATAATAAAAGTAAAGTATTAAATCATAATAATCCTTTAAATAATAATAATGAGAATAAACAAAAACACTTAATGTTTTAGTTTAAGTCTTGGTAATTTATATATATATATATATATATATATATATTTGCTAACGCGCGTACGCCTGTTTTTCAGTTGGTACATTTTAGCAATGTGTACCGGATTTTAGTAGACAAAAATATCCTTATATATATGGATTCTAAGTTTTAAGGTTAAGGGTATTTTAATAATTTTCATTCTCAAAACTAAAAAAAAACAAAAAGAAATCCCCCAAACCCTTACTCACCTCTTTCATTCATCTCAACCCTTTCTCTTTCATCTTTCTCACTCCAATCTTTTATCTGTCATCCCTACTGTAACCCCAATTGAAAAAATCAGAAACACTTGCCGTTAAACAATCTTCACTAATTAGGCAAAGGTTCATTCAAGATCTCTTCAATTTCACAATTTTCACTAATCTGTCTAATTTCATCATCTGCATATCTTGAATCATTATCTCTAAAAAAACCCTCCAGGCTAATTACCAATTCTTTCGGATGTCATTATGCTTGTGAAAATTAGATAAAATTATATTCAACAAAAATTATAAAATGAAAAGTCATTTTTTGTAAGAAATTGTTTAACAACGAGTGTTTCTGATTTTTTTCCAGGCCAATTACCAATTCCTTTGATGTCATTATGATTGTGAAAATTAGATAAAATTAGATAAGACAAAAATTATAAAATAAAAGCTCATTATAAAACATATTTTGTAAGAAATTGTCAGTATTTCTGATTTTTTTCCAGGTCAATTACCAATTCCTTTATGCTTGTGAAAATTGGATAAAATTAGATAAGACAAAAATTATAAGATGAAAACTCATTATAAAATCATTTTTTTTAAGATTGTTTAACAGGAAGTGTTTTTGATTTTTTCAATTGGAGTACGGAAGAGAGAGAAAAGATTGGAGTGAGAAAGATGAAAGAGAAAGGGTTGAGAGGAATAAGAAAGGTGAGTAAGGATTTGGGGGTTTCTTTTGTTTTATTTTTTAATTTTGAGAATGAAAATTATTAAAATACCCTTGATCTTAAAACTTAAAATTCATTGTATATAAGAATATTTTTGTCTACTAAAACTCGGTACATATTGCTAAAATGTACCAACTGAAAAACAGGCGTACGCGTTAGCAAACCCTTTTATTATATATATATATATATATATATATATATATATATATATATATATATATATATATATATATTACTTTTTTTTAAAAGAATCAATTGAATATCTATTTTTGTAAAAAAAAGACTCATTGTTGTCTTTTGGTTAAATTCATTTTGGAAGTGCCATCTAGGTTGTCATATGTAAAAATCTAAATCAAATACTACTTTAAAGGTGTGACATATCAAAATGAATAAGATTCCAAAATAAAAAATAATTCAAATTTTGACACTAACATACTTATATTTTGACAGAACACTTTCAAAATACAATACATTAATTGTTACTAAATTGATTTTTTTTACAAACATAAAAGAACTCAATTAAGTAAAAAACAAATTAAAATTAAAGACAAATAAATCAAAAAATTAAATATAAACAACAGATTACTAATTAAATCTTAAGTAAAATAATCCGATGTTATCAAAGATTTCTTCCAACATAAATAGAAGAGTTAAAAGAAAATACGATAGATGATGTTCTTTGCAACTCGTGGAATGCATGGACAAAATAAATATCGTACTCGGTTTAAAGTTTTTGGCCATTGGTTGGTAGCAACATAACAATATCTCTGATAAATTACGTATAAAAACATACTTCCTTTTTAAAACAATGGTTGTCTTTCTTATAGACAAAAGTAATTTATTTATTGAGAAAATGACGTTATTTTAGTAAAGTCATTTCAATAAATAACATTTACTATTGTTCTTGGTTCATGTGAGAAAATTTTATATTGCTATAATTTGAGATAGGAAAATATATTTTATGATGTCTCCTTTTTATAGTTTAAAAAAATAATTAACGAAATAAGCTAGCTCTTTAAATAAAAATATATTTATTAAGAAAAAATTTTATAATTAAATGTTTTTCACAATATAATATAAATTTTCAGAAAAATGTTTATCAAAGTTTTTAGAACTAAAATAATGTTTTCCGAAGTTTTCAAATTAAATCATCAAATTATGTTTTATAGAAAATATTTGACAAAATGAAGTCTTTAAAATATATGCCTAAAGAAAGTAAAGTTTTAATTTGGTTGATAGTAAAAAACGAAGTTTTTATTCTTAACAATTTGAGATAATCTATTATTTATTCTTACAATTAATTATCCATCTATATAATATATTAATTATATCAATAATTAAATACTCTAAATGAAATTTTCATTTACATTTGATTATTATATATTTAAATAATCAGTTATTTGGTGTGTTCTCATATCTAATTAGTGTTAGATTTTGAAACTTAAACTTATGTTTGGAAAAGTAATTTAAAAGGATATCTTTTTTTATTTAAAGAACTCAAATTTTTTTATATTAAAATGATTTTTTTCTCAATAAAATAGAAGAATTTCAAATATCCTTAAAATATAAAATAAATTCATTTATTTTCACTTCATTATTACTACACTCGCAAAAGTTGAGTCAAATCGATCTATACCAAATGTACAGAAATTTTTTTCTAGACTAATAGTCGATCAGAGTTAACCTAGGCCGATGATGGAGTTAAATTGGCTCGACCAGAGGGTTGAACTAAGTTGGCTCAAGTTGAAGTCGAGACGAGTCAACTCAGTTAAAGTTGAGATAAGTCGATTGATGCTGAAATCGAGATGAGTCGACTAGGATCGAAGGTTGAACAGATTCGACCCGAGTCAAAAGTCAAGCCAAGTCAGTTTGGGTCAATGGTCGAGCCGAATAGGTCCGAGTCGATAGTTGAGCCGAGTCGACCAGACTGAGGTTGAACCAAGTCGGCCTGGACTGAGGTCGATCTGAGTGGTCCTATCTTAAAGGTCGAGTTGAGTCAACTCGTGTCGAAGGTTAAGCTAAGTCGGCCCCGGTCAAAGGTCAACTCGAATCGGCTTAGGTCGAAGTCAAGCCAAATCAATCTAAGTCGAGAACAAGCTGAGTTGGTTTATGTTGAAAGTTGAGTTGAGTCAATCCATGTTGAAGGTTGAGTCGATTCATCCCAGGTCGAAGGTCGAACTGAGTTGGCCTTAGTCATAAGTCGAGTCGAATTAACTTGTGTTAAGGTTCAAGTTCGCATTGAAGACTGAGCTAAGTCAACTTAGGTTGAAGTTTGAAATTAATCAACCTTCGTTAAAAGTTTATATCAGTTAACTCGGATTAAAGGTCAAGCCTATATATTTCAAATTAAATTAATTTTAACTGAAAGTCGAGACAAATAAAGCAAAATTGAAAGTTAAACTAACTAGTGTTTTAAGAATAAAGTTAAACTTATGTTAATATAAAAATTAAATTATTTTGATGAAAAGAAATAAAACATAAAATAATTCAATTACTTTATTCCAACAAACTATTTAAAAAAATAAAAAAAAAATCATCGTGAGAAATTCAAATGTTATATATTTTAATTTTATTAAATTGTTAAAATCCCTCAATCATATATCATGAGTCACTGTAAAGCTTTAATTAGAGGAGATATTTGTCTTTAATTTTTTATCTTCAAGAATTAGTATGCTTTTTTATATGGTAGGTGTTAAGAGTTTAATTGTGAGAGAAAAATTTTGCATTAAATAAAAATGAATAATATATATTAAAAAAGTCAAAATTTAAATTTTGTATATGTTATTTATAATTTATTATTGTCAAATTAGGATTTTCTCTTAGGTAAATTCAAAATTGACTATTCATCTCATCGATGACTCTAAATTGTTAAAAACGTGATCTATTTAACTTTTTAAAATATGTTTAGGTGTGATGTTAGTTATAATCAAATAAAGGATAATGAAAACGAATTTTCACTTATTTATAAAATGCTTATAGCCATAACCTTAATTTGATTAGTGGAAAATTTTCAAAATCCCTATATTAGGTATTAGTTGAAAAAAGTTGAAAACAAACCCTCTCCATTTGTGAAAAAAAAATGGATGAAATCTCAACCATTCACTAATTTCAATATTTAATAATTTAACGAAGTCGCGAATTTAAAAAAAAATATTTTATAAGTGTCCACAAAGATTTATAAAATTTTTGAAAGTTTAAAATATATAAATATTTTAAGTTAAAATTAATAAGTTTTATTTATATATTACTTTATTTATGTGGAAAAAAAAATGTAGGGCCAAAGCCCCCTCATTGACATCCAAACTCTACTACTGCTAAAAATAAAAATAAAAAATTTCTATCTGTAACGAGAATTACGTGCTTCAAATTCTTCAATTAAAAGGATTTGTTCCACTCAGCTCATAATGACTAAAAATAGTATACAATTTCTTATACATTTAATTCTCTTTAACATTATGTTTGTCTATTGATAATATTTTACTCCGTTTTTTATTTTCCATTAAATTTCTATTAAAAGGTATTAGAAAAACATCAAAAGATATGAAGTTGTTATAAGGAAGTTGGACTTACATCCTTCAACTAATCAATTAAATTGACTATCATAATATCGTTCTAAGTAATCCATTACACTGTTTCATTAGGTTTTTAGAAATTCATTAAAAACAATTAGTGTATTGTAGAATTCATCACAATAAAGCTAAGCATACATCACTAAATCAAGCTTCAGAATATAACTTTTTCAAATAAAAATCATTTATAAACATTAATTAACTTTTATATAACTTGAAAAATATAAAATAAATGGAAATTAATCCTATGCACATAACGGATTTTAATTTTAAAATCAATTATTAACTTTAATCACTCTAAGTTGTCTTGCAATATAAGATCCCATTTTAACAAGAATAAGAGGACTCAAAACGATAAATCGCAAAATAAAAAATATAAGTGTCAAAAGTCTTCAAAGTCTTTAATCTAACTAAGGAGTCTCATCAAAACATTATTAAATATCATAATCTTTATCAATCATCCAAAATCATCATCTTTCACAAACCTAACTTAAAATTTTAAGAGAAACATTTATTCAAATTTGAAGCTAACTTGTTTAAGACTTTAAGTACGAGAGACAAGCATGTCCCATTGGTTCACAAGATTTATAATAAATATTTTAAAACTAATAATATCAACCTAAATTAAATATTATATAATAAAAAATATTATCCATTATACAAATAAGATTATTAATGTAAAAACATAGAAAATAGAGTCTTAAGAGTTGATAAAGTGTTTTAAATAATGAGACCATGTTATTTTAATATTAAAAACAAAAAGTATAAATAGAAATTTTGTTAAAAAGTTTCATTACTTAAAACATCAATGATCTCTCTAGAACTCATTCTTTGAGTATCTCCTTACTCTTCTCTTCAAGTTCTAATCGTTGAGTTATCTCTTTGAAGATAAAAAAGTGTCTATGTGTTCACGACAACAATGTATTCCTTTACATCCGATTAGTTTTCTCAAAAAAGTAGGTAGTTTTAACTCTTTTCTTGAGTTGTAAGCTTCTTCCATCATGTGGGTTTTTTTTTTGTCACATGTGTCTTTCTAGCCTTCTAGTTGTTCTTTGTTGATCAATAATTCTAATTTCGTACTCTGATTATTATTACATGGTATGTAGGTGCAAATAGAGTTCTCTAAGTTGAGGGAGTATTTTTTTTTATCTTTTAGAGATGTTTAAGTTCCACCAAGTAAGGGAAGTTATATATTTGTTTATAAGGCTTAAAAAGATCTATTAAATTTGAATTGGTGTGCTTTAATTAGGACAATTGAATGAATTATGAAGTTATGATATATATATATATATATATATATATATATATATATATATATATAACTTATTGAAAAATCACATGATGTAGTTGTGTGATTGCTTGAATTTGATGTAAACACATTATTTGTAGTCAAAAAAATATTACTCTGAATGCCTATTGAATGCTACCTCTTTTGATCACTTGAGTTGTTATAATAGAGGTAATATTTGGTTAGAAAATGATGTTAATACTCGAAGTAGTAAAAAGGGAGAATATTAGAGTGGTTTTTTTTGCCTAAATTGGGGGATTTTACAAGTGAAATTTTAGAGAATTTGGTTTGGGAAGGAACTTGGGGTTTGGAGTGCGTTTTTTAGTCATTTAAGACTTGCTTAGCCACTTAGCTAAGGTCACTAAAATTTGGTTTGTAACATGTATAAGTTAAGTTGTGAGCTTTTGAGTTGTTGATTTGATTTGATGAATCTCATTATTGACTAAATAAGCAAATCGATACTTAATTTCAGTTATAAACATGTTTTTAAATCAATTTTAGTGTCATTGATATCACTTTGATCATTGGATAGGTTTAGGATGCAACCAAATTAGAAATCAAAGTTGTTATAATGAAGACTGAAAAACTTACTAGAATAATCAATTATCTTACTTGATAATCAATTATTTCAATAAGAAATTCATTTTTGCCTAAAAACTTTATGGAATAATGATTATCAAATGAGATAATCGATTATCTCAAGTCTAAAACTCTTTGTAATAATCTATTATCAGGTGAGATAATCGATTATCTCAAGTATAGACCTCTTTCTCTTTTAATTCGTTGGATGAGTAATCTTGCTCGTTGAGCAAGCCCTGTTTTTGCAGCTTTATGATATTTTGTCTACAATCATTGATGTATGTTTGTTTAAGATGTGTAGTGTGAACTTGACCTTGTTTAGAAATTTAGTGAATGTTAAATGAATGCTATATATAAGTTTGATTTTAAATGGATATAAAATGGTTTGAGTATGAAATTATATATGATAGTATAAGGATTTCAAGGAGAAATCCTAGAGGATAAATCCTTAAGATGATTGTGTATAGTGTATGTATTGATATATGATGCTAGTGATTAGGGGATATTTTGACACTTGCAATAACTTTCAATCTAAAAAAAGAAGGATAGTTATGTCACAGAGAGTAACATGAGGTCTTTAGTCTGATAGTCATTTATTGGTCATAGATGTTTGACAAATTAATCTCAGAGTGTGGTAGTTAGTGTGGATGAGTTGTTGTTGCACCACCTCCAAGTGTAGGGCTCCTATAGTTCTATATCAACACATGTATTAAGATATTTAGTCTAGAGTAAATAGTTAAATGTTTATAAAATTGTTAGTTATTAATAATTAAATTAAAATTAGATGTCTGAAAATGAATATTTGTATTCTTTGATAACATTAGCTTATCATTTTCTGTGTTTTGTATTGCAATTATCATCTTTATGATATCAGTATATAAGAAACTTTCTTTCGATCAAGTTTTAAGAGATAAAAATATAGCAAAGACTTCAATTAAAGTTTTACTTTATATATAAATATATATAAATATATATCTCTATATATATATATATATATATATATATATATATATAAATATATGTCTATATATATATATAAATATATGTCTATATATACATATATAAATATATATAAATAAATATATATATATACATATATAAATATATATATATATATACATATATAAATAAATATATATATATATATATATATATATATATATATATATATATATATATATACCTGTTAACAAATTTTTAGTTGCACTTTAGTTATTAACAAATTTTTAGTTGCACTTTAGTTATTAAGTAGAAAAGAATTTGTTGAACTTATATATTTTAGGTTTAATTGATTCAGATGTCTCTATTTGTGTAATTTTACGTTATGTAGGTCCCTGTATTTTGAAGTAGTTCAATTTGGTTCCTAATTATAAAAAATTGAAGCAATAAAGTTTGTGTCGTTAAATTCTGTGAACGACGTCAAAATTGTTGCCTGGTGGCTAAGTGAGGTGACATTTGAAAACACGTGGCACATAAATAGTTTAATAGGTGTACTTAAATTATTTTTTTAGTTTCAGAAGCACATGGTTTAAATTAAGGTAAATGTTATAAAATTGGGGAAATTGGGGAAATCAAATTAAAAGGTATTAGGTTGAGATATTAGGTGTGTGCGAAATTGGGGAAATAAGGTTCGTGGGTTAGTCGTTCTGGTCCGCAATTGGGGAACATTGGGTTTTAGTGTGAAATTAGGCTTAGAAAAATTTTCGTTTTATCAAATTATCTGAATCTATCGGTGGTTTTTGCATGGAAAGCTTTGGCGAAGTTCGTTGCAGGTGAAGCAAGTGTTGAGGTTGTGGTTTTTCGAGAAGGTTGCATGGTTAGTATATCGTTGTTACTTTTAATGTGGTCCCCCATGTTTGAAGTGGTGATGTGGTCCCCCATGTTTGAAGTTCTGTCGGAGTGTGTTTTTGAAGCATGTTCTGTTAAAGTTGTGTTGCAATTTGGTCCCCCATCTTTGTTTCTTGTGCTTTTAATTTTGTTTAAGTTTGGTTGTCATTGGTGTTGGTGTGTATAATTGAAGCATGTTCTGTTAAAGGTTTTTTGTATATAAGTCATACACTTTCTCTGTTGTGATTTTATAGGATAAATATTGATATAATTTGAAATAATTTTAGTTGTTGTTGGCCCTGTTATTATTTTATAGGATAAATATTGTTATTGTGTTGAACATGAAGGATCATTTTGAAGTTGTTTTCCACCATGGAGGGAAGTTCTTGAATGATGGGCCACTTAAGTATGAGGGGGGGAGGAGTACAACTTTGTCTTTTGACTCAGACATGTGGAGCTACTTTCTTGTTGTCAGTGTAGTAAAAGGATTTAGATATGATGAGTTTAAGGAGTTATGGTATTCTATAGGGGGTGGTTCTGTGTTAGATAATAGGTTAGAGCTTTTGTGTGATGATAGAGATAACAATATCATGTTGGTTTAGGAAGGCAACATATCAAGATATATACTCTTCAATTGTGTATCCAATAAATGGTAAAGAGATGTGGCAGATTACACCAAGTAATGATGTCTTCCCTCCAAGAAAGAGAGCATTGGCAGGGAGAACAAAGAAGAAAAGGAGGCTGGCAGAATGGGAGTTGATCAGGAACGATACAAGAATGAGGAAGGGTCGTCTACATAAAAGATGTGGCATTTGTAGGCAAATGGGTCACAATAGGACTTCTTGCTAGAAATCAACCCAAGAACCATTTGTCAACACTAACCAAACACAACAAAGTAACCCAGCTGTTACCAATAAGGAGTATTGGTAAATCTTGAAGAAATTTGTTTTGATGATGCTACAAGAAGTTTGAGTTGCAGAAGATATTAGAATTAGTTAAAAGCAATTTGTAGAAATTAAATGTAGTAGGAAATTCTTGTAAACCTTGTAAACTTACATTTTTAACTACAATAATCGATTATGATGAAGCAATAATCGATTATCACAAGTCATACTTGAATAATCGATTATCACTTCATATAATCGATTATCACATTTTTGAAAACCTATAACGGACTTGAATAATCGATTATCACTTACAATAATCGATTATTCATGGCAGTTGGGAGCTGACCTTTGGCATTCAGTGTACTTGGCTATATATTGTGTTTTGGAGAAATTAGAAAGTAACGTTGTTGAACAGAAGCTCTTGCAGAATACTGTTTGTCAGAGGAAGGTCTCAGAAGCTATAGTTCAAGTTCCCTTGCTTGGTCTCGTGAACAGGAGAGGCTCGCGTGTCGTGTGTCGATAGTCGGAGCAAGCTCTCTTCGAGTTAGCAAGGTGCTCTGCCTGGTCTCGTGAATAGGAGAAGCTCGCGTTTCGTTTGTCGATAGTCGGAGCGGTTCTCTTCGAGTTGGCAGAGTGTTCTTCTTCCGGTTCGTTCGTCGAAGGAAGGTTTATTTATCTGCTTTATTCACTATTTGTTGTAAGTTGAGAAATATATTTTTAGTGGAATTGTTAATCACTTTTTATAGTGATTAACAACTGGACGTAGATTCTTTTGAATCGAACCAGGATAAAAAATTATGTGTTGTTCTTCTTATTCCCTATACTCATTTTATTGTACGTACATCAACTGTTTGATTAATTTTCTGAAAGAAAATTATTTTTACTAAAAGGACCAAATTAAGTTTAATTGTGATCAAATACGCTTTCCGCTCTCTGAGTGTTAATTCCGCTGCGCTATACTCTTCGAAAAATACCTCCTTCGATACCATTAATTGGTATCAGAGCTTGCTTTGATAGTTCTTCAAAATTTGTGAAAATGGCTGGTCACAATCAAAACCTTGTATATGCTGAGGGTGCTTCCATTAACAGACCTCCACTGTTTACTGGTGATAACTATGCTTTTTGGAAAGTTAGAATGGAGATTTTTATGGGGTCTGTTGATAGAGGTATCTAGGAAGCTGTACAAAATGGTCCTTATATTCCTATGAATACTGTGTATGGTGTAGAGACTGAAAAACCTTATTTTAATTGGACTGCTGAAGAAAATAGACGAGCTCAGTTTGATATTAAAGCTCGCAATATAATTTCATCTGCTGTTGTACTTGATGAATTTTATAGAATTTCAGTGTGTAAGACAGCACAGGAAATGTGGGAAGTCCTCAGAGTCACTCATGAAGGAGCAGAGGACGTAAAGCGTGCTAGGAAGAACACTCTCATTCAGGAATATGAGATGTTCATAATGCAACCTGGAGAAACAATCTTTGATGTTCAAAAACGATTCACTCATATTGTGAATCATTTAACAGGATTGGGTAAGACTTTTGATACTGATGAACTTAATGTGAAAATTCTGAAATCTCTGGACAGGTCTTGGCAACCAAAGGTGACTGCCATCTCGGAATCTCAAAATCTTACTCAGATGTCAATGCCAATCTTGTTTGGAAAGCTCCGTGAGCATGAACTTGAGCTGAGGAGATTGACTGTTGAAGAGGATCAAGGCAAAAGGAAAACTCTAGCTTTCAAGTCTGAAATTTCAAAAAGAAAAAGCTCTAAGAGGATTGAAGATGATTATTCTGATGATGAGGAGAACATGAGCCTCATGATAAAGAAATTTGCCAAGTTTATGAAGGCAAAAGGTAAGGACAAATTTCATAAAGAAAGGAGAGAAAATCAAGAATCTTCTTCAAGTGTTAAATGCTATGGATGTGGAGAAAAAGGACACATGAAAACTGAATGTCCAAAGAACAAGAAAAGTGAAGAAAAGTGAAGAAAAGAAAGAAAGGAAATTCCCAAAGAAAGCTTACATAGCTTGGGAAGACAATGCATCTAGCTCAACAAGCTCAAGTGATTCAGATGAAGAAGCCAATATTTGTCTAATGGCTGAATCAGAAGATACTGGAAGCCAAGTAAGTGATTCCAGCTTTGAATCTAGTGAATTTGATGTACAAAAGGCTTTTCTTGAATTGCTTGATGAATCTGAAAAATTGAATGTTGCTCATAAAAATTTGAAAAAAGAATTTAAACAATTGCAAATTAAGTATGATAATGCATTAGATGAGGAAGTCATATTAAGAAACAAAGTTAGTAATCTTGAAACAAAATTGTCTGAATCTAATTCAAATGAAAAACCTGTTGAGTGTTTATCTTGTAAAAGTCACATGTTTGACATTGACATACTGGAAAATTTACTTTCTAAAGGAATCAAGCCTATCTCACATGTTCAAAATGTTTTTAGGAAGAGCAATCTTAGAAATATAAACATGCATCTTCATAAAAAGTCTAAAGTTAAGAGAACTCGTAGAGTTTGGGTTGAGAAAGGGACTTTTGTGAAAAACAAGGTGCATGATGTTTGTTGTTTTTATTGTATGAAAAAGGGACATACTTCAAACAAATGTAGAATTAAACATTTTGATGTTCCAAATGGAAAATATGCTTGGATTTCTGTTATAAAGTAAATTGTCTCTAACCTCAAAGGACCCAAATGAGATTATGGGGACCAAAACTCTACTGTTTTTACTTTGCAGGTTAAGTTTTCAAAAGGATAAGAGAGCTCTATGGTATTATGCTCTTTGAAGTGATGCTACAAACCAGGATGTAACTCCATCAAGTGGTATCCAAAAGCCTTCATTCAAGCACCAAGTATTTGAGCTAAGTGTTGTTTAAACTGTGATGTTACATCTTGTTTTTATTTGATCTTCCATTATTTAATTACTATTATATTGATTACTGGTTAGGCAAATGATATGTTCATCACTATTTCATTCATCCTGTGGTGTGTTCTTGTCTGTTTACACATTTTGATCAAGTGAAATTCATTTATTTAAGATATTCATGTGTTGAATTTCATTCATGTCATGTAAAGCCATGTGCATTGTTATTTCAGTGCTTTGTTGATAATTATTTATTGAATTTGTGTTTAACTGGCTTAGTATTCAATTTCATGAGTACTTTGAAGTTACCGTGGTGTAATCTCTGTCAAGTATCAAAAACTATGAAAAAGTCATTTAAATGAGTTGGCTGACAGATTTTCATTAGCAATTTTTGATGATTAAGATATGTGAAAATTAAATTGTCATTTATATTTCAAAGTTGGTTCTGTGGAGATTTGTTTTTAAGTTCAAATGCATAACGAATGAGCTATGATAATATACATTGAGAGCCTGGATGCAGAAAATGAACTTATCAAATTTACATAATTTTGATGTAAATTATTTTGTTTAAAAAATGTTGAAAGATAGCACGTGAATCAACTCTTGTGATTGAATTTTTTGCATATGTTGTTTTGATATGCATAGTTGAATATATGAAGTTGAACAAATTGGGATATGAGAGTGCATGAATCATAGTTGGTGTTTGGGAAGTTGAAATTTGTGTTGTCAAAATTAGTTTTTGAACTGATTGTGCTAGCTGAAATGCTTTCTTGTTAAACCTGGAGATAGATTTTTTGAGCTTAGAAGAGAGTTAGGAGTGTTAGACATATCTTAGAATCAAAATCTATGCAAATTTTTGCATTTTTCGTAAACTTAACGCTTCATAATCGATTATCACTAAGTTATAATCGATTATTCATGCATTAAATTCAATTCTGGAAAATCTTGAGCAGATAATCGATTATCATGCAATTCTGGGCAGTAATTATTGAACTGATAATCTATTATCACGAGCCATAATCGATTATCACGCTGACAGTTTCAAAAATAGAGTCGTTGGAGCATCCCATAACGGTTATAAACGACCATAAACGGCTTCCTCCTGAACATTCTCCTAGTCCTGAATTCTAGGTTTTAGGCCTCTAAGTTTGATTGTTATGTTATAATTCTGTCTGTTATGTGTCTTCTTATAATGTAATCTTTATTTTCATAAATAAAATGATCTCTTGTTTATATGCATCCTTTGATTAATTGAGGGGGAGATCATATTTAGGGTGATGAGTGCATATTTATGCCCATATTTATGCTTTAAAATTCAAATTTTTGATGGGATAATTGTGCTTAAATGGTTTATTTAAGTGAATTTGTGATGATTGGAATTGTTGGGTTTGGGAAATAAAGAAACGTAAAAAGTGAATTTTAGCACATAAATTATTATTGGATGTTCTAATGTTTATTTGTGCAGCTGAGAATATAAGTTTTATTGGTCCAAATGGCAATTCAAGGCCCAAAATCAGATTGTATGTGGAAAATTCAGAAAGGGCTAAAGTGCAAATAGAGGAAATTTCAGCGTATTTGTGCAATTTTGGAAAGTCAGAAAATCTAAAAGATAAAATTCAGTTGTTGAATTTAATTTGGGAATATCAACAGAAAATATCTTCCAAATAATTTTATCATTATCTAAATCTTTTAGTTATTTGGAAGATATAAGATATAAGATAATTGAGTTAATATCTATCAAATATTCTTTAAAACTGATTTAATCTAATGAATATTTGAAAGATATAATATATCAACAGAAAATATCTTATCAACAAACTATTCAAAGTCCAAGCCCAATCAAGCCTATATAAAGAGACCCAAGGGAGGCAGAAAGAAGGGGGACTTCACTTCATTCATTCTCTCATACTCCTCTCACTTTTCTTTCATCTTATATTCAACTCCATTCATGGAGAGCTAAGCATCTAGGGCTATTCTGCTGTAATTCCAAGACGGATTCTGAGGTTATGTTCAGTTAATGCAATTGTTTACTTTGATTATTGAATTAAGTTGTTCTCTCTATGTCTTTCATCTCTCTATCTTGTTAAAAGCAAAGATTTTTGCATCATAATATGTTTGAATCTATATGCATATTGATTATATGAGTTTTAGGGTTTCTAGGTTTAAATTGAGAATCTACTTTGATTTAATTTAGGAACTTTCATATGATTAAATGGTTTTTACTATCAATTGAGAATGTACTTTGGTTGGTAGTAATAATTTCAACTATAATCAATTGAGAATTTACTTTGGTTGATTAACTTTTAATTTGGTTAAGAGATTTAAGAATAGACATGATTAAACACAATAAAATTTGATTGAGAATGGACTTTGGTTGAATTTATTGTGAATAATCTAGAAAGGTTTTGCATTTGATTGAGAATTTACTTTGGTTAAATGCATGATCGCCCTCAAATTAATTAAGAATGTACTTTAATTAATTTGAAACTTAAATAATAATCAATTGAACAATTATCCGTGAATAACCGATGACGAATCTATCTTGGAAAAGCAGTGGAATTAGCCTATTTAATCATAACTATTTTTAAGTTTATTATTTGTTCTTTAAACATTCATAAACCATTACTTTTATTCATAAGCATTGCATTCATAAGAATCATATATTCGAAAGCAATTCCGTGTTCGTTGGGAGACGACTCAGGGTTACTTTAACTCTATCTACTTTATTGAATACTACTTGGCAATACTGAAGTTGCCTTGAAAAGTAGTATTAATTTGATAGCTTCAACGACAGCTTATCATAGGGGGAGCTTTTAACATCTGATCTTTTTGCTACTGATCAAAAAGGGGGAGAAGAATAATATAAGGGGAGAAGTATAAATTATTACAGGTATTGCTAACCTTGTTGTTGTTTGTTAGCTTGTATATTTTGCAGGTAAGACAAACTTGCTTTTAAAATTGAATTTTTGATCATCATCAAAAAGGGGGAGATTGTTACCAATAAGGAGTATTGGTAAATCTTGAAGAAATTTGTTTTGATGATGCTACAAGAAGTTTGAGTTGCAGAAGATATTAGAATTAGTTAAAAGCAATTTGTAGAAATTAAATGTAGTAGGAAATTCTTGTAAACCTTGTAAACTTACATTTTTAACTACAATAATCGATTATGATGAAACAATAATCGATTATCACAAGTCATACTTGAATAATCGATTATCACTTCATATAATCGATTATCACATTTTTGAAAACCTATAACGGACTTGAATAATCAATTATCACTTACAATAATCGATTATTCATGGCAGTTGGGAGCTGACCTTTGGCATTCAGTGTACTTGGCTATATATTGTGTTTTGGAGAAATTAGAAAGTAACGTTGTTGAACAGAAGCTCTTGCAGAATACTGTTTGTCAGAGGAAGTTCTCAGA
Source organism: Vigna nakashimae (assembly GCA_034642375.1). Taxonomy (NCBI): domain Eukaryota; kingdom Viridiplantae; phylum Streptophyta; class Magnoliopsida; order Fabales; family Fabaceae; genus Vigna; species Vigna nakashimae. The sequence goes on from CM067758.1 coordinate 35,397,030, forward strand.
AGCTATAGTTCAAGTTCCCTTGCTTGGTCTCGTGAACAGGAGAGGCTCGCGTGTCGTGTGTCGATAGTCGGAGCAAGCTCTCTTCGAGTTAGCAAGGTGCTCTGCCTGGTCTCGTGAATAGGAGAAGCTCGCGTTTCGTTTATCGATAGTCGGAGCGGTTCTCTTCGAGTTGGCAGAGTGTTCTTCTTCCGGTTCGTTCGTCGAAGGAAGGTTTATTTATCTGCTTTATTCACTATTTGTTGTAAGTTGAGAAATATATTTTTAGTGGAATTGTTAATCACTTTTTATAGTGATTAACGACTGGACGTAGATTCTTTTGAATCGAACCAGGATAAAAATTGCTTGTGTGATTTTCTATTCCCTACACTCTTTATCTTTTACGCATATCAACTGTTTGATTAATTTTCTGAAAGAAAATTATTTTTACTAAAAGGACCAAATTAAGTTTAATTGTGATCAAATACGCTTTCCGCTCTCTGAGGGTTAATTCCGCTGCGCTATACTCTTCGAAAAATACCCCCTCCGATACCATCACCAGCAAATGAACCAATTTTGCCATCAACAAATGAGGGTGAAGCATAGGAGGGGATTATTTAATGTTTATCATACGACACTGAACCATTGCAAAAGAGGATGAAGCATATTTTTGTACTGCTAAACAATTTCAGCACTTTAATATTTACTCGTCTGAACCATTTACAATTCTGAAGACTTTTGTAACCTTTGTGACTTACTGTATTGAATGCAATGGTCTTTTCAATTTACTCGTGTGAACAATTTACAATTTCAGTATTTTAATAATTACTCGTGTGGACCCTTTGAGCCAAATTTCTTTTTCTGTATAATTGCAGTACTTGACTCTAGTTTATATTTGTGTGTCTTATTTTCCTGTTAAATTATCTTAATTCGAAGAGACGCCGTATGTTAGATTAAGTTTAATATGTATATTTCATTCACATGCTGTATATTGGGACAAAAGACAAATTGTCATTCAACAAAAATTTCAAATTAAAGAGAACAATTTTCATTCACTCTTATCAATACATCTCTTCTCATCTCATACACTTTCATCCCATTCTCATCAACATTGTAACTAAAATAATCTCTATGACACATAAAACACAAACTAACAATATCAACACCTTCATCCACTTTTGAACAATGAACACTGATTTTTGTATCTTAACTAGCATTTTCCTAGTACTCTCCATTTCTTCACTGTTGACCAAAGTTTCTTTGTTCCCTTCGCTCTTCACGTAACTACCACTTTCGTCACTTCCAACATCTGTGCACCATTTGAAGAAGTTTCAACCAGCGTCTTCAACACCATTCGGCAAACATAACTGTTAATTACAATGTTGTGTTCTCAGAAACACTACCACTAATTAATTAGGTTCAATCTAACATACCTTATACTTGGAGCATCCCCAAAATTGCTTGCCTCGATTCTTCATAGTTTTGGCAGTTCTCATCACAGATCTTTGTCCATAGTGGCAAATCGATGAAGAAACTATAGGGTTTTTCCTTCTGCCTGCATGTCGACAAAGAGCAAGAGTACTCCTTCGACATCCTCTTCCAAGAAGAACGACTACAACCTTGATCACCACCAGACCCACCCGCTCACAAATAATACTGAACCAACACCCTTCGAAGAAGAACGAGTACAAGACCCTTTTTGCACCCTTTTCAATTAAGGATTTTGAGCTTCAACTGAGGGATTTAATGAAATCCAAACAAAGTTTATGTCTCACGTGCTTCTGAAACTAAAAATAATAATTTAAGTACACCTATTAAACTATTTATGTGCCACGTGTTTTCAAATGCCACCTCACTTAGCCACCAGACAACAATTTTGACATCGTTCACACAATTTAACGGCACAGACTTTATTATTCCATTTTTCATAATTAGGACCAAATTGAGCTACTTCAAAATATAGGGACCTACATGACGCAAAACTGCACAAATAGGAACCTCCGAATCAATTAAACATATATTTTATTATTATAGTTATATTTGGATAATTGTAACATTTTCATATGTACATTTTGTTTAACTATTTTAATTTATTAAATATGTGATAAATTGTATAATAGTATTAATACTATTAAAATTTTGGAATGTTACAATTAATAAATGATTATTTTAAATTTATAATTTAATTAATTTTTAACAATGTCAAAAGTTAAATATAATTTATATTATAATTTAAATTATTTATTCTAAATCTAAAATATAGTTTATAAATTCAATTATATTAATTAATGTATTATAAATTATAATTATGATATGATTTTTAATTAAAAAATATTTATCATAAACTTTATTTATATAAAGACAATGTTTACCTTCTCGTGAGCTAAAATAAGTTATATTACAATTCGCAAAAAAAAGACTTGATTAACCTGAACCCGTCAAGCTCTGTGTGAGAAGCTGATGTCAACTGCAGCCGTCCAAGTCAAAGTGGTGGAATTAGTTCAACAACTTTCCTCCCCTTTTTTTCCTCATTTGAAATTAATTTATTTAAACTCAGATTTAACTTTTTCAGGTATAGGTTGGACAACAAGCTAAACTAAAACATAAGTCAACATCTTACATTAATTAAATATTGTATCGTTACGTTGAGAAGAAGATTTTACTAAAATATAGGATGAGGCTAAATTATATTTTCTTTATATTAAGAGGATTAATGTTTCTCTTTTAAATATCTATATTATTATATAAAAGTGTTTACATTTTTTTCAATTTTATTTTTCAAGTAATTTTTTTAATTTGACTATTTTTTATATAATTATTTATTTAAATTTAATCGTTTTTTAAATTAAATAAATAAAAATTATTAATATATTCAAATTTATAAATATAATTTAATTATTTTTTATTATTATAAAAAAGTAAATATTTTCATTGATAATAATAAAATAAATAATTTTAGTTTCGATCATCTTATTAAATAAAAACATTAGTTTTTTATTTTGACATCTATATATAATAGGATTTATTGAGTTTTTTTAAAGAAAGATAATTTAAGAAAATGAAGCGAATAAATAAAAGATGATATATACACTACGTTATTTATGAAAAGAAAAATAGTGTATTTTTCAAAATAATTGTTTTCGTTAGCAATAGTTAAATATTAGTGTAGACTTTTTTACATTTAACTTTTTTAAGTTAGATGTAAAAAAATTGTCTTTATTCATAAAATGCTATTATAATTTTCAAATGTGTGATTCTTTATAGTTGAACATAAATCTTGTAACGTAATAGACTCATTTGCCACTACTGATAATTGAATATTAGTGTATTTCTAGACTTCAAGGTGTTGTAGTGTGTTGTTGTTGAAAAAGAGAATAAGTTTTCTCAATTTATCGATGACCACCTTTGTTTACAGCTTGAAAAGATTTTATTGCAGAAGTTATGAAGTGTCAGCTCAAGAAACCTAGAAAGATTTTTCATGATTATCAAAATTAGAGGGTAAATTATAGGATTTTAAATATTCAAATTTATTGTTCTTTATTGATCATTTGATTTTGATTTTTTATATCAATGATGTTATGGAGATGGATGTTCACTTTGATTATTTTTGTAAATTGAATGTTTATTACCTGACTTATTGTTATTGATGAAATATGTGTGTTGTAGTGTTTGAAAAAACAAAAGAAATAGTCTAAGTTACATAAATTGTTGAACAATGAGAGCAAGAAAGGAAACATTAACGTATTGTTTGATTTAATATTTTGGGTTATTATATTGGTTATATTATTGGTGAGTCATATTAGAATATGTAGTGATGTATGTATGATTCATTAACAAAAATGTGATAGTTAACATGATCAATTAATAAACTAACTTTGTAATTTTATTTTGTTTAATTAGGATTGTGAAAGTAAATTTGTTTGTTTTTCAAATTGATAAAAAAATATTTTTTTTTCTTTGAACTATTCATCACAATGGACATCACCAATCTCAAACTCATAAAAAAAACTCTTGAAAAACAAAGATTCAATAACATCTTAAGTATTTTTTCTTTTTCTATATTCACAAGATTCTTAGAAAGAATTCATCATCATTGTTTAATAGAATATACTTACAAATATCTAGTATGTCCATCTCTTTTAACGAATGATGGTTGATTGACTATTTGTGTTCGTTTTCTTGATTTGATAAGTTTAAAAAGTAATTAACAAAACACTTCATAGAATTAGAGAGACTATTAAGTATGTTAAACCATTAAATGGAAAAACTCTTAAATTCAAATAATGTGTTAATGATGTTGATATAAATATGAGCATTAGTTTGAAATTAGACATGACTACAAAATTTTTCTTATTTGATGTTTGGAAGTGCAATCAAATATAATAAAGGTTTTAAAATTATTAAACAAATAGATAAAATTATAAAGATTGTATATCTTCTAAGGGAGGGATACAAGAGAGAAAATGTATCAATTCTTAGAACCATTTTGTGAGATCACAAACCTGATGTCCAAATCATCTTATCCCACTTCAAACTCGTATTTTATGAAAATTTGAAAATTTTAGTTCATCATAAAAGAAAATTTGTTGAATGAAGATGTCATTTTAAAGGCAATGGCTTGAAATATAGAAGAGAGGTTTCAAAAGCATTGGAATGAGTATAGTATTGAGTTAGCTTTTGGAATTATTCTTGACCCAAAATTAAATGTTAATTTTGTAAAGTATTATTATAAAAAATTAGATATTCCAATCTATTAAGACAAAGCTAAAACATTGATAAAAAAAGTTTAAGATTTTGTATATCCCTAGTTTTTCTCTTTTTCAATCATCTAATAAATTCATCTTCATATCTCAATCCAGTGCCAAAAGAAGGAAGATCAAGAGAACCATGATTATTTTTGTAAGTATTTTATACTTAGTTTCATTGTTTTTATTTATTTTTTCTCGTTTTTGTTTTGATAATTAATATATAATTAAAATGTACCATAATGAATAATTTGTTGTTGATAACATAGATACATGTTTACTTGGATGAACCAAGAATACATGATGATAAAATTATAAATTTTTTATACTCAATTATTAAATTACTAATTAGAAAATATTTTATATAATTTCTGTAATGACTTGAGATATGCTTAATATTTTCAATATTACAATGACATCAAAGTCAATCTTTATTAAAGATGGAAGTATACTTTCTAAGTATAGAAACTCCATTCTTTGTTATTACGTGATGATTTGTATTCAAAATTTGTTATACGAATTTTTAATAATCCTATTAGTAATTTTTCAATTAGATAAAAAATTATTTAAAAATATCAAATAATTATTAATAATTTAAAAATATAAATATGATTATGTGTTTTAGTTAATATTGATTAATGTTTTTTTTTTCAACTTTCTTCAATTTTTTTAATCACAATCATTTAAACCAATATCTATTTGGGTTACTTTTATGTTGTGTTAGTTGGGTTTTTTTTATATTGATTTTTCGATTAGTGACAGCTGAAAAATTTTTCCAGTTGACATTAATAAAAGAAATCATAGTTAATGTTGTGTAATAGTTTTTCTAATCAATATAAAATTAAAAACTTATAGACAAAAAAAAATATGGATGTAGATGATGAAAATAATAATCATTATAAATATTAAAAAAAATAAACAAAACAAACGTTAGTTTAGATGAAAAATAGTGTTCCCAACATTAACTGGAAATGCCCATACAACTATTGAGTAAGAAACATCAATTATTTGAAAAACAAAAAATAGTCTCAACAATTTAAATAATAAAAAAACTCTTGTCAATATGTAAAAATACTTTCATCAAAATCAATCAAAAGTAGTTATCTCAACAACACACCGGTCTTAATCAAGTTGGTAAAAGAATACGAAGAAAAGATGAGAATGTTAAAAAATTTAAGTTATCACTTTTTAGATGAAATTTAAAAGTTTTTAATTTTAAATAATCCAATTAGTCATCAAATTATAGAATTTTAATTTATTTTCAAATTTCCTTGCTCAAACAACATATTTTATCATAAACATTTTAAATTCTTACCGAAAACAAATTATCCTTAAAATTTCCTATCCAAACACATTGAATTTGTTTAATTTTATTAATTTTGAATTTTATTTATAATTGTAGTTTGAGTTGAAATTGGACTTATATTAAAGACTCAATTAAGCCCAGTTAATCCCTCTAAGATTCCTCCATGCAAATGGAATAGGATTATTCTATATTTAGAATTTAATTTTCCCTCTTTCATTTCAATTTAACTTTGGGACACATATCGTTATTATAGTTACTAATTTCTTACTTTTACATATATCACTTTTGAATACATATATTTAAATCTTAAGAAAAAAGAAGAAGTCAATTTTAAGTGTCATAAGTACAAAAAAAAAAAAAACCTTTAGAAAAATCTTAAGAACCTTGACTACCAAAATAAATGAAACTTGCATTTCTCAATGTTATATACTTTTATAAAAGTAATATACATAATGAAGACAATTGGGATCTATTATAAATTAATGTGTGACTGAAGTTTCCTTTCAGTACTTCAAACGTCCGTTATCTACTAAAAGGTTTTTTCTATTTGGATGCATTAGTAAATATTATAAAAATTATTAAACAGTATGAAACACAAACTTAATAAAAATACTAATCATAATTATTAAGTATATTATACTTTATGCTTTCAAATATTTAAGGTTAAACATTAATTATTTTTGTATGTTTATTTAATCAACCCGTTGAACCCTGAAACCAAACTTCGGCCACGTGTAAAGTAATAACTCATGACAGTTGCCGCCGTCACCCAACAGTCTTTGAAACTGTTCGCCAGCTCTTTTTTTTTTTTTTTTTTCAGTTGCTATCGTTCAACTACTCTCTGCCTCTAACCATTTTCTTTTTTCAGTACTACTTTGTCTCCCTGATTAAATTACATTATCTACTACAATTTTCTTTTTCTAAGCAAAGGTCGAAATGAAATACAAAACCACCATAGAAGTGTAAGATATTTTTCTTTATTTTTATCCTTGTATCCTTAAAAAAAATCTAAAATATTAAAATCTAAGCCACCATAAACAAAATTCAAAAGCTAATAAAAAAATCAAACACTTTACCACCTATTTCCAGCCGTTTACAACCTCAACTGCTTAGATCTTTTTTAGTGGTACATTTTGGAAAAGCCATATTTGCAAAGAGGCAAACCTTCCAAAAGAGTGTAAAACCTACATAGAAAGTAACTCTTGAATTTTTTTAAAAAACTAGAAAACAAAAATCTTTTATGTTTTCCAATTAAAATTCATGATTTTGTTTATATATTAAAAAAAAGTTTAGGACTTTTTAGAGGAAAGAACGAGAGAGATGAATCAATATGATAAACAAGTGCAAAATGTAGTGAAACAAAGTAACGACTTTAAGAAAACCAATTACATTAATTGTGTTTTCATATTAGCTTTAATTTCTTTGTCTTTTATGTTTAATATTTTTAGATGAATAAGTAGTTAGAATAAAATCCATTAATATAATTATTTAAATAATATTCAAAAAATGAAGAAACTTATCCTTTTTAATTATTAATTATCCATAATATAGTTATGTGATGAAAATGTATTCTGAAGAAGCTGACGTTTACCTTGGAAAGACGTTGAAATAACACAAGAGTTTGCAGTGAAATTTCCAACAGAAGAAGCCCAAGTTTTTCAAAGCTCATCACATCACATTTACCAAATACATCTTCTCAGCAAGACTTTCACAATGCATTCCTCAACACTTCTTATAGTCCTCTGCAGTTCTCAACTTTCCCTGACAAAATTCTCTTCAATTTTCTTCCAAACCAAACATGAACAAACCCCAACCTCAACAACTAATCACCCTTGCTTTCTTTCTTTCATTCTCTCTCACCAACTTCGTCGTTTCAGCTCGATTCTTCCCCAACGTCTCATCCTGGCTCCCCGACCACGCGCCTCTTGGAGGCGCGTGGGATGCCTTTCGAAACCTCACCGGTTGCCATCGCGGCGATAACTATGACGGCCTCGCCAACCTAAAATCCTACTTCGAGCGCTTCGGCTACATCCCTCACGCGCCGCCATCGAACTTCTCCGATGAGTTCGACGACGCTCTCGAATCGGCGATCAAAACCTACCAGAAGAATTTCAACCTCAACGTCACTGGTGTCCTCGATGACTCCACGCTTCGGCAGATCGTCCTGCCGCGGTGTGGTGTCGCCGACATAATCAACGGTACCACGACGATGAACGCCGGAAAGCAGAACGAAACGGCGTCGTCCAGCAAGCTGCGGTTCCACACGGTGGCGCACTACACTCTGTTCCCCGGCATGCCACGGTGGCCTGAGGGAACGGAGGAGCTTACGTACGCGTTCAACCCCGGCAACGGTCTGACCGACACCGTGAAAGGCGTTTTCGCTGCCGCTTTCGCTCGGTGGTCGGAGGTGACGTCGTTGACGTTCCGCGAAACGGAGTCGTACTTCAGCGCCGACATCAGGATCGGTTTCTTCAGCGGTGACCACGGCGACGGGGAACCGTTCGACGGGAGTTTGGGGACGCTGGCACACGCGTTCTCGCCGACGAACGGGAGGTTCCACCTGGATGCCGACGAGGACTGGGTGGTTTCCGGCGATGTGACGCAGTCGGCGCTGTCGACGGCGGTGGATTTGGAATCGGTGGCGGTGCACGAGATTGGGCACTTGCTAGGGTTAGGTCACTCGTCTGAGGAAGAAGCGGTTATGTTTCCGACGATTTCGTCGCGGAGGAAGAAGGTGGTGCTGGCGCAGGATGATATCAAAGGGATTCAATTCCTCTACGGTACCAATCCCAATTACAATGGATCCAGTGCCACGTCAGCACCGGAGAGGGACTCCAGCGACGGTTCCAATCCCTCTTCCTCTTCCTGGAGGGTTTTCACTTTGTTGACCTTTTCATTTTTATATTTTACATTATTATAGGATTTATTTTTTATTATTTATCCAGAGTTACTGTTGGCCTTATTTGGACTTGGCTCACACTGCCACTATTCCTCCCTCTAATTTCTTTCTTTTCCTTTGTTCTCATTGCCGCTTCCTTTCCCATGCTCACATGACATGGTGAACTCTGTATACACATTCATACACAATATAGGATTCCTCGTGTATATCATATAATAATATTCATTATTTAATCTACCAAGTCTTGTTTTGGGAGAGGTTATCAAAAGTGACAAGAAAAAGAACGAGAATAAAAATAATATTATTGAATTAAACGAACGAAATAAAAAAATAGTAATATATTTTTTTAATTATTTTATTTTTTACTGTTTTAATCTTATTTTTTAAAGTTTATCTTTATACAAAAATATAAATCTGTATTATATAATAAATTGTATATTGTAATATTAATATAATAATCAATCCCATAATTTATTATAGAGGTAATCAATATCATTTTACATTTTTTTTTTCGCAGGATGAAAACAAACCCAGTAGAAGCATAAAATATTTGTTTTTGGTACGGAACATGCGTACCAAATGATTGTATTGACCTGCTCGCACTCATTGCGTAGATATTTCTCTTTTTTTTTTCATTAAAACCTATAATTATTGTTTTGTACAAGTTATTAATTTATTTTATAAAATAGTATTGGGTTAAATATGTTTTTAGTCCTTGAACTATCAAGCGTTTTTATTTTTCGTCCCTATTTCAAACTTTTCACGATTAGATCCCTGTCCTTAAGGAAACCATTATTTTTAGTCCTCCAATACAAACGGCGTTAAAATTCGGGTGATGTGGCTAACGTATAGGCACGTCGGATGACAGCTATCGTTTGTAACATTTGCCACGTGTTAAAACATTTTAAATGGAAATTGATTAGTGATTAAATGAGCTGACGGAGATAAGGGATTGGATCTTCTTAAGTGAATCAAAGACGAGGGTTGATAACTTTGTTTTATCTTGAACGTGAGTCGCGATTAGGGTTGATAACTTTGTTGCTCCAGTGTTCGTTTGCATTGTGTGTGTGAGGAAGGCGATTCGAAGAAGGTAATTTTGTTATTTTCGTTTATGTTTACTGTCACTCCATTGCTTATTGTGCATTGTGTGAGTAAAATTTGCATTTTACAATGTAGGATTAGCAATGGTTTTTGATTTTTCTCTGCATCACATGGGGAAGTTCGTGAAGAATAAGGGAATAGAATATGTGGGAGGAGAAATACATGTTATAAAAGGAATTGATCCGGACAGGTGGTCTTACTTTGAAGCAGTGGGATATGTTAAAGAATTCAAAAGTATGATGCAGAGTTCAAGTTATGGTGGAAGGGGGCAAAACAAAAGGCGATGAACAACCTGAGATTACTGAGTGATGACAGGGAAGCACTGTTCTTGGCTAACTATGCAGAGGCAAATAATGATGAGGTTGAAATCTATGTCCAACATCTACAACCTAGTCAGCCAGATGAAGTTAAGTTTTTGTGTTTTGGTGAAGAGGCAGTACAGGAGACGGAGGAAGAGGTAAATATGGAAGAAGAGGTGGAAGATATACATTCATATGTTGTTGAAGAAGATGCTATTGTGGATGAAGAAGTTGGTTATGTTGGTGAAGCACATGGTTATGTGGATGAAGAAGATCATGCAGTGGATAAAGAAGTTGGTTATGTTGGTGAACCACATGCTTATGTGGCTGAAGAAGATGATGCAGTGGATAAAGAAGATGGTTATGTTGGTGAAGCACATGCATATGTGGCTGAAGAAGATGATGTAGTGGATAAAGAAGATGCTTATGTGGCTGAAGAAGATGATACAGTTGATAAAGAAGATGGTTATGTTGGTGAGGTGGAGGGGAATGTGGAAGTAGAAGATGTCCTAATGGATTACGAAGAAGAAGAGGGGAACGTTGAGGACGAATATGTACAGAGGGGTGAGGAAGAGGGCAATGTGGTTGAGGAAGAAGTGATGGAAAATGTGGATGATAGTGAAGAGAACATAATGGAAAATGATGATGATGGGTTTGGGATGGAGGATCAGAGGGTGGAGGAAGAAAGAAGAAATATTAATCCTGTTTTAGAGAGGTGGAATACAATGAAAAAGAGGAAGAAAAGTGTGAGGAGAAGAAACGGTGGTGGTGAGGGGTCATTTATGGTTAACGAAGATGTTGGACACCATGAGCATGAGATAAATGAAGATTACAATACTGATGAATTGTCTTCAAATGTGGATAGTGATGAGGCTATTAGTGATAATAGGAGGAAGTTTCCAAAGTACAGAGCAGATGAAATGACTAAGAGTTTCAAATTTACATTGGGGATGGAGTTTAAGTCATTGAAAGATTTTAAAAGTGCCCTACAGGAGCATAGCGTATTAAATGGCAAAGAAGTGAAGTTTGTTAAGAATGATTTGAAGAGAGTGAGGGCAGTTTGTAAAAAGGGATGTGGCTTTGTAATTATGGCTAGCAAGGTAGGAGGAAGGGAAACTTTTAGAGTGAAAACTCTCGTTGGACGTCACAAGTGTGGAAGGATTTTTAGTAACAAAAGTGCAAGTGTGCAATGGATTGCACAAGTATTGGTAGACAGATTTGTGAATGTGGGAGGCATGACAGTGAACCAAATCATAGATGAAATCAAAAAGTCCTTTAGTGTTGGAATTACTCCTTGGAAAGCAGCAAGAGCAAAGGAAATTGCTATGGATTCTTTAGTGGGTGATGGAGAACGTCAGTATGGACGTTTGTATGATTATGTGGCTGAGTTGCTAAGGGTAAAGGCTGGAACATTCAAGATTAAGGTCAATCAACCCCAACCCACTTTGCCACGACGGTTTGGGGCATTTTACATGTGTCTAGAGGGTTGTAAAGAGGGGTTCTTAGGTAGTTGCAGGCCATTCATTGGGGTAGATGGTTGTCATTTGAAGACAACATATGGAGGTCAGTTGTTAGTGGCAGTGGCAAGAGACCCTAATGACCAATATTTCCCCCTAGCTTTTGCTGTGGTTGAAAATGAATGCAAAGAGACATGGAGATGGTTTTTGACCCTGCTGCTGGGTGATATTGGGGGAATAGATTGTCAACGGTGGATCTTTATTTCGGATCAGCAAAAGGTAAGTTACTTTATACATCAATATGTTTTTTAATTCCCTGTTTTATTCAAATTGTTAAGTTACTTTAGTAAAGGTTGTTGGCATTTGTTGGCAGGGATTAATGGCAGTATTTGATGAGATTTTGAATGGGGTGGAGCACAGGCTGTGTTTAAGGCATTTGTACAACAACTATAAGAAGAAATTTGGTGGAAGACTACTCATTAGAGACCTTATGATGGGGGTTGCCAAGGCAACATACTTTCAAGACTGGGAAAAAAAAATGGGTGAGTTGAAGACTGTGAATTGTGATGCTTATAATTGGTTAATGACAATTCCAACTAAATCTTGGTGTAAACATGCATTTAGTGCTTATCCTAGATGTGATGTGTTGATCAATAATTTGTCTGAGTCATTTAATAGTACTATTTTGCTGGCAAGAGACAAACCTATAATTACTATGATGGAATGGATTAGGTCATATATTATGAGTAGGTTTGCAACACTTAGAGAAAAAGTTATCAACTATCCTGGTGATGTTATGCCTAAACCGAGAAAAAGACTTGATAAGGAAGTTGAAAAGAGTGGGAATTGGCTTCCAGTTTGGGCAGGGGGTGCTAAATTTGAGGTCACTCATGGCTTTATAATGGACAAGTTTGTAGTTGATCTTTCTAATCATACTTGTAGTTGTTACTTTTGGGATTTGGTTGGAATACCTTGTAGACATGCTGTTGCTGCCATACATTACTGCAAGGGGAGGATCTGCAAGAAGAACTGCAACGGCTGCTGAACCATCTGCATCAACCTCACAAGGTCAAAGAACATCACAACTTAGAGGGGCTGCACATATGCGTCAAGGGGGAAGAAGAACATCCTCAAGATTGGCTGCACAATTTCTAGGGTCTCAAGCCAGTTGCACTTGACATCCACAAACTTTTTTTAATGCTATAATGCTTTAACTGGTTGGGACCCACTTCGGGAGACCATTTGTAATGGGCACAGTATTTTTTGGACAACTTGTTTGTCATATAGTGTACCACATCCAATGTTAATTAAAGTACTAGGGGACCACTTCTTGTGTTAATTAAACTGCTCGGGGACCACTTCTGTAATTTCTTGTGTTGTTTTGTTGAATGCAATGCCTTAACTTGGATGACATTTTACTCTTCATTGTCCCCTGTCCATTTCAGTCATTATGCTTTAAATTACTTGTTGGATTACTTTTTTTCAAAGCAGTAGGGTGTTGGCATCTCATAATAATCTTGCAAGATTGATGTTATAAGTCAAAAACCTTAGCAGGTTCAACACTGGTGCTTTCTGCTGTGACATTGTGCTTTCTGATGTTATAAGTATTTTTGTCACATTTTTATATAAATCATCCACATCCAATGATACTTGGTCATTCTTTATAATGCTTTTACTGGTTCAAGACTTCATTCACATGTCTTGGCAACTTCATTTTTATAATGCTTTTACTGGTTCAAGACTTCATTTTTATAATGCTTTTACTAGTTGACATTTTGGGTGTAACTGATTTTTATAAACTATGCTATAAAACTCTTTGATTTAAAATAACAACTATAATCACATAACAGAAATGCACATAACACAACGTATGATGTCCACATTTTATTCAATTTAAAACTTGAAAGTACATCCACAACACAACATTACCAATCTAATTACAATTTATCTTCAGCACAAACATAAAACAAAACATCACTGTTAATGCCCATAATGACAGTACAAACAAGACCAACATCATTTTGAACTTTTTTCTCTCTTGCTCTAATTTCCTCTTCAACTTGTCCTTCTTCTTCCTTAGATCCAACACAACATTTTCAATACAGACTTCAACTTCTTCACTCCTCCTTTGTAAGCTTCCTTCAATTTTCGAGTCTCCTTCATCAACCCATTCAAAGTAGTTACAACTTGAATTACTCTGCAAAAGAAATTACAAATCACGAATACAAACTTCATCACAATAAGTAAAACATTTTCTCACTTACTGCCCAATTTCTACATCTATAAAACAGTCTCCCTTTGTTCTTCAATGTAGTTGCCTTCAACAGCAACAATCTTTCCCCACAACCACAATTTCTTGCAGCTAAGTCAGAGGAGGATCCACATGTTTGGGACATTCCAGAACCAATACTCCTTCGCGTGCAACCATTTCCTCCTCTGTCAGCTTCCATTTCCCTGATACAGTAATTTCCAAAGTAAATCAACTTCGACTACTCCCAACAAAAACCCTATATCCCAAATCCATCCATTCAGACGAAACGAAAGACGAAAATCAACTTACGTGACCATTTACACCAATGTTGAAGAAGATGAAATCCAACCTTTTGCGGTTCACTGAAACCTTCTTCCCAGCTGAAATTATGTGCTTATCACCGAAACCTTTTGAAGAAGATGACCCTCGTCTTTGATTCACTTAAGAAGATCCAATCCCTTATCTCCGTCAGCTCATTTAATCACTAATCAATTTCCATTTAAAATGTTTTAACACGTGGCAAATGTTACAAACGATAGCTGTCATCCCACGTGCCTATACGTTAGCCACATCACCCTAATTTTAACGCCGTTTGTATTGGAGGACCAAAAATAATGGTTTCCTTAAGGACAGAGATCTAATCGTGAAAAGTTTGAAATAGGGACGAAAAATAAAAACGCTTGATAGTTCAGGGACTAAAAACATATTTAACCCAATAGTATTCAATTTTCCTTTAGTATAATCATATGTCTACTTGCATAAAACATTTAAATAATTTAACGTTTACAAAAACAAATATTAAATTTACTTTTATTTCGTTCACTTGTTTCCACTGACGGATCTTAACAGTGACATGAAGACCTCGCCTTCAATTTCTTTTTTAAATTTATATGGTACTTGGAATGATTCACACTTCATTCCTCTTAATAGTTAGTGGCATATGTTTATGGAATAATTAAGTATCTTAATCATTTAAAATGATTAGATATAATTATTTATATTTTGATAATTTGAGAAAAAGAAGGACAATATGTATATTAATGTTATATTTGTGTTTATTTCTAGGAATGTTATATGAAAGAATGATTTAAGTATTTATTCTCATTGATTTAAATGGATGTACGAGGATGAATTTGCAAGTTTCCTTGAAATATCATCGTTTCAATAAAGAGATTAGGGGTTTAAAGGTAAGTAAATGGCTTTTGTATAACTACATTTCTATTTGTGATCAATTTTTAATGTGTACATTGTTAAAAAACCATTGTCAACTATCTTTGTTTTGAAATTTAACAAAAGTGTCTAATGAAATAGCATATATTAAAAAGATAGTTATTATTTGTACTTGTTTCATAAAATTATTTTGTTGTTTTTTTACAATCAAAACTAATTTAAAATACTTGTTTGTTTAACTCAAGGCAGTTAAACGAGTTGAACTATTTAATATCAAGAATATATATATTTATTGTAAACCAGGAGTGGTTAAACTCATTATAATATTTTCAATTATTAGTAGAACCCCTTACGAGTACTTAAGAGGTAACTAAACATAGCTTAGATTGGAGTGAACTGTATAAAAATAATTCTTCTTTCTTATTATCGTTTTAAAAGTTATCTAAACACTTCTTAAAATCCTTAAGTGTTCAACACTATCAGCTGACCATTTAACCATTGCAAATAACGCTTAGAACTAAATTATGAAAAGTGTTTCAGTAGGGGTGTGGAGACCAAGATCCAAACCTAACAACTCTGCGCTGCTTCGTCTCTATGCTGCTTTCACTGTGTTGTGTTTCTCTCCCTCTTCTCCGATTCTCTGAGTAATGTGGGCTGGGTACCTGCAAAGGCACTCCGACGCTCAAGTCAACAGGGGTGTCTTTAGAACAGGAAAATCTTTCTTAATTTTCTCTTAGGGGAAAAACGTCCCTTTTTTCTGGTGTGCTTTGTATATTTAAATCAGTATAATAAACCGTTTACCTGAAAATTCGGTCAGTTACTGAAGTTGACTGTTTAAAAATTATAACTGCCAGATCATGTGCTGATACTGAGTCAACTACGTCCGTGATTCACGGCACTGGCTAACCAATATGCATAACTGCTTTATGTGTAACCGCCAGATCGCGGTTGGCGTGTTCTGTATGTCGATCCTCCTGCGTGTCGACATAAGTGGACGACTTGTCGCACAAATGCTTCATGTCGCGACATCACATATTTGGTTGTCGACCACTGGGTGGTCGATAACACCTATGTGGTCGTATATCATTACAATTGTCGAGCACCTAGTGGTCGACAACACCGTATGGTCTTATACTATCACGAGATTGTATTGGTTGATCGTTGAAGGATTAAGTATCCTATAGTACATGCCCCCCAAGTCCGAGTAAGTGGATGACAGAATTACGAAGGACTTTTGAGTGTTACTGGAGGAAACGAGGTGACGTGGAGAAAACGAGGAGACGTGGAGAAAACGAGGAGACGTGGAGGAAACGAGGAGACGTGGAGGGAACGAGGAAACGTGGAGGAAACGTGGAGGAAACGAGGAGGCGTAGGTGACAGCTGTGCGTGGCGTTACGAAATTTAGGGTTTTCCCGCTCCCTTAGGGAAGTGATGGGGCACGAATTAGTAGCCGTTAGATTAAAAAGAATCCTACGGTGCCTGACGATTAAACGGTTCGGCTTCTTCAACACGATTCAGAAGGGGGTTAGTCACTTTTGCAGAAGAACAGACATTGAGAGTGTACACTGCGAGCGAGATTGTTTCTTCTTCAGTCTCATTGCCTTCGCTACTACGAGAATCAACCAGGTAACCCTAAAATCTCTTTCGTCTTAGTGTACTTACTGTTGATCATGGAAGGAAGGGGGCAGGACACCGGTGGCGATATGCCGGGGCCGTCATCCACGGCGGAATGTCCCGAGGTTACCACTATACCGTATGGGGAGATGGCATTTGTATATGGAAATGTATGCGGCGAGGGTCCAGGGGGACGCATAATATCTCCGATTAGCGGAGATGAGTACGCCTGGGCGGCGCGTGAGGTAAAGGAACTGAAAAGTCAATTTAGGAGTAGGGCTGTAATTACGGATTGGATTGAGAATAGTTGTGTGTTGAGGACCCTAGGGTATCAAACTTGTGTGAAGTTGATAGCGTGCCGGGATGATGAGAGGGTCTGTTATGGGAGGGAGAATGCTTCCGATGAATTCTTTTACTGTTATGCTGCGCTATTCTATGATTTGTATGTAAGATTGCCGTTCACCACTTTCCAAATGGATGTTTTGCGCACCTTGAACGTTGCACCGAGCCAGTTGCATCCCAATAGTTGGGGGTATGTACAGGCTTTCGGGGTGTTGTGTGGGGCGCTAGGAATTAGGCCCACTGTAGGTTTGTTTTTGTATTTCTTTAGATGTCGTCCGCTTGCGACAAAGGGATGGGTGTCACTGATTTCAGAACCGGGTAACGCGCTACTAGAGCTTTACCTGCAGTCGTATAGAGGGTTTAAGGATAAGTTTTTTAAGGTGTCGGTTACCGATGTTGGTCGAAGGTTCTTTTTCGACGGTGAGGGGAATCCCAGATTTCCCTTATATTGGACGCAGGATCCTCTGAGATTTACCTCGTGGTCTGAAGATAAGATGACGATTGAAGAGTTGGAGGCTTTGAGTGTGTTGACCTCGTTGTCGCGCCCCTTCTCTTCTCGTCAGATTATAGATTGCCTCGAGTTCGATGACGCGGGGGCGAGGGTGTTTGGTATGTGTCTTTGCTTATCATTTGTGTAAATTGCTTTGTTGTTGCTAACCATTTTGGATGGATTTTGGTGTTTCCAGAGATAATGGGGAGAAAAGGAAGTGGTCGCAACTGGTTTCAGGCCATTGGAAACGAGAGTGCGGAAGGTAGCCGCCCGGGGTCGTCTACTGGGCAACAACGCCCCCAAGCGCCACCAGCTGGTCCACCGCCAGTCGTAGTGGCGTCGGCTGAGGAGACGACAGTAGCGGAGGTGCCCCTAGTGCGAAAAAGGAAAACGAAAACGGTCGACACCAGCCGCGAAGCATCCAAGAAGAGGAAGGAGGTTGTCGAAGAAACTGAGCGTTCCATCCCGCTCGGCGTATGGGATCCTGCCTTCACCTTGGGTCATAAGGTGGATCTTAATATGGACGTTGCTGACAGCTTGTTGGAGATGACCACACGATCACAGGCGATGGCTTGGCATCTGGCTTATGCCTCGGATAGAGGTATGATGCGGGTTGAGTTAGAGAAGGTACGTGCTCAACTGAAGGAACTTGCCGAGACCCATGCTAGCTGTGAGGCCAGACAGAAGCACGCAGAACAACTTCTGAAGGAGGGTGAGATATTGTTGAATAAAACTCGGGAATCTGGTTTGGCCCTCCAACAGGAACGCGATCAGATGGCGAGGGATCTGGAGCAAGCGAAGAGGTCAATGGTGATAGTGGCCCGCGAGAGGAACGCGTTGAAGGCAGAAGCCGCCCAAAGAAATGAGTTGGTCGAGGAGCTAAAGGATGCGATCATGCTCGAACATGCCAAGGGTTTCAGGAAGGCTGTGAGGCAAGTCAAGCACTTGCTCCAGGTATCAACCAAGGGAGTTGAATTCGACATCCGGAAGGATGTGCAATAGGGTCAGCTGAAGCCCTTAAATGAAATCCCTGAGGATGCCGTCCTGGAGGGTGAAGAGGATGAAGAGGTGGTGGCCAACAACGAGCCTGAGGGAGAAATGGAAGTGGACACGCCTGCTACTGAGACCGTTGGAGCTGTTGATGGCGACATACCGAACATTGTAATAGATTAGGATTTGTTACGGACCTGTATATATATACTTGAGTATCTGGGTGATGATTGTGAATATTAAACTTGGATAATTTGCGAATGCTTGACGTTGAAATAGAATGTGCTAAACTGTTTGCATGTTTGGCGATTTTGCCGCTTGTTTAACTTAGCTGATTCTGTAATTTATTTGCTGTAGTGTGCGCTAAGCGTGAATGTCGAGTGTATTGATAACACGCCGTGTGACCGTCGAGAACGATGGTCGAGTGAGGAAAATACTGGGTGTTCTAGGGAGAACATCTACCAGAGGGAGTGTATCCCAAGCGGATTGGGTGTTCAAGGGTGAACATTGTTAGCAAAATGATGAAGATGAAGTTTTGATGATGTCCAAATCAAGTCAAGACCAATCAAGAATCAAAATGATTTGAAGATTTGTATTGTGATGGAAAACTTTTGTAATACTCTTAGAAATATGTATAGGACTTAGATTAGAAAAAGAAAAGTGTTTTGTAAAAAGTACTGTAGCAAAATACTGTAGCGCATTACTGTAGCACGGTACTGTAGCAAAGTACTGTAGCTAATCGATTAACAGAGGCTGTTAATCGATTGTTCCAGAGAAAAATGGAAAAATTCAGCAGTGCAGTGTTAATCGATTAACAGAGGGTGTTAATCGATTAACGTTAATCGATTAACAGAAGGTGTTAATCGATTAACACAGGGACCGTTTAAAAAACTAGCCGTTTTTAGAGCCGTTGAAGTATCTGTTGGGTTGTTAATCGATTAACCACTGTAGCTAATCGATTAACACAGTCAGAAAGTCTAAAAGCGAAAATGGAAGAGCCTTTGGATGAGTCTATAAATAGACTCTCATTTCCTCTCAAGTAAAAGATAATACAGAGACACAGAAACTCTTCCCTTGTGCTCAAATACTTAGAATTCTTTGAGACTTGTGTGTTCTTGTTCGGCTTGTGAAACTCTTGTCTGTGGAGCTGGTGAAGTGCTGCTACGGTGACAGAGGAAATAGCCGGTTCATCCTTGGTGTGTCTGAGGAGGTGTTCGGAAGAGGTTCATCCTTCGTGAAGTATTCGAAGGAGGTGTTCATCCTTCGTGAAGTATTCGGAGGAGGTGTTCATCCTTTGTGAAGACTCAAAGGAGGTGTAGTTTCATCTCTTGTGGTATCAAGAGAGGTGTTTTCTAAACTCTTACAAATTGTATCTTTGTGATTGTAGTTTGTAATTGTTTTGTGTTAGTGAAACTGTTTATTTTGTTTTGAGATAAGCGACTGGACGTAGGATTGATAAGATCCGAACCAGGATAAAATCATCTGTGCAAATTTCTCTCAACCTTACTGATGAGTCAATATTTTATTGACTTCACTAGCTTATTGTACCAGATTTAAACAAGGAATTGTGCTTTAATGTTCAGTATTATCCTATTTTTCCTAATTGAGCTTAATTTGTCCAGAAATTCTTATTTTAATTAATTTGAATTATTTGAGGCTAATTATTTACATTATTAATTGTAAGGAATTATTGGATAATAATTTTGGACATTTGGAAGGCTGCCAAATAATTAAAGACTCTCCATTAAAGAAGTGTGTACAAAGGATGAGGACATTATGGTCATTTTACCCTTTGAAAGGGGTGCTTCATTATTGAAAAAGGGTTACATTCAGCAAAGTAAAAATGATGGAACCAAATAATGCAAGGTGCACACGTAAAGTGGCAGCATTTTGAAAGACCAATACGTGAACACTTGAGGGGGAGACCGTGAGACAGCAACGTCCAACACTTCACCACAAGCTCCAACAACACCACGACTGGAATCATTTGAGGAAGGAGCACACGGCTGGAAGAAACTCTCCATGCTGCAGCGTCCAAGAAACTTCACGACGGGAGCTGTCACGGCTGGAGGCAGAAGCAGCTCACAGCTGGAAAGAGGCACCACGGTACAACAAGATTGGAGGGAGTCTACAACATGTGAAGCAACACATCCATTCTGCGTCCAGGAGCTGATCCAGCAGAAGTTGGTGTGCACACAGAGATGAAGAAAACGCTGCACTGGTTTCACTCTGAAAAATTACTACACGCTGCTTGTTGGAGAAGGAGAGCCACACCCTACGTTGGTTTGAAAGAAAAGGAGAGACTGTTGGATAGTTTGTACTGCATGGAGAATTGATGGAGAGATGCATGGTGATGAAGGCAACAACTTGGTCCAGCAGGTGGAGAGGATCTCACGGCTCATGCCAGGTGCAGCAGCAAGGAAGAGAAGATGCAGTAGCGTTTCACGGAAGAAGTCAAGCAGCACATGATGATTCATGGGAGTTGAGCTGGAGGCATGGCACGACAAGGTGGCTGGAAGTAAAGAAGGAAGCACACACGGACAACCAGCTGCAACACGGTCCAACAACTTGGAGGAGCACACGTCCAAAGAAAAAAAATCCAGCTTGGCATTCTGAATTGAAAGCACATTATGATTAGCCAAAATCATGCACATAGAGACAAAGGGACATTCACGGGGCAATTTCTTTTAAAAGAAAAGAAGCATATTTTATTCATTCATAAAGAAGCACACACGGTTCATATAATTTTGTTTTGAGAGGTCAAGCAAAATAGGAGAAGTGGCAAAATGAGAATGGAGGGCCCCTTTGTTGTTTTTGGTACGTAGGAGCATAAAATGATTTGATAAGAAATGTGCTAGAAAAGGACGAAAGGTGGGCATCATTTTCTTTCTTGATATGGAGAACACTAAGAGTTGAAGAAGAATGAGGCACAGGTCCCATTATTGAAGAATGTGCATGTTGCTTTGCTTGAAGTGGAGAGCACCATTTCTATTTCAATTAGAAATAAAAAGAGAAAGAAGAGACACATGTCCCACAAGCACACATGGCAACAAAATAAAAAGGGAGTGGAGAGTGTTTAAAAGGGGGGTGCCGTGAGGAGGTTTGGGGAGGAGGAATAAGACGGGCAGGAGGGAGTCCAGTGGTGAGGGGGCTGCTGGAAAATCCAGCAGCTGGAAAGTAGGGGCTGGAACGGACAAAGGGCTGGACATTGGATCAGTGAAGAAGAACAACTGTGCACGTTAGGTTTCTCTTTTAATTTGATTGTTGTAATAAATTCATGTATAATTTCAATTGAAAGTTTGGTTTAATTTTCTGTTTTTCAAGTCTGTTATTGTTTTATTTTGATTCTGTAATTTAATATCTGCTGTTATTTATTTCACTTTGAATTAATTACTGTAATTTGGTTTTCTATACTTTGGTGCAATAATTCTGTTTCTGTTTTCAATTTACTGTTTTTCGTATTTTACTGTTTTACTGTATTTCTGTATTCCGTTTTTACTATTTCTGTATTACTGTTATTTGGATTCTGCAATTCTATATTTATTGTTTTGCTATTATTAATTACTGTTGTAATTTTATTTTCTAAAATTTACTGTTTTACTGTTTTGACCGTTTTCTGTATTTACTATTTTCTGTATTTTCATTTTTTTGTACTACAATTTTTCCATTCCAGATTTACTGTTTTTGGTGTAATTATTTACTGCTGTAATTTATTTTCTATTTCTACTGTATTCTGTATTTAATATGTACTGTATTTTCGTTTTTCTGTATTTTCGTTTTATGTATTCTAGTTTTCTGTTCTAGATTTATTTTTTACTGTTTTACCTTGCTGTATTTTCCTTTTTACTGTAGCAAAATCGTTTTTACTGTTTTAATTTCATTTTACTGTTTTAATTTTGTTTTTACAGTTGTAGTTTTAATTTTACAATATGTTTTTACTGATGCTTTTACTTTCGCATTTAATGATTTACATTTTGTTCACGTTTAATGTTCCCGCGTTAATTTTTGATATCTTTTACCATTTTTTTTTACCGTCTTTTACCGTTCAATTTTTACCGTCATTAAAATTTATTTCATCGTTTTTAATTTTGCTTTATTTAATTTCTAGTCCGTTTTAATTTAATTTTCCACACAAAAATATCCACAAACCCCCCACTTCGTGTTAGATCTAAGATTGAACCGACAAAATTGGTCCTTGAGAGACGACCTAGGAGTCAAATCCTAGCTTATACTGCATTATTTATCTGTATCAAATTTGTATGACCGCGACAGTCGTATCAAATTTTGGCGCCGTTGCCGGGGAACAATCAATGGAGGTTTGGTTTTAGATTTTTGTTGTATAAAGTTTTGTTCTGTTAATATGTTTGTTTTGTGTGTTTTGTCTTGTATATTTTTGTAGGCGACAACGACACCTTCAGCAAATTTTGGCGGCGTTGTCACTTCAGTTCCAGGTTTTTCGTTTTAGATTTTTGCTGTGTTTTTCGATTATGTTGTGTTAATATATGTTTTGTCTTTTATATTTTATTGTGCTGTGTTCTGTATTTAGTTGCTATATTTAAAAAAAAAATTAATTTTTTTTTTTACTATTGATGTTCTGTCTTGTGTGTGCTTGTAGCATGTATAAATGTGTTTAGTTTATCTGTTTCGTAATTTTTAGTTTTTAGTTTTTATTTTTATTTTCCATGTCTACCTATTTTAATTTTGTGAATAGTGCTTATTCTACAAGTGCCTGTAATTATGATTCTCTTTCTGCATATTACTCTGATTCTTGTGCTGATTTTAATACTGAGAAAAATATGGATCATCCTCAAATTCCTGAGAGCTCCCTTTGGGAGCCGGTTCCACCAGTTCAGCAATATCAGAGTCAGCAGTATGATGCTCCTGCCCAAGTAGCTTCTCAGCCTTCAACTTCTGAACCTACATTGAAGGAGTTATTGGAGCAGATGACCATGCAGAACATTCAGTTTCAGAAAGGGAACATGCAGTTCAAGCAAGAGAGCATGGAAACTCAAGCTGCCATTCAGAAGCTGACTGATCAGATCGGGCAGATGGCCACTCAACACTTTCAAGATGATAGTGGCATCAACATAGAAGATGGGGAGCAAAGCTATGAGTTTACTACTACACCCACTTTCCTACCTTTCTATGATCCCACTCTTGCACCTGAGACTGTTGATGATTATTTTAAGGACCAGGCAGGTACGAGTAACACTGTTGAGACAGGTAGACCATTTTTATCTTCCACCGTGGAGGTAAACGTACCTCAACTTGAATGTGCAGTTGATGAATTGGAAATTCATGAGAAAATTTATTCTGAGCAAAAACATGTTTATTCTGAAACTGAGATTACAAGCTCTTTACCAGATCTGCCTATACATTCAATTGCTTGTGATTTGTTGCACAATGATTCTACAGGTTTTAGGATTGAAACTGATACAGACTTGATTGACAATTCTAAAGTTTTTGATTCAGTATTAGTCTCTGAAACCATTGGTATAAATGTTGTGTTGAATGAACATGATTACAGTGATGAAATTTCCATTGATAATAGCTTTGCACTGAATGTGGATTTTGTTGATGATGCATATGTCAATATTGATTTTGAGACAGGAATTTTGCAGTCGCATAACATGATAGAGTTAGAACAAAACATTGATCTGACTCAGTTTTCTGAGAATTGTGAATGTGATTGTGAATCTGGTTCTTGCCCGATTTGTATTGAAATTGATTATGTGTTACAAACAGATTCTAAATTCATAACAGATGCTATTGATTATGAGTTTGATGACCAGGTTACAAAAGTAAATGAGAATACAGGTACTGACATAGAGGAAACAATGATAGATGAAGGAAAGTATACTGCTATTTCTCTTATTACTCCGGTGTCACAGACTCAACAACTGCTGGTGGACAGAAGGCTCCTGATTTTGTTGATTCAACAACTTGCTCGAAGAAGAAGGAAGAAAAGTCTTGATTTGAGTGAGAGGGCAGTACTGGGCGAGCTGCTCCTGAAGACATCTTCGCCGGATCCTGAGGTGGAAGATATCTCACTGATAGTCCAGAATTGGCAACTGCCACCATGACCAGGGAGCACTCTTTTTCCTCATTATGTACATATTATTTAGCTTTTCTGATGTGTTTTCATGGTTGTGTTTATTTCATTTTTAAATTGTGAGCATGAATTAAAAAAAAAAAAAAAAATTTTTCAAAAATTCATAAAAATAAAATAAAGATGTCCGAGGTTCGATCATTATTGATCGTTAATATTACAGTTCAAATAAAAAAAAAAAAAAAATTAAAAACATAAAAAATTAAGTGTCCTTATTACAGTACTTGTCCTTAATTCTGGCCACTCTCGGCCAACAAAAACATAAAAAAAAAATAAATAAATAAATAAACAAAACATTAAAAATGAAAGAACTCTCGAGCTGGTTGTGGTGGTCTAAGGGAGAGCTCCGTTGAGGGAGCTCTGGTTCGAAAAGTCACGAGCGGAGGCTTTGGTGGAGGAATTTCTCGTTCATTTCTGTCGTCATCGATAATGATCGGAACTGGAAACAAATTCAGCAGCCTCGGTGCCCTCATTATCACCCAGTTGTTTTCTTTCAAACAAAAAATAAAAAAAAAAAAAAAAAACAAAATAAATAATAAATAAAAAAATAAAAACCTTGTGTTAATAATAGAAGAGGAATGGAAAATTCAATGGAGGTGTGATCAGAGGTCTTACCGTACATGTATAGCAGCAGTTGTGAAAAGAGAGTGCCAGTGGGGTCTATCTCCGCTTGCCAGCGCTTGACCCGATTGCCGTGGTTGTTGAACCAGCAGTGTACGTTGTATTCAGTGGCTTCGCCGAAGGTCCTTAGTCGAGACGCGATCTCGACGACTTGCGCTCGGCTTGGGTGTGTGACCCCATAGTTGTAGATTTTGGTCATCATCGTGATCTGATCATCTGTAGGACGCCATCGTTGACTGGTATATCTCTCTGATTCCATATCACTCATCATTCCTCTCGTAATATACAAAAACATAAATAAAAAAAATAAATACATATAAAAAGAACAAAAACAAGAAAAATAAGCATAACATAAATAACAATAAAAAAAAAAAGCATAAAAAATTTAGATTAGTTCTGTGTTTTCTTTATTTGTTCTTGTTTCCCGTTAAATTTATGTTGTCCTGTCAGTCTTTGATATTTCTGTGTTTGGTCTCAGATCTGTTTCACGGTCCTTGCAAAAGGGTCCTAAACGGATCTACGTCCAGTTGTCCTTGTCCATATTGTTCATGTATATTCAGTTTCTGTGTTTTATTTTTAAGTGGGGTACGTGGCGTTGTTCTACCCGATTGTCTCTGCAATACCTTCAATCGAAGGGAGATTAACGTCTGGTTTCCAGCCGATATACCCCTTAAGTTTTTAGACAGTTGTGTTTTATGTGTTTAAGTGTTTTAAGTTTCAAAAATAAAAAAAAAAAATTTGAAAAGGAGAAGATAGATCGGGCAAAGGAAGAGGGAGAGCAGGCAAGAGATCAGGAAGAAAAAAAATGGAAAGCAGGAAAGCAGGAAGGTATAACAGCAGAATGAAAGATCTAAAAGCTTTAAAGAGAAGCAGAACATGGAAAGCATAGAAGGAAGAAATAGAGATCCAAGGTGCAGAGAACTTACCCGGAGTAGTAGGGCTTACAGAAGCTTGACACAGATCTCAGACGCTCCGAAGGCACGCAGGGACAGAGGCTCTGCGCAGATCTCAGATCTTCAGCAGACGCGGGGTGGAGAGGCTCCCTGCAGAGATCCAGACGCTCGAGAGAAGAGAGGGTAGAGAGAGAAGAGAAGAGCAGAGAGAGTGGAAGTCAGGAAATGGCGCTGGACGCGGAGGAGTGCCTCATTTATAGCCGGATTTCTTTCCACTGTAGCAACAGTTCCGGTCTTTGCCACCGAGACTGTTGCCACAGTACCGGTCTTCTCCTTTTCCAAAAAAAAAAAAAATTAAATTAATTAATAAAAAAAAATAATAAAAATTATTAGCATCTACTGATGGGTGCTAGGTGTTTAAGACATCTGCTGATGGATGTCCCTGATAACATCTGCTGATGGATGTTACTGAAAAATTTCTTCCCATTTCTCCTAACTTTTTATTGCACTTGTCTATATTATTTGACTGCTCTGAATTTGATCATCTGATGATTGTAACACACTGAGGACATTGTGTGATTTAAGTGTGGTCTACTGGGGAGAAATTCTGATTTTTCTGTTAGATTGTATTTGGTGTGTTAAATTTTTTGTTTTTGAGTGTTAATTTTTTCTGTTTTAAGTTATTTTTATCGAGTTTTGTGTGCAATAAATTTTACATTTTTCTCTTGATTTCTGGATGATGTTTAAGTTGTAGATTTTTCCTTCACTTACTTAATACTTATAGTTTGTAATCCTTGCTTTTCTCTGCCTGGAAAGATGATTATACGTTTGAGAGGTTGATTTGATTGTGACAAATACCCTGTGTGAGATTTGAGCCACTTAATTTTCTTTCTTGTGTGATATGTATCTTGATTGCTTGCACATATGCCTTGGCTTGATTCTTTTTGATATACTTGATTTATATGCATTTTTGGAAGTGATAAAGGCAATTTTGTTCTTGAGCCTCTTTAGCCAAATAAGCCTACCTTGTTATTATCCTTTGATAACCCCTTTGAGCCTATATTTTCCCCATTTCTTTGTGTTGAAGCTCATACACTGATCCTAAGTGAAAAATAAATGATTACCTTAACCTTAGGAAAGTTGATGAACGGGTCGCACCGCTCACAAAAGTTGTGCATAAAAGAATGCAGTATAGTGCTAGGAGGTGACTCCTAGGTCGTCTCTCAAGGACCAATATTGGGGTTTAGTCTCAAATTTAAACACGAAGTGGGGGGGTTTTGAAGGTTGTTTTGGTTGCGGTAATATTAAAAGCATTAAAATAAAATTCAAAACAGTAAAACAAAATTTAAAAACAATAAAACGAAATTTAAAACAGTAATTATGAAATTACAGCAGCATAAAACAGTAAAAATAAATCTGAAACAGTAAAAACGAAAATACAGAAAAATAGAAAATACAGTAAATAGTAAATACAGAAATAGTAAAAATAGAAAACAGTAAATTTTAGAAAACAGTAAAAACGAAATTGCTACAGTAAAAACGAAATACAGTAACTTAAAACATTAAAAATAATTCTGGAACAGTAAAAACGAAATACAGAAAAACAAAATACAGAAAACAGTAAAAACAGGAAACAATAAATTTTTGGAAAATGAAATTACAGCAGCACATAATTGCAGTAAAAACAGTAAATACAG
Source organism: Vigna nakashimae (assembly GCA_034642375.1). NCBI lineage: Eukaryota > Viridiplantae > Streptophyta > Magnoliopsida > Fabales > Fabaceae > Vigna > Vigna nakashimae. The sequence continues at coordinate 35,424,990 of CM067758.1, forward strand.
AATTACAAAATCAAGAAAACAGTAAAAGTAAATACAGAAAATGAAAACACAGAAAACAGAAAATACAGAAAAACAGTAAATTTCGAAAACAGTAAAAACAGAGTCAAAATTACTGCAGTAAAATACAGAGAGCAAAATTACAGTGAAATAATCAACATGCAAAAGATAGACAACATTAAAATTAAATTGTAGAAATTTGGATACAGAAATTAAAGTACAGCAGTAATTAAATTTCAACAGTAAAAAAAAACAGTAAAACAGAATTTAAATTTCAGAAACAGTAAATTAAATTAATGCATTGAATTAAAATAGTAGATGAATTTATTACAACAAAAGAAAGGGAAAAGTAAATATGAAATACAACATTACAAGAAGTGTGCATCAACCGTAACCCTCCATCTTCTGTACTGTGATTTTTTTCTTCTCTGTTCCAGCAGTGAGTGGTTCCTAAACTACTCCTCCCTTGCTTCTCTGATGCTGCTGCCATTTATAGCCACTCTATGGAAATCCTCCTTCAATTCAGCAATTTGGGTTTTGTCAGCCCGTGATCTTTCAGTTTTGTTTTTGTTTAGCTTTTGCTGCCATGCTTTCAGAAATAGCCGTGACACACTTGTGTTTCATTCAAAGAAAATTAAAATAATTCAAATGCTTCACTTGGTACTCCTTGGCCGTGCACTTTTCTATGAGTTGCAACAAAGGAAGAAAAAATAATGAAATGCCTCTTCCTTACGTGAATGGTGCACCTTCAACATCTAAATTTTAATCACCAAATGCTCCACGCATTTCCCAAAGAAAACATGTGACTTCTATCAACCATACTCCTACCACTTTTTTTTTTTGTCTTTTTCTAAATGAAAAGTAAATGCAAGTGTCCTATCCACATAAGAAAACTCGGTACCTTTCACCCATGGGAACCGTGCATACTATTCTCCTATCTAGTCATGTCCATTCTCCAAGAAATGAAAAGAAATATAATCAAATGGCCCACTTCTCTTTACCTTACGTAAATAACCAACAACAATTCTTCAAAGGAATAAAAGAAGTGCCTAAGTGATCAAGGGCCACTTCTTAATTCACGTGAATGTCCTTCATGGCTCCAAACATTTTTGCTTTCTAAAGTAATGAATTTTTCTCAATATGGGCAGCTGCACTCTCACATAAATAATTCCATTTTGTCTCTTAACTCAATCAAAGATGTGCTTCTTTTGCTACTATAAACCAACGTTCACTTCAAAGGTGTTGCTGGACCGTTCCACTTCATCACTTTGCTGCATATTCTCCTTTCTCCATTTTCAATAACCGTTCCATTCTATGTAATTTGGTGCTGCCGTGAATTTTCTTCATTCACGTGGCCCCTCTTCTCATATGCTTTTTGTCAAAATGCATTATTTAGTGGATATCCATTACCTTTCACCAATGCAGCCGTGAATTTTCTTAAATTGGTTCGTTCCATGTGTGCATCATAATTTTCTTTCAATTGGAAATTTAACATTTTCTTGCTTCTTTCAGTGTGCATCATGGAAATAAATTTTCACTTATGTAATTGATGAGAATTTTATCTTTCAGTCCCAAAACATTATCCAATAATTTTTCCTGCAATCAATAATGAAAATTATTAGTCTCAGATAATTCAAATTAAGTAAAATAAGAATTTCTGATCGAATTAAGCACAATTCAAAAAAATGGGAAAATACTGGACAATTAAGCACAATTCCCCGATTAATTCTAGTACAATAAGCTAAGTGAAGTGAAGAAAATATAGACTCATCAAAAGTCTTGAGCTATAGAAGTATTTTGTGAATAAGTGTGGTCTCCTTGGGAATTCTGATGAATTGGCTAGTTGGTTCCTCATCATGTTTTGAAATGATAAGTTATATCCTGTTGTGTGATAAAAAAAAAAAAAGAAAAAAAAGAGAAAGCAAGAAGACAGGATGAGAAAAAATGATGAGAAAAAGAAAAAAAAAATTGAAAAATAATTTTTGTGAATAATGGAGTCGAGAAGAGGATTGAATTAGAGGTTTGGGTGAGATTTCACTGTGTTTACATTTTTTCCTAGTGCACCTCTATTTCTTCTGAGCTATAGCTACTTATCCAAATTTATCCTCCCCCTGTCCTTGGCCCCATTACAACCCAGTAAAGACCTTTTGATCTGAACATGCATATGTTTTAAGTATTGATAATTAGAAGCTTGCCAAGTCTACTTGTGTTTGTTTTCTTGAGTACATTGAGTTGAAATCATTTACCTTAAACACTTGAGAGAAACACTGTGAGTGCATCTGTGAGGTTATGTTATTTTTGAATCACCTCTCAAGCTGATTGATTATTTTTCTGTGTATTGAATTGCTTGGAAGATTTCTGTAAGTATTTGCTTTATTGGATTTTGTGTCGGATATTTTCTACTTCTTTTCTCTGTCCAGATTTCTTGAGAACTCTGTAAATATGTTTTTCTTACGAGTCTTTGTTTCTGTATGCTGCATTTGTGTCACGTCCTTTGATGTCCTTTGAATTGTTCCCTGATTTGAGTCTTAATTTTGCCCAGGAGTGCAAAAGACTAAGTGTGGTCTATTTTGATGAGTCAATATTTTATTGACTTCACTAGCTTATTGTACCAGATTTAAACAAGGAATTGTGCTTTAATGTTCAGTATTATCCTATTTTTCCTAATTGAGCTTAATTTGTCCAGAAATTCTTATTTTAATTAATTTGAATTATTTGAGGCTAATTATTTACATTATTAATTGTAAGGAATTATTGGATAATAATTTTGGACATTTGGAAGGCTGCCAAATAATTAAAGACTCTCCATTAAAGAAGTGTGTACAAAGGATGAGGACATTATGGTCATTTTACCCTTTGAAAGGGGTGCTTCATTATTGAAAAAGGGTTACATTCAGCAAAGTAAAAATGATGGAACCAAATAATGCAAGGTGCACACGTAAAGTGGCAGCATTTTGAAAGACCAATACGTGAACACTTGAGGGGGAGACCGTGAGACAGCAACGTCCAACACTTCACCACAAGCTCCAACAACACCACGACTGGAATCATTTGAGGAAGGAGCACACGGCTGGAAGAAACTCTCCATGCTGCAGCGTCCAAGAAACTTCACGACGGGAGCTGTCACGGCTGGAGGCAGAAGCAGCTCACAGCTGGAAAGAGGCACCACGGTACAGCAAGATTGGAGGGAGTCTACAACATGTGAAGCAACACATCCATTCTGCGTCCAGGAGCTGATCCAGCAGAAGTTGGTGTGCACACAGAGATGAAGAAAACGCTGCACTGGTTTCACTCTGAAAAATTACTACACGCTGCTTGTTGGAGAAGGAGAGCCACACCCTACGTTGGTTTGAAAGAAAAGGAGAGACTGTTGGATAGTTTGTACTGCATGGAGAATTGATGGAGAGATGCATGGTGATGAAGGCAACAACTTGGTCCAGCAGGTGGAGAGGATCTCACGGCTCATGCCAGGTGCAGCAGCAAGGAAGAGAAGATGCAGTAGCGTTTCACGGAAGAAGTCAAGCAGCACATGATGATTCATGGGAGTTGAGCTGGAGGCATGGCACGACAAGGTGGCTGGAAGTAAAGAAGGAAGCACACACGGACAACCAGCTGCAACACGGTCCAACAACTTGGAGGAGCACACGTCCAAAGAAAAAAAATCCAGCTTGGCATTCTGAATTGAAAGCACATTATGATTAGCCAAAATCATGCACATAGAGACAAAGGGACATTCACGGGGCAATTTCTTTTAAAAGAAAAGAAGCATATTTTATTCATTCATAAAGAAGCACACACGGTTCATATAATTTTGTTTTGAGAGGTCAAGCAAAATAGGAGAAGTGGCAAAATGAGAATGGAGGGCCCCTTTGTTGTTTTTGGTACGTAGGAGCATAAAATGATTTGATAAGAAATGTGCTAGAAAAGGACGAAAGGTGGGCATCATTTTCTTTCTTGATATGGAGAACACTAAGAGTTGAAGAAGAATGAGGCACAGGTCCCATTATTGAAGAATGTGCATGTTGCTTTGCTTGAAGTGGAGAGCACCATTTCTATTTCAATTAGAAATAAAAAGAGAAAGAAGAGACACATGTCCCACAAGCACACATGGCAACAAAATAAAAAGGGAGTGGAGAGTGTTTAAAAGGGGGGTGCCGTGAGGAGGTTTGGGGAGGAGGAATAAGACGGGCAGGAGGGAGTCCAGTGGTGAGGGGGCTGCTGGAAAATCCAGCAGCTGGAAAGTAGGGGCTGGAACGGACAAAGGGCTGGACATTGGATCAGTGAAGAAGAACAACTGTGCACGTTAGGTTTCTCTTTTAATTTGATTGTTGTAATAAATTCATGTATAATTTCAATTGAAAGTTTGGTTTAATTTTCTGTTTTTCAAGTCTGTTATTGTTTTATTTTGATTCTGTAATTTAATATCTGCTGTTATTTATTTCACTTTGAATTAATTACTGTAATTTGGTTTTCTATACTTTGGTGCAATAATTCTGTTTCTGTTTTCAATTTACTGTTTTTCGTATTTTACTGTTTTACTGTATTTCTGTATTCCGTTTTTACTATTTCTGTATTACTGTTATTTGGATTCTGCAATTCTATATTTATTGTTTTGCTATTATTAATTACTGTTGTAATTTTATTTTCTAAAATTTACTGTTTTACTGTTTTGACCGTTTTCTGTATTTACTATTTTCTGTATTTTCATTTTTTTGTACTACAATTTTTCCATTCCAGATTTACTGTTTTTGGTGTAATTATTTACTGCTGTAATTTATTTTCTATTTCTACTGTATTCTGTATTTAATATGTACTGTATTTTCGTTTTTCTGTATTTTCGTTTTATGTATTCTAGTTTTCTGTTCTAGATTTATTTTTTACTGTTTTACCTTGCTGTATTTTCCTTTTTACTGTAGCAAAATCGTTTTTACTGTTTTAATTTCATTTTACTGTTTTAATTTTGTTTTTACAGTTGTAGTTTTAATTTTACAATATGTTTTTACTGATGCTTTTACTTTCGCATTTAATGATTTACATTTTGTTCACGTTTAATGTTCCCGCGTTAATTTTTGATATCTTTTACCATTTTTTTTTACCGTCTTTTACCGTTCAATTTTTACCGTCATTAAAATTTATTTCATCGTTTTTAATTTTGCTTTATTTAATTTCTAGTCCGTTTTAATTTAATTTTCCACACAAAAATATCCACAAACCCCCCACTTCGTGTTAGATCTAAGATTGAACCGACAAAATTGGTCCTTGAGAGACGACCTAGGAGTCAAATCCTAGCTTATACTGCATTATTTATCTGTATCAAATTTGTATGACCGCGACAGTCGTATCACTTACTCTATTTAATTGTTATTATTAATTGCTAAGTAAGTTTAATTGAGTAGAAATTAAAAGGCACACGTTAGTATTAAAAACCCCTCTTAGTTTGTTGTTTCCACGCTAACCCATCCGCTGCAGCCGCTCTGACAATATGTATAGGACTTAGATTAGAAAAAGAAAAGTGTTTTGTAAAAAGTACTGTAGCAAAATACTGTAGCGCATTACTGTAGCACGGTACTGTAGCAAAGTACTGTAGCTAATCGATTAACAGAGGCTGTTAATCGATTGTTCCAGAGAAAAATGGAAAAATTCAGCAGTGCAGTGTTAATCGATTAACAGAGGGTGTTAATCGATTAACGTTAATCGATTAACAGAAGGTGTTAATCGATTAACACAGGGACCGTTTAAAAAACTAGCCGTTTTTAGAGCCGTTGAAGTATCCGTTGGGTTGTTAATCGATTAACCACTGTAGCTAATCGATTAACACAGTCAGAAAGTCTAAAAGCGAAAATGGAAGAGCCTTTGGATGAGTCTATAAATAGACTCTCATTTCCTCTCAAGTAAAAGATAATACAGAGACACAGAAACTCTTCCCTTGTGCTCAAATACTCAGAATTCTTTGAGACTTGTGTGTTCTTGTTCGGCTTGTGAAACTCTTGTCTGTGGAGCTGGTGAAGTGCTGCTACGGTGACAGAGGAAATAGCCGGTTCATCCTTGGTGTGTCTGAGGAGGTGTTCGGAAGAGGTTCATCCTTCGTGAAGTATTCGAAGGAGGTGTTCATCCTTCGTGAAGTATTCGGAGGAGGTGTTCATCCTTTGTGAAGACTCAAAGGAGGTGTAGTTTCATCTCTTGTGGTATCAAGAGAGGTGTTTTCTAAACTCTTACAAATTGTATCTTTGTGATTGTAGTTTGTAATTGTTTTGTGTTAGTGAAACTTTTTATCTTGTTTTGAGATAAGCGACTGGACGTAGGATTGGTAAGATCCGAACCAGGATAAAATCATCTGTGCAAATTTCTCTCAACCTTACTCTATTTAATTGTTATTATTAATTGCTAAGTAAGTTTAATTGAGTAGAAATTAAAAGGCACACGTTAGTATTAAAAACCCCTCTTAGTTTGTTGTTTCCACGCTAACCCATCCGCTGCAGCCGCTCTGACAATTGGTATCAGAGCTTGCTTTGATAGTCATTCAAATGGCGGGATCGTTTCAAACATTTGCAGAGGGTGCTTCTATCAATAGACCACCACTATTCACAGGTGAAAATTACGCATTCTGGAAGGTTAGAATGCAAATTTTTATGGAATCTATTGATATAGATATTTGGGATGCTGTTGCATTTGGTCCTTTTGTTCCAACTAACAATATGCAGGAACCAAAGCCCCGTGACCAATGGACTGCTCAAGATAAGAAAATATTTGGTAATGATGTAAAAGCTCGTAATATTATTTCATCTGCTTTAACTGTTGATGAGTTTTACAGGATTTCTGTTTGTAAAACTGCACAAGAAATGTGGGAAGTACTAAGAGTAACCCATGAAGGTACAGATGATGTTAAGAGAGCTAGAAAGAATACCTTAATCCAGGAATACGAGATGTTCAGGATGAAGCAAGGGGAAACAATAGTAGATGTTCAGAAACGCTTCACCAACATCGTAAATCATCTTATTGGACTAGGTAAGTCTTTCGATACAGATGAGCTTAATATAAAAATTTTGAAATCTTTAGACAGGTCTTGGCAACCAAAAGTGACTGCAATTTCTGAGTCACAAAATCTCAACACAATGACCATGGCTGCATTATTTGGAAAGTTGAGAGAGCATGAACTTGACCTCGGAAGACTTGATGAAGAAGAAGCAAAAGCCAAAAACAACAAGAAGAGTTTGATGTTAAAGTCGGAGGTTGAAAGAAGCAAAGGTAAATCGGAAGATGAAGACTCAGACGAAGAAGAAGAATTAAGACTCATGATAAAAAGGCTCAACAAGTTCATGAAGTCTAAAGGTAAAGGAAAATTTAGATACGAAAAGAAAGATAATCCAGTATCTTCCTCAAATTACCGATGCTACAGTTGCGGAGAAAAGGGACATTTAAAAGCAGATTGCCCAAATCAAAAGAAGGGTGAAGAAAAGAAAGAAAAGAAATTCTTCAAGAAAAAGAAGGCATACATTGCATGGGAAGACGACAATGAGACCATTTCAGATTCAAGCTACTCAAATGAAGAAGCAAACATCTGTTTAGTGGTGAACGACGACGCTGGAAGCCAAGTAAGTACATCTAGCGATTCTGATAATTCTAGTCAAATTAGTGAAAATGAATTGCATGAAATTTATGCTGCGTTAATAGTAGAATCTGAAAAATTAGATAAAGCCCATCAGAAATTGAAAAAGGATTTCAAAAATTTAAAATTAAATTTTGAAAATATTTCTGAAGAAAATAAAAATTTGAAATCAGATTTTGAAAATATTCTTGAAGAAAATAAGAATTTAAAATTAAATTTTGAAAATATTTTTGAAGAAAATAAAGATTTGAAAAATAAAGTTTTAATTTTTGAAAAGGGTAAATTTGCTAGTAGTGATGAATGTGCTTCTTGTGAAAATTTTAAGAAACTACTAGAACAAACAACCTTAGGAGAATGTAGTAAGAATAATGAAAATAAGGTTGTTAAAAATAAGTATGTTCCTAAAATTAAAAATAAACACAATCATAGAACCCGTAGAACTTGGGTAGAAAAAGGAACAACTTATAGGAACACAAATGTTGTATCATGCTTTTATTGTATGAAAAAGGGTCATACATCTAACAAATGTAAAATTAAGCATTATGGTGTTCCAAGTGGTAGATATGTTTGGGTTATAAAATAATTTCTTCTTTCTAAATCTAACCCAAAGGACCCATACAAGTAGTTGGGTACCTATTGTTTAAAAATTTAAGAATTTCTTTAAAACAAATTTTAAGAAAATTTTTTCAAGACCGGTAAAACTATTTTTATATCTTCTAATATACAAAGCATATATAGTTTTCAAACGGAAAATATTTGAAATAGAAGAATATGTGCATGTTGTCTTTGATGAAATTGTAGACCTTGAGGCAAAACCTCTTGAGTCATTTGAATTACATGCAGACAATGATGAAGATTTGAAGAAGCAACAAATGAAGTGAAGAATGATGACAATCCTCAAAGATGAAGATCTAAACAAAATGTGAAAACAACCTAGAGGATTCTCATTACAAAATTGAAGGCATATCTAAAGGGGTGCTTTATGTTTCTATGTTTTTATTAGTATGTGCTCTTTATATTTTCTTGCATGCTTACCTCTTTAAAAATTCAATAAAATATATATTGTTTTTCCTTAATATGCATACATGCTTTTATTAAAGGGGAGTATATTTTCTAATAAATTTAGGGGGAGCAATTATTCATCACTTTTTAATAATGATAAAAAAGGGGGAGAAATATTTAAAGTCTTAAATCTTAAACTTATTTCTAAGTTTACTAACAATTGTTTCTTCCTTAAAGTTGTATTTTAAATACAGATTATTTTCAAAAGCTTTAAATCAAGAAGGTTTTGATCATCATCAAAAAGGGGGAGATTGTTAGCAAAATGATGAAGATGAAGTTTTGATGATGTCCAAATCAAGTCAAGACCAATCAAGAATCAAAATGATTTGAAGATTTGTATTGTGATGGAAAGCTTTTGTAATACTCTTAGAAATATGTATAGGACTTAGATTAGAAAAAGAAAAGTGTTTTGTAAAAAGTACTGTAGCAAAATACTGTAGCGCATTACTGTAGCACGGTACTGTAGCAAAGTACTGTAGCTAATCGATTAACAGAGGCTGTTAATCGATTGTTCCAGAGAAAAATGGAAAAATTCAGCAGTGCAGTGTTAATCGATTAACAGAGGGTGTTAATCGATTAACGTTAATCGATTAACAGAAGGTGTTAATCGATTAACACAGGGACCGTTTAAAAAACTAGCCGTTTTTAGAGCCGTTGAAGTATCCGTTGGGTTGTTAATCGATTAACCACTGTAGCTAATCGATTAACACAGTCAGAAAGTCTAAAAGCGAAAATGGAAGAGCCTTTGGATGAGTCTATAAATAGACTCTCATTTCCTCTCAAGTAAAAGATAATACAGAGACACAGAAACTCTTCCCTTGTGCTCAAATACTCAGAATTCTTTGAGACTTGTGTGTTCTTGTTCGGCTTGTGAAACTCTTGTCTGTGGAGCTGGTGAAGTGCTGCTACGGTGACAGAGGAAATAGCCGGTTCATCCTTGGTGTGTCTGAGGAGGTGTTCGGAAGAGGTTCATCCTTCGTGAAGTATTCGAAGGAGGTGTTCATCCTTCGTGAAGTATTCGGAGGAGGTGTTCATCCTTTGTGAAGACTCAAAGGAGGTGTAGTTTCATCTCTTGTGGTATCAAGAGAGGTGTTTTCTAAACTCTTACAAATTGTATCTTTGTGATTGTAGTTTGTAATTGTTTTGTGTTAGTGAAACTGTTTATCTTGTTTTGAGATAAGCGACTGGACGTAGGATTGGTAAGATCCGAACCAGGATAAAATCATCTGTGCAAATTTCTCTCAACCTTACTCTATTTAATTGTTATTATTAATTGCTAAGTAAGTTTAATTGAGTGGAAATTAAAAGGCACACGTTAGTATTAAAAACCCCTCTTAGTTTGTTGTTTCCACGCTAACCCATCTGCTGTAGCCGCTCTGACAAACATCTACCAATGGGAGTGTTCAAGGGTGAATTAGCCGGGTGACTTGTTCCCAATTCATTTGTGTGTGGAAGTGTTCGTGACGACGACCCTGGGACTTGACATTGAAGAAATGATAAGTGACACCAAGTATTAATCATGATGAGACGTACCCTTTATTCGGAAAAGGAATTAGGAAATGTTGTAAAAACAATCAATAATAAATGGAAGCTAACTAAAGTAGTATTTAAGGTGAGTGGCATTCCAAGTGTTGGGCACTGGTTGGCCATCAAGGAGTTGGAGTCGATATGCACCGTTCGACATGTCCTCTACAACTCGAAAGGGTCCTTCCCAGTTAGCTGCAAGCTTGCCGTGGGCTCGATTCTTCCTAGCCTCTCCCCGCTTTCGCCACACCAGATCTCCACTTTTGAAGGCTATGGGCTTGACCTTGGAATTGTATCTTCTAGATAGCAGTCGCTTCTGGGCCTCTGCGCGGATGGTGGCGATCTCTCGACGTTCGGGAAGGATGTCGAGATTCGTCCGCAACTGTTCTTCATTAAGTGACATATCCGTAATATGCCGCCTCAATGAGGGCTCGCCTATCTCGACTGGGAGCATGGCATCAGTGCCGTAGGTTAAGTTAAATGGCGTGTCTCCTGTAGATCCATGGGGAGTACATCTGTATGCCCACAGGACCTCTGGTAGCTCTTCCACCCATAAACTTTTGGCTTCATCGAGTCGCTTCTTCAACTCTGTCAGAATGACTTTGTTTGCGGCCTCGGCTTGGCCGTTTGTTTGTGGTTGCTCGACTGACGAGGTGACATGCTTGATGCCCAAGTTGCTAAGGAACTCTTCTAGCTTGCGCTCAATGAATTGGCGACCGTTGTCGGTGATGATCTTCTGAGGGAGGCCGAACCGACAGATGACACGCCAAATGAACTTCTGCACTCGTTGGGCGCTGATGACGGACAGTGGCTCAGCTTCTATCCACTTTGTGAAGTAGTCGACCGCCACTAGGAGGAACTTGTTTTGCGCTTTGGCGACCGGCAGAGGTCCAACTATGTCGAGACCCCACTGAGCGAACGGCCAAGGAGAAACAATATTATGCAAATCTTCGGGAGGTGCATGGATGTTGTGACCATGGGCCTGACAAGAGATACATTTCTTGACAAATGTTTCACAATCATGGTCGAGTGTGGGCCAGTAATAGCCTGCGCGGAGAACACGTGCTCTCAGGGTCCGCTTGCCAGAGTGAAAGCCGCATATCCCTGTGTGTAACTCACGTAGTACATAGTCTGCCTCTGCCTCTGATATGCACTTCAACCGAGGAGTGCTATGGTCGCGACGGTATAGGTCGTCACCTATACAAACAAAACGCGCAATGCGTTTGGAATCAGCCACTGTAATGCTATCTCCTTTATCCTGCTTTTCCATGAGATCTTTGACCTTCTGCCGCCAGTCTGTTACGGGTGTCGACACATTGGTGACGAAGGTTTCCACCACAGGATGGTCGAGTGTCATCCTAATGATGGAGGACAACTGTGCTCGCTCTTTAGAATGCGTTAACTTAGACAAGAGATCCGCTCTTGCGTTTTGTTCCCTGGGTACATGGATGACACTAACCTCGACGAAATTTTGGAGGAGGGTCTGAACCTTGTGGAAATAGCGCAATAGCTGATTATCTTTGACTTGATAGATTTCATTCACGTGGCTAACTACCAATTTTGAGTCCATCCGACACTCTAAGCGATCAACCGAGAACTCTCTAGCCAGGGATAGGCCAGCAATCAAGCCTTCGTACTCGGCCTGATTGTTGATAGTTGGAAATTTGAATACGATGGCTTGCTCTATGACTACACCATCAGGCCCTTCTAGGACGATACCGGCTCCTCCCCCGCTTTTGGCGGAGGAACCATCGACGCTGAGTAGCCACTTTGACGCAGAGTCCTCTGGGGCAGGTATTAACTCAGCTGCGAAATCTGCCAAATGTTGGCCCTTGATAGACCTGCGCGGCTCGTAACGGAGGCCGAACTCTGATAGTTCAACGGACCAAGCAACCATTCGTCCCGCCAGGTCTGGCTTGCGGAGAATCTTGGCGATGGGGTGTGATGAGTCAATATTTTCTTCACTTCACTTAGTTTATTGTACTAGAATTAATCAGGGAATTGTGCTTAATCGTCCGTTATTTTCCTATTTTTCCTAATTGTGCTTAATTCGATCAGAAATTCTTATTTTAACTAATTTGAATTATCTGAGCTTATTATTTTGCATTATTAATTATGGGAAAATTTTGGATATCTTTTTGGGACATTTGAAGGCTAAATGAGAAATGACAAATGAGCCCAATGTATTTCAGCCACTTCAATTTTCGCTGGTTGCTGTGTGAATTTTGTGTCAACTTGTTTGTCCTCGTTCGAATTCAATTCGTATCCGTTTTCCATTCAATTTTTTTTCATAGTTTCGTCTAGATGTCTAGTTTCATGTATAACTTTTACTTTGTTCAAATGCGTTCTGTACTGTTCCCAGTAATTTGTTTACTCTCCTATGTCAGCCTAGTACTACGTGAATGTTGTGTCAACTTGTGTGTCTTCGTTTGAGTTTAATTCTTATCCGTTTTGCATGCGGTTTTTTTTCATAGTTTCGTATGGATGTCTATTTTCATGTATAGTTTTTACTTTGTTCAAATTCGTTATGTGTTGTTCCCAGTAATTGTTTTACTCCCCTGTGTCAGTCAAGTTCATACTGTTTAAGTGGCTTCTAATTTGTTTGCATTGTTTGCTTGTTGTTTGATACTTGTGGTGGCTGGAATTGATCATTGGACGGTGCTAAGACCTCCCAACACTCAAGGATTCAACACTAATATTGAAGTGGAAACTGCACCCTTTCTTTGGCTAACATGGCATTAATGGAGGGGATAGAGAAATGGGATTCCAATTTGATTAAATGCTACATCATAGCATATTATTTTGGAAATGAAAATTCAATATGCATTTGCAGCTCACATTCCACGGCTTCTTTCTTTTGGTCCAACAATTAACAATTGGAGAATTACAACACACGGCCATTGCTATTGAATTGCAAGAAGTAAATCAAATGGCAAAAGGGGGGACCACCAAGAAAGAGTAGTACACGGCAAACTCAAATTGATTGATAAGCATCAATATATGTTTGGAATAAAAAATGGAAGGGCAAACTATTTTTGACTGGGATGACAATGAATATTAAAGAAACATTTGGCTTGCAACAAGACCACACCCCACGGCCTGCACATCCATCACTTGGAAAATTCACTTGAGAAACACCAAAAGCATGGGAAATGATGAGGGGACCACGTTACTTTCACACTTTATCCCATCCAGCAATTTAACAAGGAAGCTAAATGGAATAAGAGGCCACCTCACGGTATACAACTTCTTATCTTTTTGCTGAAATATGCCAACATCAAGGGACCACCAATTCATCAATTATTGAGGGCTGGCTACATGATGGTTCTCGGAATTCATACAACAAAAACACACATCCACATTTTTGCTTGCCGAAAAATTAGAGAAGTGGAATCATATCCACGTGTGCAACTGAAAAGTGAAGTGAAAAGCATACTGCAGCGCGGCAAGGAGATGTCTCACGGCTTGAATCCAGCAAAAGCATCACGTTCCAACTTCATCCACCTTCCAGCAAGCCACGGCCACTTCCAAGCAACCAGGCAGCAGTAGAAGCTCACGGTCAATGGAGGCAGAAGCATCTTGATCCAGTAGCTTGGTGTGCATGGTGATGAAGGCAACAACTTGGTGCAGGAAGTGGAGAGGAATTCACGGAAGCAAGATATTCACGTGATGGATTGATTGGAAAGAAAGAGTAGTTCACGGACAGAGGAAGCTACAGAAGATTGGAATGGTCTCCAAAAGAAGAAGACAAGTTTGCAAAAGGAGAGGCTCACGGGAATAGCTTCGGAATTGGGCTATAAAATGGAGCAGCAGAGAAGAAATAAGGGAGGGAGATTTTAGTGTAGTTTAGGTGTAAGTGTAAGAAACTCACGGTCTGGGAGGAGGCTTCTGCCTCTTCCTTTTCTTTTCCAGTAGCAAGCTCTTTCATTTCCATTTTAAACAAGTGCAATGTAATTTTATTTCTGAATGCAGGAGTGTGTTACATTATATTGCTTATTTTATTTTCAGTTTTTACGTGTAGTATTCAAGAATTTTATTTTTAATGTTAAAACTTTTTGATGAATTTCATTTTCAGTGCATTTAATTTTATCGTTTCTGCATATTTACTGTTCCGTTTTTACCATTTGGTTTTACAATCTTTAAAATTTATTTCAGTGTTTTTAAATTTTGTTGTCTTATTTAAATTCCAGTTCATTTTATTTTAATTTCCGCACACAAAAAATCACAAACCCCCCCACTTCGTGACTAATCTAAGACTGAACCACCAAAATTGGTCCCTGAGAGACGACCTAGGAGTCAAATCCTAGTTATACTGCATTAATTTCTGCACATCAAATTTGTATGACCGCGACAGTCGTATCAAATTTTGGCGCCGTTGCCGGGGACCAATGGAGGTTTGGTTTTAGATTTTTGTTGTATAAAGTTTTGTTCTGTTAATATGTTTGTTTTGTGTGTTCTGTCTTGTATATTTCTGTAGGCGACAACGACACCTTGAGCAAATTTTGGCGGCGTTGTCACTTCAGTTCCAGGTTTTTCGTTTTAGATTTTTGCTGTGTTTTTCGATTATGTTGTGTTAATATATGTTTTGTCTTTTATATTTTATTGTGCTGTGTTCTGTATTTAGTTGCTATATTTAAAAAAAAAAATTTAATTTTTTTTTTACTATTGATGTTCTGTCTTGTGTGTGCTTGTAGCATGTATAAATGTGTTTAGTTTATCTGTTTCGTAATTTTTAGTTTTTAGTTTTTATTTTTATTTTCCATGTCTACCTATTTTAATTTTGTGAATAGTGCTTATTCTACAAGTGCCTGTAATTATGATTCTCTTTCTGCATATTACTCTGATTCTTGTGCTGATTTTAATACTGAGAAAAATATGGATCATCCTCAAATTCCTGAGAGCTCCCTTTGGGAGCCGGTTCCACCAGTTCAGCAATATCAGAGTCAGCAGTATGATGCTCCTGCCCAAGTAGCTTCTCAGCCTTCAACTTCTGAACCTACATTGAAGGAGTTATTGGAGCAGATGACCATGCAGAACATTCAGTTTCAGAAAGGGAACATGCAGTTCAAGCAAGAGAGCATGGAAACTCAAGCTGCCATTCAGAAGCTGACTGATCAGATCGGGCAGATGGCCACTCAACACTTTCAAGATGATAGTGGCATCAACATAGAAGATGGGGAGCAAAGCTATGAGTTTACTACTACACCCACTTTCCTACCTTTCTATGATCCCACTCTTGCACCTGAGACTGTTGATGATTATTTTAAGGACCAGACAGGTATGAGTAACACTGTTGAGACAGGTAGACCATTCTTATCTTCCCCCGTGGAGGTAAACGTACCTCAACTTGAATGTGCAGTTGATGAATTGGAAATTAATGAGAAAATTTATTCTGAACAAAAACATGTTTATTCTGAAACTGAGATTACAAGCTCTTTACCAGATCTGCCTATACATTCAATTGCTTGTGATTTGTTGCACAATGATTCTACAGGTTTTAGGATTGAAACTGATACAGACTTGATTGACAATTCTAAAGTTTTTGATTCAGTATTAGTCTCTGAAACCATTGGTATAAATGTTGTGTTGAATGAACATGATTACAGTGATAAATTTTCCATTGATAATAGCTTTGCACTGAATGTGGATTTTGTTGATGATGCATATGTCAATATTGATTTTGAGACAGGAATTTTGCAGTCGCATAACATGATAGAGTTAGAACAAAACATTGATCTGACTCAGTTTTCTGAGAATTGTGAATGTGATTGTGAATCTGGTTCTTGCCCAATTTGTATTGAAATTGATTATGTGTTACAAACAGATTCTAAATTCATAACAAATGCTATTGATTATGAGTTTGATGACCAGGTTACAAAAGTAAATGAGAATACAGGTACTGACATAGAGGAAATAATGATAGATGAAGGAAAGTATACTGCTTTTTCTCTTATTACTCCGGTGTCACAGACTCAACAACTGCTGGTGGACAGAAGGCTCCTGATTTTATTGATTCAACAACTTGCTCGGAGAAGTGGCGTGGCTACTGGGATTTGTCCTGATTCAAGTGAGAGGGCAGTACTGGGCGAGCTGCTCCTGAAGACATCTTCGCCGGATCCTGAGGTGGAAGATATCTCACTGATAGTCCAGAATTGGCAACTGCCACCATGACCAGGGAGCACTCTTTTTCCTCATTATGTACATATTATTTAGCTTTTCTGATGTGTTTTCATGGTTGTGTTTATTTCATTTTTAAATTGTGAGCATGAATTAAAAAAAAAAAAAATTGTTCAAATTCATAAAAATTCATAAAAATAAAATAAAGATGTCCGAGGTTCGATCATTATTGATCGTTAATATTACAGTCCAAATAAAAAAAATTAAAAACATAAAAAATTAAGTGTCCTTATTACAGTACTTGTTCAAATTCTGGCCACACTCGGCCAACAAAAACATAAAAATAAAAAAAAACATAAAACTTTAAAAATGAAAGAACTCTCGAGCTGGTTGTGGTGGTCTAAGGGAGAGCTCCGTTGAGGGAGCTCTGGTTCGAAAAGTCACGAGCGGAGGCTTTGGTGGAGGAATTTCTCGTTCATTTCTGTCGTCATCGATAATGATCGGAACTGGAAACAAATCCAGCAGCCTCGGTGCCCTCATTATCACCCAGTTGTTTTCTTTCAAACAAAAAAAAAATAAAAAATAAAAAATAAAAAATAAAAAACTTGTGTTAATAATAGAAGAGGAATGGAAAATTCAATGGAGGTGTGATCAGAGGTCTTACCGTACATGTACAGCGGCAGTTGTGAAAAGAGAGTGCCTGTGGGGTCTATCTCCGCTTGCCAGCGCCTGACCCGATTGCCATGGTTGTTAAACCAGCAGTGCACGTTATATTCGGTGGCATCTGCGAAGGTCCTTAGTCGAGACGCGATCTCGACGACTTGCGCTCGGCTTGGGTGTGTGACCCCATAGTTGTAGATTTTGGTCATCATCGTGATCTGATCATCTGTAGGACGCCATCGTTGACTGGTATATCTCTCTGATTCCATATCAGTCATCCTTCCTCTACTAGTATTCTAAAACATAAAAAATAAAAAAAAAATAAAAAAAAAATAAAAAAAAAGAAGAAAAATAATAAAAATAAAAATAACAAAAACATAAAAAAGAAAAAAACAAAACATAAAAATAAAAAAAAATAAAAAAAAGCATAAAAAATTTTTAGATTAGTTCTGTGTTTTCTTTATTTGTTCTTGTTTCCCGTTAAATTTATTTTGTCCTGTCAGTCTTTGATATTTCTGTGTTTGGTCTCAGATCTGTTTCACGGTCCTTGCAAAAGGGGCCTAAACGGATCTACGTCCAGTTGTCCTTGTCCATATTGTTCATGTATATTCAGTTTCTGTGTTTTATTTTTAAGTGGGGTACGTGGCGTTGTTCTACCCGATTGTCTCTGCAATACCTTCAATCGAAGGGAGATTAACGTCTGGTTTCCAGCCTATATACCCCTTAAGTTTTATTTGACAGTTGTGTTTTATGTGTTTTAAGTGTTTTTTTTTTTTTTGTTTAGAAAAAAAATTGAAAAGGAGAAGAAGGAAAGCAGGAAATGGAAAATAAAAGGCAGAAAGAAAAGAAGAACGAAGTGCATAAAGGAAAGGAATAACGGAAAGCTTAAAGGGGAAAGCAGGAAAAGTAAAGCAAGCAGAAAGAAAGGCAGATCCAGGAGCAGAGGACTTACCTGGAGTAGTAGGCTGGCAGAGAAGCTCCTCGGGGTTCTCAGACTCTTCAGTTGGCACGGTGGCAGAGGCTCCTTGCAGGGCTCGTACACCTTCAGAGCACGCGGACGCGGGGGGGAGAGGCTCCCTGCAGAGATCCAGACGCTCGAGAGAGTAGAGAGAGGAGAAGCAGAGAAGAGAGTAGAGAGAGGAGAGAGCAGAGAAGAGAGCAGAGAGAGGAGTAGAGAGAGAGTGAGGGATCAGAAATGGCGCTGGACGCGGAGGAGTGCCTCATTTATAGCCAGATTTCTTTCCACTGTAGCAACAGTTCCGGTCTTTGCCACCGAGACTGTTGCCACAGTACCGGTCTTCTCCTTTTCCAAAAAAAAAAAAATTAATTAAAAAATAAAAAAATATAATAAAAATTAATTAGCATCTACTGATGGGTGCTACGTGATTTAAACATCTACTGATGGATATTACTGAAACTTTCTTCCCATTTCCTAACATTTTATTGCACTTGTCTATATTATTTGACTGCTCTGAAGTTGATCATCTGATGATTGTAACACACTGAGGACATTGTGTGATTTAAGTGTGGTCTACTGGGAAGAAATTCTGATTTTTCTGATTTTTCTGTTAGATTGTATTTTGTGTGTTAAATTTTTTGTTTTTGAGTGTTAAATTTTTTCTCTTTTAAGTTATTTTTATCCAGTTTTGTGTGCAATAAATTTTACATTTTTCTCTTGATTTCTGGATGATGTCTAAGTTGTAGATTTTTCCTCCACTTCATTGATACTTAGTTTGAAATCCTTGTTTTTCTCTGCTTGGAAAGATGATTATGCGTTTGAGAGGTTGATTTGATTGTGACGAATACCCTGTGTGAGATTTGAGCCACTTAATGTTCTTTCTTATGTGAGATATGTATCTTGATTGCTTGCACATATGCCTTGGCTTGATTCTTTTTGATATACTTGATTGATATGCATGTTTTAGAAGTGATAAAGGCATTTTGTTCTTGAGCCTCTTTAGCCAAATAAGCCTACCTTGTTATTATCCTTTGATACCCCTTTTGAGCCTATACTGTATCCATTTCTTTGTGTTAAAGCTCATACACTGATCCTAAGTGAAAAACAAATGATCACCTAAACCTTAGGGAAGTCTGGAGCTATAGAAGTGTTTTATGAAAAAGTGTGGTCTCCTTGGGAATTCTGATAAATTGGCTAGTTGGTTCCTCATCATGTTTTGAAAATATAAATTATATCCTGTTGTGTGATAAAGAGAGAAAAGAAAAGAGACAGGATGAAAAAATGATGAGAAAAAGAGAAAAATGAAAAATAATTTTGTGAATAATGGAGTCGAGAAGAGGATTGAATTAGAGGTTTGGGTGAGATTTCACTGTGTTTACACTTGTTCCCCAGTGTTCCTCTATTTCTTCTGAGCTGTAGCTACTTATCCATATTTATCCTCCCCTGTCCTTGGCCCCATTACAACCCAGTAAAGACCTTTTGATCTGAACATGCATATGTTTTAAGTATTGATAATTAGAAGCTTGCCAAATCTGATTGTGTTTGTTTTCTTGAGTGCATTGAGTTGAAATGTTTACCCTAGACACTTGAGAGAAACACTGTAGTGCATCTGTGAGGTTATGTTATTTTTAAATCACCTCTTAAGCTGATTGATTATTTTTCCGTGTATTGAATTGCTTGGAAGATTTCTATAAGTATCTGCTTTATTTGATTTGTGTTGGATAATTTCTACTTCTCTTATCCCTCTAGAATTCTTGAGAACTTTGTAAATTTTGTTTATTTTCTTGCGAGTTTTTATTTTCTGTATGTTGCATCTATGTCAGTCCTTTGATGTCGTATTCCCTGATTTGCGTCTTGATTTTGCCCAGGAGTGCAAAAGACTAAGTGTGGTCTATTTTGATGAGTCAATATTTTCTTCACTTCACTTAGTTTATTGTACTAGAATTAATCAGGGAATTGTGCTTAATCGTCCGTTATTTTCCTATTTTTCCTAATTGTGCTTAATTCGATCAGAAATTCTTATTTTAACTAATTTGAATTATCTGAGCTTATTATTTTGCATTATTAATTATGGGAAAATTTTGGATATCTTTTTGGGACATTTGAAGGCTAAATGAGAAATGACAAATGAGCCCAATGTATTTCAGCCACTTCAATTTTCGCTGGTTGCTGTGTGAATTTTGTGTCAACTTGTTTGTCCTCGTTCGAATTCAATTCGTATCCGTTTTCCATTCAATTTTTTTTCATAGTTTCGTCTAGATGTCTAGTTTCATGTATAACTTTTACTTTGTTCAAATGCGTTCTGTACTGTTCCCAGTAATTTGTTTACTCTCCTATGTCAGCCTAGTACTACGTGAATGTTGTGTCAACTTGTGTGTCTTCGTTTGAGTTTAATTCTTATCCGTTTTGCATGCGGTTTTTTTTCATAGTTTCGTATGGATGTCTATTTTCATGTATAGTTTTTACTTTGTTCAAATTCGTTATGTGTTGTTCCCAGTAATTGTTTTACTCCCCTGTGTCAGTCAAGTTCATACTGTTTAAGTGGCTTCTAATTTGTTTGCATTGTTTGCTTGTTGTTTGATACTTGTGGTGGCTGGAATTGATCATTGGACGGTGCTAAGACCTCCCAACACTCAAGGATTCAACACTAATATTGAAGTGGAAACTGCACCCTTTCTTTGGCTAACATGGCATTAATGGAGGGGATAGAGAAATGGGATTCCAATTTGATTAAATGCTACATCATAGCATATTATTTTGGAAATGAAAATTCAATATGCATTTGCAGCTCACATTCCACGGCTTCTTTCTTTTGGTCCAACAATTAACAATTGGAGAATTACAACACACGGCCATTGCTATTGAATTGCAAGAAGTAAATCAAATGGCAAAAGGGGGGACCACCAAGAAAGAGTAGTACACGGCAAACTCAAATTGATTGATAAGCATCAATATATGTTTGGAATAAAAAATGGAAGGGCAAACTATTTTTGACTGGGATGACAATGAATATTAAAGAAACATTTGGCTTGCAACAAGACCACACCCCACGGCCTGCACATCCATCACTTGGAAAATTCACTTGAGAAACACCAAAAGCATGGGAAATGATGAGGGGACCACGTTACTCTCACACTTTATCCCATCCAGCAATTTAACAAGGAAGCTAAATGGAATAAGAGGCCACCTCACGGTATACAACTTCTTATCTTTTTGCTAAAATATGCCAACATCAAGGGACCACCAATTCATCAATTATTGAGGGCTGGCTACATGATGGTTCTCGGAATTCATACAACAAAAACACACATCCACATTTTTGCTTGCCGAAAAATTAGAGAAGTGGAATCATATCCACGTGTGCAACTGAAAAGTGAAGTGAAAAGCATACTGCAGCGCGGCAAGGAGATGTCTCACGGCTTGAATCCAGCAAAAGCATCACGTTCCAACTTCATCCACCTTCCAGCAAGCCACGGCCACTTCCAAGCAACCAGGCAGCAGTAGAAGCTCACGGTCAATGGAGGCAGAAGCATCTTGATCCAGTAGCTTGGTGTGCATGGTGATGAAGGCAACAACTTGGTGCAGGAAGTGGAGAGGAATTCACGGAAGCAAGATATTCACGTGATGGATTGATTGGAAAGAAAGAGTAGTTCACGGACAGAGGAAGCTACAGAAGATTGGAATGGTCTCCAAAAGAAGAAGACAAGTTTGCAAAAGGAGAGGCTCACGGGAATAGCTTCGGAATTGGGCTATAAAATGGAGCAGCAGAGAAGAAATAAGGGAGGGAGATTTTAGTGTAGTTTAGGTGTAAGTGTAAGAAACTCACGGTCTGGGAGGAGGCTTCTGCCTCTTCCTTTTCTTTTCCAGTAGCAAGCTCTTTCATTTCCATTTTAAACAAGTGCAATGTAATTTTATTTCTGAATGCAGGAGTGTGTTACATTATATTGCTTATTTTATTTTCAGTTTTTACGTGTAGTATTCAAGAATTTTATTTTTAATGTTAAAACTTTTTGATGAATTTCATTTTCAGTGCATTTAATTTTACCGTTTCTGCATATTTACTGTTCCGTTTTTACCATTTGGTTTTACAATCTTTAAAATTTATTTCAGTGTTTTTAAATTCAGTTGTGTTTAAATTTTCACTTTTAATTTCAATTTCCGCACACAAAAAATCACAAACCCCCCCACTTCATGACTAATCTAAGACTGAACCACCAAAATTGGTCCCTGAGAGACGACCTAGGAGTCAAATCCTAGTTATACTGCATTAATTTCTGCACATCAAATTTGTATGACCGCGACAGTCGTATCAGGGTGATTCGTGCGGACTACCACCTGATGGCTCTGGAAGTATGGTCGAAGTCGACGAGAGGCCGTGAGTAGTGCCAAGGCGAACTTCTCAATTCGAGAATATCGCTCCTCAGCCCCTTGCAATGTACGACTGATGAAGTAAATTAGCTTAAGGGAGGGCGCTTCTTGTATCAAGGCGGCACTAACTGCATGCTGGGAAGCTGAAATATACAGCTGCAAGTCGGATCCCTCGTCTGGTCGAGCCATAATTGGAGGACTGGTTAGGATGTGTTTGACGGTGTTGAATGCTGTCTCACAATCATCGTCCCAGTGTTGAGTGGAGCCCTTTTTCAAATTCTTTAGGATGGGCTTGATGTGCTCAGCCAGCTTTGGAATAAACCTGGATAGGGCGGTGAGGCGACCCACTAGACGTTGTACCTCTCTCAGGGTCTTTGGAGCAGTCATGTCGAGTACCGCCCTGCACTTGTCTGGATTAGCTTCAATACCTCGACATGTGAGCATGAATCCTAGGAACTTTCCTGCGGGGACGCCGAAAGTACATTTGGAAGGATTGAGACGCATGTTGTACCGTCGGAGTTGGATGAAAACTTCCTTCAAATCCTGCAGGTGTTGTTCCACAGAATTGCTGCGAATTACCATGTCGTCGACATACACGTCCATGCATCGTCCTATCTGATGATGGAAGACTTTATCCATGAGGCGTTGATAAGTGGCCCCGGCGTTCTTCAATCCAAACGACATTACTTCATAACAGTAATTAGCGCGTTCGATGATGAAGGCTGTCTTGCTTTGATCGGGATGATACATTGGGATCTGGTTGTACCCCGAGTAAGCGTCTAGGAAACTCAATATGACATGACCCGAAGCTCCATCTACCAGGCGATCGATGCTGGGCAGGGGATATGAGTCTTTGGGACATGCCTTGTTGAGATCAGTGAAGTCGACACACATTCGCCACTGACCGTTCGACTTCTTGACCATAACTACGTTCGACAGCCACGTAGTGTACGTTAACTCCCTGATGAACTGGGCGTTCATCAACTTCTCGACCTCAACTTGAATGGCCTGACGCTTTTCTTCTCCAAACCTTCGTTTCTTCTGGGCGATCGGTCGTGCCTCCCGGAAGATTGACAATTTGTGGGCCATAACTCCTGGATGGATTCCTGGCATGTCAGCAGCTGTCCATGCAAATAAATCTGCATTGCTCCGCAGTATATGACCTAGGTCATGCTCTTCGCTCAAGGCGAGGTCCCCGCCAATGCTGGTGGTTTTAGACGCATCATTCGTCAGGGATAGGAGTTTGACTTCGCCTTGCGGATGAAGACGTTCGTCTACATTGGTCCGGGGGTCTAAGTCGACTGCCGCTGCCTCGACTCCCTTTGCCCTTTTAGTTGGAATGAAGGGGGTGACTTTTAGCCCGGCGACATAACACTGTCGGGCTGTTCGTTGATCGGCCCTCACGGTACAAATAGTACCATGATCTGTCGGGAACTTCATGGCGAGGTGAGGAGTAGACACGATTGCCCCGAAGGCATTCAGGCAAGGTCGTCCTAGCAGGGCATTGTATGACGTGTTTGCCTCGACCAACAGAAATCGAACTCGAAGCTCCGGTGCTTCTCGACTTGTTCCGAGCCGAGTTCGCAGGTCAAGGTACCCCCTGGTGTCGACTCTTTCTCCTGAGAATCCTACAATTTGCTCATTAAATGGGGCGATGAGATCATCCGACAGGTCCATTTTCTGAAAGGTGGACCAATACAGAATATTGACCGAACTCCCCTGATCAACAAGGACCTTGCTGACATCGTACCGAGCTATATTAGCTGTGATAACCATGGGGTCGTCATGATCAGGGTCGGGAGCATGGAAGTCCGCGTTCGTGAACGTGATGTCGGGGATTGACCGAGACTGTCGCTCGACCATATGAACCGACTTCAACTGTCTCAAATGTCGCTTCCTTGCTGATGCCGACACGCCTCCACCGGCGAAACCGCCAGATATAGTGTCGATGCGGCCTCGAACTGAACGCTCCCTCTCAGTCCGTCGAGGCGGGCTACGCGATCGCTTGCGATGTCGATCATCTCTAGGGGGTGATCGTTGGGGACTTCGCCTAGAAGGTTCTCTTCGACGGGGAGTGGCTGCTCTAGTGGAAACTCTCTCCTTGATGTAATTCTGGAGATAGCTTGCACGAATGAGTCGTTCTAACTCGTCTTTCACCATGTTGCACTCTTCCGTGTCGTGCCCATGGTTCATATGGAACCGGCAGGTTATGCTATTGTCCGCGTTCTTTGGGGTGGCCTTTCGCCGCACGGTCAAAAGTTCGGCGTGTAAGGCCTCTTCGAGTACCCTCGCCCTAGGTGCGTTGAGGGTCGTGTAGCGATCATATTTAGACGTCCACCCCGACTCTTTCCGAGATGTTCGGTCTGGCCTGTAGTCGTTGGGGGGTCGTTTCGTTGGTTTCCTTGCCTCCTGGCTGGGGACATCCTGATGGTGCTTTCTTCTGGAATTACGGTGGTCTTCAATGCGGATGAACTTTGCCATAGTGGATTGTAATTCTTCCATGGATGCTGGAGGGTCATTATATAATTGTTCCGCGAACTGTCCCGGCCTTAAGCAGGATGACAGATTGCTGATGATAAAAGTGGGAGTAATATCCGGCACACGCCGGGCCGTCTCGATGTACCGCTGCATAAAAGCTTTCAGGGTCTCATCTTTCTCCTGCCTCGTATGGACAAGCTCAGTAGCAGTCATCGCCGGTTTTTTATTGGCTGCGTACTGCTTTCGGAATAAGGATTCGACGGTTGCGAAACAATCCACGTAATTCCGAGGAAGTTTATGGAACCATTCCAGAGCTTCACCCTTAAGAGATAAAGAAAAAGCTATGCATATCACCGGGTCGCTGTCAGTATAGAATGCCATGGCATCTATAAAATTACGTAGATGGTCATCAGGATCTTCAGAACCATTGTAACGTTCCAGAGTTGGGGGAGGCTTGTCTGGCATGTTCGCTTGCATGATGGCCTCTGTGAATGGAAGCAGGTTAGTGAGGCGCATAGGAGTAGGCCCCCTCCTTCCTCCGCCAGCATGATCGGAGGCTCCCCCATGATGGCTTACGTCGTTATCCTCCTGTCTGTTTGAGGCAGATAACTCTGGTGGTGGGATCTGTGCTCTCAGTGCCGCCATCTCCTCCGCATGTTTACGCTGAATTTCCTGCATGGTTTGTGCCTGTGCCTCTATTTGAGCCTGTAGTTGCCTGATTAGATCGTGTGTGTTATAATCTTCCATCGCTCCGGTGGTCGTTGTTGGGATAGAAAATCTCGGGCCCCACGGTGGGCGCCAAAATGTTTCAGTAGGGGTGTGGAGACCAAGATCCAAACCTAACAACTCTGCGCTGCTTCGTCTCTATGCTGCTTTCACTGTGTTGTGTTTCTCTCCCTCTTCTCCGATTCTCTGAGTAATGTGGGCTGGGTACCTGCAAAGGCACTCCGACGCTCAAGTCAACAGGGGTGTCTTTAGAACAGGAAAATCTTTCTTAATTTTCTCTTAGGGGAAAAACGTCCCTTTTTTCTGGTGTGCTTTGTATATTTAAATAAGTATAATAAACCGTTTACCTGAAAATCCGGTCAGTTACTGAAGTTGACTGTTTAAAAATTATAACTGCCAGATCATGTGCTGATACTGAGTCAACTACGTCCATGATTCACGGCACTGGCTAACCAATATGCATAACTGCTTTATGTGTAACCGCCAGATCGCGGTTGGCGCGTTCTGTATGTCGATCCTCCTGCGTGTCGACATAAGTGGACGACTTGTCGCACAAATGCTTCATGTCGCGACATCACATATTTGGTTGTCGACCACCGAGTGGTCGATAACACCTATGTGGTCGTATGTCATTACAATTGTCGAGCACCTAGTGGTCGACAACACCGTATGGTCTTATACTATCACGAGATTGTATTGGTTGATCGTTGAAGGATTAAGTATCCTATAGTACAAAAAGAATTTTAAACTCTAACAGTATACGCTTCTTATAATAATTTTGATCATATTGACAAGATTTTGTGCAGTCTCCCTAGACAATAAAGATTGTAGGTAACAATGTTGAGGAAGAAATTTGACAATTTAAGCCTCAAAGAGCTTATTGGCATCCTTAAAGTCCAAAAGTTGGAACTACAACAAGATGAGATGTTGAGAAAGGAGAAAAGTATCTCTCTTAAGGCTCAATGACCAATGAGAAGGACGCCCACCAAAGCCTTTAAGGTGGAAGAATCGTTTGAAAAGTCAAATGCTTATGATGACTCCATGGAGAAAGAAGAAGAAGATAAATCATTATTCATCTCAAGGAAGATCCACTCTATATGGAGAAAAAAGATAAACACACCTTTTAGAGGTAGACATCTCATATCAACTTCTAAGAACAACTAGACAAAAAAGCACAAAGAAGGGCCAATTGTGTGTTATGAATGAAACAAGCCTGGGCACTTTAGGTTCAAATGCCCAGACTTGGAGAAGTCTAAAAAGAAATTGGTTTTCCCTAAACGGGATAAAAAGAAGGTACTTATAAGCACTTGGGAAGACCTAGAGTCATCTAAGTCTGAGGAAGAAGAAATAGAAGAAGCAAACCTATGCCTTATGGCAAACACTGTTGAATATTCATCAAACGACTCTAATGAAGAGGTAAATTTCTCTTACACTCTGTCATTCAGGCTTATAATGAGCTTTTGTTGAATTCATCAAAATTGTCATAAGCTTTCAAACTATTAAGAAAGTAATATCGAAAAGGTTCAAAAGAAAACAAAATTTTGAAAAAGGACTTGACAGCGTCTAAAGACGATATAATTTCTTTAAAACAGCAAAATAGTAATCTAGACAGGAACTAGTTGAGTCCAAACATCAAATGGAAAACTTATATTCTAAAACGAAATATTAGAGAAAAATTCAAATGTGGTATTTTGTTCTTTGATAATGTTTATATGTTTGCTTCTCTCATGAAACACTAAATTCTTTGATAATTGTATCATAGAATTGTTGTCACACATAACCAATTTGTTCTTCTGCTCTTTAAAACTTAGCTTCTCCAACACCCTTTGAATCCAAATGCATTGACATGCACAAGAGCAACAACTATATACTCAACCTCTATGATGGATAATATGACTACTGATTGTTTCTTTGAGGGACCATAAGACTACTCCAAAGCCAAATAAAAATACAAATCCAGAAGAACTTCTTCGATCATCTATATCCCCGGCAAAACACTGTCTGAGTATGTTACAATCTCTATGTTTCCCCCCTTTTTAAAGTGGATGCCTAGTTCATTTGTTCCCTTCAAGTACCTTAATATTATTTTGGTTGCACATCAGTGAGATTCAATGGGATTGGACATAAGTCTACTGATCAAGCTTAGACCATACATTAAATTTGGTCGAGTTGCAGTCAATACGTAAGACTGTCAACTACTTGTTTGAAAAAATTTGAATCAACCTTGGTTCCTGCATCATTGTTTGTCAATCTTGTTCTTGGAACAATTGGATTCTTAACTGCATTACAATTTTCCATGTCATACTGTGACAACACTTCTTGAGCATATTTCTTCTGCCATATAAAGATTTCACTTGAATTTTGTATCATTTCAACACCAAGAAAGTACCTCATTTTGCCTAAATCAGATATATCAAATTATGTCATCATGGATCTTTTAAATTCATCACATATACTCACATCATTTCTAATATATATCAAGTCATCCATATAAAGACTTACAAGTAAAATTTTACCTCCCTTATTTGATTTTGTACATAGTGTATGTTCAAAAAGACATCTATCAAATTCATTTTGAACAAAATAAGCCTTTATCTTGTTGTACCAACCTCTCGTTGCTGGTTTAAGGCCATAAAGTGCCTTTTTTAATTTGTACACCTTCTCTTCTTCAACCGTTTTCACAAATCCATCTGGTTGTTGCACATAGATCTCCTTCTTAAGTTCTTCGTGAAGAAATGCATTCTTCACATCTAGCTAATACACATTCCAAGTATATTGGGCTGCTATAGCAAGAATTAAACAAATTGTGTCAAGTCTGGCAACAAGAGCAAATACCTCTATGTAATCCACTACATATTGTTGTACATACCCTTTAGCTACTAGCATGGCTTTGAACATGTTTATTTCTCCCGTTTCTTTAAATTTGGTTTTGAAGATCCATTTGACTTTACTCCTCTTGGCAGGTCAGTCAACTCCCAAGCCATGTTTTTGTCTATTGATTCCATCTCTTTAATCATAACATTTCTCCACTTCTCACTTTCAATGGCTTCCTCAAAGGAGATTGGGTCATCTTCGATGACCACCATTACATTTAGGTCATTATCATCTGAAAAACTTTCTCCTGTTTCGTAATCTTTCATCCAAACTGGTTCACTCTTATTCCTTCTAATCCTCCCTGCAACTAAAGTCTCATAATTAATAATATGAGAATTATTAGGATAAATATCAATACCTGCATAACTGTTCTTAGAATCTTTAGTTTGATCTTCGGTTTCTTGAGCACCAGTACTTTCCACAATGTTTTCTGCAAATAACTCTTCATATTCTTCATTTTTTTCTACATTCTAGGATATCCTTTTGACATTCTTTTGCATTCTGCTTCTAATCCCAACCTTTTTGCTCCTAAAGACCTACATCTATGCTAATTAAAATCCTTTTGTTGGCAGGGTTAAACAACCGATATGCCTTGGATTCATCACTTACTCCTAATAAAACACATTTCTTGCTTTTTTATCATATAGTTTCACTCGATGTTGATTTGGTATATGTACATGAGCCATACATCCAAATACTCAAAATTAATCAATAATAGGCTTTACTCTTCTTCATAATTCTTCGAGAGTTTTTTCTTGTATTGTTGTTGTAGGATTTCTGTTGAGAATGTGAGCACACCACCTAGCAACTTTAGCCCAAAATATCTTGGGAACTTGTTTTCCAATCAGCATAGATCGCACCATGTTCATAATTATTTTGTTCCTCCTTTTAGCAACTCCATTTTGTTGAGGTGAGTAGGCTGTAGTCAATTTCCTACATATGACGTGGCTTTTACAAATTTCACAAAAATTATTTGAAGTGAATTCTCCTCCTCTATCTATCCTTAAACATTCAATGGTTATACCAGCTTCTTTTTCAACTAGTACCTAGAATCTTTTAAAGTATAAAAAGGTTTCTGATTTTCATTCAATAAATAAAGCCAATTCTTTTGATAGAAATCATCTATAAAACTCAGAATATACCTCTTGTTGTTTGATATTGGATTGATAGGTCCACATATACCTGAATGCATAAGTTGAAGCTTTTTTTTATGTTCTCCATAGACTTTTCTTGGGCATAAGCTTTCGGTGTTGCTTCCTAGCAAAACAGTGCGTACAAAACTCTCTTGGAACTATGATAATAGGCAGTTCATTCACCAATTGTTTGGAGAAAAGTGTCTTTAAACCACTATAGCTTAAGTTATCAAATCGGTTGTGGCAAATGTATGTCCCTTCCTCTAGTTCTATCTCAAAACATGTTGAATGTAAGGGTGCCTTGGTCGCTTTCAGAACAAACATTCTATTTGCCTTCATATCTATTTCCATAATTTGTCATGTCTTAGATACTTTAAACTTCTCATTATGAATCTTTATCGACAAGCCTTTTTCTTGGAGTTGTCCTATACTTACTAAATTGTTCTTCATTTCTGGAGTCTAGTACACATGAGAGATTACATGTATAGCTCCATTAACATTTCAACCGAACACTACCTTTCCCTATTATAGTCATTCGTGTGTCATTGCTAAGTTTTATTGCATGTCTAAAATTCTCATCTAATTTTGAGAACCATTCTTTATTACCAATCATGTGGTTATTACACCTGAAGTCAAGAAATCATTATTCTATCATCCCTTGCTTCAACTCAAAATAAGTCATTAACAAGAGTTCATCCTTCTAGACTGCCTTATCTTTCACCTCTGCATAATTTAAAATTTTCTCCCAGGTAGGACATTCATATTGAAAATGTCCAAATTTGTGACATTTGAAACATTCAATTTCAACTTTGTTGAATGATTGTCTGCCTCTTTTTGTGCCATGAAAAGAACCTCTTCCTTTTTCTCTTCTTTTTCCTTGACCTCTTCCTCTCATGCCTTCATGCATAATTTGTAGTGCCTGGTTTGCCTCATCATGACCTACCATCCTTAGGTCATGAACTAAAAGGTTGCTTTGTAGTTCATCAATCGTCATAGTGTCCAAGTTATTTGATTTTTTAATCGAGCACACAACATAATTAAATTTCGGAAGCATGGACCGCAAAGTTTTTGCAGTAATAATATTCTTCCGCACATTTTCTCCACATGCCTTCATACTTTTGGCAATTTTCAAGGTGCGGGCAAAGTATGAATTCACTGTTTCATCTTTCTTCATATGTCAAATTTCAAATTCTCAGCATAATGCTTGCAATTGTGCTCTTATTACCCTTTTAGATCCTTGAAATTTTTGCTTCATAGAGTCCCAAATGTATGAATTCACTGTTTCATCTTTCTTCATATGTCAAATTTCAAATTCTCAGCATAATGCTTGCAATTGTGCTCTTATTACCCTTTTAGATCCTTGAAATTTTTGCTTCATAGAGTCCCAAATGTCTTTAAAGGTATCATCATTGAGGATAGTATCTAAAATTCCATTATCAATGGCTTGATATAAATAGTTCTTTATTTTCAAATCCTTCAAT
Organism: Vigna nakashimae; assembly: GCA_034642375.1. Lineage (NCBI taxonomy): Eukaryota > Viridiplantae > Streptophyta > Magnoliopsida > Fabales > Fabaceae > Vigna > Vigna nakashimae. Next base: position 35,455,974 of record CM067758.1, read on the forward strand.
TATCTTTCTTCCATGACTTTGAGTTCAACTTCTGACGCGAAACTTTTATCTACAACAACTAGAATCCCATGCTCTACCAATTGTTAATATTTCTTAGAACGAAGAAAATTCTACATGAGTTTTTCCCAATGATCATAGTGTCCATCAAATCTAGAAATTGCAGGTTGCATATATTTGCTAGTGTTTGAATCTCCCATGTTTCTTCTTCTTATCTATGTGCTTCTATTGTTTTTTCCCCCTAAGATGTGCTTGCACACTCAATAAAATTATAGTCATGCCCCTATGAAGGAGCTATAATACCAATTGTAAACACAAAAGGTAAAGTATTCATTATTTTTTGTGAACAAACTCTCCTTAATCATTCAAATAACAAACCATAGGCTTTATAGCCTTACAACAACAAAGAAAAATAGACTTTGCAACAAAGAAAAACAGACTCTACACGTTGTGGACAGTTTCCTAAACATAAGCCATTATATCCCTGAATAATAAGTCAATAACTAACCATATTATTTAAACAAAAAATTTAAAAATAAGCTAGTGTTTAATTACTAATAAAACAAAAATTAAACTTTAATTACTAATATCTTCTCTTCCCTCCAAAATGGTTTTTAGCCTTTTGGTTATCTAAACTTTTGGTTAAAATCAAAACATTCAAACAAACCAGCATTACATACAGCTCACACCTTCCTCGTATGAAAGATAAAAAACCACGATCTTAAACACAAAAATGAGATACCTGAAAATAAGCCAAGAAACCACAAAAAGTAAGCCAAACAATTTGTAAACCAATTTTCTGCTCAGACCCTGTCCAACCAAGTTCCACATAACCAAAGGTTCACATCATAGTCAAGTAAGCACCCAACTTCCACCAAACCGAACACACAAATCAGAAAACGAGACCCATAACCCAAATTGAAGGCGACAAATAAATCTATTTTTGTGCTACCCTTTTCAAGCCTTCAGCGTAGGTTTCCTAATGCAGAGAACCAAGATAAAATCTTCAATCTTCAAGTAAAAAATTGCATCATCTTTGTTTCCCGAAAAAGATGCATAAATAACCACAAACTATGTTCACCCACGCACGACCTTCGCAATTAACCTTCACGCTTGACGTTCACCACGTTCACAACACCTTCAACAGCTCCACTGAACACCTGCATCACAAAAAAACGGTTACGAGTTCTCATATTTGAACCACCTTTGGTAGATGCTGCACTCTTCTCTGCATCCTGTTGTGTGGGCATCCTCCACCATGACGGACACATTTTTCGCTGCTTCAAGGACCATCACATGCTCGCTCCATCCTCCATCATCACGGAAAACTTCGTCCACTGCTTCAACCACCGTCAGATGCACGCTGCATCAACCACCACCATCGTCGCATAGGTACTACAACGCCCACCTTCTTTAACCATCAACGCACCATCACGATTTGTAAGCATGAAGCAAATGTCCCCAACACAAGCGCTCGTACCAGAATACAGGCGCTCCTATCCGAATACACTTGGGGGAACCGAATACATAGGGATGGGAACCGAATACGATTTCCCATGTTTTTCTTCACACGCCTGTAACTGAATACGATGTCTTGGAATCAAATAAGGTTTCACCTTCTTTATCTTCTCCAGCTTCGCAGACTCGTCTTCTTCATAAACCACTTTCTTCTTCATCTCCTCCAGCCATCAAACTTATCTTCTTCATCTACCACCAATCCTGCAATGTAAAAAATAACAAACACTTGCCTAAACAACTACAATCATACTAACCTGACCTTAGCTTTCTCTCTTCATCCATACTCAATGCATCAAACAATACTTGCATAAACACACTTGCAGACAATGCTCCTTCATTCACTTGCACAAGACAATGCTCTTTTGGCTCAATTAAGACAACAAGAACCACAGAACAACCACATATTAATGGTTGTTCGATAGTCAAAAGCTGTTCAAAGTTAATATAGTGTCTATTGTGACTAATGCATATAGGAATCTTCAATGCCTATGAAGGATGTTCATCAGAAAGGCTCAAGAATCTCTATGCAACTTTCACTTTCAGTAACTCGTGAGTGAACAATGTAGCCAACTTCTTTTCTTAATTTATAATGCTTGGAATCAATGTTTTATTACTTAGAATTGATTATATTAAAGTAGCAAAATTGGAAGTGGAATTAGAAAAATGTAGAGGGGCACATCAGACTTTTAAACTGCAATCCCTCCAAATCTCGCCTTCTTAGTGGGTGATTGAAAAGTACTGAATCCTGCAATTCTCTTTCATTCCTTCCACGCATTTCTCTTCAAGTGAATACGACTTTCTCTTCTATTCTTCGCTCGCAATAATACGTGAACAGTGTTTCACCCCAAGTGAACACACTGTAAGGGAGAGACACCCATGACAAATGTTTGAGCTTTAAATCTCCTTTTAAAAATTTTGATTAAAAAAATATTAACATGCGAACGAAAAAAATGTATATAGGATGATGAGAAACTCTTTCCTAACAACCAAGGGAAGAAAGACAAGAAAATGTATGCAAGTGCAAAAGAGAAAAAAAGAAAGAAAAATAAAAGGATAAAAGTGGGTTTCTTTAAGAAAAATGTTAAGAAGCTCCTCATGTCCATATGGGATGTTTAACTTAAACAAAAAAAAAATCATATTTCCACTAGTGCAGAAAGGGCATTTAACGACTGTTATTTTGGCCTTAACGTCAGCTCCAGAACCGACGTCTCTGTGGGTGACGTTAATCAAGCGTCGGACACAAAACAGGCCCGACGTCTATAAAGACGTCAGTTACTGCATGACCCGACGTCTAAAGGGATCCATAGACGTTGGTTACAACATGACCCCGACGTCTCAAGAGCTCCATGGACGTCGGACATTGCATTATCCGACGTCTACTACAACTCGTGTCTTTGGGTAGCACCTTCTTCCCTTTGCTAGTTTCGTCATAGAAAAGGTTGCGTCTTTTGGATCTCTTATGGCATTTCAACCGAAAACTGAATCTGGGTCCTTGCCTAGTTTCATTCAAACCGACAATGAAAACGAACAGTGATAATAGAACTAGGCAAGGACCGAAGTTCGGTTTTGGGTTGAAACGCTATAAGAAATCCAAAAGACGCAAGCTTTTCTTATGAGGAAACTAGCAAAGGGAGAATGTGGTACATCGCTACCCAAAGACATGGGAAAAATTGAACCAAAACACAACAAAAACTCATTTTAATCGGTTCAAATGAAATATAGTCAATCAAAGACTAATATAATCGGAATAAAAGTAGGTTTAAACAGTTCAAGAAAAGGCGAAAGAAGGAAGACGATGAAGTGCTCGTAACAACGGGTTTCATGTCTCATTTAACAGCAAACTAGACATTGGCTCCCTAGGTGAACCGACGTCTATTCTAAACTAGACGTCGGGGTCCTCACTAATATGACATTCAAAACAACTTTCATCAGGCCATTTAGACGTTGGATGGCGTGATCCGACGCCTGTACGGCAGAAAGAAAATAAATTTTCATCTACTTGTCAGACATATACACGTCCGTTAAGAAGGACACCGACGTCTATAATTGAATATAGACGTCGGGGTGGCAGGACCGGACGTCTCTAAGGCTGAAAAGAATGACTTTTCACCTACTTATCAGACATTAAGATGTATGTTAAGTATAAAACTCTTAAGACTTTTTTGTTACATATACTCATATATACGACTAAATAAAATATTATATGTGGATGAAGAAAAGTATTTTTTACAAGATAAAAATTGAGAATACCATAAAAAAAATCAAAGTTTAAGACATTTTAGTAGAATTTTTCAGTTTAAAATATAAAGAATAAAATAGGGTGTGCAAAAAGCAACCCAAATTTGGACAGGGCTGTTCTTACACGCGTAAACTTGTCAATAGATGAGAATAGGTAGAAAAGACAACCACAATTGTATATCACCAATTTACAACTATTTTTATTAAAAAAGTTATTTATATTTTTATGAAATATCCTAATTTAACATATTATTATTAAAAACATTGTTGTATCTTGATAGAAAGTAATATTGCCATAATTCACACTGAAAAAAAAATCAGAATCGTAAATATACATGAACATAAAACTTTTTCACACTGGTTTGTTAAATACTCTTTATTTTAATCTCATAATTTGTCATCAAAGTATATGCAAATTATTTGATTTGATCCGACACAAACTAAAATATCCACTTCATGTACTTCTAAAAAGGAATATAATATTTATTCAAAATTTTATGAAGTTAATAAAAAAAACTAGAAATTTTATTCGAGCTAAATCGCCATACTATACACATTTTTTAATTTATTTGGAAGAGATGAAGAACAAGTGAATTTGCAGAGAGAGAGAAAGAGAAAAGTGCAATATTTGTGTGTGAGATCATCAATTAAGCGAGTTGAAAGAATCACATCTGCTCCGCACCTCTCCTTCCTTTCCAGTTTTAACGTCCAAGGCGCTGAGCTTTTCGATGGCGCGAGAGAAGTCCTGAAAGAACTTCCCTTCATCATCGGCATAGGTTTCAACGAAGGGCTTCGTCCGGGGATCAGTGAAGAGGGCGGAGTCAGTGGCCAGCAACCCCAACCCTCGCCGCAAGTTCTTGAAATACATGTTGTCGAACTTAACCGGAGTTATCACGTCGTTGTAAGCCGCCATGGTAGAGTCCTTCGTGTAGTTCTCACATAGCTTCCTCAGCCCCGCCGCGTACTCGGGACTATAGGCGGGATCAGTTTCCGAAGTTTTGCTGAAGCCGAAGAGCCTGTGGGCGAACTGGTCGCAGTGGGACATCCCTATGGTGTGTGCACCGATCAGGGCCACCATTTCCTGCACAGAGAACCCTTTTTTGGTGAACAGGGTGATCACTTGGGACATAGTCATGTTCGGTAATGGGAACTGGTTTTCAGAGCTGGAGATTTTGGATTCAAGGGAGTCTTTTCGCCCGAATTGGACAGTCAAGGTGGGGCCGCCGGAGTTCGCCACCAGTTCGCCGGCGGCAGCAGCGAGGATGTCGGCGCACGAGACGACGTTGGGACATTCCAGCTCGAGGACGTTCTTGACCCGCAAGACGGCGTCGAAGCCGTCCCCGGAGAGGGGGAGGTTGACGGTGTGGTCGCGCTCGGCCTTGTTGTAGGCATTGGAGGTGACCAGGATGGAGGCGTCGCAGCCGCCGACCATGCAGTCGTGGAAGAGGAGGCGGAGGGTGGCGGCGGCGGTGGAGGGCGTGTTATGCTGCTTTTCGTTAACGATTCTTCGGACGGTGTCGAGGAAGGTGGGGCAGGTTTTTTTGTAGTGATCGGGAGTGAGTTTGTTTTGCATGGAAGGGAGGAATGATAGGGAGAGGAAGAGGAAAATGGTGATTGGGTTGTTGTATTTCATGTTTGGTTATTTCTTTCTATGAACATTAAAGTTGATGAAGCTTTTGAGAAAATTTGAAGGAATTGAGAGGGAGCTCATGCCTACTTTTAGTTACCCTTGTTAATGATCCTCCTTTAACCATGATTGCTTTTGAGGTCCAAATTCAATATTCTTTACCAATGGTTCACCATTTTATTAGTCAACTCTTTTTTATTACTTTTTTTTTAAATATCAATCAAATTATTTTTTTTTCTGGGCTGGGTACTTATATCCAAGAGCCCACCAAATTAACTATGGGCTGGATCCTCATCTCTCTACATTTATTTACAACTTGTGTCTTTTCTTTCGTCTGCACCTCTCTTCTTCTTCTCCTCATTGATTATCTTTTTTAGTATAGATATTTTCTTTTCTGTTTTACCACTTAAATATTTTTTTTAAAATTAAATTAATTACATTACCGGTTTTACTTTCCATTTTTTAAATTTAAGTAATTTTTATTTGACTGTGTTTTTTTATACTTAAACACTTTTTAAAACGAGTTATAATAAAAACAATTACCTATAAAAGAAATTAAAACTATCTATAATTAAATAATTAAAATTTTGTTTTTATAAATGTAATAATAATAATTTTATTCTTTTTATCATAATGAAATAGACATGCATGCATACATATGTGTTTTTTCCATTTCCAGTATCTAACTACTATCATTTTTGTTTATAATTGTGAATTTACTTAAAAATAAAATTTTAAATCGTACCGTTTAAAATTGTATAATTTTAAATTTTAAATTATAGTGATTAAAAATTATGTTGAAAAATTACTTTTATATTATATAATTTTAAGAAAAACATCCAAACAGATAATAATTTTTTTATTCATGGAAATACAAAAGAAACGACGAAGTTGTTTTGATTTAAAATTTCTAAAATACTTTATAGAAATAGCATATGGTTGCAGATATTTGTGTGGTCAGAGTCCGAAGTAGAGTCGGCAACTTCAAAATTTGACGTTCAGTTGATTTTAGGTTAAAGCAGCAAAGTACAAATTTTTTAAGAATTTATTACAATGCATAATTTTTAAATGATTATTAGAAATGGACAACTCGTACTTTGGAATAATTTCATTATTTCATCATAAGGAAATTGTGTTGTAATCCATGACTTTTATTTATAACATTTTTCTACTTTTAATAAATAAAAAGTGTGTTTTAATACGCAACTTCAACTTTAAAACTTTTATACGAAGTCGTCTTACATGATTTTTAATATTTTTTTCGAAAAGTTGAAGTGATATCTTTTAATTTTTATTTTAAGTCTTATTGTGACACACGACTTCTTCTTTTAATCCTGAAATTGTATGTGCATATAAGGCTTCTAAAGTGTATTTTTTTATGTATAAATTGTTTAAATGTTTAAAATTATTATGATCGTAATGTTCTTTCTTTCAATAATTTTTCAGTTTTCTTAATTATGTAATCAAAAAATTGAAAGTAAAAATCTTAGTTTGTCCACCAAGATATTTTTATTTAGGTTTTATCTCAATTGTTAATTTGTTATTGCAACATCATCGTCATCTTATAATAGTTAGTTGAACTTTTTTTCTCTTTTTTTATATTATGAACATGTACATTTCTTTTTTGCTAGTATACTCATATTTTTGAGAAGCAAGTATGACTTGATAACAATTCGTAGATGATATTGTAATGTATGATAATTGTAGTGTCATTAAAGAATTGACAAATATATACAATGGGTCAAAAAAGAAAATTCTGAATGAGATAAAAAAAATATAATGTATAAGGAATTTTTTTTAAATTAAATTAAGAAACATGTTGAGGCAATGATATACATAGGAATATTGAAGATGGTTAAAGATTAGACTAACCAATATATTGTTGATCTTAGTGTATATTTGAAGAATATTTAACATGATGATAAATACGATCTAGATTTTTTACATCCTTATGGTGTATCATAATGTTTAAAAGATAAGGATTGATTGAATAGAAAAACAAAAAGTATTATTATTCGTGTTATGCATTGTCACACAAATTATCATTTTCATTAAACTTATTTTATTAAATTAAACCATTGTAATAATAATCTATATTGTTATCTATTTTTTATTATATTATGACCAATATATAGTTGACATTCCTATCATGTTTTACTTGTGAAATTAATATAAATTTGATAGATTGTTAAAAATATATTAGTGAAGTTCAAATTGTTATATAAAATTATCAACTTGATTAAGCTTACTAATTGTAAAATATATAAGAGATACAAAACAACTTAGTTAAAAAAACCTCAACATTTATCGATCTTATCATTTCATTATCGTGATAATGGGTCCAAATGACCTAAAATAAAAGTAAAGTTCCATAACAAATCACTACAATAAAATTTTTAAATAACAATCAAATATTAGAGATCAAAACTAATTTATCACTATAGTGATTAATTTAGATACAAATTTATACACTAAAAATTATTGATATTTAAAACAAGCAGTCTTACGAGTAAAAATTGTAATTAGTGATTAATTAGATTCTAAATTGGTCAATAATACTAATTACAAATATTTTCATTATCATAGATATTATTCTCTAATTTAAAATGAAATTCACATTTGATAATAGTAAAATGTGTATTCAATGAACTTTTGTGTCATTGGGAAGGAAGTTGTTGAAAAGTAATGTTCAATGAAGATTTAGTATCTAGGTGAAAAGACACATCTTCTATCATCATTATAAATGGTCCTTGAAAACAAAACTAAAAGTGAATTTTCATTCTCTATTTTTATTAATTTCATTATCAAATAATGATGGTTGTCTACTTACATTAAAAAATGGATAAATAAATAAAATTTACCATAGAAAAGAATCATATTATTATTTTAAAATGATTACAAATTATTTAAAACAATGTTTTAAATACAATTATACAATATATATTTTTTCTTTATATTATAAATAATGTGAGTCCAGCTCGATTATTTGAACACTTATGATAGTGAAGAAAGTTCATGATATTTCTTTCACAAATTTTGTTTGATATACAACTAATATGATTAAGCATGCCTACAAAGATTAATGCAAATCAGTTTTGTAATTGTAATTAAGGGGATACTGAAACATAATTAAGTAAGTGATATGTAAAAATTCATTAAAATATATATAAATAGAAAGTTAAAGTAAAATAATTGGTCACATTGATTACTGTATTTAATACATTTAATACCTGAACACTCTAATTTTTTTACTTATAAAAATACTCAAAATTCTGAAAAAAGTGAAGATAATATACGAAAAGAAGAAAAAGGAAACAAATAACTAAATTACTTTTGGAATTGTGAATACTCATCATTCTAACAAAAACAATGTACAATATTATATTATATCTTACACCATGATTTTAGAAAGTTTTGAAACTATTCTTTCTTATGAAAAAAACTTATAAACTTATCTCAATTTTATATATATATATAAAGTTAAATTTGCATGTATTATAAGTTAAATATAGAGTGGATATGATATGTTAAAAAGTAAGTAAATTATATTGAAGAGGGGTAATTTGTTTGATAATGACGTAAGGGAGTGTGAAATGTGACGTTATTATTTTATTAAAGAGTTGAACGTGAAAAGGATTCGGAGCAAAGTAGCATCAACATCAATCGCCCTCACCACTCAAACTTCATTTGTTTGACTTGTTTGGGAATATCATCGTCCATCGGCTACCACTGCCTCACTATCTTCTTTAACAACTTTTAGACTAATTTTTTCGGAACGAAAACATTTGTTTTTCAAATTAAAATTCATTTATATAGGGTAAAAATTTATTTATCTGTCTTTTTATATAAACTAACAGAAATCAATTTCTTTTTCCTATTCCCTCATGTTTGGTTGGGCGTGACTCCACATTCAAACAAAACTTCTTAGCACCATTCTATATTTCCATGTGATAAATGCATCCATGCATTGTGCTCACATAATTCTATCGCTACCCAACACTCCCTGCATTTTACTCATAAATTTACCATACTATTCTCTCCATAAATTATGTAACCAGTAAAGTGAAACTTAATTTTATATATTTTTAATCAAATAATTTTATGTAGTTTTTTTTCTTATAATAAATACTTATGGGAAGATGTTATTACTTTGTACTAAGTCTCACAGCATTTTCCTCGTTGGCTACTTTTGGATTTTTTTTTTTCAATTATTGGAGAGCTAGTCTATCAGAGAGAGAAACAAATTATGAAAAATAAAAAATTTCCTCTAGATAGTTTTCAATTTTTTTATCTAAAAAATAAAAAAATAAAATATCCCAGTAAATGTTTTTGAATAATTGAATGGTTGTTTGTAATTTATAAATATTAGGCATTTCAAATTTAATTGTTTTTTCATGAGATTGTATCTTTTGATAAAATTTATAATATTTTTGTATGGATACATTGTAAAATTTGGTGTGTTTAGCACTCTAGGATAAACTAGAGTTTCGGTAATAATGTGCAGTATGTTTTTTTTAAACGTTTTAGTGGAAAATACTTCATTTCATGTAACATATTATACTTACACGACATATATACCTAATAACAAAAACCTAAAAATAGTTTTGATTAATTAATAGACATTCAATGAATATAATTGTTAGTCATACTTTATGAGATGATTATCCACCATTAGATCAGGATAATCCAACGACATAGATCATATTCTCATAATGTCATATAAGGAGTTCGGACAGGAAAATAATATTCACTAATAACTTTACATACTTTTCTCAAACATCTTAAATAGATATTAAAAAACTCTTAAATAAAATTTCCACTGTTTGCTTAGAAAAGACATTCTTAGAATTTTGTCACGTGTTTTATCAGAACATAATCTAAACTCAATAAAAATACATGTAGTAATTTGGATAGGAAATTTTAAAATGATAATTATTTTATTGAATTTTTTTAAATGTTTAATAAAAAAAATATGTTAATTGTGGAATTTTTTAAAAATTTTGAAATTATAAACATTTATTACAGTAATTGAATTATTTAAAAGGAAAATGATATGTCGACAACAAATTTTTGCCAACAATTTGACAACGCCAGGTGGCGTCTTTGCATTGGTCAAATTTAATGAAAAGAAAATAGAGAGAGGTTATCAGACTAAGGGCAAAATTGGAAGAAAAGTTTACAAGTTTAACATTTTTGGTTTCGCGGTTTTCGTTTTTTCGCTCTCACCTCTACACTTCTTTCATCCCTTTTATCTTCTCTCTCGATCTAACCTCTATCTTCTCTGTCGTTTTAACCCTATTCTTCTATCTTTTTTCTGATTCGAAGTTTGGTGGCGGTTTGGGTGTCATGAATTTAATTCTTTTTACGTTATGTGTGTTATAATGAACAAAGGTGTTATATTGAAAAAAGACCGCAGAATATTAATAAGTATTTAAAATGTAGGTAATGGTTTCAGAAATGAATATAAGTTGTGGAATTTGTTGACCAAAAAACCATACAAGTGAATTTAAGGGTCATTACTGGTTGGGAGGTTATGTTTGGTGACCCTAAGAAGTGGGGAAGAAGTCATTCTTACTGAGGGGACCAAGTTGGACAAGTGCATAGCTAATCTGCAGAAAAAACATTGTCGTAATCGTTTACAGTGGCCTAGTAACCGATTACACAAGAGAAATCACTGTTTTGTACAGAAAGTTGAACTGAAGTAGTCAGTTGTGGTGTCCTGGATCATTGGCAAAAACTGTTAATTTAAAGCACAAATCCACTTGTATTTACTTGGCGTTGGTGTTTGACTGGTGGTAGAGGGTGGTAGGTGATGGGAGGTGAACCCAAAAAGTAGGGAAGAAGCCATTCTTACTGAAGGGACCAAGTTGGACAAGTGCAGAGCCAATCTGTAGAAAAAACACTATGGTAATCGTTTACAATGTCCTTGTAATCGATTACAGTGTCAAAAAAGGTGTAAACTTGATTTCTAAGGCATAATTTGAAAGGTCTTTGAGTATAGATTCCAACAAAACAATAATCAACTCATTTGGAGTTCGGTGGAGAAAGTTATGAGCAAAAGAACAAGCAAAGGTCAGAGTTGGCAAAAATATATGAAACGCTAACTTGAAAGAATAAATTGTACCAATTCAGATGTCCAAAAATTACAAATTAGTAGTCATTGGAAAGATTTTTGAGTCTAGTTTCTAATAAAAAAGAATCACATCATTTGGAGGTCCGTGGGAAAAGTTATCAGTAAAATAGCCAGCAAAGGTCAAAGTTGACAGCATGTTATCTCACCCAAGTTGCTCATCTCATAAACATTGTTTTTTCCCTCCATCATGGGGTGCCAAAACATCACTTCCCACCACTGAAACACCAGGACCCGCCTAAGACAAGTGCAAAAGTGCTTAAAACTCACTTTTTTTGACAATGGTCACCCCTGTTAACCTGACTGACTACCTCTGTTGGACTTTCTGTACAAAATCCAATTTTCTCTCGGGTAATCGTTTATAGTGTCCTTGTAATCGATTACAGTGTCAAAAGAGGTGTAAACTTGATTTCTAAGGCATAATTTGAAAGGTCTTTGAGTATAGATTCCAACAAAACAAGAATCAACTCATTTGGAGTTCGGTGGAGAAAGTTATGAGCAAAAGAACAAGCAAAGGTCAGAGTTGGCAAAAATATATGAAACGCTAACTTGAAAGAATAAACTGTACCAAGTCAGATGTCCAAAAATTACAAATTAGTAGTCATTGGAAAGATTTTTTAGTCTAGTTTCTAATAAAAAAAGAATCACATCATTTGGAGGTCCGTGGGAAAAGTTATCAGTAAAATAGCCAGCAAAGGTCAAAGTTGACAGCATGTTATCTCACCCAAGTTGCTCATCTCATAAACATTGTTTTTTCCCTCCATCATGGGGTGCCAAAACATCACTTCCCACCACTGAAACACCAGGACCAGCCTAAGACAAGTGCAAAAGTGCTTAAAACTCACTTTTTTTGACAATGGTCACCCCTGTTAACTTGACTGACTACCTCTGTTGAACTTTGTGTATAAAATCCAATTTTCTCTCGGGTAATCGTTTACGAGGAGGTTGTAAACGATTACCATAGCCTTTTTTCAACAGTCTCAGTCATCACTTGCACAGCTTGCTCCTCCAACTGATGAGGGGTCACTCCACCCTCCTTGGCCTCACATCACATCACCAATCACCCTCTCCAACCCTTGAAACACCAGGACCAGCCTAAGACAAGTGCAAAAGTTCCTAAAACTCACTTTTTTTTCCAATGGTCACCCCTGTTTACCTGACTGACTACCTTTGTTGGACTTTTTGTACAAAATCCAATTTTCTCTCGGGTAATCGTTTACGAGGAGGTTGTAAACGATTACCACAGCCTTTTTTCAACACTCTCAGTCATCCCTTGCACAACTTGCTCCTCCAACTGATGAGGGGTTACTCCACCCTCCTTGGGACATCATCACATCACTAACCACCCTCTCCCACCCTTGAAACACCAGGACCAGCCTCAGACAAGTGCAAAAGTGCCTCAAACCCAGGTTTTTTGACAATGGTCACCCCTGTTAACCTGACTGACTACCTCAGTTGGACTTTCTGTACAAAATCCCATTTTCTCTCGGGTAATCGTTTACCAGGAAGTTGTAAACGATTACCAGAGCATTTATTCAACACCCTCAGTCATCCCTTGCACAACTTGGTCCTCCAAGTGATGAGGGGTCACTCCACATCTTACAAACAAGCCTGCAACTTAGGAGATACTAAACTTGACCACATTCTGAAATCCACAAACCCACAACTCATAATAACAATGGTATTGAAAAAATAAAATATGAGACCAATTCAAACAAAAACTCAAATTTTATATCATTGAACTAAATCTGATACATTACACTTTGTTTTCTTAATCTATTTACAATGATTACAATTATCATTTACTTTCCATTAATCAACTAAATACACATATCACTCATTTTTTATTCTAAGCACTACGGTTCCGGTGTATGGAGTCCTAAGTGCTCTTTCCTTGTAACGCCTTCGTGATCCAACCCTAACATACGTCTTCAAAGGTTGTTCATTTCCGTCAATGTCAGTAGGGGATACAAAACCAGTGTTCACGGATGGTTCTGTACGAGGCACACTTTGTCCAACGTCATCTTTGTTTTGCCTTCTTGCCTTCTCTTCAGCCAATTGTGCCTCCAAACTTGCAATCCTCCTTTTAAGTTCTTCAATTAGAAATTCTTGGTCCTCTAAGGCACGCATAAAAGTTTCTCTGCGAAACGCGACCTTGGACCTTCACGAGAAGGGACCTTCGTCTCCAATGAAACAAAGAAAGGGGTATTTTCGGATTTTCAGTTAAAAGAAGGATTACGGACTTCCATTTTGAAGGTTTTTATAAAATATTATTTTTAAAACAAACCAATCAAAACATGACACGTGGCGTTGTAAAAAATGTGTTAAGAAAACGTTGTTAGAATATCGCGGTCCTATTTAAAATTAGAAAATTTTAAGTTTTACAATAAGAATTTGAAATTTTTATATCGCAAGTTCATATTTCTTTTCTCTATATTCTTTCATCAATTTTGATTTTTGGTTGGGAGATTGTTGATTTTACTAAAACTAATTTTGAAATGAAAAAAATCAAGACATTAGGATAACTACTTGTAGGTTGATATCAATTAGTCTTTTTTATTTATGTTGATAAGAAATATTGTTATTTAAATTATTATGATTATTTGGTTGTTGTTGTAGGCCGAAACATTGTTGAAATGACTAAGATCGAGGCAGAATTGAGACTACTTGTTAGTTAATGTTAAGTAAAATATTTTCACTGATATGGATAACAATTATCTTTTATTTAGACTGTTTAGTAAAATCAATTTTATTTTTAACTTGATATTAGTCAGAGTTTTTTTCCAAAAAATCTGGAATAATTTTAACAAAAAATAATATAAATTAAAACTGATAAAAAGAATAAATTTAGTTTTTTTTTAAATTACCAACAATATGTATTTAAATAACTTTTTGTACGCGATGGTTATATTCAAATGAGGAAATTAAAATTTAAAAAAAATTAAATTATTGGAAAATGGAAAGAAAATTAGATTGAAGGGATACCAGAAAGAAAACATGAAAAATTTTAAATTCTTAATTATTTTTAATAAAATTAAAATGAATCATGTTATTAAAATTCACACTATGACGGTTACGATTATTTGGTCACAATTAATTAAAAAGCCAGTAGAAAACTAAAAAGAAAAAAAAGGAAAGAAAGAGAAAAAGTAGTTAATGATTGAGAATCGGTAGTCAGTGGGTGGAAAGATTCCGATAACAAGAAACGTGCTAGAACTGAACAATATAGAAATTTAGTGTGGGATGATAAAAATCACGTTGAATAAGTGCGATTATGAAAAATCATTGTCAAGCATATCGTGAAATCAGAGTGATGGTTATGGAAAAAATATTACAGATAAAGTGTTGATGATTATGTTTTTAAGAATAAAGTTGATGAAATGATGATTCATCAGAAACCAAATAAAATAGTGGTGCTTGTGGAATTGCTCATCATTATTTCTATTATTTTATTATACAACATAAGTACATTTTCTATTATGATGGGACAGAACCACCCAGAATAATATGCTTCAAATTAGGCAGCTCAATAAATTTCATTTTATATCAGAATCGAGAAAAACGTGCTTTTTTCGTACACGTTCATGGTCCCATGCCTGCAAAATCAACCTCAAATTCATCAATTTAACACAAACAAAACAAAATTAAATAAGAAACACTCTCATTTCATTTCTTTAATCGAGAGATTAGTCAAAGTATGTTCTGCCACTAACAAAATGTGACGATCCTTCTTAACACCGTGTCTTCTTATGCACGTGAATTAAAAATATAGTTTAGATTAAATTAAAATAGTTTATCAGTTTTTTTTTTTTACAAAAATAAATTATTGATAACTTGCTGACCGTCTCTATGAATAAACTACGGTTTTTAGATACATTTCGATGTTTAAAAATAATATTTATTGCAAAAATTATTTATTTCGTAATTGAGTAAAACACTTAAAACTGTGACGCATATTTGAATCTGTCCATAGGAGAACATACGTCATAATTATCAAAATTAGTTAATATAAATGGTAGCAACTTGAATGTTATGGAGGAAAGAGACATTTTTCTATGAATAACTAATTTAAATCGCAAGATAAAAAAGTGAAAAGAAAAAGAACCCACGCAAGGGTGTACGTCGATGGGGAAAATTGGAAAAAGCTTCCGTTGACTTTCTTTTTTGGTACTTTTTTTATCTACACGGGTAAAATGAGTGACATGACTTCACGAAAATTAAAAAAAATAAACAAGTAAAAACTTCTTTCAAATATTTAATATAATTGGCTAATCCTATTTTAAAATAAAGGATTCAATTATTTTTGTTAAATATTTTGTGAGATCGAGATACTAACTTTTTTATACTTGAACTACATGTTTCTTTTGCTCCTTTCATTTAGACTGTTTGACTTCCACAGTCTGACCACTCGATTGACATCCGTCTGGGTCATTCGGTCACGTTAATCTTGGCAGGTCGGTTGTTTTCGTGTTTCAGGGGGGAGGAACTTGTAAAAGATACTCTGACGCTTAAGTTAGGCGTGTGATTTGAAGAGCCTCGGCTCTTGGTTGAATATTTAGTTAATGGTTATCACTACTGAATGTTTGGGTGTTATAAAGTGTCAGTTGAACAAGAATGGAATGTACCTGACTTTTGGCCCTATCAATGTATTTATAAGTGTTTCATAGATCAAATAAAAACAACCTTACCTGGAGATCTGGTTAGTTATCCATAAACGGCTTTATCAATATCTTCAACCAAATATTTTGGATTTGGTTTATCAAATATCTTTTAACCATATATCCTTAATTATTTTATCATCCACTAGACTATTGGCCTAGTAACAACTTAAGCGCTAGCTCAATTACCATTTAAAGTAGCTTATTAGCGCTGCAGGCCCAATTACGGCCCAAACCATTTGACCAGGTTGACCAATGACGGATACACTGGTCGACCTTATTTAATAACTGCTCGGTCCATATTTCATACGATACATCATGCCCCCCAAGTCTGAGTGTAATCGTTCGACTTTAGCGTTGATTAACTATAGGATTTATGAGTTTGAGGGAGACTGTATTTGTTGTTTACCTGTACCAAGGAGGAAAAATAATCAAATTTGAAGTAAAAGAAAATAGATGGTTATACCATGTAATCAAGACCGTTCGGCTGCGAATGGTTGATAATGATCGTCCCACTCGCTTCTACCATCCAAGGTTGCTGGGTGATTGTGGTGTGAATGACCGTTCATCTTTGTATTAGGAGTTCTTCCTAAAGAACAGACTTTACCGTTCGGCTTTACACTAGGAGTTCTTGGAAAACTTCCTAGTGAGAGGGTTTTACCTCTTTGCTTTGACTATGACCTAGGAGTTATTCCTAGGGAACAGTGAGCATTCATTCAGAATGTTCCCACCATTGGGTTTAGGACGAGAGTGATCGTTCATTGAGAACGTTCCCCACCGCTCGGTTTTTCAGCATAGGAGTTCATTTTGAAACTTCCTAGAGGACGAGAGTGTCAGTCCTTGAGGACGTGCAACACTGCTTGGTTTTTCAGCGTAGGAGTCCGTTTTGGAACTTCCTAGAGGACGAGAGTGTCAGTCCTTGGGGATGTGCAACACCGCTCGGTTTTTTAGCGTAGGAGTCCGTTTTGGAACTTCCTAGAGGACGAGAGTGTCAGTCCTTGGGAACGTGCAATACCACTTGATTTTTCAGCGTAGGAGTCCATTTTGGAACTTCCTAGAGGACAAGAGTGTTAGTCCTTGGAGATGTGCAACATCGCTCGGTTTTTCAGCGTAGGAGTCCGTTTTGGAACTTCTTAGAGGACGAGAGTGTCAGTCCTTAGGGACGTGCAACACCACTTGGTTTAGGACTAGGGGCTTTTGGAGAGCGTTCCCTGGACTTTGTTGAAGCCAATGATGGCTTACTTCTCGGTCTTCGACGTAGGAATTGCTGGAGAATTTCCTAATGGACGAGAGGGATTTACCTCTCGTTTCTTACCTTCCTTTTGGACGAGCGGTCTGTATGGTCCTGACACCTGCACTATGAAGCTGAACGACTGAATACCAATGAGGCCGAACGACTGAACATATGTGATTGAAAAGAACTTTCTGGCTTTATTCATACCAAAAGTGTAAACACGTAAGTCTTATCAAAATAGTTTAATTGAAGTAAAACATGACATCAAAATTCAACTAATGTAAACTTGAGATGAGTCACAATCCTAGTGTTAGGAGAGACTTTTCATCATATCTTCTAGTCGATACGCCTCAGAATTGTGCGGTCAGAGCTATGGCTGTGACTGCGACCACGCCTATGTTTTCGCTCCTCCTTTCTATGTGGTCGTTCGATATTTCTTTATGGAGACCTTGACGAGCTTCTTATCTACGGTCGATCCTTCTCCACAAACCTACGAAGATGGCCTGCACGAATGAGTTCTTCGATTTTATTTTTGAGTGTTGCACACTCTTCGGTGGTATGTCCCAGGTTTTGATGGTATTGGTAGTGCTTTCCTCCATCAACATTTTTATGTGAATGATGTTTCCTTACCGAAAGGAGTTCAACCCCAAGAGCTTCCGCAAGGATTTTTTCCCTGCGTATATTAATAGCTGTGTAATGATCAAACTTAGGCACTCGGAGGAAGTCTTTTTGGTCGAGACCCTCCTTCCTTGTCATTGTCGCCGAACATTTGTCTGTTGTCCTTTCTCTTTCCACCTACATTAGCTTCCTGTTTTTGCTGTCTTTGTGACATTCGCATGTCCTCCATACGAAATAAACTTAGTTATCCTTTCCTGAAGTTCATCCATTGTTTTTGGTGGTCGCGCATATAATTTTTCAGCAAAATATTTTGGCCTTAGATATGAAGGCAGGTTGCTGATGATAAAAGTGTGGTTAACATCTTTAACTCGCTGTGCGGTTTCATTATAGCTTTCAAAGTTTCCCCTTTCTCTTACTTAGTATTTACTAATTTCGCTGGTGTTATCTTCTGCTTCTGATTAGAGGCGTATTGCCTTCTAAAGAGGGTTTCTACAGTGGCGAAGCAATCCACTGTGTTTGGGGGACAAGTGTTATACCACTCCAATGCTTCGTACTTAAGTGATAAGGAGAAGGCTATGCATATGACCAGGTCACTGTCTGTGTAGAACACCACTGCATTGGTGAAGCTCCTAAGATGATTTTCGGGATCCGGTTAGCCATAATACCTCTCTAATACCAGAGGATTCTTCTCTGGCATTGGAGTTTGCATGATGGTCGTTGTAAAAGGGAGTAAGCTGGTTGACCGAACGGGTTTGTATGTTGGGATGACTACCGATTACTACTTTCCTCGTTTCCATTCTCGTGGTTTGAGGCAGACAGCTCGATTTGGACCCGTTTTGCCCTTAACGCTGCAATCTTCTCTGGGTACTTTCGCTGTATGTCTTGTTGTGCTTGGGCTTGCGCCTATATGGTTTTTGCCTGTGCTTGTATCTGTGCTTGCATCTACGCTATCAAATCTCTGGTATTCTAGTTTCCATCCATGCTCCTCGTGGTCACCATCTGGGCTCTTCTACTTGCTCTTGGCCCTACGATGGGCGCCAAACTGTTTGGAAAATATTTTGTGGGACCGAGACACTAACCTTTCAGATTCTTGAATCACGTGCTTCTCCTGCTCCTTCCGCTTAGACCGCTCGGCTTCCACAGTCTGACCGCTTGGTTGACGCCTGTCTGGGCCGTTCGGTCACGTCAGTATAGGCCGGTCGGTTGCCTTCGTGCTCCAGGGGGGAGGTACCTGCAAAAGACACTCTGACGTTCAAGTTAGGCGTGTGATTTGAAGAGCCTCGACTCTTGGTTGAATATTTAGTGAATGATTATCACTACTGAATGTTTGAGTGTTATGAAGTGTCAGTTGAACAAGAATAGAACGTACCTGGCTTTTTGCCCTGCCAATGTATTTATATGTGTTTCATAAATCAAATAAAAACAACCTTACCTGGAGATCTGGTTAGTTACCCATAAATGACTTTATCAATATCTTCAATCAAATATTTTGGATTTGGTTTATTAAATATCTTTTAACCATATATCTTTAATTATTTTATCATCCATTGGACTATTGACCCATTAACAACTTATGCGCTGACCCAATTACCATCTGAAGTAGCTTATTAGCGTTGTAGGCTCAATTACGGCCCAAACCATTTGACTAGGTTGACCATTGATGAATATATCGATCGATCTTATTCAATAACCGCTCGGTCCATATTTTATACGATACAAGTTATAATATTTTTGAGTGAATAAATTTACACGTATTATGGCATTAATTGAGAAAGTAAAATGTCAATTGCACTTTTATGAAAAACATCACAATTTTAGAAAACTTAATATATATATATATATATATATATATATATATATATATATATATATATATATATATATATAAGTATAAATAATAAGATTGATTTTTAAATAATTAACTAGTATTAAGACCTTTAATGTTTTAAATAATTTAGCACAAATTTATTTGGTTATGAACTAAATTGATTTTGACTTATAATAAAAAGTTTCTTTAGATTTTTTATCTAACCAAACTCAAACTCACGGTGAGTTAGGCCTGTCCACTAGTTGAAATCCATTATTGAAAAGTTTTTAAGGATAAAATCTTAACAAAATCATCAACTTCAAAATGGACAATACATTATATATGCGGACTTGAGGTAAGAATATTGATAATGAAAACAAAAAGAATGATTTTTCAGATCTCTTAGAAAATTATTTAGTTAGATAAATATAATATATTGTTCATGTAAAAAAATGTTATTCGATGTTGGTTTTTGGCTAACAAGTGAAATAAAAATGAGGGGAGGGTTAAATTTTCTGAAAATTTTTGGCTAACAACTCACAATACCACATTTGATAGAATATGATCAAACAAACTATTGTAACTTTTTTTTAATTTAATTTGAGAAACTCTCCTTCTTTAGTTGATTAATATTTTATAAGATCCAATATATAAGAGATTAATAATAAAAAGAAATTATGTTAAAAAAAATTATATTGATTCATCTATAAATGTAAACTACGTCCAGTTTTTAACTAATTTAGTCCCTTAACTAATGCTAAAAAGATACTAACGAAATATTATTTGAACCTTATTTTTGTCTAAAACAACACAAGTATTATTTTGTAATTACTCCTAACTAAAAACTCAAGTATAGTTTGAAATACAATCACAGTTAGCTAAGAGTTTGGTGAGTAAAGTGAATGATCTAAAATATCACAATTTTTTCTCACTGGGTAGAAAAAATACGTCTTTCAACAAATACAAGGTTTAAATATTCTACTACCTTTCTATACAAACACAATGTTCTTGTGATGTTCTAGGTACTAAAAGTGTCGAGCAGTAAAATTGAGTCTTTTTATAATCCTTAATCACTTATTCTTCTTACTTGTATATAGAGCACTTAAAAAAAACTCTGATAAATTCGACCACTCAAATCATGACACTTTGCACTTCCCATTAACCAACATACACATTAAATCATAATTGTTCTTGTGACTATAAATAAACCTAAGATATCATAAAATATGACAACTGATCATTTTGAATGCTTTGGTTGAGGTCCAAAAAATCTTTGAGACTTTAATAATGTATGTCTAAAAGTCTCATCACTTAAGATTTAGGAGTACTTTATACATAAGATCTAGTAACTGTTAGAATTCTAAGTGTGAGTTTAAGTTTCACATTGGGTGAAAATAAAAAAATGGAGCAACATAAAAAAGTGAAGATCCATTAATCCATTGACTTAAGATTTTGGATAGAGAATAATGTCAATCCCTTATATGGTTGGGCTCGGGTCTCATGATGTTGTATCTTCCTAGTAAACCTCCTCCTCAACAAACACAATAATAACCCATTGAAGTGCTTTTAGAGACAAAATTGTTATAAAGTTATTGAACAATAAAGTAAAATATACATATAAAAAAAATATACATATTCATCTTTCAACTTATTGAGGAGGATAGTGTCTGCGTGTGTGTGTGTGCGTGTGCGTGTGTGTGCATGTGCGTGTGCGTGCATGTATGCCTGTGCACGTGCGCACACATGCATGTTTGTGTGCGTGTGTGTGCGCATGTGCGTGTGCGTGTGTGTGTGTGTTTGTCTGTGTGCCTGTGTGTGTGTGTGCCTGTGTGTGTGTGTTTGTGTTTGTGTCTGTCTTTGTGTGTCTATGTCTGTGTCTGTGTGTTTGTCTGTGTGTCTGTCTATGTGTCTAATGATTGAAGAGACTACTCCTACACCACAACCTTTACCTTGGGGCTTGCTCTAATCACAAGTGTAAAAATAAAATTTAACGTCACACATTTAACGTCTAACGAAATCTAACTTAAAAAATTATTGATGACAATTTTGTAAATAAAACATCATTATAGAAGTCGGTTAAATGGGTTTCTAATGTCAAATGAGGTATAGACGTCGGCTCTCCCAAGCTTATACGTTAAATGGTTTGCATACAGAACTGAAAAGTCATTGATTTATTGCCTTTAGACATCAGCTACAGGCCCCCAGATGTCTAATTTGAATTAGACATCGGCTCCCCTGTCACGAACATAAAAAATGTCCAGAAATATCTTATTTTAAGTGCTAATATTAATTTTTTTACGAGAAAGACGTCGGTCCACCCGTAGACGAGACGACAAATCCTCTGCAAAATCGTATTTGAAAGGTCAATTGTTTATACATTAAACGTTGCATGTAGAAGGGGTCGACGTCTAATACACATTAAACATTAGATCCTCTTCTTCAAACGTCAATAAGCTATGAAAATATTCCAAAGTAGCGCCAAAATGAATGATTTTAGCAATTAAACATCGGTGGTGGAGGGAACTGACATTAAATGCCCTTTTAAACCCAAAAACCTCATAACGCGAGCCTCACTTTCTTTCGCGTTATCGTTTGGGTTTTAGTTTAATTTGCGTTCGTCATTGTTGCTGCAAGGTATTTTTGATTGATTTTCTTCGAGTTAATTTATTTTGCACCAATTAACTTATGTTTTCACAGATTAAATTTCATTTGCATCGATTAAATTTCGTTTGAGCCAATTAATTTTGGCTTATGATGTAGTTTTGTACACAAGTTGACAGATCTCGACAACGACATTGAGTGGTCATTCTCCATTGCTTGAAACTCATAATATATACAATTTTATGATGTGCTTGTTTCGTGTATTTCAGGTGTGGTAATATTGCAAAAACAAATTATTTTAAAAGAATGAAATACGCATTTATGAGAGTTCGACGTTAAAATTGACTTCCAGAAAAGAGATCCAATGTTAAAATTGACATATTCCAATAAGATGTCGAATATGAATTTAACATTGAATGTCGAAAATAACAATTGTTAAAAACTTTTGTTGGAACAGTGAATAGACCTAAACGTTGCTTAGACATGAAGACCAAATATAGTTAATGAATAACTTCCTCTCTTAAATTATTAATATGCATTTCAAAATATCGTGATAAAAATATATAGAATTTCATGATAAATATTTCCTTAGAATGCGATACAAAATTAGACTTGAGGTTTAAACTATATTTATACTTAAGTCTTTGACTAACTTGTTCATATGTATAAAAATATCATATCATTTATAAATTACAACCAATGATAATTTATATACGCTATATATTATAACTCTTGAAGGAAAAAAAAAGAGAACTTAAAATTATTTCTACCTCTTTATCTCTCTATTGGAAAACTTCTTTTGATGCTCCATAATTTCTTCCTAATTACATTACTGTATTGAGTTCAAATCATAATTAAAAATAAGAAGGAAAATTTGCTATCTAGAATGAAGAACATTAGGAACCATACAAATAATTTAGGTATTTAATTGAAGTATATATTTTGGTACAAAAGTGAAACGTGTGGTTTAAGTTAAAGGAAGAAAAGATAAAATGCCATGAGGCATGATCCAGAAGTTTTTTAGGCTTGCACGTACTTGTTTCCATTATAGTTCCTATACTAAAACTCCTAACCTACTCATGTGCTAACACAAACACGTGTTCCACATGCAAATACAAATTTTCACCTCAAACATTTTTTATTAACAGATCAAATTTTCATAGTTTATTGAATACTAAAAAAAATTATTATTTATTAAATCTTTGTTGTTTTATTTTTTCTTAATCGAATGATGTTATTGTTAATTGGATAATATAATTATTATCTTTATCCCATTACCTTACTTAATTATGTTAGATGTAATTTTGTAATTTATTTATTGCAAATTAAAATATTTATATAAATACTAACTTCTTTTATAAGAACGGAAGAGTTTTTATTTTTTCAATGGCACTTACTAACTATAATAGTTTTTATTGGAGAGGTTATATATCATGGAGAGTATAAATAGGGTACGAGTAAGTGATAGATTTAAATAGAAAACTTAACAAAATATAGCACGAAAGCTAGAGAGAAAATATTCAGGATAATAATATTTAATTGGAGAAAAAAATATTTTATTTATTTATTAAATAAATAAATACGCTAATATATTCAATTTATTTTAAACTATTATCTCTTTCTTTTATTTCGAATAAAATAAATTAATTTAAACACACAAAAAAGGTATCTTCTTGTTTCTCTTCTTTTAAAACTCAACTTCCAAAGGTGCTTTGAATTTTTAGTTCTCCGTTCTTTCGGTGTGATTAAAATGTTCTGTCCTTGTCATGATTTTTTTTATTGAAGTTTTGTAAATATCATTTTCCTCTTACTTTTTGAATATACCGAAGGAATGTCATCTCTTCATAATATTTTTTATTATTAACTTAATGTTTTTTTAATAATTTTATTAAATAAAAAAAAACACTCTAATTTTAGTGATCTACATTAAAAAAAATATCACTAATAATACACATGACAAACGCGACAATGTACATATATTGTTTACGACAGCTTAGCAATAGCCCTTCATTATTATTATTATTATCTTCCTTTATTCTTATAAGAATTTTATATACTTTATATCATATTATTGTAAAAATACTAGTTTCTATTTTAAAAATATTAAAAAATACATAATTTTTATAAAGAAAACATCTGAAGATAAATATAAATGTTTTGCACAATAGCATTACGTAAAATTGTGAAAAGAAGATCTATCTTCTGTAGATCAATAACGGCGGAAAAACATAGGTGTATGTGTGATTGTTTTTTATTATAATAAAAAAATCTATATATATATATATATATATATATATATATATAATTATTATATTTTATTACGTTCTTATGAGAGTAAAAAATGAAAACGAAAATGAAATATATACAAAAGGAGAGTTACCAGACACAATTTCTTTATATAGCTAGATATAACGTTTATGTAAAATAGATCGATCATATTTCACGGTGAATGAGTATAATAAACACTGAAAAGAAGCTTCTAGGAAATTTGTCAATCTCTTTTACATATTAAAAACTACAAATTACCCATTGAATAATGAGGATAATGTGAGTTTACCAAATTAGGTCTTCGAAATCCACAAGTTAGTTTGTTACTCTTCCATACTTGAAGTTTGAATATTCACCTTTTATACAAAATTGTTGAGAGATGATAATAAGATTATTCCCCATACTTTTTTGGCTGGTGTAAAACTGCTATGGAGAGGACCAACTATACCTTGGATTGCACAAATTCATGGGATTCATTTCTTTGAAGGTGGTTGGAATGTCCTTCTTTGGGATTCAAACAATCAATTTCTAAACCAGACAAAGATTAAAAGTTTATGTGGTCACAATACTTTCCACAAGAAGCCAAAGTTGTTGGCAAGTATACATCCTTAAAAAGTAAACACTTCCCTCTTCAAACTTTCATGTCCAACAATCCTCACACTTCAAATTCCAGTGCTTCTTCTTCTCATAATGCTTTGCCCCTCAAAATTTACAGCCAAACAAATGACATGTAATAGTTTTAAGTTAAACAAATGAGTTAATTAAAAAATAAATTTATTCTCTCTGAACGGAGAACAAAGAGAGGAAATAGTTTGGCGTAAAAAAATGCACATATAGTTCGGTAAGGGCACGAAATCAAACACAATCAGATAACCTTTTACCAGAATAAAGCAATTGTTTTTGATGTGCCAACCAATACTTAGAAGCATGGTCGGATTTTCTCTAACGTGGACATAATAAAATCCAGTCTAGTCAAGGCTTTTCTCATATATATATATATATATATATATATATATGCACTAAGCTTTTTTCATTTTTCACCTTCTTGATATCTACCACTTGGCCACATGGACCATCTTAGACTTATCCTCCTACTCTTCCTGTTCCTACCCACCTGCTTCTCTTTCACGTTTCAAACTCCTTCAATCAATGAGTTTACCAATCAAAGCTCTTCTTCTTTGAAGCAGAAGATTCTGGAGCTAGCTAACAGTCCTGGCACGTTGAAATGGATGAAGAGAATAAGGAGGGAAATCCATGAACACCCAGAACTTGCAAATGAGGAGTTCAGGACAAGTGCTCTCATCAGGCGTGAGCTTGACCAGTTGGGTGTTGCTTACGACTGGCCTGTGGCTGGGACTGGTGTGGTTGCCAAAATTGGTTCTGGGTCTCCTCCTTTTGTTGCTCTTAGAGCAGACATGGATGCTTTGCCAATTCAGGTTACTGTTACTATTTTGCACACCACACACAGTCTTGTGTTGTTCGTTAAGGTCTTTTTTCTCTTTCTCACTTTGTTCTTCCAAGCTTTTCTTCTTTGATGCCTCATGGACACAAGTGATGGACATGTATGCATGCTCGTGTTTGCGGATACTAAGCTCTGGCTGGTTTTGGCTATTGATTTTTTTGTTTCTTTCAGTGAAAAACAAATCAGAAAAAGGATCCTAGCAAATAGTTATGTTTCCTGGGTGGACAAAACTCGTAAAAGAAAGGAACAAGTTTAATTGTGTTTGTAGTCTTCTTGAGTTGGGAATTGGTGTTTGTTTGAATCCGAGGATACGTGCTGCTTGTTAATTTCACTCATCCAAAATACAAGAGGAAGCGGAAAGCATCCTGTATTAGTTTTGAAAGCTGTTGATCATGTAACTGGAAATAGTTTTCAGAAGTGGAAAAAGGAAACAGTGGCAAGATAATTATTATTGAATTCCACTAAGTACAACCTGGAGTACTGTTATTATATGGGAAAGTTGTGACCATAATTTTAATGGGATCTGTACTGAAATTCACACCTTAATCCACCAATAATATTCCATTGGATTGAATCAGTTAATTTCCTTTCACAACTTCTACAGGATTTTTTTTCTGTATCATCCTATTACTCATCCCACACAACCTTCTTTTACTCGGATTTCTAATCTCTTGTTTATTTATATTGGAAACCACCCATTTGTGATTAAATAAGGTAATCAATTTGATCATTTGATATCAGTATATACCGTTGCAATACTTTATACATATGTACTAGGCTGAGAATGGGGACGTAACCTTCTTTACCAATGCTATATTCTAGGAAAAATTTGGCAAGTAATTGATGGTTAGTTTGACATATGTGACTGGGAACAGGAAAGGGTTGATTGGGAGCATAAGAGCAAAGTAGATGGAAAAATGCATGCTTGTGCACACGATGCACATGTTGCCATGCTACTTGGGGCAACAAAGATACTGCAAGAAATGAAGGACATGTTACAGGTGAAGTGTAATCGGAAGATGAACATTTTAGGATGTACCATAATATGTGTTTCTTCCTTTGAAAACTTTTAACTTCACATGCAGACTACTGTTGTTCTAATATTCCAACCAGCAGAGGAAAGAGGCACAGGAGCAAAAGAAATGATCCAAGAAAAGGTGCTTGAAGATGTTGGGGCTATTCTTGGCTTGCACTTGGGGTCAGAGTACGAAACGGGTGTTGTTGCATCACGGCCAGGGGAGTTTTTAGCTGGATGTGGAGGCTTCAAAGCAAAAATCAGTGGAAAACGGGGTTTAGCAGGAGTTCCCCAGCATTGCTATGATCCAGTTTTGGCTGCTTCAACATCAGTTATTAGCTTGCAAAACATTGTTTCAAGGGAGGTTGATCCTTTGGATTCTCAGGTGGAGTGAAATTCTCAAATTCAGTTGTAAAAAAACATTGCAAGATGAAACTTTTGGCGCATTAATTAGTATGTATGACTGATTCTCTTCGTGGTTTATTAGTTCCACAAAACTTTACTCAGAGATCTTAGTTTGGCAGGTGCTTTCTGTGGCCATGATCAATGCAGGGTATGCTCACGACATCATCCCTGATTCAGCTACATTTGGAGGTACGTTTAGAGCATTCAGCAAAAAGAGCTTCTGTGGACTGAGGAAAAGGATAGAAGAGGTAAATGTCTGGTTGTGACCATTCTATATTGTTTTATCAAGCTGTCGTGAACTAATTTCCAGCATCAAGTTGAAATACTCAGTTAACATGATTTTAGATAAAAAATTGATTTTGAGATGAAACAACTTTGAGTAGATATTATGTAGGATGAATCTTATACTTGGTTTCCCCAATAACTTGCATTCAGAATAACAAAATCTTAACACAAATCACATCAATTGAAATGCAGCTCGCTCTAGATACTAAGAAGCAAAAACTAAAGATAGAAAGAGATTTGTCTAAGAGGATTTTGAATTGCATGTAACCTCTTTTGGGCAGGTTGTGAAAGGGCAGGCAGAAGTACATAGGTGCCATGCTGAGGTTGAGTTCTTAGGTAATGAACATCCCACAATCCCTCCAACCACAAACGATGTAAGAATATACGAACTAGCACACCAAGTCTCTAGTAAGATTGTTGGAGAAGATAACATAGAATTAGCTCCCCTCTTCACTGGGAGTGAAGATTTTGCATTTTACTTGGAAAAAGTACCAGGCACATTCCTCCTTCTGGGTACACGAAATGAGAAGAGTGGATCCACATATCCTGCTCACAGTCCTTACTTTTTTATTGATGAAGATGTTCTTCCTATTGGGGCTGCAATACATGCAGCGTTTGCTCTTTCATACCATTCTTATTCAACAAACTCATACTCCTTGTAATTCAACACATTCTTTGTCATAAGTAGCAGTCAGGGAACAATTTTTTTGTTTGCTTAATGCATATTGAATTTGCTCTACCCGGCTGCTATTACAAATACTCAACCACAACTAAAATGCTAAGATTTTTAGTGTTTTATACTCCTTGACCACTTAATAAAACTTTAAACTTTATCATTAGATTAAATACTTTATACATTGTAATTTCACTATCATTTAAGTACAACTTTATCATGTATAATTAGATTTTTACCTTACTGTTTTTGAAAACTCTTAAGATTGTCGAAAGTTTCTTCGACGTTTGAATGGTTTGAAACATGAGAACAGTGACCCTTGTTTGCATCATTTATTGAGTATGAACTTTGGAAAGCCATCAAACACGTCACCAAGAAGCATATTCCTCGGACTTTAGATAGTGTAATAATAGGTATTGGATAAAGTTTTGTATGGTACGAGAAATGGGAGTGCATACAAATTTGTTCAAATTCACCGAACCAACATAGGACACTGGAGCTAATTAATGTCCTTTAGGTAAGAAACAGGTGAAACAATAAAAGGGGTGCAGAGAAAGTTGCTCGGTGCAAGTAGTTTTGTCGGTCCCGTTTACGGGTCTGACATCATGCTAGCCATGCTTCGCTGTTCACTTTCAGTCGTAATGAAGGAGAACAGCCACAGTCCAAACAACAAAACAAGCTACTAACACGGTGTATTTGAGTTTTGAGTCATATCTACTCTCTGCTAACTGCTGTATCCTTCTCAATTTTATGTTTTTATGCTTCTATTTTTTTTTTATAATGTTATCCTTCTCAATACAAGATGAAGTTATGTTTTTATGCTTTTATTTTTTTTATAATGTTATTTAAGATTTTTGTATTTTTAAAATTCAATGAACCTTAAAAAAAGATTAATATATCTTATATTTAATATTTGATATATGTGGCATTTGAGAATTCTTAAATTTTATTCAATAACATATCATTTTCTATTATTACTACTGAATGATAATTTTTATAAAAATACATTAATAATAATAAATAAGAAAAAGGATTATTACAACCTAAATGGAGAGAAAATCCACAAATAAAAAAATATTTATTAGTAAAACTTGATTAATTTTGAGTATTGTCTCCTTTAATTAAACTTACATTGTTATCATACTGGATATTTTCTTCATAAAATAAGTGAACTTTTAATAATCTCGTGCAAATATCGACAGCTTGTTTTTTATTATATCTTTGAAACATTATATTTTGACATAATGCAATTACAAACTTGTTTCACATTATATCTATGGATTATTTTGCTTATGATTTATTATTTCCAAAAATCTTCTTGACCAAAATGTTTAGGTTGCACAATGTATTTCCCATTGGTTATTGAGGTTGGAATGAGTAGTTTCTTTCACGATCATGATATTGTACCACTACCAATATGATAAGCATATAATGATATTATCTTTTTCTTCTTCCTCTTGATGGGTAAACCTAGTATCCTTCACAATAATAATTTTGTAGTGAGTTTTTCAAGAGGGATGATGGTGGCAGTGAGCTATTTGGGTTTCTGGTGAGGATTTAAATTAGAGATGACAACGAGTCGAGTCGGACATGGATAGTGTAATATCTGAACCTGACTCACATGTAAAAAACTGTACCCATACCATTCCCGCTACCTGCAGGTACAGTGTGATTTCTTCCCTTTACTTCCTCTGCACCATAATAGAGGAGCAAAATTAAAAACAACCTTTTTAACGGAAATTGAGATTTATGTTTCCTATTTATTTGACGGCAAAAAATAAAGAAGCTAAAGATTGAAGAGTTATAACCTAATGGGTAAAATTGTAATTTTAATTTTTTAAACGGGTAACGGATACCCGCGGATACAGATAGTATGATACTCGAATCTAACCCGTTAACGAGCGAGTATTAAATTACCCGCGAGTACCTCTTGCTCGCGGATACTAAATACCCGTAACAGATTTTACCCGCGGATACTTACGGGTGCAGATTCTTTTGCCCCCTAGTTCAAGAGGAGAGATGATGGTGAGAGTTTATTGTGAAGGTTTTTGTGAGGGTGTATTTGAGTTGCTAACGAGTCTCAACTAGTATTTGCATAAAAGGTCTAACAAGATTCAAGTGTGAAGGTTTGACAAATTTGCGTGGAAGACTTGAGGATGTTCATTAGTTTCACTATTTGAAAGGTTTAGAAATGAGAATGGTTTTTGAAATAAGAGTTTTGAAAATAAGAGAAAAATTTTGT
The DNA here is from genome assembly GCA_034642375.1 of Vigna nakashimae. Taxonomy (NCBI): domain Eukaryota; kingdom Viridiplantae; phylum Streptophyta; class Magnoliopsida; order Fabales; family Fabaceae; genus Vigna; species Vigna nakashimae. Next base: position 35,486,752 of record CM067758.1, read on the forward strand.
AAATAAAAAATATTGGAAACTAATTTTTTTTCTAGGAAAAAGAATTTAATAAGAGGGAGTTTTTTGTTTAAATAATAAAAAATAGTACTAAGAGGGAGGAATGAGCACATGAGAAAAGAAAATGGTATAATGACATTTGTAAATGTCATATATACAAATTGTGGCAGTTATAAAACTGATATTATAAGGAGAATTATGGTAAATTTTTTAGAACTGTCGTATTAAAATCATCATATTTAACATGATTTTTTTAATAGATCAATGAAAAACTAATTATGTTTCAAAATCAATTTGCTTTTGAATTATATAAACGGTCATTTTATCGTATATATATATATATATATATATATATATATATATATATATATATATAGATAAATGCTTTATATATTTTGATATGGGTCTCAAGACTAACGAGATATTATATAATATGTTGTACAAATCTCTTTTAATGGAAATTTCGTAAGATTATAGAGAAAATAAAATTAAAAAATTCCAAATTAAACTCCCATTAAGATAAAAAGATTAAAGCTCACACAAAAGTATTTTGAGATTTAAACATTGAAGAAATTATCAAGTCATTTTTATATGAAAAAAAAAGATGAGAAGATGATGTTGTTAATTATCATATTCAAATTGTTTAATCATTATTATCTAAATGATTATAAAGTGGATGTCAAGTAGACTAAGTGGATGTCAAGTAGACTGTTATAAAATTGGCAAATATATCAAACCATACAAGTAATAAAAATCACTAAAAATTGAAGAATAGTTCAATAAAATTAGTTGTTAATAGATTTGGTTACTTTAATTACAAAAATAAGTACGAATTTTCAAAATCAATCCAATTTTAGCAAACTCACCTAGATCCTATATATAGAAGGGTTGAAAGAATTAGAAAAACACACCTTGGAGCATAAGAATCACAAAAATATATATACTAAATGTTTCAAGTCATTATAATACTAAAACCATCTAAAAAGCAATTCAAAGCTTAAACTATCAAAACTAAGCTTATTAATGTATTCAATAACAATAAAATTGATCCTAAAGGGATGGCCATGGGTCCTAAGTCCATCTCTACAAAAGATAATGCTACTAATTCTTGTCGTATCTTCTTAATTGTGTCCTCTGATACATGTGATGTATTCTTGAAGCGCTACGAAATTAAGTCAAATTCATTTTGTTTGCTCTCAAGTGTGTTACTAGAAGGTTGAATGTTCTGAGGTTCAACAAATTCGTACATGGAAGACTGACCTTAGTCCACAATGGCGGTGTCCATGTACCTATAACAATATGTCTAAGTCATAAAAAACATAATATTAGCACTTAAAATTAGGTATTTTCGAACCTCTTTTATGTGTTTAGAGGGGGAGCCGACGTCTAAATCAAATTAGACATCAGGGGCATGCAGTTGTCGTCTAAGTCATAAAAATAATTAATTTTAGCTCTTAAAATGAGGTGTTTTCGGACCTCTTTTGATGGAAGCAGCTCCACACTTCAAGTGAGAGCTCTCCCAAACTCAGAACGGACACAACGGAATGGAGGAGTGAAGGATGTTTCCGGTGCATGCCAAGTGTTTGTGAAATAGTTTAGTGAAGGTTTGGTGAGTGTATGCAGTTTCACAAGCTCAGAAAGCCTTCCAAAAGTGAAGGAAGCCAGAGGAAGGAGTGCAGAATAAGCACAAGATCGGTTGAACTCTAAAGATAAGTCTAGAGTAAACTCAACAACATTTCTTTATATTTCAAAGTTGGAAATTACAAAGGGGAGAGCCTCTCTTTTATAGGTGAAGAAGAGAGGACTCCATTTCAGGCATTGTTAACCTTCTTAATCACTAAAGAAGAGTGTGAGGTACGTTTCAGAGCTTAGGCTGCAAGTCTCAAACGAAACACAATTAAAAACATGTTTAAAAGTGTAAAAGTTGTCAAAAATGGTTGAGCTCAGGAAGGCTGTGGCTAGGCGCCTTGCACAATCCGGAAGGCAATTTTGCCTTTCAGTCTCAATCCAGAAGCCACTGGATGCAATTCAAAAATGAAGTTTTTTTTCTCCATTTTTGATCTCCTTTGCTTCCTTTAGCTTAGCAAGCCTCCTAGGATGCATAGGCATGATTTCCCACCTTTATTTGTGACCTACAAAACAATGTAAATGTTATTTAGCAAAGCAAATCAATCTAAGACTTAGATAAGGAAATAACTTTAGAAATCCTTATTCCACTTCCTTTTCTTTAGTCTTAGTTTAAGTTGTTACTTCTTTGGATGGAAAGTCCTTAAAGAAGTTGCAATCATCTTTGATGTCTACAGAGGGAGAGCCGACGTCTAAAACGAATTAGATGTTGGGGGGCATGCAGCTGATGTCTAAAGGTAATAAAACATTGACTTTTCAATTTTGTATGCCAATCATTTGACATTGGACTCTTAGGGAACAGATATCGTATGTTAAGTGACGTCGGGGACCCCTTTAACCAACGTATATAATGGCGTTTTATTTACAAAACTGCCACCGATCATTTTTTACGTTGGATTTTCTTATGTTGGACATTAAACGTGAGACGTCTACAGAGGGAGAGCCGATGTCTAAAACGAATTAGATGTTGGGGGGCATGCAGCTGATGTCTAAAGGTAATAAAACATTGACTTTTCAATTTTGTATGCCAATCATTTGACATTGGACTCTTAGGGAATAGATATCGTATGTTAAGTGACGTCGGGGACCCCTTTAACCAACGTATATAATGGCGTTTTATTTACAAAACTGCCACCGATCATTTTTTACGTTGGATTTTCTTATGTTGACGTTAAACGTGAGACGTTAAACGTGTGACGTTAAAATTATTTATGCACTAGTAAGGCTGAAGGCTGAGTGGTTGGAAAACATCTTAGCGAACATTCCACTAAGAATGAAACCAACCTCATCGGTGTCAATATACTATGATTTCCAATCGGCAATAGCTATAGCTAAAAACAAGAATTACAATGGAAAGAATAGACATATACAATTGAGAGAATTTGGTGAAGCAGCTACTAAAGAGTGAAGCTATTTCCATTGATTATGTAAAGTTAGAACGAAATCTAGCAGATCCTCTGAAAAAACCCCTAAGAAGACAAATGATATTAGAAACATCGAGGGGAAGAAGACTTAAGGCATTTGCAAATAAACAAGTGATGGTAACCCAACCTTTGTGATTGGAAATCCTATGAAAAAGGTTCATATGGGTAAAAACAAGTCACTCGTTAGTTCTGATAACACTAAATTGATTTTAATTAATTATGTCATTCCTATGGTATGTGAAAGTGCTATAGACTGCATTATGAGAGGTTAAACTTTGTTATTAAAATTCTGTATGGTGAAAGAATTTTAGCTTAAACAAAGTTTTTAATGATTTTCATATTCCTTATGGGTGGTATATGATTTGCAACATACAGTTGATGAAATCACCTATATGAGTATCGAGTGAAGCTATTTACATGAGATCTTTGCATGATTTCTAGAGTACTCACGAATACCGGGCATGCGCATGACCTAATAAGCAAAACACAATGATAATAGGGGGTGTATTTTGATTGATAAACCTCTAACACACATAAATTGTCTTTGGTTCATATAGTTTGTTATACCAACTACATTGTGTTAAGTTTCTTGATCTAAGACTGATTTATATAGTTTGCTATACCAACTTTAATGCATTATATCCTATGAAACCTAGGATAAAAGTTTTTTATCTTAATTTTGCAATACGTGAAGATTGTTATAAAATAAGAATATATTGTCAAAAGAAATGTTTAATTACACAATTTTATTTTCTTATTAAAATTCATAAATGTAGTTTTTATTATTCATGGTTGTAACAATGGTTTATGACCAAGTTTCTGTTGTATAAATAGAAATCTTAAAAAAAAACACGCTTTTTCTTGTATTCTTCAAATTATTTTTTATATATAGGAAAACATTTTAAAAAATTTATTCCTCAAACTATTTTTATATATTGGAAGACTTAAATACACACTTCTCCTCACAAATTCATAAAACATATACACGTGTAACGGTCGTTGAGGATCCACCTGGTTTTGGATAATTCTTCATGCATCTCATCTAGTATATATCTTTCGATTTTGATTTTGTTGACTTTTTTTCTTTATGTGCAGACATTATGGAAAGGATTTTGATTATAAGAAGCTTCCTCAAACATTGGTGCTCTGCCGATTTTCAAAACCCATCAAAGGAAGAAGAATGAGATGGTTAAATGTGGCGAGGTTTCATCGCAGCTATGTTGAAAACTACAAAAATTTCCAAAATGCAACCCCCTACTTGGTGGCTCTCACATCTTCAACCTGAACCCACTATACCTCAGCCACCACAGTCGACGTCGGCGTCGTCATTCTCTAGCAACTCCAGCGTCGCGTTGACGCAAGATTGGGGACCGTCCTCCCTGTATTCACCCAAGGTTTCTTCCATCATCTTCAACCTCTACAGTGCACACCAGGAGAAAGAGAGGCGTTGCCGCCAAACATCATCTTAGGTGCCGATGTTAGAGATCTCGTCAGCAACGACACATATTCTCTTCTTCTTCCTCTATTTCAAACATGCGTCTTTAATCCCGAAACACTAAAAGAGTTCGGCCTCTCAGACCTTCTGGTTTTTCATCAGCTTGATGTGAATGACTTTGTTAGTTTTGCTACTTTAGCTCATTTCATAAAAACAAAATTTGGGAAATCTTAAATATTGGGAATCACCAATCAAACCAAATATTGAAATTCTAACTCATGGAATGTAGAGGAAGAAAAATAAGGAAGCAAAATGATTTGTATATTTTCCTTATTCTGCATTATGAAGATGCATATATTTATGCACTAAGTTTATAACTAATCATAACATAATTAGTTACAATCTAAGCTACAAGTTGTACAAAGAGAATAATAACCAATAGAAATAATAACAAACAAAATCTTAAATCTTAACAGCCCCTCTCAAGCTAGAGAATGAATGTTAATCATTCTCAGCTTGGAAACCAGAAATTTGAAAGTTGCTAGAGGTAGTCCTTTTGTGTAGATGTCAGCTAAGTGACAGGTAGAAGGAATTGGTAGTAGTTTAAGTAAGCCATAAGAAAGTTTTTCCCTTACAATATGGCAATCTATTTCAATGTGTTTCGTGCTTTCATGGAAAACCGAATTTGCAACAATATGAAGGACATATTTGTTATCACAAAACAATATTGTTGGTTGTTGAAATTTACTTGAAGATCCTGTAGAAGAAAAGTTAACCATTGAATTTTGCAAGTGGTTGTGGCAAGGGATCTATATTCAGCTTCTGAGGAACTTTTAGATACAATGGCTTGTTTCTTCAATTTCCATGAAATAAGTGAAGAGCCAAGGTAGATAGAGTAACAAGTGATACTTTGTCTGGTATCAATACAACCTGCCCAATTAGAGTCACTAAAGCCTTTCAATTGTATGATGTTATTGCTGGGAAAGAAAATCCCTTTTCCAGGAGCACCTTTAAGGTATCTAAGAATCTTGGAAGCTGCTTGTTGATGTTCTATGCTAGGGTTTGAGAGAAATTAGCTTAGTTGTTGCACTGCAAATGAAATATTTGGTCTAGTGTTGGTAAGATATAATAATTTACCAATCAATCGTCTATAAGATGATGAAGCTGCATCATTTAGGGGTTGGCTAAAATTTGTGTTGAGCTTTGTATGATAGTCACAAGGAGTGGAAGCAGACTTAGAGTATATTGTCTTTGGGAAATGGAAATACCTTCTTTGTTTATAGCCACTTCAAGTCCAAGAAAGAATTTAAGATTGCCAAGGTCTTTAATTATATAAATGTTGCATCAAGAAGATGAGTAATATGAGTGATTTATGTTAGGTCATTTCCTGTGAGTACTATATCATCAGCATTGTTGAGATTGTTAATAGGGGGAGTACTGGTTTAGCTGAACCCACAATCTCAGTAATATCTGAATTTTTGATGATGACAACGCATAATTAATAACACATGTGTATTTTGTGTTACATGTTCTATGCATATATGTTATATGCGTAAATGAGAACATGATTGTATTGTTGTTGTGTTGTTCATTGCATTTCACTGTGTTATATAAGTTTGAAAGTTTGATACCAATTGTCAGTATCAAGACAACTGGTATCGTCGAGTCGCACAGCGAAATAAAATAAGCAGAAAGCGTGTTACGATCAAAAGTCAAGTTAAAATAGTTTGTTTCAAAAATTAATTTTCTTAGTGAACTTTTATCAAACAGTTGATGTGCTAAGAGTTTAAAGAGTGTTGAGTTCAATAAAATCAACACAGAAATTTTATCCTCGTTCGAATCAAAAGATTCTACGTCCAGTTGTTAATCACTATGAATAATGATTAACCTTTCCACTAAAATAATGTTTGTACATATTACAAGATATGAAGTAAAGATTAAGAAACGATAACATCTTTCGTTCGATAAACGAACGGAAGAACCTTCCTTCGATAAACGAACCGGAAGAACCTTCCTTCGATAAACGAACCGGAAGAACCTGCTCAGCCAACTTGAAGAGAACCGCTCCGACCTTAGACACACTAAGCGTGAGCTTCTCCTATTCACAAGACTTGACTTAAGCAACTCTATCACTTGAGAACTTCCTCAGACAAATTGTATTATCAAATGGCATAGATCCCTTTTCACTCTCAGAGAGCTTCCCTTAGGCACAAAGCTCTAATACTCTCAAAATGAAAAGTTGAATTCTAAGAGTTGTGAAGACCTCTATTTATAAGCCCAGGTTCGTGCAGGGTCAGAAACTGAAAAGACATCTCCCAACTGCTAGTGATAATCGATTATCATAAGTGATAATCGATTATTTGTGTCCGTTATAAAAGTGATAATCGATTATCCTGGGGAATAATCGATTAGTTGCTCGGCTTGTGCAATACTTACTCGAACTGGAATAATCGATTATCCTGAGCAATAATCGATTATTTGCGCGAGCAACTCTTTTCCAAATAGGCTCATGATAATTGATTATCACACCCAATAATCGATTATCTGCGCAAAGACTCTCTAAATAGGAAAACTTCTAAATGTTCTTACATCAACATAGTAATTCCTATACAACTAATTCTACAAAATGCTTTTAAAATAAGTACAACAAAAGGTAACAATATATGTGGTTTTATACATGAATGCATGACACATGTTTTTGGATGAGAAAAATCACAAGCACTAATGTTGAATTTTAATTGCGTGGCAAAACAACTGTTTTAAGTCGATTTACATTATGAGGTGAATCGATTAAAACTTCTGTCTTTGCACAAACCTTTTTTCAAGTGTGTTGTGAGAGTTTTTCAAAGAGAAAAGTTTTCAAAACTTTGCTTATGATTGTTGCATAATCGATTGCATGCGATATGTATTCGATTAAGTTTGTTATTGTTTTGAAATATGTTAATGTTTGATATAATTGTCACAACGACTATATTTTTAAATGTGTTGACCAAGCATTAAAAGTTATTTGACTGCATTAATTGTGAATTCAATTAATTACTTTGACTGCTACTAATTGTTATAATTGAATTGGTGTATTTGACTGCATTAGTAGCGAAGTCGATTATATTGCGTCTGATATGAGTTTACCTATACATTGACGCGAATTTGATTTCTGTAAGAACTTTTGTGATTCTAACATTTTCATATTCTTTTGCAGAAAAGTGTAAAGCTTACAGAAAGAGAAAAAGCTCCAAGAAATTAGTTTGACTGTGGTGATCAACTACTTGTGATTTCTTGAAGAGCAAGACTGCTGAGTTTCAAAGTTTAATTTATCTGCACATTTGGGTATCTACTACAAGATCAGGTTCTACAATCTGCTGAAGATTGGGTTGAGTTCCCTGTTGTGATTACAGGAAGAAGGACGTGTTGCGTTCTTGACTTTGAGGGTGTCTCAAAGGGGTTAGACTGCAGGAGATGGGATTATTGCTGCTAGTCTGTTTATGTACTGCCTATATTTTGATTAGAGGGTTAGAGAGGTGTTTTATATTTTTGACGTGAGGTCTCTCTAAAAACCTTGTTGTAAAAACCTTGATCATTATAGTGCATTGATTTCCTGTGGTTGGAAGGACATTGGATGTAGGCCTGGCCAAACCAGTATAAAAACTCAGCGTTTGATCTTTCTTATCTTACTTTTTTACATTCAATCGATTATACTTTATACTCATTCGATTAAATTTCCACTACATTCAAAATCTTTTAACTTGCGTTTCAAGAAAAGGTTAAAGGCATCTTTTTTGGTGAAAAAGTTTATGAAAGTTTTATATTTTATACTTCACCAATTCACCCTCTTCTTGGTGTGTGAAATTGAGTCATTCTAGTTTAACAAACATAAATCACTAAAATAGTAACATTGGAAGCAAAATGTTTTGTGAGCAAGGAATGATCAAATGCAGATTGAAGGAAGCCATTAGATAAGAGGAAATCAGATCAACGAGCATACCATTGTCTGCTTACTTGTTTAAGACCATAAAGTGATTTTTGTAACTTGCATATACTTGATTGGATTTGATACCTTTGAGCCCTAGAGGAGGTATCATATAAACTTCTTCATTTAATGTACCATGAAGAAAAGTATTATTAACATATAGTTGCTTAAGAAGCCAATTATGTGCTGCTGCAAGGGCTATAACCAGTCTGACAGTTGTGATTTTAACCACTGGAGAAAAAGTATTTAAGTAGTCTTGACCTTCAATTTGAGTGTAGCCCTTAGCTACTAATTTGTCTTTATATCTTTCAATGCTTCTATCAGCCTTGTATTTGATTTTGAAGACCCATTTCCAGCCTACAGCAGTTTTGTCAGCAAGTAGATTTGTGATTTCCCAAGTGTAATTTCTGGCCAATGCATCAAGTTCATCATCCATGGCTTTAACCTAATAAGGATATTTGGATGCCTCAGAATAAGATCTAGGCTCAATGTTAGTAGAGATATTCATAATAAATCGATAGTAAGGTGTTGCAAGTTTCTTATATGAAATGAAATAAGCAAGAGGATGTTTGATACCTGAGGAATGAGAGGTGATGCATAGGAAGTTTCAAATTCAGATAGTCTTGAAGGTCTGGTTTTCTGTCGGGTAGATCTTCTATTGTTACGAGTAGGTAGGGTGGAAGGTGAAATGGGTGGAGAAGGATGTGAAGTATTTGCATAAGGTGTGAGCATACATTGGTAAATATAGAGCAAAGGTGGGTGGGTGACAAGGTGGGGATAGGAGTGGTGTATGAATCATTATGATAAGGGAAACATGTTTCATGGAAGACAACATTTCTAGAAATCTCAATTGCCCTAATTATTATGTTGAAGGTGATAAAACCATTTTTTTGTGGTTTATGGCCAAGGAAGATGATTGGTAAAGCTCTTGGGTTGAGTTTATGTCTATTTGATAAAGTATTAACAAAGCAAATGCAACCAAAAACTTTAAGGGTGGTAATATCAAAGGGAGAATTCTATCATTGTTGGTGTGGGGAACAATTATTTAGAAGAGGAGTGAAAAGGAAATTAATGACAGTAGAGGCATGAATAACAGCATAAGACCAGAAAATGTTTAGTAAGTGTGCTTGAAAAAGGAGGGATCAGGTAACATTTAATAAGTGTTGGTGTTTTCTCTTAACTAAGTCATTTTGTTGGCGAGTTTCAACACAAGTTGTTTGGTCAACAATTCCAGTATTTTTATAAAATTGTCATAATAAACTCAGCTTCATTATTAGATCTAATGGTTAAGACCGTGGTTTTAAATTGTCTTTCAGGATAGGTAATGAAAGATTGTAAATGTGACTGAGTTTCAGCTTTTAAGATTAAAGGAAATACTCATACATATCTAGAAAAATCATCAACATTGGTTAAAAAATATTTATGACCATGGATGGAAGTAGCAGCAAAGGGCCCTAAATATCAACATGTAATAAGGAAAAAATAGAAGAAACTTCAGAAGTACTATGAGGAAAAGAAAGTTTTCTCTGTTTAGCCATATGACAAGGTGTACATATAAAAGAGTGATCAAAATTAGGCTTAATACCCTATTTTGTCCCCAGTTTCGCTCGAAAATGTCAAATTATTCCATCCTTTAAAAAATGCGTCAATTACGTCCTCACTTAATAAAATTTGCATCAATGAAATCCCTTCCTTAAATCCGTACAAATGGCGTTAATTAAAGAAAGAGAAAAATAATTAACGTCGTTTGTACTGATTTAATGGAAGGGATTGCATTGATGCAAATTTTATTAAGTGAGGACGTAATTGACGCATTTTTTAAAGGATGGACTAATTTGACATTTTCGAATGAGGACAAAATAGGGTATTAAGCCTCAAAATTATTCAAGATATATTTGTTGCATTACATGTAATCTATCGTGGGAGGGGTGGCCTAATCTGTAATGCCAAATATCAATGGCTTCCTTATTACAAAATGTGGTGTTGATGGAGCTAAAAAAAGAGGTCTTGAGTGTATACAATTCATCTTGAGCATCAACTATACTAATCATCCTCTTGTTGTGTTTGTCCTATATAAAACATTGATTGTCAAGAAATATTAGTTAACAACTATGGGTTGTTGTAAGCTTGGAAACAAATATAAGATTGAAATTAAATTGTGGAAGATATAGGACATTAGAAATAGACAAAGAATCATTAATCTTTACTATTCCGGAATATGAGGTTATGATTTGTTGCCCATTTGGTAGTTTTACTATGATGGGATCATGAATAGCTTTATAGAATGAATATAGATTTAGGGAAGAAGATACATGATCATTGACTCCTGAATCTATAATCCATATGACATTGTCTGTGGCATGAGAAATTGGTAACACATTACCTATAAAAGAAGAATTTAGAGAGAAAGTTGTACCAATTTGATTTATGTGGAAAGTAATTATAGAGGATCTCAGTTATGTTTGTTGTTGTAGCAGGGCTATTAGCTGTTGATATCTCTGAGGGTGATTTTTAAGTCATTCGAGTCAGGTACTTGGGTTTGATCAATGGTTCCTTCAATGTTACTTGTGGCAGCATTGTTCACCATAGCAAGTTTGTGTAGTTTATGCCCAGGAGGGTAACCATGCTTCTTAAAGCATTCACCAACAGTGTGTACGGTGATATTGCAAAAAGTGCAAACTTTTGAGTTGTATGAACTTGAATTTGGTCTTCCTCCAAAGCCTCCTCTATTTGATGAATAGCCTCGATCTCCTCTTATCCCTTTGCTGTTTGAAGGTCCTAATGATCCTGATGGATAATCATTCTTTTTGGGGCTAAATATGTTTTTAGTCCCTAAACTATTGGCCGTTTCTGGTTTTTGTCCCTCTTTCAAAATAAGGTACAATTTGGTCCTCAATCTTTTCGAAACGTTCGTTTTAGTCCTCGAAAACTAACACCGTTAAAAATTTGGTCTTCATTTAGTCAACAAAATGAGGATTAAAACCAAAGTTTTGAGGACTAAAACGAACGTTTCGAAAAGAATGAGGACCAAATTGTACCTTATTTTGAAAGAGGGATGAAAACCAGAAACGACCAATAGTTTAGGGACTAAAAACATATTTAACCCTTCTTTTTGTAACAATTGTCAGTTGTGTGGTATTCTTTTCCATAGAATGTGCAAGACACCTTGTTACTTCCATTTGTTGTGGCTGCATTTGTCATACTCATATCATTCATATTAAGATTAGTACATTGTCTTTCCTACTGAACAACATAAGAAAAAACCTTAGAAATAGGAGGAAGAGGGACCATCATCAAAATATTTGTTCTTACAACACTATATTGATCATTTAATCCACTTAGGAACTGCATAATTTGATCTTGCTTCTTTCTTTCTATGCTTCCAGTGAGTGCTTTACACGGACACTTTGGTATGCATGTGCAAGACAAATCTGGTCTATAACATTCCAATTCATCCTAGATTACACGAAGTTTAGAAAATTACTCTAAAATATATGTGTCACCTTGTTTTATTGATGAAGCTTCTTGTTGCAGTTCGGCTATTCTTAGTAAATCACCTTGAGAATACCTGGACTTCAAATCCTTCCAAATATCATCATCTTGATTTATCAATAATATGCTTTGACGAATCGAAGGCGAAACTGAATGCACCAGCCATGAGACCACCATGTTATTGCATCTTTCATATGTAGGTTATACGACATCATTTGTGGATGGTTTTGGCAGGGTTTGATCCACGAATTCTGGTTTATTCTGTGCACTTAAAGCAGTTAGCATACTTCGACTCCATGAATTGTAATTGGTTGGATCTAAAAGAAGAGATATCAATGCTGTCGAGGGATTGTCTCTAGGATGTAAATAGTAAGGACTATTTTAATCAATTGCAGCCATGGATTGGCTTAGTAAATAAAAAAATCACAAAGAAATCAAGAGGGAGCAAGAATTGAATGAAGATTAGAGACACAACATAATTCTTCAATTGAAGAGCTCTGATATCATTTTAAATGATGGGAATCACCATTCAAACCAAATATTGAAATTCCAACTCATGGAATATAGAGAAAGAAAAACAAAGAAGTAAAATGATTTGTATATTTTTTCCTTATTTTGCATGAGGAAGATGCAGATATTTATGCACTAGTTTATAACTAATCATAACAGAATTAGTTACAATCTAAGCTATTAGATGTACAAAGAGAATAATAACCAATAGAAATAATAACAATGAAAATCTTAAATCCTAACTGGAAACTTGATATCTTGGTATGAATCTTTTCTTTCTAAATTAATTTTGATTCTTGTCATCCTTCTGGCTGCCTGGGCATCCAGGACTGAAAACCAGGATGCCATAGATGCTGCCATTGTTGGAATGCTGGCTGATCCCAAAGCTTAGCCAAACATGAAAGTGTAAGTGACTAAAAGCTTAGCAAAACATGAAAAGAAGTTTCAGAAGCCATTTCTTGACCACTTTGTTTTTGGATGATATCTTAAACAAATGCATTCTAAATATTTGTTAAATTTCATTATTGACTGTCATTGTGTTCATTATAGAAATATTCTGGCTTGAATTATGTGAACATATATATGTGTATGCTTTGTGCAGGCAAGGGCTGGGATAAGGGAGGTGCACTTTCTACCATTCAACCCTGTTGACAAGAGAACTGCTTTGACTTACATTCACGCGGATGGAAATTGGCACAGGTCAAGCAAAGGTGTTCCTGAGCAGGTAACCTTGATCAGTTTGTTCATAATTTGTGAGACTTATAGTTTCTCCTTGGTGCTAATGTATTTATTTTGGTAAACAGATTATGTCACTGTGTAACCTCAGGAAAGATGCTTAAATTTTATATTTGGCATTATCTTCATTTCCCTGTTGCAGGCATTAAAAGCAAAGGCAGCAGTTACAACAATCCGCACGGATTGCTGCATAAGATACATGGCGTAAATCACAAGGGTTTGCTTTTCTACTTACTATGCTCTCTCCATTTTTTCTCATTCAGACTAGTCATACTCATAACTATCTTTTAACTTCCAAACAATATTTTCTTATTTCTTTTATAAGTTTTACAACATTTGCTTCGGTGAAGTAGGTATATAACTTTTGTTCTATTTGCCACGGTGAGAAATGCATTGAGGATTTTCATTGTGTAGAAGTCTGAGCTCCGTGTGACATTTTGTGATTTCTTACTTATATTGTGTAACATCCCAAAATTATACAGTCATCAACTATATACTTAGAATAATCACATTAATCAATATGGCAAAACAATTTTAATAAAACAGTAAGCAGTGTGCATAAATGGCCGAACGGCCTTTCATTTAAAATAACGAGCGTTTACAAAACAATGAGGACGATCGGTTTACAAAAACATGACCGAACGTCCTAATATTTATATATACAGCAACAAAGGAGCGCTCGCTCACAGCTGCTCGCTATTCTAACTATACTACTACTATAACCGAACGCCATTACTGTTCGGCCTTCACCTCAACTTCCACTAAATTTTCTTCAGCAATGATTTCCTCTTCAAGTGTTTGCTCCAAAGACGCATCTCCCTCTGCTCACATCCACACGGATGATCATTGCATTTGACAAGACGGATATACATAGACAAGACAACACAATGGAAATGCAAGGGTAAGCTTATTGAATTTAATTCAAGTCAAACATACATTTCATACTTATCAAATTTAACAAGTAAATTCACAAACATATTCATTCAATTCATGCAATAATTCCATCCAAATTCTGATACTAGACCGACCGTCCGGACATGTATGAATCCTGTGTAGCTAAGGCGTCCGTGCAGCCAGGTGAGTGACTGGAATACTCATCAGTAGCCACCTGAGGTTAGTCTTTTCTGTCCAAGTTACAGTTATGGACTAGACCTCCTGCCATTCCCACGCATGACATACTCATCTCTACTTGAGAACGAGCACTCACGGAATATCAGGATGAACCACCATCTAAGCATACCACGTTCATACTTACAAATCTCAATTTCCAACCAAGAGTCGTTCCACCCTGGAACGCTCGTTCAAATTTCACAATCACAATTTCATTCCTCATGGTGTTCGCACATCTTAATTCAACCTCTTATTAACACTTTCATTCTTTGTTTCACTTGCATTAAAAGACGAACGTTCACTCCCCTTCATAACGAGGACGAACGTCAAGAACTAGACCAAGAAAGACTCCTTCGAATCAGTTAAATGAACTGATTCTAGTACGATCCAAATAATACTTAGAAAAATCTAAGTTCAATAACACTTGAGCGAATCCAATGGATAAGAAAAATCACAAATCGTTTAGATAAATAAACTGGACAGCAATTAATTCAGAAGACGAACTGCCAGTCAATGACCGAGCGCGAAAATAGACTTTTAATGAATTTTGGACGAACGTCACTGAAAACTTGGACGAACGTTATTTAGACTTTAAGGACGAACGCTATTTCAAATTTGGGACGAACGCTATTACCGCTCGTTGATAATTAAAGAAGGAACGAACGTTCGGTATATGATCGAGCGTCCTTTATCACATACTCATTGAGACGAGCGTTCGGTATCAGACCGAGCGCTACTTATCATTACACTTTTAGGACGAGCGTTCGGTCTAAGACCGAGCGCCACTTTAGGACGTACGCTTTTAGGCCGAGAACGTTTACTGATTCAAAATCAAAGAAGTTTGGGATTTCTATAAGATAAAATACTTAAAATTGATGTCTTACAATTTGACTAAGTGTTCAAAAAGGATGTTATAAAGCTTCTCAATTCTCACGCAACACTCATGAAGTGTACGTATGGCCAAATGCTCACACGTAAAGCTATATAAGAGGGCGTTCGTTCTCAAGGGAAATCCTTTCCAAATGAAAGGGTTCGACTACTTCAAGGAATTTACCAAGACTACCGAACAGTCAATGACCGTACCGATACGAACGTTCATTTTCATAGTATTTTCAGATTTAAATTACACATACAGTAACCATATTTTCCAGTATACTCACATTCATTTAATCATATCATAACATATCTTATACTTCTCAAGCTTTGAATTAAACACCATATCCAATCATTCAATACCAAGATCATACAACATACAACTTTTCAGATCATTCATATACACAAGCATAAAATTCTCAGTACATACATGCATTCACTTTTCATATATCATCTCAGAATCATAATCATATTTTCAAACTTCACACACGCACATGCAGTACAGAGATCACATGAATTAAGCCAATAAGCTTCCCTTACCCGGATTGCGCTTTCGTTCTCCAAAAGAAAACCAGATCTCAATATAAACTCTTCTACCCTTTACGTTCCAACCCAGATTTCCTTAAACTAAAATTACAGAAAACCAAATGATGGTTCAGAGAAGACGTATGAAAAACCAGATTGAAGCTTGCATGTGGCTAAGGAAGAACGTATAACTTACCCGTTCTCAGAATCAAAAACTGTTCGGTTTGATGGAAAGCTCAGAACGTCTGGATCTCCTCTACGGTTTCTGAAATTGGATAGGAGAAGGAGAACGTGAGTTATGGTAGAGAGAAGAATGGAGGTTCTAGAGAGAAGGTAGAGAATTTGGAATGCAAGAGTTCGGAGGAGGAAGATGAAGTGTGCAGAGGAATGGGAAGAGTTTTCCAGAAAAATCAAATTCTCCTCCCACGTAGGACAATCGTCCATCCGCTGCGTGCCACTTGGATCCCACTAACCCTTTGGAACGTTCCAAAGTGACACTTGTCAGCATGCATGCATTGTGAACGTGAGTGCGTTTTTAATGGAAGGGTGTGCGTGTCACGGTGCATTAATGGAAGCACAGTGGTGACTCAGCAGTGTAATTATTGGGGCGTGACAATCCCCCTAACTAAAAAAAATTTTCGTCCTCGAAAATGGAATACTTACCAGGGAATAGATGAGGGTATAAGTCCTTCATGGCATCCTCAACTTCCCAAGTAGAGTCGCCAGTCTTGTCGTCCCACACCACTTTTACCAACCGAACGTCCTTCCCTTTATGTAACCTAGTGCGCTCATCTTCAATGCGAACTGGCTTCATCTCCAGCGTTCGGTCTTGACGAAGACGAACGTCCTCAAGCTCCAATATGTGAGAAGGATCTGATACGTATTTTCTAAGTTGAGACACGTGAAATACTGGATGAAGGTTGGACAATTGTGGAGGTAAAGCCATCTCGTATGCAACTGGTCCAATCTTCCTTGTGATCTGGTACGGCCCTACGAACTTGGGAGATAATTTCTTGGAACGCAACGCTCTGCCCACTGCAGTAGTTGGATTTAACCTTAGAAAAACGTGGTCACCAGCTTTGAACTCCAAGGGTCGTCTCCTCTTATCTGCGTATGACTTCTGCCTGCTTCTGGACGTCCTCAATCTCTCTTGAATTAATTTCACCTTCTCAGTTGTTTGTTGAACGAGCTCCGGTCCTGTTAATACGTTCTCCCCTTCTTGAAACCAGCAAAGAGGTGTGCGGCATTTGTGTCCGTATAGAGCTTCAAAAGGAGTCATCCCAATGCTTGACTGGAAGCTGTTATTGTAGGTGAACTCTACTAACGGCAGTACTTCATCCCAAACGCCCATGTGGTCGAGCACGCACGTCCTTAGCAAATCTTCAAGCGTCTGGATTGTTCTCTCGGATTGACCGTCCGTCTGAGGATGATACGCTGAACTCATTTGGAGTTTGCTTCCCAGCTCGCTTTGCAATGACTGCCAAAACCGAGAGGTGAACCTTGTGTCTCGGTCAGAAATGATGCTGGATGGAACTCCATGTAGACGAACGATCTCTTTAATGTAGAGCTTTGCCAAGTTAGTCAATGACATCTTCAGGTTGATGGGTAGGAAGTGAGCACTCTTCGTTAAACGATCCATTATCACCCAAATGGAATCGTGATTATTGAATGTGCGAGGCAAGTGTGTCACGAAGTCCATTGATATACTGTCCCACTTCCATTCTGGAATCTCCAAAGGTTGCAGTAGTCCACCAGGTCTTTGATATTCAGCTTTAGCACGTTGACAGGTTAGACATGATGCCACAAAACGTGCAACATCATTCTTCATCCCTGGCCACCAAAACGACTGCTTCAAATCGTGATACATCTTAGTCATGCCAGGGTGCATGCTAAGACGGCTGTGATGTCCTTCGGCCAAGATGATTCGCTTCAGTTCTCCATCATTTGGAACGCACGTCCTACCATTGTAGCGTAATAGGCCGTCCGTCCCAGCATTGAATTCCTTTGCCTGATCAGTGCCGAGCGCGTCTCTTATCTTCACTAATTCCTCATCTTCAAGTTGCTTCATTCGGATCCGTTCAAACACGTTACTGGATATCCTAAGGTTGCAGCATTTAATGCTGTCCGGTTCTAAATCGAACTGCAACCTTAAGTCTCTAAAGCTTTCCACAAGGCTCAACTCACGCACCATCATGGACGACACATGCACCACCTTCCTGCTCAATGCGTCCGCCACTACGTTTGCTTTACCAGGATGATAAAGCAACTCAAAGTCATAATCCTTTAGAAACTCCAGCCACCTCCTTTGCCTCATATTCAACTCTTTTTGATCAAAGAGGTACTTGAGACTCTTATGATCACTAAAAACTTGGAAGACGGGTCCATACAAGTAATGTCTCCAAATCTTCAAGGCAAAAACGACCGCTGCCAGCTCTAGGTCATGTGTTGGATAGTTCCTCTCATGTATCTTCAATTGCTGAGAGGCGTAAGCCACTGCCTTCTTCTCTTGCATGAGAACGCACCCCAAACCTTGGTGAGATGCATCACAGTAAACTTCAAATGGCTTGGCAGTGTCCGGAATCACCAAAACTGGAGCGCTCGTCAGCTTCTGTTTCAACTCTTGGAAGCTGGATTCACACCTATCGGTCCAAGCGAACGGATGATCCTTCCTGGTCAGCTGTGTTAACGGTGCTACTATCTTAGAGAACCCTTCTATGAAACGCCTGTAGTAGCCCGCCAGTCCAACAAAACTCCTAACTTCCGTGACCGAACGTGGGCTCTCCCATTCCAAGACCGCTCGTACCTTAGCCGGATCCACTGAAATTCCACCTGCGGATACAACGTGACCCAAGAACTGCACTTCCTTCATCCAGAATTCACATTTAGATAACTTAGCGTACAGCTCCTTTTCTCTCAATACTCCAAGTACCAATCTCAAGTGCTCTTCATGTTCTTCACAGCTCTTGGAGTAGATGAGAATATCATCAATAAACACCACCACGAACTTGTCCAAATACGGTCTGAAGATGCGGTTCATATAGTCCATGAAGACTGCTGGAGCGTTCGTCACACCGAACGGCATGACCACATACTCGTAATGTCCATAACGTGAACGAAAGGCTGTCTTCTGGATGTCTCCTTCCTTGACCCGAATCTGGTGATAGCCTGATCTCAAGTCTATCTTAGAGAAAACGCTCGCTCCCTGCAATTGATCCAGTAGATCGTCAATGCGAGGCAATGGATACTTGTTTTTGATGGTCAGCTTATTCAATTGACGATAATCAATACAAAGTCGAGAGCTGCCATCTTTCATCTTCACCAATAACACTGGCGCTCCCCAAGGGGACACGCTTGGACGGATGAACCTTTTGTCCATCAACTCTTCAATTTGCTTTTTAAGCTCAACCAATTCAGCAGGTGCCATTCTATATGGTTGAACAGATATGGGAGCCGCGGTCGTTACCAGATCAATGGTAAACTCAACTTCGCGAATGGGAGGTAATCCAGGAACCTCATCCGGGAACACGTCCGGAAATTCATTCACTACCGAACGTGCTTCTCTCCACTTAGTGTGCGTTCGCTCAAAATCCTCAGACTCATTATCCGCGTGAGTCATGATCAGAAAGCAACTGACTCCTTCCATTATATCTTCTTTCAACTGGCCGAACGTCACACCCAACTCCTCTTCATATTCTTCAGGAAAAATTAATTTCTTAGCTCCACAATCGATAAGAATGCGATTGGTATTCAGCCAATCCATTCCCAGAATTATTTCTAAGTCCTTAAGTGGCAAACAGATGAGATTCACCTTGTACCTACGTCCTTCTACCTCAATAGGGCATCTAACACACATGGTAGACGTCCTAACTTCCCCAGCTGCTGGTGTTGATACCACCAAATCAAACTGCATCTCGCTCTCTAATAATCCCAACTTATCAACACACGCCTTCGAGATGAAGGAGTGTGTCGCCCCCGAATCAAACAACACACAACAATTCATTCCATACAACAAGCACGTTCCAGTGACGAGCGTACCTGAGCTCGCTGCTTCTGCCCCAGTAATCGCATACACACGCCCAACAGCTTGGGCTCGTCCACCACCTCTCGTCTGATTCCTTCCAGTGTTGGGTGGCCTCATCACTGCACGTCCACCCATGTTACATTCCCTCTCTAGATGTCCATTTCTTCTGCACCGATTACAATACTTCACTCCAACCAACTGGGGGCATGATGATCTGAAATGGGGTCCTCCACACTGGAAACATCTAACCGGCCCCTGTTGGTTTGCTTGTCCAGCAACAACCATAGCTTGAGATCCACTCGCCTGAGCTGGACGAGCGTACGGGGTCCTGTTCCTATTCACATTGGGTCTCGACAAGACTGGTCCCCTTGACGCCTGCAACTTCTTCTGTTGATCTGCCTCAGCCATATTTTTCTCTAATACTTTAGCCCTCTCAACCATGGCTGGAAACGTCCGAATGCACAAGCTAGAGATCATCACCTTAAGGTCACTTCTCAACCCGTTTTCAAACTTTCTACACTGCCACTGCTCGCTTGTCGCCATAGTGTTGAATCTCACCAAGTGCTTGAACTTATTGGTGTACTCGGAAACGGACATCCCTCCCTGAACCAGCTGAAGAAATTCCACTTCCTTAGGAAACCGCACGCTGTCAGGGAAATATTCTTCGTAGAATTTAGTTCTAAATACTTCCCAATTAATGGGGCTGTGCTCGTCGGCCAATATAGCTTTCACGCTCGCCCACCAGTGGCTCGCTTCTCCAGTCAAAAGATACTCCGTGAATGCCAAACGGCTATCGTCTGGACATCTCTTTGCATCGTAAATCCTCTCCATATCCCGCAGCCATTGATCTGCCTCATCAGGAAGGCACGCTCCACTAAACTTGGCTGGGCGATGTTGGAGAAAACTTTCTAAGCTCCATTCAGCTTGTGGTTGGGCAGCAGGTTGGGTGGCGTTTGAAGAAGAGGCTCCAGGCGTACCTCTAGTGGCAGCAATTAACTCTATTAATTGCCTCTGAGTAGATTCAGAGTTGACGCGTGCAGCCTCCAAACTCTGTAGAGCAGCGGCGTTCTGCTCCATTAGGGTAGTATTCTGCTGTTGCAGCCTCTCAATCACTGTTTCCAACAACCGAGTGTGATTAGGCGCATCAGACTCGTTCGGTTGTGGGGGAGGAGGTAATCTAGGCGCCATCGTTTTCTGGATCAGAGAAAACGAATGTTAGTCATGTCTAAGAGTTAAAACAGTAACTCATTAAACATACAATAAGCACACAGCAAAACACAATGCACTCATAACCTACAGCGTCCGTAATAGAACAAAACTGCTCTGATACCAATAATGTAACATCCCAAAATTATACAGTCATCAACTATATACTTAGAATAATCACATTAATCAATATGGCAAAACAGTTTTAATAAAACAGTAAGCAGTGTGCATAAATGGCCGAACGGCCTTTCATTTAAAATAACGAGCGTTTACAAAACAATGAGGACGATCGGTTTACAAAAACATGACCGAACGTCCTAATATTTATATATACAGCAACAAAGGAGCGCTCGCTCACAGCTGCTCGCTATTCTAACTATACTACTACTATAACCGAACGCCATTACTGTTCGGCCTTCACCTCAACTTCCACTAAATTTTCTTCAGCAATGATTTCCTCTTCAAGTGTTTGCTCCAAAGACGCATCTCCCTCTGCTCACATCCACACGGATGATCATTGCATTTGACAAGACGGATATACATAGACAAGACAACACAATGGAAATGCAAGGGTAAGCTTATTGAATTTAATTCAAGTCAAACATACATTTCATACTTATCAAATTTAACAAGTAAATTCACAAACATATTCATTCAATTCATGCAATAATTCCATCCAAATTCTGATACTAGACCGACCGTCCGGACATGTATGAATCCTGTGTAGCTAAGGCGTCCGTGCAGCCAGGTGAGTGACTGGAATACTCATCAGTAGCCACCTGAGGTTAGTCTTTTCTGTCCAAGTTACAGTTATGGACTAGACCTCCTGCCATTCCCACGCATGACATACTCATCTCTACTTGAGAACGAGCACTCACGGAATATCAGGATGAACCACCATCTAAGCATACCACGTTCATACTTACAAATCTCAATTTCCAACCAAGAGTCGTTCCACCCTGGAACGCTCGTTCAAATTTCACAATCACAATTTCATTCCTCATGGTGTTCGCACATCTTAATTCAACCTCTTATTAACACTTTCATTCTTTGTTTCACTTGCATTAAAAGACGAACGTTCACTCCCCTTCATAACGAGGACGAACGTCAAGAACTAGACCAAGAAAGACTCCTTCGAATCAGTTAAATGAACTGATTCTAGTACGATCCAAATAATACTTAGAAAAATCTAAGTTCAATAACACTTGAGCGAATCCAATGGATAAGAAAAATCACAAATCGTTTAGATAAATAAACTGGACAGCAATTAATTCAGAAGACGAACTGCCAGTCAATGACCGAGCGCGAAAATAGACTTTTAATGAATTTTGGACGAACGTCACTGAAAACTTGGACGAACGTTATTTAGACTTTAAGGACGAACGCTATTTCAAATTTGGGACGAACGCTATTACCGCTCGTTGATAATTAAAGAAGGAACGAACGTTCGGTATATGATCGAGCGTCCTTTATCACATACTCATTGAGACGAGCGTTCGGTATCAGACCGAGCGCTACTTATCATTACACTTTTAGGACGAGCGTTCGGTCTAAGACCGAGCGCCACTTTAGGACGAACGCTTTTAGGCCGAGAACGTTTACTGATTCAAAATCAAAGAAGTTTGGGATTTCTATAAGATAAAATACTTAAAATTGATGTCTTACAATTTGACTAAGTGTTCAAAAAGGATGTTATAAAGCTTCTCAATTCTCACGCAACACTCATGAAGTGTACGTATGGCCAAATGCTCACACGTAAAGCTATATAAGAGGGCGTTCGTTCTCAAGGGAAATCCTTTCCAAATGAAAGGGTTCGACTACTTCAAGGAATTTACCAAGACTACCGAACAGTCAATGACCGTACCGATACGAACGTTCATTTTCATAGTATTTTCAGATTTAAATTACACATACAGTAACCATATTTTCCAGTATACTCACATTCATTTAATCATATCATAACATATCTTATACTTCTCAAGCTTTGAATTAAACACCATATCCAATCATTCAATACCAAGATCATACAACATACAACTTTTCAGATCATTCATATACACAAGCATAAAATTCTCAGTACATACATGCATTCACTTTTCATATATCATCTCAGAATCATAATCATATTTTCAAACTTCACACACGCACATGCAGTACAGAGATCACATGAATTAAGCCAATAAGCTTCCCTTACCCGGATTGCGCTTTCGTTCTCCAAAAGAAAACCAGATCTCAATATAAACTCTTCTACCCTTTACGTTTCAACCCAGATTTCCTTAAACTAAAATTACAGAAAACCAAATGATGGTTCAGAGAAGACGTATGAAAAACCAGATTGAAGCTTGCATGTGGCTAAGGAAGAACGTATAACTTACCCGTTCTCAGAATCAAAAACTGTTCGGTTTGATGGAAAGCTCAGAACGTCTGGATCTCCTCTACGGTTTCTGAAATTGGATAGGAGAAGGAGAACGTGAGTTATGGTAGAGAGAAGAATGGAGGTTCTAGAGAGAAGGTAGAGAATTTGGAATGCAAGAGTTCGGAGGAGGAAGATGAAGTGTGCAGAGGAATGGGAAGAGTTTTCCAGAAAAATCAAATTCTCCTCCCACGTAGGACAATCGTCCATCCGCTGCGTGCCACTTGGATCCCACTAACCCTTTGGAACGTTCCAAAGTGACACTTGTCAGCATGCATGCATTGTGAACGTGAGTGCGTTTTTAATGGAAGGGTGTGCGTGTCACGGTGCATTAATGGAAGCACAGTGGTGACTCAGCAGTGTAATTATTGGGGCGTGACATATTGTACACTAGATGTTATCGTTTCTCAACACAAATTTTCTATATTTTTCAGAATAAAATATTACACAGCCAACTTGAGGTTTTTCGTATTTTTCGATAGGCTGAGAAGGAACGTAATGCAGCTGGTATTTCATCCGGAAGTAGTAGTGCAGATGCCTTTGGTGATAGTGTAGATTAAATTCTAACATATTATTGATTCTTTTCAATAACCCTGTGTTTGGGGGGAATGTTAGTCTATATTGCTTCTGTTTTATTTATAATATCAAAATATGTTGGTGTCATTCATGACAGGAAAATGAGCCCTCTGGATTTCAACAAGCTGGACACAATATGCACCAGCTTAAAGGAAGCAGCTCAAGGTATACAAAATGAGTAGGGTTTGGTTAATTAGTATAGCAGAAGGCACGTAGCAATCTACTGTGTTGGCTTTATTTGATATGATATGACAACAATGATATAACATGAGTAAAAATGTTGTCTTTGCAAATGACAACATATTTTTAGATTTTAGCAACATTTTTTACATGTTATTAAAACTAATATATGTACTAGTAACACTTTCTTACCAATTTAGTAATGGTTTGTAAATATGAGTAACTCAATCATGTTATAAGGGACTTCTTAGTCTTAACATATTTATTGTTTGAAATAGTACATTATACACATAAGATTAATTTATAATATATAAATAAAATTAAAATATTATTAATTTATAATATTTAAGTAAATGTAAATTTTATTTTAAGAATTGATTTTGTAGAATCGAGTTACTTAAAGTTTATTTTTTAATATAATATAAAAGTTATTAATTAATTTATTCTAATAAAATTTGATATTTATTTGGCCTATTATGTTATTTGTTATTAAAAAATGTTATTTGTTGTATTAATTATTCTATTAATTATTAAATCATTGTTAATATTTAGTTTTATGTTTAAAATATATATGAGGAAGAAGAAATTATACTAAAAATATTACATTTTTAAATAAGATTAATTTATAAAATATAAACTAATTAAATCTCATCTTATAAATTATTAACATGAGATTATAAATCTTTACACCAAAATATTATAATTGATTTTCAAATTACAAAAAAAAAATTAGTTCTACAACATTCACAAACATTTAAAGTCTAAAAACAAAATAATTTAATAAAACTTAAAGACTAAACATACATACTTGGAGACACTTCTTACAAAAATTTCATAGTTTGAAAAGAAGAGCTAAAAGATTCCTTATTAACTTTTTGAACTTATCACACTGAATAATTTATCTGACATGGCCCCATTTCTTGAAGTTTGAAAAGGTCAATGTCCTCAAACTGAGGGCATGGTTAGCCAGGTAGCCTTTTGTAAATGGACCGCAATGGGGCAGTTGCTGACACTCTAAAATAGATTGTTGGCAATTTCCTATCATATCTATGCTACAAAGGCTAACCATTAATTTGAAGCTTTGTACATTTGTCCTTCTCTCTTCTCATGCATGCATGCTCTTCCCTTTTTAATGGCCATCTGTCTTTCACTGCTATGCTTTCATACTTCATCACCAACTCACCGATTGCTTTATCATATACACTAAATATATTCAACAATCACGTTATTACATATATTTTAATACTTATATACCCAATATTATACAAATTATGAAACAATACAATAAAGTTACACTGTTAACCAAAAATTGTTTTAATTTTATTTCTGAGATTTATTATATATTCATTTTTATAAGCATTTTCATTACAATGAATTATAATTTTAATGTACGATTTATATAAAATGTACACAACAATTAAAATTAAAAAAAAAAATAGATGACCTTATTTGGGTTTTTTATATCCGTCTTTAAACCTGAATTTGTCTCATTCAATATTGAGATGGGAAAGTCAAACTCAACCCCTCCAATATGTCGTGTCCAGGTGTATTGGAAAAATTCGTTTTAGAGTAATCATTATAAAAGCTATCGATTTTTAAGCATATGATAATATAAATTACCTTATTATTGTATTTCAACTATATTTTTAAAATAATTGTTGTAGTCTAAAGTTTTGCAGAAATATTAAACAGAGTTGTTATACGTAAATATATATTTAATTTTACATAAATAAAATCATATTTGATCAAATTTCGGTTTCGAATGGATGACACTTTTCTGATTTCATGTCATGAAAATATTAAAAACAAAAATTAATTAATCTTGGAAAAAGATAGCAAACAGAGTTAGATCAAATAAATTAAAAGGATAAAAATAGAAGAAGAAAATGTTTTGTAAAAATTATGGAGTTGAATATATGGATGAATTAAATTCAATCAACTTTGGTTTTCGATATGCAGACTGCCGAAAGTAATTGACATTAATAACAAAAGAAAGGGTGTCAGTAATTGCATCGATAACCTACTATAAAACATGCCTCTCCCTTCAGATATCTCACTCAACATTTGAAGATCCTCCTCATACCAAATTCACAACACTTCAAATGCAAGATAAAGCTTCCAAAATGGAGAACAAAAGGAAGACTTTACTGTTGCTGCTGCTGCTCATGGCAGCACCATTCTTCTACATGCCAAATGTAAGATTCGAGATATATACTCCCAAACATACACACATATATGCTTACTCTTAGATCAGAATTTTTTCCATCATAAGAATTAGAAAACTTTTCCCTTAACTTTCTAGTCTTTGAGCTTAATTTGCAGGTGACGGATGCTGCTTCTGATGTCAACTTTGAAGGCCATCTCACCCATTCTGAGGTTGCATGTCGTTTTAGCCACCTTTTTAACTTTGCTCTTTGCTCTTTGCCTGTTATCACTGTTTTCACTGCCTTGGCTTCCTTTTTCTGCAGCTCGTGAAAGGACCCATCAGAAAGTTTTTGTCATTTGTGGGTATGTATGAATTCTCTATTTACTTTTCTCACTTCCTTTTATCTCAGAAGTTAAAACTCGGAAAAGGGTTACCATAAATTGTTGCAGTGAATGTGTGAAAAAAAAAAAGAAAAAGATTGAACATTTTGTTAGAAAGAATGAAAATTTAGTTGTTGTGTGTTTGGAAGATTGTGGAGAGAGGTGCAGAGTGAGATGCAGTTTGCATTCGAGGCCAAAGATCTGCGAAAGAGCTTGCGGGACATGCTGTTCAAGGTGCAACTGTGTTCCTCCAGGCACTTATGGGAACAGAGAGGTGTGTGGGAAGTGTTACACAGACATGATCACTCATGGAAACAAACCTAAGTGTCCCTAGAACACACTTCCATCCAAATCCATTTCCTTTCTCTACTTTTCACTGCATAATGCATTCTGTATTTCATACTTACTTTTTCTATCTGCCTGCTGTTCCTTGATTATCTCAATGAATGTATCAGTTATGGATATAGATCTTCCTCGTGTCTTTATGTATCAAACGAAACAATCCTTTATGATATTTTTATAAGTCAGGTAAAGTACTAAAAAGCAAGAGGAAGTAATTAGAACACTGATTGGGGAGACGAAAGTTATGAAGTTTTAGTGTTTTACCTTTAAAAAAAATTTAGTCCTTATATATAATTTTATTCCACGATTTCTTATTTGTTGGGTCTCTTAAATTGTCAAGATTAAAAATTTTGGCAAAATTATTTTATTATAATAATAATAATAATATATACTCTTAGCATTTACTTTTGTCGGTCTCAAGAGTGTCGATCTCTTAAAATTATTAAATTAATAGATTTCTTTCAGAGTGTAATGAAACTAACTTCTTAATGATTTAATTATTTTATTTAATTTTACAACAACAACAAAAAATAGATTTTGTATGTACAGTTTTGGTTATTAATAATAGATTTAATTATATATATATATATATATATATATATATATATATATTTCTAAATGGGTTTTAAAAACCAATAACTGAGTGAATTCTTACATTAAAAGTTGGTTTATTTTTGTCTCAACACCGTTAGGCAGATTGAGGATCCGCCGTCTCAAATTCGTTGGATGGTTGCAAAAAAATAAAATTGAGTTATGCTCAAACATTTCAAATAGACACCTTAATTAGAATTAATAAATATTGACATAGATTTCATACAACAATTAAAACAATCAATAAATACTATTCAAATTGAGCATAACAACCTAAAGAGTTACTTATTTTCAACTCAGCATTTAAAAGACATTTCTTATTCTATACATGCTACTAAAGGAACAAAATTAGAACTAAAAGTATTTACTAACAAAATTGTTATCCAACGTATAATTTTAAGTTCAAGAATCAAGTTTACAAAATTATCCATTCCCAATTTACTAGCGGAAGAGTAATTTCCAACCAACTATTAATATTAAATAATCTTCAACTTACATTAACATTTCAAATTCAATTCAAAAATCGATTAAACAAAATATACAAGCCACAATATTATGATCGTTATTGACAATTATGACTTTTAAAAAAAATGTCTTCACTTAAAACACATTTTAACTGATTATCAAAATAATGTAATCGGTTAAGTTTCATATTTATTTTCAAAAACACTTCAATGTACTCAGTAATCATTTATTGACATAACAATGTGTTTTAATCAATTATACAATTAATGCATACAGTTAATCGATTATTTCATGCATATATGCAATATTCAAAGTGTCTCAATCAATGATTCATCTTCAATTAATGAATACATGTATCAAACAGTTCAAGCACAAACACAAATACAATCAAACAATTAATGTGTCATTTTGTTATGCAACAAACAATAAAACATTTCTTTTGTCATCATAAAAAACATATTTGTAGAGATATGAATTCAACTGTACATAACTCCCATATCAACAATTTAAAATATTTTATTCGAGTAACATTTATTTGATGAAATATACTAATATTTTAATTTTATTTTATGATACAAAATAAATACGTATAAAATATAGGCGAAAAATTTCTAAATTTTTAGTAGCATCCTGAAAAGCTATTACACTTCATAAAATCCTGCAAAAAAGTCTATCAGAATAATGACTCGTTAAATAATCAAATTTGTTTTATATAGAAAATAATTAAATAAAAACAAAATAAGTGTGGCACAAGACCAATTTTACTTGTGACACGATGCCAAAATATTTTAATCGATTAACTGTATGCATTAATTGTATAATCGATTAAAACACGTTATTATGCCAATACATGATTACTGAGTGCATTGAAGTGTTTTTGAAAATAAATATGAAACTTAACCGATTACATTATTTTGATAATGAGTTAAAATGTGTTTTAAGTGAAAACCCTTTTTTTTTAAAAGCCATAATTGTCAATGGTCATATTTTGAATATTGTGGCTTGTATATTTTGTTTAATCGATTGCATGTGTTTTTAATATGTTAAATCTTATGCAAATGTAAAACTATTAAAGATGAAGAAAAATCTTAACAGATTACATTAAATATTTAATCGATTACATTGCATCAGTATTGAAAAATCTATAAATAGACGGATTACTATCTGCCTTTCAACAATTTTATGATTCTAATCTTTCATAACTAACTTGATTGTTGAGTTTTAGAGCGACCTGATTTCTTAAAGAATCAAATATTTCTACATTGGAAAGAAATCCATAAAGATGGCAAAGCCATTCGGGTTGTCTAACGATAAGCTTCATTCTTCAAGTCTTTAGTGATTCTCGCGACCTTCACACTCTTCCTCCATACTAAGTCGCCCTCATTGAATTGTCTCAGTCTGAACTTTGTGTTATATCTTCAAGCGATCACCCATTTATAAGCTTCAACACGCATGACTACTACTTCTCTTTTTGCTTGCAAGGTGTCCAACTCCACTATAAGGTGTGCTTCATTGACGTCAATACCATATGTGAGGTTAAAAGACGTTAATACCATACATGAGATTGTACCGTGCAGTGAATAATGGTATCCCTAAAATACCTTTGGCAGTTCATCCACCCAAGCTCTCTTTGCTTCCTCTGCTTCAACTCGACTACTATGGTTTTACTTACCGCTTCACCTTGATTGTTCGTCTAAGAGTGTTCCATAGAACTAATTGGTTACATGTTTGATGCCCAAGCTCTTATATAACTCGACTAACCTATTTTTGACTAATTGTTTGCCGTTATCAATAATTAGTCCAAGAAAGGCCAAAGCGACATATGAGCTTCCAGATGAACTTTTGTTCTTGTTGTGTCATGATGGTTGTCAAAGGTTCAACTTCCACCCACTTGGTGAAGTAGTTTATTGCTACTAGTAGGAACACCTTCTATGCTCGACTGACCAAGAAAGGACCCAAATGTCCATTTCCTACTAAGCGAACAACCATATGGAGACAATGTTATGGAGCTCGTTCGGGGGCATCCTAACATTGTTGCCATGCTCTTATAATAGCAAACTTCTAGCTAGGTTGGGCGAAAGCTAGTAGAGAGGTTATGGTGTTTGGTCCCTTAGGTGATGTTGGCATGGAATATGGTGGGCAATGGCCAAGGAATGTGTAAGCAACGGTTGGAGAAGGAAGAAGGCTCACGACCTTAGGTGGTGATATAGTGGTGTTGTGGTGTTTGGTGGTTCAAAAAGAGGTTAGGCCAACTTGTAGAGGAAGGTGACTAGAGGGACCACATAGGATGCTCTAGTCTTAATCTAAGTAGAGTATTATGGCTCATAATGGGTAACATAACATTATTCTAAATCAAAGGTGAATACATGAGAGGAGACACCTTTATTTATAGGTTAAGGATGCCTCCTAAAAACCAAAAGTTTGCATGTCTTCCCTTCTAAGCATCTTTTGGTCGAGAAAGTGGCCCTCTAAGGAGTGGACAAGTGTCCACAAACCCTCTCTAATGAGGGAAGGACATGTGACCACTAACTAGGGAGAATCCTCTCCATTTCTAGAATGTCATTTGACCATTATTAAAGCTAAATCATCTCCAATGGAAGCATGACACGTGACATATACTTTCCAAGTGGTTTGGACAACTAAGCAAGGAAAAACCATATACTAACTAGGCCTTAATACAAGCCTTAAAAAAACCTATACTAGTTAGTCGAAATACATGGCCTAAATTAATCTTTAACCCAAGTCAAAAGGCATCACGTCACAACATTCTTCATGGTTGTTCAATTAACACATTGTACGAGGTGTTTGCCTCCACCAGCAGGTACCTCACTCTCAACTCCTTTGTGTCACGCCCAGCTCCTAGCCTGATCCTCAAATCCACATATTCATGTGTGTACACCCGGTCGTTGGTGAACCCCACTATCTATTCGTTATATGGTACAACCATATCTTTTGAAAGGTCCATCTTCTATAAAGTCTTCCAATAGAGGTTGTTGGTGGAGCTGCCTTAGTCGATGAGAACCTTGCTCACACTATACCGAACGATGTCGACCGTGATGATCATGTAGTTATCCTAATTAGGATTTGATGCATTGAAATCTTTACTCGTGAAGATGATGAGTTGCATGGACCTAGGCTTGAAATCCACCAAGTGGAGGATGGTGAGGCTTTTTACTCATCAAATTATTAAAAATACTAAAAATACTAAGTGTTATTCCCTGACAACGACGCCAAATTTTATGTTATCGTTGAAGCTATCACTAATAGAATATTTTAATATAATATTTTAGTACAATAATAATAATAATTTAAATACATATTACTATTTATTATCTATTTTATCTCATGTAAATATTTTTTCTAGGTCTTACACAAAGCATCTTTTTCTCATCTCTCCTCACAAACCATTCCTTGTTGTTTGGAGGTTTGTTTTTCTCTTTCTCGCATTTTTTTGGTATGTTTAATATTTGTTCGCAATGAAAAAACACACATTGGCGTGTTTTGGTCTTTGTCGCATGTTCATTTAAGGTCATGTTTTATTCTATTGCTAATGCCTTGGTTGATTGCTCACATAAGCATTTCTTATTGTGTTGCCCATGTCATACACATGTAGCTTCCGATTTTTGCATTCCATTGTTTGAAGCATGCTCTCATTTCTGTGTTTAAATAATTTTTATTTTTTTATATCACATATAAACTTCGATTGCTTTCAAAAGTATATCTATGAAAAATATACTTCGATTATTTACTTTGTCTTAAAATGTTTCGGTTAAACAGTTGAAATAAAATTTGAAATACCAAATTACTTTCTTGTACTGTGGTCACTTTATTGATTTTCACCTAATAGATATTGTATCCATATGATAGTAATATATATTTAATAAAAAAATTATGATATACATTTAAAATACTTTTAATAATATTAAAGTAATATTTAAAGGAGTATATTATTAAGAAATATAATGAGTAGAATAATCTTTTAAATAGATTAACAATGAGAAGAGAAAATATACTCAATATTATATCTATACTTCCATATTATAAGAGAAACAAAACTAAGTAAATTCATCCTCATGTCTAGAATTGACATAAAATTAGGATAAAAAATTATTGCTATGAACCTAAACTCCTACAATTTTAATTCCAAAACAATCAAAACACAAATTACAAATATTCTAAAGGTTAATGGAGAAGAATCAAAGTTCTCAATTACACAAAGAAAAACATATGAAAATCAGAAGAATTGGAAAATAAAATAAACTTACTCTATTTAAAAATTCAATTGGAAAAATGTATTCATTATCTCGTTACCATCCACATAACATGATTCGATATTAAAAAATATGAGTGTTGCAACCGGAATCGTGATGGAACGACGATCCAAAAAAAGAAACGCGACGTTTTTGAAAAAAGAGATCTGGTATACGCTTGATCCCCAGTGGAGTCGCCATCTGTCGCAACCAGAATCGCGACGGGACGACGACCCGAAAAAAAGAAAACTACATTTTTGAAAAAAAAAAGATTTGGTATACGCTTGATCCCCAGTGGAGTCGCCATCTATGGCAACCGAAATCGCGACGGGACGACGACCCGAAAAGAAACGAGGTTTTGAGAAAGAGATTTGGAGTCACCACCATAGTTTATTTTGGAAAACTACGGAAAAACCATAAAATGATAATGCATGGTCTACGAAAATGAGATTCTAAGTTCGGGAGTCAGTTACGTGTAGGGAAGGTATTAGCACCCTACAACGCCTGCCCTAAGGCAGTACCTTTAACTAAATACGCGAATATGATGTGGTTTTCAAAATATTTAACTATCCTCTAAAATAAAAATTTAAAGAAACAAAATATATTTTTTAGTTTTTTGTGCCCGAGAAGGATTGACCTTGCTCCTACGTATTCTCATTAAAATGAGAAATCAGGGTTACGTAGTTCTTTCAGAAACTACTTGAAAAGTTTGTTTGAGGAATTGTTTGAGAAATTTGTTATGGATAAATTTGGACTTTTGGGAAAGTGAACATGACAAGGACTAGCCTTACTCCTATATATTAACATTACATTTACGATAACATCCCCTAATCTCACCCTTTAAAATTAAAAAAATATAGTTGATATATGTCTATACATGTAAAAAAAAAAATCCTAATTATAGTTCTTCAACTCCTCCCTTCCTTGGCACTGAGTCAGACGACATTCCTTCATATGCTCCCATATAACGAATTATATGATCATCGCACATACCCAAACACAAAACAAAAACAAGTAGGGTGAGCTAACATGTAACCAATCATTTATGAAATATGCATGCAAACCTCATATAATAATTATGTCAAACATACTCATACCATCATACAACAATCACATCATACATACTCATCCATTACTTTGATACACATGGTAAAATGACATCACAAGAGTTGTTACTTTATAACCCGACTCGTCCAGACTAGAATGATTACCGAGCTATGGCGGGTCTTGCACTCGTGGTGGCTTTATGAAACTTGGGCTCCCCCACCCTACCACGCTCACGAGGTTAGTCCGTCATCACTCACCTTGGCTCATTCTGGAAGCACGCAAGACTAGGACCATGGAATTACGTCCATGAAACATATTGTGACTTTGAAACTTAACCCAAGACATGAATAACTAGATATCATCATATTATCACAGTGAATCCAACATATCTCATACATTTACATACTTCCCACATAAATCACATCATACTATGCATTCCAAACATTCCACTCTTCAAAATACAACTACACATACAATTTAAGAACATAATTATTCAAGATTTTACTCAATTCAAATAAATTTACTATTTAAAAAAAACATTACTCTTCACTCATATCATTAATTAAATATTTGAACCCATAAAACTAATTAACAACATGTTTAGATCATGTGGTAAAATGTTTAGTCCAATCCAACGGTTAATAAGGTAGAACTCATAATTTTTGTATAAATGGTCCAAAAACGGAAATTAAGCAATATTTAGATCCCTGAGAAGATACGAAATTAATATCTCAAAATCTTTAACTCGGATTTTAAATCTGAACGTTCAAAGTAATTAATTATTTGTTAGAAACTACATATTAAAAGTTTAGGGTGATCCAACGGTTAAATAGATAGATATTGAGGTTTTACTGAGGTAACTCGGCGACAAAATTTTAAGTGGTTTTCGGTTATACTCAAAATGCGGAACGAATTCCTCTCAGCCCAGACGTCTCATTACAAATCTGAACGGTCAAGAGGACCTAATATGTCTTAGGAATTACATACTAAAGTTTGGGCTTAATCTAACGGTAAATTAAATATATATGAATTGTTTACCATGATAACTTAAGAACAAAAATATAGTGTTCTTCAGATTATTCAAAACTTCAAAATTAGTTTCTCAAAACATAGACTTTCAATTACAAATCGATCGGTCAAAGTGTAGTAATATATCTTAGGAATCATATATAAACTTTTCAGGTTGATTTAACGGTCAAATAAGTCGTAATCTATATTTTACCGAGAGGACTCAGTAATAGAACTACAGGGGTGATTAATTTACTCAAACATGCAGGATTTATTTCTCCAAGTACAGACTTCTAATTACCAATCCGAACGGTCAAAGTGAAGAAATAAGTCTTAAGATTCATATATTAAATTTTTATCTAAATCCAACGGTCAAAATAATTAAAAGGAAAGTTTTACCACAACAACTTGAAAACAAGAAAATTATAATCATGAAAACTAAATTTATACAACTGAATAGATAACTACCATTACCAAAATTTTAACATGTTCATAAATCATATTCATTATAATAACATGAATAAAAATCATATATAAGAAGGATTAACTCCCCTACCTCTATTCCAGACTTAATCTCATGCTTAGAAATTGTTCCCCGAAAACTTCCAGAATTTCCCCTTTGCAACTAGAATTTCCTCCAACTCTCTTCTCTCAAACTTTTTCTAAATTTTTGGTGGGTTAAATATATTTTCCGTCCCTTAAGTATCACACGATTTTGGTTTTAGTCCCTACTCAAAACTTTGATGGTTTTTAGTTCTCGTAGTTTTAAAACTATTAGTATTAGTCCTTAAAAATGGACGGCGTTAAGTTTTAGTAGATCTGGCAAACGGCGATGTCCAGCTGCGCTTTGCACTCTCTGCCACGTTGTTGGCCAATAAGAATCTGACACTCACGTGGCCATTCTCGTTCTTCCTCCCTCTTCTAACCTTATATAATCATTCTTCTCATCACCCAAAGAGGCATCGCCTTCAACGTTTTCTCTTAACATTTCCAAATTAATATTTGGCAATCCTTCTTCCATTTCTTCCTTGTCGCTACTAATTTCACGATTCTTTTATTATTACCCCTTTCCAGTTTCAGAAGCTCCTCCTTTTCCTTTTATAGAAACTCTGAGATAATGTTCCATCTTGACCCTCTTCATTTGCAAACTGCTTCCTTTTGTTCTCCATCAAGCTCCTTATCTGCAAACAGTGGATGCCAATGAATGCCAGACCTTTTTGAATTAGGCAACGCTGTTTGTGACAGTGCAACCATGGCAATTCTTTCTGAATTATGCAAATTGTCTTTTCACTTGAACAAAATATGTAAGGGAGGGGAAGACAGTAGATTACAATGATAAGGGACTTGATAATGGTGATACTTTCCAAAAGCATGACTAAGGCTGTTTATTAATTTACAGTGGATGATAATGACAATTAGTGTGGTTTTCTGCACATCCAAGTATTGGTATTTAGGAGTGATATTTATTCTGTTGAATCACATTTTGCTACTATAGAGTTATATATATTTATTTACCAAAATGCCTCTTTGGGTGTGTAATCACAATAAGCACAGACAAAACACCTTGTTCTTTTTGTGTTCAGAACTCCAGATATTGAAGATCTTACTCGAGTGCCTCATATATGCTAATAGTGGGGCTGTGGAATCCTCCAATAAACTCTACAAACTACCTATACAAAAAAAAAACTACAAACACCACTGCAAACAGCGGTGAAGTCAGTTAATGATGGATGAGATAAATGTGAAGTGGAATGGGAAGAGTCGGACCGCGGCAGGAGATGGCGATCTGAGAGTTGTAGTGGACTTAGCAGAGTTCGTGGAGAGAGATAGAGGTGGGGGAGCAGTGTAGCGAAAACCTAGATCTTCGTCGTCGTCAGATGAGGGAGGAAGAACGAGAATGGCCACGTGAGTGTCAGATTCTTATTGGCTAGCAACGTGGCAGATAGTGCAGAGCGTAGCTGGGCATCGTCGTTTGCCAGATCTACTAAAACTTAACGTCGTCCATTTTTAAGGACTAATACTAATAGTTTCAAAACTACAAGAACTAAAAACCATCAAAGTTTCGAGTAGGGACTAAAACCAAAAATCGTGTGATACTTAAGGGACGAAAAACAAATTTAACCCTTTTTGGTGCAAGTTTCAACCTTCCCCATGCTTGCTATTTTGTAATCCAAAATTTTTACTATTCATCATTTTTTTTAATATTATTTATTATTTTAATTTCACCACTTACATAATGGATTCATAATGGACTCCTTAATAATGACTTCAAATATGAATGTTTTTCTCCATTATCAATATTTTAAATTTTATTTTATTTTATTTATTTATTTATTTTTATTAATTCTTACCACTTACATAATGGATTTATAATGGATTCATAATGGATTCCTTAATAATGACCATAAATATGAATGCTTTCTCCATTATCAATATTTTTAATTTAATTTTACTTATTTCTTTTTTTTTCTTTTACAAAAAAGGTAGAAAAGAGTTTGAATCTAACACCAAAATTTTCTACCAATTAAGCTACCAAAATTTCTTATTTAAATTTCCACATTTTATAAACTTATTATATTTTTCATTCACAAAGAAATTTTATTACTACTAGTAATAAAATTGTTACTATTAAGGTAAATATTTTTCATGGGTCTTACATTCTCCCTAACAACAAAAATTTTTGTTCTTGAAAATTCGATAACACCAAAAAATTTGTTTAGTTTAATACTCATCTACACGCATTCAACTAGAAAAGTCTCACACTCATAACCTGAATCATTTCTCTACTTCTATTCTCCGTAAAATTTATAATTACTCTGAAGATTACACGGAGTCCAAAACACTATTACTAAATAATTCATCTTTATGTTTTCTTTTCTATACCCACTTAACAAGAACTTGTCCAAAAAAAATACCTATATTGAGTATGCTTTATAACATCCCAAGAAACCCTTCCACTCTTAAGATCATGCATCATTTCCTTCACTCGTCCTTGATGAACTTATCTGATTCTCGGTAATATTTCCTTCACCCTTAACTACATTTAACGTTCAACAATCAACTCACAATTCTTGAAGACCATAAACTTCTAAAAACATATTTGAACATGACCAAACCATCATTTCGATCATACCCTAGACTACAATGTCTATTCTTCACTTGCATTGGTCAGATATCCCTAAAATACTAATCCTCATCCTTTATTTAACCCACACTAAATGTTGAACCACTATTTTCTTTCCCTCATAAATACTTCTGAAATATTTAACAAAACTAGAATAATCAAGCTTCTTTCAAGATTATACTCCAAATTACTTCAACCTTCATCTAATTATTTTCGTAGCAAACATTAGTAGCCTATATTAAAACATTCTTCAAGAATTAACTGATAAACTATAAATCTTAGGAATTTAAACCTTGTCCTCAAAATACCTTCCCACATCCTATCTTAATATGAATCCACAAACTTAATCTTGTATGTAACCAAATACCTAACAATTGCGTATCTCTGATAAGAATCAACAGATCATTCAATCAAAGATGTTATAAATTCTGAAACCACTTATTTTAAATATTAATACGGTCGAATTTAAAACTAAGTAGCTTTCTTATCAGTACTGCACCTACTCATTTAAATAAACCACTTATGCCACATAAGTTAAATCCATCCTATGACATTAAAATATAGCTTAATGGTTATACAAATTAATCCTCTAATACTTGAAATAACTCACATAGATATAAAGAATTTATGGGTAATCAAAACATGTCATAGAACAAAACCATTGTGCCAAGTATCCCTTCCCACCACTCTATTCAAGATATTTTTTAGGCAAGTACACTCTCCCAACCATTTAACTGTTAGCAAAATGATGAAGATGAAGTTTTGATGATGTCCAAATCAAGTCAAGAAGAAATCAAGATTCAAAATGTTATGAAGACTTGTATTGCTATGGAAAGCTTTTGTAATACTCTTAGAAATATGTATAGGACTTAGATTAGAAAAAGAAAAGTGTTTTGTAAAATTACTGTAGCAAAATACTGTAGCAAATTACTGTAGCGCATACTGTAGCAATGTACTGTAGCAATGTACTGTAGCTAATCGATTAACAGAGGGTGTTAATCGATTAGCGTTAATCGATTAACAGGGGCTGTTAATCGATTAACACAGTGACCGTTTGAAAAACTAGCCGTTTTTAGAGCCGTTGGACTATCCGTTGGAGTGTTAATCGATTAACCACTGTAGCTAATCGATTAACACAGTGAGAAAGGCTGAAAACGAAAAATGGAAGAGTCTTTGGATGAGTCTATAAATAGACTCTCATTTCCTCTCAAGAAAAACAATCCAGAGACACAGAAACTCTTCCCTTGTGCTCAAATACTCAGAAATTCTTGAGACTTGTGTGTTCTTGTTCGGCTTGTGAAACTCTTGTCTGTGGAGCTGGTGAAGTGCTGCTACGGGGACAGAGGAAATAGCCGGTTCATCCTTGGTGTGTCTAAGGAGGTGTTCGGAAGAGAATCATCCTTCGTGAAGTATTCGGAGGAGGTGTTCATCCTTCGTGAAGTATTCGGAGGAGGTGTTCATCCTTTGTGAAGACTCAAAGGAGGTGTAGTTTCATCTCTTGTGGTATCAAGAGAGGTGGTTTCTAAACTCTTACAAATTGTATCTTTGTGATTGTAATTTGTAATTGTTTTGTGTTAGTGAAACTGTTTATCTTGTTTTGAGATAAGCGACTGGACGTAGGATTGGTAAGATCCGAACCAGGATAAAATCATCTGTGCAAATTTCTCTCAACCTTACTCTTGCTTTATTTGTCTTTATTAATTGCTAAGTAAGTTTAATTGAGTAGAAATTAAAAGGCACACGTTAGTATTAAAAACCCCTCTTGGTTTGTTATTCCACGCTAACCCTTCCGCTGCAGCCGCTCCTGACAATTGGTATCAGAGCTTGCTTTGATAGTCATTCAAATGGCGGGATCGCATCAAACATTCGCAGAGGGTGCTTCTATCAATAGACCACCACTATT
This sequence comes from Vigna nakashimae, assembly GCA_034642375.1. NCBI lineage: Eukaryota > Viridiplantae > Streptophyta > Magnoliopsida > Fabales > Fabaceae > Vigna > Vigna nakashimae. The sequence goes on from CM067758.1 coordinate 35,526,098, forward strand.
CACAGGTGAAAATTACGCATTTTGGAAGGTCAGAATGCAAATATTTATGGAATCTATTGATGTAGATATTTGGGATGTTGTTGCATTTGGTCCTTTTGTTCCAACTAACAATATGCAGGAACCAAAGTCCCGTGACCAATGGACCATTGAAGAAAAGAGAAGATCTCAGAATGATGTAAAAGCCCGGAATATCATTGCGTCAGCATTGACTGTTGATGAGTTCTACAGGGTCTCTGTCTGCAAAAACGCTAAAGAAATGTGGGAAACTTTAAGAGTAACTCATGAAGGCGGAGATGAAATTGGGTGTGCTAAATCTAATACTTTAATCATGGAAGAGAATAATTCAAGCTCTTCATCAAGCACAACATCAAGTATGGGTGATTCTAATGAGCAAGCATATATCTGTTTAGTAGTGAACGACGACACTGGAAGCCAAGTAAGTACCTCTAGCGATTCTGATGATTCTGATCATATTGATGAAGATGAATTACATGAAATTTATAGAGAATTATTGATAGAATCAGAAAAACTAGATCTTGCTCATAAGAAATTGAAAAAGGATTTTAAAGAATTACAAAAGAAATATGAAAAATCCTTAGAAGAAATAGAAACTTTAAATAGTAAAATTTCAAATGTAGAAAATGATACAAATATATCTGCTGAGTGTAAATTTTGTGATGAACATAAATTGAAAGTTGATAACGTTGAAAAATCAATAGCAGATGAAAATAAAGAATTAAAATCAAATTTTAAAAATATTTTTGAAGAAAATAAAATTTTGAAAAATAAAATTTTATTTTATGAAAAAGGTAAATATACTAGTAGTGATGAATGTGCATCTTGTGTTAATTATAAGAAACTACTAGATGAAACAACCTTTGGAGAATGTAGTAAAAATAATGAAAATAAGGTTGTTAAAAATAAGTATGTTCCTAGAATTAAAAATAAACATAATCATAGAACCCATAGAACTTGGGTAGAAAAAGGAACAACTTATAGGAACACAAACTTTGTATCATGCTTTTATTGTATGAAAAAGGGTCATACTTCAAATAAATGTAAAATTAAGCATTATGGTGTTCCAAGTGGTAGATATATTTGGGTTGTAAAATGATTTCAAATTTTTAAATTAACCCAAAGGACCCATACAAAATAGTTGGGTACCTATTGTTTAAAATTTAGAATTTCTTTAAAACAATTTTGTTTTAAATATTTGAAAAGAAAAATTAAGAAATTTATATTCCAAGGTAGATGGAATTTTTTTTTTAAGCATATATAGTTTTCAAACGGAAAACATTTGAAATAGAAGAATGTGTGCATGTTGTCTTTGATGAAATTGTAGACCTTGAGGCAAAACCTCTTGAGTCATTTGAATTACATGCAGGAAATGATGAAGATTTGTAGAAGATAACAAATGAAGCAAAGAATGATGACAATCCTCAAGATGAAGATCTCAACAATGTTTTATAAGCTCTTTCTCCTAAAAATATTTGCTTTAAATATCCTATTCTGCATGTTTGAATGAATCTTTAAATTTGAAATATTTTTAGCTCATATGCATACATGCTTTTATTAAGGGGGAGTATTATCTTAGGGGGAGAACATCAAACACAACTTTTTAATTATGATCAAAAAGGGGGAGAAAATGTTTAAAGCTTATTTGCTTATTTGTGTTTATTCCCTAATGCACTTTTTCTTCCATAAGTTGTGTTTTAAATACAGACTATTACCAAAAGCTTTAAATCAAGGAGTTTTTGATCATCATCAAAAAGGGGGAGATTGTTAGCAAAATGATGAAGATGAAGTTTTGATGATGTCCAAATCAAGTCAAGAAGAAATCAAGATTCAAAATGTTATGAAGACTTGTATTGCTATGGAAAGCTTTTGTAATACTCTTAGAAATATGTATAGGACTTAGATTAGAAAAAGAAAAGTGTTTTGTAAAATTACTGTAGCAAAATACTGTAGCGCATACTGTAGCAATGTACTGTAGCAATGTACTGTAGCTAATCGATTAACACAATGACCGTTTGAAAAACTAGCCGTTTTTAGAGCCGTTGGACTATCCGTTGGAGTGTTAATCGATTAACCACTGTAGCTAATCGATTAACACAGTGAGAAAGGCTGAAAACGAAAAATGGAAGAGTCTTTGGATGAGTCTATAAATAGACTCTCATTTCCTCTCAAGAAAAGCAATCCAGAGACACAGAAACTCTTCCCTTGTGCTCAAATACTCAGAAATTCTTGAGACTTGTGTGTTCTTGTTCGGCTTGTGAAACTCTTGTCTGTGGAGCTGGTGAAGTGCTGCTACGGTGACAGAGGAAATAGCCAGTTCATCCTTGGTGTGTCTAAGGAGGTGTTCGGAAGAGAATCATCCTTCGTGAAGTATTCGGAGGAGGTGTTCATCCTTCGTGAAGTATTCGGAGGAGGTGTTCATCCTTTGTGAAGACTCAAAGGAGGTGTAGTTTCATCTCTTGTGGTATCAAGAGAGGTGGTTTCTAAACTCTTACAAATTGTATCTTTGTGATTGTAATTTGTAATTGTTTTGTGTTAGTGAAACTGTTTATCTTGTTTTGAGATAAGCGACTGGACGTAGGATTGGTAAGATCCGAACCAGGATAAAATCATCTGTGCAAATTTCTCTCAACCTTACTCTTGCTTTATTTGTCTTTATTAATTGCTAAGTAAGTTTAATTGAGTAGAAATTAAAAGGCACACGTTAGTATTAAAAACCCCTCTTGGTTTGTTATTCCACGCTAACCCTTCCGCTGCAGCCGCTCCTGACATTAACCACCATGTTACTTCCTACCACTCGTCTAGAGAGATTATCAGGGCAATTCTCACCACTTAAACAACTTATTAGGGCAATTCCCACCACTCAAAGAGCTTATCAGGGCAATCAACCACAACGCAACCTCAATTATGACGTGCTTCCCGAGATCAAAACCATATCCCTAGGATATTTAGTGTTAACCAAATCTCAAATTTTTATCTTATGCGAACTAAAAGTAAGTATAAACAAGTTCACTCACAAGCATCACTGGTCAGAGATGAAGGTGTGACATATAAATCTTTACCCATCCTTTACATCACCATTGAGGTTTGAATACTACCATATAACTATACCTGATGAAAATTGCTCCAACACAACCTACAACTTCTTAATTATTCCAAATTCCCTAATCACATTAGTATTGTAACCCTCCTTTTTATCTATTTCCAAACTCTTCTTCTTCCTTATCTTGCCATGTTCATAATAATATTAATTCAACCTACACTACTTCTACTAACTTTAATATTCCAAAATCAATAAGATTTACAACCACGAATCATGACCCTTTAATCCTCTCATAAAAATACCAAAAATTTGCATAAGCCGAAAGCCAAAATTTTCGTACCTCGATTTTCTCCACTGCTCATAATCACATACTCTCAAATCGTATCTCTAATACATTTATTGAAAAAAATCTAACCATCTCCTTTTAATTATCCATTGAGCTTTGGATCCTTTCAATACTTCATTCTTCTCTAAAGACCTCGTGTTCTCTTAACTTATAAATTTCTCCTCCTATTAAACTTTCTCTCAATCCTCTTTATGCCTTATACAACTTCTCCTCTACTCTTCTTCGTCTAGTATTTAATTTATCCTTAATCTACTTCAGTATTCCTATCCCTTTTTATTTTAAACTTTATCTTCAAATCTTCCACCATTTTCTTTCTTTAGATTCCAACCATCACTGATACATCAATCCATGTTACCAATCTCACACAATGCCACTTCGTTTCTCACCAACACTTCCCTCTCTTCTAACTTCTAACGTTACTGATATACTAAACCAAACTGATTTCTCAAACCTTGCTACATTCATGCTTATCCAAAGCTTCTCTTAATCTAGCCTTTGAATTCAACTCCTTTTTTTTTTGTGAAACGTAAGATATCTGATCTCCTAATTTTGTTCTGGAAACTTCTTAAAACATTACTTCTAAACACCAACATCTTCACTCATCCTTTGAATCCTAAAATCTGGTATTATATATCCTTATAAAGGCTTTAACTAATTCTAATATCTTTCCTCAAACCTTAATAATTGAGAAAGGAAAATAATCTCTGGTAAAAGTCATGAGTAGTTAGACACAATACTCTACTATCTAGACTTGGAGGAAATGGTAAATTATAACATTTAGACTCAATTCTTCATAGAGAAGACACGCCAAACCCACAACACAAAGGTCATCCTAAGGACGAATTGCTTTGATACCATTAATGTAACATCCCAAATATGTCACACTTGATAATTCACAATTCCTATATATTAACATTACATTTACGGTAACATCCCCTAATCTCACCCTTTAAAATTAAAAAAATATAGTTGATATATGTCTATACATGTAAAAAAAAAATCCTAATTATAGTTCTTCTACTCCTCCCTTCCTTGGCACTGAGTCAAACGACATTCTTTCATCTGCTCCAATATAACGAATTATACAATCATCGCACATACCCAAACACAAAACAAAAACACGTAGGGTGAGCTAACATGCAACCAATCATTTATGAAACATGCATGCAAACCTCATAATAATTATGTAAAACATACTCATACCATCATACAACAATCACATCATACATACTCATCCATTACTTTGATACACATGGTAAAATGACATCACAAGAGTTGTTACTTTATAACCCGACTCGTCCGGACTAGAATGATTACCGAGCTATGGCGGGTCTTGCACTCGTGGTGGCTTTATGAAACTTGGGCTCCCCCACCCTACCACACTCACGAGGTTAGTCCGTCATCACTCACCTTGGATCATACTGGAAGCACGCAAGACTAGGACCTCCTGCTACTCCTCACCACATGGTTCAATCCTCTCTACATGAGAAGAAAGACCATTGGAGTTTCAAGATGACCCCCAAAACTGAGCTACCATGCAATCATTCTACACACCCCCATATCACCACCATGTATCCTCTCCTTGAGGATCATGGAATTACATCCGTGAAACATATTGTGACTTTGAAACTTACCCAAGACATGAATAACCAGATATCATCATATTATCACAGTGAATCCAACATATCTCATACATTCACATACTTCCCACATAAATCACATCATACTATGCATTCCAAACATTCCACTCTTCAAAATACAACTACACATACAATTTAAGAACATAATTATTCAAGATTTTACTTAATTCAAATAAATTTACTATTTAAAAAAAACATTACTCTTCACTCATATCATTAATCAAATATCTGAACCCATAAACCTAATTAACAACATGTTTAGATCATGTGGTAAAATGTTTAGTCCAATCCAACGGTTAATAAGGTAGAACTCATAATTTTTGTATAAATGGTCCAAAAACGGAAATTAAGCAATATTTAGATCCCTGAGAAGATACAAAATTAATATTTCTAAATCTTTAACTCGGATTTTAAATCTGAACGTTCAAAGTAATTAACTATGTGTTAGAAACTAAAAATTAAAATTTCAGGGTGATCCAATGGTTAAATAGATAGATATTGAGGTTTTACTGAGGTAACTCAGGGACAAAATTTTAAGTGGTTTTCGGTTATACTCAAAATGTAGAAGGAATTCCTCTAAGCCCAGACATCTAATTACAAATCTGAACGGTCAAGATGACTTAATATGTCTTAGGAATTACATACTAAAGTTTGGGCTCAATTTAACGGTAAATTAAACATATATGAAATGTTTACCATGATAACTTAAGAACAGAAATATAGTGTTCATGAGATTTTTCAAAACTTCAAAATTAGTTTCTCAAAGCATAGACTTTTAACTACAAATCGGATCGGTCAAAATGTAGTAATATATCTTAGGAATCATATATAAACTTTTCAGGTTAATCTAACGGTCAAATAAGTCACAATCTATATTTTACCGAGAGGACTTAGTAACAGAACTACAGGGGTAATTAATTTACTCAAACATGCAGGATTTATGTCTCCAAGTACAGACTTCTAATTACAAATCCGAACGGTCAAAGTAAAGAAATAGGTCTTAGGGTTCATATATTAAACTTTTAGCTAAATCCAACGATGAAAATAATTAAAAGGAAAGTTTTACCAGAGCAATTCGAAAATAAGAAAATTATAATCATGAAAGCTAAATTTATACAAGTGAATAACTAACTACCATTACCAAAATTTTAACATGTTCATAACTCATTCATTATCATAACATGGATAAAAATGATATATAAGAAGGATTAACTCCCCTACCTCTATTCCAGACTTAATCTCGTGCTTAGAAATTGTTCTCCGAAAACTTCTAGAATTTCCTTTTTGCAACTAGAATTTCCTTCAACTCTCTTCTCTCAAAATTTTTCTAACTTTTTGGTGCAAGTTTCAGCCTTCCCTATGCTTGCTATGTATAGTCCAAAAATTTTACTATTCATCATTTTTTTTTAATATTATTTATTATTTTAATTTCACCACTTACATAATGGATTCACCACTTAGATAATGGATTCATAATGGACTCCTTAATAATGACTTCAAATATAAATGTTTTCTCCATTATGAATATTTTAAATTTTATTTTACTTATTTATTTATTTATTTTTATTTATTTTTACTTATTTATTTTTATTAATTTTTACCACTTACATAATGGATTCATAATTGATTTATAATGAATTCATAATGGATTCCTTAATAATGACCATAAATATGAATGCTTTCTCCATTATCAATATTTTAAATTTTAATTTACTTATTTCTTTTTTTTCTTTTACAAAAAAGGTAGAAAAGAATTTGAACCTATCATCAAAATTTTCTACCAATTAAGCTATCAAAATTTCTTATTTAAATTTCCACATTTTAAAAACTTATTATATTTTCCATTTGCAAAGAAATTTTATTACTACTAGTAATAAAATTGTTACTATTAAAGTAAATATTTTTCATGGGTCTTACATTCTCCCCAACAACAAAAATTTTCGTCCTCGAAAATTCGATAACAATAAAAAAAATTTAGTTTAATACTCATCTACACGCATTCAACTAGAAAAGTCTTACACTCATAACCTGAATCATTTCTCTACTTCTATTCTCTATAAAATTTATAATTACTCCGATGATTACACGAAGTCCAAAACACTATTAGTAAACAATTCATCCTTATGTTTACTTTTCTATACCCATTTAAGAAGAACTTGTCGAAAAATAATACCTATCTTGAGTATGCTTTATAACATCCCAAGAAACCCTTCCACTCTTAAGATCATGCATCATTTCCTTCACTCGTCCTTGATGAACTTATCTGATTCTCGGTAATATTTCCTTCACCCTTAACTACACTTAATGTTCAACAATCAACTCACAATTCTTGAAGACCATAAACTTCTAAAAACATATTTGAACATTACCAAACCATCCTTTCGATCATACCCTAGACTACAATGTCTATTCTTCACTTGCATTGGTCAGATATCCCTAAAATACTAATCCTCATCCTTTATTTAACCCACACTAAATGTTGAACCACTATTTTCTTTCCCTGATAAACACTTTTGAAATATTTAACAAAACTACAATAATCAAGCTTATTTCAAGATTATACTCCAAATTACTTCAACCTTCATCTAATTATTTTCCTAGCAAACATTACTAGCCTAAGTTAAAACATTTTTCAAGAATTAACTTATAAACTCTAAATCTTAGAAATATAAACCTTGTCTTCAAAATACCTTCCCACATAACCTAATATGAATCCACAAACTTAATGTTGTCTCTGACCAGTACCTAACAATTGCGTATCTCTGATAAGACTCAACAGATCACTCAATCAACGATGTTATAAATTCTGAAACCACTTATTTTAATCTTAATAAGGTCGAATTTAAAACTAAGTAGCTTTCTTATCAGTACTGCACCTACTCATTTAAATAAACCGTTTATGCCACATAAGTTAAATTCATCTCATGACATTAAAATATAGTTTAATGGTTATACTAATTAATCCTCTAATACTTGAAATAACTCCCATAGATATAAAGAATTTATGCGTAATCAAAACATGTCATAGCACAAAACCATTGTGCCAAGTATCCCTTCCCACCACTCTATTCAAGAGCTTTTTTAGGCAAGTACACTCTCCCAACCATTTAAGCACCATGTTACTTCCTACCACTCGTCTAGAGAGATTATCAGGGCAATTCCCACCACTTAAAAAGCTTATTAGGGTAATCAACCACAACGCAACCTCAATTATAACGTGCTTCCCGAGATAAAAACCATAACCCTAGGATATTTAGTGTTAACCAAATCTCAAATTTTTATCTTATGCAAACTAAAAGTAATTATAAACAAGTTCACTCACACGCATCACTGGTCAGAGATCAAGGTGCGACATATAAATCTTTACCCATCCTTTACATCACCATTGAGGTTTGAATACTACCATATAACTATACCTGATGAAAATTGTTCCAACACAATCTACAACTTCTTAATTATTCCAAATTCCCTAATCACATTAGTATTGTAACCCTCCTTTTTATCTATTTCCAAACTCTTCTTCTTCCTTATCTTGCCATGTTCATAATAATATTAATTCAACCTACACTACTTCTACTAACTTTAATATTCCAAAATCAATAAGATTTTAAACCATAAATCATGACCTTTTAATCCTATCATAAAAATACCAAAAATTTGCATAAGTCTAAAGCCAAAATTTTCATACCTGGATTTTCTCCACTGGTCATCATACCAAAATCACATACTCTCGAATCTTATCTCTAATACATTTACTGAAAAAAATCTAACCATCTCCTTTTAATCATCCATTTAGCTTAGAATCCTTTCAATACTTCATTATTCTCTAAAGAGCTCGTGTTCTCTTAACTTATAAATTTCTCCTCCTAACTAACTCTCTCTCAATCCTCTTTATGCCTTATACAACTTCTCCTCTACTCTTCTTTGTCTAATATTTGATTTATCCTTAATCTACTTCAGTATTCCTATCCCTTTTTATTTTAAACTTTATCTTCAAATCTTCCACCATTTTCTTTCTTCAGATTCCAACCATCACTGATACATCGATCCATGTTACCAATCTCACACAATGCCACTCCGTTTCTCACCAAGACTTCCCTCTCGTTTGACTTCTAACGTTACTGATATACTAAACCAAACTGATTTCTCAAACCTTGTGATGAGTCAATATTTTCTCGACTTCACTTAGTTTATTGTGCCGGATTTAATCAGGGAATTGTGCTAAAATGTCCGGTATTATTCCGTTTTTGTTAAATGTGCATAATTTGATCAAAAATTCTTATTTTAATTAATTTGAATTATCTAAGCTAATTATTTTTATTATGGATTACAAGGAAAATTGTTGGATAAAATTTATGGATTTTGCAAGGTGCAGCCCATGAGCACAAAAGGAGACCTCAAAGGCTTCAGACGGATAACAGCAAGGATGAAACGCTTATTATGAAGGCTTCCTATTTTTTTTCTGCCAATGCTTACCACACGGTCACATTAACTCTAGCAATTGAAGAAGCACACCACACGGCACATGGACTAAATAAAAATGTAAGTAAATGATGTTAGTGTGCGTGAAAGTGGGAGAGAGCAAGCATTTCAATTCTTCAATTTTAATTGCACCACACCACACGGCCTAGCCATCCAATTAAAAGGGAATCTTCTTTCTTTTAAGAAGTGGGAGACAATACAAAGAGGTGGGCAGCCTTGTTTCCTTTCTTTAATTTTTTAGTGCAAGAGTATCATGGGCTTTGGAACATCCAACACGTCCAGCACAAAAGGGGGAGCACGTCCAACACAAGGGGATGGATTTTGGCTTAAAAAAGAGAGCACACGGAGGGTGCTGTCACGTTTTTCTTTGGGGTCATTCAATTTCATTGGGTGGAGAAAAAACTGGAGGAGGATGTTTTTGGTCTGAAGCTGATGCGTTGGAGCTGCCACTTAAAAGGAGGAAGACTACTGGTTTTAGGGGGTTGGAAAAATGGAGAGAAAAGGGCGGTCATGGCTGATCATGGAGACAGCCAGCAGGGAGCACGGAAGCTTTGATTTTTCTGTCTTAGAATAGGCACGATGTTGGCAAGAGAAGAGGGAGCACACGTAGCTGCTGTCATGACTAGCTGGAAGAAAAAGAGGAGGAGCATTTTGGAGTGAAGAAACGGAGATGGTGTCTCGGCCAGGAGCTGCAACAGCACCACCGAGAAGACTTCTTCCATTTTCTTATTGTTAAGCACACTGCAGAAGGGGCTGGACGTATGAAGAGAGAAACGTTGATTCACTATGCTGGAATGAAGAGCATGGTGAGAGGGAATGCCAACACGTTGATGACTTGATGATGAATGAGAAGGAGAAAGTTGGAGGTGTCACGGTTTGGAGCTGGTCCAGTCGCACGGAGGAAAGAGACGCACACTTTCATTTTGTTTTGGATGCTTTCAAATTTTTATTCCAGCTGAGAGTAGTTTACTTGCTTGGTTTATTTTAATTGCCGCTACCTATTTTAGTTCCTTAAGTGTTCACATCTTTCTTGTCTTTGCATTATTGCCTAATGAAGGTATTGTTGATTGCTGCAAAATGACATTCTACTTCTAGTTCAAAAGTTGAAATCTAATAGCATTGAATGAGTTTTCTTGAAGTTAGTCCTCGTTACTTTAGTTTGGTTTAAGCATTATTTTGTTGCATTAAATGTTGATATCAGTTGTTGTGCTTAAAAACCGTAGTCTACATTTCATATTAGCTAGCACGCGCAATTTTACGATTAACTGTATTTTCCTTGTTTAAAATTGGTTCAAGCACTTTTTGCATATTTTGTAAATTCCGGCTAGTTTGTGCTTTAATGTTTGTTGAAGTTGAATAGTATCGTTTGATCTTCAAGCTTTGTTCATTGGTTTCAATGTTTTCAATTATGTTTGGTCGTATTAAATTTTTAGTTTTAATTTAGTTCATTTCCAATCATCCAAACAAACCTTTCACAACCCCCCCTCACTACGTGTTTAATATGAGACTGAACCACAATTTGGTCCTGAGAGACGACCTAGGAGTCACTTCCTAGTTTATACTGCATTAATTTTTGCAATCAAATTTGATGGGCCGCGACAGCCGTATCAAATTTTGGCACCGTTGCCGGGGACCAACGGTTCGATTTTGGGTTTTTGTTGTGTGTGTTAGTATAAGTTTTGAGTCTTATGTCTGTGTTGTGTTTGTGATAGTGTCGTTTTGCTATCTTGTTTTGATTTCTGTGGTTTGAATTTTTTTTGTGGTATTGTTTCATGATTACAGAGTGTTGTGATTTAGTACATGACTAGAGGAAATCCTGGATTCATACCACCCTTTGATCATGAGATTGATAGGACGTTTCATAGGTTAATTAGGCATTCTAGGAATTTGTCTTTAGAGCCTGTTTTTGGGTCTGTTCCATTAGATATTGTGCATCCCACTACTGAATACTTTGTGCATACTGCATCTACTGCATCTGTTGCATCTGCACTTGATTCTGATTCTGATTCTGTTGTTTTTAACACTGAGAATAATATGGCACAACCTCCACCTCTTGAGAGGACTTTCAGGGAGATGGCTGCACCTGATTTCGATATTGAAAGCTTGTGCATCCAATATCCTGATGAGGACGTTCCATCAAGACTGGACTAATCCATTTGTTGCCTAAGTTTCATGGTCTTGTAGGTGAGAGTCCACATAAGCATTTGAAGGAATTCCACATTGTCTGTTCCACTATGAAACCGCATGATGTTCCTGAAGAACACAACTTCTTGAAGGCATTCCCTCATTCATTGAAAAGTGTTGCTAAGGATTGGTTGTATGGTTTGGCGCCTAGATCCGTCACTAGTTGGGATGATATGAAGAGGCTGTTCTTGGAGAAATTTTTCCCAACATCCCAAACCACAACTATCAGAAAAGACATAACTGGGATTAGGCAGCTTGGTGGAGAGAGCTTGTATGAGTATTGGGAGAGATTCAAGACATTTTGTGCTAGCTGTCCCCACCATCAGATACTTGAACAACTCCTTATCCAGTATTTTTATGAGGGTTTGAACAACATAGATCGGGCTATGATTGATGCTGCCAGTGGTGGAGCTCTTGGAGACACCACACCTGCTGAGGCCAGGGAATTGATTGAGAAGATGGCCTCCAACTCCCAGTAGTTTAACACCAGGAATGATGCCATTGTGGTGAGGGGCGTACATGATGTTGTTGCCCAGTCTTTATCAGCTATTGAAAGCAAGTTGGAAGGCAAGATTGACTCTTTTGCGAAGTTGGTGACACAATTGACTACCAACCAGAGATTTGCATCTCCATCTACATCTGTTGCACGACTATGTGCTATTTGTCCTTCTAGTGACCACTATACAAATGCATGTCCTTCTTTGCAGCACCCTGTTGCCTCTGATGCACCTCAGGATTATGCTACGAACATCTACAACAACAGGCAGCCACAACACAAAAATCATGACTTGTCCAACAACAGGTACAACCCAAGGTGGAGGAATCACCCTAACCTTAGATGGAACAATGCGCCACAACATCAGAAGCAGGCGCCACCTTTCCAGAATTTTGGAGCACCTAACAAATATGTGCCTCCACCTATGAAACAACACCAGAGGCAACAACAACAAGAGGTACCTGCCCAACCAGCTGCCCACCCTTCCACTTCGTCTGAACCTTCATTGAAAGAGTTAGTGAGACATATGACTATGCAAAACCCGCAGTTTCAGAAAGATAACATGCAATTTCAGCTAGAGACTAGATCTTCCATACAGAGTCTCACTAACCAGATGGGTCAGATGGCTACTCAGATAAACCAGGCGTAATCTCAGAATTTTGATAAGTTACCATCCTAGACTGTGCAGAATCCAAGGAATGTGAGTGCCATAACCCTCAGATCAAGGAAGCAGATTGTTGTGCCTTCAGAGCCCGCTTCTACACCTACACCAGTGCTTGCCACTTGTCCTAGAGAAGACAACCATGACGGTCCACGTAGGGCATTTGAGGTGGGTGGATCTTCTTTTCTAGCCGGTGGTTCTTCTTCAGGTGGATCTTCTCCCTTTTCCACCACCACCGCTGCCGCACCTTCTCCATTGGTTGATCGACCTATCCCTCTCCCATTCCCTTCATGGGAACCTCCTAGCAAAAAGATGGAAGAGGTGGATAGGGAAATTCTGGAGACCTTCAGGAAGGTAGAGGTGAACATACCTCTACTCGATGCCATCAAGAAGATACTGAAGTATGCCAATTCTTGAAGGACCTGTGCACACACAAGATGATGACTTAGGGTATGGACCCATTACTAGAAGTATGGCTAGAAGAATCCAAGAAGAGCTTGAAGATATGGACACAACAGGGCAAGTTCTTTTCCTTCTTCATTTTAAGTGGAATTTGGAGACACCAAGAAAAGGGGGGAATATGTCCATATGACTGTCAAAGTTGATAGCTGCACTAAGCACACCATGGCAAGATCTTTCGTTCATCAACACCACCAGATCACGTGCTTATTTGTTTTTAGCACATTTTGAATAAGCCTTTCTAGAAGGCCTTCATATTTTACACATGGGTTACCACGTGGCAGTTGATCCACAATTCTCGGTTCATCACTTCCACACTACAGCTCCATGGATAGTTTATAAATTCATGGCAGCTATCTTTGTAAAAACACTTTTGGATGAATGAAATTTCTGCTGAGATTTGCCTTTGCCAACTCTCCTTCTGAAAGTCTTTCCTAGCTTAGATCTTTCCCCGCAACTTCCTTCCTTGTATGGAAGGTTGTCTGAGTTGTAGTCATTCCCTAAGCACAACATTCATCTCCATCTATCTCTAAACTACACTTCTTCCGCTGCCATGGCCATATTTTCCATTGCCGATTATTCTGCTGGAGTTACCGAGAAGCACTCCTATTTGAATCTTCACAGTGCATTCTTGAAGTCCAGCAACAATTCAGTTTGAGAAAACTCTCTCGGTTCAGTAGATCCGTCTCCCTACCTCAGTCATCAAGTGGTATTCAGAGCAAGGTTGCTGGATCCGTGAGATAAGTTTCTTCATTCTACAATTTAGATTCTATCATCACCATTCCTTCACTGTCTATGTTGTTCCTGTTACTATTTCATTGGATGTTTACATTTTTTTTAGGATCTTTGAGTCTTTGAACCGTGCTATTTTTTTTAATTGCTTCAGTCTTTTCATTTTAATTGGTTGAAATTTTGTTTGAGTAATTTTAATTTGAGCTTCCATTCTGTTATGTCATATGTTATGTGCAATTCAAATTTTGTCAAAATTCTGGTTGAATAACCGTGTAATCTGCATCTGTACTGGAAACTCTATGAGATCCATGTTTTTCTGCACAATATATGAGAAATGACAATTGAGATGATGAGCTCATGTGCATGAATTGGTAACAAATTTTTGAGAGTCCAGTAGATCCATACAGAGCACTCTACATCTATTTTGAAAATCTGAATTATTGTTTCATTGGCTGCAACTGCTATGAGACTAGTTTCCGCATAAGTGTTGTGTTCTACATGGAAGCTAGCCATAGTAATCTTGTTTGAAGCATGGAATGATTGTGCAAAGTCATATTATGTTGATACTGGCAGTTAACCGAGCTACAATTGGCTTAGTCATTTCTTTCTGTGTGTCCATTGGTTGAGTACTTTAGATCATGTCCAGCCATCTAAATCATCTCCTGCCACCCTGACCAAATTTCATTGACTGTCTTAAGTTCATTTTTGTGTTGTTTGAGTTGAATTACTGTTATTTGCAAAATTTAGCTATCACAGTTGCTTCAAATAGCTTACATCAGAACTGCTATATTCAATTCTGGATATATAAAGAATTTTGGATCAAATTGTGGTTCAACAAGTTTGTTTTAATCATTCCAACATGTTTGAATGAATTTAAGCTTGTCAATTGCTGTTTTGTGCAAAAAGCATATGTGACTAGTTAAATTGTTGGGTCAAAATTTTGTTTAAAAAAAACAGTAGTAGTGTAGTAATCTGGTGGAATTGTCATATTAAATGTGTTTGATCGGATAATACATTTGGATGTAGTAAAAGCTTGGTTCCATAACATACAGTTGAGAAAAGAAAAAAAAAGCTGAAAAGGACCAATGCATCCAATAGTGTGAACTGTCGAAACAACATTTTGGAATTCTTGCACATAACATGTTTGATAAAAGGTTATGTGTTGGTGTCAATCTTTTGGTAATTACGAGCAGTATGAGGAGATAATGTAAGTTATGAACTGGCCTGCTATGTAGGTGTGTTACAACTCAGACTTCATACATGCAAGGAAGCATCAAAGGAAGTATGGAGATTGATTATACAAGCAAAAAGGTAAAGTTGACGGTGTGGTAGAGTGGTGCTGCTGTAGTACGTCAAGCACATTGCGGCTGACAGCAGATCTTTCTTCACGGTTACTGCAAAAGAGAAAGAGTTCACTTTGCAGTTGAAAGATTTGCATGAATCACTTCTGATTCATTATTTGTTTGAGAGCAACCAAAGCAACCACATTAAACTATCTTCTTGTCTTCCAAATTTTGTTGCTTCCATTGTATTTTGCCTTTCCTTTCAATTTTTGTAAGTTGGCCATTTCAAGCAAGTGAAGTGGAAGAGCTCATAAGTGTTCTTCCCTCATTTGCTAACTTGACTTAAAGTCTCATCACTTTAAAATTGATAGACGGTGAGTGTGTTTTAGATCCAAAGTCTAAGCCTCACCTAGGAGACCTCATCTTTAATTTCTTTTTAACTTTTGCAACCGCATTTAGGGTCTAATTTTTCTTTGATTTTAAGTGTGTCTTTAAACATTTAATGAATCTATAGGTAATTTTGATTTAAGGACTTTTTAGTAAGTAACTAGGGATATATTTGGCAAGGCAAGACTTAGTATTTAAGCAACTTATACGGTTCACCTCTCTTACCTGGAATATTGTCCTCAAGTATGAACTTCTGGTCTTTACTTCAAGAAAACTTTAAGTTCATCAAAATGTCTGGAGGACAATCCCCTAGAATTAGTGAACCTCCCAAAGATCAATTTTCATTCCAAACTCTAGTCAATCAACTCAATGAGACTGAGGGAAAAATAAGTCAAGAAAAAGTCCACAAAGAGCTACATAGTGCCGTGGTTGAAAATGAGTTGAAACTTTTGAGAGAGGAACAAGTCCAAAATAGGGAAAGAAGTTATAGTGGAGAGTCCCAATATGAACAAGAGGCCTTAAGAGTAGGAGAATATTATCATCAACCCTCTTCATCAAGAAGACATAGGAGGGAATTTGAAAATCCTCCTCCCCCTAAGGAAGTTAATGTGGTATTGCCTCATTTTCATGGAAAAGATAATGTTGAGGCTTACCTAGATTGGGAAATGAAGGTAGAGCAAATTTTTGCTTGCATCAAGTGGGAGAAGAAAGAAAAGTCTCTCTTGCGACCCTAAGTTTTCAAGGGTATGCAATGTACTGGTGGACTGCTACAGTCCAAGAGAGACTAAGATAACGACTTCCTCCAATAAAATATTGGAATGAGCTTACAAATGCCCTTCGGAAAAGGCACATGCCCTCCTACTACAAAAGAGAACTCATGGATAAGCTCCAAAGATTGCAACAACAGTCTATGTTTGTTGAAGAATACAGACAAAAGATGGAGCTATACATGATGAGGGCAGGAATAACAGAGGGCGAGGAAACTACCTTGGCCAGATTTTTGAGTGGGTTGAATCTGGATATCAGGGATAGGGTTGAACTCCTACCTTATAGAGATTTGAATGATCTTGTTCAAATGTGTAAAAAGGTAGAACAATAAAATTTGAGAAAAGTTTCTGTTAAAAGATTTCAATCCCCCTTTGAATAGAAGATTGTTAAAGAAAAAGATTTCAATCCCCCTTTAAACCTCTAGCCAATATAGTTGAAAAACCCAAACAGGAATCCTCTTCACACACTCGCACTAGTGAGATCAAGTGTTTTAAATGTTTGGCTAGGGGTCACATAGTTGCTCAATGTCCTACCAAAAGAACAATCGTTTTAAGAGGTATTGACACATATAACAGTGAAAGTGAAACCCCTAGTGAAAGTGAGAATGAGCTAGAAAGAGGTAATGAAGAGGAAGTATATCCTTGTGAGGGTCAACTTCTCATGGTGAGAAGGGTTCTTAACAATCAACCAAGC
The DNA here is from genome assembly GCA_034642375.1 of Vigna nakashimae. Lineage (NCBI taxonomy): Eukaryota > Viridiplantae > Streptophyta > Magnoliopsida > Fabales > Fabaceae > Vigna > Vigna nakashimae. The sequence continues at coordinate 35,543,287 of CM067758.1, forward strand.
CCAGAACACTTATCACAAAGAGAGAACATCTTTCACACAAGATGTCAAATTGAAGAAAAATATTGTTCTCTCATTATTGATAGTGGATCTTGCTGCAACTATTGTAGCACAAGGCTGGTTGAAAAACTAAATCTTACTGTGATACCCCATCCAAAACCTTACAAACTTCATTGGCTCAATAAAGATGGGGATATAAAAGTCAAGAATCAAGTTAGATTGCCATGTTATTTTTGATGTTATTTTTGATGTAGTTCCTATGTAAGGTTTTGGATGGGGATATAACTTCAAAGATGATGTTATTTTTGATGTAGTTCCTATGGAAGCTTGCCATGTGCTATTGGGAAGACCATGGCAATTTGATAATGACACTACACACCATGGTCTCACCAATACCATAATTGTTCACAAAAATGATAAGAAATTTGTGATTCATTCTTTTTCACCTACCCAGGTGGCCAAAGATCAAGCACACATGAAGCTCAATAGGGAGCAAGAAAAAGAAGAAGAGAAAAGAGAACAAGAAAGAAGAGAGCAAGAGGAAAGAGAAGAAGAGAAAAGACAACAAGAGAAAAGAGAAAAGAGAGCAAGAAAGCATACAACAAGAGCAAAGAAAAGAGAAAAGAAGGAAAGAAGGGAAAATAGAAAAATATGAAAGAAAAGAACAAGAGATAAGGAAGAAAGTACAACTAAAAGCATATCCTCTGTCCACACTCCTCATAGAACCAAGACTCTTAAGGGGAGGTTTTCTATCCTTAAACTTTTCCTCATCTATCCTTAATTTTTCAAAATTCTACTTTTCTTCCCAAGAATTTACCACTCCATCTTTAACAATGTTACAACTTGAAAAAAATGGCAATTCACTTGAGTTATTATTACCTTTGTGGTTACAACTAACTCAAGACAAAAATAAAATTTCAAAAGAAGTAAGGTTTCTTTATTGTATCGAAATTGAAATTTTCAAAACTAGGAAACCTTCTTCTAAACATATTTTTCCATGTATCATATTAGGTCAATTAAATCTAATTCGAAATATGTTTGATCATTATTGCAGATTCATATTTGATCCAGAAAGAACTTTTATGGAGTTAACAAAAATAAGTCCTTACAAATACAAACCATCATATTTGAGGACAAATCCTTCTCAAAAAGGAGGAGATGATGACTTAGGGTATGGACCCATTACTAGAAGTATGGGTAGAAGAATCCAAGAGCTTGAAGATATGAACACAACAGAGCAAGTTCTTTTCCTTCATTTTAAGTGGAATTTGGAGACACCAAGAGAAGGGGGGAATATGTCCATATGACTGTCAAAGTTGCTAGCTGCACCACCACTCTTTGCTAAGCACACCATGGCAAGATCTTTCGTTCATCAACACCACCGGATCACGTGCTTATTTGTTTTTAGCACATTTTGAATAAGCCTTTCTAGAAGGCCTTCATATTTTACACATGGGTTTCCACGTGGCAGTTGATCCACAATTCTCGGTTCATCACTTCCACGCTGCAGCTCCATGGATAGTTTATAAATTCATGGCAGCTATCTTTGTAAAAACACTTTTGGATGAATGAAATTTCTGCTGAGATTTGCCTTTGCCAACTCTCCTTCCGAAAGTCTTTCCTAGCTTAGATCTTTCCCTGCAACTTCCTTCCTTGTATGGAAGGTTGTCTGAGTTGTAGTCATTCCCTAAGCACAGCATCCGTCTCCATCTATCTCTAAACTACACTTCTTCCGCTGCCATGGCCATATTTTCCATTGTCGGTTATTCTGTTGGAGTTACCGAGAAGCACTCCTAGTTGAATCTTGACGGTGCATTCTTGAAGTCCAACAACAATTCAGTTTGAGAAAACTCTCTCGGTTCAGCAGATCCATATCCCTACCTCAGTCATCAAGAGAGGAAGATGAAGGGCATTGAGAGGATTAGGATGGGAAGGAATGTATCTGCGCTTATTGGTAAGTCGGTCGCACATCCCTAAAAAATGCACGGACCCAGGTATATTTTGCATTCCTTGTGTGATTGGAAACAATAAAGTTGAGAATGCCATGCTTGATTTGGGTGCTTCTGTTAATGTCATGCCTTTGTCTATATATGCATCTTTGTCTCTTGGTCCTTTGCAAACCACGGGTGTGGTCATTCAGTTGGTCAATAGGAGTGTTACCCACCCAACAGGTTTCATAGACGATGTCTTGGTTAGGGTTGGTGAATTGATTTTTCCTACTGACTTTTATGTTTTGGAAATGGAGGAGGGATTCTCTCATGGATCCGCTCCCATTATCTTAGGCAGGCCATTCTTGAAAACTGCCCGAACTAAGATTGATGTGTATACTGGAACTTTGTCTATGGAATTTGCTGATATTGTTGTTCATTTTAATATCCTTGATGCAATGAAATTTCCAACTGAGGACCATTCTCTGTTTAGGATCGATGCATTGGACGACATTATTGATGAATTTGTTGTTGACGACTTTCATTCTATGCATGAGAAGAAGCATTCTTTTCTATTTTCTTTGCATTCATACATTGAATCAGGATTCGAATCAGGATTTGAGAATGATGTTGATAATGTTGTGGATTTTGATGAGGATTGTGATGTCCAGGATATTGATGCTATGCATGATATTGATGATGTTGTTGACATATTTGTGATGGACATTGATTTGGATTATGATGAGATGAGTGCTCTGCCTTTACCTGTACACTCTTTAGAGTCAGAATGCATTAACTACGTTGCAGGAAGTACACTTGAATCTGACTTGCAAGCACCCACTCTTGAGTTGAAACAGCTCCCAAATAACCTCAAGTACGTGTACTTGGAGGATGATGAGAAGAAACCGATGATCATTTCTACCTCCCTTGATTCTGTTCAAGAGGAGAAGTTGCTTGGTGTGCTGAGGAAGCACAAGAAGGCCATTGGTTGGAGTTTGGCTGACTTACTTGGTATTAGCCCATCCACATGCATGCATAGAATTCTTTTGGAAGATAGGGCAAAGCAAGTGAGACAACCACAAAGAAGGCAAAACCCCGTGATCATGGACATCATCAAGAAGGAGGTGACCAAGCTTTTGCAAGCTAGGATCATCTACCCTATTTTAGACAGTCAGTGGGTGCCCCATCCATGTTGTGCCCAAGAAAACTGGCCTCACTGTGGTGAAGAATGAAAGGGATAAGCTTATCCCAACTAGAGTGCAGAACAACAAGAGAGTCTGCATTGACTATAGGAGGCTCAACCAAGCAACCAGGAAAGATCATTTTCCTGTCAGAGCGGCTGCAGCGGAATGGTTAGCGTGTGATAACAAACCAAGAGGGTTTTTAATACAAAAGTGTGCCTTTTAATTTCTACTCAATTAAACTTACTTAGCAATTAATAATAACAATTAAATAGAGTAAGGTTGAGAGAAATTTGCACAGATGATTTTATCCTGGTTCGGATCTTACCAATCCTACGTCTAGTCGCTTATCTCAAAACAAGATAAACAGTTTCAATAACACAAAACAATTACAAACTACAATCACAAAGATACAATTTGTAAGAGTTTAGAAAACACCTCTCTTGATACCACAAGAGATGAAACTACACCTCCTTTGAGTCTTCACAAAGGATGAACACCTCCTCCGAATACTTCACGAAGGATGAACACCTCCTTCGAATACTTCACGAAGGATGAACCTCTTCCGAACACCTCCTCAGACACACCAAGGATGAACCGGCTATTTCCTCTGTCACCGTAGCAGCACTTCACCAGCTCCACAGACAAGAGTTTCACAAGCCGAACAAGAACACACAAGTCTCAAAGAATTCTGAGTATTTGAGCACAAGGGAAGAGTTTCTGTGTCTCTGGATATTTTTTTTTTTTGAGAGGAAATGAGAGTTTATTTATAGACTCATCCAAAGGCTCTTCCATTCACTAAAAGACAAACTTAACGGCTAGTTTCTCCAACGGCCATAAACGGCTAGTTTGTCCAACGGCCATAAACGGCTAGTTTCTCCAACGGCCATAAACGGCTAGTTTGTCCAACGGTCATAAACGGCTAGTTTCTTCAACGACTAGTTTCTCCAACGTCCGTGTTAAGTGCGATACTCTTACCGTTAACCGTCACTATTCACGTGAATAGTGTTACTATTCATGTGAATAGTACTATAGTGTTTTGTTGCAATGATTTACTATAGTAATTTTACAAAACACTTTTCTTTTTCTAATCTAAGTCCTATACATATTTCTAAGAGTATTACAAAAGCTTTCCATCACAATATAAGTCTTCATAACATCTTGAATCTTGATTTCTCTTGACTTGATTTGGACATCATCAAAACTTCATCTTCATCATTTTGCTAACAATCTCCCCCTTTTTGATGATGATCAAAAACTCCTTGATTTAAAGCTTTTGGTAATAATCTGTATTTAAAACACAACTTATGGAAGAAAGAGTGCATTAGTGAATAAGCACAAATAGTACAAATAGGCAAATAAGCTTTAAACATTTTACACCTCCTTCGAATACTTCACGAAGGATGAACCTCTTCCGAACACCTCCTCAGACACACCAAGGATGAACCGGCTATTTCCTCTGTCACCGTAGCAGCACTTCACCAGCTCCACAGACAAGAGTTTCACAAGCCGAACAAGAACACACAAGTCTCAATAATTTCTGAGTATTTGAGCACAAGGGAAGAGTTTCTGTGTCTCTGGATATTTTTTTTTTTGAGAGGAAATGAGAGTTTATTTATAGACTCATCCAAAGGCTCTTCCATTCACTAAAAGACAAACTTAACGGCTAGTTTCTCCAACGGCCATAAACGGCTAGTTTGTCCAACGGCCATAAACGGCTAGTTTCTCCAACGGCCATAAACGGCTAGTTTGTCCAACGGTCATAAACGGCTAGTTTCTTCAACGACTAGTTTCTCCAACGTCCGTGTTAAGTGCGATACTCTTACCGTTAACCGTCACTATTCACGTGAATAGTGTTACTATTCATGTGAATAGTACTATAGTGTTTTGTTGCAATGATTTACTATAGTAATTTTACAAAACACTTTTCTTTTTCTAATCTAAGTCCTATACATATTTCTAAGAGTATTACAAAAGCTTTCCATCACAATATAAGTCTTCATAACATCTTGAATCTTGATTTCTCTTGACTTGATTTGGACATCATCAAAACTTCATCTTCATCATTTTGCTAACAATCTCCCCCTTTTTGATGATGATCAAAAACTCCTTGATTTAAAGCTTTTGGTAATAATCTGTATTTAAAACACAACTTATGGAAGAAAGAGTGCATTAGTGAATAAGCACAAATAGTACAAATAGGCAAATAAGCTTTAAACATTTTACACCTCCTTCGAATACTTCACGAAGGATGAACCTCTTCCGAACACCTCCTCAGACACACCAAGGATGAACCGGCTATTTCCTCTGTCACCGTAGCAGCACTTCACCAGCTCCACAGACAAGAGTTTCACAAGCCGAACAAGAACACACAAGTCTCAATAATTTCTGAGTATTTGAGCACAAGGGAAGAGTTTCTGTGTCTCTGGATATTTTTTTTTTTGAGAGGAAATGAGAGTTTATTTATAGACTCATCCAAAGGCTCTTCCATTCACTAAAAGACAAACTTAACGGCTAGTTTCTCCAACGGCCATAAACGGCTAGTTTGTCCAACGGCCATAAACGGCTAGTTTCTCCAACGGCCATAAACGGCTAGTTTGTCCAACGGTCATAAACGGCTAGTTTCTTCAACGACTAGTTTCTCCAACGTCCGTGTTAAGTGCGATACTCTTACCGTTAACCGTCACTATTCACGTGAATAGTGTTACTATTCATGTGAATAGTACTATAGTGTTTTGTTGCAATGATTTACTATAGTAATTTTACAAAACACTTTTCTTTTTCTAATCTAAGTCCTATACATATTTCTAAGAGTATTACAAAAGCTTTCCATCACAATATAAGTCTTCATAACATCTTGAATCTTGATTTCTCTTGACTTGATTTGGACATCATCAAAACTTCATCTTCATCATTTTGCTAACAATCTCCCCCTTTTTGATGATGATCAAAAACTCCTTGATTTAAAGCTTTTGGTAATAATCTGTATTTAAAACACAACTTATGGAAGAAAGAGTGCATTAGTGAATAAGCACAAATAGTACAAATAGGCAAATAAGCTTTAAACATTTTACACCTCCTTCGAATACTTCACGAAGGATGAACCTCTTCCGAACACCTCCTCAGACACACCAAGGATGAACCGGCTATTTCCTCTGTCACCGTAGCAGCACTTCACCAGCTCCACAGACAAGAGTTTCACAAGCCGAACAAGAACACACAAGTCTCAATAATTTCTGAGTATTTGAGCACAAGGGAAGAGTTTCTGTGTCTCTGGATATTTTTTTTTTTGAGAGGAAATGAGAGTTTATTTATAGACTCATCCAAAGGCTCTTCCATTCACTAAAAGACAAACTTAACGGCTAGTTTCTCCAACGGCCATAAACGGCTAGTTTGTCCAACGGCCATAAACGGCTAGTTTCTCCAACGGCCATAAACGGCTAGTTTGTCCAACGGTCATAAACGGCTAGTTTCTTCAACGACTAGTTTCTCCAACGTCCGTGTTAAGTGCGATACTCTTACCGTTAACCGTCACTATTCACGTGAATAGTGTTACTATTCATGTGAATAGTACTATAGTGTTTTGTTGCAATGATTTACTATAGTAATTTTACAAAACACTTTTCTTTTTCTAATCTAAGTCCTATACATATTTCTAAGAGTATTACAAAAGCTTTCCATCACAATATAAGTCTTCATAACATCTTGAATCTTGATTTCTCTTGACTTGATTTGGACATCATCAAAACTTCATCTTCATCATTTTGCTAACATTTCCCTTGTCATTCATTAATCAGATGCTGGAGCGCCTGACAGGTAAATCTCATTATTGTTTTCTTGATGGTTTTTCTGGCTACTTTCAAATCAATATTGCTCCTGAGGACCAAGAGAAAACCACGTTCACCTGCCCCTTTGGCACTTTTACCTATAGGAGGATGTCATTTGGCCTGTGCAATGCCCCTGGTACCTTCCACCGATGCATGCTTAGCATTTTTACCGATTTTCTGGAAAGTTGCATAGAGGTGTTCATGGATGATTTTACTGTATATGGATCCTCATTTGATACATGTTTAGACAGTTTGGAAAAGGTTTTGAAAAGATGTATTGATACTAACCTTGTTCTTAATTTTTCGTGTTAGGGCATATCATTTCTAGGAAGGGAATAGAGGTAGATCCTGCAAAAATATCTGTGATTTTGTGATTGCCTTACCCCTCTTGCGTGCCAAAGGTTCGATCTTTTTTTGGGCATGCAGGTTTCTATAGGCGCTTCATCAAGGATTTTAGCAAGAAAGCGCTTCCCTTGTCCAAATTGTTGCAGAAAGACACTGAGTTTGACTTTGATGACAAATGCAAACAAGCTTTTAATCGCCTGAAGGAAGCTTTGACCACCACTCCCATCATCCAAGCACTAGATTGGACAGCCCCTTTCGAGCTTATGTGTGATGCATCCAACTATGCATTGGGGGCTGTCTTGACACAAAAGATTGATAAGTTGCCTCGAGTGATCTTGATGGAGGACCATCTAAGCTCCACATAGGACCTTTAACAAGAGCCATGTCCAAGAGAATCCAAGAGGAAGAGGGAGCACTCACTACTTTACTCTTATGGAGTATTACTTACTAAGTTCTCTTTCTCTTTGCTAAATACTTTTACATTGCTTTTGTAGAATATTAATAAAAGGGAGGAACCATGTCTATGCAACTTAAAAGGGCTGTCACGTAAGCAAAGAAGCATAAATGGATGGTTGGTGCCATGGCTTTTGCATTACGTTCAACACCAAAGACAACAACTCCATCTTCTTCAATGGCTTTGCTGAGTTGGCACTTATAGCTTGTTGCCCAAGCTTCCTCTATCTTTTTTACAGCATGTGCACATTTAAATAACTTGCACAATATGTTTTAGAAGCTCTCCTTCTTCTATAAATAGAGAGCTTCATCACTTGTAAATGTAACTTGAATTGAAGTAAAGAAATGCTGCCAATTTCCAGCTATTACTCTCAAGTTCACCTCTGTGCTTTGTTATCTAGCACCTCCTCTAGCTTGTTTCCCCTTTGGAAAGCCTACTGAGTTAGAGATCTACCAAAACATCCATTCAAACACCACCAGACAATTTCACAAACACCTTGAGTGCGCTCTGAACCTCCACTGTTTCCTTTCATCCGCTGCCAATTCTCTGAGTTGTGGAGCTTCTTCTGCACATTCTGAAGTAGCTTCCATCATTTGGCATCAAGAGCCAGCTCGTCCACGCAAGTATCCAAGAGATAAGTCACGTTTTCATTCATATTTTCACTTTCGTCATGTGCTGTTCCAGTTTTGCCACTGTTTGATTTTTTTTCCTCACTTCTGTGGTTTGATTTCGTGTTTGTTGTGGATGTTTGTGTTCATTCATTGTTCCTTAGTGTTTGTTCTTCATTTTAATCGGTGCACTTTGTTTGTTTGAGTTCAAATCAAGCTTTATAAATCAATTCCAGTTTCTGTCAAGTCTTGTGCAAATGTTTTTGCAGTTTTACCTCTGTCACAATGTTTCATTCAGTTCAGCTTTGATTTCTTTCGTTTGTCCTTGAATCCAGTGCACTTGCTAGCTATATGTTGATCTATAAAGCAATGACAGTAAGTCAGCTTTGATCATTTGAGCTCACAAGCATGGTACACTGTTTTACAGTCCACATTCTGCAGAAAAATTCATTTTCTGGTTTGATTTACTATACTCTGTTTCTGTCCAGATTTCTGGATTCTAAAGCTTGAAACAAGTTTGTTTGTTGAGTTCATATATGTTTCAAGTCTTAACAATCCGTAATACACACTGCATTCCAAAATGAGTGTTGAGTTCTTCATAATCTGTTTTCTAAATTCTGCACAATATTTCCAAATCTGGTGCATTAGCTATAACCTGTTTCAGACCAGATTTATTAGTTCTTAAGCTTTGAACAAGTTTCCTTGGTGTTGTTTAGCAGTGCTGGAAGTCTAACAACTCATTTTAATCACAGAATTGCAAAATGACTGGTTGAATTCCTCACACTCTGATTTCAAATTCTGAATCAAAATTCATGTCTGGTTTGATAATGTGCACACTGTTTTTGTTCAGATTTATTGATTCTAATGCTTGAGACAAGTTTCTTTGATGAATTTATACATGTTTCAAGTGCTAGAAATCTGTATTCACCACTAAATTTCAAAAATAGTAGTTGAGTTGCTCAAAAGTCTGGATTCCAAAACTGTCTCAGTTTTTCATCAGCTTTGCACCGTGCTTGAATCATTGCTTTGTCTTAGGCCATTTAATATCTGCTAGCTTAATTTTTCAAGCTAGATTTAGTTGCTTAGGACCTTTCCTACATGTTTCTTGATCTAGCCATCTTTGCTTCTGCTGTTTTAGTCTTTTAAAGTGATGTTTTACCACTTTTTGCTGCATAATTAGCAACTACAACAGTGATTTTGGAATTCTGAGTGTTTTGGTGCAGTTTGCATGTTTGAGCAAGTATATTTGGTGAATTGAAATCTGTTTCTACTATATAGTTGGTAAATTTTCAGTCTATGTGCAAAAACACTATCCAAACCATTGAATTTGCTTGAATTTTGCAAGTGGACCATTGATTTTCTGCTGTGGTTCCTTTCTTTGCTGTTTTATTGTTTGCACATCTTCAAATCCTTGATACAATTTTGCTCCAAACATCAAATTTTGTTTCCAAAGGTGTTGATGCAGATTCACCCTTTCATCTATCAAATTTTGGTCAATTTTGGAAGTGAAACAGTGAAATTCTGCTAAGCCTTTGTCTTTGCTGTCTAAGTGTTTGCACACATCAAAATTGATGACATAAACATGTTTGAAATATCATTGGAGCCTTAGATACACTGCCATTCATTTTACACACTGCTGTTCCATTTTTTTTTCAGCCACATTTTGGTGCAGTATGCATTTCTTTGTTATTTTCTACACTTAAAAGTTTCAATTTGCAATTTGGATTGGCAAAAGCTAGGGGATTCTGTTCCAACCATTTGTGAATCATTATACAAGTGAATTCAAATCATCAAAAAGCACATAACCCCTGCAATCCAGTTTTCACGAATCCAAACCAGAAAATACAACAATCTGCTGTTCTTTGTGGCATTTCATCAAACAGTTTTGCATTTTCATCAAACACTTACACTGCACAGAATTCCATCACTGTTTTTGGGTTTTTCTTGCTTTTCTAATCTGTTCTAGACCTTATCTTAGGTTCCTTTTGTGTGCTAGCCTTTATTCCAGTCCCAAAGTGTTTAGAAATCACCTTTTATTGACTTCTATAGCTGCTGTCATATTAATTCTGCATTTAAATTGGATGCACCTTGTTTTTCATCACTCACGGGTTTTGTGAATTTTGGTGTGCTGGAATATCATTTGGTGGTGGAGTTTTAACATCCAGCTAGGCCTTATCAAAGGGGTAGCATCTTAAGGAGTGGAGGTCTTGCTAACATTGCTTCAAGTGGACTTCAAGAGTAATTTCCATTGGCTGCCCAGCACCTCCTTGCAGCAGAAAAACACCATTTTAAAGTTCCATTTCAGCTCATTTACTTTGCCTTTACAGCCACACTTGGCTTTGTTTAAATAGTTCTACATTTCATTGTATATTTGACTTTCTATCACGGAACCTTTGTAGTATATTCTTCTTTGCTTTTTAAACTTGAGTTACTTGGGGAAAATGCTTATCAAGCAATTCCAAGTACTCCATTAAACATTGTAATAGTCTAGTTGCGCATCTTAGTGTGGAAGTGTGTCAAGTGGCTCCAAGTGTCATTTGCACTTTCACTTAGGGCCGTTTTTTCTTTTTCCATTCATTTCATACTTCCTTTCTTTTGCTTGTTGAATATTTGTGTTCTACGTCTCCGTGATAGCTAGGTGTGCTACCATATCGACAAACCTTCGTTTGGTTTATTAGGGGCATAACATCGTTACATTCCAAAAAGGTTTTGAAAGACTTCTATCTAGAAACTTGGGTCAGAAACGTCAGGAAACACTCTGGCTAAGGAAGGACAAGGTTTCTAAGCTTGTCCATTGTGACTCACCTCTCCTTCCTGGGAGCTATTCGGTTTCTTCACCTGTAGAATCTCTATAGAAGTCATTCACCAAAAACAAGCAAATCCTCTTTTCCAAAAGTTTTGATTCATACTTGTGCAAGGCTTTCAAATTTTGTGAAAACACTTTCTCTACTTCACAAGCATGAGTCACTCTAGTGTTCAAGGTAACACCAATCATGATCAGGACAACATAGAGTTGAGAGAAGAGCTCAATAGAACCAAGGCTGAGTTACATGAACTAAGGCAAATGGTCGCCAATCTTACTCTCATTCAAAGAGGGCATTCACAAGGGGATCACTCTCATAGGCAAAACCATGATCATCATGATCATTCCCAACATAGTGATCACCATAGTTATCACCCTTATGATCACTATCAACGCCCTCCTAAGCGTAATCATAACCATAGAGACCATCATGTGGAACCTAAACTCGACCTTCCACCCTTCTTTGGACGAGACAATGTAGAAGAATACTTTGAGTGGGAGATGAAGGCTGAACAGATTTTTGAGTGCTACCACATAGATGATAGGAGGCGAGTGACCTTAGCTACCTTGACTTTTCAAGGTGCAGCCCTTTATTGGTGGACATCAATCATAAGAGACCAAAAGATGAGTGGCGACTATACCATCCAATACTGGAATGAGTTAAAAGCAGCCTTACACAGAAAGCATGTACCAGCATATTATGCTAGAGAAGTCATGGACAAGCTCCACAGACTTCAACAAAGAAACATGAGTGTTGAGGAATATCGGCAGAAATTAGAATTACTCATGTTAAGAGCTGGGATTAAAGAGGAAGAGAGATTCACCATAGCTAGATTTCAGAGTGGATTGAACTATGAGATTAGAGATAAGGTAGAACTCTTACCTTACTTAGATCTCAATGACTTTGTCCAGCTATGTGTGAGAGTGGAAGAACAAAATAGAAGAAAAGCTTCCACAAAGAGACCTTATGCTACCTCCTCTTCATATAGGAAAGATTTTAAGAGGGAGGGTAGTTTTCCAAGATATGAAGAATCAAAAGAGAAAGAGCGTGAACGAGAGAAAGATAAGATCAAAAGCAAGGATAGAGAGCTAAGAAAAGAAAAAGAGAACTCTAAAGGAAAGTGATGAACGGGTCGCACCGCTCACAAAAATTGTGCATAAAAGAATGCAGTATAGTATAACTAGGAAGTGACTCCTAGGTCGTCTCTCAAGGACCAATTTTTTGTAGTTCAATCTCAGATTAAACACGAAGTGGGGGGGGGGGTTTGTGAATATGTTTGGATGCGATAAAATTAAAGTGGACTGGAAATTAAATAGAATTTAAAAACGTTGAAACAAATTTAAACACTGTAAAAACTGAACAGTAAAAGACAGTAAAAATGAAAAGCGGTAAATTGAGAAACGGTAAAATTAAACGATGTAGAAAACAATAAACGATAAAATAAAAGAGACGGTAAAATTAAAAACACTTGGACTGAAAATCAAATTCATCAAGGATTCAACATTTAAATTAAAATTCAAAACTTCAAATAAAATGAAAACCAAATGATCAAATGAACTACACCCTTCTTCAGAAATAAAATTCATACAGTATTTGAAAATAGAATTGAAAGTATGCTACTGGAATTGGAAATGGAAAAGGAATCAAATCACAACCTCCCCAAGAGGGGAGGAGAAAACCAGTACGTACTTCCTAATTCCTACTCCTAAAATCTAATAATATCTACTTTGCCTGCTACTGGATTTATAGCACTTCTCTGAAGTACTCCCGTGAACCCTCTTGTTTCTAGCAAGGATTGTCTTTTGTTCCTAAATGTGCCAAAGAATTAGGACAGGGGCCCTCCATTTCTTGTCTTCATCTTCAATTCCATGTTGGCCGAGAATACCACTTCCAGATGCTGCCTCCCTTCAATATGCTTGCAGCTGCTCCAACACGTCTTCTTCTTCAATTCTATGCTAGCCGAGAACACCACCTTCAGGAAGCATGCCTCTTCTTTCAACGTGGTCTTTTCTCCAACAAAGGTCAATCACCAGATGAATCACCAATGGTTACAAAATTTTCTCCTCCACATGAAAAACGTTCCAGCTTTTGAATCCCTTCTTCTCTCTTCACGCTTCTGGCTTCTTCTTTGCTGGACTGCTAAGCTCTCCTTCTTCACTTGGACCAGCTGCTCCAACACGTCCCCATCTATTTTCTCTTTAAGCAAGCCGTGAACCTCTTCCTTCAACGTGGTGCTGCTGGATGCATGGAGTCTTTGCTGCTCCAGAGGGACGTGACTGTGTGTGTGAAGAGTGGTGCAGCTGCTGGAGTTGTTTTTGGCAGTAGCCGTGAGCTTCTTGTCTTGGTGTTTCATGGCTAAACTTAGTGTATTTACTTGAAGCTCCTCAATAGAAAGAAGGAGATTAAATTCCAATAGTGCAGCTGGGTAGAAGAACCATGAAATACTTCTTCATTTAGTGCTGGCTGCTGCCTTAAGCCGTGAGGAGTGCTCCTTCCATCTCTTCTCCAAAGAAAAAAAAAACAAGGAGGGCCCTCCACTTCTTATGTACATCCGTGAAGATTGTCCACCTTCTTCCCATTCTCCATATAAAATAATAAAACCCAAAAGCTTCCCAATATCAGCATTATGTGCCGAGTTATTGGCTTCTTCACATGTCTCTCCAATTGCATTATATTAAAATAAAAGAAACATTGGCTGCCACTTGTCCACACTTCCACTTAATTCTTCTACTCATTCACGTGTGATTCCATGTCATGCTTCCACATATGCATTAGGTGCTGCATGCTTCTTCATTTGGTGTTGCATTCCACGTAATGTGTCTCCATTTACATCATGCACTTAATATTAAAATAAGGGAGACAAGGCTATCCATTTCCACGTGAAGCTTCATACAAATTAACTTGAAAGCAGCCACTTCCTCTTTTCTTTCATATCAAATGATGCCAAAATGAAAGGACAAAACCGTGAGATTATTGCAATGTGGTCCCCCTCTTCCATTTCAATTCATTTGCTTCTTAAATGATTCCAAGCAATGGCCGTGTGATGTGTCTTGCTTCTAAGCCAATTTTTGCTCAATTTTCCTTTGATCAATACACAAATAAAATCAATGTAGCATAATTTCTTCTAAATGTCCCTAAAATATTTACAGAATTTTCCCTGCAATCAATAATGAAAATAATTAGCTCAGATAATTCAAATTAGTTAAAATAAGAATTTCCGATCAAATTAATCACAAATAGTAAAAATGGGAAAATACTGGACATTTAAGCACAATTCCTTGATTAACTCTAGCACAATAAACTAAGTGAAGTGAAGAAAATAATGATTCATCAAAATAGACCACACTTAGTCTTTTGCACTCCTGGGCAAAATTAAGACGCAAATCAGGGAATGGTTCAAAGGACATCAAAGGACTGACACAGGCGCAGCATACAGAAGACAAACACTCTCAAGGAAACAAAGAGAATTTACGCTGTTCTCAAGAAATCTGGACAGATAAAAGATGTAGAAATTATCCAACACAGAATCAAATAAAGCATATACTTACAGAAATCATCCAAGCAATTCACAGTATGGAAAAATAATTAATCAGCTCAAGAGGTGATTTAAAAATAACATAACCTCACAGATGCACTAATAGTGTTTCTCTCAAGTGTTTAAGGTAAATAATTTCAACTCAATGTACTCAAGAAAACAAACACAAGTAGACTTGGCAAGCTTCTAACATCAACACTTAAAACATATGCATGTTCAGATCTAAAGGTCTTTCAGGGTTGTAATGGGGCCAAGGACAAGGGAGGATAAATATGGATAAGTAGATATAGCCCAAAAGAAATAGAGGAGCAATGGGGAATAAGTGGAAATACAGTAAAATTTCGCCCAAACCTCTAATTCAATCCTCAGCTTGACTCCATTCTTCACAAAATTATTTTTCATTTTTCTATTTTTCTCATCATCATTTTTTCCATCCTGTCTATTTTTTTTATTACGCAACAGGATATAATTCATATTTTCAGCACAAGATGAGCAACCAACTAGCCAATTCATCAGAATCCCCAAGGAGACCACACTTATTCACAAAACACTTTTATAGCTCCAGACTTTCCTAAGGTTAAGGTAATCATTATTTTTCACTTAGGGATCAGTGTATGAGCTTTAAAACAAACAAATGGGGAAAGTATAGGCTCAAAGGGGTTATCAAAGGATAATAACAGGGTAGGCTTATTTGGCTAAAGAGGCTCAAGAATAAAATTGCCTTTATCACTTCCAAAAATGCATATAAATCAAGTATATCAAAAAGAATCAAGCCAAGGCATATGTGCAAGCAATCAAGATACATATCACACAAGAAAGAAAATAAAGTGGCTCAAATCTCACACAGGGTATTTGTCACAATCAAATCAACCTCTCAAACGTATAATCATCTTTCCAGGCAGAGAAAAGCAAGGATTACAAAATATAAGTATTTAGTAAGTGAAGGAAAAATCTACAACTTAGACCTCATCCAGAAATCAAGAAAAAAATGTAAAATTTATTGCACTCAAGACACACTAAAACAACTTAAAACAGAAAAAATTTAACACTTAAAAACAAAAAATTTAACACACAAAATAAATACTAACAGAACTAACAGAAAAATCAGAATTTCTCCCCAGTAAATAGACCACACTTAAATCACACAATGTCCTCAGTGTGTCACAATCATCAGATTATCAATTCCAGAGCAGCAAATAATATAGACAAGTGCAATAAAAAGTTAGGAAAAATGGGAAGAAATTTTTCAGTAACATCCATCAGCAGATGTTATCAGGGACATCCATCAGCAGATGTCTTAAACACCTAGCACCCATCAGTAGATGCTAATAATTTTTATTATTTTTTATTTATTAATTTTTTTTTTTTTTTGGAAAAGGAGAAGACCGGTACTGTGGCAACAGTTTCGGTGGCAAAGACCGGAACTGTTGCTACAGTGGAAAGAAATCTGGCTATAAATGAGGCACTCCTCCGCGTCCAGCGCCATTTCTGATCCCTCACTCTCTCTCTACTCCTCTCTCTGCTCTCTTCTCTGCTCTCTCCTCTCTCTACTCTCTTCTCTGCTCTCTCCTCTCTCTACTCTCTCGAGCGTCTGGATCTCTGCAGGGAGCCTCTCCCCCCCGCGTCCGCGTGCTCTTAAGGTGTACGAGCCCTGCAAGGAGCCTCTGCCACCGTGCCAACTGAAGAGTCTGAGATCCGCGAGGAGCTTCTCTGCCAGCTCTACTACTCCAGGTAAGTCCTCTGCTCCTGGATCTGCCTTTCTTTCTCCTTTCATGTAAGCTTCCAGATCTTTCACTGCTTTCTTTTCCTTTCTCTTCTTTCCAGTCTTTCCCTTTCAGTATTTCCTTTATTTTTCATCTGATCTCTTGCCTGCTCTCCCTCTTTTCCATTTTTTATTTATTTTTATTTTTTTGTAATTTAAACACTTAAACACATAAAACACAACTGTCTAAAAACTTAAGGGGTATATCGGCTGGAAACCAGACGTTAATCTCCCTTCGATTGAAGGTATTGCAGAGACAATCGGGTAGAACAACGCCACGTACCCCACTTAAAACTAAATAAACACATAAACATAATATACAAGAACAATATGGACAAGAACAACCGGACAACTGGACGTAGATCCGTTTAGGACCCTTTTGCAAGGACCGTGAAACAGATCTGAGACCAGACACTGAAACATCAAATACAGACTGGACAAAATAAATTTAAAAGGAAACAAGAACAAATAAAGAAAACAGAGAACTAATCTAATAATTTTTTTATGCTTTTTTTTTAGTTCTTTTTATTATTTTTTTTATGTTTATTTTTTCTTTTTTTATGTTTTTGTTCTTTTTATTTTTATATTTTTTTTTATTAAGTTTTAGAATATTTCAAGAGGAATGATGACGAGTGAGATGGAATCAAAGAGATACACTAGTCAGCGATGGCGTCCTACAGATGATCAGATCAATATGATGACCAAAATCTACAACTATGGGGTCACACACCCAAGCCGAGCGCAAGTCGTCGAGATCGCGTCTCGACTAAGGACCTTCGCAGATGCCACCGAATATAACGTGCACTGCTGGTTTAACAACCATGGCAATCGGGTCAGGCGCTGGCAAGCGGAGATAGACCCCACAGGCACTCTCTTTTCACAACTGCCACTATATATGTACGGTAAGACTCTGATCAAATCTCTATTTTTATTGAAAATTTTTTCACTTCCTCTTCTATAATTAACACAATTTTATTTATTTATTTATTTATTTATTATTATTTTTTTTTTGTTTGAAAGAAAACAACTGGGTGATAATGAGGGCACCGAGGCTGCTGAATTTGTTTCCAGTTCCGATCATTATCGATGACGACAAAAATGAACGAGAAATTCCTCCACCAAAGCCTCCTGCATTTCGAACCAGAACTCCCTCAACGGAGCTCTCCCTAAGACCACCACAACCAGCTCGAGAATTCTTCCAGTTTTAATGTTTTGTTTATTTATTATTTTTTTTTATGTTTTTGTTGGCCGAGTGTGGCCAGAATTAAGGACTGTAATATGAACACTTGTGTTTTTTTTTTATGTTTTTAATTTTTATGATTTTATTTATTATGGTCTGGACTGTAATATTTAACGATCAGAAATGATCGACCCCTGAACAACTTTTTATTATGTTTTTATGCATTTTATTTTTATTATCAGCAGTGTAAGACAGAATGTTATCGGTGTACTAGGTTATTTTCAATAAATTCACTCAGATTATATCTGCTCAAACTACACCTCCCTGCCCTATTACTGCAACTTTACTCTCTGATTTTTTTTTTTTATTATAACAAAAAACTAAATAAATAAATAAAAACAGAACACATATTAACGAAACAAAAGACCTAATACTGAATCAAAATATCAAACCAAATAAAACACATATTTCAAAAATAGCAAACAAAACACATATTTACAAAACATACATTAACAAAATAACAGACCTAAAACAGAACATAAATTTTTTTTATTTTTTATTTTTTTTATTTTTATTTTTATTTTTTTTTTAAAAAAAAAAATCATAAACTAAGAAAATCAGAATTCTCCCCTAATTCGCAAACCAAGAAAATTAAGGGAAGAATGAACAGGAAAACTCCCCTGGTTATGGTGGCAGTTGCCAAACTTGGACAAGCAGGGAGATGTTCTTCACCTCAGGATCCAGCAAAGAAAATTTGAGGAAGAACTGCTTCATCATTATTTTTCTCGTAGCAATTTGTTTTAGCAGTATCTCTCCTTCCACTAGCATTTGTTGAGTGTGTGACACCGGAATAGCTATCTCTGGCTCGCTCAAAGAAGTAGCAGTATACTCTTCTTCATTAATCATGCATTCCTTAATGTCAGCACCTGCATTCTTTTTGAACTCTGCATCCTTGTCATCAAACTCACAATTAATAGCATCTGTAATAAACTTAGAGTTTGGCTGTAATGCATAATCAATTTCAGCACAAATGGAGCAAGAACCAGATTCGCAATCACATTCAAAATTTTCAGAAAACTGTGTTAAATCAAAGTTTAGTCCTAACTCTATAAAATCATCAGATTGCACAATTTCTCTTTCAAAATCAATATTGACGCGACTTTGACCAATGGGTTCAATGGCTGACACTGAATTAAAATTTTTAGAATGGTCAATCAAATTTGTATCAGTATCAGTCATAAACCCTATAGAATCAGTGTGCGTCAAATCACATGCAATTGAATGTGTCTGCAAATCGGGTAAAGTAATTGGAATATCAGGTTCAGAATAAACCTGTTTTTGCTTACTGAAAAGTTTCTTACCAAACTCCAAGTTATCAGCTGTATCCTCAGGGCTATCAGTGTCAGAATCCAGAATAGGCTGCTCAGGTTCTTCCTTTGTTAACTCAATTGGACTTTCACCAGCCAGCTTGCAGAACAACTTCCTCGCTTCTGATGGGGTTATATCCATCAAACATCCACCAAAAGCTACATCCACAAGTATCCTTTCACTGTCCAGGAGCCCTTCATAAAAATAAATCAAGAGCAAATGCTCTGGAATTTGGTGGTTTGGACAAGTTATGCAGAGCCTGTTAAACCTCTCCCAATAATCTGCTAGGCTTTCTTCTTGAAACTGCTCAATAGCAGTGATCTTCATCCTAATGCTGGTCACCTTTGCTGCTGGAAAAAACTTGTCGAAGAATTTTTGTTGTGTTTCCTGCCAACTATTAAAAGGATACTGGTATATGAACCAGTCTCTTGCTTTATCTTGAAGGGACATGGGAAACATTTTTATCAACACTGTCTCCTTTGAAACACCAGCAGGCCTCATAGACAAACACACCAAACAAAACTCCTTGAGGTGCCTGTATGGATCTTCATGTGCCAACCCATGGAATTTGGGAAGACTCTTGACTATCTCATACATCCAATCTTGAGAATCAGTCATTTTCTCTATTCTAGTTCAAAACCTATCTCAGACCTGGACTTTCACTTCAAGCAAGGATTATAAAAAATATAGAAACATAACATGGGGAAAACCAGTATTTACATCAATTAAAACTTCCAAAAACAACCACTAAACAAAACACAACACATTTATACATGCTACACGCACAAACAAGAAAGAAGAAAATTTTTTTTTTTTTAAACAACAGCTAAATACAAAATACAACACAACAAAAATATAAAAGACAAAACATATATTACCACGTAAATAAAATAAACAGTAAAAATCTAAAACAAGAACCTGGAACTGAAGTGACAACTGATGAGTCAATATTTTCTTCACTTCACTTAGTTTATTGTACTAGAATTAATCAGGGAATTGTGCTTAATCGTCCGTTATTTTCCTATTTTTCCTAATTGTGCTTAATTCGATCAGAAATTCTTATTTTAACTAATTTGAATTATCTGAGCTTATTATTTTGCATTATTAATTATGGGAAAATTTTGGATATCTTTTTGGGACATTTGAAGGCTAAATGAGAAATGACAAATGAGCCCAATGTATTTCAGCCACTTCAATTTTCGCTGGTTGCTGTGTGAATTTTGTGTCAACTTGTTTGTCCTCGTTCGAATTCAATTCGTATCCGTTTTCCATTCAATTTTTTTTCATAGTTTCGTCTAGATGTCTAGTTTCATGTATAACTTTTACTTTGTTCAAATGCGTTCTGTACTGTTCCCAGTAATTTGTTTACTCTCCTATGTCAGCCTAGTACTACGTGAATGTTGTGTCAACTTGTGTGTCTTCGTTTGAGTTTAATTCTTATCCGTTTTGCATGCGGTTTTTTTTCATAGTTTCGTATGGATGTCTATTTTCATGTATAGTTTTTACTTTGTTCAAATTCGTTTTGTGTTGTTCCCAGTATTTATTTTACTCTCCTATGTCAGTCCAGTGATTAATGTTTGAGTGATTTCTAATCTGTTTGCATTGTTTGCTTGTTGTTTAGTAATTATGGTGGCTAGAATTGATCATTAGATGATGCTAAGACCTCCCAAAACTCTTAAGCAAGTCCTTCATTTCTGAATTTGTAGAAGCAAAATGGCCAACATGCAAACCATACACACCATACAACATCTGCAATGAGGAATCAAATTTAGGGGCCACTTTGAAATGGAGCTCACGGTTTTATAACTCTTTTAGAAGATAACAATAGTACTTTTTATTTTGGAAGAAGCCACATTCTGAGTAAATGCCACGGCAACGTAGATGGTCAACACAAGAGAACAAAACAATTGGAATTAAAGGAGGGGACCACATCCCTTAAGAAGTCACGGCCATATGGGAGAAAGTTGCAGCAAAATGAATGAAAGAGAAGTGATACACGGCCCACATGGGAAAAAGAAGTGCATTGTTCTATTTTTTTTAAATGGCTTAGCATGTGGTGGACAATTCTTTTGGCAAGCATAAAAATGGGAGCCACCACTCCATGAAAGCACACGGCCTTAACCAGCCAAAGAATCTTTGTAAATGGTAATGGAGGGACCAAGCAAAAGCTCACGGTTTTTACATCTCTTGAATAATAATATGTGCTATTTTAGAAGAGGGTCTTTATACACTTTGAAAGAAAGGACCAGCAAGCACCGTGAGTGGAGTGCTTAGTTTGTTTTCTTAAAATGGTTTGATAGCAGCAAGGTGCTCCACGGCCTTGATTGAAGGAGTTGCTACGGATGTGAGAAGGGAGATGAGGAGGCTACGGTTGGTGTCTTAGAATGGAGAAGAGTTAAATTCTTGCTGGAGCAGCTGGAAGAAGAACATCACGGTCCAGCTGGGAAGAGAGGTGAAGATCACAAATTGGTCCAGCTGAGGAAGGAGCACATGTTACGAAGCTGTGGGAATGGTGCACGGTTGAGGTGAGAGATTAATTGGTTGGAAGAAAAGCACTCACGGGTGAGCTGGAATGTGGAAGCAGTGAAGCTCACGGGCATAACAGCATCTTGTCGTGTGTGCACCACCAATTTGATAAACATCCGTAAAATGGGGAAGCAGAAAATACCAAAATTCGAGGGCCTTTGCTTATTTTGGCTATGGAAGGAAGGAGTGGAGAGTAAGACAAAATATTTGGCAATATAAAAGAAGGACAGCAAGCAGCAGAGAGAGGGGAATTTAGATTAGAATTAGGAAAACACTCACAGTCTGGGAGGAGGCTCTCGCCTCTTCCTCTCCCTCTGCATTTTTCATTTTAAACAGTGCTAATGTTTTATTTTCTAAAGCAGTAGAAGTGTGGCACCAGTTTGCTTGTTTCATTTTGAGTTGTATTGTTCAAGAATTTTAATTTAAGTGATGAATTCCATTTTCAGTTAAATGTTTTTATCTGTTAAATTTATCGTTCAGTATTTTCTGTACTGTTAAATTCAGTCATTGCTTTTTACCGTTCAGTTTATTTTCAACGTCATTTTTACGGTTTATTTTCTATCAACGTATTTTCACTGATGTTTTTATTTATGCGTTTAATTTTACCGTTCAGTTTTTTTTTTTTTACCATCTTTTACCGTTTAGTTTTTACCGTGGTTAAATTTTATTTCATCGTTTTAAATTTAGTTGTGTTTAAATCCCAGTTTTAATTTATTTTAATTTTTCTGTTGTTTTATTTCCAATTTCCAATTTTATTTTACCGCACAAAACATCCAGAAACCCCCCCCACTTCGTGTTAAATCTGAGACTAAACCGACAAATATTGGTCCTTGAGAGACGACCTAGGAGTCAAATCCTAGTCTATACTGCATTAATTTATGCACATCAAATTTGTATGACCGCGACAGTCGTATCAAAAAATGGCGCCGTTGCCGGGGATCAATAACGGTTTGGTTTTAGATTTTTGTTGTATAAAGTTTTGTTCTGTTAATATGTTTGTTTTGTGTGTTTTGTCTTGTATATTTCTGTAGGCGATAACGACACCTTCAACAAATTTTGGCGGCGTTGTCACTTCAGATCCAGGTTTTTGTTTTAGATTTTTACTGTGTTAATATATATTGTGTATATATGTGTTTAATTGTGCTATGTTCTGTATTTAGTTGTTATTAAAAAAAAAATTAAAAATTAAAAAAAAAAATTAATTAAAAATTTTTACTATTGATGTTCTGTCTTGTGTGTGCTTGTAGCATGTATAAATGTGTTTTGTTTTATCTGATTCGTAATTTTTAGTTTTTAGTTTTTACTTTTTATTTTTCCATGTCTACCTATTTTAATGTTGTGAATAATGCTTATTCTGCCAATGTCTGTGATTATGATTCTTATTCTGCATATTACTTTGATTTTAAATCTGCTGATTTTTATGATGAGAACAATATGTTCCATCATCCAATTTCTGAGAGCTCTCTTTGGGAGCCAGTTCCACAATATGAGAGTCAGCAGTATGATTCTCCTATTCAAATAACTCCTCAACCTTCTATTTCTGAACCTACATTAAAGGAGTTACTAGAGCAGATGACAATGCAGAACATTCAGTTTCAGAAAGGGAACATGCAGTTCAAGCAAGAGAGCATGGAAACTCAAGCTGCCATGCAGAATCTGAGTGATCAGATCAGGCAGATGGCCACTCTTGTACCTGAGGAGACTGATGAAAATTTTGGGGACCCGGCAGAAGTAAGCAGTAATCTTGAACCAGGTAGACCACCTTCATCTTCCCACACTTTAGAAATCTTCAAGGAAGTGGAGGGAAGCATACCGCAAATTGATTATATTGATGACTGTGATGATGATCGGTATGCTAATGACTATATTCTTGCTGAGTCTGATTTTAATTTTTCCTCTGTGCATGATGAGAACCGCTTTTTACTATCACATTCGAATGGTTATTCTTCATGCACTGAACATGAATCTGAGTCTATGATTAATATTGCATGCAATTTAGAAATTGATTCATGTTATGAGGATTTATCTAAAGCTCAGTATGATAATTTGGGTGTTATACCTCTGCATAACATTTCTTTGGAACCACATTGCATTAACCATGTTGCAGGAGGTGTACATGTATTGCATCAACAAACACCCACAATTGAAGACAAAGGTGCAAGCTTACAAAATGGTTTGAAAATCAATTGGCACCTGTTGAACCCAATCATCAACAATTTTTTCTGCTTAGATCCAGCGATGGAAGACATTTCATTGCGAGATCAAATCTGGAGGATGAAGCAATTCCTCCTCAAAACTTCCGTGCTGGATCATGAAATGGAAAACCTCTCCCTACATGTCCAAAATTGGCAACTGCCACCCTGACCAGGGGAGTTTTCTTTTTCTTTCTTCCCCGTTTTCCTACTTTTATTGCATTTGTCCTTTATCTGTTCAGTGTTTTAACTGATGATCTTATGCTTAGAACACGTTTAGGACAGTGTAGTTTAAGTGTGGTCTTGGGGGAGATTCTGATTTTTGTTTTTCTTATAAGTTTGTTTTTCCCTTTTCTTCTTAGTTTTCGAATTGTTATCTTTAAAAAAAAAAAAAAAATTTAAAAAAAAAAAAAAAAATTATTCTGTTGTGATAAAATATTTTGTTTTAAGCATGCCAAATCTTTATTCCGATATGTATATTTATTTCTTAGTTTTCCAGTTGTTATCCCTTAAAAAAAAAAAAAAACATTTTCAAAAAATTGTTTTGCGTGTAGTCCATAATTGCTCGGCCCTCAATTTCTTATTATTTCATACCAATATTTCATTAAAAAATTTTCACTTCAGATCTCATTTATTTTCCTTATTTTCCTTCACTGTAAATACAATTTCTTAGTTGTTTTCATACAGATCTTTGATTGCAAATTTTTAGACTAAGAAAATATTTCATTCATCAATGCAAAAATTACAGTAATGGAGAAAAAGGATTGAACAGATCTGAAAATAAAATTGCAGTTGATATATGAAATTAAAAGATGTTCGGGGGTCGATCTTTAGTGATCGTTAATATTACAAACCAAATAAAAAAACAAAAACATCATAAAAACAACAAAAATATAATTGTTCAGATTACATGCCTTGTCCATATTCTGGCCACTCTCGGCCAACAAAAACATAAAAAAAAAAAAAAAAAAAAAAAAAAACATAAAACTTTAAAAATGAAAGAACTCTCGAGCTGGTTGTGGTGGTCTAAGGGAGAGCTCCGTTGAGGGAGCTCTGGTTCGGAATGCGAGCGGAGGCTTTGGTGGAGGAATTTCTCGTTCATTTCTGTCGTCATCGATGATGATCGGAACTGGAAACAAATTCAGCAGCCTCGGTGCCCTCATTATCACCCAGTTTTTTTCTTTCAAACAAAAAAAAAAATAAAAAAATAAAAAAAAAATAATAAAAAAAAAATAATAAAAAAATAATAAAAAAAAATAAATAACTTGTGTTAATTATAGAAGAGGAAGTGAAAATTTTCAATAAAAATGGAGGTGTGATCAGAGGTCTTACCGTACATGTACAGCGGCAGTTGTGAAAAAAGAGTGCCAGTGGGGTCTATCTCCGCTTGCCAGTGCTTGACCCGATTGCCGTGGTTGTTGAACCAGCAGTGTACGTTGTATTCAGTGGCTTCGCCGAAAGCCCTTAGTCGAGACGCGATCTCGACGACTTGCGCTCGGCTTGGGTGTGTGACCCCATAGTTGAATATTTTGGTCATCATCGTGATCTGATCGTCGGTTGGACGCCACCGTTGACTGGTATATCTCTCTGATTCCGTTTCACTCATCCTTCCTCTCGTAATATACAAATACATAAATAAAAAAATAAATACATATAAAAAGAACAAAAACAAGAAAAATAAGCATAACATAAAAAAAAAAATAATAATAAAAAGAACTAAAAAAAAGAAGCATAAAAAAATTTTTAGATTAGTTCTGTGTTTTCTTTATTTGTTCTTGTTTTCCGTTAAATTTATTTTGTCCTGTCTGTCTTTGATTGTTTTTGTGTCTGGTCTCAGATCTGTTTCACGGTCCTTGCAAAGGGTCCTAAACGGATCTACGTCCAGTGTCCTTGTCCATATTGTTCTTGTATATTCAGTTTCTGTGTTTTAGTTTTAAGTGGGGTACGTGGCGTTGTTCTACCCGATTGTCTCTGCAATACCTTCAATCGAAGGGAGATTAACGTCTGGTTTCCAGCCGATATACCCCTTAAGTTTTTAGACAATTGTGTTTTATGTGTTTTAAGTGTTTAGCAGGTGAAGAAGAAAGCAAATAAGAGCTGAAAATAAAGAAGGAACTGAAGGCTTAAATGAAAGAAGGAAAAGAAAGCAGAAAAAGAAAAAAAAATGAAAGATCCTGAAAGCAGGAAAAAGGAAAGAGGAAAGCAGAGAAGAAAAATAAAGGAAAGCAGGAAAAGTAAAGCAAGCAGAAAGAAAGGGAGATCCTTAGAGAAGAAGGACTTACCTGGGGAAGTAGGCTTGCAGAGCTCCTCGCAGATCTCAGACTCTTCAGATGGCACGGTGGCAGAGGTTCCGCACAGCTCCAGATGCTCAGAGGAGAGGCTCCCTGCAGAGATCCAGACGCTCGAGAGAGTTGAGAGAGCAGAGAGAGAGAGCAGAGGAGTAGAGAGAGATTGAGCGTTCAGAAATGGCGCTGGACGCGGAGGAGCAGCCTTTTATAGCAGAATTGCTTTCCACTGTAGCAACAGTTCCGGTCTTTGCCACCGAGACTGTTGTCACAGTACCGGTCTCCTTTTTCAAAAAAAAAATAAAAATAAATAAATAAATAAAAATAAAAAATAAAAAATAAAAAATAAATAATAAAAAAAAATTTATTAGCATCTACTGATGGGTGCTAGGTGTTTTAGACATCTGCTGATGGATGTTACTGAAAAATTTCTTCCCATTTTTCCTAACTTTTTATTGCACTTGTCTATATTTTTTGGCTGCTCTGAAATTGATAATCTGATGATTGTGACACACTGAGGACATTGTGTGATTTAAGTGTGGTCTACTGGGAGAAATTCTGATTTTTCTGTTAGTTTTGTTAGTATTTATTTTGTGTGTTAAATTTTTTGTTTTTAAGTGTTAAATTTTTTCTGTTTTAAGTTGTTTTAGTGTGTCTTGAGTGCAATAAATTTTACATTTTTCTCTTGATTTCTGGATGATGTCTAAGTTGTAGATTTTTCCTTCACTTGATTAATACTTATGGTTTGAAATCCTTGCTTTTCTCTGCTTGGAAGATGATTATAATGTTTGAGAGGTTGATTTGATTGTGACGAATACCCTGTGTGAGATTTGAGCCACTTTATTTTCTTTCTTGTGTGTGATATGTCTCTTGATTGCTTGCACATATGCCTTGGCTTGATTCTTTTTGATATACTTGATTTATATGCATTTTTGGAAGTGATAAAGGCAATTTTATTCTTGAGCCTCTTTAGCCAAATAAGCCTACCTTGTTATTATCCTTTGATAACCCCTTTGAGCCTATGTTGTATATATTTCTGTGTGTTGAAGCTCATACACTGATCCTAAGTGAAAAACAAATGATTACCTTAAACTTAGGAAAGTTTGGAGCTATAGAAGTGTTTTGAGAATAAGTGTGGTCTCCTTGGGAATTCTGATGAATTGGCTAGTTGGTTCCTCATCATGTTTTGAAATGATAATTTATATCCTGTTGTGAAAAAAAAAAAAAAAAAAAAACAGGATGAAAAAAAAAAAATATTTGATGAGAAAAAGAGAAAATTGAAAAATAATTTTATGAATAATGGAGTCGAGAAGAGGATTGAATTAGAGGTTTGGGTGAGATTTCACTGTGTTTACATTTTTTTCCTAGTGCACCTCTATTTCTTTTGAGCTATAGCTACTTATCCATATTTATCCTCCCCTGTCCTTGGCCCCATTACAACCCAGTAAAGACCTTTTGATCTAAACATGCATATGTTTTAAGTATTGATAATTAGAAGCTTGCCAAATCTGATTGTGTTTGTTTTCTTGAGTGCATTGAGTTGAAATGTTTACCCTAGACACTTGAGAGAAACACTGTAGTGCATCTGTGAGGTTATGTTATTTTTAAATCACCTCTTAAGCTGATTGATTATTTTTCCGTGTATTGAATTGCTTGGAAGATTTCTATAAGTATCTGCTTTATTTGATTTGTGTTGGATAATTTCTACTTCTCTTATCCCTCTAGAATTCTTGAGAACTTTGTAAATTTTGTTTATTTTCTTGCGAGTTTTTATTTTCTGTATGTTGCATCTATGTCAGTCCTTTGATGTCGTATTCCCTGATTTGCGTCTTGATTTTGCCCAGGAGTGCAAAAGACTAAGTGTGGTCTATTTTGATGAGTCAATATTTTCTTCACTTCACTTAGTTTATTGTACTAGAATTAATCAGGGAATTGTGCTTAATCGTCCGTTATTTTCCTATTTTTCCTAATTGTGCTTAATTCGATCAGAAATTCTTATTTTAACTAATTTGAATTATCTGAGCTTATTATTTTGCATTATTAATTATGGGAAAATTTTGGATATCTTTTTGGGACATTTGAAGGCTAAATGAGAAATGACAAATGAGCCCAATGTATTTCAGCCACTTCAATTTTCGCTGGTTGCTGTGTGAATTTTGTGTCAACTTGTTTGTCCTCGTTCGAATTCAATTCGTATCCGTTTTCCATTCAATTTTTTTTCATAGTTTCGTCTAGATGTCTAGTTTCATGTATAACTTTTACTTTGTTCAAATGCGTTCTGTACTGTTCCCAGTAATTTGTTTACTCTCCTATGTCAGCCTAGTACTACGTGAATGTTGTGTCAACTTGTGTGTCTTCGTTTGAGTTTAATTCTTATCCGTTTTGCATGCGGTTTTTTTTCATAGTTTCGTATGGATGTCTATTTTCATGTATAGTTTTTACTTTGTTCAAATTCGTTTTGTGTTGTTCCCAGTATTTATTTTACTCTCCTATGTCAGTCCAGTGATTAATGTTTGAGTGATTTCTAATCTGTTTGCATTGTTTGCTTGTTGTTTAGTAATTATGGTGGCTAGAATTGATCATTAGATGATGCTAAGACCTCCCAAAACTCTTAAGCAAGTCCTTCATTTCTGAATTTGTAGAAGCAAAATGGCCAACATGCAAACCATACACACCATACAACATCTGCAATGAGGAATCAAATTTAGGGGCCACTTTGAAATGGAGCTCACGGTTTTATAACTCTTTTAGAAGATAACAATAGTACTTTTTATTTTGGAAGAAGCCACATTCTGAGTAAATGCCACGGCAACGTAGATGGTCAACACAAGAGAACAAAACAATTGGAATTAAAGGAGGGGACCACATCCCTTAAGAAGTCACGGCCATATGGGAGAAAGTTGCAGCAAAATGAATGAAAGAGAAGTGATACACGGCCCACATGGGAAAAAGAAGTGCATTGTTCTATTTTTTTAAATGGCTTAGCATGTGGTGGACAATTCTTTTGGCAAGCATAAAAATGGGAGCCACCACTCCATGAAAGCACACGGCCTTAACCAGCCAAAGAATCTTTGTAAATGGTAATGGAGGGACCAAGCAAAAGCTCACGGTTTTTACATCTCTTGAATAATAATATGTGCTATTTTAGAAGAGGGTCTTTATACACTTTGAAAGAAAGGACCAGCAAGCACCGTGAGTGGAGTGCTTAGTTTGTTTTCTTAAAATGGTTTGACAGCAGCAAGGTGCTCCACGGCCTTGATTGAAGGAGTTGCTACGGATGTGAGAAGGGAGATGAGGAGGCTACGGTTGGTGTCTTAGAATGGAGAAGAGTTAAATTCTTGCTGGAGCAGCTGGAAGAAGAACATCACGGTCCAGCTGGGAAGAGAGGTGAAGATCACAAATTGGTCCAGCTGAGGAAGGAGCACATGTTACGAAGATGTGGGAATGGTGCACGGTTGAGCTGAGAGATTAATTGGTTGGAAGAAAAGCACTCACGGGTGAGCTGGAATGTGGAAGCAGTGAAGCTCACGGGCATAACAGCATCTTGTCGTGTGTGCACCACCAATTTGATAAACATCCGTAAAATGGGGAAGCAGAAAATACCAAAATTCGAGGGCCTTTGCTTATTTTGGCTATGGAAGGAAGGAGTGGAGAGTAAGACAAAATATTTGGCAATATAAAAGAAGGACAGCAAGCAGCAGAGAGAGGGGAATTTAGATTAGAATTAGGAAAACACTCACAGTCTGGGAGGAGGCTCTCGCCTCTTCCTCTCCCTCTGCATTTTTCATTTTAAACAGTGCTAATGTTTTATTTTCTAAAGCAGTAGAAGTGTGGCACCAGTTTGCTTGTTTCATTTTGAGTTGTATTGTTCAAGAATTTTAATTTAAGTGATGAATTCCATTTTCAGTTAAATGTTTTTATCTGTTAAATTTATCGTTCAGTATTTTCTGTACTGTTAAATTCAGTCATTGCTTTTTACCGTTCAGTTTATTTTCAACGTCATTTTTACGGTTTATTTTCTATCAACGTATTTTCACTGATGTTTTTATTTATGCGTTTAATTTTACCGTTCAGTTTTTTTTTTTTTACCATCTTTTACCGTTTAGTTTTTACCGTGGTTAAATTTTATTTCATCGTTTTAAATTTAGTTGTGTTTAAATCCCAGTTTTAATTTATTTTAATTTTTCTGTTGTTTTATTTCCAATTTCCAATTTTATTTTACCGCACAAAACATCCAGAAACCCCCCCCCCACTTCGTGTTAAATCTGAGACTAAACCGACAAATATTGGTCCTTGAGAGACGACCTAGGAGTCAAATCCTAGTCTATACTGCATTAATTTATGCACATCAAATTTGTATGACCGCGACAGTCGTATCAACAACGCCGCCAAAATTTGCTAAAGGTGTCGTTGTCGCCTACAGAAATATACAAGACAAAACACACAAAACACACATATTAACAAAACAAATATTAACAGAACAAAAATCTAAAACTGAACCTTCATTGGTTGGTCCCCCGCAGCGGCGCCATTTTTGATGAACGGGTCGCACTGCTCACAAAAATTGTGCATAAAAGAATGCAGTATAGTATAACTAGGAAGTGACTCCTATGTCGTCTCTCAAGGACCAATTTTTTGTGGTTCAATCTCAGATTAAACACGAAGTGGGGGGGGGGGTTTGTGAATATGTTTGGATGCGATAAAATTAAAGTGGACTGGAAATTAAATAGAATTTAAAAACGTTGAAACAAATTTAAACACTGTAAAAACTGAACAGTAAAAGACAGTAAAAATGAAAAGCGGTAAATTGAGAAACGGTAAAATTAAACGATGTAGAAAACAATAAACGATAAAATAAAAGAGACGGTAAAATTAAAAACACTTGGACTGAAAATCAAATTCATCAAGGATTCAACATTTAAATTAAAATTCAAAACTTCAAATAAAATGAAAACCAAATGATCAAATGAACTACACCCTTCTTCAGAAATAAAATTCATACAGTATTTGAAAATAGAATTGAAAGTATGCTACTGGAATTGGAAATGGAAAAGGAATCAAATCACAACCTCCCCAAGAGGGGAGGAGAACACCAGTACGTACTTCCTAATTCCTACTCCTAAAATCTAATAATATCTACTTTGCCTGCTACTGGATTTATAGCACTTCTCTGAAGTACTCCCGTGAACCCTCTTGTTTCTAGCAAGGATTGTCTTTTGTTCCTAAATGTGCCAAAGAATTAGGACAGGGGCCCTCCATTTCTTGTCTTCATCTTCAATTCCATGTTGGCCGAGAATACCACTTCCAGATGCTGCCTCCCTTCAATATGCTTGCAGCTGCTCCAACACGTCTTCTTCTTCAATTCTATGCTAGCCGAGAACACCACCTTGAGAAGCATGCCTCTTCTTTCAACGTGGTCTTTTCTCCAACAAAGGTCAATCACCAGATGAATCACCAATGGTTACAAAATTTTCTCCTCCACATGAAAAACGTTCCAGCCTTTGAATCCCTTCTTCTCTCTTCACGCTTCTGGCTTCTTCTTTGCTGGACTGCTAAGCTCTCCTTCTTCACTTGGACCAGCTGCTCCAACACGTCCCCATCTATTTTCTCTTTAAGCAAGCCGTGAACCTCTTCCTTCAACGTGGTGCTGCTGGATGCATGGAGTCTTTGCTGCTCCAGAGGGACGTGACTGTGTGTGTGAAGAGTGGTGCAGCTGCTGGAGTTGTTTTTGGCAGTAGCCGTGAGCTTCTTGTCTTGGTGTTTCATGGCTGCACTTAGTGTATTTACTTGAAGCTCCTCAATAGAAAGAAGGAGATTAAATTCCAATAGTGCAGCTGGGTAGAAGAACCATGAAATACTTCTTCATTTAGTGCTGGCTGCTGCCTTAAGCCGTGAGGAGTGCTCCTTCCATCTCTTCTCCAAAGAAAAAAAAAACAAGGAGGGCCCTCCACTTCTTATGTACATCCGTGAAGATTGTCCACCTTCTTCCCATTCTCCATATAAAATAATAAAACCCAAAAGCTTCCCAATATCAGCATTATGTGCCGAGTTATTGGCTTCTTCACATGTCTCTCCAATTGCATTATATTAAAATAAAAGAAACATTGGCTGCCACTTGTCCACACTTCCACTTAATTCTTCTACTCATTCACGTGTGATTCCATGTCATGCTTCCACATATGCATTAGGTGCTGCATGCTTCTTCATTTGGTGTTGCATTCCACGTAATGTGTCTCCATTTACATCATGCACTTAATATTAAAATAAGGGAGACAAGGCTATCCATTTCCACGTGAAGCTTCATACAAATTAACTTGAAAGCAGCCACTTCCTCTTTTCTTTCATATCAAATGATGCCAAAATGAAAGGACAAAACCGTGAGATTATTGCAATGTGGTCCCCCTCTTCCATTTCAATTCATTTGCTTCTTAAATGATTCCAAGCAATGGCCGTGTGATGTGTCTTGCTTCTAAGCCAATTTTTGCTCAATTTTCCTTTGATCAATACACAAATAAAATCAATGTAGCATAATTTCTTCTAAATGTCCCTAAAATATTTACAGAATTTTCCCTGCAATCAATAATGAAAATAATTAGCTCAGATAATTCAAATTAGTTAAAATAAGAATTTCCGATCAAATTAATCACAAATAGTAAAAATGGGAAAATACTGGACATTTAAGCACAATTCCTTGATTAACTCTAGCACAATAAACTAAGTGAAGTGAAGAAAATAATGATTCATCAGAAAGGAACAACGATCTCCAAGAGAGCAAACTAGAGATTCCAAGGGTAGGGAGACTAGATGTTTTAAATGTGGGGCTAGAGGACACTATTCAACTGAGTGTCACTTCAAAAAGTCAACCTATATCCTTGAGCATGAAAATCATAGTGAGGTATCAACCTCCAGTACGTCTGAGTTGTCCTCATCTGAAGAGGAACATGAAGCTCCACCTTGTGATGGAGATCTTCTTATGGTTAGGAGACTCCTTAAAGCAAAGCATGTGGAGTTAGAACAATCTCAACGCGAAAACCTATTCCACACACGCTGCAAAGTTTTTGATAAAACTTGTTCTATGATTATGGATAGTGGTTCTTGTTGTAGCTTTAGAATGGTGGAAAAGCTAGGCTTAACTCCTACTCCTCATCCTAACCCTTACAAACTTCAATGGATAAAAGAGGATGAAGGAATAGTTGTTAAGGAACAAGTAAGTGTACCAATTTCCATAGGCAAGTATGAAGATCAAATCATTTGTGATATTGTTCCAATGGAAGCAGGTCACATCTTACTTGGGCGACCTTGGCAATATGACAAACAAGCTTTGCATGATGGGGTCACCAACAAGATCACCATCCAACACAAAGGCAAAAAGATTATCTTGAGCCCTCTTACACCATCACAAGTACGAGAGGATCAAATAATACTTAAAAAAAATTGGATGGTGAGAAAAAGCTCAAAAATAAAACAGTTTCAAAAGAGAAGAATTTGAGTTTGTTAGAAAGTGCCTCAACCAATGTAGTTGTCCCAACAAAACAATCTAAAAATCTTTTTCTTGGGCAACCTCACTTTCTTCTCTATTGCAAAGAGACACTTGTTTCCATAAATCATCCACTTGATTCTCTTCCCAAAGGGTTATAAAAGCTTTTGAAAGAATTTGATGATTTATTTCCTAAAGAGGTTCCAAGTGGTTTACCACCTCTTAGAGGAATTGAACATCAGATTGATTTGATTCCTGGAGCTAGTCTTCCCAATAGGCCAGCTTATAGGACTAACCCTACAGAAACCAAAGAGATAGAGAGGCAAGTCAATGATGTATTGGAAAAAGGGTGGATACAAAAAAGTCTTAGCCCTTGTGCCGTGCCAGTGTTGTTAGTCCCAAAGAAAGATGGTTCTTGGCGAATGTGTACAGATTGTAGGGCTATCAACAACATTAAAGTCAAGTATAGGCACCCTATTCCTCGGTTGGATGATATGTTAGATGAGTTACATGGAGCAAACATGTTCACCAAGATTGATCTTAAAAGTGGATATCATCAAATAAGAATCAAAGACGGAGATGAATGGAAAACCGCTTTTAAGACCAAATTTGGCCTCTATGAATGGTTAGTCATGCCTTTTGGCTTAACCAATGCTCCTAGTACATTCATGCGACTAATGAATCATGTCCTTCAGGAATACATCGGCAGCTTTGTTGTAGTCTACTTTGATGACATTCTAATCTATAGCAAAGGTCTTAAAGAACATCTTCACCATGTGAGGAAAGTTTTGATTTTACTTAGACAACATCACTTATTTGCCAACTTTGACAAATGTACCTTTTGTCAAGAAAGTGTCATTTTTCTGGGATTCAAAGTTGGGAAAGAAGGTGTACATGTTGATCCTAGCAAAATCAATGCTATCCAAGAGTGGCCTGTCTTGAAAACAGTGGGAGAAGTAAGAAGTTTTCTAGGTCTAGCAGGTTTCTATAGACGATTTGTAGAAAATTTCTCTACTATTGCTGCTCCCCTCAATGAACTTTTAAAGAAAGATGTGTCATTCAAATGGGATGAAAAGCAAAGTCTAGCCTTTGAGACCTTGAAGCATAAGTTAACACATGCACCCATTCTACATTTACCTGATTTTTCTAAAGCTTTTCAAGTCGAATGTGATGCATCTGGGGTAGGAATAGGAGCTGTCCTTATACAAGAAGGTCACCCCATAGCTTATTTTAGTGAAAAACTTAGGGGACCTACATTGAATTATCCTACCTATGACAAAGAACTATATGCCCTTATTCGAGCATTGCAAACTTGGGAGCATTACTTGGTGTCTAGAGAATTTATTATCAATACTGACCATGAATCTCTCAAGTATATTAAAGGGCAAGGAAAGCTGAACAAAAGACATGCCAAGTGGATAGAATATCTCGAGCAGTTTCAATATGTCATCAAACATAAAAAGGGAAGTACTAATGTTGTTGCGGGTGCTCTATCTAGACGTCATGCATTGTTAGTTACTTTAGGATCACAAATACTAGGTTTTGATGACATTAAGCAACTTTATGAAACTGATCCTACATTTGCATCCACATATGCATCTTGTCTTAAGAAGCCATTCGACGGATTCTATATTTCTGAGGGGTATCTTTTTAATAAAGGAAAATTATGCATACCCCAAGGATCCATTCGAAAGCTTCTTATCAAGGAAAGTCATGGAGGAGGACTCATGGGCCATCATGGAGTTGATAAAACTCTTCATACTTTAAAAAGCAAATTTTATTGGCCACACATGAGAATAGATGTCCAAAAGCATTGTTCTAGTTGCATAGCTTGTTTACAAGCTAAATCTAAAGTCATGCCTCATGGACTCTATCTTCCTCTTCCAATAGCTAGCACCCCTTGGGAGGACATTAGTATGGATTTTGTCCTAGGTCTACCGAGAACTCAAAAGGGGTTTGATTCAATCTTTGTGGTAGTTGATAGATTTAGTAAAATGGCTCATTTCATACCTTGCCACAAAGTAGATGATGCTAGCTATATAGCAAGACTTTTCTTCAAAGAAGTAGTCAAATTACATGGCTTACCCAAAACTATAGTTTCTGATAGAGATGTTAAGTTCCTTAGCTACTTTTGGAAAACACTTTGGGCCAAGCTAGGAACTAAACTACTATTTTCTACTACATGTCACCCACAAACTGATGGGCAAACAGAAGTAGTAAATAGATCTCTATCAATTCTATTAAGGGTAATGTTAAAGGGCAATATTAAAAATTGGGATGATCATCTACCTCATATAGAGTTTGCTTATAATAGAGTAGTTCACAAGACTACTAAACTTTCTCCTTTTGAGGTTGTTTATGGTTTTAACCCTATCACACCGCTTGATTTACTTCCTCTTCCAGATTCATCTTCTTTTCTTCATAAAGAAGGTATTTCTAAAGCGGAGTTTATCAAAAAGTTACATGAAAAGGTTAAAACCCATATTGAAAAACAAACTCAAAAATATTCTGACTACAACAACAAAGGGAGAAAACAAGTAATCTTTAAAGAGGGAGACTTAGTTTGGCTTCACTTGAGAAAGGAAAGATTTCCTTCTCAACGTAAATCCAAATTAAGCCCAAGAGGTGATGGTCCTTTCAAAGTGGTCAAGAAAATAAATGATAATGCATATCAATTAGACCTTCCTGAAAGTTATGGCGTCAGTCCTACTTTTAACATTTGTGATTTAATTCCTTTCACAGGAGATGCCCAACAGAATTCTCAAGATCTGAGGACAGATCTTTTTCAAGAGGGAGGGACTGATGGAGGACCATCTCAGCTCCACATAGGACCTTTAACAAGAGCCATGTCCAAGAGAATCCAAGAGGAAGAGGGAGCACTCACTACTTTACTCTTATGGAGTATTACTTACTAAGTTCTCTTTCTCTTTGCTAAATACTTTTACATTGCTTTTGTAGAATATTAATAAAAGGGAGGAACCATGTCTATGCAACTTAAAAGGGCTGCCACGTAAGCAAAGAAGCACAAATGGATGGTTGGTGCCATGGCTTTTGCATTACGTTCAACACCAAAGACAACAACTCCATCTTCTTCAATGGCTTTGCTGAGTTGGCACTTATAGCTTGCTGCCCAAGCTTCCTCTATCTGTTTTACAGCATGTGCACATTTAAATAACTTGCACAATATGCTTTAGAAGCTCTCCTTCTTCTATAAATAGAGAGCTTCATCACTTGTAAATGTAACTTGAATTGAAGTAAAGAAATGCTGCCAATTTCCAGCTATTACTCTCAAGTTCACCTCTGTGCTTTGTTATCTAGCACCTCCTCTAGCTTCTTTCCCCTTTGGAAAGCCTACTGAGTTAGAGATCTACCAAAACATCCATTCAAACACCACCAGACAATTTCACAAACACCTTGAGTGCGCTTCGAACCTCCACTGTTTCCTTTCATCCGCTGCCAATTCTCTGAGTTGTGGAGCTTCTTCTGCACATTCTGAAGTAGCTTCCATCAGATCTACTACGCTTCCAGGACTTTGGATGTTGCTCAAGCAAACTATACCACCACTGAGAAAGAGCTGTTAGCCATTGTGTTTGCTCTTGCCAAATTTAGATCATATTTGCTTGGTTCACCTGTTATTGTATTCACTGACCATGCAGCTCTGAAGTTTCTTTTGAAAAAGATTGAGTCGAAGCCTAGATTGATTAGGTGGATGCTCCTACTCCAAGAATTTAACCTACAAATCCAAAATTGGAGTGGAGCACATAATTTGGTTGCGGACCACCTCAGCAAGATTGAGAGGGGTGAGAATGAAGCCGATGTTTTGCCTATTCAGGATGACTTTCCTTATGAGAGTTTGTTGACAGTTTCACTTTCCCACCCTACTCCTTGGTTTGCAAATATTGTCAATTATTTGGTTGCTTCTGTTTTCCCCCCTTAGCATCGCGTGCTCAAATTACTAAAATTAAGAGCGATGTTAACTATTACATTTGGGATGACCCATATTTGTGGAAGTTGTGCAGTGATCAGGTTACAAGAAGATGCATTCCAGACCATGAGATTGACTCAGTCCTATAGTTTTGTCACGCTTCCTCACCTGGTGGTCATTTGGGAATTCAAAGAACGGCTCACAGGGTGTTAGATTGTGCTTTTTATTAGCCCTCCATCTTTAAGCATGCTGAGACGATTTGCAGCACCTATGAGCCATGTTAGAGAGCAGGAGGATCACTTTCATGGAGACAACAGATGCCTCAACAGCCCATGCTATTCTATGAGGTATTCGATGTTTGGGGTATAGATTTCGTGGGTCCATTTCCTATTCTACTCGACAAGTTTTTAACTTAATTCCTATTGAACAAATTATGTACTGCTAATTTATTATGCAATATATTGAGTTTGTGTGATTTCTAAGATGATTGTATTTTATTACATTGCATTTGAATTATGCATCTGAACATGGTTGTGAACTATAATGATGTATGTGAGTATGAATTGGACATCTCAGGGAGAGATGATTGTGAGTGATTGTGTGGGGTGTTATTGTTGTTCTGTACAACTATAGTGAACTTTGGACTCGGTCGGGCTATCCCTACACTCAAAGCATTGTTCGTCCTCACATAGAGAAGAACAATGTAAGTGGTGAGAGTAGAGGGAGGTCCTCGTCTATAGTCTTTGAATTTAGACATAGACAGGTTGGGGGATTTACCTTGCTAGTGTTGGGGAGTGTCAGTTGAACTATGCAAGTGCAAAGACGACTGATAGTTCGACAGTTATACAAATTCGGATTAGTCGTGTGAGTGTGTGAGTCGTGATTTAATGAGTATGCTTTAATTGTTCTTTTATATGTAACTATATATGATGAAATGAAGTAACTGTACTATATGTATAACATGCTTTTTATATCTAGCTCACCCTTGCATTGTTTGTTGTGTGATGTTTGGGTATGTTTCTTTGGCGATGATCATCCACTTGGATGGGAGTAGATGTTGTTGAGGAGATTTCCTTGGAGCAAGAGCTAGAGGATGTTGATGTTACGGTGTAGTCTGCTTAGGAATTTCCTATTTGAACGCTTGTAGTGTTCAATAATTTTAAACTGTTTAAGTTTAAAATTTTTTCTCTGTATTTGGATGACTGTAATTTTGCACTTAATTACACGTCATACT
This sequence comes from Vigna nakashimae, assembly GCA_034642375.1. Lineage (NCBI taxonomy): Eukaryota > Viridiplantae > Streptophyta > Magnoliopsida > Fabales > Fabaceae > Vigna > Vigna nakashimae. The sequence continues at coordinate 35,581,915 of CM067758.1, forward strand.
TTAACTGTTCTCTTTATTTGGATGTTGACGTTCTTATTATATAAGTTGTTATATAATTAGGATGTTACATAAATTGTTTCAGAGCAGTTCCTTCCTTAGAAACTTGTAGGTTGTGGGTGTGCATTGTTTGTGATTGCATACTGTAGTCTTCTGTAGGGAGTTGTATTAGCCTCATTTGAGTTAGGCTAATGGTCTTTCTTTCTGTGTGAACAGAAGATGGTCTTTCTTTCTGAGGGAAACTTGCCTCGACTTGTTCTGGTAAGCTTAACTTTCGAGGACGAAAATTTTTCTTGTTGGGGAGAATGTAAGACCCATGAAAAATATTTATAATAGTAAATTTTGGCATTTTATTAGTAATAATAATTTTAATGGATAGAAAAATGTAAATTTTGAATATAAAATTATAGTAATTCTAGAAGGAGAAGTTCAAATTTTTGATAACTTATTTAGGATTTTTTTTTTAGAAAATTGAATAGTAAAAAGTGAATAGTGAAAAGTGAATAGTGAATAGTGAATAAAGAAAAAAAAAGATAAGAATTCCTTAGCATGGAAGAAATTAGGATCAGATTTAATCAAGTGGATGACTAAAATATTACTTTTAAATAATATTAAAATAATAAATAATATTAAAAAAATTGATGAATTGTAAATTTCTTTTACCTATAAATAGCCATGGGAGGAAAGGGTATTCTGCACCAAGAAAAGAGGAATCAAGTGAGAGCTTGAGAAATAGAGAAGAAAGAGTTAGGGAGAAACTTTTAGTTGCAAGAAGAGTAGAAGTTCTGAAGAGTTTTCGGGGAAACAAATTCAGAGCAAGAGATTAAGTCTGGAATAGAGGTAGGGGAGCTAACTTTTCTATGCTTTTATATTATGATTTAGTATTTCTATTCTTTTATATTATGATTTAGTATTGTTTTATTACTATTCATATCTTGAAATTCTATGTGAATACTGTTAATGCTTACTGAATGTGTATCTATATTGAAATTCGGTGTTAATATTATATGTTGTTGTTTTGAATCTGTAAATAAGAAATTTGTTAAAAACTAGTTGAGGAACACTTTGGCTAAGGAAAGACTTGGTACTTAAGTTGTCCATTGTGACGCACCTCTCTTTCCTGGAAGTCTACTCGACAAGTTTTTAACATAAATCCTATTGAACATATTATGTATTGTTAATTTATTTTGTGATATATTCAGTTTGTATGATTTCTAAAATGATTGGATTTAATTGCATTTGAATTATGCATCTGAACATGGTTGTGAACTATAATGATGTATGTGAGTATGAATTGGACATCTCAGGGAGAAATGACTGTGAGTGATTGTATGGGGTGTTATTGTCGTTCTGTATAACTGTAGTGAACTTTGGACTCGGTCTGTCTATCCCTACGCTCAAAGCATTGTTCGTGCTCACATAGAGAAGAACAGTGTAAGTGGTGAGAGTAGATGGAGGTCCTCGTCTATAGTCTTTTAATTTAGACATAGACATGTTGGGGGATTTACCTTGCTAGTGTTGGGGAGTGCCAGCTGAACTATGCAAGTGCAAAGACGATTGATAGTTCGATAGTTATACAAATCCGGATGAGTCGTGTGAGTGTGTGAGTCGTGGTTTAATCAGTATGCTTTAATTGTTCTTTTATATGTAACTATGTATGATGACGTAAAGTAACTGTACTATATGTATAACATGCTTTTTATATCTAGCTCACTGATACAGCTGTCGCGGCCATTCAAATTTGTTGTGCAATTAAGAATGCAGTACAGCACTAGGAAGTGACTCTTAGGTCGTCTCTCAGGGACCAAATGTGGTTCAGTTTCTTGTCAATACGTAGTGGGGTTTTTTTTTTGGTTTTGGTTGCGAATAAATTAAAAAGCGTTTTAAATAAAATTCAAAACAGTAAAACTAAATTAAGACAGTAAAAACGAAATTGGTACATTAAAATGAAATTACAGCAAGTTGAAATATTAAAATCAATCCGGAACAACTAAAATACAGAAAATCATTTCAACATATGATATAAAATATTTTTACACAAAAAAATTAAAATTTAAACTTGTCTACCATTAACCGTGAAACAATCTATCAAAAGAAATGGAAAATGCAAAAGCTTCTAACATAATTACTCTTTAGCCGTGACATTTCATGTATTTCCTTCTAAGAAAATTAAAAAATGAATTTCTTCCCTTAATGGCTCTTTGGCCGTGACACTTTGATGTGCATGCAAAGAGAATTAAAATAAATAAATGCTTCTCCTTGTTTGTCTTTAGCCATGAGAATTTCATGAAATGCATCCAAAGCAAATTAAAATAATGGTAAGGCTTCTTCTTGGTTACTCTTGCTGTAACAATTCCATGAATTGGAACTAAAACCAATTAAAATTAGGGCTGGGCAAATGGAACTGAACTGCACTGCACTACTAAAAACTGTACTGAACTAAAAACTAATTTGTCTAAACTGAACTGTAAAACAGTTCAAACAAATTGAACTGAATTGTTTTTTGTTTTATCAAACTGTACTGAACTGTACTGTACTAAATTGTACTAAACTACAATATAAACTGAACTGAACTACTAACTGTACTAATTTTAAACTAAATTGAACTACTAACTATACTAATTTTAAACTGAATTGAACTACTAACTATACTAATTTTAAACTAAATTGTACTAATTTAAAACACCCATGGACTTTGCAAATGCCGGCAGAATATCAGACACTCCATCAATCAGCACTTCATCATGTGCACTATCAACATCATCGATTTCACTGACTCTATTGACAAGCAGATTGCTCCTGAAGCAACAATGAAGTTGCATCAACAAGCTGTGCCAAGTCTGCAAGTATAGAAATCTCAACATCAGCATCAGTTCACCAGCAAAATGACTCTTACAAATTGGTAAAATAATTATATGCGTACAAGGCTCAAGAGTTGCAAAACCATAATCTATGATGATATCAGCAGACTTGATATGCTGTCACACAACAGACATCTTCATACAATTGAAAGAGAAAACCATCATTTTGGTCTTTGAATTGCAACACCTTAACTTAGCCTGGAATTAACAGAACTCAAAAAAGGCACTAAAATATGGAATTAACAGACTGTAACACGTTAATATAACCTGATTAACCTCAATAAAAGCACACAAGACACTGCATTGAGTAGTAGCATACCAGCATGTCCATACTCCTGCAAAAAATTAAATAACACATTTGGAGAATACACGAGTTTTGTAAATCAAATTCAATGCAAGTCTCCAAATTTCTAGGACTTTCTTTTGGAACAAAAACATCAAATATGAAAACCAAACAGTGAAGGAATGTTAAATCCTATGAATCGTTAGTTATTACAGCAAACATAAACTGAGCAACAATCTGAAGTAACTCATTGAAAAATATATTTAGATATAAGTAATTTGAATCATCATGCAGCACAACATTCAAATTAACATTAAAAATAGGAATTTGAAAAGCCAGTATTGAGCATTTGTGTACCGTCTCCAAGACAAAACAACATGAAAAACAAAGCATTAAGGTTATAGTCTTACCCACATGTACTTTAGATAACTAACAAATTGTGGTAAAGCTTCAATCATCCAAATTAATAGCAACACTTGAAGGTCCCACTTCATCTTGAGAGGTTATCTCTACAAAAATAAAATAAAATATTTCATAATTTTTGAACACTTAAAATATAAATTAAAAATATATAAGTTTGTCATATAATCTCACCTTGCTCAAATTTATCAAGTTCTTTAGGATCCTCATCAAAAAGTATAGAGAAAGGTGTTCCTTTTAACCAATCTTGTGTGCAAACAAGCACTTCCACTATTTTAGGCGTTAGACAACTACGATAAGGACTAACCACTCTTCCTCCTGTACTGAATGCACACTCTGATGCTACGGTAGAGATAGGAATGGCTAACACCTCTCGAGCCATGTTCGCAAGGATAGGAAATCTAGTTGAGTTGACTTTCCACCAATGTAAAATATCAAACTCAACTGACTTTATATAAGGTTCAGGATCCTCTCTCAAATATTTATCAAGCTCTGATATGTAATCAAATCTACGTCCTGTAGCTCTTAGGTAGAAACTCATGCCATGAGGATCATCATCATCATCATCTAGTTGAGATTCTTGTTGGCTACTTTGAGAACCTTCCTCAATACCTTGATATTGTTCATAAAGTGATTTTAAGGATGACAATAATTTTAATTTCAATCCACTAGCCATACTAGATTCAAATAGGTAGTCAATGAAGTAATTAACAAAATCCAACTTACTCCTAGGGTCAAGCACAACAGCAATCAATAATAAAATATTAATTCCATTAGGATTTCTCCAATATTTTTCATACTTGCCCTTCATCCTCATTGCCATCAATTTTATGCTCACATCACTACTATCAGAGTATTGTCGAATCCTTTTACCAATTCCAAACACCTCCTTCATATACATATGACTGGTGACATAAGAAGAACCAGAAATGCGTAGGGTGGAGTCATAAAACATCTTTAAAAATGGTAGAATAGACCTCGCATATTCCCAATCCTCTTCTAATGGCACACCACCATTACTTTTGGCCATTTCAATACCAAATTTCTTATCTTGCATATCTAGCAAGACAAAGGCATCTTTGTACTTCAAGCTTGCCTCTAACATTAAGTAAGTTGAATTCCACCTGGTTTCAACATCAAGACAAACAATACCTTTATAAGAAATTCCCTTTTGTTCAACACATGCCTTGAATCTAGCAAATCTAGCGGGAGAAGATTTTACATATTTGACTGCACTTCGAATTTTTGAAATCGAATCTTTGATCTCTTTTAAGCCCTCCTTCACAATCAAACTCAATATGTGAGCACAACAACGCATATGAACATATTCTCCCTTTAATACAAGACAATTCCATGATAACATCCTTCTTTTGAGGTACTGGACCCCAACATCATTTGTCGTAGCATTATCTACGATGATACTAAGGACTTGTTTCAACTCCCAATTATTCAAACAAGCCTCAACATGTTTAGCAATGAGCTCGCCTGAATGTCCCGTTGTTTGAGAAAAGTTCAAAATTTTCTTTTGAAGTTTCCAATCATTATCAATATAATGAGCTGTTAAACTCATGTAATTTAGGTTTTGGATTGAAGTCCATGTGTCTGTAGTTAAACAAACCCTCTCACACTGCTTTGACAGAAACATTTTCAACTTTGCTTTTTCCTCTTCATAGAGTTCCCACATTTCACGCCTCAATTTAGTGCGGGATGGGACTTCAAATCGTGGTTGCAAGGACCATACAAAGTCACGAAAGTCCTCATTTTCCACAAATCGAAAAGGAAGCTCGGACTTCACAAACATCTTCACCAACTTCATTCGAGATGCATTTTGGTCAAATTTAGAAATAGTTGGTGAAGGGCTAACACTAACTTCTGTAGTTGATGATAAAAGCTTTTGCCTTTTGAATGCTTCTCTATTAGGATTTTCTTTACATCTCTTCAAATGATTCCTCATTCCACTTGTTCCACCCGAATATTTAATCAAATCACCACAATAATTGCATTTAGCCTTCTTCTCAGAATAAGGTTCTTGTTTAGTAAAATGTCCCCACACATTTGATTGACCTTTACTATTCTCAGTTGACGATGAATCGATACAAGGAGGTAAATGATCCATTCTAGAAGTATTTGGTGTGAGGGTTTCTACCGTTTCTGACATTCACGTCACTACATTAATTAAGAGTTCAAATTACTATCTATGATTTAATGGTCTAATCTTTTAAAACTAAAAATATATGAAGAAGTGTAGGTTATCAACTATCAGAATCATCTAAGAAATTCAAGCATAAAATCTAAAAGCACATCTTAAAAGCAAATATAAACATTGATATATAAAGATTTAAGTATGGATAATCATTTGCACAGACAAAATATTCATGGAACTCTTTTATATGTCATGCATTGAAGGTATTTGCGGTGGTAATCCATCACGAATTAAAATGAGATGGGTTTTACTAGAAAATGACATTGTATAAATTATGGAAAATATTCATGTCTTGTGAGTATCATACAAATTTGTATATATAATACCACTTCATTATGTTTCTTTTTATTATTTATGCTAAAATTTGTATATCATCTGTTATAAAACCACATCTCCTCATATATAATAATGTTGAAGAATCATTTAAATTTTCACTTCATTATGTTTCTTTTTATTATTTATGCTTCACATCTTACGTGTTAATAATCATTGCCATTATAGCTCTTGTGTGTGTAAAACACTGCATGGTATTCTGATTTTTTTTTTCCATTTTCTCTTTCTGACAGTCCTACAAAGGATTAGACTGCAATAAATAAATTAGTTTATATATAGATAATAAAAAAAGCAGTAACATTGATATTTTTTAAGGAATCTACAGATGTATATTATTGATGTATTGTCGACTTGCATTACTCGGATGCTTGTTCAATGTACATTGTACATTGTAATTTTTTGCTAATCCTACATAACTTAGATTTTGAACTATTACCAAATCAACAGATACTCTATATATTACACTTTAACATCACCCCGTGATTGTTGCAACAGATACGATGATGTTGACATAACATCCATATCAGTAAAGTAAACATTGAGCCATCAAAAAATATCCATATCAATGGAGTTAACTAGCACTCCATCATCTTCCCAATTTATATGTTAGATAACTAGAAACATCAGCTAGAAGAATAAAATTATGAATGCAAATAAGGCCTTAAACTCTGCTTCCAATGGAGGTAATTGGAATCATCAAGTTTTTCTGCTATGGAATTCATAAAAAACTGGGAAGCAGATGGGTATGAGCTTGAATTGACCATTGCAGATCAAATTCTAGCCCTTGATACCATATCAGAAAACGATATGAAAAGAAGATAAGAAGATAAACAAAGACTGATCTTGTGTATTATTTCACTTGACTAGAAACAGAGAATACAAGCCTAGTACATATAGGCACTAAACTGTACAAGATACAAAAGACAAAAAACTAACATCCAGTTGAATAATGGTTTTGCATCAATATCTCTAATAGACAGTCTAAGACAGCAATGAAGCATAACAGGCAAAAGAAAACAAACCATTTAGTACATATGCTTATAACCGATCAACTGAAGAAAAAGTCAGATTTCATTGCACCTGTATGTCACGAAATGTGACTTCCTCAGTAGTTAATTTGGATGATAAATCTCCTACTTGCCTATATTTATATTCATATTTCTTTGCTAGAACCTCAACCTGAAATTAATATTTTGAGCAAATAATAAATGTGATGATTACTGAGGTAATAAATAACACATTCAATTTTAAAGAAAGACACCTCATGTTTATCAGCTGATATTCTTTTTATGACCTCATTAATGATTGTCACATCTGCTTTTGTATAGAACCTTTTATAGCAGAAGAGCAAAAAATTTGTTGAAAAAAGGTAAAAAAAAATTACATAACAGTAGTAACCATAAGAAGAAGAAGAATAAAGCCTGCTTTAATATACTTCACTCCTTTCTATCACTTATTAACCATAGAAAAGACGAAAATAAGCAGAGTAGTTAATATTAATATGACCCTATTAACCATAAGAACATTAAAGGTGAAAAAAAATGCCTGATAAAAAATTCTCACATTTGGCTTCATAAAAAACATTTATTCACACAGAAATAACAAATTCGTTAAGAAAGCAAAGAGAAAAAATAAATATGATACTCATAGTTAACATTTCTGAGTAGAAAATGTAGAAAATAAGGCTTAAAGTAGAAAAATCAAATAATGGAGCAATGTCACTCACAGTTTCCAACCCAGTTACTGTTATGCTGTATGAAATTGATATCCCTTCTTGGCAACTCAGAAAACACTTGGATCATATATGAAAGATTAAAATGGTTCACACACCAATCAACCCTAGTTTAAGAGAATCATATAAGAAACAAAATCATAACATGGAACTGAATATTAACAAAAATTCATAAAAGATTGGTTTAAGGAAAGTACAGCAGCACAGGCAGAGACACAACACAGAGAGGTAGAGGCCGTGGTGGAACTCTCCTTTGTCGACAGGGTCACGGTGGCAGCGGCCGCGAGTTATCTTTGGAGCTCTCTTTCGACAAAACGTTGAAACGCAAGCTAGGGCAGAGTCACGATAAGATCACTGTGAGATTTCGTTAAAGCTCTCCTTCGCTAACAGCGTCACAGTGAACAATGCGAGATTTCGCTGAAGCTCTCTCTCATTGTGGACAACGCGAGCTAGGGCACGTTTTAGGAATAATTGAAAAATTGAAAATGTAAGAGGGATGGATAACAGTTCTAGCAGTTAACTGAACTGAAAATTTTATAAGTTCAGTTTTTAAAAACTGAACCATAAAATAGTATATTTAAGTTTTAGTAAAAATGGATCAATTATTTTTAGTATAATATAGTATAGTTAACTATAGTATAGTACAAATCAGTTATTTTTGCCCGGCCCTAATTAAAATAATTGAAATGCTTCTCCCTTCCACCATACACTTCCAACATCTATTATACTTTAATCACCATATACTCCACTCATTTCTCAAAAGCAATTCAAAACCATTAAATTGAAAACAATCAACGTACACTACTACTCCACTTAGTCATGTCCATTCTTAAACAAATGAAGAAATGCAATCAAAGGTCGTAGGACACTTCTTCCACATGTTGTTTGGTCCTTCATGGTTCTCCCGCTTCATTCACGTAAAGCCTCCCCACTTGAAAGATGTTTTAAAATAAAAATGCAACTTTTGAAAGCTTTTGTTGTTTATCAAACTAAGAAACCAAAACCTATGTTGCACCTCCTCTTCACGGTTTATATTCATCTTTGAAAAGTAAGCAAAGTGGAAATGTGTAAAAGAATGATGTTGTTGGACCCATGTGCATTATCTAAAAGAAAGGCAAGCAAAAGCATGTTGATTGCAAAGTGAAAACATGTAAGTCTTCTAGTAGGACCGTCCAACTCTCTTAAAGAAAAATGAAAGTATAATTTATGAAATCAAAAGCATACCATCGTGCAAACAAACCAAAGGAATTGAAAGCATCAAAAACTTCATACACTATACTACTACATGGACCACTTTTGCCGAGAAATTCATGTGCTGGTGGACCAAGGCGGAACTTCTCCAAATTGCAAGAAGGAATCACGCAATTCTGGCTATTGTGACCGAGAATCACACCTCTATATTCATCTACTTCTTCAAGTGTTTTCTCCAAGCAAATCACCGTGCACAATTCATCTAAAGTCCATCACATATGCTTCCTTCTTCACCGTGACAGCAGCTCCTCTCTTCATCTCCAACTCAGTTCATGTATCTCCAGAAAAGAAAGAAACGTGTGCTTGCTAAATTCTGCTCCACTTCAGCCGTGACAGCAGCTTCTTCTCCTCATCTCCATGCTCAGTTCATACTAGAAGTTTTCCTCTATACGTTTTGTATCTCCTCCTACTCCATGTTGGTCTGTGTGTTTTTTTATGAGAAGAAACAAGAATGAAAGTAATAATCGAATGCCGAAGCCCCCTCTGAAGAAGCAATTAAAGAGTTTTTCAATCCAGCTGTGTGTTGTCTCCTTCTGATCATAGAGTATCTGATCATAGAGTAGCGGCTGTCTCCCCTAGCAGATAGCTTCTTCATTTTCTTCAATCAATCCCCTGTGCTTGGACGTAGCTAGGCCAATTGGTGTTTCACGTTGACAAAAATGATGCCCATAATCTCCACGTGCTATAAGCCACAGCTGCCGGAACACTTTGTTCTGAACACATGTAGCATACTATGCCTTTTCTCAATGTGTGCACATTGGATGTGGCATACTAAAAAAACCATGACACTTCCTAACATTTTATGGGCAGTAAAATTAGTCGCTGTGTGCACCTCCAAAAGAAATTAATCTCTAAATTTCTGTTTAACAATTTCCCTACAAATAAAAATGCAAATAACTAGACTCACATAATTCAAATTAATTAAAATAAGAATTTCTGGTCAAATTAAGCACAATTAGGAAAAATGGAAAAATACCGGACTTTAAAGAATAATTCCCTGATTGATTATAGCACAATAAACTAAGTTAAGTCAAGAAAATATTGACTCATCACTCACCCTTGCATTGTTTGTTGTGTGTTGTTTGGATATGTTTCTTTGGCGATGATCATCCACTTGGATGGGAGCAGATGTTGTCGAGGAGATTTCCTTGGAGCAAGAGCTAGAGAATGATGATGTTACGGTGTAGTCTACTTAGGAATTTCCTATTTGAACGCTTGTAGTGTTCAATAATTTTAAATTGTTTAAGTTTAAAATTTTGTCTCTGTATTTGGATGACTGTAATTTTGCACTTAATTACACATCATACTCTAACTGTTCTCTTTATTTGAATGTTGACGTTCTTATTATATAAGTTGTTATATAATTGGGATGTTACATTAATGGTATCAGAGGACAAATAGAGAGACAAAATTTTAAACTTAAACATATTAAAATTATTGAACACTACAAGCGTTCAAATAGGAAATTCCTAAGTAGACTACACCGTAACATCAGCATCCTCTAGCTCTTGCTTCAAGGAAATCTCCTCGACAACATCTGCTCTCATTCAAGGGGATGATCATCGCCAAAGAAACATACCCAAACAGCACACAACAAACAATGCAAGGGTGAGCTAGATATAAAAAACATGTTATACATATAGTAAACTTACTTCATGTCATCATACATAGTTACATATAAAAGAACAATAAAAGCATACTCATTAAATCACGACTCACACACTCACCCGAGTCATCCGAATTTGTATAACTGTCAAACTATCAATCGTCTTTGCACTTGCATAGTTCAATTGGCACTCCCCAACACTAGCAAGGTCAATCCCCCAACCTGTCTATGTTTAAATTCAAGGACTATAGACGAGGACATCCCTCTACTCTCACCACTTACATTGTTCTTCTCTATGTGAGCACGAACAATGCTTTGAGTGTAGCGATAGACAGACCGAGTCCAAAGTTCACTACAGTTATACAGAACAACAATAACACCCCACACAATCACTCACAGTCATCTCTCCCTGAGATGTCCAATTCATACTAACATACATCATTATAGTTCACAACCATGTTCAGATGCATAATTCAAATGCAATGTAATAAAATACAATCATCGCAGAAATCACACAAACTCAATATATTGCATAATAAATTAACAGTACATAATATGTTCAATAGGAATTAAGTTAAAAACTTGTCGAGTAGACTTCCAAGAAAGAGAGGTGCGTCACATTGGACAACTTAAGTACCAAGTCTTTCCTTAGCCAAAGTGTTCCTCAACTAGTTTTTAACAAATTTCTTATTTACAGATTCAAAACAACACCATATAATATTAACACCAAATTTCCACATAGATAGATATACAGTAAGCATTAACAGTATTCATACAGAATTTCAAGACATGAATAGTAATAAAAACAATAATAAATCATATTATAAAAGCATAGAAAGGTTAGCTCCCCTTACCTCTATTCCAGACTTAATCTCTAGCTTCGAATTTGTTTCCCCGAAAACTCTTCAGAACCTCTACCCTTCTTGCAACTAAAAATTTCTCCCTAACTCTTTCTTCTCTATTTCTCAAGCTCTCACTTGATTCCTCTTTTCTTGGTGTAGAATACCCTTCCCTCCCATGACTATTTATAGGTAAAAAAATTACTATTCATTAATTTTTTTAATATTATTTATTATTTTAATATTATTTATTATTTTAATATTATTTAAAAATAATATTTTAATCATCCACTTGATTAAATCTGATCCTAATTTCTTCCCTGCTAAGGAATTCTTATTCTAATTCCTTCCATGCTAAGAAATTCTTATCTTTTCTTTTCACTATTCATTATTCACTTTTTACTATTCACTATTCACTATTTACTATTCAATTTTCTAAAAAAAACCTAAATAAGTTATCAAAAATTTGAACCTCTCTTTCTTGAAATACTATAATTTTATATTCAAAATTTACATTTTTCTATCCATTAAAATTATTATTACTAATAAAATGTTAAAATTTACTATTATAATTATTTTTCATGGGTCTTACATTCTCCCTAACAACAAAAACTTTCGTCCTCGAAAATTAAGCTTACCATTAATGTAACATCACAATTATATAACAACTTATATAATAAGAACGTCAACATCCAAATAAAGAGAACAGTTAGAGTATGACGTGTAATTAAGTGCGGAATTACAGTTATCTAAATACAGAGACATAATTTTAAACTTAAATAGTTTAAAATTATTGAACACTACAAGCGTTCAAATAGGAAATTCCTAAGTAGACTACACCGTAACATCATCATCCTCTACTCTTGCTCCAAGGAAATCTCCTCGACAACATCTGCTCTCATCCAAGTGGATGATCATTGCCAAACAAACATACCCAAACAGCACACAACAAATAATGTAAGGGTGAGCTAGATATAAAAAGCATGTTATACATATTGTACAGTTATTTTACGTCATCATACATAGTTACAAATAAAAGAACAATTAAAGCATACTCATTAAATCACGACTCACACACTCACACGACTTATCCATATTTGTATAACTATCGAACTATCAGTCGTCTTTGCACATGCATAGTTCAGCTGGCACTCCCCAACACTAGCAAGGTAAATCCCCCAACTTGTCTATGTCTAAATTCAAAGACTATAGACGAGGACCTTCCTCTACTCTCACCACTTACACTGTTCTTCTCTATGTGAGCACGAACAATGCTTTGAGTGTAGGGATAGACAGGCCGAGTCCAAAGTTCATTACAGTTATACAGAACGACAATAACACCCCACACAATCACTCACAGTCATCTCTCCCTAAGATGTCCAATTCATACTCACATGCATCATTATAGTTTACAACCATGTTCAGATGCATAATTCAAATGCAATAAAATTCAATCATTTTAGAAATCATACAAACTGAATATATCACAAAATAAATTAACGGTACATAATTTGTTCAATAGGATTTAAGTTAAAAACTTGTCGAGTAGACTTCTAGGAAAGAGAGGTGCGTCACAATGGACAACTTAAGTACCAAGTCTTTCCTTAGCCAAAGTGTTCCTCAACTAGTTTTTAAAAAATTTCTTATTTACAGATTCAAAATACCAGCATTTAAAATTTAACACTGAAATTCCACATAGATAGATATACAGTAAGCATTAATAGTATTCATACAGAATTTCAAGACATGAATAGTAATAAAAACAATACTAAATCATATTATAAAAGCATAGAAAGGTTAGCTCCCCTTACCTCTATTCCAAACTTAATCTCTTGCTCCGAATTTGTTTCCCCGAAAACTCTTCAAAACATCTACTCTTCTTGCAACTAAAAATTTCTCCCTAACTCTTTCTTCTCTATTTCTCAAGCTCTCACTTGATTCCTCTTTACTTAGTGCAAAATACCCTTCCCTCTCATAGCTATTTATAGGTAAAAAAATTTACTATTCAATAATTTTTTTAATATTATTTATTATTTTAATATTATTTAAAAATAATATTTTAATCATCCACTTGATTAAATCTGATCCTAATTTCTTCCATACTATGGAATTCTTATTCTAATTCCTTCCATGCTAAGAAATTCTTATATTTTTTTTTTCACTACTCACTTTCTACTATTCATTATTCAGTTTTTACTATTCAATTTTCTAAAAAAAATCCTAAATAAGTTATCAAAAATTTGAACCTCTCCTTCTAGAATTACTATAATTTTATATTCAAAATTTACATTTTTCTATCCATTAAAATTATTATTACTAATAAAATGCTAAAATTTGTTATTATATAATAAATTTTAGCATTTTATTCGTAATAATAATTTTAATAGATAGAAAAATGTAAATTTTGGATATAAAATTATAGTAATTCTACAAGGAGGGTTCAAATTTTTTATAACTTATTTAAGATTTTCTTTTAGAAAATGAATAATAAAAAGTGAATAGTAAATAGTAAAAAGTGGATAGTGAATAGTGAAAAAAAAGATAAGAATTTCTTAGCATGGAAGGAATTACAATAAGAAGTATTTAGCATGGAAGAAATTAGGATCAGATTTAATCAAGTGGATGATTAAAATATTATTTTTAAATAATATTAAAATAATAAATAATATTTAAAAGTAATGAATAGTAAATTTTTTACCTATAAATAGCCATGGGAGGGCAGGGTATTCTACACCAAGAAAAGAGGAATCAAGTGAGAGCTTGAGAAATAGAGAAGAAAGAGTTAGGAAGAAATTTTTAGTTGCAAGAAGAGTAGAGGTTCTGAAGAGTTTTCGGAGAAATAAATTCGGAACAAGATATTAAGTCTGCAATAGAGGTAAAGGGAGCTAACATTTCTATGCTTTTACAATATGATTTAGTATTGTTTTTATTAATAATCATGTCTTGAAATTCTGTATGAATACTGTTAATGCTTACTGTATATCTATCTATGTGGAATTTCGGTGTTAATATTATATGGTGTTGCTTTGAATCTGTAAATAAGAAATTTGTTAAAAACTAGTTGAGGAACACTTTGGCTAAGGAAAGACTTGATACTTAAGTTGTCTATTGTGACTCACCTCTCTTTCCTGGAAGTCTACTCGACAAGTTTTTAACTTAATTCCTACTGAACAGATTATGTACTGTTAATTTATTATGAAATATATTGAGTTTGTGTGATTTCTGCGATGATTGTATTTTATTACATTGCATTTGAATTATGCATCTGAACATGGTTGTGAACTATAATGATGTATGTGAGTATGAATTGGACATCTCAGGGAGAGATAACTGTGAGTGATTGTGTGGGGTGTTATTGTTGTTCTGTATAATTGTAGTGAACTTTGGACTCGATCTGTCTATCCCTACACCCAAAGCATTGTTCGTGCTCACATAGAGAAGAACATTGTAAGTGGTGAGAGTAGAGGGAGGTCCTCGTCTATAGTCTTTGAATTTAGACATAGACAGATTGGGGGATTTACCTTGCTAGTGTTGGGGAGTGCCAGCTGAACTATGCAAGTGCAAAGACGACTGATAGTTCGAGAGTTATACAAATCCGGATGAGTCGTGGGAGTGTGTGAGTCGTGATTTAATGAGTATGCTTTAATTGTTCTTTTATATGTAACTATGTATGATGAAATGAAGTAACTGTACTATATGTATAACATGCTTTTTTATATCTAGCTCACCCTTGCATTGTTTGTTGTGTGATGTTTAGGGTATGTTTCTTTGGCGATGATCATCCACTTGGATGGGAGCAGATGTTGTCGAGGAGTTTTCCTTGGAGCAAGAGGTAGAGGATGCTGATGTTACAGTGTAGTCTACTTAGGAATTTTCTATTAGAACACTTGTAGTGTTCAATAATTTTAAACTGTTTAAGTTTAAAATTTTGTCTCTGTGTTTGGATGACTGTAATTATGCACTTAATTACACGTCATACTCTAACTGTTCTCTTTATTTGGATGTTGACGTGCTTACTATATAAGTTGTTATATAATTGGAATGTTACATTAATGGTATCAGAGCAGTTCCTTCCTTAGAAACCTGTAGGTTGTGGGTGTGCATTGTTTGTGATTGCCTACTCTAGTATTGTGTAGGAAGTTGTATTAGCCTCATTTGAGTTAGGCTAATGGTCTTTCTTTCTGTGTGAATAGAAGATGGTCTTTCTTTCTGAGAGAAACTTACCTCGACTTCTTCTGGTAAGCTTAATTTTCGAGGCCGAAAATTTTTGTTGTTGGGAAGAATGTAAGACCCATGAAAAATATTTATAAAAGTAAATTTTAGCATTTTATTAGTAATAATAATTTTAATGGATAGAAAAATGTAAATTTTGAATATAAAATTATAGTAATTCTAGAAGGAGAGGTTCAAATTTTTGATAACTTATTTAGGATTTTTTTTAGAAAATTGAATAGTAAAAAGTGAATAATGAATAGTAAAAAGTGAATAGTGAATAGTGAAAAAAAAATATAAGAATTTCTTAGCATGGAAGGAATTAGAATAAGAATTCCTTAGCATGAAAGAAATTAAGATCAAATTTAATCAAGTGGATGATTAAAATATTATTTTTAAATAATATTAAAATAATAAATAATATTAAAAAAATTAATGAATAGTAAATTTTTTATCTATAAATAGCCATGGGGGAAGGGTATTTTACACCCAGAAAAGAGGAATCAAGTGAGAGCTTGAGAAATAGAGAAGAAAGAGTTAGGTAGAAATTTTTAGTTGCAAGAAGAGTAGAGGTTCTGAATAGTTTTCAGAGAAACAAATTCGGAGCAAGAGATTAAGTCTGGAATAGAGGTAAGGGGAGCTAACCTTTCTATGTTTTTATAATATTATTTAGTATTTTTTTATTACTATTCATGTCTTGAAATTCTGTATGAATACTGTTAATGCTTACTGTATATCTATCTATGTGGAATTTTGGTGTTAATATTATATGTTGTTGTTTTGAATCTGTAAATAAGAAATTTGTTAAAAACTAGTTGAGGAATACTTTGGCTAAGGAAAGACTTGGTACTTAAGGTGTCCATTGTGACGCACCTCTCTTTCCTAGAAGTCTACTCGACAAGTTTTTAACTTAAATCCTATTAAACAGATTATGTACTGTTAATTTATTTTGTGATATATTCAATTTGTATGATTTCTAAAATGATTGGATTTTATTGCATTTGAATTATGCATCTGAACATGGTTGTGAACTATAATGATGTATGTAACTATGAATTGCACATCTCAGGGGGAGATGACAGTGAATGATTGTGTAGGGTGTTATTGTTGTTATGTATAACTGTAGTGAACTTTGGACTCGGTCTGTCTATACCTACACTTAAAGCATTGTTTGTCCTCACATAGAGAAGAAGAGTGTAAGTGGTGAGAGTAGAGGGAGGTCCTCGTCTATAGCCTTTGAATTTAGACATAGACAGGTTGGGGGATTTACCTTGCTAGTGTTGGGGAGTGACAGCTGAACTATGCAAGTGCAAAGACGACTGATAGTTCGACAGTTATACAAATCTGGATGAGTCGTGTGAGTGTGTGAGTCGTGATTTAATGAGTATGCTTTAATTGTTCTTTTATATGTAACTATGTATGATGACGTAAAGTAACTGTACTATATGTATAACATGCTTTTTATATCTAGCTCACCCTTGCATTGTTTGTTGTGTTCTATTTGGGTATGTTTCTTTGGCGATGATCAGCCACTTGGATGGGAGCAGATGTTGTCGAGGAGATTTCCTTGGAGCAAGAGCTAGAGGATGCTGATGTTACGGTGTAGTCTACTTAGGAATTTCCTATTTGATTTCAAGTTAAAGTGTTCAAGGCTAAAGGTAAGGGGTTTAACTTGGGATATAACACTATTCATCTCTTTATTTGGATGACTGTTTTGCTCATAAATCTCTCTACCAAACTCCAATTGAGTTGATTCTTGCTTTGTTGGAAAATAGACACAAATATATTTCATTGGACATATAAATTTAATTTTTGCACTACAGAGCTAACTGCAGTAAAATCATTAAAAAGCGGAAAATTTAATCACACTCTTGTCTTCTCAGTTTTGACCTTTGATGACTGTTTTACTCATAAATCTCTCTACCAAACTCCAATTGCGTTGATTCTTGCTTTGTTGGAAACTACACTCAAATATCTTTCATTGGACATATAAATATAAACTTTTGTACTACAGGGCTAACTACAGTAAAATTATTAAATGGCGAAAAATTTAACCATGCTCTGATCTTCTCAGTTTTGACCTTTGATGACTGTTTTACTCATTACTCTCTCTACCGAACTCCAATTGAGTTGATTCTTGCATTTTTTGGAAACTATACTCAAATATCATTAATTTGACATAAAACTCAAAATTATTGGACAATAGGACTAGCTGCAGTAAAATCATTAAAAATCGGAAAATTTAATCACCCTCTAGTATGCTCAGCTTTGACCTTTGAGGACTGTTTTGCTCATAAATCTCTCTACCAAACTCCAATTGAGTTGATTCTTGCTTTGTTGGAAAATAGACTCAAATATATTTCATTGGACATATAAGTCTAAATTTTTGGACTACAGGGCTAACTGCAGTAAAATTATTAAAAAGAAGAAAATTTAACCACGCTCCAGTCTTCTCAGTTTTGACCTTTGATGATTGTTTTACTCATAAATCTCTCTACCAAACTCCAATTGAGTTGATTCTTGCTTTGTTGGAAACTAGACTCAAATATCTTTTATTGGACATATAAAACTAAAATTTTGTACTACAGTAAAATTATTAAAAAGCGGAAAATTTAACCATGCTCTGGGCTTCGCAGTTTTTACCTTTGATGATTGTTTTACTCATAAATCTCTCTACCAAAGTCCAATTGAGTTGATTCTTGCTTTGTTGGAAACTAGACTCAAATATCTTTCGTTGGACATATAAATTTTACGACTACAGGGCTAACTGCAGTAAAATTATTAAAAAGCAGAAAATTTAACCACGCTCTGGTCTTCTCAGTTTTGACCTTTGATGATTGTTTTACTCATTACTCTCTCTACCGAACTCCAATTGAGTTGATTCTTGCATTTTTTGAAACTAGACTCAAATATCTTTAATTTGACTACTCATACAACTAACTAATTTGGACATCAGGAAGGGTCTCAAATAAATTTGGGAAAAATCGCAACAGTTCACTTTTAGCTTCTGCGTGTTATATCCAAAACTCATGTTATACTCAAAACCCATAAAACTTACAACCAAGAAGAAAAACACATGCTTCAACATTTTAAATTTAATCCCAACACACAAGGAAGAAAGCATGAAACAACTTTATATGGTTACCTTCTACCCATCATACACTATGTCATATCCCAAGTTAAACCCCTTACCTTTAGCCTTGAACACTTTAACTTGATCTCTTCCACAACCTTGGTAGAACATGAGTTTCTTGGAATTCCTCTCTTCTTGCACAGGCCAAGACAACCTCCACACTTATCACACTTAGAATTTTCGAAATACCCTCATTAAGAGCCTTTCTCTTCTGTCCAAAACACCCATTCAGCTTTGGAATTAAAGGAAATGATTCTTAGACACAAAAGAACCCATGGATTTATTATTTAGTAATGATAATTCAATAAAACAATGCCCCATACTCCTTTCCAGCCCCAAAACATGGAGGGAATGTCTGAGAGGGTCCCCAAAATTATTCCCACAAAAAGGAACCACAGCTAACCAGCTCACATTGTCTACATTCCAAAAAAAAAAATACTGCTAACGCAAGTCCCCCCAGCAGCACAATTTTTCGCAACTCTGACAGTCCGGTTGACCCCTTTACCGAAGTCGAAAATACGCATATGAGTACTCAAATCGAAGCTCTTTGAGTCTACTATCCAATAAAAAAAGAATCAACTAAATTGATATTTTCTACTAAAAAAAGTTATAGTTAAAATAGTAAACCATGTCAAGTCTGACAGCACTCTATTTTACATTATAACTTAAACCTTTTACAACTAGGTAAGTTCTTGAGGTTCTAGGGTCTTACAAAGAGTGCCCACTTTTTATCGATCAATCAGAAGATGACAGTAGAGAAGTTAGTAGAGTTGTACATAAGAAAAATTGTAAGATTGCATGGTGTACTAGATAACATTGTATTGGATCGGGATCCAAGGTTTACCTCGAGGTTCTGGCAACAGTTGTAGGATGCTTTGGGTTCTCGGTTGAGGATGAGTTCAGAATATCACCCTCAAACAGATGGATAGATTGAAAGCACTATTCAGTCATTAGAAGACTTGTTGAGGGCTTGTGTTTTGGACCATCTTGGAGGTTGGAGTGAGATCTTACCATTAGTGGAGTTCACATATAACAACAGTTATCATTCTAGCATTGGGATGGCGCCTTTCGAAGCTTTGTATGGGTGAAGATGTCGAACTCCTCTTTGCTGGTTTCAAGATGGGGAAGCAATATCAGTAGGACCTAAGTTGTTGCAACAAACTACTGAAAAGGTGAAGTTGATTCAAGAAAGAATGAGAGCAACACAGAGTAGGGAGAAGTCGTACGCTGATCGGAGAAGGAGGCCGCTTGAGTTCAATGAAGGTGATCAAGTGTTTCTACGCGTGACGCCGATGGTAGGTGTAGGTAGGGCTATCAAGGCGAGGAAGTTGTCTCCTAAGTTTCTTGGTCCTTATGATATTCTTAGGCGGATTAGACTCGTAGCGTATGAGATAGCATTACCACCGCAGTTGGCAAACTTGCATAACGTGTTTCACGTGTCTCAACTGAGGAAATACATTCCAGATCCTACTCATATGCTAGAGGTTGATGATATACAAGTTGATGAAGATCTTACAATCAAAGTTGGGCCAATCAGAGTGTTGGAGGTGTAGACGAAAAGTCTGAGGGGAAAGGAAATTCGCACGGTCAAGGTGTTGTGGAACGAGAAAACCCAAGAGATGACTTGGGAGCTTGAAGAGTTTATGAGAAATGAATACCCATTTTTGTTTGCGTAGTAGCCTTAATTTTCGAGGACGAAAATTTTTGCAGTAGGGGAGAATGTAAAACCCTAGAACCTCAAGAACTTACCTAGTTGTAAAAAGTTTAAGTTATAATGTAAAATAGAGTGTTGTCAGACTTGACATGGTTTACTATTTTAATTATAACTTTTTGTAGAAAATATCAATTTAGTTTATTCTTTTTGTATTGGATAGTAGACTCAAAGAGCTTCGATTTAAGTACTCATACGCGTATTTTAGACTTCGGTAAGCGGGCCAACCAGACTGTCAAAGTTGCGAAAAATTGTGCTGCTGAGGGGACTTGCGTGAGAAGTATTTTTTTTTTTAATGTAGACAATGTGAGCTGGTTGGTTGCGGTTCCTTTTTGTGGGAATAGTTTTGGGGACCCTTTCAGACATTCCCTCCATGTTTTGGGGTTGGAAAGGAGTATAGGGCATTGTTTTATTGAATTATCATTACTAAATAACAAATCCATGGGTCCTTTTGTGTCTAGGAATCATTTCCTTTACTTCCAAAGCTGAATGGGTGTTTTGGACAGAAGAGTAAGGCTCTTAATGAGGATATTTCGAAAATTCTAAGTGTGCTAAGTGTGAAGGTTATCTTGGCCTGTGCAAGAAGAGAGGAATTCCAAGAATTTAGAGTTCTACCAAGGTTGGGAAAGAGATCAAGTTAAAGTGTTCAAGGCTAAAGGTAAGGGGTTTAACTTGGGATATAACATAGTGTATGATGGGTAGAAGATAACCATATAAAGTTGTTGCATGATTTCTTCCTTGTGTGTTGGCATTAAATTTAACATGTTGAAGCATGTGTTTTTCTTCTTGGTTGAAAGTTTTATGAGTTTTGAGTATAACATGAGTTTTGGATATAACATGCACAAGTTAAAACTTAACTGTTGCAATTTTTCCCATATTTATTTGAGACCCTTCTCGATGTCCTAATTAGTTGTATGAGTAGTCAAATTAAAGATATTTGAGTCTAGTTTCCAAAAATGCAAGAATCGACTCAATTAGAGTTCGGTAGAGAGAATAATGAGTAAAACATTCATCAAAGGTCAAAAATGAGAAGACCAGAGCGTGGTTAAATTTTCCACTTTTTAATAATTTTACTGTAGTTAGCTCTATGGTCCAAAAATTTATACTTATATGTCCAATGAAAGATATTTGAGTCTAGTTTCCAACAAAGCAAGAATCAACTCAATTGGAGTTCGGTAGAGAGAGTAATGAGCAAAACAGTCATCAAAGGTCAAATTTGAGCATACCAGAGGGTGATTAAAGTTTCCGATTTTTAATGATTTTACTACAGCTAGCCCTGTAGTCCAAACATTTCAAGTTTTATGTCAAAAGAAAGATATTTGAGTCTAGTTTTCAACAAAGCAAGAATCAACTCAGTTGGAGTTTGGTAGAAAGAGTAATGAGCAAAACATTCATCAAAGGTCAAAGTTGAGCATACCAGAGTGTGATTAAAGTTTCCGATTTTAATGATTTTATTGTAACTAGCCCTGTAGTCCAAAAATTTCGAGTTTTATGTCTAAAGAAAGATAATTGAGTCTAGTTTCCAATAAAAAAGAAATCAACTCATTTGAAGTTATGTACAAAGATTTATGAGTAAAATAAGAAGCAAAGGTTAGTGTGGACAGCATTCAATTTTATTCATTGAGGGCACTTATCTACACTCTTTAACCAAAAGTGTGGGTAAGAGGATATTGAGAATTCTCTTCCATTGTTGGAAGAGGAAAGAAGGGAGTGTGTTTAGAGAAAAAGGAGTGTATCGGAATTAGGTGTTTTTGGGAATTTAGTAAAAAGTGGGAGTGCACTAGAAATGTTGTTCTAGTTGATGGAAGTGTGAAATTAGTAATTTCAGAGGGGTGCGGCAGTAGGATAAATAATTAAATTAATTTATTTAATTATTTGTTAGTTAATGAATTTAGTTGACTTTATATATGATGTTGATGGTTGTGATGGTAAAATTGTGAGAGAAAGCGGTCTGTCATATCCCTAGAATGTTGTTGAATCGATGGTGTTCGTATTGCGATACGATAGTGTGTTGAGTCTCTACGGAGACTGAGGGTGAGGGTAAAATTGTGAGAACAAGTGTTCTGTCATTTCCTTAGAATTTTTGTCGAATCGATGGTGTTCGTATTGTGATACGATAGTGTGTTGAGTCTCTACGGAGACTGAGATTCGAGTGTCACCCTTTCCTCATGCGTGGGGACTAGAGAGGGTTGGATGTCTCGGCCAATGACTTCGGCTCGTGTGAGTATAGTGCTCGGTGGGTGCGCCTAACCGAAATTTTTACTCGCAATTCCTTGAGGATTCGGGGACATAGGTCTGAAGTTGCGATGGAAGATGGCTCAAATCGCCCTGTTTTGCGAAACAGGTTTGGTACTACAAATTTCAAGGAAACAACAAAAGCTTGTCTAAATGATTGAGTCGTGAGTTTAATACTGTGATGTATTGTAATATTGTGACCTTGATAGTCCGAGTGGTGATGATCTGAGTTACGAGTTGAATATTGTGTTGTATTGTAAGATTGTGATTAGGATAATCTAAGTTGAGATATTTTGATATTGAAATTATATGCTATGTTAGATTCTTTGTTACTTACCCTGAAATGTTGTGGTTGTGGTTTCCACCTACGATGATCGTACTTGTACGGGAGTAGATGGCGTTGCAAATGAGGCAGAGATGAAGTAGCACGACGAGAGTTACAAGAAATACTATGGGGAACTTATCATGTTTTAAAGTAATTTTATGTCTTTAAATAATGAATTTGATATTTGTAAGGTTTTAACCTTATGTTGTAAGATGCTTAGACTTTTGATGGTTTAGTTCCGCGATGTTAATTTACAAAATAAATGGCGTAAATGTTTGGATTTGTTATTTTCTAGTCGCACTCCGTAAAGGATGTTACATTTGGTATCATTTACTAAATAACAAATGATATATGAAGGTTTGAATAAAACAATATTACAATAAAGTTTAGTATATCAGTAACGTTAGAAGTCATTTGGTGATATGAGTAGTCAAATCAATTTCTTTAAGTTATCCTTCAACTGTATAGTCACATACCTATATAGTCTCTAGATCCCTCTCATTCCGATGTATGTTCGATTCATCCATGTGTCCCTTCCACTCGAAACTGCCAGGAGTCGCTCCTTGTCTGTGCCCCCTGCACCTCATACCTCTTGCACTGGCGATCACTCGTCGCCCTCGTCAGTGCTCGGATGTCATATGCCCACCATCTTCCGTCTGGTTCGTCCTCGAACCACACCGTACTGGGAGAGGCTAGGCTCTGATACCATTTGTAACGTCCCGACAACTTATAGGGACTATCGACTGCCCCCACACATCACCACGAGGCTTCCTTTAAAATATTTTTTTTTTTGGGTTTTGGTATAATATTTAGATTTTTGCGTAATAAGCATTAGGCTTATGCGTACGATCGCACGAGAACTCACACGGCTTTTTTCTTATTTTTTATTTTTTTGTATAATGAACACTAGGCTAATGCGTATGATCGCACGAATACTCATATGACTTTTTTGTTTATTTTATATTTTTTTGCGTAATGAACAATAACACTAAGCTGATGCGTACGATCGCACAAGCACTCATACGGCTTTTTTGTTTATTTTATATTTTGGATAATGAGTACTAGGCTGATGCGTAGGATCGCACAAATATTCATACCGATATTTTATTATTTTTTTTTATATTTTTCATTATTTTTACTTATTATCTTCATTTTTTTTTGGTAAATTTTTAAAATATTAAAATAATGTTTTCATGCATATTTAAAATAAAGTCTAAAAATAATAATTACTTATTTGTTTAGGTAACCCAAAATGATATTTACTTAGCTATTTAAAACAACAATAAAAATTATTTACACAAGTGTTTTTAAAAATACAAAAATAAACCATATTTACTAAATGTTAAAAACATACTAAAACTATTTCTTAATTTTAATCTTATATATATATTTGAGAAAACTATTGCTTAAAGAAAACGTTACTGTTAAAAAGCTCTAAAACCATTTTATAATGTTGCAATTTTATATATTTATTTCTTTTGAACCTTTTTCATGTTTTTTGTCGTTTTAGATTTTTTTTATGATGGTTGCGTCATTTTCTATTAACAAATAAAATTGAAATTTAAAATAAACAAATTCAATTAATAAAAATTATATACAAAACACAAAAAGATATTATAATAATTAGACAAATACTAAAAGAACAAAGAAAATAAAAATAAAAAAAACGAAACTACCAAGAATCAAACAAATAATAAGAGTATAAAAAACAGTTAAATAAAGACAGGTGTAGATGTAAAAAAAAAAACTTGCCTGGCAGCCGCTGGCCGAAGCCCCAAACCTTTTAGGGTTTATTTTTTAAGCACAAGTAGGAGAAAGGATGCAGCCTCCCCTTCCTCTAAACCGGCAAGCTGCAACTGGGGCGCTTCCATCATTTCCTCTGACCATATTTGCAATCAGTTCAAAACCTTTAACAGGATCTTCTCCAAAATACCATTCCCTCCAAGAACAATCATCATCCCACTGCATCCCATCGAACCTTTCAACAGTAACATTTTCTTCAAATTTTCTAACTTTGGCAGCTTTCATGTTGTCGTTCATCGTAGGAAATGTAGTGAATGTCAAATTAATTGCAAATCGGACTGTAAACCGACTCAATCTGTTTCGAATCTTTTTTTTTCTCTCGTGCTTGAATGAAAATGGCTTCTGGACACGGTCAATCAGAGGCGGCGCCTGAAGATGCTTCACCAAAGCAGGAATCGCGCCTCCTTCAATAAAAGCCAGGATCTGCCTAGTGTTGTTCCTCGTCGTGCTTCTGCTTGGGGGTGTAGTCGTTGTTGTTGACAGCGTCGACGGCGAGGGGCGCGAGAAGCGTGGCGTACTGGCTCTCGACCTTGCCGTTGAGAGAGGTGCTGAGCTGGCGTTGGCAGTTGGGTGAATATGGATGATGGGTGTTGGAGGTTCAGTGTCCGGTCAATATGGAGGCAGGATGATGACGGGAAATATGATGGAAGTAGTGAGTGAGTTGTGAAGAAGAAACAAGTGGTTGGGATGGTTACGGGTGAGAGGAGCAGAGGGGTTGGGGACTGGTTTGAGAAGTGTACGATAGATGATGGATGTTGGCCGTGAGGTATATGGATGAAGATCATATGCTGGCCGTGAGGTGAAAACGAAGAGGGAAGGGATGAAGACCATTGTTCTCCTTAAATTGCCAAAAAAACCAAATTGTCGCCAGCTCTCATATGGGACGGTTGCCAGTGGAGAGAAAAAAAATTGGTAATCAAAGTGTCGGCAAAACTTGGAGGATTGTTAATGGTGGTCATTTTCGGTTGTTAAAGGTGGGAATCATTAAAGGTGGGAATAATCAGTGGTATGCACTTAGACAACTTTAAAACACAGCCAGCACTAATTTTGGAAGCACTGATATGGGATCTTGCTAAAAGAAAAAAAAAACAAACAAAAAAAACACTTTCATACCTAAATCACGATCTTTGATGATTTTTTTTTAAACAAATAAAGTGAAAACTAATATATATATATATATATATATATATATTATATATATATATATTGTATATATATATAAGTAAAATTAAAATATAAATAAAAAATAAAAAAAAATAACATAAAATAAGATAAAAATAAAATAAAATAAAATAAATTTATTATAATAATCCAGACGAAATTGAGTCTTGAGGATGAATAATAGAATTATATTTAAATTAAAAAAAATGTAAACTACGAAGCATGTACATATGTTTCCTAAAATTATAAAAGAAAACTTATAGAAAAACAAGAGGTAAAAGAAATGGATTCACGAGTTATACAAAATAAACTTAAAATAAAAAGAATGGTATTCTCTCTATTTTTTCAAAAAAAAATATTTCTACTTATTTGTTGTTTGTAAAGTTCTATAATATATAATGGGTATTTTTAACTAATGTACTTTTATTTTTAATCTTAAATAGAACTAAAATAATTATTTTCATTAGGATGAAGACAACTCTATTTTATAAATGTTTGATGGAAAGAAAAAAAATATATATCGTAAAAAAGGAAGATATATATTTTGTAGAAAAATAAAAAGTTGACACTATATATTATACAAATAGAAAATGCATTATTTTCAGTGATGTTTTATCTAAATAATAAAAATATTATTAAAAATTATAAAAATCAATGCTTTTATTATTCTGTTCGATCAAACCTTAAAGCCAAATGTTACAAAATAAAACTAGTATTTTTTAGGTTTTAGGTACAAAAACTTAAGTGACATTAAAGAATTGAACGGGTGAAGTATTAATTCATCATTGACTATATTTGAGTCTCAAAATAGCATTTAATGTTATTTGAGTTAATCAACCTATACAGCAACAGAAATCATATTTCCAATAACATGCTTGAGTGTAACATTTCAAAAATACAGTAATAAATCATATAATAGAATTAATTACATTTAATAATATATCAGTTCAGTCTTACATTAAACAACGAACACTTACAGTCGAATGGCCTTACATAAGTTTTCCAACTAAACTGTACAAGATCAGAGAAAACATGACCAAACGGTTTACAAAAGCCAAATACTGAACGGTCAGATAGCAACAAAAGAGAGGAGGTGACCGAACGATCACCTCATAATAAACTATTATCTATTAACCGAACATCCTACGGTTCGGCCTTTACTTCCACTTCGACCAAGTTTTCTTCTTCCAGCGTCTCTTCCAGCAGCGCGTCTCCTTCTGCTCACATTCACACGGATGATCATTGCAACGACAAGACGCACACACAAGACGAGACAACACAAGAAAAACACAGGGTAAGCTTATGTAATGTAATTCATGCATCAACATATAAGTTAAACAATCCAACACACAAGAGCATTTCAACACATGTATCACTACGAATCCTATCACTAGACTGACCGTCCGAACTGTATGAAATCTGTGTAGCTACAGGCGTTCGTGCACCCGGATAATGTAGTAACTCGGATACACTCAACAGCTGCCACCCGAGGTTAACCCTATCTGTCCAAAGTACCCCTAAGCACTAGGACCTCCTGTCGTTCCCACACATGACCTAGCCTCCTCTACGTGAAGACGAGTACTCACGGAACATCAGGATGAACGGCCAACTTAGCATGCCCACAGTCATACTTTACCAAATCCAGTATTCATACATGAGTCGTTCTTCCCTGGAACGCTCGTCCATAATCCACAATATTTCCATATCACATTTTCTTCATCTTTCACTAATACATATCTCATTTAATCACCTCGTACAAAGATTCATGAGAATTACAAATAACAAACGTTCAACCCGAACTTAAAAACTGGGCCGAACACATAGAGCAAGACCAGAAGATCTTCAAATTTGAGAATAGATTAAGACCAAGGGTTGACATCGGGTTTTAAGAAAGATAGCGAGCACAATAATATATTCCAAGGAGGAATGGGACGAACGTCAATTTCAACGTTGAGTCAATTAGATGAACTGACTCTTGAGAACTCACTCAGAACATTAAAAGACTAAACCAAGAACGTGGACTCTAGGGTGAAACCAATGAATAAGGATATTTCAAGGCATTCAAAAATTGGTACTTAGAGTGATTCACAGGAAGAAAACCAAACACTTGTGTTTAATTGAGTTTAGTATCAAGAAATCAAAATGTCAGTCAAATACTGAACACTATAGAGAGTGAACCCTAGAGGGCATAAACGAACGCTCGTATTAAAAATTAGCTTAAGGAAATGGAACGAGTGCCTGGTGTAAGACCGAGCACTACTTAGTACGAACGCTTGGTGTAAGACTGAGCACCAATAAACTTAACATAAAAAGGCTTGATAACATAGTACGATAATATTGAAGTAGTGTTTACGAACAATAAAATATACAATTACATATATACTTAGATTTATAACCGAACGTTAATACCCAACTGTGCTTGGCCGAACGCTCATGCACAATATTCCGAAGTGAAGACGCTCGTCCTCAACTAGAATTCTTCCCAAATGAAAGAATCCACTGCAAATTCAAATTCACTAAAAAACCGAATGGTCAAGGACCGTTCAGTAACGTACGTACACTTTTCTTAGGGGAATTTCTTATCAGAATCAATATTATTCAAATTCAGTTCTTAACATATAGTTTCACACCTTTATACATTCATACCATAATCAATTTTTTCATATCTCATACCATCCAATCATAGAAATTTCATACATTTCATGCATCATAACATAGTATAATCATTTTTCATATCCAATCAAGTCAACGAACGTTCATGCAACACATAGTCATATCAATTAAATTAATAAGCTCCCCTTATCTCTTAAGGTGGTCGAACGTTCACAGATATGAACTAGGGTTCTCCTTCTAACAGAGGTCTTAACGTTCTACAACACGTTCTACGAACTATAACCAACATAAAACCAGACAAATACTCAGAATGATAGGATCAACTCATGCAACCATGGATCTGGGTTTCATGTTACAAAAAAGACACGAATGGAGGAAGGATGAACTTACTAGTTTAGAATCTTAAACTGATCGGTTCAAACGATCGTCCTCTACGCCAGAAGTGTAGAACTGGTGCCTGAAGGGTGATCAGAGAGGAGAAAGAGTGAGTTTTGGTAGAGAGAAGGGAGAGTTGTTTAGAGAGAAGGAGGAGAAATGAAGATCAGAGTTTTGGAGAATAGTGCATGCAGAGTGACGCGGATTTCAGAAAAAATCAGTTTTGTTTAAAACGAACGTCCGCTCTCCTACTGATACCTGCATTCCACTATCTGACTTTTGGATCCTCGTTTCTTGACACCTGGCATCCGCTCAGAGGGATTTTGGGTGCGTTTTAAATGAGGTCTGACAATGAGTAATAATTTCTTTCTTAAAAAATGTGATCTTATTTTTATTATATACCTGTGTAATCAGTCATTCAATATAGGTTAAAATTGAAGATTTTTCAAATTTTATTTTTTCTTAATTATATCTGTTAATTTATTTTATTCATTAATTTATCTAACAGAGTAATGACTGCTTTTTATTTATGAAATATGAAATACAAAGAGTACAAAAGAATTAATTACATTTTAAATAAGGTCGATGGGTCCAAATTGATTACATAAAAAAGTATAAAAGTAAATGCAGACAATAAGTTGATGACATATAGTAGTTCGCAACTATTATTATTGGAATTAGTTGAGATAAGTAAACATTTCAAGTTAATATTACTAATCATTAGGACATATGCTATTAAATAAAGAATAATTCAAATTTACATTTATTAGATATTATTGACCCGTGTGAATTAATCTTAAAATTGAAAATGAATTGAGAAGGAGAAGTATACTCTTAAAAGCATCTTTGATAAAAACTAATCTATAGGTTAGTTGAAAATTGATAATTAATTGAAAATATACAGATATAAAGTGAAGAATATCTTAAGTTAATTGATAAATGTAAAGTAGTAGGGCGAAAACTTAAAATTGAAACTTAGAAGAAGAAAAAATCTAGCAAATTTACGATGATTAAAGTGAAAAAAAGACTACAAGCTTAAACTAAGTTATAAACTACTTGAAATAGATTATGAAAAGAAATTAAAAAATGAAAAAAAATAAATAAACTTACTTGTCAAACAAAATCACTTTGATCACATCAAATTATAAGCTAAGCAAAGTAACTAATAGCAGTCAATTATTAAGAAAAATTACGACATGTTCATGAATATGTATGCATCCATCGCCCAATTCTTTTATTGATAAGAAAAATGCTAACAAGACATATCAAGCTATATGAAGGGTAACCTTAAACAATATTTGTTGATAAACATTTAGTTATAAATCTTATATCAAACAAGACTCCATGGCCCAATGGATAAGGCGCTGGTCTACGGAACCAGAGATTCTGGGTTCGATCCCCAGTGGAGTCGTTTTTAAAAATTGTTGTTTTCATCATTTTTAAAAGCTGCAATGTATAAAACTACCATTTTTCACCTTAATTTCTCAATAAATTATTACACTGAGAAAAATACAAACAAAACATATATTCAGGTAAATTAAACCTATTTCTATAAAATTCGTGAGTAAGACATGTGAGAAAAGTTTTTGATCAATTTTCATTTGAACTTTACATTCAAACTAGGTTATTTATTAGTACATTTTTTTGTCTTCATAAAAGATATGGGAAACCTTTGAATCTAAATAATCAACATTAAGTTATTTTCCAACCATAATGAAGTTCAACCTCTAATGATAGCATCCATAAGTTCAACTTTTAGAGTAATATTAATTTCAACATAAGAAGAGAAACATCTCATACATTCAACTGTACTTTTAAAAATATATACACATTCAACAAAACCAATACACCCTTTGGTGTTACCATCCACATTAAATTTTACATAGAAAGTAATTTTCAAACACCCATACAAATATGAGCAGTCCTACTTCAAATATTGAAGTTTTTTATAATTACAAAATCATTAATATTTGTTGAGATGAATATATTTTATTAACTAAATTATAAATTTGTATAACTGTACGACATATTGTATAGATATAACTTCCTTAATTTAATCTTGATTTATAGGAATAAAATCTTATAAAAATTAAACATCTACGTATAAGAAAGAAAATCATAAAATGAGTTACATTTTTCATCATACCTTTAGGAAGTATAAAAATAATTTTAATGTAAAAGATATTGAAAGGATTACTAAGTTTAGGAACATTCCTCGCTTTCTATACAACACAAATAATGAATTACCTACCCATACAATTTAATATCCAAAAATGACATGGACATAATGTGAAACTACTTTTGTATCAAAACATACAAACTTCAATTTTTATACCACTCAGACTTCAATTTCTAAAACATACAAACTTCAACTCTCGAAAACATAGAGATATGATAATTTGAATTGTGCCACACAAAAATTAACCGAGTCTATTAAAATGTACCCATCAACAATGTATACATGTAAACAAATCTGTGGTATTTGATAGGTCTCGCTGCTTGGAATCTTTAAGCTACAGTTATAAGTACTGAGGAAAAAATAAGAGAGCAATACAATCGCTCATAATTTACATGAAAAAAAAAAATTATAGGAACGAAGGTAAACCAACAGCTCCTGTAAACGTTTCCCACAATCATGAACTTTGCTAGGAACTTGGACACATGCAGACACACTATTGATATTTTCCATACTTAAGATACCTTAAAAGATGATGGGAAAATGCCATTCCAGAGACTAAGTTTGGATAAGACACTGCTCATTACAAAAATAGTTGTCTGTATTAATTATAACTCTGATATGGAAGTCGGCTTCATGGAAATTACATGATCCTTAAGAAATGGCAGGATCCGTTAAATGAGTGTCATACTGTGAGCCATGTAGGTGCAACAACTAATACCTTTTAAATGCAGAGGCCCATAATGTTCTTCACCTTGTCATTGGAGGATGCTGTTTTACATACTTAGTGCATTCTAGTATTCTCATGCCAGTGCCCTCTCTTTATTAGCTGTTGAATCTGTGACTTTGTTAGTACCTGTTACAAATACAAGATGACAATTGGGACAAGATTCAAAGGCATTTTCTGTTACTCATAAACTTAAACCTATTCGCTGATCATCAATATTTAGGGTATACATATTCATATAGAATGTTTCTTTTAAAACTTTGTAGGACTAAGTGTTAAAAGTTTACCCCTCTTCTTGAGCTTGTTGCGGAAGCTTCTTTTCCTGCTAAATGCAGTTTCCTGTGGTAAATTGGCAACTATTACTCACAAGTATTGGAATTCATCAATGATTTATAGTGTTTGAATAATGTGTGAAGATGTTAAATGTCCTTAGTTCACCCCGGCATCATACATGACCAGCATCAACTGTAAACCTCAAGACCCAATTTTACAATTACAAAATTATTTTTCTTGGAACAACCACAATTGGTATTCTTTCCATTGCATGTGTAAGGCCGATGAATATTAAAATTTACCACAGGTTGACCACGTTTCTCTGCCCAACGAACTGCATCGACAAGTTCCCTGTTGGATTCGGTGTACATGCTAGTAACAAGTCCAATTTGACCAGCTCTAGCTGTACGACCAACCCTATGCAAAAAGTCTACAGCAGAAGTAGCAAAATCTGCCTGAAATAAGCAGTGTCATAATAGCAGAATCAGAGTTCATAAGATGGAAATAAAAGAGACAGATACGTGCACGGTAGTGTAATGATTTGAGTTCAGAGTCCCATAATAAATAAAGTAACCCAGATAAATGAATGAAGAAATCGGGTAGGGAAGATAATTCAACTTTTCAGGCTACACTTGATTAGTTGTAAGAATTTAAAAGCACTTTAGTGGTATAAAATACCACTTTATCCCCAGACTGCATTCGTTCCAAACCAAAAGTCAAAACTCAGAAATTTCCCAACAAGTCATCTTATTTGATGTGGCCAACACTTTTTTGCTCCCTAAAGGAGTTTGACTTTTAAGGCCTAAAATAGATCCATTATTTCTGTTACTGCCTTTAGTGTGTCATGTTCACATCTTCTCACTCTGTCCTCATGCTTCAATCGATTTGATCACAATATGTTCCTTCTCAGAGTAATTAATCAATATTGGAAGATGACAATCAACTAAAACATTAAATTACTAGTATACAGAATTACAATTTCCCGCATAATCTTATAGACCTTATACCTCTATCATAGTCTCACAAATCAGAAGATATTGGAGGTCCACTTGAATAGGTTGTTTATGCTCGTGTATAATTTATTTGAGACAGAATACGTGAATTGATTGAGGAATTAAGGTCCTCGGCAGATGAATTTATATACAGACTAATACTAGTAACGCTGTCAAATTATATGAAACAAGGAAACCCTTATCAACTAACATTCAAATCACAATAAAACCAAATCATATTCTAAAGATATTGTGAATTAGCATAGAAATACAACTCTAAATATGAGATATTTCCCTAACTAGGAGATGCTTTCTAACAATTTTAATTCTCCAAAAATAGATATTTGTTGGTGTTATTTAATGAAGCAATTTGATAAGAACCTTAGGTGAACCCACCACCAAGCTAGCCATAGCAATTGGAGAGCCCAAGTCTTATAGACCCCAAACTAGAATCCCACACTTCTAATGTGGAACCCGGGTCCCATATCTTACAATTGGATCCTAACCTCCCACCAGAACTCGGCCCTAGAGCCCCCCTGGGCTGACTGTGTGCTAACCTTTTAACTAGTCCCAACAAGCACAGCCATGCTGGCATCACAACATTGTTCATTTTGCAGCTGAGACATGCTGCATAACTATGACACCACCCATACCACAAAAAGCCAAACCCCACATATGAAGCTCGGACATGCCTCATTAATGGCATGTCCAATGTATCGGACACCAACATGCGTATGATACTCATTCGACACGAGTATCGGTAAAGTGTCCAATTTGAAGTACATTTTTTTGTCTTTGACATGATTTTGACATGACTCTAACACAATGTTAATAACCACAAATCCAATGATTTTCTAAAAAACCCATAAACTTGTAAACTTATTACATAAGTTTTTATTATGATTATAAAAGTAAGGAACAAATCTTATACGATCACTACTTTTGCTTTTTGGATATTAGAAAGATAGATTAGATTCACTTTTGTGTTAGTTGACAATTTGAAACTATTATGTATATAAATGCCGTGTCCTGTATATTTTTTCAATTTAGCCGTATCTCTGTGTCCGTGTCGTATCCGTGTCCATATCCATATTTGGGCTTCATACAACCCCACACTTGAATCTCATACTTCCAATGTGAGAGTCAAGACCCATACCTAGCAACTTGTAAATGAATCTTAACACAACAGATAATTGATCTTTAAAAGAAATTATCACCCGTGGAAATGGTGTAGCATTAATGGGATTAAAAACTTTGGAATTCTAATGTTTTAGTGTATAGTCTTTCCAATTTCTAACATGTATAGTAGTAACACCTTTGTTAGATATATTATCTTTATTTTATATTTATATTTTATCTTTAGTTAGTTTGTTATTATTTCTTATTTGTATTTTGGGCTTAACCTATATTTCTTCTATTATAAATAAAGGACCTTATGTGTATATTCAACACAAGGAGATTAATCTCATAGATAATTTTCAATATATTCAACAACCTTCATTTGATCAACATGTCGTAGTTAATGTCTAATGAAAACTTCTTTTATTTTGCTTGTTTTGAAACCTAGGATAAACAGTTTTTGTTATCAGAATAAAATAATTGAACCATGAAACTACTATACTAGAGTAAAAGGTGAACTATACCTGAATAACATGTAAAACATTTGGAATATCAACACCTCGAGCAGCAGCATCAGTACATACAAGAACACCACCTTTATCATGAAAATCAACTAAGGTCTGTGCTCGCTCCTCCAAGGTGCAATTCTTATGATAGCGTGAACATTCAATTCCAGATCGGAGTAATATCTTTGCCACAGCTTCAACAGCCTCAACAGTATTTGCAAACACCATTGTTCTGTGAATGCCACCAGCATTAACCAAATCTTCAGATCTGAAACTGTGATTCACAGCCTTTATGAGTTCATCCACTTGAGTATCAACGGTCACTTCTATCCATTTTTGCTCCAATCTGAAAATTGAAAAAAAAAAATAACATCAAATTTAAAAAAGAAAACATGGCCAAAGGATTAGTTAGATCTCAAAATAACACGAGTTCAAAAAGATGCAGAGCATATAGTTCATATGTTTTTCAACAAAGAATGGCCAAAAATCTTATGTTCGAGAAGCCATATATTATGCCCTACCATGGAGGATAAGTGAATGATTTCATAATCTCTCAAATGCTAATTAGAATGACATCCGTTCAATTCTGTTTCATAGACGAGAAACTAATCCAAACAGAGAATTTAGAAATGGGGAAAATAGACTTTTCAACAAAAGGTTGGCAGGGACGACAACCTAAGTTGCACACCCGTTTTAGTCTAAGGGCCTAGCTAGTACTACATTTTCCTGTAATCCTTTTACAACTAAATTTTTCCCAGTCACTTAAGTGGAGTCATTTCAATCTTCCAGCCATACACTAATGCTGGATAGAAATATAAAACCACTTATTGGCCTCAGTCTAATAACTTAAGCATTTGAAGAATCAGTATTTGGTATGGCATCAATGCATCCACAACTGAGTTATTAATTTTTATTCATCACAAAAATAGACTTTTACCCAAAAGTAAAGTGGTAAAGTGCCTCATTCATGATTCAAGCCCAAAAGGCTCTTGCTATGAATAATAAAGCCATTTGTCTTGCATGTTTATACAAGCTAAAATGTCTGAAATAATTCTTCACTGTCTGCTAATATTCAATTGAAGTAAACTCAAACTATATGTGAAGGTACACCAATGATCATACTTATAAGGAATTCATCCAAATATTCCAATAGGCAGTAAACTATATTTATTAAAATAGTCCTACCATTTCTGATTATAGTTGTCTTTAAGTTATACTTTTCTCCTCGTACATTCCTGTTATCTCATCTCCAGTTCAAAATCAACGGAATCATCATTAAGACATTTAATCATTTTCCTATTCTAATTCTTGAAAAATACATGTCATTGTTTCACCAGGAGCAGCTGAGTAACAATGTCAAAAAATGAGATGCTGTGATTGAAAATAACACAAAAAAAAACCTCGGATTGTGGCAATGAAGATAGTTTCCACAAATCCACTCAGCATCAGGAAACATATGTTTCAATATCCCTCCAGCTGTCTTCTTTCCATTCACTGGAAGTGTTGCAGCAACAAAAACATACTGTTTACTACGTTCATAAGTTTTTCTCACTCTCCTCCAGTCTCTTTGTTTAACAGATGTGTCTTCATTATTAATATCAACAATATCATCTTCTTTATCAGTGTCATCCTCTTCTAAGGTGGCTTCAGTTTGAAGTTCCTCTTCACCTTCAAAAGCAGCTTCTGATGACAAGGAAGATTCATCTTTCGCGGAAAACTCTGCTACTGATTTTTTTGATCGAGACAAGACCTTTTCATCAAAGCGGAGCAAATTTATCAAACGGATTACTTTATTCTGGAAGCTCCCACATAGAAGCATATCGGCTTCATCAAACACCTGACAGTTAGAAATACAAGTAATAATCATACATGTAAGAAGAGTCATAGTTTAATTCATATATCTTTTACCGTAACATACATGAGATCTGAAACATACCACATATTTAACACCACGCATAAATTGCATACGGCGGGTTCTATCGAGGTCAACATAATTCAGAAGGGCAGCAGGTGTTGTCACAATGACATCAGGTTCCCGAATTGGCCATCCCTGGTCAAAATAATTCTTATTATTAAAAATTTAAGAAAAGCATACACAAATTCCATATGACCGTAAATATTGCTCAATCACTACCTGCCTACCACAAATGGCAGCCACACTGACTATGGCCTCACCATCATCCCTACGTAGACTGCTGGCCATCTTAACTACCTGCTCACAAAGTTGCACATTTGGACAAAGGATGAGCAGAACTTTCTGTGTCGGGGTCACTTCCTGATCAGACATAGCATGTAGAGAATGTTCCTGGGCATCCCTTAGCTTATCAATAAGAGGAACTAGGTAACTGTATGTCTTACCACTCCCAGTCTCCGCGGCAATAACAACATCCTTCCCTGACATCACAGACGGTACTGAAGAAGCCTGAACAGAAATATATGATGTAAACATCATAAGCCCCAGCGTCCCAATAAATAAAAAGGACAAAACATAGAGTTGGGATTTTAGTGTTCTTCTCCAATCAGAATCGAAATTTCATCTCAGTAACCTAAGCCAACATTTTTACTATGAACCTGGTTGGATGACAATGCAAAAACGCCCAAATAACTGCGTTTAAATTTTGTCCAGATAGAAAAAAGAAAACAAAAATAAGCTATCAGGGAGAGGAAAAGAGGAGAAGGGACCTGAACGAGAGAGGGTCTGATGAGGCCAATATCAGAGAGTGCTCTAGAAATGGTATCAGAGAGACCAAGTGAAGTCCAGGAAACGTTTTCTTCTGCAAAGAAAGTGTCTCTGCCATTGGAAGCTTGTGATGATGAAGCTGATGCAACAGCATTAACAAAGGGCGTAGCATGTGTTTGGCGTGGAGTGATTAGAGAGAAGGGACGAGGTTTGAATACAGAAGGGAAGGTTGGTTTGAGGAAGTGGGAGAAGAACTGGTAGCGAATTGGTGGGTTTTGGAGATGAAGCACCAAAGCAGAACGAGTGACATTCATTGGAACTTCCTTCTTCACTCAAAAGTTATCTTTTTCTTTTTTAACTCTCCTTTGTTTCAAGGAGACAAACAATCCCATAACATCATAATGTAATTTAGGGTTTAGGGTTTTAGTTACATCGTATTATGAGTTTTTCCTTTTTTTGTTGTCAATGCATAAAGAATAGTTTGTTCTTTTTAATTCATTTTTCTTCCAAATTAATCATTCTTTAAAAATACAAGATTGGATCCGGAACCTCAGTCTACCAACTTGACCCAACGACCACATTATATATTTCTTATGAATATTTAATTGTGCTGTTTTTTTTTAAATTAAAATATTAATATAATTAGAATGCCAACGGACAGTTAGGACGTATATTTGGATTTTTTAAAATTTGTAGAGATTTATGAATACTTATAAATATTTTAAAAGTAATTTATAGATTTTTAAAATAAAATATAAATAAATAGATAATGTGTTGCATTTTATTCAAAAATCGTAAATTGCGATTTCTTTATCTATAATAAATTATTTTTATTATTGTGATTTTTTTATCATTCTAAGCATAATAAGAGTTTAACGAGTAGAATACAAAATAATCTTTTTATTTGAATTGAATTTTATTTTAATGGTTTAATCATTTTGAAGATTTTTTTTTAATCTCAAATTAATCTTTCACTTATTTTATTTTTTTAATTGAATTTCTTTATAAAAAATTGAATCAATTAAATCTTTCCTATTGAATTAGCTAAACGTATTAAAAATACATCAACATGACATGGTAGTATTGCTTTTCTAAATGACATGGCAGAATGTAATTGTGATGCGGGTCATTGACGTAGATTTTTTTTTTTTTTGAACATAAAAAATAGGAAAATGTAGTTAAAAACATTTGTTTTCAGAATTAGGCATTGTTTTCATTTAAGATGCATGGAGCAAAATTAGGGTTGACAAAAATTAGAGTAATTAAATTGGGAATTTGTTAAGTGAAATTAGTTGTTGATCATGGAACTTGTAATTTGTAATTAAGTTAACTCGTAAGTTTGATAATCACGGTCCCTAGTATTCAATCACAACTTGAACAAAATAACACTTCTTCTTGTTGGCTACTAAGTTTTTATCTAACAACACCTCCCTTAAGCGTTGCACATGGGTTTCCCAATCTTTGATGTAGATGAGAATGTCATTAAAAAAAATACTAGAACATACTTCCTTAATATAGACCGAAGTACGTCATTCGTTAATGCTTGAAAAGTTGAAGATACATTCATAAGACTAAAGGGCATGACCAGACTCATAGTAACCTTCATGGGTTTTGAAAGCAGTCTTATGTATATCACTAGCCTTAACTCTCACTTGGTGATAACCAACTTTCAGGTCCAACTTAGAGAAATGTTTAACTACATGCACTTCAACTAATAATTCATCAATAACAAGGATTATGAATTTATCTGGCATTGTAACTTTGTTCAAAACTCTATAGTCCACACATAACCTTCATGAATTATCTTTCTTTTTAACCAAAAGGATTGGGCTAGAGAAAACACTATGATTGGGCTTGATAATTCATGACTACAATATCTCCCTCACTTTTTTTTCTATCTCATCTTTACGGTGGTGAGGATATCTATATGGCCTCACATTCAATGGGCCTTGTCCTTCCAGCAACGTAATAGTGTGCTCTTTATTCCTCTTAGGAGGTACTAAACAACATAGGAAACACTAGAGGGGGTAAATAGTATTTTCAAAATATTTTCACAAAGCAATGTCTAATAATTTGTTATAAGAGTATGCAGATGTGTGTTTTGTTTAGATGTTGGTTTCATAAGATGAGTAAATAAGAATTTATTTAGACTATGACATTTAAAAGACTTTGTAAAAGCTCTTAAGGAAGAATAATGAAAAATAAGTTTTATACGGGTTCACTCAATCTAAGTTACATCTAATTCTCTCTTAAAAACTCTTAAGAG
Source organism: Vigna nakashimae (assembly GCA_034642375.1). NCBI lineage: Eukaryota > Viridiplantae > Streptophyta > Magnoliopsida > Fabales > Fabaceae > Vigna > Vigna nakashimae. Next base: position 35,621,747 of record CM067758.1, read on the forward strand.
GTTCCATAATCTTATAAAATATTACATGAGTTTAACCCACTCCTTATTGCAAGTAATCTTACAACACTCCTGATCCCCTAGTCAACACAACTAGTTCGAGTTTAGCCTCTCTAGGATCTATCCCTAAACAATTGTCTGAACTGAGTATTCTTACACCACTCTTGGTTTCGAGTATAATCCACTCCTAGTTGAGTAGTATAGTCACTCTTGACATCCTAGACAATCTCGGTATCTACCTGATACGCTGCCTAGTTGAGTATTACTGACTCCTAATTACAAGTATTTTAGTTCTCTTCAGAACTTACACCAAATCTATTGTAGGATAAATTACAAGGTATATATGTTTAACTCTCAATGAGAGGATATGTTTACAATTACAATCTGATACTTGTATAGTTACAAACTCAATTTTACTCTCCTAAAGAGGATAAATATAATGAAATTTAGTCTTTTAACTTATGAGGTCGCTTCCTTTGTACGAAGAGCATCAAACGATATAGCTCATGAGATTTTCTCTTTCTTCTTCTCTTTTCTTCTTTCTCTTTTCTTCTTTCTCTTCCTTTCATTTTGGAAGCATCAGACATTAAAGGCTTCAAGATTTAATAGAAGACTAGATGTGATGATAGCTTTCTCTTCATATTTTATCTTGTTTGAGTTTGCTTTCATCATCTTTTGTAGGTTGAAGATCATTAGACGATATAAGCATTAAGATGGAGTAGAACTAATATTTGATGGTCTTTCTTGTGCATATTTTATCTCTCTTTCTCTTTTTATCTCTTTTATTCCCACATCTTCTTTCTTCTTCTTATTTTCAACTTCAACAACAATTCTTCTTCTTTTCTCTAATCAACCTATTTTTCTTTTTAGTTGATCTTCTTTATATAACCTTTCTTGAGGGATCAAAGTTGATTTCATATAGGCTTCATAGCCTGCTTTGATAGCTTGATTTGACTCAGGTCTTTTCTGTAGATGTACAATGCTTTAGTAGATTTGAAGAATAGCTTGTACGACTTGTCAAAGTATAAGTCTTCAAGAGAAACATTCGCGAAAGGTTCTTTTACTTCTCTCAATGTATTTATCCAATGTGTGCAAATGTTTTAATTAATCCTTTGTGTAATCCAGTTTTACACAAATAACAATGACAAAGTATATAAGCAAACCATTACTTTGCAGTACATGCAGTAATGAACATTAAATGTTTTGATAGTTTATAGACGTGTTGATGGATTGGCAAGTGTACCAAATCGCACAAGTAATATAAAATGGTAAGACCAAGTATTGTATCCCAGAGGACTCTCGACACTAAACAATCATATGATAACTTGTTTAATTAAGACTTAAAGAAATAAAGATCATTGGTTTCAGATGCAAAGATAGAAAATTAAATATGAATGTAGTTTGATCAATGGCAGAATATCTAGTGATGAACGGATGTTGTTTGTAATATGGGATGAATATGTTGTTGGGGTTAGATTTCACCAAGTTCCCTCTCATGTATGTAAGAATTCTTCTCTATGCATTAATGTTAACGTCACTCACTAAATCACTTAAACCCGATCCTCGGCGAAAAAGTCTGTCCTTAACCACCAGTTCATGTAATTTCTAGCATTCCTAGTAATTAAATGTGAAGATCAAGAGCTTTAAGGCGACCAAGACTCACATCCTCATTCCTGAGCAATATTACTCTTGGGAGAATTCAACAAGAACCTGAATTGTAAGGAACCTCACGGCACTCATGCAATTCATACATCATACTATGAATGAGTTAAACAAAGCATGTAATAAGCACAGATGAATTACTCTAACAATTAATGAAAAAGCATGTGTTATTAAGAATCAATTCAAATACATGATAGTTCACAAGGTTACATCATTCTCCAACAACAAATAGAGTTTAGTTCACCATAGACATGGTGAGACAAGATGAATAATGGAAAAGCATGAGATAGCAAAACCCTAAAAGTAGAGGAAGGAAGCTTCCGCCATTAGAGAATGGAAGAGTGTGGTGTTATGTTGCTCCAGCCAGAGATACAAAACCTAGGATGCCTGAGTCCTTTAAATAGAGTGAAGACATAACAGAAATAAGCTCAAGCCCGTGTCGCCGAAGCTCAAGCGCCCTACTTAGGCGCACAAGCGGTGAGCGGTGGTCTTCCATGCTCAAACCTCAGACAGGACGCCCAAGCTTCGTGCTCCTGGCGCTCAAGCGCCCTAGAAGGAGCGTTTGGGCGGTGAGCGACACTCTACTGTGCTTGAGCCTCCAAAAAGGGTGCCCAAGCTTCGAGCAATCCTCCCTTCTGGTGCTTTTCCAAGCCTTTCTAAGCTCCATCTTCATGGCACTTCATCCTTGCTTTTCATATTATCTCATTTCCTATCAAAACAAGGGAAATTAGTCTTAAAATCATCAAATTTAACCTCAACTCTCTTATTCACACAACTTAACAGAAAAACATGATTCCAAGCAAGTTTTTAAGCAGAAAAGGGTGCATTTAGTATCAAAATTACATCACAGATAACAGTATTTTCAATCGTTATCAAGATGTTAGTTATCATTTCTTGTTCAAAACACTTTATCATTTGTCTTGTCAACAATAAGTCTTGATGTTCAAGTACAACTTTCAAATATTGACAAACGGTGTTAAGCGTTAGACGCTTGTAAATGAAAACCAATCTTGAGATATAGTTTTTAGCACGCTTTTGATGATGTTTCTTTATAAAACACTTTCTTTTATGACACTGATTGTGTTGGAAGTCCCACATCGAATAGAGATAAGGTCAATGTATAATATATAACTAGGTGCAGACCTCATCTTACAAGCCGATTTTATGGGATTGAGTTAGGTTTAAAGTCTACTTCTCAAGTTGGTATCAGAGCAGGTTGTCTGAGTCTCTTCCTACTCTGTCTTTGGCATTTAATGTCATTATAAATCCACTTCTTAACATGGTATCAGAGCTATGATTACAGTCTATCCTAGAGATATTTGTTGTTCGTTAGGCATGTTGTTCCACCCGCTATCGGCCATTATCAAACCACCCATTAATGTTTAGTCTCACGCTTGAGATGATGTCTATATCTCGGCGTGAGGGCGGTGTGTTGAAAGTCCTACATCGACTAGAGATAAGGCTAATTTATAATATATAAGTGGATGCAGACCTCATCTTACAAGCCGATTTTATGGGGTTGAATTAGGCTTAAAGTCCACTTCTTAACAAATTGAATATAGAGTATTAGGCTTTAACATTTTCTTATGAATAAATATGTTAATTTCAGAGCTTGAGAACTTGTCATAATGTTTTGCACATCTTTTTTAAATGATATCTTTGATTAGACATTTTTCATTTGTAATAAGTTTGGGACCATGTCCTATTGTTCAAAACTAATATTTATTAGACGATGCCTACTGTAAAACACTTTTCTTCTTTTATAAGAGATCTTTCAACTTATATTTACAAGCTTTATTTAGACACTTTTCCATTTCAATACTTCATGAATAGATATTATAAGCACAATAATGTCATATTAAGCTCATGTAGGATTTTCTTAGTGATGAGTCAATATTTTCTCAATTTCACTTAGCTTATTGTACAGATTTTAATTAGGGAATTGCGCTAAAATGTCCAGTATTATTCCGTTTTTGCTAATTATGTTTAATTTGACCAGAAATTCTAATTTTAATTAATTTGAATTATCTGAGCTAATTATTTGCATTAGTAATTGTAGGGAAAATTTTGGAAATACAATTTGGAACAAAAAGGAGTAGTTGATTTTGTTTTGGGCTTGGAGAAGTGGATTTCAAGTGGTGTGTTTAGAGAAAAGGAGGGGTGCAACAAGAAGTAAAATGGAAGAAAACAACAATTGGATGAAGAGGAACTTTCGGACCAGCAAGCTACACATGGAGAGGGTGGTGTGCACATTGGAAGAAAACCAATAGAGTGCTGCCACGCATGGAAGTGTCACGGCCCGCTTGTAGGAATTTAGTGTGCACGGTTGAGAGAGTGAAGCCACCTTTAGAAGAGAAAGCATGACAAAGTGTGCACACGTGGAGAAGAGAGCGAATGTTGAGCTCTAGGACAGCAGCACACACAAGAAGCATGAAGGATATTATTTTTCTTTAATTCATTTGGAAGAATCACAGTTGAACACATTCACGCTCCAAGAGAATAACATACAGGAAAATGTTATTTGGACAACGAAATTTTGACACCGATTTCACAACGCCACGTATCGACTCTGCATTGGCTAAATAATTTGAAAATAAAACAGAGAAAGGGTTACGGGGCGAGGGGTATTTTGGGATTTCCAGAATAAAATTTTAATAATTGGGTTTGGCGGTTTAGGGTGGGAAAGACGTGCGTTCAACCCTTCCATCTTGTGTCTCGCTCTCTCGCTCTATCGTCCATCTTCGAAGCTTCCATCTTCGCTGTCGTTCTCTCCTCCTTCTTCAATACGTGCATTCAACCCTTCGATATTCTTTGTGGTTGTGTGGTCAATCTTTACCCTAATACGGGCGTTGAACCCTTCCATCTTTTGTGTGGGTATGTCATCCACAGAGAAACCCTTCCATCTTGTGTGCCGCTCTGTCCTCCATCTTGAACCGTACTGGTGTTGTGTTTTGACATTCGGAAAGCGGGTGTGGTTGTTTTGTTCTGCATTTCGAGTCTGGTGGAGGAGGCCGTGGAGCAGTGGTATCCGTTTTTATTGGTGTAAGTAAAAATGGCCGAGCCCTAACATTGTGTTTTACATTGTGTTTTTGGTGTTTCATTAAGTTGAATGATATAACTAAGTGTGGAATGTTATCTTGTTAGGGTCGTTTCAATGGAAGGGAAAAAAGCAAGTGTAAGAAAAATTTAAATTTTGTGTTTATATATTATTTAATTATCGTATGAATTGTAGTTATTAATAAATTTTTATCATTTTTTTTGTAGTGGCGACTTCTTATCTCGATGGATTCATCGATCATTATTCAAATGAATCGTTTACTACGACAGTGTCATGTGGAGTAGATTAGGATGACTCCATTTATGTGGTGTTTGAATATTCAAAGCCCTGTGGAGGTGAATTTGAAATTATTGAAGGTTATGGTTTGCAGGTAGGTTGGGCATGATAACAGTTTTAGAGTAAGTCAACAGTTGGTGCCCTTTACAGTTATTGATGTGTTCATGAGCATAGGTTTAGAAATAGGTGGTTTAGAGATTCCTTTTGATGAAGTAGTTGTTGGATTGGTTGGTGAAATGTTCAAATAAAAAACCATCAGTTTGAATGACTTGACGAACATGTTTAATGTCATTGTTCATGATAAAAACATTGATGTTGATGTAGTGTGTAGGTTATATATATTAGTTTGTTTGGTTGTTTTCTATTTTCCTAGGAAATCAAGGCATGTTTGTATCATGCCTTTTGCAGTGTTAGATGACTTAGACAGTTTGTGTCTATACGATTGGTGCACCGATGTACATAAACATATTGTAGAGAATTTAAATAAATGTAAGAAGAAAATTATGAGAGCAGGTATCGCCCAGTCACTCACTCTTAGTGGCAATGTGGCAGTGTTGCAGGTAACATGATTTGTAGTTTACTATTTTGATGTAGTGCAGAACATTGTGAATTAGGTTTGATGAAATAATTTTATGATATTGTAGGCTTGAGCGGTTGAAAGACTTTCTTTGCATGGTCATCCTTCACACAAGTTTTTCCCGCGCATAATGCGATGGTTGTAAGATCCTTGAAAATATTTGTAAGTTAAATGCTAAAAAAAAAATGATGAATAGTAAATTGTGAATAGTAAATTGTGAATAGTAAAAAGTGAATAGTTAAAAAAAAATAAATAAAAAAAAATAATATTTGGAAAGGATAAGTGTTCCACGTAGCTTTGAGATCAGAATTCATCAAATTGCAAATAAAAAATTATTTTTGTAATAGTAAAATGAATAAAAAAATGAATAGTTAAAATGAATAGTAAAAAATGAATAGTAAATTTTTTTTGCTATAAATAGCCAGGGGGGAGGTTGAAAATTTACACCAAAGAACTTAGAAAATTTTTGAGAAAAGAGAGTTGGAAGAATTTCTAATTTCAAAGGGGATATTCTGGAAGTTTTCAGAGAGCGAGGAGATTAAGTCTGTAATAGAGCTAAGGGAAGCTAACTTTGAGTATTTCTTTTTGTATTATCTTGAGTCTTGAATATACTATATTTTTCTTTTGTCTGATTTTAATTCTTGAATATGGAGTATTTTGTTTCTGTATGATCTTGAATTTTAAATGAGAGTATGCTTTTGTGTTAATATCCAAGTGTGATAGTTGTAAAATGTGATGTTGATTATGTTATGCCAATTGTACGTTGTTAGTGGTTTTATTTTGTATTTTGGAAGGATTAGAAATTGTCTAACCGGCTCTGCCAGATTCAATTTCTTGATTCCCCAAACTTTTATTTCCTTCCTTATTTATTTTTATTACATTTTTCGAAGGATTAGAAGTTGTCTAACCGGCTCTGCCAGATTCAACTTCTTGTTTCCCCAAACTATTTATTGCTTTACTTATATATTTTATTGCATTTTTGGAAGGATTAGAAGTTGTCTAACCGGCTCTGCCAGATTCAACTTCTTATTTCCCCAGACATGTATTGTTCTTGTTATTTAATTGTTGGATGGATTAGAAGTTGTCTAACCGGCTCTGCCAGATTCCACTTCTTGTTTCCCCATGAATTTTTATATTAAGATTATTTTTATGATTGTCAAATATTGTATTCTTCTATGACCATTTATAGTAATGTTTTATTATTGTTAATTGTTTATAATTATCTTGTATGAATTCTATTATGGATGTTTATTGTGATGAATTTATTGAATGAGTTTGTTGGCTGAAATTGATCTTGTTGGAAGGTTTAGAATAAGGGTTTTGTAGTAATTTGTATATGGGTATTAAATAGATATACAGATACTGTTTGAGGTTGTTGTGAGAGAAAGTAAAATTAGGCATTTTAAGATTTAGAGCATAAGAAAATAAGGTAGATAAATTAAATAAATAAATTGTTAATTATTGAGGACCTCCTTTTGTTGGTAGGATAGAGGAACCTTAAAAACCTGAGTTGGCACATCCCTGATCATAGAGCAGCCCTGGCCTGGTCCAGTCAGTTGTGACTAGTCATATGTGCTGGCGTCGAAGGTGAGTTTGATGCGTTCAGACATCTGGGTCCTCTCCGGTGACCAATTGGGGTAAAGAAAGATCTCTAATAGGATGAAAATAAAATAAAATAAGTCAACTGTAGATGCATTTTATTTGTCGTTACAATGAGCTCAGATTATATTATGTAGTTGCTAAGATATGTTGAAATGTTTTGGGTGATCTATGAATCTTTGATTGGTGAAAATATGTTGAGTTATACTCGTTATGGTCAAAATGAGTTTATAATATGTAGTATGATATCTGGCAATATGTTTAATTTATTGACACCAAAATAGGTTATTGTCAAATTATGATTAGAGAATGAACATGATTGAGTTATGTGGAGAAGAGGTTATGAATTGTTGATTTGATGAAATATTGGAGTGGATAAGAGGGTATGAAATGTTGATTGGATGAAATGTTGGAGTGGATATAAGAAATCATTGCTTATGAATTGATGTTTCCTACGAGAAGTAGTATGTTCGGTTTATACCATGAGAGCTTGATATGATCAAAGTAACACCTGAGGTTTATGAAAGCAGGCAGCAAGTGGTCTGACCATAAGGCTTTGACATAAATATGTGGTTCATAAGTTTTATAGAAGCAGGCAGAGAGAGGTCTGACCATAAGGCTTCAGAGAGTAAGACATAGTATACAAGTGAGGCTTAAGGAAGCAGGCAGAGAGCGGTCTGACCATAAGGCTTCGTGAGTAAGCATGGTAAAATTGTAAGGTTTATGAAATTGAGGAAGATGATTTTGATAATGATGAATTAATGACATAGGGGTAATGATATTTTAGTAATTGTAGAAATACATGATTGAAATATTTTTATTACAAGTTTAATGATTGATATGATATGGTTGGCTTACCCTTATTTGTTTGTGCTATGATCATATAATTCATGTTATATGTGAATAGATAATGTTGCAGATGCGGTTGAAAAAGCTTAGAGATGAGAGAGATGCGGGGAAAAACTTTCAGGGATATTTTGTAAAAAGAATAAATTTGTATTGGAAAAATTATGTTGTGTAAAACTTATGAGTTGAAATTTGAATTTATGTTAAGTGGTGAAGACTATATTGTTTGAAGTTTGTAAGTTTGGTATTGTACTTTGGGAGAATTGAAATAAAGTTGGATTGTTTATAGAAGATAAGTTAATTTAGTCTCTACTAAAAGTAATACTCTTTAAAATATTAGGGTATTACAATTTGGTATCAGAGCAATGGTTTTCGAAAATATTTTGGGACTCTTGGGAGTGAAATTATTATTCTTAGTAAAATTATTAATGGTTTATGATGAAAATGACTATTTGAGGAAATTGATATCATATGCTAAATTGTATTGTTATCTTTTTGAAGAAATCATTTAAAACTCGACAAAGATGCAACAACAACAAGTTGATCAAGCACCTAAAAATCATTCTAGCTTGAATGACTTTTTAAGGCATGATCCAACTAAATTTAATGGGGATGCTACTCCTGATGAGGCTGACTCTTGGCTAAGGCAGAATGAGAAGATTTTCCGGGTAATAACTTGCTCAGAAGAACAAAAATTAACTTATGCATCATTTCTTTTGGTGGGTGAGGCTGAATATTGGTGGGAAAGTATGCAACAGTTGATGACGATTCGTGGTGAGGTTGTGAATTGGGAGAACTTTAAGATAAGGTTTCTGGAAAAATATTTTCCAAACAGTGCAAAATTTGCAAGGGAGGCAGAGTTTCTGACCTTACAACAAAGAAGGCTATCAGTACAAGAGTACGTAGTAAAATTTAATTATCTCTCAAGATTTTATACTCAGAATATCACAGAAGAATGGAGATGTCGAAAATTCGAGGGAGGACTAAGGCATGAACTGAAGAAGGTACTTATGCCATTGGAAATACAAGAGTTTCCAGCATTGGTAGAGAAAGCCAGAATGATAGAATTGTTAGAGTTTGATCCAAGTAGAGTTTCCAGACTTGCAAAGGGAGAATCTTCAATAAAATTCAACAAAAAGCCTTATGAAAAACCACAATTATCGTATCGAGGAACAGTGAAGTGTTTTGAGTGTGGAGGAGCACATTTCAGACGTGACTGCCCTAAACTTATTGGAGAAAAAGTTGAAGGGAAGAGATGTTTCATCTGCAATGATCCGGGACACTTTGCTAATGTTTGTCCAAAGAAAAAGAAGGTGGGAGAACCACAACAACAAGATTCTGCTGAAGTAAAGCCCCGGGCAACAGGAAGAGTATTCGCAATGACTGCAGAAGAGGCTACTAAGCCAGGTACATTAATCTTACACACCTGTATGCTGTTAGGAGAATGCGTATATGTTTTGTTTGACTCTGGAGCCACACACTCCTTTATATCCCTAGCATGTTTAGAAAGACTCGGATTACCGATGCTTGATCTAGGGTGTGAATTAGTAGTTTCTACACCAGCATCGGGACCAGTTACGACCAGTTCAGTCTGTGTCGGATGCCCGATCCAAATTGCAGGACGCAAGTTCAAAGTGAACTTGATCTGCTTACCCCTTCAAAATCTAGACATTATTTTAGGAATGGATTGGTTGACTGCCAATCACGTTCTTATTGATTGTGGGAAACAAAAGATAGAGTTTCTAAATTTGAACAATTTAGAACTAAGCTCAACTCGAGTCGCTGCGAAGGATATCAAAGATGGAGCTACCTGCTATGTGGTGTTAGCTCAGGAGAAAAGAGAGAATACTGAAGAACAAATCATCGGAATACCTATGGTAGAAGAATATGTTGATGTTTTTCCAGAAGAAGTGACAGGTTTACCACCTAGTCGAGAGATCGATTTCACAATAGATCTAGTGCCCAGAGCTGGCCCGGTTTCTATGGCTCCATACAGAATGGCTCCTGCCGAACTAGCAGAGTTGAAAAAGCAAATCGAAGATCTGTTGGAGAAGAAGTTTATCCGTCCAAGTGTGTCTCCATGGGGAGCTCCTGTATTGCTGGTGAAGAAGAAGGATGGAAGTTCAAGGTTGTGCGTGGATTATCGACAGTTGAACAAGGTTACAATAAAGAACAAATATCCTTTGCCAAGAATCGATGATCTATTAGATCAGTTGAGAGGAGCAGAGGTGTTTTCAAAAATTGATCTCAGATCTGGGTACCATCAGATTCTTGTCAAGACGGAAGATGTACAAAAGACGGCTTTCAGATCTCGCTATGGACACTTTGAGTACGTAGTAATGTCGTTTGGTGTGACGAATGCCCCAACGATTTTTATGGACTACATGAACAGAATATTTCGGTCATGTTTAGATAAGTTCGTGGTAGTATTTATAGACGATATTCTTATCTATTCAGAGAATAAGGAAAAGCATGCAGAACACTTGAGGGTGGCGTTGGAAATTTTAAGAAAACATCAACTGTATGGGAAACTGTCAAAGTGTGAGTTCTGGATAGAGAAAGTATAATTTTTGGGTCATGTGATTTCTGCTCAAGGAATCTCAGTGGATCCAGCAAAAGTGGAAGCTGTGCTAAAGTGGGAGCGGCCGAAAACTGTAACTGAAGTACGAAGTTTTGTAGGATTAGCCGGTTATTACCGACGTTTTGTCGAAGGGTTTTCCAAGATTGTAGGTCCTCTAACTCAGTTAACTCGTAAAGATCAACCATTTCTGTGGACTGACAAGTGCGAAGCCAGTTTTGAAAATATGAAGCAACGACTAACGTCAGCACCAGTATTAATCATTCCAGACTCTAGCAAATCTTTTGAGGTGTACTGCGATGCGTCATATCAAGGATTAGGGTGCGTTCTAATGCAAGGAAGGAGACCTGTAGCTTATGCAACTAGGCAGCTAAAGGCGCATGAGAAGAACTACCCAACGCATGACATCGAACTTGCAGCAGTAGTATTTGCATTAAAGACATGGAGACACTACCTCTATGGGGCAAGTTTCCAAGTTTTTAGTGACCATAAGAGTCTAAAGTATTTGTTCGATCAAAAGGAGTTGAACATGCGACAAAGAAGATGGATGGAATATATGAAGGACTATGACTTCGAGCTTTTATATCACCCAGGAAAAAGCCAATGTGGTGGCAGATGCATTGAGTAGGAGACAAGCTCAGATAACAACAATGATGGTGAAGGAATTAGAACTGTTAGAAAAGTTACGTGATATGAACTTGGGGTTGCAGTTAAACCCAGATCACATATGGTGTAGTCATTTAGTAATCACTAGTGACTTCTTAGAACAAGTGAAGGTTGAGCAGTCGATGGATCAAGAGTTACAGCAAAAGATCAGGTTGTTGGACACCGATCAAGCTAAGGAGTTCGTTCTAAGTAAAGATGGCATACTTCGATTTAAAAACAGAGTATGTATCCCTGCAAAGAGTGAATTAAAACATTTAATTTTAGACGATGGCCATAAAAGTCGTCTTAGCATACATCCAGGTATGACTAAGATGTATAAGGACCTGAAAGAGTCATTTTGGTGGAATGGAATGAAGAGGGATGTGGCCGAGTTTGTAGCAGCCTGCTTGGTGTGTCAAAAGGCAAAAGTGGAGCATCAAAAACCGGGAGGGATGTTACAACAGTTAGACATTCCTCAATGGAAGTGGGACAGTATCTCGATGGACTTTGTAACACATTTACCAAAATCATCAAAAGGTCACGATTCTATCTGGGTTATCGTTGATAGACTAACCAAGAGCGCTCACTTTTTGCCTATTAATCAACGTATGTCACTATAAAAGCTGACGGAGTTATACATCGGGGAAGTAGTGAGGTTGCATGGCATACCTACAAGCATTGTGTCAGACAGAGATCCAAGGTTTACTTCAAGGTTTTGGCAGACGCTACAGAAGGCTCTGGGAACACAGTTGAAGATGAGTTCGGCTTATCACCCTCAGACTGATGGTCAAACAGAAAGGACTATTCAATCTTTGGAGGATTTGCTGAGAACTTGTGTATTAGATCATCTTGGAAGTTGGAATGAGATACTACCATTAGTAGAATTTACTTACAACAACAGTTATCATTCCAGTATTGGTATGCCACCATATGAAGCTTTATATGGAAGAAGATGTAGAACACTGTTGTGTTGTGATACGGGCGTCGCGGCCCGTCAAATTTGATGTGCAAGAATTAATGCAGTTTAACTAGGAAGTGACTCCTAGGTCGTCTCTCAAGGACCAATTTGTGTCGGTTCAGTCTCAGATTTTTTTACACGAAAGGGGGGAGTTTTGTAAATGGTTTGTATGCGGGAAAATTAAATACTGAAAACAATAAATTTAGAGAATGGTAAAAATGGAATTTAACTTTTTGAAAACATTAATTGGGAACGAAATTTTGACAGAATTAAAATGCAAAGCTGAAATTCACAACAGAATAGAAAATGAAAGTAATTGCATCCAAAATCTAAATTTGAAAACGGAATTGTAAATGAACTGTAATATGTAGATGAAAATAAAATTCAACAACATCAATTGAGAAATGCAAAATGGAAATTACAATTGAAATTCAATCCTTGAAACTGAAAATTAAAACAAGCACAAAACCTCCCCAAAGAGGGGAGGAGGAAGCAAGAACGTAAACTTTGCACTCCTAACTCTACTCCTAAAATCTAATAATGCCATCTACTCTCTGCTGCTGCTTCATTTATAGCCATAATCTAAACTTCCTCCCGTGACTTCTCTGCAGCTTGGTTGTTTGTCTATTGTCCCCCTAGCTTCCTGATTTTCTTCACCTCTAAGTCGTGCCAAGAAAGTAGGTAGGGCCCTCCATTTGCCAACTACTCTTTGTCATCTTCTACATTGCTCACGGCTGTAGTTTCCTCTGCTGGACCATGGACGTGAGTTTGGCTCCTTTGCTTCCACATTCCAGCTCTTCTTCATTTTGTTGCTTCACGCACATCCTTCTCCAAGACCAAGACCGTGGAGCATCTTTCTCAACTGGACCAGTTGCTGCACCATGCCTCAAAACCGCGAGCTCCTCTCCATCCATGACACCATCTTTCTCTTCTCTCCTCAACGTTGCAGCTGCTGGATGTGCTACTGGACCGAGACACCCTCTTTTCCAAGTCATGGCAGCTGTAGTTTCCTTCTCTACCTTTCTCCCAGCTAGACGTGAAGTTCTTGCTGCTGTTTTGTTGGATAGGTCCGTGAGCTTTATGTGGAGTGGAGGAGAGTTAAAATATGCACATGCACCTTTTATTTCCATGTGGCCACTTCCCTTGATAAATTTCAGCATTTCATTCCCATATGCCCTGAAAGGAAGGCCTTCTCTCCTTAGCATTTTGTAAAATTTTATTCAATGACAAAGAAGAAGGGGGCCATGTGTTCCTTTGCATGGACGTGATTTGCTTCTTGAAATGTGGTGGCCCCTTCTTTGCTTTCAACTTAAATGTTTTGCTATTTGAAAATGAATTTTTCATGGAGACTTAGTGTATACAAAACCGTGGGCTGCACTTGGTTTTGAGTTTTTGCTGAATCAATTTCTTAGTGATGAATGGACCCCATAATTCATTTGTTGTTCCCTTTAACACCTTTCACACTTCTCTCTTTTGTTGCAAGCCAAAACCGTGAGAGTGGTGTGTTGTTTCTTTCTCAAATTTTTCAAGCTGTGGGGCCATGAAACCACTTCCCTTAATATAATATTAATATAATAAAATTCACCACACATGAGCTCCTACGTGAACTTTCATTTGGTGGCCCTTCTTCATGGCCCTTCTTCATGTGCTTTTACTCCTTAAATAAAGAAGATTTCTTGGCTAGTTTGGTGTGGTTCCGCGAGTTTCTTTTGCAAATAAGGTCCAAGACCAAATGCTTATGTGGAGTGGAAGAACATGGTCAAAACAAATCTGCATATCCAAAGTTAATGCAGCCGTGACACCATTTCCAATAACTCAATAACATTAACCTTAGCATCTTCAAAATGAAAGCTTCACATGGACTTTTGTATTTCAGCCAAAATGCTTTTAAAATTATTTTCTATGTGAATGTGGCATAAACCTTGCTTAAGAGTGTTAGGAGGTCTTAGCATTGTCCAATGATCAATTCCAGCCACCACAAGTACTAAACAACAAGCAAACAGATTAGAAATCACTTAAGCAGTAATCACTGGACTGACATAGGAGAGTAAATTAAATACTGGGAACAACATAGAACGAATTTGAACAAACGAAAAACTATACGTGAAAATAGACATCCATACGAAACTATGAAAAAAAATTGCATGGAAAACAGATAAGAATTGAACCTGAACGGGGACAAACAAGTTGACACAAAATTCACGCAGCAACCAGCGAAAACTGAAATGGCTGAAATACATTGGGCTCTATTTCCATTTCTCATTTAACCTTCAAATGTCCCAAATTGTATTTCCAAATTTTCCTTGTAAAATAATTAGCTCAGATAATTCAAATTAATTAAAATAAGAATTTCTGATCGAATTAAGCACAATCAAGCAAAATGGGAAATCACTGGACAATTAAGCACAATTCCCTGATTAATTCTAGTACAATAAACTAAGTGAAGTGTAGAAAATATCGACTCATCAAAATAGACCACACTTAGTCTTTTGCACTCCTGGGCAAAATCAAGACGCAAATCAGGGAATGGTTCAAAGGACTTTAAAGTAGTAACACAGATGCAGCATACAGAAAATAAAAGCTCATGAGAAAATAAAATAATTTACACAGTTCTCAAGAATTCTGGACAGAGAAAAGAAGTAGAAAATATCCAACACAAATCAAATAAAGCAGATACTTACAGAAATCATCCAAGCAATTCAATACACGGAAAAATAATCAACCAGCTCAAGAGGTGATTCAAAAATAACAAAACCTCACAGATGCACTCACAGTGTTTCTCTCAAGTGTCTAGGGTAAATAATTTCATCTCAATGCACTCAAGAAAACACACACAAGTAGACTTGGCAAGTTTCTAATATTAATACTTAAATCATACGCATGTTCAGATCAAAAGGTCTTTACATGGTTGTAATGGGGCCAAGGACAGGGGAGGATAAAATATAGATAAGTAGCTATAGCTCAAAAGAAATAGAGGAGCAATGGGAAACAAGTGTAAATACAGTGAAATCTCACCCAAACCTCTAATTCAATCCTCTTCTCGACTCCATTGTTCTCAAAATTCTTTTTCATTTTTCTCATCAATTTTTTTCATCCTGTTTCTTTTTTTTTTTCTTTTTTTTTTCTTTATCACACAACAGGATTATATTTTCACAACATGATGAGGAACCAACTAGCCAATTTATCATAATCCCCAAGGAGACCACACTTATTCACAAAACACTTTTGTAGCTCCAGACATCCCTAAGGTTAAGGTAATCATTTGTTTTTCACTTAGGATCAGCATATGAGCTTCAACACAAAGAAATGGGGAAAGTACAGGCTCAAAGGGGTTATCAAAGGATAATAACAGGGTAGGCTTATTTGGCTAAAGAGGTTCAAGAAATAAAATGCCTTTATCATTTCTAAACATGCATATCAATCAAGTATTATCAAAAAGAATCAAGCCAAGGCATATGTGCAAGCAATCAAGATACATATCACACACGTGAAAGAAAATTAAGTGGCTCAAATCTCACACAGGGTATTCGTCACAATCAAATCAACCTCTTAAACACATAATCATCTTTCCAGGCAGAGAAAAGCAAGGATTTTAAACCATAAGTATTAATGAAGTGAAGGAAAAATCTACAACTTAAACATCATCCAGAAATCAAAAGAAAAATGTAAAATTTATTGCACACAAAACACACTAAAAACCACTTAAAACAGAAAAAATTTAACACTCAAAAACAAAAAATTTAACACACAAAATACATACTAACAGAAACTAACAGAAAAAACAGAAAAATCAGAATTTCTTCCCAGTAGACCACACTTAAATCACACAATGTCCTCAGTGTGTTACAATCATCAGATGATCAATTTCAGAGCAGTCAAATAATATAGACAAGTGCAATAAAAGGTAAGGAAATGGGGAGAAATTTTTCAGTAACATCCATCAGTAGATGTTTTTTTTTTTTTTTTTTTTTTTTGAAGACCGGTACTGTGGCAACAGTTGCGGTGACAATGACCGGAACTATTGCTACAGTGGAAAGCAATTGGCTATAAATGGCTGCTCCTCCGCGTCCAACGCCATTTCTGATCCCTCACTCTCTCTCTACTCCTCTCTCTGCTCTCCACTCTCGCCACTCTCTCTCGAGCGTCTGGATCTGTGAGGAAGCTCTGTCTGCATGCCTTCTGAAGAGTCTGAGTGAGATCCGCAAGGAGCCTCTGCCCCAGTGTGCCTTCGGAGCGTCTAAGATCTGCGTCAAGCTTCTGTAAGCCCTACTACTCCGGGTAAGTTCTCTGCACCTTGGATCTCTATTTCTTCCTTCTATGCTTTCCATGGTCTGCTTCTCTTTAAAGCTTTCAGATCTTTCATTTTTTTCCTTTTCCTGCTTTCATTTAAGCTTTCTGTTCCTTCTTTATTTTCAGCTTTTATTCGCTTTCTTCTTCACCTTCTATTTTTCTTTCTTAACTTCAAAAAAACAAGAACACACTGTCTTAAACTAAGGGGTATAAAGGCTGGAAACCAGACGTTAATCTCCCTTCGTTTGAAGGTATTGCAGAGACAATCGGGTAGAACAACGCCACGTACCCCACTTAAAACTAAAAACACAGAAACTTCATATACATGAACAACATGGACAAGGACAACTGGACGTAGATCCGTTTAGGACCCTTTTGCAAGGACCGTGAAACAGATCTGAGACCAGACACTGAAACATCAAATACAGACTGGACAAAATAAATCTAAAAGGAAACAAGAACAAATAAAGAAAACACAGAACTAAAAGTTTTTTTTTTATGCTTCTTTTCTTTTTGTTGTGTTTTTTTTTTTTTTGTTTTTTTGTTTTTTTTGTTTTTTTTGTTTTTTTTTAATTTTTTTTTTATTTTTTATTTTTTTTATCTTTCAGAATACATCAAGAGGAATGATGAGTGAGATGGAATCAGAGAGATACACCAGTCAGCGATGGCGTCCTACAGATGATCAGATCAAGATGATGACCAACATCTATAACTATGGGGTCACACACCCAAGCAGAGCGCAAGTCGTTGAGATCGCGTCTCGACTAAGGACCTTCGCAGATGCCACCGAATATAACGTGCACTGCTGGTTTAACAACCATGGCAATCGGGTCAGGCGCTGGCAAGCGGAGATAGACCCCACTGGCACCATCTTTTCACAACTGCCGCTGTATATGTATGGTAAGAACTCTCATCATACCTCCATTTTTATTGAAATTTTTCACTTCCTCTTCTATAATTAACACAATTTTTTTTTTGTTTGAAAGAATACGACTGGGTAATTATGAGGGCACCGAGGCTGCTGGATTTGTTTCCAGTTCCGATCATTATCGATGACGACAGAAATGAACGAAAAATTCCTCCACCAAAGCCTCCTGTATTCCGAACCAGAACTCCCTCAACGGAGCTCTCCCTTAGACCACCACAACCAGCTCGTGAATTCTTTCATTTTTAATGTTTTATGTTTTTGTTGGCCGAGTGTGGCCAGAATTAAGGACTGTAATATGGACACTAAAATTTTTTATGTTTTTTTTTATTATTATTATTATTATCGGTGTCCGAACTCAAACTGACACTAAATATGTATTTATTATTATTATTATTATTATTATTATTTTTCATGCTCACAATTTAAAAATTAAAATAAACACAACCATGAAAACACACGAGAAAAGCTAAATAATATGTACATAATGAGGAAAAAGAGTGCTCCCTGGTCATGGTGGCAGTTGCCAATTCTGGACTATCAGTGAGATATCTTCTACCTCAGGATCCGGCGAAGATGTCTTCAGGAGCCGCTCGCCCAGTACTGCCCTCTCACTTGAATCAGGACAAATCCCAGTAGCCACGCCACTTCTCCGAGCAAGTTGTTGAATCAATAAAATCAGGAGCCTTCTGTCCACCAGCAGTTGTTGAGTCTGTGACACTGGAGTAATAAGAGAAAAAGCAGTATACTTTCCTTCATCTATCATTATTTCCTCTATGTCAGTACCTGTATTCTCATTTACTTTTGTAACCTGGTCATCAAACTCATAATCAATAGCATCTGTTATGAATTTAGAATCTGTTTGTAACACATAATCAATTTCAATACAAATCGGGCAAGAATCAGATTCACAATCACATTCACAATTCTCAGAAAACTGAGTCAGATCAACGTTTTGTTCTAACTCTATCAAGTTATGCGATTGCAAAATTCCTGTCTCAAAATCAATATTGGCATATGCATCATCAACAAAATCCACATTCAGTGCAAAGCTATTATCAATGGAAATTTCATCACTGTAATCATGTTCATTCAACACAACATTTATACCAATGGTTTCAGAGACTAATACTGAATCAAAAACTTCAGAATTGTCAATCAAGTCTGTATCAGTTTCAATCCTAAAACCTGTAGAATCATTGTGCAACAAATCCCAAGCAATTGAATGTATAGGCAGATATGGTAAAGAGCTTGTAATCTCAGTTTCAGAATAAACATGTTTTTGATCAGAATAAATTTTCTCATGAATTTCCAATTCATCAACTGCACATTCAAGTTGAGGTACGTTTACCTCCACGGTGGAAGATAAAAATGGTCTACCTGTCTCAACAGTGTTACTCATACCTGTCTGGTCCTTAAAATAATCATCAACAGTCTCAGGTGCAAGAGTGGGATCATAGAAAGGTAGGAAAGTGGGTGTAGTAGTAAACTCATAGCTTTGCTCCCCATCTTCTATGTTGATGCCACTATCATCTTGAAAGTGTTGAGTGGCCATCTGCCCGATCTGATCAGTCAGATTCTGAATGGCAGCTTCAGTTTCCTGCTGGATTTGCTCGAATTGAATGCTCTTCATGGTTATCTGCTCGAGTAACTCCTTCATTGTAGGTTCAGAAGTAGAAGGCTGAGGAGTTATTTGAATAGGAGAATCATACTGCTGACTCTCATATTGTGGAACTGGCTCCCAAAGAGAGCTCTCAGAAATTGGATGATGGAACATATTGTTCTCATCATAAAAATCAGCAGATTTAAAATCAAAGTAATATGCAGAATAAGAATCATAATTACAGACATTGGCAGAATAAGCATTATTCACAACATTAAAATAGGTAGACATGGAAAAATAAAAACTAAAAACTAAAAATTACGAATCAGATAAAACAAAACACATTTATACATGCTACAAGCACACACAAGACAGAACATCAATATTAAAAATTTTTAATTAATTTTTTTCTTTAATTTTTAATTTTTTTAATAACAACTAAATACAGAACATAGCACAATTAAACACATATATACACAATATATATTAACACAGTAAAAATCTAAAACAAAAACCTGGATCTGAAGTGACAACGCCGCCAAAATTTGCTGAAGGTGTCGTTGTCTCCTACAAAAATACAACAGACAGAACACACAAAACACACATATTAACAAAACAAAAATTTACAAAACAAAAATCTAAAACCGAACCGTTATTGATTGGTCCCCGACAACGGCGCCAAAATTTGATACGGGCGTCGCGGCCCGTCAAATTTGATGTGCAAGAATTAATGCAGTATAACTAGGAAGTGACTCCTAGGTCGTCTCTCAAGGACCAATTTGTGTCGGTTCAGTCTCAGATTTTTTTACACGAAAGGGGGGAGTTTTGTAAATGGTTTGTATGCGGGAAAATTAAATACTGAAAACAATAAATTTAGAGAATGGTAAAAATGGAATTTAACTTTTTGAAAACATTAATTGGGAACGAAATTTTGACAGAATTAAAATGCAAAGCTGAAATTCACAACAGAATAGAAAATGAAAGTAATTGCATCCAAAATCTAAATTTGAAAACGGAATTGTAAATGAACTGTAATATGTAGATGAAAATAAAATTCAACAACATCAATTGAGAAATGCAAAATGGAAATTACAATTGAAATTCAATCCTTGAAACTGAAAATTAAAACAAGCACAAAACCTCCCCAAAGAGGGGAGGAGGAAGCAAGAACGTAAACTTTGCACTCCTAACTCTACTCCTAAAATCTAATAATGCCATCTACTCTCTGCTGCTGCTTCATTTATAGCCAAAATCTAAACTTCCTCCCGTGACTTCTCTGCAGCTTGGTTGTTTGTCTATTGTCCCCCTAGCTTCCTGATTTTCTTCACCTCTAAGTCGTTCCAAGAAAGTAGGTAGGGCCCTCCATTTGCCAACTACTCTTTGTCATCTTCTACATTGCTCACGGCTGTAGTTTCCTCTGCTGGACCATGGACGTGAGTTTGGCTCCTTTGCTTCCACATTCCAGCTCTTCTTCATTTTGTTGCTTCACGCACATCCTTCTCCAAGACCAAGACCGTGGAGCATCTTTCTCAACTGGACCAGTTGCTGCACCATGCCTCAAAACCGTGAGCTCCTCTCCATCCATGACACCATCTTTCTCTTCTCTCCTCAACGTTGCAGCTGCTGGATGTGCTACTGGACCGAGACACCCTCTTTTCCAAGTCATGGCAGCTGTAGTTTCCTTCTCTACCTTTCTCCCAGCTAGACGTGAAGTTCTTGCTGCTGTTTTGTTGGATAGGTCCGTGAGCTTTATGAGGAGTGGAGGAGAGTTAAAATATGCACATGCACCTTTTATTTCCATGTGGCCACTTCCCTTGATAAATTTCAGCATTTCATTCCCATATGCCCTGAAAGGAAGGCCTTCTCTCCTTAGCATTTTGTAAAATTTTATTCAATGACAAAGAAGAAGGGGGCCATGTGTTCCTTTGCATGGACGTGATTTGCTTCTTGAAATGTTGTGGCCCCTTCTTTGCTTTCAACTTAAATGTTTTGCTATTTGAAAATGAATTTTTCATGGAGACTTAGTGTATACAAAACCGTGGGCTGCACTTGGTTTTGAGTTTTTGCTGAATCAATTTCTTAGTGATGAATGGACCCCATAATTCATTTGTTGTTCCCTTTAACACCTTTCACACTTCTCTCTTTTGTTGCAAGCCAAAACCGTGAGAGTGGTGTGTTGTTTCTTTCTCAAATTTTTCAAGCTGTGGGGCCATGAAACCACTTCCCTTAATATAATATTAATATAATAAAATTCACCACACATGAGCTCCTACGTGAACTTTCATTTGGTGGCCCTTCTTCATGGCCCTTCTTCATGTGCTTTTACTCCTTAAATAAAGAAGATTTCTTGGCTAGTTTGGTGTGGTGCCGCGAGTTTCTTTTGCAAATAAGGTCCAAGACCAAATGCTTATGTGGAGTGGAAGAACATGGTCAAAACAAATCTGCATATCCAAAGTTAATGCAGCCGTGACACCATTTCCAATAACTCAATAACATTAACCTTAGCATCTTCAAAATGAAAGCTTCACATGGACTTTTGTATTTCAGCCAAAATGCTTTTAAAATTATTTTCTATATGAATGTGGCATAAACCTTGCTTAAGAGTGTTAGGAGGTCTTAGCATTGTCCAATGATCAATTCCAGCCACCACAAGTACTAAACAACAAGCAAACAGATTAGAAATCACTTAAACAGTAATCACTGGAATGACATAGGAGAGTAAAATAAATACTGGGAACAACATAGAACGAATTTGAACAAACGAAAAACTATACGTGAAAATAGACATTCATACAAAACTATGAAAAAAAATTGCATGGAAAACAGATAAGAATTGAACCTGAACGGGGACAAACAAGTTGACACAAAATTCACGCAGCAACCAGCGAAAATTGAAATGGCTGAAATACATTGGGCTCTATTTCCATTTCTCATTTAACCTTCAAATGTCCCAAATTGTATTTCCAAATTTTCCTTGTAAAATAATTAGCTCAGATAATTCAAATTAATTAAAATAAGAATTTCTGATCGAATTAAGCACAATCAAGCAAAATGGGAAATCACTGGACAATTAAGCACAATTCCCTGATTAATTCTAGTACAATAAACTAAGTGAAGTGTAGAAAATATCGACTCATCATGTTGGTTTCAAGATGGGGAAGCACTGACAATGGGACCCGAGCTATTACAACAAACCACAGAAAAAATAAAATTAGTCCAAGATCGGATGAAAGCAACTCAAAGTAGACAAAAGTCATATGCCGACAAAAGAAGAAGACCGTTAGAATTTGAAGAAGGAGATCATGTATTCTTACGAGTAACGCCAACTACAGGAGTCGGGAGAGTTATCAAGATGAGGAAACTGACACCAAAATTTCTCGGACCGTATCAAATTCTCAAAAAGATTGGGCCAGTGGCTTATGAGATAGCACTACCACCTCGATTGACAAATTTGCATAACGTTTTTCACGTATCCCAACTAAGGAAGTATATTCGAGATCCAAAGCATGTGTTAGAAGTTGATGAAATTCAGGTCAAGGAAAATTTAACAATGGAAGTTGGCCTAGTGCGTATACTAGATGTTCAAATGAAAAAGTTAAGAGGGAAGGATATTCGCACAGTAAAGGTACTTTGGAATGAAGACACACAGGAAATGACTTGGGAATTGGAAGAATTTATGATAAAGGAATATCCATATCTCTTTTGTAAGTAATTTTTTTTTTGTTAAATAGTCTTTGTTTAAATAAATAATTTTCGAGGGCGAAAATAATTGTTGTTGGGGAGATTGTAAGATCCTTGAAAATATTTGTAAGTTAAATGCTAAAAAAAATGATGAATAGTAAATTGTGAATAGTAAATTGTGAATAGTAAAAAGTGAATAGTTAAAAAAAAAATAAATAAAAAAAAATAATATTTGGAATGGATAAGTGTTCCACGTAGCTTTGAGATCAGAATTCATCCAATTGCAAATAAAAAATTATTTTTATAATAGTAAAATGAATAAAAAAATGAATAGTTAAAATGAATAGTAAAAAATGAATAGTAAATTTTTTTTGCTATAAATAGCCAAGGGGGGAGGTTGAAAATTTACACCAAAGAACTTAGAAAATTTTTGAGAAAAGAAAGTTGGAAGAATTTCTAATTTCAAAGGGGATATTCTGGAAGTTTTCAGAGAGCGAGGAGATTAAGTCTGTAATAGAGGTAAGGGAAGCTAACTTTGAGTATTTCTTTTTGTATTATCTTGAGTCTTGAATATACTATATTTTTCTTTTGTCTGATTTTAATTCTTGAATATGGAGTATTTTGTTTCTGTATGATCTTGAATTTTAAATGAGAGTATGCTTTTGTGTTAATATCCAAGTGTGATAGTTGTAAAATGTGATGTTGATTATGTTATGCCAATTGTACGTTGTTAGTGGTTTTATTTTGTATTTTGGAAGGATTAGAAATTGTCTAACCGGCTCTGCCAGATTCAATTTCTTGTTTCCCCAAACATTTTATTGTTTTCCTTATTTATTTTATTGTATTTTGGAAGGATTAGAAATTGTCTAACCGGCTCTGCCAGATTCAATTTCTTGATTCCCCAAACTTTTATTTCCTTCCTTATTTATTTTTATTACATTTTTCGAAGGATTAGAAGTTGTCTAACCGGCTCTGCCAGATTCAACTTCTTGTTTCCCCAAACTATTTATTGCTTTACTTATTTATTTTATTGCATTTTTGGAAGGATTAGAAGTTGTCTAACCGGCTCTACCAGATTCAACTTCTTATTTCCCCAGACATGTATTGTTCTTGTTATTTAATTGTTGGATGGATTAGAAGTTGTCTAACCGGCTCTGCCAGATTCCACTTCTTGTTTCCCCATGAATTTTTTTATATTAAGATTATTTTTATGATTGTCAAATATTGTATTCTTCTATGACCATTTATAGTAATGTTTTATTATTGTTAATTGTTTATAATTATCTTGTATGAATTCTATTATGGATGTTTATTGTGATGAATTTATTGAATGAGTTTGTTGGCTGAAATTGATCTTGTTGGAAGGTTTAGAATAAGGGTTTTGTAGTAATTTGTATATGGGTATTAAATAGATATACAGATACTGTTTGAGGTTGTTGTGAGAGAAAGTAAAATTAGGCATTTTAAGATTTAGAGCATAAGAAAATAAGGTAGATAAATTAAATAAATAAATTGTTAATTATTGAGGACCTCCTTTTGTTGGTAGGATAGAGGAACCTTAAAAACCTGAGTTGGCACATCCCTGATCATAGAGCAGCCCTGGCCTGGTCCAATCAGTTGTGACTAGTCATATGTGCTGGCGTCGAAGGTGAGTTTGATGCGTTCAGACATCTGGGTCCTCTCCGGTGACCAATTGGGGTAAAGAAAGATCTCTAATAGGATGAAAATAAAATAAAATAAGTCAACTGTAGATGCATTTTATTTGTCGTTACAATGAGCTCAGATTATATTATGTAGTTGCTAAGATATGTTGAAATGTTTTGGGTGATCTATGAATCTTTGATTGGTGAAAATATGTTGAGTTATACTCGTTATGGTCAAAATGAGTTTATAATATGTAGTATGATATCTGGCAATATGTTTAATTTATTGACACCAAAATAGGTTATTGTCAAATTATGATTAGAGAATGAACATGATTGAGTTATGTGGAGAAGAGGTTATGAATTGTTGATTTGATGAAATATTGGAGTGGATAAGAGGGTATGAAATGTTGATTGGATGAAATGTTGGAGTGGATATAAGAAATCATTGCTTATGAATTGATGTTTCCTACGAGAAGTAGTATGTTCGGTTTATACCATGAGAGCTTGATATGATCAAAGTAACACCTGAGGTTTATGAAAGCAGGCAGCAAGTGGTCTGACCATAAGGCTTTGACATAAATATGTGGTTCATAAGTTTTATAGAAGCAGGCAGAGAGAGGTCTGACCATAAGGCTTCAGAGAGTAAGACATAGTATACAAGTGAGGCTTAAGGAAGCAGGCAGAGAGCGGTCTGACCATAAGGCTTCGTGAGTAAGCATGGTAAAATTGTAAGGTTTATGAAATTGAGGAAGATGATTTTGATAATGATGAATTAATGACATAGGGGTAATGATATTTTAGTAATTGTAGAAATACATGATTGAAATATTTTTATTACAAGTTTAATGATTGATATGATATGGTTGGCTTACCCTTATTTGTTTGTGCTATGATCATATAATTCATGTTATATGTGAATAGATAATGTTGCAGATGCGGTTGAAAAAGCTTAGAGATGAGAGAGATGCGGGGAAAAACTTTCAGGGATATTTTGTAAAAAGAATAAATTTGTATTGGAAAAATTATGTTGTGTAAAACTTATGAGTTGAAATTTGAATTTATGTTAAGTGGTGAAGACTATATTGTTTGAAGTTTGTAAGTTTGGTATTGTACTTTGGGAGAATTGAAATAAAGTTGGATTGTTTATAGAAGATAAGTTAATTTAGTCTCTACTAAAAGTAATACTCTTTAAAATATTAGGGTATTACAATTTGGTATCAGAGCAATGGTTTTCGAAAATATTTTGGGACTCTTGGGAGTGAAATTATTATTCTTAGTAAAATTATTAATGGTTTATGATGAAAATGACTATTTGAGGAAATTGATATCATATGCTAAATTGTATTGTTATCTTTTTGAAGAAATCATTTAAAACTCGACAAAGATGCAACAACAACAAGTTGATCAAGCACCTAAAAATCATTCTAGCTTGAATGACTTTTTAAGGCATGATCCAACTAAATTTAATGGGGATGCTACTCCTGATGAGGCTGACTCTTGGCTAAGGCAGAATGAGAAGATTTTCCGAGTAATAACTTGCTCAGAAGAACAAAAATTAACTTATGCATCATTTCTTTTGGTGGGTGAGGCTGAATATTGGTGGGAAAGTATGCAACAGTTGATGACGATTCGTGGTGAGGTTGTGAATTGGGAGAACTTTAAGATAAGGTTTCTGGAAAAATATTTTCCAAACAGTGCAAAATTTGCAAGGGAGGCAGAGTTTCTGACCTTACAACAAAGAAGGCTATCAGTACAAGAGTACGTAGTAAAATTTAATTATCTCTCAAGATTTTATACTCAGAATATCACAGAAGAATGGAGATGTCGAAAATTCGAGGGAGGACTAAGGCATGAACTGAAGAAGGTACTTATGCCATTGGAAATACAAGAGTTTCCAGCATTGGTAGAGAAAGCCAGAATGATAGAATTGTTAGAGTTTGATCCAAGTAGAGTTTCCAGACTTGCAAAGGGAGAATCTTCAATAAAATTCAACAAAAAGCCTTATGAAAAACCACAATTATCGTATCGAGGAACAGTTAAGTGTTTTGAGTGTGGAGGAGCACATTTCAGACGTGACTGCCCTAAACTTATTGGAGAAAAAGTTGAAGGGAAGAGATGTTTCATCTGCAATGATCCGGGACATTTTGCTAATGTTTGTCCAAAGAAAAAGAAGGTGGGAGAACCACAACAACAAGATTCTGCTGAAGTAAAGCCCCGGGCAACAGGAAGAGTATTCGCAATGACTGCAGAAGAGGCTACTAAGCCAGGTACATTAATCTTACACACCTGTATGCTGTTAGGAGAATGCGTATATGTTTTGTTTGACTCTGGAGCCACACACTCCTTTATATCCCTAGCATGTTTAGAAAGACTCGGATTACCGATGCTTGATCTAGGGTGTGAATTAGTAGTTTCTACACCAGCATCGGGACCAGTTACGACCAGTTCAGTCTGTGTCGGATGCCCGATCCAAATTGCAGGACGCAAGTTCAAAGTGAACTTGATCTGCTTACCCCTTCAAAATCTAGACATTATTTTAGGAATGGATTGGTTGACTGCCAATCACGTTCTTATTGATTGTGGGAAACAAAAGATAGAGTTTCTAAATTTGAACAATTTAGAACTAAGCTCAACTCGAGTCGCTGCGAAGGATATCAAAGATGGAGCTACCTGCTATGTGGTGTTAGCTCAGGAGAAAAGAGAGAATACTGAAGAACAAATCATCGGAATACCTGTGGTAGAAGAATATGTTGATGTTTTTCCAGAAGAAGTGTCAGGTTTACCACCTAGTCGAGAGATCGATTTCACAATAGATCTAGTGCCCGGAGCTGGCCCGGTTTCTATGGCTCCATACAGAATGGCTCCTGCCGAACTAGCAGAGTTGAAAAAGCAAATCGAAGATCTGTTGGGGCAAGTTTCCAAGTTTTTAGTGACCATCGAACTTGCAGCAGTAGTATTTGCATTAAAGACATGGAGACACTACCTCTATGGGGCAAGTTTCCAAGTTTTTAGTGACCATAAGAGTCTAAAGTATTTGTTCGATCAAAAGGAGTTGAACATGCGACAAAGAAGATGGATGGAATATATGAAGGACTATGACTTCGAGCTTTTATATCACCCAGGAAAAAGCCAATGTGGTGGCAGATGCATTGAGTAGGAGACAAGCTCAGATAACAACAATGATGGTGAAGGAATTAGAACTGTTAGAAAAGTTACGTGATATGAACTTGGGGTTGCAGTTAAACCCAGATCACATATGGTGTAGTCATTTAGTAATCACTAGTGACTTCTTAGAACAAGTGAAGGTTGAGCAGTCGATGGATCAAGAGTTGCAGCAAAAGATCAGGTTGTTGGACACCGATCAAGCTAAGGAGTTCGTTCTAAGTAAAGATGGCATACTTCGATTTAAAAACAGAGTATGTATCCCTGCAAAGAGTGAATTAAAACATTTAATTTTAGACGATGGCCATAAAAGTCGTCTTAGCATACATCAAGGTATGACTAAGATGTATAAGGACCTGAAAGAGTCATTTTGGTGGAATGGAATGAAGAGGGATGTGGCCGAGTTTGTAGCAGCCTGCTTGGTGTGTCAAAAGGCAAAAGTGGAGCATCAAAAACCGGGAGGGATGTTACAACAGTTAGACATTCCTCAATGGAAGTGGGACAGTATCTCGATGGACTTTGTAACACATTTACCAAAATCATCAAAAGGTCACGATTCTATCTGGGTTATCGTTGATAGACTAACCAAGAGCGCTCACTTTTTGCCTATTAATCAACGTATGTCACTATAAAAGCTGACGGAGTTATACATCGGGGAAGTAGTGAGGTTGCATGGCATACCTACAAGCATTGTGTCAGACAGAGATCCAAGGTTTACTTCAAGGTTTTGGCAGACGCTACAGAAGGCTCTGGGAACACAGTTGAAGATGAGTTCGGCTTATCCCCTCAGACTGATGGTCAAACAGAAAGGACTATTCAATCTTTGGAGGATTTGCTGAGAACTTGTGTATTAGATCATCTTGGAAGTTGGAATGAGATACTACCATTAGTAGAATTTACTTACAACAACAGTTATCATTCCAGTATTGGTATGCCACCATACGAAGCTTTATATGGAAGAAGATGTAGAACACTGTTGTGTTGGTTTCAAGATGGGGAAGCACTTACAATGGGACCCGAGCTATTACAACAAACCACAGAAAAA
This sequence comes from Vigna nakashimae, assembly GCA_034642375.1. Taxonomy (NCBI): domain Eukaryota; kingdom Viridiplantae; phylum Streptophyta; class Magnoliopsida; order Fabales; family Fabaceae; genus Vigna; species Vigna nakashimae. The sequence continues at coordinate 35,650,295 of CM067758.1, forward strand.
ATAAAATTAGTCCAAGATCGGATGAAAGCAACTCAAAGTAGACAAAAGTCATATGCCGACAAAAGAAGAAGACCGTTAGAATTTGAAGAAGGAGATCATGTATTCTTACGAGTAACGCCAACTACAGGAGTCGGGAGAGTTATCAAGATGAGGAAACTGACACCAAAATTTCTCGGACCGTATCAAATTCTCAAAAAGATTGGGCCAGTGGCTTATGAGATAGCACTACCACCTCGATTGACAAATTTGCATAACGTTTTTCACGTATCCCAACTAAGGAAGTATATTCGAGATCCAAAGCATGTGTTAGAAGTTGATGAAATTCAGGTCAAGGAAAATTTAACAATGGAAGTTGGCCTAGTGCGTATACTAGATGTTCAAATGAAAAAGTTAAGAGGGAAGGATATTCGCACAGTGGTGAGCTGTCGCGGCCCCACAAAATTTGTGCATAAAAGAATGCAGTATAGGGTAGGAAGTGACTCCTAGGTCGTCTCTCAAGGACCAATTTCGGTTCAGTCTCAGATCCAACACGAAGTGGGGGGGTTATGGTTTTGGTTTTGTGCGGATAAAATTAAACACGACTGAATTTAAAAACACGACTAAAATTAAAAAAAACGTTGAAATAAATTTTAACGACGGTAAAAGACGGTAAAAATAGACAATGAAAAAAATTACGCAGTGTTGGAAATTAAAACATGGAACAGTAAATATGCGAGAAAACAAAATAACAATGTAATTAAAATTTACCAAAAGCTTCAGTAAAAATAAACCGTAAAAACGACTCTTGAAAATAACATGACCAGTAAAACACAATGACAGAATTTAACGGTGCAGAAAATATTAAACGGTAAAATACAACAAATAAAATAAAAACACTTAATTGAAAATGGAATTCACCGAAGATTCAACACTTAATAATTGGTACAGATGAAAATGAAATAGCAAACTGTAAAAAACCTCTACTGAACCACACCCTTCAGAAATAAAATTCTACAACATTTGTGCACTGTGAAAATGAAAATCCAGAGCCCCGGGAAGAGAAGGCAACAAGAGCCTTTCCCAGGCCTCCAAGCCGTCTCCACTCTACTGAATCTCCCTCTTTCTCTTATAGCAAAAATTTGGTCCTACTTTTCAATGTACATCCTTCTTTCCAGCCCATTTTCCACCCCTGTTTTGTGTGTTGTAGCCGTGACTTCTCAAGAAGTGTGGTCCCTTGTTATTCCTTGTCATATGATGCCAAAATGAATTTTCTACCATAGGCCATGTGTTTGAAAAACCAAAAGCTTTGCATTTGTAGTTTCTCCATTTTCACGTAAGGTTTCAAAGGAATGGCCCCTCCATTATTTCAAAACATGTGATTTGGTGTATGCTTGACAAATTGAATTTTCTAATGGACCCTACACCGTGTTTTGCTTTTTTCAGCATGTACCTCTTGCAATTTTCTTCAATCTCACTTTTGACAAAAGCAAGAAGAAAGGAGGCCATATATCTGTGTGCTTAATGCTTCACACAAAATTGGCCAAAACCGTGAGCTTCATTTGGAATGTGGTATTGTGCTTCTCACAATTCAATAATTGAATTGCTCTCCCTTTCACGTGCAGCACATGGACCAATTCTTTTTCTATTCAATTGTGGCCGTGGCCAATTTCAATAGAATTCAGCAATTTATTCTTCCCATGGACGTGAGTCTTTGAACAAAGGTGATTTAAAATTATTTTCTAAGAGGATGTGCCAATCAACCTTGCTTAAGAGTGTTGGAAGATCTTAACACCTTCCAATGATAAATTCCAGCCACCACAAGTACTAAACAACAAGCAAACCATGCAAACATATTAGAACACTCAAACAGTAATCACTGCACTGACATATGAGAGTAAAAAAAATACTGGGAACAACACAAAACGAATTTGAACAAACGAAAAACTATATGTGAAAATAGACATCTAGACGAAACTATGAAAAAAAATTGCATGGAAAAAGGATAAGAATTGAACTCAAACGAGGACAAACAAGTTGATACAAAATTCACGCAGCAACCAGCGAAAACTGAAATGGCTGAAATACATTGGGCTCAATTGCCAATTCTCTTTTAACCTTCAAATGTCCCAAATTGTATCTCCAAATTTTTCTTGTAAAATAATTAGCTCAGATAATTCAAATTAGTTATAATAAGAATTTCTGATCAAATTAAGCACAAATAGTAAAAGATGGGAAAATACTGGACTTTTAAGCACAATTCCCTGATTAATTCTAGTACAATAAACTAAGTGAAGTGAGGAAAATGTTGGTTCATCAAAATAGACCACACTTAATCTTTTGCACTCCTGGGCAAAATTAAGACTCAAATCAGGGAATGGTTCTTAGGACTATCAGGAATGGTGACACAAAACTCAGCAGACAGAAAAATAAAAACTCACAAGAAAAATAAAAAGAATTTACAGAGTTCTCAAGAAGTCTGGATAGAGAAAAGGTATAGACAATATCCAACACAAAATCAAATTGAGCAGATACTTACAGAAATCATCCAAGCAATTCAAAACATAACAAAATGATTAATCAGCTCAAGAGGTGATTCAAAAATAACATAACCTCACAGATGCACTCATAGTGTTTCTCTCAAGTGTCTAGGGTAAATCAATGTCACTCAATGCACTCAAGAAAGCAAACACAAGAAGACTTGGCAAGTTTCTAATTATCAATACTTAAAACATATGCATGTTCAGATCTAAAGGTCTTTCAGGGTTGTAATGGGGCCAAGGACAGGGGAGGATAAATATGGATAAGTAGGTATAGCCCAAAAGAAATAGAGGAGCAATGGGGAATAAGTGGAAATTCAATAAAATTTCACCCAACCTCTAATTCGATCCTCTTCTCGACTCCATTATTCACAAAATTATATTATATTTTTTTTTATCATTTTTTTTTCTTTCTCATCATTTTTTTTTCATCCTGTCTCTTTTCTTTTTTTTTTCTTTATAACACAACATGATTATATTTCATAATTTCAAAACATGATGAGGAACCAACTAGCCAATTCATCAGAATTCCCAAGGAGACCACACTTATTCACAAAATACTTCTATAGCTCCAGACTTTCCTAAGGATAAGGTAATCATTTGTTTTTCACTTAGGATCAGTGTATGAGCTTCAACACAAAGAAATATATACAATATAGGCTCAAAGGGGTTATCAAAGGATAATAACAAGGTAGGCTTATTTGGCTAAAGAGGCTCAAGAATAAAATTGCCTTTATCACTTCCAAAAATGCATATAAATCAAGTATATCAAAAAGAATCAAGCCAAGGCATATGTGCAAGCAATCAAGATACATATCACACAAGAAAGAAAATTAAGTGGCTCAAATTCTCACACAGGGCATTCGTTACAATCAAATCAACCTCTTAAACATTATAATCATCTTCCAAGCAGAGAAAAGCAAGGATTTCAAACCATAAGTATTAATGAAGTGAAGGAAAAATCTACAACTTAAACATCATCCAGAAATCAAAAGAAAAATGTAAAATTTATTGCACACAAAACACACAAAAAACCACTTAAAACAGAAAAAATTTTAACACTCAAAAAAACAAAAAATTTAACACACAAAATACAAACTTAACAGAAACTAACAGAAAATCAAAATTTCTCCCCAGTAGACCACACTTAAATCACACAATGTCCTCAGTGTGTTACAATCATCAGATTATCAATTTCAGAGCAGTCAAATAATATAGACAAGTGCAATAAAATGTTAGGAAATGGGAAGAAATTTTCAGTAACATCCATCAGTAGATGTTATCATTGACATCCATCAGCAGATGTCTAAAACACCTAGCACCCATCAGTAGATGCTAATAATTTTTATTATTTTTTTTTTTATTAATTAATTTTTTTTTTTTTTTTTTTTTGGAAAAGGAGAAGACCGGTACTGTGGCAACAGTCTCGGTGGCAAAGACCGGAACTGTTGCTACAGTGGAAAGCTTTGGCTACAAAAGAGCCACTCCTCCTCTCTGAGCGCCATTTCCTGACTTCCACTCTCTCTGCTCTTCTCTTCTCTCTCTACCCTCTCTTCTCTCGAGCGTCTGGATCTCTGCAGGGAGCCTCTCCACCCCGCGTCTGCTGAAGATCTGAGATCTGCCCAGAGCCTCTGTCCCTGCGTGCCTTCGGAGCGTCTGAGATCTGTGTCAAGCTTCTGTAAGCCCTACTACTCCGGGTAAGTTCTCTGCACCTTGGATCTCTATTTCTTCCTTCTATGCTTTCCATGTTCTGCTTCTCTTTAAAGCTTTTAGATCTTTCATTCTGCTGTTATACCTTCCTGCTTTCCTGCTTTCCATTTTTTTTCTTCCTGATCTCTTGCCTGCTCTCCCTCTTCCTTTGCCCGATCTATCTTCTCCTTTTCAAATTTTTTTTTTATTTTTGAAACTTAAAACACTTAAACACATAAAACACAACTGTCTAAAAACTTAAGGGGTATATCGGCTGGAAACCAGACGTTAATCTCCCTTCGATTGAAGGTATTGCAGAGACAATCGGGTAGAACAACGCCACGTACCCCACTTAAAAATAAAACACAGAAACTGAATATACATGAACAATATGGACAAGGACAACTGGACGTAGATCCGTTTAGGACCCTTTTGCAAGGACCGTGAAACAGATCTGAGACCAAACACAGAAATATCAAAGACTGACAGGACAACATAAATTTAACGGGAAACAAGAACAAATAAAGAAAACACAGAACTAATCTAAATTTTTTATGCTTTTTTTTTTATTGTTATTTATGTTATGCTTATTTTTCTTGTTTTTGTTCTTTTTATATGTATTTATTTTTTTTATTTATGTTTTTGTATATTACGAGAGGAAGGATGAGTGATATGGAATCAGAGAGATATACCAGTCAACGATGGCGTCCTACAGATGATCAGATCACGATGATGACCAAAATCTACAACTATGGGGTCACACACCCAAGCCGAGCGCAAGTCGTCGAGATCGCATCTCGACTAAGGACCTTCGGCGAAGCCACTGAATACAACGTGCACTGCTGGTTTAACAACCATGGCAATCGGGTCAGGCGCTGGCAAGCGGAGATAGACCCCACAGGCACTCTCTTTTCACAACTGCCGCTATACATGTACGGTAAGAACTCTCATCATACCTCCATTGAAATTTTTTTTTTTCACTTCCTCTTCTATTATTAACACATGTTTTTTATTTTTTTTATTTTTTTTTTATTTTTTATTTTTTGTTTGAAAGAAAACAACTGGGTGATAATGAGGGCACCGAGGCTGCTAAATTTGTTTCCAGTTCCGATCATTATCGATGACGACAGAAATGAACGAGAAATTCCTCCACCAAAGCCTCCTGTATTTCGAACCAGAACTCCCTCAACGGAGCTCTCCCTTAGACCACCACAACCAGCTCGTGAATTCTTCCAGTTTTAATGTTTTATGTTTTTTTTTTTATGTTTTTGTTGGCCGAGTGTGGCCAGAATATTAAGGACTGTAATATGAACATTTAATTTTTTATGTTTTATGTTGTTTTTGTTTTTTTATTTGGTTTGTAATATTAACGATCACTAAAGATCGACCCCCGAACAACTTTATTTTCACAAATATCTATTGCAATTTCATTTTCAGATCTGATAAATTTCCTTTTCTCAATTACTGTAATTTTTTTGCAATGATGAATGAAATCTTTCTTAGTTAAACAAAATTTTCAATCAAAGATGTGTATGAAACAACTAAGAAATTATTTTTACAGTGAAGAAAAATAAGGAAAAATAAGATCTGAAGTGAAAATTTTTATTGGTATGAAATAATAAGATACTGAGGGTCGAAATAAAATCAAAGAATACGCAAAACAATTTTTGAATTTTTGAATTTTTTTTTTTTTATAAGGATAACAATGTGAAAAAAAAAATAAATATACATATCAGAATACAGATTTGGCACGCTTAAAACAAAATATTTTATCACAACAGAATAATTTTTTTTTTTTTTTTTTTTTAAAGATAACAATTCGAAAACTAAGAAGAAAAGGGAAAAACAAACTTAACAAAAATCAGAATCTCCCCCAAGACCACTGATGAATCATTATTTTCTTCACTACACTTAGTTTATTGTACTAGAATTAATCGGGGAATTGTGCTTAATTGTCCAGTATTTTCCCGTTTTTACTGATTGTGCTTAATTTGATCAGAAATTCTTATTTTACTTAATTTGAATTATCTGAGAATAATTATTTACATTATTGATTGCAGGGAAATTTTTGGAAATATAAATTGGGACATTTGGAAATACATTCACACACTGTATTTGAAAGTTGTACTGCATTGATTTATTATGTGTGTTGATCCGTGTAAATGATGGAATATTTTTCTTGAATTTGTAGAAGCAAAAATTTCAATTGGAACACGGATGTTCCAAGGGTCCATTGGAGAATTAATTTTGGCAAGGGAGCCACCATGTTTGTTTGAAAACTCACGGCCAAGAGAAGTTACAAGGAAGTGTTAAATTTCATTTGTAGTGTTATTAAGGGAAGGAGGCCACACTCATTGAAAATCCACGTAGGAAAGTGTGGTATGCATGGCTGAAAAATTGAATGTGAACTACAGATGGAAGATAATGGATTACACATGGCCCATGACAATTCACGTGAAAATCACTCAAATACTTGAAAGTGGAATCAAAAAGGGGACCACCATGTTGAAAACACATTCTCTCCAAAGCATTTAGCATGGGGACCACCACAATTGGCTCACGGTTTTCTTCTTTCTTTAGGCTACATCTCACGTAAAGAAGGAGAATGTGAATGTGTTGAAGTGACATTGCTAAAAATAATAATAGCACATGGCCCCTAAATTCACGTCCAAAAGAGCACTTATCTGAAGATAGAATGTGTTGGATGGAAAAGATGAAGAGGACCATATTCCTTGAGAAAGCCACGGCCAGGAGGTTGCAATATGAAATGAAATGATAAATTTTATTCAAATGAAAGAGAAATGGTACACACGGCCCCCCTTTTCTTATTTTGTCATTCAAAGAAATTATAAAATATGCTAAAAGAGACAAAGCCACCACATTCTATTGTTCTTTGGAAACGTGGTTTTCAATTGGCTTGAAAAAAAAAAACATTTCATTCTCTTTGGTGCTGTTACGAAAAGAGAGAAAGCTGCCATATCCTTCGTTGCTGGAACGAAAATAAATAAATAACAACAGAGAGCACATCCAGCTTGGTTAAAGACAGTCCAACACCTTGCAAGAAGCAGCTAGCTGCGTGAAGAGAAGCCACTTGCAGCGTGAATGAAGTGAAGGAAATTCCACCAGCAGCTGCAGCTACTTACACGGTCCAGTTTGGAGCAGCCACCACGTTGAGGGAAAGCTCACGGTATTTTGGCAGCAGCTCACGCTCATCTCCCAGGAGAAGACGTCCAACAGCTGTAACATATGGGAAAGAAGAAACTCTCGGTGTACTGATTTGGAGAGAATGAATTGGTGAACATGGTTTTTGGAAGCTCACACCAGCCACTCACGGTTTCTCTTTAGCTTGGTAACATCACACGGCCTTGGTCTTGGACAAAAGAACACCCAAGCTTGGACGGAAGTGTAGCAGCAAAGGAAGCTCACAGGATTGATTTTTGCTGGAAGTTCAAATCTCCTTTGAAGAAGCATTCACTGTCTTCATGCATACAGCAGCACCATTCACGGTTTTGTTGGCATTTAAGGAAGCAAAACACGTCCAGCTTCATCATAAAATCCAGTAGCTGAGTTGGAAGAAGAAGTGAAGCACCGTGATGAAGTCTCCAAGTTGTTGCTACCATATGTTGAAGAGGAAATGCAAGGTAGAGGAGAAGGATGTGCACACGGCAATTGAAGGGTGTGTTGCGTGAAGACAAGAAAAGAAGAGGGCCCAACCATATTTTCATTTCACACGGTCACGAGAAAGGGCTGCCAAGTGGAGACAAAACACAAAGCTGGCTGAAGACAAGGAAGGCTCACGGGAGTAGTTTCTGGGCTATAAAGAGGCAGCAGCAGAGCATAGAGTGGTGAAAAAAAAATTTTAGTGTAAGATTTTAGAGGAGATTAGATTTTAGGAGATTTTAGGAGTAGGAATGTGCTTTCATTTTTCTCCTCCCCTTTGGGGAGGTTTTTGGATTTGTTTTCCAGTTTCAATTGAATCTTAAATTCCAGTGTGTTCTTCATTGATTGTTGTTAAATTTTATTTGCAAATTACCTTTGGTCTAAAATTCCGTTTGCACGTTTAAATCTTTGATCAATTCACTGTCATTTTCTAAATTAATGCAACTTTATGCTCAAATCACTTTCATCTCAGTTTCATGTTTTATTTCCAATTGCACATTTTAAACTTTGTCAAAAGTTTATTGTTTTTTTATTTACCGTTTTCGTTTTTACCGTTTCTGAATTTTACTGTTTCGTTTTTACCGTTTGCTTTTACAGTCTTTAAAATTTATTTTAGTGTTTTTAAATTGAGTTGTGTTTAAATTCCAGTTTTAAATTTTATTTACCGCACAAAACATTCACAAACCCCCCCTTTCGTGTTAGCTCTGAGACTGAACCAACAATATTGGTCCTTGAGAGACGACCTAGGAGTCACTTCCTAGTTATACTGCATAAATTTTTGCACATCAAATTTGTATGACCGCGACAGTCGTATCAACCACACTTACACTACACTGTCCTAAACGTGTTCTAAGCATAAGATCATCAGTTAAAACACTGAACAGATAAAGGACAAATGCAATAAAAGTAGGAAAACGGGAAGAAAGAAAAAGAAAACTCCCCTGGTCAGGGTGGCAGTTGCCAATTTTGGACTTGTAGGGAGAGGTTTTCCACTTCATGATCCAGCACGGAAGTTTTGAGGAGGAACTGCTTCATCCTCCAGATCTGATCAAGCAATGAAATGTCTTCCATCGCTGGATCTAAGCAGAAAAAATTGTTGATGATTGGGTTCAGCAGGTGCCAATTGATTTTCAAACCGTTTTGTAAGCTTGCACCTTTGTCTTCAATTGTGGGTGTTTGTTGATGCAATACATGTACACCTCCTGCAACATGGTTAGTGCAATGTGGTTCCAAAGAGATGTTATGCAGAGGTATAACACCCAATCCCAATTCATCATACTGAGCCTTAGATAAATCCTCATAACATGAATCAATTTCTAAATTGCATGCAATATTAATCATAGATTCAGATTCATGTTCAGTGCATGAAGAATAACCATTCGAATGTGATAGTAAAAAGCGTTTCTCTTCATGCACATAGGAAAAATTAAAATCAGACTCAGCAAGAATATAGTCATTAGCATACCGATCATCATCACAATCAACATAATAATCAAATTGTGGTATGCTTACCTCCTCTTCCTTGAAGATTTCTAGAGTGTGGGAAGATGAAGGTGGTCTACCTGGTTCAGGATTACTGCTTACTTCTGCCGGGTCCCCAAAATTTTCATCAGTCTCCTCAGGTGCAAGAGTGGCCATTTGCCTGATCTGATCACTCAGATTCTGTATGGCAGCTTGAGTTTCCTGCTGGAACTCCATGCTCTCTTGCTTGAACTGCATGTTCCCTTTCTGAAACTGAATGTTCTGCATTGTCATCTGCTCTAGTAACTCCTTTAATGTAGGTTCAGAAGTAGAAGGCTGAGGAGCTATTTGAGTAGGAGAATCATACTGCTGACTCTCATATTGTGGAACTGGCTCCCAAAGAGAGCTCTCAGAAATTGGATGATGGAACATATTGTTCTCATCATAAAAATTAGCAGATTTAAAATCAAAGTAATATGCAGAATAAGAATCATAATCACAGACATTGGCAGAATAAGCATTATTCACAACATTAAAATAGGTAGACATGGAAAAATAAAAAGTAAAAACTAAAAACTAAAAATTACGAATCAGATAAAACAAAACACATTTATACATGCTACAAGCACACACAAGACAGAACATAATAATAATTTTTTTTTTTTAAATTTTTTTTTAATAACAACTAAATACAGAACATAGTACAATTAAACACATATATACACAATATATATTAACACAGTAAAAATCTAAAACAAAAACCTGGATCTGAAGTGACAACGCCGCCAAAATTTGCTGAAGGTGTCGTTGTCGCCTACAAAAATACAAAACACAAAACACACAAAATACACATATTAACAGAACAAAAAATTTACACAACAAAAATCTAAAACCAAACCTCCATTGGTCCCCGGCAACGGCGCCATTTTGGTGAGCTGTCGCGGCCCCACAAAATTTGTGCATAAAAGAATGCAGTATAGGGTAGGAAGTGACTCCTAGGTCGTCTCTCAAGGACCAATTTCGGTTCAGTCTCAGATCCAACACGAAGTGGGGGGGTTATGGTTTTGGTTTTGTGCGGATAAAATTAAACACGACTGAATTTAAAAACACGACTAAAATTAAAAAAAACGTTGAAATAAATTTTAACGACGGTAAAAGACGGTAAAAATAGACAATGAAAAAAATTACGCAGTGTTGGAAATTAAAACATGGAACAGTAAATATGCGAGAAAACAAAATAACAATGTAATTAAAATTTACCAAAAGCTTCAGTAAAAATAAACCGTAAAAACGACTCTTGAAAATAACATGACCAGTAAAACACAATGACAGAATTTAACGGTGCAGAAAATATTAAACGGTAAAATACAACAAATAAAATAAAAACACTTAATTGAAAATGGAATTCACCGAAGATTCAACACTTAATAATTGGTACAGATGAAAATGAAATAGCAAACTGTAAAAAACCTCTACTGAACCACACCCTTCAGAAATAAAATTCTACAACATTTGTGCACTGTGAAAATGAAAATCCAGAGCCCCGGGAAGAGAAGGCAACGAGAGCCTTTCCCAGGCCTCCAAGCCGTCTCCACTCTACTGAATCTCCCTCTTTCTCTTATAGCAAAAATTTGGTCCTACTTTTCAATGTACATCCTTCTTTCCAGCCCATTTTCCACCCCTGTTTTGTGTGTTGTAGCCGTGACTTCTCAAGAAGTGTGGTCCCTTGTTATTCCTTGTCATATGATGCCAAAATGAATTTTCTACCATAGGCCATGTGTTTGAAAAACCAAAAGCTTTGCATTTGTAGTTTCTCCATTTTCACGTAAGGTTTCAAAGGAATGGCCCCTCCATTATTTCAAAACATGTGATTTGGTGTATGCTTGACAAATTGAATTTTCTAATGGACCCTACACCGTGTTTTGCTTTTTTCAGCATGTACCTCTTGCAATTTTCTTCAATCTCACTTTTGACAAAAGCAAGAAGAAAGGAGGCCATATATATGTGTGCTTAATGCTTCACACAAAATTGGCCAAAACCGTGAGCTTCATTTGGAATGTGGTATTGTGCTTCTCACAATTCAATAATTGAATTGCTCTCCCTTTCACGTGCAGCACATGGACCAATTCTTTTTCTATTCAATTGTGGCCATGGCCAATTTCAATAGAATTCAGCAATTTATTCTTCCCATGGACGTGAGTCTTTGAACAAAGGTGATTTAAAATTATTTTCTAAGAGGATGTGCCAATCAACCTTGCTTAAGAGTGTTGGAAGATCTTAACACCTTCCAATGATAAATTCCAGCCACCACAAGTACTAAACAACAAGCAAACCATGCAAACATATTAGAACACTCAAACAGTAATCACTGCACTGACATATGAGAGTAAAAAAAATACTGGGAACAACACAAAACGAATTTGAACAAACGAAAAACTATATGTGAAAATAGACATCTAGACGAAACTATGAAAAAAAATTGCATGGAAAAAGGATAAGAATTGAACTCAAACGAGGACAAACAAGTTGATACAAAATTCACGCAGCAACCAGCGAAAACTGAAATGGCTGAAATACATTGGGCTCAATTGCCAATTCTCTTTTAACCTTCAAATGTCCCAAATTGTATCTCCAAATTTTTCTTGTAAAATAATTAGCTCAGATAATTCAAATTAGTTATAATAAGAATTTCCGATCAAATTAAGCACAAATAGTAAAAGATGGGAAAATACTGGACTTTTAAGCACAATTCCCTGATTAATTCTAGTACAATAAACTAAGTGAAGTGAGGAAAATGTTGGTTCATCACACAGTAAAGGTACTTTGGAATGAAGACACACAGGAAATGACTTGGGAATTGGAAGAATTTATGATAAAGGAATATCCATATCTCTTTTGTAAGTAATTTTTTTTTTGTTAAATAGTCTTTGTTTAAATAAATAATTTTCGAGGGCGAAAATAATTGTTGTTGGGGAGATTGTAAGATCCTTGAAAATATTTGTAAGTTAAATGCTAAAAAAAAATGATGAATAGTAAATTGTGAATAGAAAATTGTGAATAGTAAAAAGTGAATAGTTAAAAAAAAATAAATAAAAAAAAATAATATTTGGAATGGATAAGTGTTCCACGTAGCTTTGAGATCAGAATTCATCCAATTGCAAATAAAAAATTATTTTTATAATAGTAAAATGAATAAAAAAATGAATAGTTAAAATGAATAGTAAAAAATGAATAGTAAATTTTTTTTGCTATAAATAGCCAAGGGGGGAGGTTGAAAATTTACACCAAAGAACTTAGAAAATTTTTGAGAAAAGAAAGTTGGAAGAATTTCTAATTTCAAAGGGGATATTCTGGAAGTTTTCAGAGAGCGAGGAGATTAAGTCTGTAATAGAGGTAAGGGAAGCTAACTTTGAGTATTTCTTTTTGTATTATCTTGAGTCTTGAATATACTATTTTTTCTTTTGTCTGATTTTAATTCTTGAATATGGAGTATTTTGTTTCTGTATGATCTTGAATTTTAAATGAGAGTATGCTTTTGTGTTAATATCCAAGTGTGATAGTTGTAAAATGTGATGTTGATTATGTTATGCCAATTGTACGTTGTTAGTGGTTTTATTTTGTATTTTGGAAGGATTAGAAATTGTCTAACCGGCTCTGCCAGATTCAATTTCTTGTTTCCCCAAACATTTTATTGTTTTCCTTATTTATTTTATTGTATTTTGGAAGGATTAGAAATTGTCTAACCGGCTCTGCCAGATTCAATTTCTTGATTCCCCAAACTTTTATTTCCTTCCTTATTTATTTTTATTACATTTTTCGAAGGATTAGAAGTTGTCTAACCGGCTCTGCCAGATTCAACTTCTTGTTTCCCCAAACTATTTATTGCTTTACTTATTTATTTTATTGCATTTTTGGAAGGATTAGAAGTTGTCTAACCGGCTCTACCAGATTCAACTTCTTATTTCCCCAGACATGTATTGTTCTTGTTATTTAATTGTTGGATGGATTAGAAGTTGTCTAACCGGCTCTGCCAGATTCCACTTCTTGTTTCCCCATGAATTTTTTTATATTAAGATTATTTTTATGATTGTCAAATATTGTATTCTTCTATGACCATTTATAGTAATGTTTTATTATTGTTAATTGTTTATAATTATCTTGTATGAATTCTATTATGGATGTTTATTGTGATGAATTTATTGAATGAGTTTGTTGGCTGAAATTGATCTTGTTGGAAGGTTTAGAATAAGGGTTTTGTAGTAATTTGTATATGGGTATTAAATAGATATACAGATACTGTTTGAGGTTGTTGTGAGAGAAAGTAAAATTAGGCATTTTAAGATTTAGAGCATAAGAAAATAAGGTAGATAAATTAAATAAATAAATTTTTAATTATTGAGGACCTCCTTTTGTTGGTAGGATAGAGGAACCTTAAAAACCTGAGTTGGCACATCCCTGATCATAGAGCAGCCCTGGCCTGGTCCAGTCAGTTGTGACTAGTCATATGTGCTGGCGTCGAAGGTGAGTTTGATGCGTTCAGACATCTGGGTCCTCTCCGGTGACCAATTGGGGTAAAGAAAGATCTCTAATAGGATGAAAATAAAATAAAATAAGTCAACTGTAGATGCATTTTATTTGTCGTTACAATGAGCTCAGATTATATTATGTAGTTGCTAAGATATGTTGAAATGTTTTGGGTGATCTATGAATCTTTGATTGGTGAAAATATGTTGAGTTATACTCGTTATGGTCAAAATGAGTTTATAATATGTAGTATGATATCTGGCAATATGTTTAATTTATTGACACCAAAATAGGTTATTGTCAAATTATGATTAGAGAATGAACATGATTGAGTTATGTGGAGAAGAGGTTATGAATTGTTGATTTGATGAAATATTGGAGTGGATAAGAGGGTATGAAATGTTGATTGGATGAAATGTTGGAGTGGATATAAGAAATCATTGCTTATGAATTGATGTTTCCTACGAGAAGTAGTATGTTCGGTTTATACCATGAGAGCTTGATATGATCAAAGTAACACATGAGGTTTATGAAAGCAGGCAGCAAGTGGTCTGACCATAAGGCTTTGACATAAATATGTGGTTCATAAGTTTTATAGAAGCAGGCAGAGAGAGGTCTGACCATAAGGCTTCAGAGAGTAAGACATAGTATACAAGTGAGGCTTAAGGAAGCAGGCAGAGAGCGGTCTGACCATAAGGCTTCGTGAGTAAGCATGGTAAAATTGTAAGGTTTATGAAATTGAGGAAGATGATTTTGATAATGATGAATTAATGACATAGGGGTAATGATATTTTAGTAATTGTAGAAATACATGATTGAAATATTTTTATTACAAGTTTAATGATTGATATGATATGGTTGGCTTACCCTTATTTGTTTGTGCTATGATCATATAACTCATGTTATATGTGAATAGATAATGTTGCAGATGCGGTTGAAAAAGCTTAGAGATGAGAGAGATGCGGGGAAAAACTTTCAGGGATATTTTGTAAAAAGAATAAATTTGTATTGGAAAAATTATGTTGTGTAAAACTTATGAGTTGAAATTTGAATTTATGTTAAGTGGTGAAGACTATATTGTTTGAAGTTTGTAAGTTTGGTATTGTACTTTGGGAGAATTGAAATAAAGTTGGATTGTTTATAGAAGATAAGTTAATTTAGTCTCTACTAAAAGTAATACTCTTTAAAATATTAGGGTATTACAATGGTTCCCGTATAAATCAAGGACCGAAAAAATTGAACATATTTTTATGACCGGAGATGTAAGTGTTTTGTTTTTCGTTATTTTGTATGTTAAAATGGATTGTATATTTTGTCTGAATTTGTTGTGTGATATTGGTGCAGTTAAATATGGAGTGGTATCTACGAAAGGAAGATCGTCATCAGCCGGAAATCCGTGCAACTTTCAACATGGATGACAGAGGGATGAGTGAAGGATCCAAGGTTGAGAAAGATGATGATGATGACGAAAGCTCTGATGACGAGACATGGGAAGCAGGTGCCGAGGAGAGATTGAGGAAGAACAATGAAGATATCAGAGCATTGAATGCCAAGATTGGAGTTCTTACTAGGGAGTTATTTGAAATTTGTCAAATTCCAATCTTTATTGAAGCAGATGCATGTGGCACTAATGAAGAGGTTGGTGGTGGAGTTGATGAAGCAGCTGAGGTTGGAGGTGAGGAGAAGCCTGAAGTTGGGGGAGATAAAGAGGCTGAAGTTCGTTCTGATTGTGGATATGAAGAAGAAGGTGATGGTAATGCAGTTCATGACCCCCTAGGTGCATATACTGAAGTAAGAGGGGAGGATAAAACCGCACATGAAAAGGAGATAGTTTCAAGAACTGTTGATAACATTCATTGTATTGAAATCGATAATGATGGTGATGAAGAAGAACGGGAGGTCGTACCATTGGTTATACCCCCATTGCGCAGTTTTGTTGGTGATCCAAGCACCACTGTTGATGTAGACCAATTGTACAGAGCAATCAGCATCAGAGAAATGATCGTATATAGGTATATGTTGTGAATTGTAGTTGTGGTTGACGAATCTCTATTGTTTGTGATTGACTAATATTTATATGTTTAGGGTTGTATGCGAGATAATTGGGCAAACCTTGAGCACGACTTCATTTTACACTTTCGCCCCGATAAAATACGTTGATAACATGGTTAGTATTGTGACATTTGTTTGTGTTTCATGTTTTAGTTTATGTTAGTAATGTGAAAATTTTTTATTGTGTAGGTGGTGTTATTTGCTTGTACGATCTTTATGTACTTTGAGAAAAGGTTGTTCGATGTTGTTAAGAGGATTCATTTTAGTCTGTTATACTCGGTAAATAAAATTTGATATTGTATCATATATTTGATTGAAGAAAGTATTTTTGATTGATTTTTTATTGATGATTTTGAAATTGTCCACAGCACCATATTCTTACAGATTATAGGAAACGTCCACAGAATTGTCATGTTTGGACGCTTCATAACTATAACAGTTACCTGCATTGCGGTCATTTTGGACTTCGAGACTTTGCCACAGCGGACTTTGTGAGTAACCCTTAATTTGCAAATTTTGTCGACTTTTGGTTGTAAATGTGTTACTGAAATTATTTATATTGTTTGTAGTTGTTTCTGCCATTTGTCCACGATGATCATTGGTGGTGTTATTCAGTGAAATTGAGTTCATTGGAGATTTTTGTGATTGACTCATTGGGTAAGGGGATCAAAGACCGCAAAAGGATAGACACAGCTGTTGTAAGATTCGACATCTTTCATTGTTGATGACCGTGTGATTATGACATAACCCTGTATTGTTTAACTATTTATTGTATTTTTTAATTGGTAGGCTGAAAATATGGCACGGTTGATGAACGGGTCGCACCGCTCACAAAAGTGTTGATTGCACGAAAATAATGCAGTATATTTACTAGGAAGTGACTCCTAGGTCGTCTCACAAGGACCAATATTTGTGGTTCGGTCTTAGATTAAACACGTAGTGGGGGGGTTTTGTGATATGGTTTTGTGCAGTAAAATTAAAGTGGACTGGAATTTAAACGAGACAGAATTTAAAAATACTGAAATAAACTTTAAAGACAATAAAAACTGAACGGTAAAAGATGGTAAAAACATAACAGTAAATATGCAAAAACGGTAAAATTAAACGATGCAGAAAACAATAAATGGTAAAATGACGTTTGAAATTAAAACGAACATAAAAATACATTGACAGAATTTTAACGTTTTAGAAAATAGTAAACGGTAAAAATAGAAAAGAAAGTAAAATTTAAAACATTTAACATGAAAATAAAATTCATCAAAGATTAAACATTAAATTAAAATTCTGGACAGTACAAGTAAAAATGAAACGATCAAGAGTGACACATTCAGAAATGAAAACTTGGCTTTTGGCACTGTTGAAATTAAATTACAGAGAGTTTGGAAGAGGAAGAGGCAAGAGCCTCCTCCGAGACGTGAGTTCCTAAACTACTCCTACTTTAATTCTAATCTCAAATCTCATGCCTGAAACTGCTGCTGCTCTACTTATTTTATAGCCACTCCTCTGACACCCCGTGACTTCTTCCTTTCCCGTGACCGTCTCCCTAGCTTCATGATTTCTTTCTTCAATAGCCAAAATCAGCAAAAGGTGGGCCCTTCATTTGTCTTCTTCTTCAATTTCATGTTGGCCGAAAATACCACTTCCATCCTCCCTTCAATCTCCTTCCAACTGCTTGCTTGGGCCACTTTGCTGATGAAAACCGTGAGCTTTTCTCGTGTCTCAACACTCCATACGTTCCTCTTCTTTATCACCGTGCCTTGGCTGGATTTGCTGGTCCTCAAATGAGCGTCCTCTTCATTCCATTAGCTTTATTTCTTCCAGCTTTGCTTTGGACATTACTTGCTGGATGCTTACCAAATTTAATGAGCCGTGTGCAGCTGCTGGAATGCAAACCAGGAGAGACCAAGCTTGCTGGAATGTGAATGGAGGTTTGCTGCTGGAAATGTCGTGAGCTTCCTTTCTCTGCATGGAGCAGCTGCTGTTCTAGCCGTGGACTCCCTTCTCCAATCTCAACTCTTTTCCCTTCAACCGCGGGTTCCTATCCAAACTGCTGTAGCTTCCTCTGCAGTGGCATCTCCTAATGTTTCATCCACGTTTTCTTCAACAACTAGACCAAGACCATGAAGCATCCCCTTTGCTGGATTGTGCAGACCATCTCTTCTTTTGCTTCCAACTCCAGGAGGCCGTGTGCTTCTACCATTCCACAACACTTCATTTAAAATCCACTTCTCTTTTCCATGTTGGCCGTGACACCACTTTGATGTTTGCTAAGCTTTCTATCATTCCTCCAAATAGAAACCGTGAGCTTCTCACAAATGGTGGCTCCCACTAGCAATTGCTCTTTGGACGTGAAATGAGGGGTCATGCGCTATTATTATTTTTTAGCAATTTCACTTCAACAAATTCAGCATTTGCATGCCAAGCCATCAACTCCACTTCCATTCTTCCCTTTTTTACGTGAGATGTAGCCAAAAGAAAGGAGAAAACCGTGATCTCCACTAAGTGGTGGCCCCCTCCTTGATTCCAATTGTCTTTTCCTTTACAAAATTTTTATTTGAAAGCAAGGAGTTATTCTAATCCGTGAATGTGAGCTAGAATTGCTTTCTTTTCAATTACAAACAACATTCCAGCCAAGAAACATGTGGTGGCCCCAACTTTTGTCCCATATATCCTTTGCTAAATGGTTTTGTCTATGGGTCATGAAGTATGTGTTGTGTGCTGAAAATGTGAACTGGAACGTGATCTCTTTCTTATGCTTATTAACTTTCACGTACAACATCCAAAGTGGTGGTCCCTCCATTCTTGTTTCACGGCCTCCTTCAATTCTCATGAGCCAAACAAAAATTCTTCAATGGCTTTCTCACTTTTGTTCCCTGTTGAATACTTGCCAAAATGAATTGACATGTGGTATTTGAATGTGGGTGGCCTTTCACCAGAGGCTGGCTGGACCTTACTCCAATTCAAATGCAGCTGTGAGTGTACAAGAATTTAATGCCCAAAACCGTGACATTACTCCAAGTCTCCTAAAAAAAATTGAAATTCACATCTCTTAGCATTTTAGCTTAAAATATAATTGATGTCACATTTTAACTCTCCAAATATTATCAACAATTTTCCCTGCAATTACTAATGTAAATAATTAGCTCAGATAATTCAAATTTAAGTAAAATAAGAATTTCTGATCGAATTAAGCACAATCAAGAAAAATGGGAAAATACTCGACAATTAAGCATAATTCCCCGATTAATTTTAGTACAATAAACTAAGTGAAGTGAAGAAAATAATGATTCATCCACGGTTTTTTTGCATCTTGATGAATAGACCGGAAGGTAGTATTGGTCCTTTGACTGTTAAACAAACAAATATCCCATCCCAACCAAACTTGTAAGTTTCTTCAACTGTACTGCCGGATTAAATTGTGTTGTGATGTATATGGGCAAAAGTAATTTGATGTGGTGGGTATATTATTTCAGACATGATTGTGGAGTCATAATGTTGAAAGCAATGGAAATCTGGGATGGAGACGAAAAATACAACGGGAAAAGCATGCCTCAATATACAACTGTAAGTTGGAACTGTGTGTTTGATAAAATTCTTGTATGTGCTGGTTTGTAATGTGGAAAATGTTGGTTTCAGGAGGAGCTGCTTGGGATTAGAAAGAAATATGTATGTGACTGGATCCTGGACAACGAGAACATAAGAAGAATAGAAGCCCTACAACTATATGGCATTGTTTAGGATTGCTAAGAAATGATAAAATTTGACATGTAACAGATGTTCAAATATGTACCTAATGTTAGTTGACAATGTACACTATGTGTTTGTAATAAGATTAGTGGTTGGATTTTCAAATGAATTGTTTTTACTTTGTGTTTGTGTTTGTTATAATGACAATTAGTGATTGAAAAATGAACGCAGCATTATAATAAGTATTTGAAAAGTACGAGACCATTTTCAGTAAAATTAATGGTAATTAATGGGAAGGAGTTGATCAAGTTCTGAGTTGGGAGATGGCTGTTGGTGATTGATGTGAACCCAAGAAGTGTGGAGTGACCCGTGATGAGTAGGGGGACCAAGTAGTGCAAGGGATGACTAAGAGTGTTGAAAAAAGGCTCTCGTAATCGTTTACACAGTTGTGGTAAACGATTACCCGAGAGAAAATTGGATTTTGTACAGAAAGTCCAACAAAGGTAGTCAGTCAGGTTAACAGGGGTGACCGTTGTCAAAAGCAGTGAGTTTTAGGTACTTTTGCACTTGTCTGAGGCTGGTCCTGGGGTTTTAGTGGTTGGAGAGGGTGGTTGGTGATGTGATGTGAGGCCAAGGAGTGTGGAGTGACCCCTCATCAGTTCGAGGAGCAAGTTGTGCAAGAGATGACTAAGAGTGTTGAAAAAAGGCTCTGGTAATCGTTTACAACTTTCTGGTAAACGATTACCCGAGAGAAAATGGGATTTTGTACAGAAAGTCCAACTGAGATAGTCAGTTAGATTAACAAGGGTGACCATTGTAAAAAAAAGTGACTTTTAGTCACTTTTGCACTTGTCTGAGGCTGGTCCTGGTGTTTCAGTGGTGGGAGAGGGTGATTAGTGATGTGATGTGAGGCCAAGGAGTGTGGAGTGACCCCTCATCAGTTGGGGGACCAAGCTGTGCAAGGGATGACTGAGGATGTTGAAAAAAGGCTCTGGTAATCATTTACAACTTTCTGGTAAACGATTACCCGAGAGAAAATGGGATTTTGTACATAAAGTCCAACTGAGGTAGTCAGTCAGATTAACAGGGGTGACCATTGTCAAAAAAAGTGAGTTTTAGTCACTTGTGCACTTGTCTGAGGCTGGTCCTGGGGTTTCAGTGGTGGGAGAGGGTGGTTGGTGATGTGATGTGAGGCCAAGGAGTGTGGAGTGACCCCTCATCAGTTGGGGGACCAAGGTGTGCAAGGGATGACTGAGGGTGTTGAAAAAAGGCTCTGGTAATCGTTTACCACTTCCTAGTAAACGATTACCCGAGAGAAAATTAGATTTTGTACAGAAAGTCCAACTGAGGTAGTCAGTCAGATTAACAGGGATGACCATTGTCAAAAAAAGTTACTTTGTCGAAAAAGAGTGACGAACACTCAACTGCATAAACCAAAATAAAATCAGCAAAACAACGAAACCCAATAACCCAAGAACCACAACACAAGGATACGAACCCCAAACCTTAACCCAAACCAAATAAGCATGCTACGAGATGGAATGGAAAACCACTCAAACCTTAACCCAAATCGAATAAGCAAGCTACGAGATGGAATGGAAAACCACTTACCTTCGTCGTCGGACAATGGTCACCGGACCTTGCTATTCCGCACGATAACAGGAGACGAAAATGGACGGACACAACACCACGCACACAGAACAATCACAGAGAAAGCAAAGTGAAGCGGCACGAAACGCGACCTTGGACCTTCACGAGAACGGACCTTCGTTTCCAATGAAACAGAGAAAGGGGTATTTTTGGATTTTCAGTTAAAAGAAGGGTTACGGACTTCCATTTCGAAGGTTTCTATAAAATATTTTTTTTAAAACAAACCAATCAAACAACGACACGTGGCGTTGTAAAAAAAGTGTTAAAAATACGTTGTTGGAATATCGCGGTCCTAACATACATCCAGCGTCAATAGGAGCTTGGTCCAAGAAAAAGCCTTCAAGTCCAGCTGCCACTTGTTGATTGGAAAGGAGAGCACTGCCACGTCCCAAAAAGGAGTTGCACGCTTGCTTCAGGAAGCACAACAGGATGGGGAGCGCTCTCGGTCCATGGGATATTTTTGGGTAGGAGGAGTAGAACGTTTTGTTTTGGGCAAGAGGGGGAGGACAAGAGAAGGAACCACACGTCTTGGAGAAGGGTGTTGCCACTGGTTTTGAGCGTTTTTGGCTGGGAACGTTTTTATATTATTTTGGAGAAAACATAGACCTGATGTTCGTCCAGCGTTGCAAGCAGCAAGCAGCACACAGTGCATTTACCTTCCTATTAGAGTGAAGAAACGTGATGGATTTTGGGAGGAAGAGGCTCTCGTTTTCTTTTTTCCCTTTCTCACGCTGATTCAGGGTCTGGAGTTAGTGCAACTGCCACTTTCTCATAAGTGACCAACCGTTTTAATTTTGTATTTATATCTGTTTTCATATTCGTGAATTAATTTAGTTCTCTTGCATTCACAAAAACACCATCAAACTCCTTTCTCCACTTTGTGTTGACCTGAGACTGACCCACAATTGGTCTTTAAGAGACGACCTAGGAGTCACTTCCTAAAATATACTGCATTAATTTTTGCAATCAACTTTTGTGTGAGGTGCGACCCTCTCATCAAAAATTCTCATGAAGGATTTTCCTAGTTAATCAGACACTCTCTTTAAACATTGTTAGAATCGCTGCAGCGGAATTATTAGCGTGGTAATAAACCAAGAGGGGGGTGAATTGGTTATATTCTCTTAATATGCCTTTTTATATTTTTATCTTAATTCTTTCTTACTAAGCAGATAATTGAATATAAATCACAGAGTAAGGGAAAGAGAAAAATTGCACAGGTGATTTTATCCTGGTTCAGATCACTAGGATCCTACGTCCAATCGCTTATCTCAAACAAGATAAACCTTTTTCACTATCACAAAACAGTTACAAATATTAGTCATACAGAAAAACAATTTGTAACAGTTTAGAAATTACCACCTCTCTTGAAACCACAAGAGATGAACTTACACCTCCTTTGAATCTTCACAAAGGATGACCACCTCCTTCGAATGCTTCACGAAGGATGATTCTCTTCCAGACACTTCCTCAGACACAGCAAGGATGATCAAGCTATTCCTCTGTCACCGCAGTACCACTTCAGGACTTTGCAGACAAGAGTTTCCTTAGCTTCAGCAATTTCACAAAGTTCTCAATAGTTCAGAGTTCTTTAGCACAAGGGAAGAGTTGATTTTAGAGAGAAAGAGTGAGCCAATTTATAGACTCAGCCTAATACCCTTCCATTCTTCGAAAACGGGCCATCTAACGCATTTAATCGATTAACACAAGTATTAATCGATTAAAATGAGTACAACGGCTAGTTTTTCAAATCTGAAATCCCCAACGGCTAGTGTTAATCGATTATTCTCAGGATTAATCGATTAACTAATCGATTATTATAAGCTTTAATCGATTATTACAGTGGAACTTGGGTTTTCAGAGCCAGCCTCGGTTTTAATCGATTAAAACTGGGTTTAATCGATTAAAACAGATTTTGGACGATTCTCAGCATTTAAATGTAAATTACATGAATCAGTCCTAATACATCTGTGAGCACTACTTCATCAATTTTGATTATTTACAAAAGCTTTATAAAAATATATAAATCTTCAATTTGTCTTGACTTGTGCAACTCTGTTTATCATCAAAACTTCATAATGGAATTTTGCCAACAAACATCATTTCAAACGATATAGAATTTTACGGAAAATGTTGTACCTACTTTGTTCTTTAATAACAAGACTTGTAGATCAATGCCTAGACACTTTTGATCTTGATTAAGTAGATTTCTATATTATCCTATTGAGTACATGTTTGTTAACATATAGTTTAGGTATTCTCTTTTATGATCACTTAGAAATATGTTTATGTTTTCTGTTCTTTTAAACGCTAGTTTTTTCTAAGACTTTGTTTTTTATAAGTAATATTTTTTTGAACATTTTTTTGTTAAATTTCAAAACCTGGGATTGTTTATAGATGATTTATTTTCTAAACAATTTTATCTTACCAAGTAACCCCGAGGATCATTAATCACTTTCCAAATCTACTTTTTAACTCCTGACATTATGATGGGTTTAAAATCTTGTTGTCTTTGTCTAGATGAGCTCGAGGACGAACCTCTGTTGCAAAATAGAAATCTTCTACCACCTTCCAAGATTGAGATATTACATAAAAAAAAGATACATTTCGAGTTTATTTGTTTTCATTGTTCTCAATTGTAACCACGGTTCCATGCAAACAAATATCCATCTCATGGTTTTTTCAATCAATAATTGTAATTCCATATGTGGATAATCATGGCATTCCAATATCAAATCAATATCTTCAACATCAAATAAAAACGCATCGATGGAAAAATCAGCTTCTTCTAATTTCAGATCTAGGGATTTGCATACCCAAAACGTCCTTAATTAAGCCCTTCTCACAGAATTGATCCTTTCCACGACCCACATGAATCCAGCCCGAATCCTCATTCCTTCTATTTCCACTAGGCCTCAAATCCACTAAAGGAACCAGAATTGCCTCGACTTGGACACTGCCTTTACTCTAGCAACTTCTCTTTCAATAACACGAGCTAGGTTCAACAACTTTGCATGCGATAGAGGAACCATCAAACGAAGGCTACAAACACGTGCCCCAATCTCCTCTTTCAGGCCATACAAGAAATACTCAAAATATTGCTCATCAGGAATACGTTTTACCTCTATAGTAAGGCATTCAAATCGTTGAGTATTTTCATCCACACACCCTTCCTGTTTAATTTCAGAGAATTGCTCAAAAACACCCCCTTCTCCACGGGCCTCTATAACGATAGAGAATCGTGTTTTTTCCTTCGTTGATCATTCAAGGCATCTAGCTTTTCCATGGTCAACTGCATTTTGTGCTTGAATCGCTTCAAGCGTAAGCTTAAGGCTGGCCACATCAGCCTCCAACACATTCACTTTTGCTTCTATTTGCTTCTTCGATTTAGGTGGCATTCACCCTTAAGAATCCGGCAAGTCAGAATAAAATGTTGGAAATCGAAAGAATAGTTATAGTAGAAAGAACAATTCACACAGGAAGGAATAAATCCCAATATTATTGAATGACAAACGAAAGAAAAATACAGAAATCAGATTTTGTCCACGGAACGTAGCTCCAAAAGAGAGCTATTGCTCCCTGCCCATAACAAACTTCCAGTAACCAACGATACCCTCTCTCTCTTCACCATCCCCAATATAACAAAATCTCGTGCACAACACACTCTCGTGTCAGCTCATCATTCTCTCACCCTCCTTTTCCTCATGTCATACACTCTCCAAATAATGGGCCTACTGGGCTGATATCACAAACAACTAGATTATTTCTCTGGCAAATGATACCTAACTGTCATTCTCGATCGATATTCACAATTTTAATTTCTAAAAAAAAGCTAATGTATAGTTGCATCTTACAAGGCTCATATATAGCTGATCAAGATCTTACTTTACATTAATAATGATTTCACTCCCTGTTTGTATAAAATAATAAATTATGGCGGAAAGTAACATTTTTTTAAGCATTTATCTCACCGCTACTATGCGATCATACACAACAAAATCTATGTTCATGCATAAGAGTATGGCAATCCCTTTTAAACGACGAAGCAATTCAAGAGCATCGTTCACCATGACAGGCAGGGAATGGGGCTATCTAAACTGATCCACATCAATACATAATACTCCCAATATCAACTTCACTGGATAGCAGGAGTTGAAAGCATTAGTTTACAGAATATTCTTACAATAATTGAAAGACTACCGTGCACGTAAATCGAGCCTGAATAGATACAAAATTAATAATGAAACAACATTTTCAACTAAGTAATAATATTAGCGTTATTGAACAAGAATCATGTTTTCTTTAAACTGCAAGATATTTTGATCTTCCGTATGCTCAAAAATGAAACTAACGAACTCAACTTGATATGATTGCAGTGTCGATAAGTCGTAATGGGAATCTTCCATTGCGGCCAAAAAATTATGGAAATTCAAAACGCTGAGGCCATAAGTTGTATAACTGCTGAGACACTTCTTCAAACTGCAGACGTGTTCCAGCAACAAATCCCACCCAGCAGCAGTCATCAGTCAATCTTATATACACTCTTCCTGGACTTGGCCATCTGTATTGGTAGATGTTAAGATGTGTGTTTCTGTTAATTAGGCTCATCCCATTCTGTATTAAGGGCATTGGCACATATCTTACATTATAAATAAACTACCCTATATGTATGCAAAGGACACAAGGGATATTTTTTCCCAATCTTCTCTATTTCTCACATGGTATCTAGAGCATAGGATTAGTTCCAGCCAACTCCACAGTCTCCGGCACACATCATCGTCGCTGTCGTCATCGGCGCCGCCACCGTCGCCGGATTTCCAGAATCGACCGATGACCACACCATCGGAATCGTCTCGGCCGGGCGACCACCATGGTACAAAGATCGCGGAAAATAGACCACCCACGCGCCGTCGTAACAATTGTCGGCGCCGGCGCCACCGCTTCCCATCGCGCGTGTCGGCGCGTCGCCGGTGAGTTCTGTCGACAATCAGAACCGTCGTGATTGCCTCCTCGTCCTCTTTCTGGATCTGTGGTCGTTGCGTCAATCGAAGCACTTTGGATTTTTAGGGTTTCTTCTTCTCCATGGCATCTTCCTCGTCTACAAACACCTTTGTTGATGGCTCATCTTCTGATCCCTCAATATACACCAATTATGTGAATGTACATTTGTCCATTGACAAGTTAGATGGCACAAATCATGCAACATGGGTGTCCAACATCAAACTTTGGTTGAAGACTCAGGGTACTTACATCATCTTACTCAAAATGTGACTACTACTACCACAGATGACACTTCCCGCTGGATGAAAATTGATGCTCAGTTATGCATTGTTATAAAGTCCACCATTCACTCCTCATTGAAACAAATGTTTCGATCATATGAAACATGTTCAGAAGTACGGGCACAAGTGAAGTTGTTATACACAAATGACACTCAGTGCCTTTATGGTGTTTGTCAGGACCTATTAATTGTTATTGGTCAGCGCAATCATGGTCCCATGGCAGAATATTTGGGTAAAATTCATGTCCTTCTTCATGATTTTAATGATATATTACCTCCTGCTAAAGAACTGGAACAACGATCAAAGTTCTTCATGTTGTTGGCATTATACGAACTCTCTGATGATGTCTCTCATGTCCATGATCAGATTTTGGGTTCTCCTGTTACTTCTACTTGTTCTGCTCTTTTGCGTATACCGAGCAAACCAATCACTGAGACATCTCCTCATATTGATGATTCCTCAGTTATGGCTATCCAACGTGATGATCAAAGTCGGTCTCGCAAGCCAAGTAAAGAACGTCCAAAATGTGACCACTGTGGCAAGTTAGGCCACAAAATTGATCGATGTTATGCGCTTCATAGGCGTCCTCCTCGACCTGTAGCAATGGCTAATTTTGATCCATCTCCCCGATCACCGTCTGCAGATCATCTACTTCATCTAATACCGTAGAAAAACCTACAATCTTTAACGAATTTCTTAGATGGTATAAGGATCGTCAGCACTCTAGTTCCACTACATATGCATCTGTTGCACGTACAAGTATACCTTTTGTTGGTCTGACTCACTTTCACTCCCTCGGACCTTGGGTCCTTGACTCGGGCAGCACCGATCATATCACTGGTAACAAGTCCTTGTCATGTCTGGATAATTTACCCTCAGTAACAATGGCTGATGGGTCTAGAGTCTCATCTCATGGTGTTGGTACTTGGTTGTTTTTAATGAAGAATCGTTCTGAGTTTTTTCCTATTTTCCAATCATTTTTCAATGAAATAAAAACACAGTTTAGGGTTTCTATTCGAAATTTACGCAGTGATAATGGTCGTGAATACCTTTCTCAACCGTTTAAACATTTTATGGCTTCTCATGGCATTCTTCACCAAACCTTATGTGCTTATACCCCTCAGCAAAATGGGGTGGTTGAGTGCAAGAATAGACACCTTATTGAAACAACTCTTACTCTTCTAAGTCATAGTCAAGTACCCTCACATTTTTGGGGTAATGAAGTTCTCACGGCATGTTATCTTATAAACCGCATGCCATCTTCCGTCCTAGATAACAAAATCTCTCATTCTATCTTATTTCCTCAAGACCTTCTACATCCATTACCTCTTAGAGTTTTTGGGTCTACATGTTTTGTTCATGATTTTAGTCTTGGTCTTGATAAGTTATCTCCTAGGTCTCACAAATGTGTCTTCTTAGGATTTCCACGGTCACAAAAGGGCTATAAGTGTTTTTCCCCTTCCCTCAATCGTCATTTTATCCCTGCTGATGTCACTTTTAATGAATCTTCTTTTTACTTTTCACATCTATCTTGTAGTTTTGTACCTCCACTTGCTACTGTTGATATTCCTATTTTATGTGATCCTTCTCGTGATGCTCCACCCATTTTGTCTCCTCCTTCTTTAGACTCTCATTCACCACGAGATCGTCCTTCACCACCACCCCTTCAGGTTTATAGTCGCCGCAATTGTCTCCCTCCTGACTCACTTCCAGTGCTGCCTCCTGTGTCTCCTCCGGCTCTAGCAAATGAGTCTGATATGCCTATTGCCCTCCGTAAAGGAATACGCTCTACCCGTAACCCTTCCCTCCATTATATTGTTCTTAGTTACCACAAATTATCTTCATTTTTTTATACATGTCTCTCATCCATTTCTTCTGTGTCAATTCCCAAGTCTGTGGGTGATGCCTTAACTCATCCTGGCTGGCATCAAGCTATGCTGGATGAATTAAGTGCTTTACAGAAAATTGAAACTTGGGAGCTTGTTCAATTACCATCTGGAAAGTCTGTTGTTGGTTGTAGGGGGTGTATGCTATGAAGGTTGGCCCTGATGGCACTATTGATCATCTGAAAGATCGACTGGTTGCCAAAGGCTACACACAGATTTTTGGTTTGGATTATGGTGATACTTTTTCTCCAGTGGCAAAAATGACCTCTGTTCGCCTATTCATTGCCACGGTCGCTCTTCGTCAATGGCCTCTTCACCAACTTGATGTCAAAAATGTTTTCCTTAATGGTGATTTGCATGAAGAAATTTATATGGAGCAACCGTCTAGTTTTGTTGCTCAGGGGGAGTCATCTGGATTGGTATGTCGTCTTCGTAAATCCTTATATGGCCTAAAACAGTCTCCTCGGGCCTGGTTTGGTAAATTCAGTTGTGTTGTTCAACAATTTGGTATGTCTCGTAGTGAAACGGATCATTCAGTGTTCTATCGCCACTCAACTGCTGGATGTATCTACTTAATAGTGTATGTCGATGATATGTTCTCATAGGAAGCGATTATCTTGGCATCTCTCAGATGAAACAACACCTTTGTCATCATTTTCAAACCAAAGATCTTGGCAAACTCCGGTACTTTTTTGATATTGAAGTAGCACAATCCAACACCGGTATTGTCATATCTCAGAGGAAGTATGTGTTAGACATCTTGGAGGAAATAGGGTTAATAAACTCTAAATCTGTTGAGACACCCATGGATCCTAACATCAAACTCCTACCAAATTAGGGGGAGCCTTTCTTAGATCTTGAACGGTACAGAAGAGTA
Source organism: Vigna nakashimae (assembly GCA_034642375.1). NCBI lineage: Eukaryota > Viridiplantae > Streptophyta > Magnoliopsida > Fabales > Fabaceae > Vigna > Vigna nakashimae. Next base: position 35,679,576 of record CM067758.1, read on the forward strand.
GTTGGTAAATTAAACTATCTTACTGTTACATGTCCTGACATTTCCTTCGCAATTAGCGTGGTGAGTCAATTCCTAAACTCCCCATGTGAAGACCATTGGGATGCAGTTGTTCGCATACTGAAGTATATTAAAGGATCACCTGGAAAAGGTTTGCTATATGGTCCTAACAACGATACAAAAATCGTTTGCTATTCAGATGCTGATTGGGTTGGTTCCCCTTCTGATAGGAGGTTTACTTTTGGATATTGTGTCTCTATTGGTGGCAACCTGATATCTTGGAAAGGTAAGAAGCAAAGTGTTGTAGTAAGGTCCAGCGCAGAAGCAGAATATAGAGCTATGGCATCAGCTACTTGCGAGCTTGTGTGGCTTAAACAATTACTTAGTGAATTGAAATTTGGAGATGTCACTCACATGACACTTATATGTGATAATCAAACTGCTCTCTATATTAGCTATAACCCTGTCTTCCATGAGAGAACCAAACACATTGAAGTTGATTGTCATTTTATTCGAGAAAAAATCATATTTGGAGATATCAAGACTGAGTTCATTAACTCAAGCAACCAGTTGGCAGACATATTCACTAAGTCCTTACGAGGACCTAGAATTGATTATCTTTGTAACAAGCTTGGAACATATGATTTATATGCTCCAGCTTGAGGAAGAGTGTTAGTTGTTAAGATGTGTGTTTATGTTAATTGGGCTCAACCCATTACGTATTAAGGGCATTGACCCATATCTTACAATATAAATAAACTACCCTATGTCTATGCAAAAGACACAAGGGATATTTTCTCCCAATCTTCTCTATTTCTCACATGTATAAACAGCGAAAGCTTAAAACAATTTAATACATGCATTTAACAAGAGATGAATGAATATAAAAGACTAAAGATTTTCAAGATCTTACCTGCAAGGTTGATAGCCAAATTTGCTTGAGTGTCAGCATCAGAATTGAAGTTCTTCACAAGGTAAAAATAAAATTATTTTAAGGAAATGCTAAAGGAAAACCTTCACTAGCATTACTCTGGTCCGTATATAATACTTATATGCAAAGCTCGATTATCTAGTAAACTTAACAAGGAAATAATGCTCATATAGTCATCATAAAATTGACGTTAGGAAAGCACATTCTACCAAAGAGGGGATGATGTATATTAGAATTCAGTACAACACTTCTGTAGCATGGCAGATGCCATAAACTATTCTTCTTTCATTGAATTTTTGTAGTGTTAAATAATTAAAGGGATGGCCACTTAAATTAAACTCTTACCAATGAGGAGCATTGGTATCTTGAAGCTACTGTGAAATTTTGATGATGATAAAAGTTGAAGAATTGAAGACTCTAAATGCATCTTTTGTTAAACGCATTTTGTAGAAACAAATAGGATAAAATGTAATGATGTAAAAAACTCTTAGAAGTTTTCGTATTTAGTGAGTCATTGCACAAATAATCGATTATCAAGAGGAATAATCGATTATCACGAGCCAGTTTAGAAGAGAGTTGCTTGCGCAAATAATCGATTATTACATAGAATAATCGATTATCACTGTTTCATTTAATTCTGTCCAAGTCTCTAGAATAATCGATTATTGCTCAGGATAATCGATTATCACTCTTTTGAAAACCCCATAACGGACACAAATAATCGATTATCACTTATGATAATCGATTATCAATGGCAGTTGGGAGATGTCTTTTCAGTTTTTGACCCTGCACGAAACTAAGCTTATAAATAGAGGTCTTCACAACTCTTAGAAAGAACTTTTCAATTGAGAGTATTAGAGTTTTGTGCCTAAGGGAAGCTCTCTGTGAGTGAAAAGGATCTATGTCATTTTGAGAATACAGTTTGTCTGAGGAAGTTCTCAAAGTGATAGAGTGCTCTTGCCTCGTCTTGTGAATAGGAGAAGCTCGCGTTTTGTGTGTCAAAAGTCAGAGCGGTTCTCTTCAAGTTGGCTGAGCAGGTTCTTCCGTTCGTTTGTCGAAGGAAGGTGTTTTCTATTCTTTGCTTATTTTGATTATCTGATTGTAATCTGCAAACCATATTTTAGTGAAAAAAGGTTAATCACTATTCATAGTGATTAACGACTGGACGTAGAATCTTTTTGATTCGAATCAGGATAAATTTTCTGTGTTGATTTTATTGATCCCTAAACTCTTAGCACATCAACTGTTCGATAAAATTTTTAACTTGTGTTGTGATCGTTACACGCTTTCCGCTATCTATATTTTATTCCGTTGCGCGACTCTATAACGGTACCGATTGTTCCGACATAAACTTGTTCCAACAACTTAATTGTATCTCGCAAGCACAAAAAACTTTCAAGGGGAAGAGAAATCACGCCATTAAGAAGGTTATAGGAGCATTACCTTATTGCAATTTTTTTTTAGTTTTTCAATGCTTCATTTTATGCTTTTATCAGCTTTTCAGAAAACATTAATTTTCTCTTTTTGGATAATGACAATTGTGTACCAGTTTTGGCTTATTTTGAAAGTATACTTACTTATTATTGCCAACTCATAGGAGAACTTCTGAAAAATAAACAATTATTTCTCCAAATCTAAGTTATAACTTATAACAAACAAGATGTAAATCTATCTACATCAATAGTTCAGTAAACTATACCTACCCTTAGAACATGGTTGATCTAGGATGAAGAAAATTTATCCTTCAGTTCTTTTTCCACCTTATATAATGTAGACAAGTTCTCATTCTTGACCTTCCAAGAACCATCAATATGCTTCAGGCAGTAGCATGAAAATTGAAGAGAAGCAAATTATAAATAACAATAATCAGTGATTAAACTCTTAAAGAAACAAGGTTATAGGAGATTATATAGATGAAATGCGATACTTGTACAATACTTAGTTGATATTATCCAAAGGATAATTACAGTTTGTCTTGAATTTAGGAGAGACAATATATTATTTTCTATTATATGTCTCCTTACATGCATTGGATATATATACAAGAGCTCATGGAATGAGCAGCCTATTCTATGGAACAAATCCCTAAAATTGTGGGATTGTTATTCTAATAATAATAGCAAGTTACAGGAAGTATAACAAATTAAATACATGGAAATAATATTTAAAGTTTCCTAAAATATATTTTGACACTCCCCCTCAAACTGGTGAATAATTGTTTTCCATTCCCAGCTTGGTTATAATTCTTTCATAATTCTTTCAAAATTACTGTTGCTCGGTCCTTTGGTGAGTATGTTTGCAAGTTGACCTTGAGTGGACACATATAGGGTGCAAATCAAGTCATTGTCAAGTTTTTCTTTGATAAAATGTTTATCCACCTCAATATGTTTGGTTCTATCATGTTGTACTGGGTTGTGTGCTATACTTATTGCAGATTTATTATCACAATATAACCTCATTTTCATCCCACTTTATCCTTAAGTCTTTCAATATAATCTTTAGCCATAAAAGTTCACATATTCCTTGGGCCATTGCTCGAAATTCTACTTCAGCACTAGATCTAGCTACCACACTTTGCTTTTGGTTCTTCCAAGTTACTAGGTTTCCACCAAGAGAGGTACAATATCTAGTAGTTGACCTCCTATCCACAACTGAACCTACATAATCAACATCTGTATATGCCTCAAGACTGGCATTCTTATTTCTTTTGAACAAAATTCCTCTTCCCGGAGTCCCTTTTAAATACTGGACAATTCTAAGTGCAGCTTGTAAATGTGCTTCTTTTGGTTGGTGCATAAATTGGCTAACTAAACTCACAGCAAAGGCAATATCTAGTCTAGTGTGAGATAGGTAAATGAGTCTTCCCAAAAACATCCTCCTCAGCACTTCCCAATTTTATATTTGGATCAATAGGTGTACTTGCTGGTTTGCAGGCTGTTTTACTTGTCTCCTGTAGCAAATCAACGATATACTTTTGTTGGGATATGAAGATTCCTTTCTTGGAATGGGCTACTTCAATCCCCAAAAAATATTTTAGGTTCCCTAAAGTCTTGATTTTAATTTCCTTGGCAAGGCATTGGCTCAACCTTTGTTGTTCCTTTTTATCATTCTCAGTAATAATTATATCATCCACATAGACCAATAGTATTGTCACTCCCCTTGAATCAAAATGTTTGATGAATAAAGTGTGGTCCCCTTGGCTCTATTTGTATTTAAGACTTGTCATAACTTTGGTGAATCTCCCAAACCATGCTCTAGGTGACTGTTTCAACCCGTATAGCGCCTTTTTTAATTTCCATGTATATTTCTTCTTTAAGATCCCCATGTAGGAATGCATTTTTTACATCAAATTGTTACAGTTTCCAATTGTAGTTTGCTACCAACGACAAAATTACTCTAACCGTGTTCATTTTGGCAACTGGTTCAAAAGTCTCTAAGTAATCCACTCCATATGTTTGGGTGAATCCCTTAGCTACCAACCTTGCCTTATACCTCTCAATAGTCCCATCAGCCTTGTACTTCACAGTGTAAACCCACTTGCACCCAACAACCCTTTTTCCAGGTGGTAGGGAGACTAGCTGCCAAGTATTGTTTTGTTCCAACGCCTCCATTTCCAAGTCCATGGCTTGTTTCCAATTTTTGTCAATTAATGCCTCAAATACAGAAGGTGTAGTTGTGGTGTTTAGGCTTGTGAGAAAGGTTTTATGGGTAGGTGAGAATTTTTCAAAGGATAGATAATTTGTCAAGGGGTAAGGTTGTTGTTTGGTGCATGTTCTGGTTCCTTTTCTAAGAGCAATTAGAAGGTCTAAATTATGATCTATCTGTTCACTAGTTTTTCAGAAGGAAATTCATCACAAGCAGTAGAGATAGAATTTATAGGATCAAAAGGAATTACCTCAAGTAATGTTGTAGGGTTGGATTCTTGAACATTAGTAGATCTTGGAATGGCCTTTTCTCTTCGTGTGTACTGATCGAACGGATCGCACCGCCCACAAAAAGTGATTGCACGAAAATAATGCAGTATAGTTTACTAGGATTTAACTCCTAGGTCGTCTCTCAAGGACCAATTTTATTGTGGTTCAGTTTTAGATTTTAACACGAAGTGGGGGTTTTGATTGTTTTAGTTTTTGTTGCAGAAAAATTAAATTTAAATTAAAATCGAAAATTAAAAGCAGCAAACAGAATTTAAAAGTTTAAGAAAATAAAATCAACAGTAAAAACGAATTGAGAAACTTAAAATGCAGTAGAAAATGTAAATTGAAAGTGAAAATTGACAGAATCAAAGTTCGCATTTGGAAACTGGAAAATGAAGATTCAATACATGAACTGAAAAATAAAAACAAACCCAAAACCTCCCCAAGGGGGAGGGGGAAAAATGAACTCCAGAAGAAGACGTCCTACACTACTCCTACGCTACTGGAATCTCTCCTGCATGCTTCTCTGTTTTATAGCCAATTCTCTGAAACAAACTCTCGTGAGCCCTCCTTCCTTCCCGTGAAGTTTTTGTTTTGTCTCAATATGGCACAAATTTCTTTCATGCTGAGCTTGGACGTGCCAAAGTCAAGAAGATGGGCCCTCTGCTGTGTTTGTTTTCTGCTTTCTTCTTCCACGGGAATGTTATGCAAATTCGTGGTGCCCACACGCCTGCTGTAGCTTCCTCTGTGCATGCTGGAATACTGCTGGACCGTGGAGCTACAGCATGAAGGTTTTCTGTTGTTGCTGCCCACGTGAACTCCTCTCCAACCGTGATAGCATCTCAAGCTTTCTCCTTTTCATTCACCCAAAATCCAAGACCATGGGTGCCACTTCTTTTTCTTCTTTCTTCTCCCGTGAATCACCTTACACTTTCGTCCAGCTAGGCCGTGAAATTACTTCCAGCTAAACGTAAAATCTGCAGCTGCTCCTTCTGGACCGTGATGCTTTCTTCCAAGCTCCATTTGTTCATCCAACTCATGTGCCCTTTTCTAAATTGAAAATAAAATTTGTTGGACATAGCCGTGAGGTGCTTGTGGATGTATCATGATGAAACATTTTTTTTTCTTTTGTGGGCCATGAGCTTCCTTTAGCTGGACGTGGCAGCTGGTTCTCAATTTAAGGTGCTACAATTTTAAAAACCAAAACCCATTTGCTGAATCCAAAAAAAAAAACCGTGGCCTGCCATGAATTAAGTGGTGGCCCCTTTGGTAGAAACCGTGTGGTCATCTCTGGAAAGTGTTGTTTTAGTGCTCCATGTCATAGTGCACTTCCATTTGCTTCCAAAACATCATGGTGTCCACACGGCCCCACTCTTTTACCCCTTCATTCTCCATGTGTCTACAGATAACTTAATGTGCTGAACATTCCATTCTTCCACATGCCATGTGCTACCAACACTCCACTTCCCTTTCCTTCTTCTTGTGCGTGACCAATTGTGGCCCCTTCTCTCCATTGTGGTGTCTATCATTTAATAAAAGATAAAGAAGATTCCTCTTTTGTGGAAAATGTGCTGGACTAAGAGCATGCCCTTGAAATCTTACACCAATTTTCCGTGGTTGTGCTTTGCTTTCTCCACACATCATTCCTCCCATGTGCCGCATGCTATGAACTAGTGCTGGCCATCTTTTACATTCCATGAAGAATTCCCACGTGACCACCTAAACTGCTGGAATGTTGGACTTTGGAGGCTGCTGGATGAAGATGAACGTGGTGGAGCTGCTAGATGGTGGACAGCTTGGCTGGACGTTGGAACTGGAGCTGCTGGACGTGAAAGCTTTGCAGCACCGTTGGCATTCTCTTCATCCTAGACCAAGCCATCTTCTCTCCATACTCATATAATGCACGTGCAGGGACAAATCTTAGTGGAAAATTCAGTCATTTAAATGCTCCCCTTGACGCATGCTTTGGATCCATTATCTTCAATAAAAGAATGTGATGTGCTACTCCAAGTTTCTAGCTTACTCCCATGCTGGTTCCCCACGTGAAGACTGCAAAGCCATCAGCTTCTCTTTTCTTGCCATCCTCTTCTCCATTAATCCCAACACTTCTCTTCAATTTTTATTATTGGATTCAGATGCCCATGCTTCATCATTCTGCTGTCCATACATTCATTCTCGGTCCTTGCTGCTGGAATTGATCCAGACGTGTTGAAGTTGGAGCTTGGACAATGGAAGGTGCTGCTGGTTTTTCTCTCCGTCTCCAGCCATCAACGTGTTCCTCTCTGGAACGCTTCTCAAGGGTTGCTTGCTGCCAACGTTTCTCCAAACAGAAAATGAAATGGTGTAGCCCCTCGCTGGACAATCTCCTTCACGTGCTTAGATGTGCATGTTGCTTGGACAAGGAATGGATGAACGTGAAGAAAGCTAGGCCTAGCTTCTGTCATGGCCGTTTGGAGCAAGGTGTTTGGACAGTGAAGTGTTGGTCGTTGCTCCTTGCTTCCGTGAAGCATGCTGGCTTCTTTCTCCTCCACTCTACCATGTGCCAATCTGTTGTGTTTTCTCCTAGGCCGTGGCAGGTTGAAGCTGCTGGAACGTGTTGATGATGCGGCTGGACATGGATGAAAACCGAGAGCTGCTGGATGTCACCCTTTTCCAATAATCAAGCACCCCTTTAACAAATTAAAATGACCAAAATGCCCTCTAAATATGACAAATCATTACTCAATAATTTCCCAAAGAATTAATAACGTAAATACTTAATCATAGACAATCCAAATTAATCAAAATAAGAATTATCGTTCAAATTAAGCACAATTATGAAAAACAGGAAAATTATGGACATTTAAACACAATTCCATGATTAAATCCGGTACAATAGACTAAGTGAAGTGAACAAAATATTGACTCATCATGTAGACCAAATCTTTCCCAAATTTTGTATTATCATGAGGTTTAGTTGCTGGTCTTGCAGATTGAGGTATTTGATTCACCTCTACTTGTTCCTCTTCAGCTTCAACCTCACATATAGTGGTCGTATCCTTTTGAGTTTTTGTTTCTGGCCATCTTAACTACCTGCTCACAAAGTTGCACATTTGGACAAAGGATGAGCAGAACTTTCTGTGTCGGGGTCACTTCCTGATCAGACATAGCATGTAGAGAATGTTCCTAGGCATCCCTTAGCTTATCAATAAGAGGAACTAGGTAACTGTATGTCTTACCACTCCCAGTCTCCGCGGCAATAACAACATCCTTCCCTGACATCACAGACGGTACTGAAGAAGCCTGAACAGAAATATATGATGTAAACATCATAAGCCCCAGCGTCCCAATAAATAAAAAGGACAAAACATAGAGTTGGGATTTTAGTGTTCTTCTCCAATCAGAATCGAAATTTCATCTCAGTAACCTAAGCCAACATTTTTACTGTGAAACTGGTTGGATGTCAGTGACAAAAACGCCCAAATAACTGCCTTTGAATTTTGTCCAGATAGAAAAAAGAAAACAAAAATAAGCTATCAGCGAGAGGAAAAGAGGAGAAGGGACCTGAACGAGAGAGGGTCTGATGAGGCCAATATCAGAGAGTGCTCTAGAAATGGTATCAGAGAGACCAAGTGAAGTCCAGGAAACGTTTTCTTCTGCAAAGAAAGTGTCTCTGCCATTGGAAGCTTGTGATGATGAAGCTGATGCAACAGCATTAACAAAGGGCGTAACATGTGTTTGGCGTGGAGTGATTAGAGAGAAGGGACGAGGTTTGAATACAGAAGGGAAGGTTGGTTTGAGGAAGTGGGAGAAGAACTGGTAGCGAATTGGTGGGTTTTGGAGATGAAGCACCAAAGCAGAACGAGTGACATTCATTGGAACTTTCTTCTTCATTCAAAAAATTTAGGGTTTAGGGTTTTACCTACATCATCAGTTTTTCCTCTTTTGTTGTCAATGCATAAAGAATAATTCGTTCTTTTTAATTCATTTGTGGTAACTCACGAAACTCGGTACAACCACCGCACATTTAATTGTGCTGTTTTTTTATATTAAAATATTACTATAATTAGGATGACAATGGACATGTCAGACAGGACAGTGTTCACTACTTAGGTAAAGTAACAGAAAATTTATCCAGTTAATTTCTTCGTTACTTATTAAATAACGTGAATTTTTTTAAATTGGTAGATATTTATGAATATTTTAAAAGTAATTTATAAATTTTTAAAATGAAATATAAATAAATAGATAATGTGTTGCATTTCAGAAGTGAAAGGATTTACAAAATCATAAATTGTGATTTTTTTGTCTAAAATAAAAATCACAAGTTATTAAAATAAAGAAAATTTCTTTGTTCATAGGCATTAACAAAATTGATCACTTTTTTTGTGAATTTGTTACCATCCTAATCATAAGAGTTTCATGAGTAGAAGAGAAAAGAGTTTTTTATTTCAATTGAGTTCTATTTTAATTGGTTAAAATTCAATGAAGATAAATAATGTAAAAAAATACCTTTTATTTTTTATTAGATTTGAATTTTATTCTAATTAAAGTTCTATTTATTAACTTTAATTGTATTTTATTTTAATTAAAATTCATTCAAAAAGGTGAATGTTATCAATAAGATAAATTTGTAATTGTATTAAATTTTAATTATGTAAAACGCAAAACGAAAAAGAGAATTTAAATGGGCGGTATTAATGCTAATAATATACATAACATTGCATTTTAATTACATAAAATTTTAATTAGATTTAATTTTTATTTAAACTGAATACATTCACCTAAGAATATGAATATGTTATGATTTTGTGTGATGATTTTATTGATCTTATTATATTACTACTATTCGTTTCATCTAATTCGTAAATAATAAATGGATTTTACATTTAAATATCGATTTTCACAACAACGATTGAAATAATTGTTTATCATTTATCATTAAAAATGTTCTTATTACGATGCATGCACACATATCTTTCCATTTTACGGATACCACAATACTATAAATGATTGATACTTTATGATAATTTTTAACTTTTGAATTTTTTTTATCATGGACATATAACTTTTCTTTCACAGCGTATACACTGAAATAATATTTTATTATTTAAAAAACCCGTCATATATTAATAAAAAGTTGGAAGATGGAATTTGTTTGAGATATTTTTAGTATCCATGTGGATTTAAGATTTAATTTTAAATTATAGATAAAATTCATCACAATCTATCAGTCCAAACCACTTATTTAAATAGATATATATCTAACGGTTGTGGTTGACTTGTCGAAATGGAAAGCCTTGCTTGCTTGCGTATAAAGATGAAATAATTTGAACACTTGCGAATGATGTTTTAACTTTTAAGGTTTCTCTTTTCCACCTTTTCTTTTCCGACTGATGTGATAAAGTAAAACTAGTTGCCTCTCATCTCATGATCTGTTCTTCCCATAAGGCCGCAACTGTTTCTTATACACCTTCATTTGATTCAACTCACATGCCAAGTTGACTTTCAATTTTCTGCATCTGGGAACTGGTTATTAATTTTCATGCCACCCATTTGTTTGTTTTAATTTCACATTGCAATTTTAGTGGCTGGAGATTTACCCTTTATGTGTTTCATGTTTTTTTCCCTCCCGGCCATCTTTCACCACAGTCAATACTTGTTCAGGTGTTAAAAAGACACTCAACGAGGAGAATTCTGGCAGCAAAAGTTGGAACCTTAGTTCGCAAGACTGTAATGGACTAATCCTTTTCGTTAAATCCGACTATAGCTGTTTTTTTTATTCTTTTATTTTGTTCTGGGAAGAGGGTAGATGTTGATTAATATGGCAGTCACTGGTTCATAGTATAATTTTTCGATGTTTTTCAGATGATGATGATGATGAGTGAGATGTGGAAGTCAAGAGATCTATTTTTCTCTTTTGTTGTTCTTGCAACCTTTCAGCTAGTAGTGTCGGATGGGCACCAACCTCTCTCCAAAGTTGCCATTCATAAAACAACACTTGCTCTTGATGAACGTGCTTATATCAAAGCCACTCCTAATGTCCTTGGCTTGACGGTACGCTTTGACTGCACTTTTAAGAATTTTCTTTTAGTTTTTAGCCGCTTCACTTTCTGCTTTTAAGTACTTGCCTACGATTAAAATAAGTTCTGGTAGCAGAAATTGATGGATCCTGCTTGCAACTGTTTAGGGACAAAATACAGAATGGGTTACGCTGCAATACAGTAATCCGAAACCCACTGTAGAAGATTGGATTGGAGTGTTTTCTCCTGCAAACTTCAGGTAGGCTTCACATCATGAACTTGCTCGTGTATAAGTATGAGTTAAGAATCAAGAGTATTGTTCCATTCATTGATTGGGAATCCGATGTTTCGCATGTTCCAGTGCTTCTACATGCCCTGCAGAAAACGGAAGGGTTGATCCCCCACTTCTATGTTCTGCGCCTATCAAGGTCGGTGTGACACAGATCCTTAGCTAAAGAAAGCTTTGAAGTTAAAATGTTTTGATGTTAAACTCTTTTCCTTTTCTGATTTCAGTATCAATATGCCAATTTCTCTAGTAATAGTTACAAGACCACAGGAAAAGGTTCCTTGAAGCTTCAGTTGATTAATCAGAGATCCGACTTCTCATTTGCCCTTTTCACAGGTGGCTTAACAAGTGTATGCAGATAAACTCCTCTACCCTTTAATTCTCCTGTTTGTCAAATTAATAGACGTATTATGATTGTAAATTTGTTAATGAAATCCATTATAAGTCAACTATTTGGAGCTCTACTCGTCTTATTGTTGAGGGATTCTAGGCTAATGTCACCATGCTCATACCATCCTATTGTTCATCTTCGATTTATCTGAGCACCTCATAGACGGCTCCATCTTTCATAATATCTGAGATGGTTCCAGTCTCTATCTTCTTTCACTGTAAAATAGCCATAGCTCTTTCTCCCACTTCCATGAAAAGAAATTCCTACCAGTACGCATACATTTGCGGACTTCTGTTGCAAATTCTATTTATAAAGCATTTGTGACTGTGTACTCCCTGTCCCAACCATTGGTGTTAGGTTAGTTTGATTGTTTTGTCCTGTTTGCATATGTAACTATTTTTCTTTATTGTGTATATGACGTTTGTGACCAGAAATGTGGATTTTGAGCTGAACTTTATCTTTCTATTTATTGTTTTTTAAAATTATTTTTAACAGCCAAAGTTCGTTGCCGTGTCAAATAAAGTATCATTCGTCAATCCAAATGCACCAGTATATCCCCGATTAGCACAAGGGAAAACATGGAATGAAGTAAGTTTAAGCTCCCTCTATTGCAATTTCAAAACTGCCTTTTTTCTATCGGATCTGGAGATTATTCTCATGAGTATTAGTGCTGCAGGAGCTTGCTCTGATTAGAACTCAAAGTCTTTCTTAGAATGATATTTGTTGGTAAATGCGTGTGTGTTGGAGCCCAACAAGTTTATGGGCCAAAAGAGCCAGTGGTCCATGAGGGGCATGAGACACCCAAGGCATGAAGGATGTATGTGCCTAAAAGGAAGAAGGGAAATCCTAAAGTTGAGGTGCCATGAGTAGTGGAGAGGTTGTTAAACACGAGTATTTTTATTATTTAGACTCGTGAGGAAGTGGGGGATGGGCATTCTGTTATTTTTTTGATATTTTTTTAGAGCTATGCTCTAGAACATTGGAGGCTTCGACTTCTTGTAGTTACCTTTTGATTGCAAAGGATAAATAGTTCTCCAGTTTCTTGATATTTTCCGCTTCTGCATTTACCACGTTAATATTGGTCTGTAACACTATGTATGTGGATTAAGAATATCTAGGATTATCAATAGATTATGTACTTTGTTCTTGTAACAGATGACTGTAACATGGACAAGTGGATATGGAATCAGTGAAGCTGAACCTTTTGTGGAATGGGGCCCTAAAGGAGGGAACCGTGTGAAATCTCCTGCTGGGACACTGACTTTTGATCGCAACACCATGTGTGGTATGCAACTCTTCTGCTACCTTCTAGTGTTAATTTTAACTATATTTGAGTCATAGGTACTTTTGGGATGGAAAATCATGTTTATTCTGTCGGTAATAGTATTTTCGTTTTAAAATGTGGATGGCTATTTGCAAATTTCATTCATAAAGAGGAAGTAGTGGAATTGAAAACGTTCAATTTCTTATATTAATGTATATATGTAGGTGCACCGGCAAGAACTGTTGGATGGCGTGACCCAGGATATACGCACACTAGTTTTCTGAAGGAGTTGTGGCCCAACAGAGAGTATGTTATATCTTATTTGAGAATAATCACGATTGCTTGCTTGACAACTGATATTATTAATTTGCTATTCTAATTTTTAATTTCAAAATAGGATCTACTTCAACTTTTGGTGAGATATTTTTAGTTTCTGATAAAATATTTTATTGTTTGTCCACTCATTCACTATAACACAGCTTATGCACATGTTGGCATTTTATTACCTTACATAGTTTCATTTAGTAAGACTTCCTTTTGAGTTAAGGTGCACCTTTCAACCATAACTTTACTAGAAATGATCCCTGTTAATCCATTTGATTTTCACAAATTTATGTAGAACATCATGCAAGATGTATAAATTTATTCACAACTACTTTTAATTAATAAGTGAAAACTCTCTGATTAACATATTAGGGAATTACTAACATAAACTATAGGCTCTGATGCCATGTCAAATTCAACTTAAAACTAATTGGCAGTAAGTGAGGTTGTTCAACAGATGTATAAACTGCACTCTAAGAATTAAGGGATGCCATGTGAGATTTCCCAACAATTAGAACATAAAAAAGCTAACAGATTTAAACATGAATATCTTAAAATTTCGATGTTTGGAATTACTTCTAATTGGTAAGTAATTATGATGAACGGAAATACATGCTGATGGATAACTTCATTCAGTGAAAACAGGAACATGTATCCTTCAAATTCCAATATTTGGAGTTCTTATAAATGATTGAATGGGAAATTTCATGAATATAACCACTGTCAAGTAACCAAGATATTTTATGTGATTTTATTAGAAAGGATTGACTCCAAATATGCAACTATTTTCCTACGTGACTTGTATTATTACAAGAAACCAAACGCTATGTTGGGTGTAGTTCTGTTTGGTTGAAGTAGAAGAGTAGCCACTATCAATAAACCAAGAAATTTGCATGTGATTCAAGTAGAAAGGATTTGGCACCAAATATACTTATTTTCCCCCGCATGACTTGTATTATCATAAGTAACATAAGTATATATTGGTTCAAAACTTCAAATATTGTGGTATGAAGGAACATCTTGATTTTATTAGCAGCAGTTCACTGTGTACGAACCCCAAATTTGCAATGTATTATTCTTTTTTCTATTTTCAGGTACATATACAAGCTGGGGCATAGACTATTTAATGGTACAGTAATATGGAGTGAAGAATACCAGTTCAAAGCATCTCCTTTTCCGGGTCAAAATTCCTTGCAACGTGTAGTCATATTCGGTGATATGGGAAAGGTAATTTTCTTTCTTTTCATTGTCTTGTGGCTCTTTTAGTTATAACCATGTTCTGAAACTGGAGATACAATTTGTATAAATGAATTCATAATTACATATAAGCAAAAGAAATAAGATTGATCAGGTTGATTTAAATCTCTATTACTTCTTTGTCTTCTCTTTCATCCATGGGTTATTCCAATTATATCTACTCTCCTTTCTTTTATGTTATTTTATGTTTGAATTTAACTTATAAATTTTGCAATGTCAAAAGATTTATTTATACCCTGCATCAGGTATTCTTACTTGTGATTTAATTACTGGTTACTCTACTTTTTATTTTCTTATCTTACACGCAGGCAGAAGCTGATGGCTCCAATGAATTTAATAATTACCAGCCTGGCTCACTCAACACTACTAAACAGATTATAAAAGACTTAAAAGACGTAGATATAGTCTTCCACATTGGTGATTTATGCTATGCGAGTGGATACCTTTCACAGTGGGATCAGTTTACTGCACAAATTGAGCCAATTGCATCAACTGTACCATATATGACGGCAAGGTTTGACTTGTTATGCATGAGTTGCATTTTTGTATGTTTACCGCTACTCTTGATTATGTCATTTTATGCTTTTCATTGTGTGCTTTTAGTGGCAATCATGAACGTGACTGGCCAGGGACTGGATCATTTTATGGGACCATGGATTCTGGTGGTGAATGTGGTGTACCGTCTCAAACCATGTTTTATGTACCAGCTGAAAACAGGGAAAATTTCTGGTAAAATATCTTTATAATTTCAACCTTTCAGCATATGTGTTTAATAAGTTCCCTTTTATAAAACTCTAATAGATGTAGGCATTTCTTTAACATATATTCAAAACATCAAAGTTGCATAGCCGTGCCCTTCTCTTGCACCGAATAAAACTAAGTTAACCTATTAAACTAAGTCAACCTAGTGAATTCTGTTAGCTTCTTGAGTATACCCAGAAAAAGATGTTAATGATGCAATTTCCTCCAGAAAGATCTTCAAAAATTACTTTGTATGCCAGGTACTCAGCTGACTATGGTATGTTCAGATTCTGCATAGCTAACACAGAACTCGATTGGAGAAAAGGATCAAAACAGTATAAATTCATCGAAAATTGCCTAGCTTCGGTTGACCGACAGAAACAGCCATGGCTGATATTTCTTGCGCATAGGGTACTTGGTTATTCTTCTGCTGACTTCTATGTGGCAGAAGGCTCTTTTGAAGAACCAATGGGAAGGGAGGAGCTTCAATATCTCTGGCAAAAGTATAAGGTTGACATAGCAATGTATGGACATGTCCATAACTACGAAAGAACTTGCCCTGTGTATCAGGTATTTTGTCTAACTTCAGAGATAGATAGTTTTTACTTTGTTCCTTTAGTTCCCTGTAGAAGCTCGAGATGAGTATATGCCATGGCTTGAAAATAGCCTTTCTCGATTTGGTAATGTACAACTCATCTTATCCTTTTCTTTTTGGTCACTTTACTCACTGTCAGTTTGATCATCAAGACATACATTAAATTATGGTTATTTTGTTATTAAAATTTTTCTTACTTGTTAGCTTTGTATACTTTTGGTACGTGAACTTTATACCAAAATAACCCCACAATAATAAGATAAATTCTACCATTTTGTTGTCTAAAATAACTTTGCATCTTTTTTAACTACATGAAGATTAATTTAATACAGGGTATTATAGCTGTGTCATAGCTTATGATTATTAACTTTACCATGTTCCTGTATATTTATGTGGTATCGAATCTGTGCTTTCTAGCCGTCACTTTGTCATCAAGAATCAAAATGATCGAACTATCCTAGACACTTTTTTCTTGTTTTCTGTTACCATTAAACATGAAAAAATAACTGCCATTTTCCTTACGCAGAATATCTGCACTAATAAAGAGAAGCACAGTTACAAGGGCCCCTTGAATGGTACAATACATCTAGTGGTTGGGGGAGGAGGAGCATCCCTTGCTGAATTTGCTCCCATAAACACCAGATGGAGTATATTTAAAGACCATGACTTTGGATTTGTCAAGCTTACAGCATTTGACCAATCAAACCTGTTGCTTGAATACAAGAAAAGCAGTGATGGACAAGTTTATGACTCTTTCAGAATATCCAGGGAGTACAGGGATATATTGGCTTGTTCCGTTGATAATTGTCCACCTACAACGCTAGCATCATGATCTGCAAAGGTAAAGAAAAAATGTTGATTAAATTGTTGCTTTTATTGGTTGAATAAAAAGCTCCATCTGATCTTAATGAAGTGAGGCAACTGAAGTGTTTGGTTTAAAGTTAAAGTTTGGAATTTATACAGTCTAAGAGAAGCCACTTATTGCTGAAGTCATGCTTGCTTTAAGATAAAAAACCCCACTGTTACAATGAACAGGAAATTATATATCACATTCTTGGGGTATGTTAAATACCCAAGGTCGTGTGGTCCTTGTTTCAGAGGCTGGAATATCAAATCACTGTACTTTTGTTCACAATATTTATCTTTCTTAGAAAGCTAAATTATAAATGAAAGTTTGATATTCAACTGAACATAGTTTTTGAAGTTGTTTGTAGAGAATATGTGTTCTACTACTTCAAAAACTACAAATAGGTAGGCATACTTCTAAAAACTCTTAAAATTAGTTCTTTTGTTGAGACTTGATATGTAAATTTGAATTCTTACTACTGGAGATTCCGTGTTGATTATATATATATATATATATATATATATATATATATATATATATATATATAGATAATTGTAAATTTTATTTTATAAACTTATTTTATATATTTGAGTTAAGTTTAAAGTTATTTCTTATTGATAAATTTTTAAATTATAAATATATATATATATATATATATATATATATATATATATATAATTGTAAATTTTATTTTATAAACTTATTTTATAAACTGATTTTATATATTTGAGTTAAGTTTAAAGTTATTTCTTAGTATATTGATAAATTTTTAAATTATAAATATTTGTTTATCTTTCCAGAAATTATAAAATCTATTTAAAGTTTTCAAATCTTATTTAGGTTGATTTGACCTAAAAACAATTTGTACCATATTAACATTTGTAAATTTGAACAACGTAAAATTTATCAATATAAAAATAAGGGAATAAATATAATATCTTAAATAGGTATTTAGTTTTTTTTCAAAATAGGTATATGATAAAATATATTAAAAGACTTAATTATTAAATTATGTAAGAAAGCTTAAGTATATGATAAAATATATTAAAAGACTTAATTATTAAATTATGTAAGAAAGCTTAAGTAAGTTAAACGTTATCTAAAAGACACAAAAGTTGAAGTATTGGTTTACATCCTCATTTGGTCTTCGTATTTGTGTGTCAATCTCAAGTGGGTCATCGTGTTTTTTTCGGTTTCAATCAAGTCCATAAACTTGTTAAAATAAGTCAATTAAGTATTTTCCGTTAAGTTATCATAGACGGTGTTAAAATGTGATGACATAGTGTACACGTAAGATGCTAATGTAACAATTCTATATTATGTGGAATTGTTTTTTTAAATGAAGAGTTGAGATGGCACAAAATTTAATTAGAAATGTGTTAGGGATTCAAAAGTCTTCATCATCTTATAGTGTCTTCATCCTTCACGTACTGTGCAACGGCATCTTTATAAGGTTGCTGATTGTAAATTTCAGCGTCATCAGCATGTGCACGACAAAAGGCAAAGAGGTTTTCTACCTTAAAAAAATGTATCACAAGAGAAACAGAATGATGATAAACCAATCTGCAGATTTTATAGAGATGGCAAGAGAATTCCTGTTACAGAGGCAATTAAACCCCTCCAACACAACCTCCTCACCTTTCTCCTTAAACCTTCTCATAGCACCCAAACCCCAAGCCTCTTCCTACCTCCCCGAAGATACCAATTGGTGTTACAACGAGATCTTGAACGCCGTTAAGAAGGGTAAAGTTGAGTGAGTCAGGTTTAGTAAAGACGATTCCACCCTCAAACTAACCATCATTGACGGTCGTCGAGCCTCCGTTATCGTCCCCAATGACCCCAACCTCATCGACATCCTCGCCATGAACGGCGTTGACATTTCCGTCGCCGAAGCCGAATTGCCTAACAACTTGTTCAACATCATTGGCAATTTGTTCTTCCCCTTTCTAGCATTCGCTGGGTCATTCTTCCTCTTCCGCAGAGTTTCAAGAAGTCCCCGAAACTGGCATTGAAGAGGTATTGGATAACGTTTTCAAAGAACATAAAGAAAAATGAAAAGAGGCAAAAGAAGACGTCGTTGAAGTGGAGGATGAGGATTTTGTCGACGTTCTTCTCAAAATTCAAGATGAAAGAACGAATTAGGGTTTTCAAAAAGTCATCCCCTTTTTTCTTTCTCTGTGCCTTTTGATTCTTCTTAGGATTAATCACCTTAGTAGGTATGTTCCCTTTAACCATTCAATTCCAATTTCAATTTTTCTTCAAAGATAACAATGTTTTTTGTCTCATGAAATTTGGGTTTTAATTGGGTTTTTTTTGTTTTGATATCATAATGGTTTTTGTTGTAGTGTGGTGTGATTGCAGAATGAAAAATAATGGAGAAGGACTGGAAAAGTTGGAAGATGAAGTAGAAGAGGAAAAAACAAAGAAAGATTGCAGCTTTTGAGTGTTGGAAGAGATGGGAGAGAGAAAGTGGTGAGACAGAAGAAGAAGAAGAAGAAGAAGAAGAAGAAGAAGAAGAAGTTGATTTGAGGCGTGATGTGAGGTGGAGGAAAAGGCACCGAGCACTGTTGACGAGCCTGTGAGTGGAAGACGACGAAGACTTTTAATCTAACATTTTTAATTAAATTTTATGCCATGTCATTACCTACAAAAATTTCATGTAATATAATATTGTCATATCAGTATTTTAAGTGTGACCACATCAGCACAGGCAAACGACGTTACTGATATTTTAACGGAGAGTGCTTAATTGACTCATTTTAACAAGTTTAAGGACCCGATTGAGATAAAAAAAAAAACATGATGATCCACTTGAGATTGACACACAAATATGAGGACCAAATAAGGGTTTAAACCAAGAAATGTTTATTTGATTAAATGATGTCACGAACTTAAGGAGTACCTCATTCTATGATGAAGTATATATCTATGCTTCGTATCCAATAGAAAAATGTTACCTCATGGTAGAAAATCAAAAAGAGATTTGTTGTTCTGAGCAAACATTAAATGTTCAATGTTTAAAAACAATAAAAGTGGTAAGAAAAGACATATTTGTTGCATGTCCATTTTACTCTAATTTTACAAATAAGTTGTACTATATGCTTCCACAATGCTACAGATCAAATATAAAAAAGTGGACATTAGAGACAAAGAAGATATTTACAAAATGTTCCTCACTTAAAGCAAAGTCTCCAAAAAACCATACAACCTACTTCAAGCAAAGGACTAAAAAAGCGTGTCTGCTCTGGCAAAGTTGACTTACGTAACAGCTACTGTGAAAAGAAAAAAGAGAAAGCACAAGTATCAAGACTATAAACTACAAACTTAGTCTAACGAACATATATCCATGAAGCCTATAAATAGAAAATTTTTCAAGAAGAAAATCAAGAGGATAAATTAAGAACATAAGAAAAGAAAAGTTTACAACGACATATTCATTCTAAAAAGAAGAAGAGAAATAACTCAGGAAAAATAAATTTGAGCTAAAGAAAATAAAAGAGAAGAGAAGAGAAAAAGAGAAAGAGATACTCTCAAGCTTCATTGTCATATTACTTGTGATTATAAAAGAAAAGAGAGAAACAAATGCGAGTGTTCAAACAGTTTTGTATTGTAATCAAATCCTCTCTATGAGAGATATAGTCTGAACTACTTGTAAGCAATCGTTGATTGCAATTCTGAAGAGAATTAAAATACTTACAACTGAACTTTGTTTGAGTTGGGGAATCTTAGCAAGGTTGCTAAGTACTAGGAGTTGTGTGAATACTCAAAGGAAATTTCGGATAAGGTTGCTAAGTACCATGATGTGAATACTCAAAGGAAATCTCGACGGGGTTGCTAAGTATCAATAGTGGTGTTAATATTCATTTGTAATCAGGTGAAGATTATAGTGTAATCCTTAACGGAGGAGACTAGACGTAGGTTAGTTGGAACAAACCAGTAAAAATCTCTTGTGCAATTATCTCTTCTCTTACCTAAACGATCATCTTGTAAGAACCTGTAGTTGGTTTTATTTCCAAACACAAGAATCTTCCAAGCTAAACAATTTATTTTATAAAGGAAATTCTTAACAAAACGTTGCAGTGTATATATATATATATATATATATATATATATATATATATATATATATATATATATATATATATATATATATATATATATATATATATCCTGAATAGCACGTTAAAAGAAATTATTGCAAAATCCAATTAAATCGAGCCTATGATTATTTAAAAGAAGATTTCAAGAGCTCGATAACATGTTATATAAGAAGGATTGCGAAAAGTTTTCACTGTTCAACCCCCTTCTAGTGTTTTGAGGTAGTTTAAGAATCTTTACTCAAAGAGAAAATGAGATTTGAGTGAAATCTCTATAACCTGATAACGTATTATATCGGAAAAATTGCGAAAATTTTTCATTATTTAATCCCTTCTAATATTTTGAGGTACTTTAAGAGTCTCCAAAAAAGAAAATGATATTTGAATAAAATCTCTACAAAAATTTGAAAACTCCTTTGAGAGAAATAAATACTTCATTCTAATTTTTCTAAAAGAAGTCTGTTTTTTGTCTTTAAGAAGAGAAAGAAAAAAAAATACATTTTCATTTAAAAAGGTTTTCACAAAATCACGATATAATGTCAAAATTAATAAAATATAAAAATATATATTAGTCACATTTTCTTAGCTATAAGTTTCATTATCTTATTATAACTACACAAAATAAAACCAAAGTTATCACTTCTGATTGGACAAACTTAAACCAATGTTATCACTTCTGTATGGACAAACTAAAAAAATAGCAGAGAAAAATAGAAAAAATTAAATGAATTTCTACCAAAATTAAAAATAATTTATAGAAACTTTTTTATATAATTTTGTAATACATTTTTTATGATTTTCATTTTTTTTCAAATTTTTTTTTTCAAAATCCAAATCTTTTTTCGTAAAATATAATTTCAGACGAGTAAATATGATAAATTTAATTTAACTTTTATAATTTTGTAATAAATCTTTTATGATTTTCTTTTTTTCATTTTTTTTTTGTCAAAATCCAAATCTTTTATCGTAAAATATAACTTCAGAGTAAATACGATCAAATTTAATTTAACTTTTATATTTTATTAATAATGTAATGATTTTACTTAGTTACGTTACACATCACCTTAAATCCCACGTTATCATTAAATATAGTTGATAATATTAATTTTAATTTATAAAATAATAAGAAATATAAAATTAAACCATCAAATTTATTTATTTAGACAATTCTCTCCTCATAGCCAACCATTATCATCACAGAACCACCTCGCCTCCTTCGTAAATCTTCATCGCCTTCACAGATCTGCATTTTCCTCTTCCAGCCTCGAGTTCCTAAGCCCTCGAACATCTATTTCTAGGTTTTCCACCATCTTTCATCGATTGTATTCCATTTTCACCGATTAAACATCACTTTCCACCGATTGAACCTGTTTCCCTCCGTTCATTCCTCTTTTCCACCGTTTAAAACCTTTGTTCCACCGATTAATCGGTCAAGATAGTGTCTCTGCATCATTCTAGGGTTTCCTCAGGCGCTTCCACCAAGAACCCTCTCTTCCCAGTATCTATCCTTAAGCATTGGTAGAGTAATTTGGTTCATAGCAACTCCATTCAACCCACTAATCACACACCATGCAGGTACACTCTTTTACCAATTTCTTCCCAAGGCTTCAATACAACTTTTTATTTTACTTTTCAATTTTCCAATCAGAGGGTGATATGGAGTTTATTAGGGTTTTGAAATTTTGATGCAAAAATTAATTTGGGCGTTTTATGCAGGCCAGTGATAGGTTTAACATCAACTCTCAGCTCGAGCATCTCCAAGCCAAATATGTTGGAACTGGTCATGCCGATTTGAACAGATTGTCAGTTTCGCTCTCGCTCTTTTTTCCCCAAAATTCATTCTAAATTTGTTTTCTTTTAATCTTTTTATAAACTATTTTCCAATCGTTTGTTTTTCTTGCTTGTATGTGTTTGCAGTGAATGGGCAGTGAACATTCAACGTGATAGCTATGCATCATACATTGGCCACTACCCTTTACTGGCATACTTTGGTATTGCTGAAAATGAATCTATCGGAAGGGAACGCTATAGCTTTATGCAGGTTATCTTTCTCTCTGGACATATGTGTTTTTTTCTTCTTTGTTTCCCCAACATAGTTTCATTTTTTGTTCTACTTTATAATAGAGGCGCCTTGTCTTCTACCTTGATATTGAATCAGGTCTTTATCTATATCCACTATTTGTTTCACTGTCATCTTAGGAAAAGATAAATGCTAGCAATACACTTTTTTTTCAGTGTTCTACTGTATTCGGAGAGTTCATGAACGAGGAGTGGGATCAGTTACTAGTGTAACTGAATGTTAATTTTGCCCAATTGCATAGACAAGAGTGCGTTGCTAACATTTCTTTGTAGTGAAATATATTTCGACCAACCAGGTTGTGTATGGGCTTTTGAAACAAAAGATGAAAAGAAAATCACTTGTTACTTGTAATGCTTTTCTGATGAAGTTGTTGAGTGCTGCTGTTATTGTTTGCTTGTTGAGGAAGTGAACTTCGTAAACTTGTTGCAGCCCTTTATTATTGTCATTTTGAATACCTTTATTCCTGTTATTTTAGAGAGGTTGTCCTTTTTTATTTTATTTTTTCCATTCTTATATGTGAATTTATTCTAGGTACATAGTTCTGTAACTATAGATACATGTTGCTTGCTTATTAGTTTGTTGTTATTTCTTTTCAGAGAGTGTTGTTTCTGATAAATAGGATACAAGTAACCGCTTGCACTGTCGTGTCCTATAGTGAATTCAAGGGTCATTGTATTTTATGTAGAAAATGCATAATCAGACTGGTAGCCTAATATCCAAATTATGGGATTTTGATCTGTCTATTCAACGAAATATCCCATTTGGACTTACCTTGTTCTGACTATTTGCGATCGGTAACTTGCTCGTCTGCTAAGTACTAGTCATAATTATTTATAACTCTCTTTTAATTACCCGTGTTTTGGAGGGTGTTATTTTGGCCCGGGGGTAAGGGGTTATCAGGAAAGTGTAGGGAGGGATGAGTAGTTTTTTTGTTTAAGAGCTATGGAGCATGCATGACTCCTCAACGCAACCAATGTCCAAAACATAGGACACCGGGTCTTTTGCATATGCATAATGCAATTTCTTTATTAAGAACCATCAATCATTTTATCTCTTCATATAAAATATAAAATAAGATTAATTATATTTGAGGAAAGATATGCTCAGCTTCTCAAAAGCAACTTACCAATGGGCCATTTTGTTTTAAGAAAACAAGGAAAACATTTTATTGTTTCTTTTCAGAGAGAGAAATCTTATGTAACAAACGATAATAGAGAAAGAAATTATACTTTCATTGTATGTGAGAGTGATTGTAATCTATGAAGCTTTATCTGTATCTCCGACAGAGAGAAACTCGTTTCAAAGTAATTTTTTGTGGGTGTAGAGTAGACTTCGTTAATCCTCTAATTAAACGATGCTAAATTATTTCTAGTATGTATGCTTTGTTTCTTCTTCAAGCTGCTGTTTGTGAATGGTATTCTAAGCATTCTTGTGTTTTTCTTTAAACTTGTTCCAGTGAGCTTGTACTTAATCTCCCAACACTAATGTAAGACTATGTTTAATAAATTTTGCATTCCTTTGTAACCACGAGAACCAGGCTACAACTTACACACCATACACGTGCAAAAGGTTTGTCTCGTTTTTTTTCTCAGTAAACCTCACAAATGGGAGGGTGGCATGGGTGTTCTGAACACTATGAATGTCGTAGTGAAAGATAGCCAAAATTATAGAGAGCGATGTATGAAGAGATTGAAGTGGGAGAAAAATGGAAAAGGTCTCTTATAGAGAATGAGAACACGGAGAATGTCCTTTTTTTTAATAGAGAACTCTGATTATTGTTGTTGTCATGTTAACCTTCTCCTTAGTGTCGTTGTTTACAACTCTTCAGTCATCAGCTATTCCTTATATGACAAGTTCTATCTTTTGTGCAGAAAATGCTCCTGCCTTGTGGTTTGCCTCCCGAAAGAGAAGAGGATTAATCATAGTACAATAGCCTTTGACATTTTATTGTGCTGTGTTATCTGATGGAGGAAACAGATGGTTGTTTGTGACCTTGATTACATATTGTAGTGATCTGTCTTTAGCTTGTGGATGCTTAAGTAGTTGTTATGGAGCTCGGAAAATTTTCAAGATATGTCAAGTTTATATTTTTGAATCTTAATTTTTTGACTGTGTTTCTTAAATGGCGGCCCTTTAAATTGAACGAACCCTGTATACGCATCCAAGAAAATGTGATTCTCCCTTGAATGACTTTCATAACATGCACATTTTTATGTTGCATTTGGAGTTTGAACTCAAAAATAGGGTACACTACTTGTTAAGTGTATGACCCATTGTTGGCATGTATAATTGCTAGTTAATATCTGAGTTTAATCAGAATATGTGGCAGGTTAGATCATACATTTTAATATTACCACTCAGCAACGGAATTTATTTAGTAATTATTTTCTTCTGAAATTTTAATAATTGAACCCAAATTTGTGTAGAAATTGTAACTATGCATTATCTAATTCTTTTAATATAAATTATATTTTGTTTTATTTATATTTTACCTTAGTAAATCATGGCGTATTTTACATACCATGATATATAGTTTTTTTTTAAATTATACTTAATATTTTATATTTATTTATAACATTCATTTTTACCTTTAATCTTTTTTTTAAAAATATTTCGGTTCTTTATCTTTTAGTTATTTTTTTTATAAAAATCTGGTATATTCAAAATAATTACCATTTTATTTTTGAACATGATTGGGAACGCATATTAAATTATTGAAATATGTCCATCGAAATTGGTCACTCTTCTCGAATAATGCTTAATATCATATCTATAAATGAAAAAGTTGATTTATTTTTGTCTCTCTCGTAATTTGATATTAACACATCTCATTATATGTAAAAAATTAAATCAAATTTAAAAACTTTAAGATATCTTCAATTATTTCAGAACCTTCCAGCTTTTCTTGATTTCTTTTGACAATATATATTAATAATACAATGATAAAGTAATGACTTTCTGCTTTAAATTGATTGTTTTTTGGAAAAGTAACATTCTCTATAACTTGAAGTATAAGTTGCCATTTTATAATATTTTGTTTTACAATATATATATATATATATATATATATATATATATATATAATTAAAAGTTCCTAAAATATTACAAGGAATTAAATATTTGTAATGAGATAAAATGATAGGTAAACATTTATGAAAAATATTGATGCTCAAAGATCATGAGATTAGAGATAATTAAAGATATATTCAGGTGAGATAATTTATGCCTTAGTAATTATATGATAGATGAGATCAAGTAGGTATTTCGAATTGTAAATGAGTCATATAAAGAAGTATAATATAAAAGGAGATATGCGTTCTTATATTGTGATTGAGAAATCACAATAAATTTAAGAATGAATTAGAGATAACATAAGTCTTTAGAGTTAAGTGTTTAATTGATTGAAAAACAAATGACAAAAAGAATTCTATAAACTAAACTTGATTACTCCAATAATTGTTAAACATTTTATATATGCTACAAGAGAATAACTTGTTTACAAATTGTACCGTATAATCAGACAATCAACTATAGATAAATAAACAAACGACTAGTTATTATCAATGAATCAAATGGTTTAAACACTAAGAAATTACCATTGACATTAATTAGCTTAGAGCAAAACATGATTATCATCAATTGGATCGTAATTAGACCAACGCTAATTCAAAGCCTATTTCAAAATTTATAAATTAAGATTTAAGATAAAAAGATAGATAATTACATTTAATATACATTAATTACTTAAACGACCAAATTTTTACTAACTTTAGTATTAAACTACCTTTTATAAATAACCTTATAACTTAATCAAAATAACACTTAAGAAAAATGATAACAAAGACAAACAAATCTTCAAGACATATAATATAATAAGGAGTTGACTTAATCCAATAACTTGGTTACTAAAGTTAACAAAATTCATTAGTTAAATTATAAATAAGATATTTACTTTTCAATCATTAAAAAAAAAAAGTATGAATTCAAACAAAATAAAAGTTTGATAGAAAATTGACATAATTTATGATAAATTACCTTAAAATTAACGGTTGAATAAATTTATACAAAAGTTTTGATTTCTACTATTTTATGTTTAAAATATATGTTTAAATTCTCTTATACAAAATATATATATATATATATATATATATATATATATATTAGTCATCAGAATTAGTTACCTAACTTTCTGTTAAACATATATTTAAAATGAGTTTGTCAACTTTCATTAATCCATTAACTGTCAATCAATGACAGTTATTATTATTGATTATCTTTTAATTACCTTAATGATTATCTTTACTAATTAATTACTCAGTTGTTGATTGTCTCCCCGTCCAACTCATTGCCATGATGGGTATCCATACAGTACATACATCCATACATGCATGCATGGATACATACATAGCATTCAATTCAATTTTCACTATAGTCATTTTTTTCTCTTTATGTAAAGCAACTTAAGTTTCGTTATTTTATCAAATATTCCAAAGAAAATGGAGATCAACATTATGTATGTCGTGTTTGTAACAAAGTAAAGTTTTGTAATGTCCCCTGATTAGGTTAATAATGGATAAGATAATTTGCATACGTGTTTTTTTATATAAGTTTGGAAACAAAAAATTATTTTAAAAAACATAATTGGTTATGAATTAATTATATATTTAATATAAATACGAAACATATTTACCTCACATTCTATAAAAGAATTGATTTTAAATGTAATAACACCTCATATGACTATTAAATATTTTAATTAACAATAATAATAATAATAATTATGATGATTTTAAATATTAAATATTTAAAAGTAACTATTAAATATTAAATATGTTAATAATAACAATAATAATAAATATGATGATAATAAAAATAATTAATTAACAATTTGATAATTTTAATATTTTAAAGATCTAACTTTTTATTTGGTAAGTATTTTACTATTATGTATATATAACGGGATGGATAAAATTAATTTAAAAAGGATTTATACCTTATTTAAAAATATTAAAAAATTGATAATATAGAAGCTTAGGAATAGGAGTCAACGGAGGGAACTAACTAGCGAAGAGATAACGAAAAAGGAGGCGATTTGCAGAATGAGTTCTTCTGCTTCTCTTCCACCCTTCTCCGTTTCTTCATCTTCTTCCTCAACCATTGCTTCTTTGCTTCCTTCCTCCACTCCCTTGTGCTTCTCGCAACCCCGCTTAATCTCAACCTCTGCCACATTTAAACAGCACCGCTTCTCATTTCCTTCTGTCAAAGGAAGAAGAAAGTTCCCAACTTTACCATTTTCATCCACGAAAAGGTTCCTTGTGAGAGCTGCTGAGTACAAATTCCCTGACCCAATTCCCGAATTCGCAGATGCCGTCAGTTGTCTCTTCCATTTTTTTCTTCTCTTCTCTCTATTTGTTAACTAATAAATTAACTTCGCTTTCCAATTTCTTTCTATTTTTGCTTCTCTTTTGCAGGAGACGGAAAAATTCAAAAGCCACCTTCACCAAAAGCTTACAAAGAAGGATATATATGGAGAATCCGTTGAGGAAGTTGTAGGAATTTGCACTGAGGTTCGTTGGTTTCCTTCTTCATGTCCCCTATTTTTTTCTTTCGTTAATTTGGTTGTCCTCATGTTTTTTTTTTGTTTCTTTACCCTTTGTTGAGTTGAATTATGTATTTCTATTTTCAATTTGGGAAAGAACCTACAATAACTATCATGAATTTGGGAGTGGGAATATGATTTAATGATTAGTTGGTTATAGTAGTATGATTCTCAGCATGCTAAAGAATCATTAAAAGCATTCCTTGTCACCTTGCATGCAATGTATTTGTGCACCTTTATTGGAGAAGTAAGTTATGAATGATCCTTTATAGATGTTTCCTGGTTGAGTTTTTGGTTTCTCTGATCTTAGTCACCAAGAAGTGATGCGAATTATTACATTAGGTTTCCCTCAGCATATGAACTAACGTCTTCTGATACATATATTGAACTAGTGGTGTATTTTCAAATAGCAATCATACCATGACAACAACTCTAGAGTGAGGCTTTCCGAAATCTCATTTTGACCTCAATGACAGCTTCATTGAGATCTCTGGATTTAGAAGATCCTTCATTGGATGTAGTTACCTACACATCTAATTCTAAACTCTCAACTTTTCCTGTTCTTTTCTCTGTGCAGTACCCATTCTTCCTTTTATTGAATGTTTATGAAAGTCTTTTGAATGGGTTTTTTCGTTGACTTTTGTTGTTATTTCTTGTAGGGTTTGCTTAAAACCCGTGGCCTATTACTGTTAATCATGAATATGTCATGGAT
The DNA here is from genome assembly GCA_034642375.1 of Vigna nakashimae. Classification (NCBI taxonomy): domain Eukaryota; kingdom Viridiplantae; phylum Streptophyta; class Magnoliopsida; order Fabales; family Fabaceae; genus Vigna; species Vigna nakashimae. The sequence continues at coordinate 35,708,613 of CM067758.1, forward strand.
GTTGAGTAATTTGGCTTTCGAACATTAATATGCCTCTGATAAAAAATATTTAATTTGTATATATAAAATTCAGATAAGCAGTCATCTCTATTATGCTTTGGCATCGTAAGAGAGATTTTATGTGTATGTTAGAGAAACCCGTGTTCTAGGTTGTTTTACTTGCACTTAAACTTGTTTCATCTATTTTTATTATCAGATTGTGAAAGTTTACAAGCTGAGTTAAACTCCTGTATTAGTTTATGAAACTAGGGAGTTGACAATGTAAGGACTTTTAAACAACCAGGAAAAGAAAATAGGGAAGATGTGATTTTATTTGTCTATTTTGTAATATTTCCATATTTTAGTAATTGGAACGGTGCATTCGGAATGTCTTTCATATTCTTGAATTCAGCTCAACTGATAGTTTTCTATGTGCACCATTACTATTTTGAGTTGAGTTGACTAATGAAATATTTGTGTCCATACTAACCTTGCTTTGAATTGTGTGATTTATGTTTAATGGAGTAGATTTTTAGCACTTTCTTACACTCCGAGTATGGAGGTCCTGGTACACTTCTGGTCCTTCCTTTCGTTGACATGGCGGATACCCTGAACGAGCAAGGATTTCCTGGTGGACCAATAGCTGCACGTGCTGCTATCACTTGGGCACAAAATAATGTGGACAAAGACTGGAGAGAATGGAATAAAATTGATAAGAAATAGTAATAGGGTCCTGTTACAACTTTGGGGCTTTTGCTGTAAGAGACCTAAATGAGTAGTTTTGATATCCATTTCTTTAGTGCCTTTTTGGTCTAGGATTGTTAGAGTTGTTGATTTTGAAATAGTTATTTATTAGCAATTATTTATATTAGAACGTGTATTCCTTTTAGGGAAAGAGAAAATAACCTGAGCCTAAGATGGACAACAAAATGCAGATAGAGGTTTAATTCGTTCACTGTTTACCATGCTTTCATCCTCTTTTCAACTTCTTGTCAAAGTTTGTACACATTGCCTTAACTCTTCACCAATTGATGTTTAATTATTTCTAAACAAACTGTTGGAAACCCAAAGACAGAATAGTTATTATAATAGAAAGAACAATTCATACCGAAAGGAATAAATAAATCCCAGTGTTAGTGAATGGCAAACGAAAGGAAAATACAGAAATCAGATTTTGCCCAGAGCCAGTTCCAACAGAGTGTAGCCAACACTGCAGCAGGTACAACATCTCGAACAATCTCCAAATCCAGTCCGGGAGGCAAAGTTTTCTCAATATCGAAGTCCCAACAACGTTTTTTAGGAGTGACACGTGGAATGCAGGATGTATACGTGACTCCGGAGGAAGTTGAAGTCTATAAGCCGCAGCCCCTAGTCTCCCCGTAATTTGGAAAGGACACTAGTACTTAGGAGCAAGCTTAGGACAAATCTCAGACTTCAAGGTCTGTTGCCTATGAGGCTTCAACTTAAGGAACACCCATACTCCTATGCTGAAACTTTTTCTCCATGCTCGAAGCAGATGTTGCTTCCGCTGACTTAGTGCCTCATCACGGTCTAACAGCTCACGCTGCACGGCTTCAACACATGTCTCCCTTGGAAGGAATCTGGTGATGACTGGTGGAGGCCGTCCATACACCACCTCAAAAGGTGTGGTTCCTATGGAACTGTGGAAATTGGTGTTGTACCAATATTCAGCCCATGACATCCAAACCACCCATGTCCGCCGCTGATCTGCGATGAAACATCGTTAAAATGTCTCTAAATAGCTATTCGTAACTAGTGTTTGGCTATCTGTTTGGAGGTGATGGGTCGTATTCATCTTCAACTGAGTTCCTTGCAATTTAAAGATCTCCTTCCAGAAATTGCTGACAAAAACTGGGTCATGGTCAATCAGGAAAGAGGTTGGAATGCAATGCAGTCTACAACTTCTGACAAAAATCTGAACCAAAACTTTTGCAGTATATGGGTGTTTGGTTGGGATAAAATGGTTGTACTTTGACAAATGATCCACCACAACAAAAACGGCTTTCATATTCCTTGGACTTCGGTAGGCCAGTAATGAGGTCCTGGATAACTTTGCAGACAAATTTTGTTGATCGCCGGTAGTTATCTTCCGTAAAAATAACTCTTTTAAATCTGTGGACACCGTGAACTTTCTGCCTAACAGGTACAGTCTCCAATATTGGATGGCCAATGCCATGGCCACGAGCTCCTTCTCATAAGCAGACTTAGCTAAATTTCGCTCTCCCAAAGCCTTGCTGAAATACGTGATTGGTCCGTGAGAATAGCTCCTATTCCTCCTCCTGAAGCATCACTTTCAATTACAAACTCTTGGTTGAAATTTTGTAAAGCTAGAACTGAGGTTGTTGTGATCTTCTCCTTTAAGTGGTCAAAAGCTTGTTGTTCAAAAGAAGTTCATCTATCTTAGTCAGAGCAGTTAAAGGTATAGCCAATTTCCCATAATCTTTAACAAATTTCCTATAGTAGCCCGTGAAACCCCCAACTCTTTTTGCATTATTGGGACAGTCTACCTCAAAACAGAGTCCACCTTGCATGGTTCCATTGCTACATCCTCATTAGAATCAATGTGTCCCAAGCAAGGTTATTAAACTTGAAAATTTACGTAAATTTGAAAATTCAATCATAAACTCATCTTGTAAACTTGTAAATATTTATTTTAAATAAAAAATATTAAAATATTATAAATAATATAATAATATATTGTTGTATGATATTGTAAATTTTTTATTGAAATATCATTAATATTATTATTAGTTGATCATATTGTATTTTTAAATATTTTTATAATTTTTAAATATTTTTTTTGTAATGAATTGATTAATTTTACATGTCATATTTAATATAATACAGAAAGTGTCTGAACTTTGTGTCTATCTAAACTGATCCACATCAATACATAACCGTAATATACTCCCAATATCAACTTCACTGGTTAGCAGGAGTTGAAAGCATTAGTTTACAGAATATTCTTACATAATTGAAACACTACCGTGCATGTAAATCGAGCCTGAATAGATACAAAATTAATAATGAAACATTTTCAACTAAGTAATAATATTAGTGTAATTGAACAAGAATCGTGTTTTCTTTAGACTGTAAGATATTCTGATCTTCCGTATGCTCAAAAATGAAAAAAAAAAAAAGAACTCAACTTGATATGATTGCAGTGTCTATAAGTCGTAATGGGAATCTTCCATTGCGGCAAAAAAATTATGGAAATTCAAAACGCTGAGCCCATGAGTTGTATAACTGCTGAGACACTTCTTCAAACTGCAGACGTGTTCCAGCAACAAATCCCACCCAGCAGCAGCCATCAGTCAATATTATACACACTCTTCCTGGACTTGACCATCTGTATAAACAGCGAAAGCTTAAAATAATTTAATACATGCATTTAACAAGAGATCAATGAATATAAAAGACTAAAGATTCTCAAGACCTCACCTGCAAGGTTGATAGCCAAATTTGCTTGAGCGTCAGCGTCAGAATTGAAGTTCTTCACAAGGTAAAAAAGAAAATTATTTTAAGGAAATGCTTAAGAAAACCTTCAGTGGTATTATTCTGATACGTATATAATACTTAAATGCAAAACTCGATTATCTAGTAAATTTAACACGGAAATAAAGCTCATAAAGTCATCATAAAATTGACGTTAGGAAAGCACATTCTACCAAAGAGAGGATGATGTATATTAGAATTTAGTACAACACTTCTGTAGCAAAGCATATGCAATAAACGATTCTTCTTTCATTGAATTTTTGTAGTGTTAAATAATTAAAGGGATGGCCACTTGAATTAAACTTGTTCCAACAACTTATTTGTATCTCGCAAGCACAAAAAACTTTCAAGGGGGAGAGAAATCACGCCATTAAGAAGGTTACAGGAGCATTACCTTATTGCAATTTTTATTCAGTTTTTCAATGCTTCATTTTATGCTTTTATCAGCTTTTCAGAAAACATTAATTTTCTCTTTTTGGATAATGACAATTGTGTACCAGTTTTGGCTTATTTTGAAAGTATACTTACTTATTTTTGCCTGCTCCCAGGAGATCTTTTGAAAAATATACAATTATTTCTCCAAATCAAAGTTATAACTTATAACAAACACGATGTAAATCCATCTACATCAATAGCTCAGTAAACTATACCTACCCTTAGAACATGGTTGATCTGGAATGAAGAAAATTTATCCTTCAGTTCTTTTGCCACCTTATATAATATAGACAAGTTCTCATTCTTGACCTTCCAGGAACCATCAATCTGTTTCAGGCAGTAGCTATTGCATAAAGAATCCAAGGGCATAGAATTACATAATGAAGGGGTGTAAATGTCATTAAAACTTTAATAATGCTACTATGCTAGAATAAAATAACATAGAAAAGAATATAAAATAACCAACCTGCATGCAAACAAGTTTGGAATCACCTTGGATACGAATACCAGTAAATCCCTTCTTAAGAGCATATTTCATTCCCAATATCATTGCACGATATTCCGCAGCATTGTTAGTTGCCACACCCACACCTTCACGTAACCTACAAATCTTTAAAGTAAAAATAGTTAAAGAGATTATAGTTGTATGCCAATGATGACTAGATACAGAGACGTCAAATGCATACCAAACTTCCATCAATAGCTCGCAGAACAGCCCCAGCACCAGATTTTCCAGGATTTCCTTTCGACGCACCATCAAACTCAAGAATACAAGTCTGCTGCACAATGATACATGAGTTTGATTAACCAAAAAAGGATAGGCAACTATGAGGCTACATTTTACTAGAATGCTAGAATAAGAGAGATCTAAAAGCATCAAATGAGTTGATGAGTTATAAAACATTTCATTCCATATTGTACAGAGATTAACAAGAGAGCCATCAAATGACCACAGTATAAATTGAGTCTCCAATTAAAATGATAACTATTGGCTAAAATGCATGGAAGCCCCCTTCAACTATAAATCAATTGGAAAACACCCAGTGGTTCAAAACATAGCATCTTGGCTTCTTCAGTTTACCAAAACATGCATATTGAGCCTCTACAAGGGCTTCTTCAGCAAATGATGTGGATACTAATGTTCATAATTTTCAACTTTACCAATTTAGATTGCTAGATTCTGAACCACATGAAGGTTTTTTGCAAGAGATGCAAGTATAACTTTTCTGGAAATAGGAAAGCGTCAAACAAACATGTTTTTAAATACATGAGTATCAATATGATTTCACTTACAGTTGTTTGTGAAGGTACTTTGGTTACAGCACTATGATCTAACTTGACTTGCTTTCTCAAGGGATCTTCAACTATTGCTTTCTGCAAAGCAAATAAATGTATCAAAATATTTACAATAAAAACAAGTTTTGACAGTGCACTGAAATAAAAACAACTGGTTTCACAGACATTACACACAGCGCCACTACACTTTCTCATGCTACAATTTACTTCAGACTCTAGAAATAAGGTTTCATTGGTGGAAATCAAGTGTAGTATCCAATGCAGATGATAGTCCAGTAAAGCTGTACTGTAATCTTCTTTTTATTGAGTTATTACCAACTACCAAACATTGACCTAAGTTTTTTAATAAGTTAAATCTTTACGTCATAGATATAGCATTGTACAATGCTTCAAAACCATTATAAGATTCCATGATATGCAATCCCATGCAGTCAACTATAACATAAAGTTATGATTTACAAAGATGATTGAAAGAAACAAGGTTTGAGAGGATGTCATAAGAATATTTAAATAATTCGAATGGAAGTAATAGACTTGATAGATGCATATGACTAATCATTGTAACAGAAGTGATAGCCAGTAAGTAACAGATACATAACCCTGGAACTTTGCCTTCCTGATAGTGGTGTTATAGTTCCAAATTGTACTGATCTCACCTCATCCTGTCCATGCACTCCCAAAGATCTCTTTTTAGATACGTCCATATTTGATTTGCCCTCTTTGGTAGGAGGTTCCTGGGACATACATGATAAATCTTCTTATTTGTTTGATTAACAAACCTCAAACTTTAAAGGAAATTAAGAGGACATCTGTTGAGAAAACACAGTTCAAGGAAACAAAGATGTGCCATGCCATCTATAAATATAGATCAATATCTTTATTAGCAAACTTTTTAAATGCAACAACCGACTACCTACTTCATAATATAACCACAGAATGGGTTTTGTATGTAAAATTATAATCAGGAAGGAATAAAACCTATTGTTAGAATGTAATTAGCTGTTACAGATTTGTAGGAAATTAATAATTACATATTCTAGGAAATTAGGATGATTGATTCCTGATTATTAGGCAGAAATTTATTATAATTGATTTTGTAAATTAGTATAAATAGATACTGTGTGGTCTGCATAACACACACAATACATTCAGTAAATATACCTTTCTATACCTATGAATTTAAAGAATTCTATATATAAGTTTGTCTAGTTAAAATTTCATGTAAAAGAGGACTTACTCCCATCAATCGACCAATGCACTAGTAATATGAATGTGAAAGATTTTACATCATGAGAGCATATTTTATCATCAATTCAAATTCCCCCCCAGTTAAAAATTAGTAAACATCACCAACTCACAATAAGGATGCTTACTTTGAGATCAAGCATATATGGCTAATGATAACCTTGCCTTTGTTGAAAAGAATTAAAATTCAAATGCATTGCAACAGCTGTTTACCTGGAATGGGCAGGGAACAAGCATGCCCAACAAATCCTCTTTCAAATCCGCAGCTCTAATTGTATATAATGCATTCTTTAGTCCATGCGAGGCAAGATATTCCTCAGTGTCCTTTGATAACGAATATCCCTTGTACACACTAACAGGAGGATTGCAAACCTACCCAGTGACACAAGGAAGCATATATTTAAACCTACTACTACAGAAAAAAGTAATAACTTATCCTCAATAGCACAAAACAGATATAGCCACTGCATCCAGTCAAGCAGATAATAACACATTGAAATGAAGAGTAATGTTGAAGCACAATAAAAGGTAATATGAATTTCGAATGCTAACAAAGAAAAAACATGCTCCCCAAAGATCAGTAACATACTGGGAAATCTCAACTGAATCCCTGGCTTTCTAACAAAGAATGATTATGGTAACCCTCTTAATTGTTTGAAATACATTATATCTTGACACTGTATCTTTATTATCAAAGAAAGACATTACCGATGTATTCCTGCAGGGGTTATGCAAGTATTAAAAGGGGCAGGGGTAAAGTGTGAACTTTCAAGAAATCACAAGGCCATAAGAATAATTTTCCCGATGGCATAGTAGCTGTCAATCAAACCACTCCACAATTGAAATCAAACACTCCCCTCACTTAACAATTTTGCTACCCAAGAAATTTCAAAACAGTCACAAATACTTAATCATGTCATTTAAACAAGAGTAAAAATAAATTGAATTTAACTAGAATGTCCTTACTGTGTCATTCATCACATTTCATCGAGTAGGATAGGATTGTTTGCTTTTAATAATAATTTAAAAGTTATATAAGACAACTATAATACGACCGAATATGAAAATTAAACTCAATCCAAGATTATATGATGAGAGGTTCAGAAGAGAAATTACAGAAGGTCCAACTTGAGCCTGAGAATCAGCGAGACTACTATAGATTCCAACAACGTCCCCTTTCCGAACGACATAGAAAGCGTCCTTCTCCTTCTCCATGACTGGTGCTTCAGGTTCGGGCTTGTGCAACCGAGAAGAACTAGAACCACTTTTGCGCCCTTTTTTCGTTGAAAAGCAGCGAGTGGTGAACACGAATTCTGAACGGAAAGACCTAACTCCTCGAAATTCTAACAACGTCGGGAACGAGCAGCCGTGAGGGGAACGGTTGGCGATTAATCGAGCTGCGCTTCCGACGACGGCGTATGATGATATCAGCGAGAAGCAGTTCATGACAGAATCAGGTGGTGTTTGGTTGCTGAGAAATTGGAGGAAAATGCATGGTGGAATGAGAGTAACTGCGTGGTAACTTGCAAAGTAACTATGAATTGGAATTTGGAACTTGCAGAAGAATGGCTAAAAGAACGTGTGTGGGGTTTTGCTATTCAACATTAAACGGGTCGGGTTCTGTTTTCAAGCTCTCTAAGAGGGTTTACTAAGCCCAACAAATTTTCATTTCTAGTTTCTGAAAAGTATTTCTCTACTTAAAATAATTTTAAAAAAAATTAAGAAAATGGAGAATGAATTTGGGAAAATTTTAAAACCCTAATTATCACTTATTCACCCAGGTCACAGATTGGAAAATTGAAAAGTGAAATAAATAAATAAATAAAAAAGGTAGAGAAATGTAAATGTTCAAATAAAAAATACGTAGGCCAGTGCCGCTTCCTTATTCAATGTTGTGGTTAATTTACAACAATTAAAAAACATAATTCATTATTTTTTATTTCAAATAAAATCATTTTAAAAATATTTTTTTAGAAAATTAATTTAGATAAAAAATTTACTTCAAAGTATAACCTAAATAAAATTGCATAATAATAAAGTGGTAGTGAAAATAAATTTAGTTTTTCTTAAAAAAGAAAAAAACCAGTACTACCATAAAGTATAAGTTTTAAAAAGTTAATATCTTTAAAAATAAATTCAATTTTATATCTCTGATTTAAAATATAAATAAGTAAAACTAAATTTCTAACCATTATTCAAAGATTAAGATTTCTTCTATTAATAATTTTATTTTAATTACTTATTTTTTATTTAAATAAAATTCACAAAGATACTTGTGAATATTCATACACAAGAATAATTAGAATAGTTGTTTCCATTACGCTCAAGTATCATATATAAGTATAATTGACTACTTCTAACATATTTTACTACGAGATTCAAATATATTTTGTCTTCCGTGTAAGATTCATGAAAGAAAAAAAAAAAATATATATATATATATATATATATATATTAGTAAATTTTAGTATTTTATTAGTAATAATAATTTTAATGGATAGAAAATTATAAATTTTGGATATAAAATTATAGTAATTTTAGAAGGAGAGGTTCAAATTTTTGGTAACTTATTTAGTAAATTTTTTTAAATTGAATAGTAAAAAGTAAATAGTAAATAGTAAAAAGTAAATAGTAAATAGTAAAAAGTAAATAGTAAAAATAAATTTTCAGCATTAAGATTCCTTAGCATGGAAGAAAGTAGTAGGTAGAAATTAGGATCAGATTTGGTGAGAAAATGATTGAAATATTATTTTTAAATAATATTAAAATAATAAATAATATTAAAATATTAATGAATAGTAAATTTTTTTTTACTATAAATAGCCATGGGAGGGAAGGGTATTTTGCACCAAGAAAAGAGGAATCAAGTGAGAGCTTGAGAAATAGAGAAGAAAGAGTTAGGGAGAAATTTTTAGTTGCAAGAAGAGTAGAGGTTCTGAAGGGTTTCGGGAAAACAAAGTCGGAGCAGGAGATTAAGTCTGGAATAGAGGTAAGGGGAGCTAATCCTTCTTGTATATGATTTTTATCCATGTTATGATAATGAATATGAGTTATGAGTATGTTAAAATTTTGGTAATGGTAGTTATCTATTCACTTATATAAATTTAGTTTTCATGATTATAATTTTCTTATTTTCGAGTTAGTATGGTAAACATTTTCTTTTAATTATTTTGACCGTTGGATTTAGCTAAAATTTTAATATATGAATCCTAAGACCTATTTCTTCCCTTTGACCGTTGGGATTTGTAATTAGAAGTCTGTACTTAGAGAAATAAATCCTGCATGTTTGAGTAAATTAATTACCCCTGTAGATCTGTTACTGAGTCATCTCGGTAAAATATCTATTACGACTTATTTGACCGTTAGATCAACTTGACAATTTTATATATGATTCCTAAGATATATTAATACACTTTGACCGATCGGATTATAAATTGAAAGTCTATGTTTGGAGAAAATAATTTTTAAGTTTTGAAAAATCTGATGAACACTATATTTCTGTTCTTAAGTTATTATGGTAAAAATTTCATATATATTTTATTTACCATTAGATTGAGCCCAAAATTTAGTATGTAATTCATAAGACATATTAAGTCATTTTGACCGTTCAGATTTGTAATTAAATGTTTGTGCTTAGGGAAATTAGTTCCGCATTTGGAGTATAATTGAAAACCACTTAAAATTCTGCACCTGAGTTACCTCGGTAAAACCTCAATATCTATCTAGTTAACCGTTGGATCAACCTGAAATTTTAATATGTAGTTTATAACAAATAGGGAATTATTGTGACCATTCAGATTTGAAATCGGAGTTACAGATTTAGAGATATTAATTTCGTATCTTCTCAGGGATCTCAATATTTGCTTATTTTCTATTTTTTTTGATATCTATATTAAATTTCGGTGTTAATATTATACTTTGTTGTTTTAAATCTGTAAATAAGAAATTCGTTAAAAACTAGTTGAGGAACGCTTTGGCTAAGGAAAGACTTGGTACTTAAGTTGTCCATTGTGACGCACCTCTCTTTCCTGGAAGTCTACTCGACAAGTTTTTAACTTAAATCCTATTGAACAGATTATGTACTGTTAAATTATTGTGTAATATATCTTGTTGGAATATATTCAGTTTGTATGATTTCTGAAATAATTGGATTTCATTAGATTTGAATTTATGCATCTGAACATGATTATGAATTATAATGATGTGATTTATGTAGAAAGTATGTGAATATATGTGATATAGTTAATTTGTATGACTCTTGGGATGGATGGTGTTTGATGCATATTGGTGTATGCATTCTGATACGTTGTTGATGCATATTGGTGTATGCATTCTGATTTGGTGCATATTGGTGTATGCATTCTGATCTGTTATTGATGCATATTGGTGTATGCATTCTGATTTGGTGCATATTGGTGTATGCATTCTGATCTGTTATTGATGCATATTGGTGTATGCATTCTGATTTGGTGTTTGATGCATATTGATGTATGCATTCTGATCTGTTATTGATGCATATTGGTGTATGCATTCTGATTTGGTGTTTGATATATATTGATGCATGCAATGTGGTTTAGTGTGTAACTCGTATTTGTTTATGTAATTTGATCTGGTAAAGTGAGCATAGTATGGTTTGGTATCGAGGTATGGTTATTGTATTGAATTGTTAGCTCACCCTTACTTGTGTGTGCATGTGAATGCGATGATCGTATAATGCGTGATATTATACGGGAGCAGATGAAGGAATGTCGTATGGAACAATACCAATGAAGAAAGAGATCGAAGAATAAGTTAGAAGAATCCAAGTTATATTTAGGAGTTTATAGTTGAAATCTGAGTTTAAAATATATCAACTATGAATTTTTAAGTGTGAGATTACGGGATATTACCGTAAATGTAATGTTACAATATATAAATTATGCATTATCAAGTGTGAGATTATGGGATGTTACATTCCGGATAGACCAAATAGCTTGAAACAAATTATTACTTGATCATCAAAGTATAGACAAATCATGTTTAATCTAAAAAGGACATGTCTATATTTTGTAAATGTTGTTCCAACTGTTATAAGAAAAAATATAATTTTTCTAAACTCAAGTGATTCATTTTGTGACTCCTAATCATTCTGTAATGAAATTATTGTTGATATAATCCCTTATTTTATTTATTAAATCAATGCTTGTTTAGATGTAAATTATTTTTTCTTTATTTATATTTACATTTAACTTGCATATACAAATACACATACAATACATGTAATACTTGTTAATATGCAGACAGTGACTTATTAACATTTTAGGTTTTTAAAGACAAATATAAATGTTAATGCTTTTTTATTAAAAAAAATAATGTTTCTAAATAATGAATATTTTTCACTTTAGCTGATGTTTTAAGAACTATATGACATTGTAGAAAAATATGGTTAAATTTTGCTAGTTAAGCATTCATTCAAAACTATATTTATCGTATTTTATTATTCTAGTGGAAAACGTATACGACTAATATAAGGAAAACAATACCGAGATATATAATTTGCTTCGGTAATACAAGAAATGTGCTAAATAATACAACAGCTTTATCCAGTACTAACGTAAAGGTGTCGTGGTGTAGTTGGTTATCACGTCAGTCTAACACACTGAAGGTCTCCGGTTCGAGTCCGGGCGACGCCAATGGGTTTCAGTCTGGGTTTTTCTACCTTTACTGATTTTTCTTTTTCAATTATTATTTTTATGGTGTTTTTACTAAGCCCATTATAGCATTTCTATGTTCAACCCAGTTTCGTGTAAATCATGGGCTTCTGATATATAGAAACATTTCTTTTATAATGTTTTTTATTTTTACCAAAAGTTTGATAAGTGGAGGGCACACTCCTGATACATTCATATGCTTTCAACAAAATTATTTTGAAAAGAATATATCATCCCAAGAAACTACACTATCGCTCTTGAAGTTAATAACATAACATTCTCCTCTTTTTCTATTTTTTAAATAAACATTCTCTTTTAAATAAATATCATTCACCTCCTTTCTATCTTTAAATGACATTTTATTTCATTTTAAAATAAAATTTTGATTAAACCTTAAATGATTATGAAAATTAATAAAATTATAAAACAAAAAAAAATATCATCTACTTGAAAAAAGAAAAATAGCAAAGTTTTATTACTTTGACGGAAAATATGCAAGACAAGAGCACAAAAATTAGAAAAATGTTTCCATAAATAAACCTTATAAAAATATAACACTCACATGTTAATAAAATTTGGGCATAAGTTATTTGTATGAATGAGTAAATTTTATTATCTATAAACATAATCTTCAGTAAATATGAGATGGTTGGGACAGAAAAACTTTGCCAAGGTCTACTACGGCAGAAACCTTGTCACTAATGACAACATCGCTATCAAGGTCATAAAGAAAGAGAAGCTGAAGAAAGAGCGAATGGTGACGTAGATCAAGCATGAGGTTTCAGTCATGAAACTGGTGCGACATCCTCAAATCCAAACTCTCCGAAGACCTCACCAGAAAGTACTTCCAACAACTCATCAGTGTTGTCGAATGGGTTTCGTCGCAACCTAAAAACCAATTAAATTTTGTCATGTCGAGGAAACCCTAAAACTCAAATCGCGCCGCTGTGAAACCTCCATTCAACTCCACTATCAACCATCTTCGATTCAAAACCACAACCAAACTTGCGCGAAACCAAATTGCGAAAGCTAAACCACAAATCTTCTTCCATGAGCCCTGTTTTCTCCTCGTTCAACTTTCACGACCACTGATTTAATTTTTCTCCTCGTTCAACCTCTAATGCTGGGGTTTGTGAGCGAAGAAGAGGAAGGCAAATTTAGGAAAAATGTGTTTCTGATTAGGGTTATTAGGTGAATTAGTTCTTTTCAAAAGCTAATTAAGATAATTAAGGTTAAGGTGATTTAATTGCATTACTTAATTAGAATCAGAGATGTAATTTAAAATTATTATTACAAGTCATAATTTAAAATTTCCACTTAATAAAATAATCCAAATCAGCATCACCCCATCATCAGCATACTTTGAAGTTGTCTATCAACACTTGACGAAAAAGGCGTAATTGTTACAATTTTTCAAAATTTAACACTCAATTGAGACTATTTTCAACAAGAGGGCCCAATTGAGATTTCCCTATAAATATATGAGGACCATTCGAAGATTTACACCCTTTAGCAATATTAAGTTTCTTTATATTTTACACTGAGTTAATTATATAAATGTTAATTATGTTCTTTAAATGTACTTATAAGAGTTTTAAAAGAAACATTGATGTAGCACGCATGTGTGAATTTTTCAAATGACGTAGCTTAGTGAATAAGTTAATGACACAGAATTTTATTTCTTTTAACAAATTGGAGAAAATTTTGTGAAAACCCTAATTAAAAGTCGTTTCTCTTGCTCATTCTTTTTCTTCCATGTTCTTCCAGACTCTTCCACATTTTACTTCAATTCTTATTTTCACCACTCACTTTTTTAAATGTGACAGGTATATTTAAAGAACATAATATAACTAACTTAGTGTAAAATATAAAGAAAATTAATATTGTTAAAAATATTTAATAAAAAAGAAATTAGTACAAATATTTGTATAATATCTATATACAAATTAAATTTATTTTAAAAAAATTAGAACTAAATCACTAGTACAAAAACAGCGTACAACGTCAAATATTTTGGGCCTTTCACGTCAAATTCAAGAACGATGTTATTAACAATATTTTTGATCTCCAGAAACGAAACAAAAAACTTGTTGATGGATCGGCAAGTGTACCGAATCGCACAAGTAGTATAAAATGGTAAGACCAAGTATCATATCCCTGAAGACTCTCGACACTAAACAGTTATGTGATAACTCAATTAATTAAGACTTAAATAAAATGAGATTGTTGGTTTCAAAATGCAAAGACAAAAATTAAATATGAACACAAATTGATCAATAGTAGAGTAACACAGAGATGAACGGAGGTTGTTTATAAAATGAGATGCATATGTTGTTAGGGTTTGATTTCACCAAGTTTACTCTCATGTATATAAGAATTCTTTTTTTTACATTAATATTAACGCCACTCACTAAATTACTTAGAACCCGATCCCTTGGCACAATAAGTTTGCCTTAATTCCTAGTTCATGCAAATCCTAGCGTTCCAAGAAAATTAAGTCTGAAGATCAAGAGCTTAAGACGACCAAGTACTCATACCTTCATCCCTGAGAAATATTTCCCTTGGGAGAATTCAACAAGAATCTGAATTGTAAGGAACCTTCCGGCACTCATGCAATTCATAAATCATGCTAATAAATGAGTTAAATAGCGCAAGCATTGAAACAAATGAATTCCCTAATAATTAATGAAAAAAAATATAAATTAAGAATCAATTCAAATACATGAGAGTTCATAAGGTTACATCATTCCCCAACAACAAATAGAGTTTAGTTCCCCACAAAATGGAGAAACTATATGAATAATGGAAAAGCATGAGATAGTGAAACCCTAAGAGTAGAAGAGGAAGCTCCCGCCACCAGATCCGCCTTTAGAGAGTAGAAGAGTGTATTGTTGTGTTGCTCCAGCCAGAGATACAAAACCTGGAGTGCCTGGGTCCTTTAAATAAAGTTGGAAAAAGAGTAGAAACAGGGCCCGGTCCAAAAGAGTTGAAACAGAGCAAAAATTGGGTCGGATTTGCGGCGCGCGACGCTCGGGCGTCCCATTTAGGGTGCCCGAGCGGTGGACGTCGATTTTCCCTTGTTTTGATAGGTACATTTTCAGGCCTTTCTGAGCTCTAATTCCTTAGCACTTCATCTCTACTTTCCACATTCTCTCATTACCTATCAAAAGAAGGGAAATTAGTCATAAAATCATCAAATTCAACCTCAACTCTCTTATTCACACAATTAAATGAAAATGAATGAGTCCAAGCAAGTTTCTAAGTCAAAAAGGATGTATTTAGTATCAAAATTACATAACAAATAACGGTATTTTCAACCGTGAACAGACGTCATATCAGAAGACGTTAAATTGAAGTCGAATTTTATCAATAAACAACGTTAATCAATTTGTTTTATTTTTTTAATTAATTGTGATCCTTTTTTATAACTCTAAGACCTGAAAAGCAGAAAAACAACAAATTTCAGTTTTTGGTATTCTGTAAATTATGCGTTATGAACGTGCAATATAGTATCAACAACAAACAACAATGACAAACAACAAACAAGTTCAATCAAACAACAAACAAGCTCAATCAAACAACAACAAGAAACAAGTTTAAACAAACAACAACAAGAAACAAGTTTAACCAAACAACAACAACAAACAAGTTTAACCAAACAACAACAACAAACAAGTTTAACAAAAAATAACAACAAAAAAATTCAAGAAATAAGTTCTTTAAAACGAAAAAGATCTTTAAAACGAAAAAGAAAACGAAAACTAACCTTGGTTCATCAGAATAAAGTGTTGCCACAAGTGAGAGAGAAAACAGAATGCGCCTATGAAGGACAAGAACACGAAAATAATCGGTCAAAACAAACGAAAATCATACCCAAAGTAGTAAATTAACATGCATTTGTATCAAATGAAAGAAAAATTACATGTGATGGTCGTCAAATTTCGTTCGAGAAACGTTTGAGCAGAGAAGAGGGTCTTACGCGCTAAGATGAAGTGAATGAATTTTCAATCTCCCGTTCAAATTTTTATTGAATTCACTAACCTTTTGATGTTTATGTTAGCAAAAATCAAAGATGAAGTTTTAATGATGAACAGAGTTGCACAAGTCAAGACAAGTTAAAGATTTATGTATTTTTATAAAGCTTTTGTAAAAATCTAAGTTGATGAAGTAGTGCTCATAAATGTATTAGGACTGATTATTGTAATTTACATTTAAATGCTGTTGAGATTCGTCAACATTCTGTTTTAATCGATTAAACCTAGTTTTAATCGATTAAAACCGAGGCTGATCCTGAAAACCCAAGTGCCACTGGAATAATCGATTAAAGTGTATAATAATCGATTAGCTAATCGATTAATCCTGAGAATAATCGATTAACACTGACCGTTGGGGATTTCAGATTTGAAAAACTAGCCGTTGTACTCATTTTAATCGATTAATACTTATGTTAATCGATTAAATGCGTTAGATGGCCCGTTTTCGAAGAATGGAAGGGTATTAGGCTGAGTCTATAAATTGGCTCACTATTTCTCTCAAAAACAACTCTTCCCTTGTGCTCTAGTACTCTGAACTCTTTTGAGAACTCTGTGAATTTGTTGAAGCTAAGGAAACTCTTGTCTGCAAAGTCCTGAAGTGGTATTACGGTGACAGAGGAATAGCTGGTTCATCCTTGGTGTGTCTGAGGAAGTGTTTGGAAGAGAATCATCCTTCGTGAAGCATTCGAAGGAGGTGGTCATCCTTTGTGAAGATTCAAAGGAGGTGTAAGTTCATCTCTTGTGGTTTCAAGAGAGGTGGTAATTTCTAAACTGTTACAAATTATTTTTTTGTGTGACTAATATTTGTAATTGTTTTGTGATAGTGAAAAAGGTTTATCTTGTTTGAGATAAGCGACTGGACGTAGGATCCTAGTGATCTGAACCAGGATAAAATCACCTGTGCAATTTTTCTCTTTCCCTTACTCTGTTATTTGTTTTTTATTATCTGCTTAGTAATAAAAATCATGAGAAAAATATAAAAAGGCATAATAAAAGAATATAACCAATTCACCCCCCCTCTTGGTTTGTTATCACGCTAATAATTCCGCTGCAGCAATTCTAACAATTGGCATCAGAGCTTGCTTTGATAGTCATTCAAATGGCAGGATCACATCAAACCTTTGCAGAGGGTGCTTCAATCAATAGACCCCCACTATTCACAGGTGAAAACTATGCATTCTGGAAGGTAAGGATGCAAATATTTATTGAGTCTATTGATTGTGAAATTTGGGATGTTATTGCGTCTGGTGCTTCTGTTCCTACTAACAATATACAGGAACCAAATCCTCGTGGTCAATGGACCATTGAAGAAAAGAAAAGATTTCAGAATGACGTTAAAGCTCGGAATATTATTGCATCAGCATTGACTGTTGATGAGTTCTATAGGGTTTCTGTCTGCAAAACTGCTCAAGAAATGTGGGATGTGCTCAGAGTGACACATGAAGGAACAGATGATGTAAAGAGGGCAAGAAAGAATTCCCTGATTCAAGAGTATGAAATGTTTAGGATGAAGCAAGGAGAAACAATTTCTGATGTTCAAAAACGCTTCACCAACATTGTCAATCATCTCATTGGACTGGGTAAGTCATTTGATACTGATGAACTAAACATTAAAATCTTGAAGTCTTTAGACAGGTCGTGGCAACCAAAGGTGACTGCAATCTCGGAGTCACAAAATCTCAACACCATGACTATGGCGGCATTATTTGGAAAGTTGAGGGAACATGAATTAGATCTTGGAAGACTTGATGAAGAAGAAGCTAAAGCCAAAACCAACAAGAAGAGTTTGGCGTTAAAATCAGAGGTTGATAGAAGCAAAGGTAAATCGGAAGATGAAGACTCAGACGAAGAGGAAAACTTAAGCCTCGTGATCAAAAGATTAAACAAATTCATGAAGTCTAAAGGTAAAGGAAGGTTTAGGTACGAGAAGAAAGATAATCAAGCATCTTCCTCAAATTACCGATGCTACAGCTGTGGAGAAAAGGGGCATCTAAAGGCAGACTGCCCAAATCAGAAGAAAGGTGAAGACAAAAAGGAGAAAAGATTCTTCAAGAAAAAGAAAGCATACATTGCATGGGAAGACGATAATGAGTCCATTTCAGATTCAAGCGATTTAGATGAAGAAGCTAACATCTGTTTAATGGCAGATGATGATAATGTCAGCCAAGTAAGTAGCTCACATTATTCTGATAATAATAGTCAAGTTGATGAAGATGAATTGCATGAAACATATGCTGCATTGTTAATTGAATCTGAAAAATTAAATATTTCTCATAAAAAGCTGAAAAAGGATTTTAAAAATTTAAAATCTGAATTTGACAACCTTCTTGAAGAAAATAAAAATTTGAAGTTTACTTCTGAAAATCTCACTAAATTAAATGATGCCTTGAAAACTGAATTTTCAAATTCATCTGAAGAAAATAGAAGTTTGAAAAATAAATTTTTATATCAAGCAGAAGAAATCAGGAATTTGAAAAGTAAAGTGCTATATTATGAAGAAGAAAAATATGTTGCTAATAATGAATGTGAGTCTTGCATACAATTCAAATATTTTTCTGAACAAACAACCTTAGGAGAATGTAGCAAAAATAATGAAAATAAGGTTGTTAAAAATGAGTATGTTCCTAAAATTAAAAACAAACAGAATAATAGAACCCGTAGAGTATGGGTAGAAAAAGGAACAACTCATGGGAACATAAACGTTGTGTCATGCTTTTATTGTATGAAAAAGGGTCATACTTCAAATAAATGTAAAATTAAGCATTATGGTGTTCCAAGTGGTAGATGTAAGACCCTGAAAAATTAAAGGAAAATGTGAATCTCGGGTCATTAGTAGAGTAATAAACCAAAAATGTATCAAGTTGTAACAAAAGTTAAAGTTTATATGCAAAATACAATGCTGTCAACTTTGACATGGTTTGGTATTTTAATTATAATTAATTGTACAAATTATATATTAAGTTGATTCGTTTTCCATTAGAAAGTAGACTCGAATAGCTTCGATTCGAGTACTTATACGCATAATTCCGACATCGGGAAGGGGTTCAACCGGACTGACAAAGTTGTCAAAATCAGACTCACTCGCTGTACGCGTTTTGGACGCGTTTTGAACGCGTTTTGACTCAGTAAACGCGTTTTACTATTTAAACACGTTTTTCTGGTTATTTAAGAGGGTTTTGGGGCTGAGAGAATTCCTAAGTTGAATCTGAGAACTGTTACCTAAAAGCATTGGACCAGAGAAGTTTTAGAGCTCAGTTTGGAGCCACGAGAAGGAATTCTAAGGCAGAGGAACGTCGGGGAACCGTTTGAAAGCAAGCTTAGGAGAAAACCGTAAGGGGAGCTAACCTTGAGTCTTTTTGTTTCTGTATGATTTTAAATTTGGTATATGTTTAGGATTTTGACTCTCTTTATGATTTTAGAATGAAATTATGTTTCTGTTGTGTCTTTTGAATTGATCTACGGTTTGGAATCGGGATGTGTTTCTGTTTTTGATAATTTTGAAGAGATCTTGTTCGCATTAAGTATTTTGAATCGGTGGAATTTTTTTTGTATACGTATAGATCGAAGAATTTGAATTTGTTTATGGATTTAAAAAGGAGAATAGGCTTTTGATATGAAATTTTGGACTGGACTATTTATCCGCTATCTTTTTGGTTATAGGTTTAGTTTAGATGTTTATAAGATTTGAATGAATATGGGTTGAGATAGGAGATGAGTTTTTGGATGTCTAGAAAGTCGATATGATGGGAGGAATAGTCGGTATAGCCTGGAAAGTGAATTTTCGGGATTTTGGAATAGTAAATTCGCTGGAGTGAATGAGTCAACTCGCTGGAGCGAGTTATGCGTGACAAATTTAGTGTTTTGATGTTTTTGACGTTTTGGAAGTTCTGGATGTCCGTTTTGGACGTTCTTTAGGTCGATATGGGGGTTTTTGACCCTTCCGGAGTCATCGGTGAGGGTATCTAAACTATTTGAACTACTTAAGGGTTCAAATTAATAGACCATAAAGAGTTATGTGTTAATCAGTAATGTTTTCTGTGAGGATGTGAAATGTCTGAGTATGTAAGAGTTATTTTCTTGAGATAGGACTAAAAATGATAACCTGTTGACATGTGTACTTATGAATGGAAAGTGTGGAATAGAGTTCCAAGGAGGAACTCCTGGTTGATTTTGTGTCAAGTACTGTACGTATGAATATAGGAACTCCGATTTAGTGGTTCATTCTTATGCTCTCAATAGTCTCGATCTCACTTAGAGAGAAAGCTATGTAGTGGAGAGTGGGAAATCCTTACCGAAGATCCACAATGGGGGACAGAGTAGGAAGGATGTAGCTTCAGTGGTTGTATTCTTATCCGAAGATCCAGTTTGGGGGACAGAGTAGGATATAATAATTGGGCTAGCAAATAAGTGCATCCATATCCGAAGATCCAGTTTGGGGGACAGAGTAGGATAGGATGTAGCTGAGTAAAGTACCACTGCAAGTGTAGAACTAACTAAGAGTTCAATATTCATACGATGATCCGGATGAGTGAGTTTACGATGGTTATGGTATGTTTATTGTATTCTTGAGTAATATAACTGTAAGTTGGAAATTTGGTTATTAATTTAATTTACCATGACATTTTATGTTGCATTAGCTCACCCTTGCTTTGTCTGTTGTGTGGTTGTTTTTTTTGTTATGTGTTTTGTCTGGCGATGATCATCCGGTGGATGGGAGCAGAAGTTGGTGATATGCCGGTGGAGCAAGCATTAGATGGAGGATCGACGGAAGCTTAGTTATAAGAATGAGCCTTATAAATTGTCTATGTTTTAAGTGTGAATTGTATTTGGTTTGAAATTTGAGTGTGGGTTTGTATAATAATGAGGAAAACTGTTATTCCTCCTCCTATCAACTGTTCTATTGTATCAATGATGTAAGAACTCTATTATAGTTTAATGCTATAATAATTGGGATGTTACATTAATGGTATCAGAGCAGTTCTTTCCTTAGGAATCCTGTAGGTTATGAAGATATCATGTTTTAGTTGTGTTTTTCGACTATAGGAATTAATTTTTGGACTAATGGTTCCTCTTGTTGGACAGAACCATGGCATCCAGACCATCTTCTCCTCCTTCACCTGTACGGTCTGATGTTTCTAATCTGGTTAGAGTAATGGAATCATTTGTGGCGGCAATGCAGCAGCAGAATGCATCCTTGATGCAACATAACACAATGGCATTACAACAATTGGAAGCTGCTAGGGTGTCAGCCGAGGCACACCAAAGACAATATGTGGAATTAATGAACGGTGGTGCAAGAATTTCCACTGACCATTTTTATATTCCACCTACTCCAATTCAAGAATGGAGCCTAGAGAATTTTCTTCAACACCATCCAGCTAAATTCTGTGGCAATACTAGTGCTGATGAAGCAGACCAATGGTTTAGAGATATGGAGAGGATTTTCAATGCCAAAAACTGCCCGGAAGAAAATAGATTGGCTTATACTGAATATTTATTGTCAGGAGAGGCCAGTCACTGGTGGACCAGTACAAGGACATTGTTGGAAAGGAGTGGTACCCCGATCACCTGGAACTTATTCAAGAAGAAGTTCTATGCTGAATATTTCCCTGACAGTGTAAGGTTTACCAAAGAAGTGGAGTTTCTTCAGCTAGTGCAAGGGGGAATGTCCGTGACGGAATATGCTGATAAGTTTAAGCATCTGATCCGCTTTCACACTCTGGATATGGATGAAGAATGGCAATGTAGGAAGTTCGAAAATGGTCTTGGAGGAGATATCAAATTGCTAGTAAAAGGTTTATGTATTAAGGAGTTTCCTACCTTAGTGGAGAGGGCCAAAGTGTTAGAAAAGACCAAGAATGAAGTGCAAAGTCAGCAAAGACAACCACAGAGGATTGGTGGACCATCTGGGTCCAAGTTCGGTCATGGAGACAAGAGGAAGCCGTATTCTAAACCTCCTTTTCAAGCAATCAAAGGACCTTCGTTTCGTCCATCAGGTCAAGAAGGGCAATCTAACGTGGTGAAGTGTTTTCGCTGTGGAGGACCACATTATAAGTCTGTTTGCCCTTAGTTAGTTGGTCCTATGAAGTGTTTTACCTGCGGGAAGGAGGGACATTTTGCCAGGAATTGTCCCACATCTGAAGGATCAAGGCTTCAACAACTAACTAATCAGCCTCAACAGATGGTAGATACCAAACCTCAGGCTGTGGGCAGAGTGTATGCGATGACTGGAGCGGAGGCAACTGGGCCAGGTAATCTTATCGTCGGCAATTGTTTATTGTTTGGGAAAGCTTGTTGTGTTTTGTTTGATTCTGGAGCTACGCACTCCTTTGTGTCTGATGATTGTGTACGAGAGTTAGGACTGCCTGTGAGTGAGCTACAATATGACTTAATAGTATCTACTCCAGCTTCTGGTTTAGTTAAGACATCTCTAGCATGTACTAGATGTCCTGTAGTAGTAGAAGGACGTCAGTTTAGAGTTAATCTTATCTGCTTACCTCTACAAGGTTTAGAGGTAATTTTAGGAATGGATTGGCTAACTTCCAATCACATTCTCTTAGACTGCGGTGCAAAGAGATTGTTGTTTCCTCAAGAGGAAGAGTCGAGGATATTATCTTCGGGAAAATTGTGGCGCGAAGTACAAGAAGGGTCGTGTTGCTTCATGGTGTTGACACACATGGAGGTTGATGAGTCAACATTTTCTCAATTTCACTTAGCTTATTGTACCGAATTTAATCAGGGAATTGTACTTAAATGTCTAGTATTTTCCTATTTTTTTTAATTGTGTTCAATTTGATCAGAAATTCTTATTTTAATTAATTTGAATTATCTGAGGTTAATTACTTGCATTATCAATTGTAGGGAAATTGTTGGATAATATTTGGAGACTTAAAACGTGACATCAATTATATTTTAAGCTAAAATGTTAAGAGATTTGAATTTCATTTTTTTTAAAGGGACTTGCACTAGTGTCACGGTTTTGGCATTCATTTCTTCTAAGAAGCACTCACGGCACATTAATTTTGGCAACAAGACCACATGTTTTGGACAACACAAAGGCTGCCACACTCACGTTCAAGTGAAGAAAATAACATGGCCCACAATTGAGATTGAGATTAAAGAAAGAATGATAATGCTCCAAAATGACCTTCACGAGGTGAAAGGGGAATTAAGAAGCATTAATTGGCTTGTTTCTCACGGCCAGCACATGCATCAACGTGGAAATTAGAATGAAAGTGGAGAAGGGTTTCACGGTCATACTACCATTACCTTTTGGCTTTATAAAATTTGTAGTCATGGAGCAACTTGGAGGGCCCATGTTCACTTTTGCACGTCCAGAGTGAAGAAATGGAGAAAGCTTGTTATAATATTCAATAATAGTACTTGGACAATGGGCCGCCACATCTTGCTTGGCTTGCAACATGATTTAGCAAAATAGAAGGTCACGGCGGCTGGAATAAGGTGGTAAGGGCTGGAACCGTGACAGGAGAGAGTAGCTTCCAAAAAGGTTCCGTGATGGAGGAATAAGTAGTGATTTATACTGCTGGAAATACATAAGCAAAGAGCAAGAAAAGTCACGGTCCAGCTGGGAGAGATCACAGCCTGCTGCAAGCAAAAAGAAGTGCAGCACTTTGAAGAAGACCTTCACGGTCCAGCAATGTTCTGGGATTTGATTCTTCATTCATTCCATCAAGAGCTGATTTCACGTGAGGCTGGAATGGTGTGCACGGAAATGAAAGCCAGCAGCTTGGTCCAGCACCAACACTTGGTGGGCAGCAGCACAACCTCATCCAGCATGCACAGCAGAAGAAGCTACAACAGTTTGGAGTGGGGCACACGGTTGAAAGGAATTTGCGTGAATGGGGGAAGCGTAAGCAAAGCCTAAGCAAACGGACACCACATAGAAGACCTCTTTTGTCACGACTAGGAGCAATTTAGTAGAAGAAAGTCAAAGATGCTACGGAGACAAAAATGCAAATTAGGGAAGAAAATTAGGAAGGCACACCGAGAAAGGGGGAGGGCTGTCTCTCCATAGAAGGATATAAGCCAAGTTGCAGCAGAAGAAATGACACGGCCTTGAGGCCTGGAAGAGGTTTCGGTTCTTCTCTTCCAGGAGCTCTCTCTCTGATTTTCCATTTTTCCCCAACACTGCAATGTAGTTTTTATTTCCGAAAGCTTGTAGTATGTCACAGAACAGTTGTCTTATTTCATTTTATCTGTACTGTTGAGTAATTTTATTTTAATGAATTTCACTTTTATTCTGTTGTAATTTACCGTTTAGTATTTTCTACACTGTTAAATTATGTTATTGTGGTTTACTGTTCACGTTCATATTATTTTCAAGAATTGTTTTTACGGTTTATTTTTACTGATGTTTTTGGTCAATTTCAACACTGCGTAATTTTCCATTTTCTAATTTTACCGTTTTTACCGTAAGGCTTTTACAGTCGTTAAAATTTATTTAAACAATTTTAATTTTGATGTATTTAATTTTCAGTCCAGTTATTTTTCCATAACCAAAAATCACAAAAACACCCCCCCACTTCGTGTTAAATCTGAGACTGAACCCATATTTGGTCCTTGAGAGACGACCTAGGAGTCACTTCCTAGTAGTTATACTGCATTCTTTTATGCACAAACTTTTGCGAGCGGTGCGACCCGTTCGTCAAAAATTGCGCCGTTGCCGGGGATCGAACCCGGGTCACCCGCGTGACAGGCGGGAATACTCACCACTCCAAACTGTTGTAGCTTCTTCTGCTGTGCATGCTGGATGAGGTTGTGCTGCTGCCCACCAAGTGTTGGTGCTGGACCAAGCTGCTGGCTTTCATTTCCGTGCACACCATTCCAGCCTCACGTGAAATCAGCTCTTGATGGAATGAATGAAGAATCAAATCCCAGAACATTGCTGGACCGTGAAGGTCTTCTTCAAAGTGCTGCACTTCTTTTTGCTTGCAGCAGGCTGTGATCTCTCCCAGCTGGACCGTGACTTTTCTTGCTCTTTGCTTATGTATTTCCAGCAGTATAAATCACTACTTATTCCTCCATCACGGAACCTTTTTGGAAGCTACTCTCTCCTATCACGGTTCCAGCCCTTACCACCTTATTCCAGCCGCCGTGACCTTCTATTTTGCTAAATCATGTTGCAAGCCAAGCAAGATGTGGCGGCCCATTGTCCAAGTACTATTATTGAATATTATAACAAGCTTTCTCCATTTCTTCACTCTGGACGTGCAAAAGTGAACATGGGCCCTCCAAGTTGCTCCATGACTACAAATGTTATAAAGCCAAAAGGTAATGGTAGTATGACCGTGAAACCCTTCTCCACTTTCATTCTAATTTCCACGTTGATGCATGTGCTGGCCGTGAGAAACAAGCCAATTAATGCTTCTTAATTCCCCTTTCACCTCGTGAAGGTCATTTTGGAGCATTATCATTCTTTCTTTAATCTCAATCTCAATTGTGGGCCATGCTATTTTCTTCACTTGAACGTGAGTGTGGCAGCCTTTGTGTTGTCCAAAACATGTGGTCTTGTTGCCAAAATTAATGTGCCGTGAGTGCTTCTTAGAAGAAATGAATGCCAAAACCGTGACACTAGTGCAAGTCCCTTTAAAAAAAATGAAATTCAAATCTCTTAACATTTTAGCTTAAAATATAATTGATGTCACGTTTTAAGTCTCCAAATATTATCCAACAATTTCCCTACAATTGATAATGCAAGTAATTAACCTCAGATAATTCAAATTAATTAAAATAAGAATTTCTGATCAAATTGAACACAATTAAAAAAAAATAGGAAAATACTAGACATTTAAGTACAATTCCCTGATTAAATTCGGTACAATAAGCTAAGTGAAATTGAGAAAATGTTGACTCATCAGAGGTTAACCAGAGTGGAGGGAACATGGATCACTTAGTGGTAAATGATTTCATGGATGTGTTTCCTGAAGATGTACCGGGACTGCCTCCTCAAAGAGAGATTGAGTTCGCAATTGATCTAATACCAGGCACCAGACCAGTATCAATTGCTCCGTATCGGATGGCTCCAGCTGAATTAACAGAATTGAAAAAGTAGATAGAAGACTTGCTTGAGAAGCAATTTATTAGACCAAGTGTTTCACCTTGGGGTGCGCCAGTGTTGTTGGTCAAGAAGAAGGATGGGAGCTCTAGATTGTGTGTGGATTACAGACAACTGAATAAGTTGACTATCAAGAACAAGTACCCGTTGCCAAGAATCGACGACTTGATGGATCAGTTACATGGAGCGAAAGTGTTTTCGAAAATTGATTTACGATCAGGTTATCATCAGATTTTAGTAAAGGCAGAAGATGTGCAAAAGACTGCTTTCAGGTCCAGATATGGACATTTTGACTACGTGGTTATGCCTTTTGGTGTAACCAATGCTCCAGCTGTATTCATGGACTATATGAATAGAATATTCAGACCTTTCTTAGATAAGTTTGTCGTAGTCTTCATAGACGACATTCTTATATACTCCAAGACTCGGCAAGAACACGTGGATCACCTTCGAACAGTTCTTGAGGTATTAAGAGGTAAAAAGTTGTACGCCAAGTTGTCCAAATGTGAGTTATGGATGAAAGAGGTGCAATTTTTGGGACATGTCATATCGGCTGATGGAATATCTGTAGATCCGGCTAAGGTCGAAGCTGTGCTTCAATGGGAGAGACCTAAGTCCGTAACTGAGATCAGGAGCTTCGTAGGATTAGCAGGGTATTACCGCAGATTCATAGAAGGATTCTCTAAGATTGTGTCACCATTGACGCAATTAACTCGTAAAGATCATCCATTTGCTTGGACAGACCGATGTGAAGCCAGTTTTCAGGAACTAAAGAAGAGGTTGACAAGTGCTCCAGTGTTAGTGATCCCTGACCCAAGAAGATCTTTCGAAGTATACTGTGATGCTTCATATCAAGGACTGGGATGTGTACTTATGCAAGAAAAGAAAGCGGTAGCTTATGCTTCGAGACAACTTAAGAATCATGAGAAAAATTACCCCACTCATGATTTAGAGTTAGCAGCTGTCGTATTTGCTCTGAAGATTTGGAGGCATTACCTATATGGCGCACAGTTCCAAGTGTTCAGCGATCATAAGAGTTTGAAATATCTTTTTGATCAAAAGGAATTAAACATGAGACAGAGAAGGTGGATGGAGTTTTTGAAGGATTATGAGTTTGAACTTCTATATCATCCAGGTAAGGCTAATGTAGTGGCAGATGCTCTGAGCAGAAAGACAATGCATGTATCTACTATGATGGTAAGGGAGTTAGAATTGATCGAGAAATTCAGAGATATGAAGTTGTATGTTGAGCTGAAGGCGGATTTCATCAGGTGTAGCAACTTAATGATATCAAGTGATTTGTTGGGTTTAGTCAGAGATAAACAATTATTAGATGCCGAGCTGCAGAAAACAGTGGGTTTATTGGGTACAGATCAAGCCAGAGAATTCATGTTAGGAGTTGATGGCATTTTGAGGTTTAGAGACAGAGTCTGTGTCCCAGATAATGTTGAGATAAAAAGGTTGATTCTCGAGGAAGGACATCAAAGTCGTCTTAGCATGCATCCTGGTATGACTAAGATGTATCAAGATCTCAAGAAGTCTTTCTGGTGGTCTGGAATGAAGAGAGATGTGGCACAGTTTGTGTCAGCATGTTTGACATGTCAAAAGGCTAAAGTAGAACATCAACGACCTGGAGGTATGTTGCAACCACTAGAGATATCTGAGTGGAAATGGGACAGTATCGCTATGGATTTTGTAACCCACTTACCACGGACAGGAAAAGGTCATGACGCTATCTGGGTTGTGGTAGATAGGTTGACAAAGAGCGCTCACTTCTTGGCGATGAATCTAAAGATGCCAATGTTGAAGCTCGCCCAACTGTATATAAGAGAAGTAGTAAGACTACATGGAATACCGTCGAGCATAGTGTCAGACAGAGATCCGCGATTTACATCAAAGTTCTGGCAGTCTCTACAACGTGAATTGGGTAGCAAATTACAAATGAGCTCTGCGTATCATCCACAAACTGATGGACAGTCTGAGAGGACGATTCAATCCTTAGAAGATCTGTTGAGGACTTGTGTTTTAGATCACTTGGGCATTTGGGATGAGGTCTTACCATTAATTGAATTCACTTACAACAACAGCTATCATACAAGCATTGGCATGGCACCATATGAAGCACTATATGGTAGGAGATGTAAGACACCCCTATGTTGGTACCAAGAAGGAGAAACAGTGATGTTAGGACCGGAATTAATTCAATAAACCACAGAAAAGGTGAAACTGATACAGGAAAGGATGAAGGCATCACAGAGCAGACAAAAGTCTTATGCAGATCATAGGCGAAGGCCTCTTGAGTTTGAAGTGGGAAGTCACGTATTTCTACGAGTTTCTCAGATGACTGGAGTAGGGAGAGCTATCAGATCCAAGAAGTTGTCTCCAAAGTTTCTTGGTCCATTCCAAGTTATCAAGAGAATTGGACCGATAGCATATGAGATTGCTCTACCCCCTCAACTGGCAAACTTGCACAATGTATTTCACGTCTCTCAATTGAGGAAATATGTGTCAAGTCCTGATCATGTACTTGAGGTGGATGATGTTCAAGTCAGAGACGATTTGTCATTAGATGCAAAACCAGTACGAATTCTTGATGTTCAGGCGAAGCAACTAAGAGGAAAGGATATTCGTACGGTCAAAGTATTGTGGAATGAGAAGACCCAAGAGATGACATGGGAATTGGAAGAAGAAATGAAGAACTTCTATCCTCATTTATTTGATTAAAGAGTGTATTTTTCGAGGACGAAAAATTTTAAAGGTGGGGAGAATGTAAGACCCTGAAAAATTAAAGGAAAATGTGAATCTCGGGTCATTAGTAGAGTAAGAAACCAAAAATGTATCAAGTTGTAACAAAAGTTAAAGTTTATATGCAAAATACAATGTTGTCAACTTTGACATGGTTTGGTATTTTAATTATAA
Source organism: Vigna nakashimae (assembly GCA_034642375.1). Classification (NCBI taxonomy): domain Eukaryota; kingdom Viridiplantae; phylum Streptophyta; class Magnoliopsida; order Fabales; family Fabaceae; genus Vigna; species Vigna nakashimae. The sequence continues at coordinate 35,737,802 of CM067758.1, forward strand.
TTAATTGTACAAATTAGATATTAAGTTGATTCTTTTTCCATTAGCAAGTAGACTCGAATAGCTTCGCTTTGAGTACTTATACGCATAATTCCGACATCGGGAAGGGGTTCAACCGGACTGACAAAGTTGTCAAAATCAGACTCACTCGCTGTACGCGTTTTGGACGCGTTTTGAACGCGTTTTGACTCAGTAAACGCGTTTTACTATTTAAACACGTTTTTCTGGTTATTTAAGAGGGTTTTGGGGCTGAGAGAATTCCTAAGTTGAATCTGAGAACTGTTACCTAAAAGCATTGGACCAGAGAAGTTTTAGAGCTCAGTTTGGAGCCACGAGAAGGAATTCTAAGGCAGAGGAACGTCGGGGAACCGTTTGAAAGCAAGCTTAGGAGAAAACCGTAAGGGGAGCTAACCTTGAGTCTTTTTGTTTCTGTATGATTTTAAATTTGGTATATGTTTAGGATTTTGACTCTTTTTATGATTTTAGAATGAAATTATGTTTCTGTTGTGTCTTTTGAATTGATCTACGGTTTGGAATCGGGATGTGTTTCTGTTTTTGATAATTTTGAAGAGATCTTGTTCGCATTAAGTATTTTGAATCGGTGGAATTTTTTTTGTATACGTATAGATCGAAGAATTTGAATTTGTTTATGGATTTAAAAAGGAGAATAGGCTTTTGATATGAAATTTTGGACTGGACTATTTATCCGCTATCTTTTTGGTTATAGGTTTAGTTTAGATGTTTATAAGATTTGAATGAATATGGGTTGAGATAGGAGATGAGTTTTTGGATGTCTAGAAAGTCGATATGATGGGAGGAATAGTCGGTATAGCCCGGAAAGTGAATTTTCGGGATTTTGGAATAGTAAATTCGCTGGAGTGAATGAGTCAACTCGCTGGAGCGAGTTATGCGTGACAAATTTAGTGTTTTGATGTTTTTGACGTTTTGGGAGTTCTGGATGTCCGTTTTGGACGTTCTTTAGGTCGATATGGGGGTTTTTGACCCTTCCGGAGTCATCGGTGAGGGTATCTAAACTATTTGAACTACGTAAGGGTTCAAATTAATAGACCATAAAGAGTTATGTGTTAATCAGTAATGTTTTCTGTGAGGATGTGAAATGTCTGAGTATGTAAGAGTTATTTTCTTGAGATAGGACTAAAAATGATAACCTGTTGACATGTGTACTTATGAATGGAAAGTGTGGAATAGAGTTCCAAGGAGGAACTCCTGGTTGATTTTGTGTCAAGTACTGTACGTATGAATATAGGAACTCCGATTTAGTGGTTCATTCTTATGCTCTCAATAGTCTCGATCTCACTTAGAGAGAAAGCTATGTAGTGGAGAGTGGGAAATCCTTACCGAAGATCCACAATGGGGGACAGAGTAGGAAGGATGTAGCTTCAGTGGTTGTATTCTTATCCGAAGATCCAGTTTGGGGGACAGAGTAGGATATAATAATTGGGCTAGCAAATAAGTGCATCCATATCCGAAGATCCAGTTTGGGGGACAGAGTAGGATAGGATGTAGCTGAGTAAAGTACCACTGCAAGTGTAGAACTAACTAAGAGTTCAATATTCATACGATGATCCGGATGAGTGAGTTTACGATGGTTATGGTATGTTTATTGTATTCTTGAGTAATATAACTGTAAGTTGGAAATTTGGTTATTAATTTAATTTACCATGACATTTTATGTTGCATTAGCTCACCCTTGCTTTGTCTGTTGTGTGGTTGTTTTTTTTGTTATGTGTTTTGTCTGGCGATGATCATCCGGTGGATGGGAGCAGAAGTTGGTGATATGCCGGTGGAGCAAGCATTAGATGGAGGATCGACGGAAGCTTAGTTATAAGAATGAGCCTTATAAATTGTCTATGTTTTAAGTGTGAATTGTATTTGGTTTGAAATTTGAGTGTGGGTTTGTATAATAATGAGGAAAACTGTTATTCCTCCTCCTATCAACTGTTCTATTGTATCAATGATGTAAGAACTCTATTATAGTTTAATGCTATAATAATTGGGATGTTACAGTAGATATGTTTGGGTTGCTAAATAATTTGAATCTAACCCAAAAGGACCCATACAAAGAAGTTGGGTACCTAAAATAGCTTGTTTGTTCCTTTCTTTTGCAGGTAGTACAAAAATCAAGAAAAGTCATGTGGTGTCTCGATAGTGGTTGCTCAAAACACATGACAGGAGACATAACAAAATTTACAAATTTTAAAGAAAAGGAACAAGGCTTTGTTACCTATGGTGACAACAACAAAAGAAGAATTCTTGGAAAAGGAGATATAGGAGGCAAAGACACCTTGATGATCAAAGACGTGCTATATGTAGAAGGACTGAGGCATAACTTAATTAGCATCAGTCAACTGTGCGACAAAGGATTCAAGGTAACTTTTGAGAAGAATTCTTGCACTATTTTTAAGAGTGATTCTTCTGAAATTGCTTTAAAAGGAGTTAGATATAATAATATTTATCTAATTAATTTAGAAAACGTATTAAATAAAAATATTTCATGTTTAGTTGTTAAAGAGGAAAACCCATGGTTGTGGCACAGGCGTGCTGCTCATATACATATGCAACAACTTAACAAACTAGTATCTAGAGAACTAGTAATTGGTTTACCAAAATTAAAGTTTGTAAAAGATAAATTATGTGATGCATGTCAAAAGGGGAAACAAGTTAAAAATTCCTTTCATTCAAAAAATATTGTTTCTACTTTAAAACCTTTAGAACTTTTACATTTGGATTTATTTGGTCCTTCAAGGATAAAAAGTTTTGGTGGAAACTATTATGCTTTAGTTATTGTTGATGATTTTTCAAGATATACTTGGACCCTGTTTCTCACTCTTAAGAGTGAAGCTTTTAAAGAATTTAAGAAGTTTGCTATTTTAATTCAAAATGAAAAGGATTTAAGAATAAAAGCTATTAGAAGTGACCATGGTGGTGAATTTCAAAATGAACTATTTGAAAATTTTTGTGAAGAACATGGTATTTCTCATAACTTTTCTTTGCCTAGAACTCCCCAACAGAATGGAGTAATAGAAAGAAAGAATAGATCATTAGAGGAACTTGCTCGTACTATGTTAAATGAAAATAATGTTCCTAAACAATTTTGGGCTGATGCTGTAAGTACTGCTTGCTATGTTTTAAACAGAATGTTAATTCGACCTATGTTAAAACGTACTCCTTATGAACTTTTTAAAAATAGAAACCAAATGTTTCCCATTTGAAAATCTTTGGATGCAAATGCTATGTTTTAAACAATGGAAAACAGAATTTGGGAAAATTTGATTCAAAAGCTGATGAAGGAATTTTTCTTGGATATTCCTTAACTAGCAAAGCATATAGAGTCTTTAATAGAAATCTGCTTACAATGGAAGAATCCATACATGTTACTTTTGATGAAATTGTGGACCTTGAGGCACAACCTCTTGAGTCAGAAGAATTTGATGCAGGAACAAGTGAAAATTCATCAAAGGAGACAAATGAAGAAAAGAATAATAACGATCCTCAAGATGAAGATTTAAATAAAATATGGCAACAACCTAGAGGATTATCTTTGGACAACATAATTGGCTATATCACACAAGGGGTAAGCACAAGAAGTAATACTGCAAATTATTGTATGAATGTTGCTTTTGTGTCACAGATTGAACCAAAGAACATTAAAGAAGCCCTTCAAGATGAAAAATGGTGTATCGCAATGTAAGAAGAACTCAACCAGTTTGAAAGAAATCAAGTATGGGAATTAATTCCCAGAAAAGACATTCATCAAGTAATTGAAACTAAATGGGTGTTCAGAAACAAACTGGAAGAAGAAGGAAACATAACCAAGAATCAAGCTAGGCTTGTCGCAAAAGGATATAGTCAAGAAGAAGGTATTGATTATGATGAGACATACGCTCCAGTTGCCAAGTTAGAGGCAATTCGCCTACTTCTTGCTTATGCATCTATGATGAATTTTAAATTATTTCAAATGGATGTTAAAAGTGCTTTTCTAAACGGTTATATCAAAGAAGATGTATTTGTTGAACAACCACCTGGTTTTGAAGATTTTAAAAACCCAAATCACATCTACAAATTAAAGAAAGCACTATATGGCTTAAAACAGGCACCTAGATCTTGGTATGAACGTCTGAGCAATTTTCTAGTAGAAAATGATTTCAAAAGAGGAAAAATTGATTCAACTTTATTTATTAAAAAGAATGGAAAACACTTTCTACTTGTTCAAGTATACGTAGATGACATTATTTTTGGTTCATCTAACGCAACTCTCTGCGAGAATTTTGCTAAGTCCATGCAGGGAGAATTTGAGATGTCTATGATGGGAGAACTTACTTTCTTCCTCGGACTTTAAATCAAACAAATGGAGGAAGGAACCTTTATATCTCAAACCAAGTATTGCAGGGAAATTCTTAAAAAGTTTGAGATGGACAATGCCAAAGAAGCATCAACCCCCATGGGGACATCCTGCTACTTAGACAAAGATGAGACAGGTAAAGAGGTAATCCAGACCAAATACAGAGGTATGATTGGCTCTTTATTATATCTCACTGCTAGTAGACCTGACATCATGCAAAGTGTATGTGTGTGTGCTAGGTTTCAGTCAAGCCCTAGGGAGTCTCATCTCACTGCTGTAAAACGTATTTTTAAATATCTTAAGGGGACAACATCCTTTGGGTTATGGTATCCATCAGGCGCTGAACCTAGTCTCTTAGGATTTTCTGATGCTGATTATGGAGGCTGTAAAATAGATAGAAAAAGCACCAGTGGAACCTGTCACTTTTTCGGTAGCTCCTTAGTCTCTTGGCACTCTAAGAAACAAGCCTGTGTAGCCTTGTCAACCACTGAAGCTGAATATATTGCTGCGGGTAGTTGTTGTGCACAGATCGTATGGATGAAACAGCAATTAGAAGACTACGGTATTCATTTGGATCATATTCCGCTTAAGTGTGATAACACCAGTGCCATAAAACTCGCCAAAAATCCCATCATGCATTCTAGAACCAAGCATATAGAAATTAGGCATCATTTTATTAGAGACCATTTCCAAAAAGGTAATTGTGAAATGGAGTTTATAGATTCTAAGCATCAATTAGCAGACATTTTCACCAAAGCTTTGCCCAAGGATAGGTTTTTTGAGCTTAGGAGAGATCTTGGAATATTAGAAATAGTAAAATAGGCATATTTGGAATTAATCTGGCATTTTTCGCTGTTTAACGCATTTAATCTGCTTGCAAATCGATTAAAACCGCTGCCTATAGATTTACGACTGGATTAATCGATTAATCCAAGTATTAATCGATTACATAATCGATTAAAACTTCCTTTAATCGATTAAATACGCTCCAGGAAATTTTTTAAACTTTGTTTTCGAAATCTAGCCGTTGCCAACGGCCATAAACGGCCATATTCTCCAAATCTAACCGTTGGGGCACGTTTTTAAGCCTATATATACACTATTTGGTCCCCATTCTCATTACTTGCACCAATCTTAAGCCTATTTCTTCTACTTTCTCTCTTCTTTCACCCAAATCCTTGCCTTTCCTTTATTTCAATGGCTGAATCTTCAAGAAGGAGGAGAAGAAGAACCAGTGCTGTGTCGGAGAATCCAGTTCCAGCAAGAGATGCTACCGTAGAAGGGTGGCTCTCTGATGAAGCAGATCAACTGTCTTTCTCACGATTCTGGAAGGAAAGGAAGCTGATCAAGCAGAAATTCATTGATCTATCATGGTATATATCTTACAACTTTTCCTTCCCAAATCTCATCATTGAACAAGGGGTCCAACACCTTATGGAACTCCGTGGAAGGTATTATCCGGATCTCGTTCGCACTTTCTATTACAATTTAAAGATTCAGGATGGGGTGTTCCAAACAAGAGTAAAAGGAGTAGACATTGTCTTGGACAATGATATTTGGACTAATGTTGCAAAGGTCCCTGTCTTAGAGCATTCTCAAACTATCCCAGATGACTTTGCACAATTCAACAAGATAGCGGTCTACCAGTCCTTTCTCCGCAATCCTCGTCAGCACAATGCGCGTCTTTTCCTTGCAGGTGGACTCAAGATGGAAGAACGTCTCCTGCACTACCTCATTGTCTGGATTTTGTGCCCTAGAGGATCCAACCATGCCCAATGCTCTGAAACTGATCTCATCATCATGTAAGGTATTCTTCAGAGCATTCCTCTCAATTGGCCTCATTTGATTAAGACAATTATGTACAAGGCCAAAAGGTTAGATGTAGCCCCTCTTCCATATCCTCTCATTGTTTCCCAAATCTGTGAGTACAAAGGAGTGGATATCACCAATGAAAACCATGAGACTGTCCTCCCTGGTCATAAGGTTGGAGATAATTCCCTAAGACAAATGGGTTTTATCAAACAGGGACAATCTTACATACATCCTGAGGATGCTATTGAGGGCAATGAAGATGAAGCTGAAGATATTCCAATGCCTGATCCCACAAATGTTGCTGGCCCATCTCAAGTCCATGAGGAATACAGTCTAGAAAGTCTCTCTAGACAAATGACTGAGATGACTCGCCTTCAAACTGAGATGATGAACATCCAAAACGTTCGCCATGAAGAAATTTGTACTCATCTCAGAAATTTAGACACTAGGGTTTCAGGTTTAGAGCAACATCTTCTTAGTGATGAAAGTGATGAATTCTAGGACTTATTTGCTTGTCTTGTTTGTTTGGTTTTATGATTATGAGCATCCTTAATAAAAAGTGTTGTTTATGTCATTTTTCAATATGCATTATTTCTTTTTATTTAGGGGGAGCACGCATTTTTTTTTCTTCTGATAAAAAAGGGGGAGAAGAAAGTTTATAATTATTATTTTCTATTAATCTCTCTTTTTATGAGCTGTGACTATTTCAGATTATTAAAAAGCTTTAAACTCAGAGGAATTTTTGATCATCATCAAAAAGGGGAGAATGTTAGCAAAAATCAAAGATGAAGTTTTGATGATGAACAGAGTTGCACAAGTCAAGACAAGTTAAAGATTTATGTATTTTTATAAAGCTTTTGTAAAAATCTAAGTTGATGAAGTAGTGCTCACAAATGTATTAGGACTGATTATTGTAATTTACATTTAAATGCTGTTGAGATTAGTCAACATTCTGTTTTAATCGATTAAACCTAGTTTTAATCGATTAAAACCGAGGCTGATCCTGAAAACCCAAGTGCCACTGGAATAATCGATTAAAGTGTATAATAATCGATTAGCTAATCGATTAATTCTGAGAATAATCGATTAACACTGACCGTTGGGGATTTCAGATTTGAAAAACTAGCCGTTGTACTCATTTTAATCGATTAATACTTATGTTAATCGATTAAATGCGTTAGATGACCCGTTTTCGAAGAATGGAAGGGTATTAGGCTGAGTCTATAAATTGGCTCACTATTTCTCTCAAAAACAACTCTTCCCTTGTGCTCTAGTACTCTGAACTCTTTTGAGAACTCTGTGAATTTGCTGAAGCTAAGGAAACTCTTGTCTGCAAAGTCCTGAAGTGGTATTGCGGTGACAGAGGAATAGCTGGTTCATCCTTGGTGTGTCTGAGGAAGTGTTTGGAAGAGAATCATCCTTCGTGAAGCATTCGAAGGAGGTGGTCATCCTTTGTGAAGATTCAAAGGAGGTGTAAGTTCATTGATTATGTGTTTAAGAGGTTGATTTAATCGTGACAAAAACATCCTGTGTGAGAGATTTGAGCCACTTAATTTTCTTTCTTGTGTGTGATATGTATCTTGAATGCTTGCACATATGCCTTGGCTTGATTCTTTTAGATATACTTGATTGATATACATGTTCAGACGTGATAAAGGCATTTTTGTTCTTGAACCTCTTTAGCCAAATAAGCCTACCTTGTTATTATCCTTTGCTAACCCCTTTGAGCCTATACTGTATCCATTTCTTTGTTCTTAAGCTCATACACTGACCCTAAGTGAAAAACAAATGATTACCTTAACCTTAGGAAAGTCTGGAGCTATAGAAGTATTTTGAGAATAAGTGTGGTCTCCTTGGGAATTCTGATGAATTGGCTAGTTGGTTCCTCATCATGTTTTAAAATGATAATTTATATCCTGTTGTGTGATTAAAAAAAAAAAAAAGAAGACAGGATAAAAAAAAAATGATGAGAAAAAGAGAAAAATTGAAAAATAATTTTGTGAATAATGGAGTTGAGAAGAGGATTAAATTAGAGGTTTGGGTGAGATTTCACTGTGTTTACATTTTTTTCCCTAGTGCACCTCTATTTCTTCTGAGCTATAGCTACTTATCCAAATTTATCCTCCCCTGTCCTTGGCCCCATTACAACCCTGAAAGACCTTTTGATCTGAGCATACATATGTTTTAAGTGTTGATAATTAGAAGCTTGCCAAGTCTACTTGTGTTTGTTTTCTTGAGTACATCGAGCTGATATTATTATTTACCCTAGACACTTGAGAGAAACACTGTGAGTGCATCTGTGAGGTTTTGTTATTTTCAATTCACCTCTTGAGCATATTAATTATTTTGTCATGTATTGAATTGCTTGGATGATTTCTATGAGTATCTGCTTTTCTTGATGGTGTGTTGGATATTTTCTACATATTTTCTCTGTCCAAACTTCTTGAGAACTATGTAAATTCTGTTTACTTTCTTGTGAGTTTTATTTTTCTGTCTGCTGAGTTTTGTGTCGCCTCCCTAAAAGTCTTTTGAACCATTCCCTGATTTGCGTCTTAATTTTGCCCAGGAGTGCAAAAGACTAAGTGTGGTCTATTTTGATGAGTCAATATTTTATTGATTTCACTTAGTTTATTGTACCGAATTTAATCAAGGAATTGTGCTTGAATGTACAGTATTATCCTATTTTTCCTAATTGTGCTAAATTTGATCGGAAATTCTTATTTTAACTAATTTGAATTATCTGAGATAATTATTTTACAAGGAAAATTTGGAGATACAATTTGGGACATTTGAAGGTTAAATGAGAATTGGCAATTGAGCCCAATGTATTTCAGCCATTTCAGTTTTCGCTGGTTGCTGCGTGAATTTTGTGTCAACTTGTTTGTTCTCGTTTAAGTTCAATTCTTATCCTTTTTCCATGCAATTTTTTTTCATAGTTTCGTCTAGATGTCTATTTTCACGTATAGCTTTTCGTTTGTTAAAATTCGTTTTGTTCTGTTCCCAGTATTTTCTTTACTCTCCTATGTCAGTCCAGTAATTACTGTTTTGAGTGTTCTAAAATGTTTGCATTGTTTGCTTGATGTTTAGTACTTGTGGTGGCTGAAATTGATCATTGGACAGTGCTAAGACTCTCCACAGAGTGTTCACAAGAAGGAGAGCTCAATGGATTTTGCAATGATTTATTCTAAGCAAAGCTTGCAACCCACATACACATCACACGGCCATTGGTTGGAATTTTCTTTGAGAAGTAAATCAATTGGCCACCAAGCAAAGGAAGCTCACGTCCAAGACCTCTAAAATCAAATGCTAAATTCTATTTGGATTGGTATTATGAAGGGAAGCCCACGACCCCATGCATGCCACCTAAGGAGGAAGGCATCTTTCACATATTAGCTCACGGTTACATGTCCTATGCCCATGAAAAAGTCATTTTAGAAAACCATTCAGCAAATACACATAATTGTGATCAAAAGGGACCACCACTTTGAAAACTTACGTGAAAGAGAAAATGGTGTGCATAGTTGAAAGCTATAAAGAATTTCATTCTACTAGTGTGCTTGTGACGTGTTGGGTCCAGCAGCAAAGAACATGGGCATAGGACAAAATTACCCTGAAAGCTTACATACCTCCAAAATTCTTTACTTTGATTTTTAATGAAAAGCAGCCAGCAAGAGGTGCAACTCACGGTTCTTATCCATTTGAAAGATACAAAGTGCTGGGAGAAAGCACATTATGACCCACTTTGGCACTCATTTCAGAATTTTAGAATTGGCTTACAAGAAACACACATCACTCACGGTGTTATACCCCACTCAAGGTTTTATGTTGGCATTTAGTTGATGCCTGGAAGTCTCACGGTCCAGTCCAGAAGCTTGGACGTTCATCACGGCCATTGAAGCAGCTTGGGAAGAACATCACCTTCCAGCAACCCCCATCCAGAAGCAACGCCCAACAGCTGCAACACAAGCACACGTTCACAGTCCAGCATGCAGCCCTTCACCATGGTCCAGCAGCGTGTGTGTGTTTGGAAAATAAAGGAAGTGGTGTGTTGTCATGGTGGCATGAGAATGGTATTACGTCCAGGGGGAAGCAGCTGCCACGGTTTGGAATATTTTATTCATTAGCAATGAAGTGGTGAAGAGAAATGGAAGTTTTTTTTTTCACGTCCACAAGGAAACAAAAGTGGAGAATTAATTGATGAAGAAAGTTGCTAAAAGACAAAATTAAGAAATGGTGCTGGATGGCAAAGTCACGTTCAAGTGTGCACGAAAAGAGAAGTCACGAGAGTAGCTTCAGGAGCTATAAATTGGCAGATTTGGGAGGAGCCAGAGGCATCAGATTTTAGAATGGAGTAGTAGATTTTAGTAGAGTTTTAAGAGTAGTTTAGGACAGCCATGGAAGAGGCTCTCGCCTCTTCCTCTTTCTCTTCCGTTCTCTGAATTTCCATTTCAACGTGCAATTGTAGTTTTAATTTCTGAAGAAGCAGTAGAAGTGTGTCACCTTTGCTCGTGTTATTTTTAGTTGTACTGTTGATTTTAATTTAAGTGTTGAAAGCATTGATAAATTGCATTTCCAGTTAATTGTTTTCTATTTTTATTGTCTCTTTTATTATCGTTTAATGTTTTTCTACACCGTTCAATTCTACAGTTTCTGAATATTTACTGTTCTATTTTTACCATCTTTTACCGTTCAGTTTTACAGTGTTTAAAATTTATTTAAATTCTGTTTTATTTAAATTCCAATTTCCAATTTTATTTTACCGCACAAAACATCTACAAAACCCCCCCCACTTCGTGTTAAATCTGAGACTGAACCCAATATTGGTCCTTGAGAGACGACCTAGGAGTCACTTCCTAGTTATACTGCATTCATTAATTGCACATAAAATTTTCTGTAAAGTTATTTTTATCGAGTTTTGTGTGCAATAAATTTTACATTTTTCTCTTGATTTCTGGATGATGTCTAAAGTTGTAGATTTTTCCTTCACTTCATTAATACTTATGGTTTAAAATCCTTGTTTTCAAAATTTGATAAGAGCTGTCGCGGGCCCTACAAAAGATTGTTGCATAAAAGAATGCAGTATAGTTACTAGGAAGTGACTCCTAGGTCGTCTCTCGAGGACCAATTTGTGGTTCAGTCTCAGATTTAACACGAAGTGGGGGGGTTGTTTTTGGATGTTTGTTTTTGTGCGGTAATTAAATTGGAAATGGAAATTAAATAAAACAAAATTTAAAACACTGAAATAAAATTTAACCACGGTAAAAACTGAACGATAGAAAACAGTAAAAATAGAACCACTTGATCGCAAATAAAATTTATCACAGATTAAAAACGACGTTTGAAATTAAAATGTAATGACGAAATTTAACAATGCAGAAACTGCTAAACGATAAAATACAACAGATAAAATAAAAGCACATAACTGAAAATGAAATTCATTAAAAGATTTAACACTTAAAAATAATATTCCAAAATAAAACTAACAAACTGTTTCAGAATACACTACACGCTCAGAAATGAAATTGCATTATGCACTGTTTGAAAATGGAACTGGAAAAGGAAAGGAAGAGGCAGAAGCCTCCTCCCAGATCGTGTGTTTCTTACACTACACCTAAACTACACTAAAATCTAATGCCTTCTACTACTCTGCTCTGCTGCATTTTATAGTGTCAACACTCTCTAACATCCTCCTTCAATTCAGCAATTTGGATTGGCAGCCCGTGAACAAATGTAAAACCGTGACCTTCTTTTGATTCAATGTGGTCCCCTCCTTTTCCATTTCAATCAGCTGAATCATCCTTTTTCAATTCAGCAATTTTGGCCGTGATCCCCACCTCTTCTTGCTACTGACCGTGAGCTTCCTCTGGACACTCCAAGATGTGCGTGTGGCTGGTTGCAATGCTGCAACAAGAGCTTCTTCATCAATCTCATGGTGCTTATTGCTGCTGCCCATTTTCCTTGTGAAGCCAACTCTTCTTTCTTCACTCTTCTAAGCAGCCATGGCAGCTTGCTCCTCTGGCTTCTTCTTCCAGCCAAGTTCCTCACAGCACATGAAAGAACTTCACCACTGCTTGTGTTTTCCGTGACACCACCAGCTCTTTTCTTCTCCAACGCAAAGTGTGATCTGCTTCCTTCCATTGCTTCTAGATGTGTGGCTGGACTTCTTCTATTGTGCAGCCGTGACACTTCTTTGGTTGCTTTTCCAAATTGCCAATTCAATTACAATTCATGTTGCAAGGCAAAGGTGTGGCGGCTCCCACTTAAATTCAAAAAGATGTTTTGTTGGATCCTGGCTAAAATAACTTTCTCCACCTTGACTCCACCTCCCTTAGTAATAATTGAATAAAATTCAGCATTTGGAATTACTATATGGACGTGAACTTCATGAGTGGTGGCCATTCTTCATATTCCTTAAAGAAAGAAGATTTCTTGGCTGGTTTGGTGTGCTTGCCGTGAAGTGCCATGCCTCTAGATCAACTCCCATGAATCACCATGCTGCTGCCAACGTGCTGGACGTTGCTTGCTGGACCTGCTCCAAGCTGAGGCACCTTGTATCTTTTTCCAGCAGTAACAAGCTCTTCACCTTTTCTTTGCTAGCGTGGAAGTGCAGCCCTTTCATGTGTACCACTTCAAGCTAGAATAAAATATTCTTTTGTGGCAAACATCTTTTCTCTAGACTTAGTATCTCTAAATACGTGAACTTCCTTCCTTCAACGTGGCCCCTCATGTGTCATCCTTTATGCTTTTAGAATAATATTTCCTCTCTTAGTGGCAGCCCCCCTCTTTTGTCCATATGCATGCTACATTTTGAATTTGTACCGCATGAGTTTTGCCAAGCCATCAACTAAATGCATTTCAATAAAACCGTGAGTGGTGGACCATGTGTTGTCTGCTTTATAATTTTCTTCACTTAAAAGCAATGAGTTGCAGCCGTGGCACCCTACCCAACGTCTCTATGTGCTTCTTTTTTTTTCAATAATATTCCTTTGGACTTAAGCTTGCTGACATCCTTTCAAAACCGTGAGCTCTTTGTTTTGGTCCCCTCCTTCCATTTAAATTGATGCTTGCTAAAAATAATTGGCCGTGTCATGTGCTACGTGAATTAGCATAACACTTCTCCAATTTCCTTATGCAATGTGCTACCAAGTGGGCCATGACACCACTTTCCTCTTTTTCCACCATCTTTTCTTTTCTTTCCATTGAAAAACCACGTTGAAGCAAGAGTAAATGTGGTGGTCCCTTTGTCATTCCATTGTTGACTTGCCAAATGAGAATTCTCCAAGTGGCTCCCACTCTTTTGATTCCACTTCAATGTGCTACTCTTCTACGTGGAATTTGCCAACCATCACACAAATGCTTCTCAATAAAACGTGATGTGGTAGCCCATTAACACCTTGAATAATTTTCTTCATTCATCTTTTGTTACATAAGAAGGCCGTGAAGTGTATAGGAGTTCCAAATCATTCTTAAAATTTAATAAATGAAGAACTTGCTTAAGATTGTTGGGAGGTCTTAGCACCGTTCAACGATCAATTCCAGCCACCACATGTACCAAACAACAAGCAAACAATGCAAACAGATTAGAAATCACTTAAACAGTAATAACTGGACTGACATAGGAGAGTAAAATAAATACTGGGAACAACATAGAACGAATTTGAACAAACTAAAAACTATACGTGAAAATAGACATCCATACGAAACTATGAAAAAAAATTGCATGGAAAACGGATAAGAATTGAACCTGAACGGGGACAAACAAGTTGACACAAAATTCACGCAGTAACCAGCGAAAACTGAAATGGCTGAAATACATTGGGCTCTATTTCCAATTCTTATTTAACCTTCAAATGTCCCAAATTGTATTTCCAAATTTTCCTTGTAAAATAATTAGCTCAGATAATTCAAATTAATTAAAATAAGAATTTCTGATCGAATTAAGCACAATCAAGCAAAATGGGAAAACACTGGACATTTAAGCACAATTCCTTTATTAATTCTAGTACAATAAACTAAGTGAAATCAATAAAATATTGACTCATCAAAATTGGTCCCCGGCAACGGCGCCAAAATTTGTTACGACTGTCGCGGTCATACAAATTTTATGTGCAATTAATGAATGCAGTATAACTAGGAAGTGACTCCTAGGTCGTCTCTCAAGGACCAATATTGGGTTCAGTCTCAGATTTAACACGAAGTGGGGGGGGGTTTTGTAGATGTTTTGTGCGGTAAAATAAAATTGGAAATTGGAATTTAAATAAAACAGAATTTAAATAAATTTTAAACACTGTAAAACTGAACGGTAAAAGATGGTAAAAATAGAACAGTAAATATTCAGAAACTGTAGAATTGAACGGTGTAGAAAAACATTAAACGATAATAAAAGAGACAATACAAATAGAAAACAATTAACTGGAAATGCAATTTATCAATGCTTTCAACACTTAAATTAAAATCAACAGTACAACTAAAAATAACACGAGCAAAGGTGACACACTTCTACTGCTTCTTCAGAAATTAAAACTACAATTGCACGTTGAAATGGAAATTCAGAGAACGGAAGAGAAAGAGGAAGAGGCGAGAGCCTCTTCCATGGCTGTCCTAAACTACTCTTAAAACTCTACTAAAATCTACTACTCCATTCTAAAATCTGATGCCTCTGGCTCCTCCCAAATCTGCCAATTTATAGCTCCTGAAGCTACTCCCGTGACTTCTCTTTTCGTGCACACTTGAACGTGACTTTGCCATCCAGCACCATTTCTTAATTTTGTCTTTTAGCAACTTTCTTCATCAATTAATTCTCCACTTTTGTTTCCTTGTGGACGTGAAAAAAAAAACTTCCATTTCTCTTCACCACTTCATTGCTAATGAATAAAATATTCCAAACCGTGGCAGCTGCGTCCCCCTGGACGTAATACCATTCTCATGCCACCATGACAACACACCACTTCCTTTATTTTCCAAACACACACACGCTGCTGGACCATGGTGAAGGGCTGCATGCTGGACTGTGAACGTGTGCTTGTGTTGCAGCTGTTGGGCGTTGCTTCTGGATGGGGGTTGCTGGAAGGTGATGTTCTTCCCAAGCTGCTTCAATGGCCGTGATGAACGTCCAAGCTTCTGGACTGGACCGTGAGACTTCCAGGCATCAACTAAATGCCAACATAAAACCTTGAGTGGGGTATAACACCGTGAGTGATGTGTGTTTCTTGTAAGCCAATTCTAAAATTCTGAAATGAGTGCCAAAGTGGGTCATAATGTGCTTTCTCCCAGCACTTTGTATCTTTCAAATGGATAAGAACCGTGAGTTGCACCTCTTGCTGGCTGCTTTTCATTAAAAATCAAAGTAAAGAATTTTGGAGGTATGTAAGCTTTCAGGGTAATTTTGTCCTATGCCCATGTTCTTTGCTGCTGGACCCAACACGTCACAAGCACACTAGTAGAATGAAATTCTTTATAGCTTTCAACTATGCACACCATTTTCTCTTTCACGTAAGTTTTCAAAGTGGTGGTCCCTTTTGATCACAATTATGTGTATTTGCTGAATGGTTTTCTAAAATGACTTTTTCATGGGCATAGGACATGTAACCGTGAGCTAATATGTGAAAGATGCCTTCCTCCTTTGGTGGCATGCATGGGGTCGTGGGCTTCCCTTCATAATACCAATCCAAATAGAATTTAGCATTTGATTTTAGAGGTCTTGGACGTGAGCTTCCTTTGCTTGGTGGCCAATTGATTTACTTCTCAAAGAAAATTCCAACCAATGGCCGTGTGATGTGTATGTGGGTTGCAAGCTTTGCTTAGAATAAATCATTGCAAAATCCATTGAGCTCTCCTTCTTGTGAACACTCTGTGGAGAGTCTTAGCACTGTCCAATGATCAATTTCAGCCACCACAAGTACTAAACATCAAGCAAACAATGCAAACATTTTAGAACACTCAAAACAGTAATTACTGGACTGACATAGGAGAGTAAAAAAAATACTGGGAACAGAACAAAACGAATTTTAACAAACGAAAAGCTATAAGTGAAAATAGACATCTAGACGAAACTATGAAAAAAAATTGCATGGAAAAAGGATAAGAATTGAACTTAAACGAGAACAAACAAGTTGACACAAAATTCACGCAGCAACCAGCGAAAACTGAAATGGCTGAAATACATTGGGCTCAATTGCCAATTCTCATTTAACCTTCAAATGTCCCAAATTGTATCTCCAATTTTTCCTTGTAAAATAATTATCTCAGTTAATTCAAATTAGTTAAAATAAGAATTTCCGATCAAATTTAGCACAATTAGGAAAAATAGGATAATACTGTACATTCAAGCACAATTCCTTGATTAAATTCGGTACAATAAACTAAGTGAAATCAATAAAATATTGACTCATCATTCATCTCTTGTGGTTTCAAGAGAAGTGGTAATTTCTAAACTATTACAAATTATTTTTCTGTGTGACTAATATTTGTAATTGTTTTGTGATAGTGAAAAAGGTTTATCTTGTTTGAGATAAGCGACTGGACGTAGGATCCTAGTGATCTGAACCAGGATAAAATCACCTGTGCAATTTTTCTCTTTCCCTTACTCTGTTATTTGTTTTTTATTATCTGCTTAGTAAGAAAAATCAAGAGAAAAATATAAAAAGGCATAATAAAAGAATATAACCAATTCACCCCCCCTCTTGGTTTGTTATCACGCTAATAATTCCGCTGCAGCAATTCTAATAGTTTAACGTTGAGGCATTCAACGTTTAATACTCTTTTACATCAAATTACAATTCTAAACGACGTTGAATAATTGCATTTATTTACACAAATGTCACCAGTAATTTTTAACGCTGGCTATTGAGTAGTTGGACGTTGAACGCGTGACGTTATACGTTGTTTTTGCACTGGTGAATTGAGACAAAATAAAAATATAAGGACCAAATTGAGACTATTTCTATGACATGTGACATGATAGTGACACATGACACCGACATTGTCATGTCACACTGTTATTGCCACATGGTACTATGTTTAGTTTGATATGTGGCAATCTTTTTAAATTTTTTAAATAGAAAAAAAATAAAAATATTTAAAAAAAATTCGTGAACTGACACATAACACCCTCTGTGACTATGTTAGTATTGTACTAATGAAAAGGACCTGATTGGCTCAACCTTTTAAAAATATAGATCCAACTAAGACAAAAAAATTGAGAGACCGATCTACGACTTCCACTAAAAACAGGGATCACTAGAATAATTAAACCTTTAAAAAATAATATATATTTATTGATACTACAAATTGTTTACACTATAATATAAAATAAATTATAATGTAATATTTTTGTCTTAAACAAATTACATTTATCTTTTTTATTTTAATTTATAATATAAATATTCTTGTGAATATTTTTTAATATTTTTAGTATGTAGATAGAAATTGGCCTAAAGTTTTAAATAATTATATTTTTAATAAAATAAATTAAAATATTGCACTTAATAGTTTATTTCTAAGGTTTAAATTAGATATTTGTAATAATAAAATCATATTTCACAATATTATAAATTTTGCTTTTATTATTTGAATATAATTTTTTCTATTTTCAACTTGAAAATTTAAAGTTTAAGACTTTTGTAAGATGGAAACAAAAAATAAACACTAACAAACTAATTTTTTTAAGATATACCACTAATGTATTTATATTGTCATTATTGGAGTCTATATATATATATATATATATTAGACATACATTGATTAGAGAAATTTAGCAACATACACTAGAAAAATATAGCCAAAAATATTATGAGTCTAACAATATACACATTAGACGAATTTGTACATACATTAATTAGACGAGTATAACAAAAACTATTAGACAAGTCTAGTAATACACAATAAAGGAGTATTTACATACACTAATTAGATGAGTATAACAAAAACAGTATTAGAAGAGATATTTCTTACATTGATTAAATGGCTTTAAGCATATACTTATTAGATGAGTAAAAAAAAACATTAAATGAGTTTGTCGACGCATTGATTAGACAAGCTTAATAGTATACATAAGATGAATATGTCCATACAATTAATAAACAAGTATAGCAAAAAATCTTAAATGAATTATTCCACTTATTGATTAGACAGATTTAGAAATACCCATGAGATGTTCATATACTAATTAAATAAGTCTAGCAAGAAACACTAATTAAATGAGTTTGTTGATTCATTGATTGGATGACTACGCCTATACACTAATTAAATAATTCTAGCAATAAACACCATACGAGTGTGTCTATACACTGATTAAACAAGTCTAATAGTATACATTAGACAAGTTTGAGTATACATAAATTAGACGATTTTAGTAATACACATTAAACGAGTTTGTTCACTCATTAATTAAGTGAGACTTGCAATATACATTACATGAACTTAAATACACACTTATTATATGAGTCTAATAATACACATTATATGAGTGTGTCTATATATTGATTAAATAAGTTTGACAATACATATTATGTGAGTTTATCGATATATTGATTAGACGAGTTTAGAAATACACAAAATATAAGTCTTTCATACATTAATTAGAAGAATATAGTAAAAAAATGACATGAGATTGTCCATACAATAATTAGATGAGTATAACAAGAAATATTAGACAAGTCATTTCATACGTTGATTATACAAGTGTAACAAAATTTATTAGACAAGTCTGGGAATACATTTATTAAATGATAAAAGCAAAAAACATTAGATGAGATTGTCGATATGCTAATTAAACAAGTCTAACAATCCACATTGGACAAGTCACTGATATATTTATTAGACAAATCTAGTAATATACATTAGCCAAGTCTTTGAACATATAAATTACCCAAGTTTAACAAATATTAGACAAGCCTGTTCATTTACTACTTAGATAAATCTTGCAACACACATTAGACGAGTCTGTCTATATACATATTAGATGAGTATAACAAAAAATATTATATGAGTCAATCCATACATTGATTAAATGAGTATAAAAATACACATTAGACAATTATGTTTATACACTAATCAGACGAGTTTGTCCATACACTGATTATACCAATCTAACAATATACATTAGACAAATATGTTCATACACGTATTAAATGAATCTATTAATACACATTAGACGAATCTATCAATTCTATGATTAGGCAAGTCTTGCAATATGTATTACACAAATTTTTTTCATATACTAATTAGACGTATTTAATAATACACATTAGACAAATATATTCATATACTGATTCGACAAGTCAAACAACACATATTGAATGAGTTTGTCAATACATTAATTAGACGAGTCTTACATTTCACATTACATCAGTCTATTCGTACACTAACTCATATTTTTAGTGAGTTAACTCTACACATGTTAAGTTGTTAAGTTTTTGTTATCACGTACTCATAAGGTTCCCTATTTATAGGATTGAACAGGTCTTAGGTTGTTACGTTGTTGTTTTTTACGTGCCTATTTTACTGCCTTGCAGTATGACACTTTAAGCTTTGTAGTTATTTTAAAGGCTTATAAAAGCCACCTCGATTTATTTAATAAGAGATTCTCTTGTTGCATCATTATGTGTCTTGTGATGGTATCGGAGGGGGTATTTTTCGAAGAGTATAGCGCAGCGGAATTAAGACTCAGAGAGCGGAAAGCGTATTTGATCACAATTAAACTTAATTTAGTCCTTTTAGTAAAAATAATTTTCTTTCAGAAAATTAATCAAACAGTTGATGAACGTACAATAAAATGAGTATAGGGAATAAGAAGAACAACACAGAATTTTTATCCTGGTTCGAATCAAAAGATTCTACGTCCAGTCGTTAATCACTATAAATAGTGATTAACCTTTTTCACTAAAAAATTGTTTAACAGATTACAAGATAATGAACAATAAAAATGAATAGAACCACTCTACCAACTTGAAGAGAACCGCTTCAGCAATCGACCAACGATTCACAAGCTTCTCCTTTCACAAGACCAGGCAGAGCACCTTGCTAACTTGAAGAGATTCTGCTCCGACACACGATACGCAAGCCTCTCCTTTCACAAGACCAAGCAAGGGAACAATGAACAAAAAGCTTTCTGAGAACGTTCCTCTGACACACAGTGTTCTAAGCTTTCTCAGTTCAAAAACAACGTTTTTCTCTAATTTCTCCAAAACAAAATATATAGCCAAGTACACTGAATGCCAAAGGTCAGCTCCCAACTGCCATGAATAATCGATTATTGTAAGTGATAATCGATTATTCTAGTCCGTTATAGGTTTTCAAAAATGTGATAATTGATTATATGAAGTGATAACCGATTATTCAAGTACGACTTATGATAATCGATTATTGCTTCATCATAATCGATTATTGTAGTTAAAAATGTAAGTTTACAAGTTTTACAAGAATTTCCTACTACATTTAATTTCTACAAATTTGCTTTTAACTAATTCTAATATCTTTTGAAACTAAAACTTCTTGTAGCATCATCAAAACAATTTTCTTCAAGATTTACCAATACTCCTTATTTGTAACAATCTCCCCCTTTTTGATGATTGTAAGACCCGTGTTTTAGGGAAAGGGTGGGGACAGGGCAGTCATCCACTCCTTGCATTATTGGAATGCATTATTGGAGTACAATTATTGGGGGGAAGCTTGGAAGGGGGGTATTTTTCATTATTGGCATGTGAGAAGGAGAGAGAGAGAGCAGATGGGGAGTAACATTCTGCCAATTCCAGCAGCACCAGGGGAAGATGAAGTGGTGATCTCGGTCAAGCAGAAATAGCTTGAGTAAGGAGCATCCAAGGCTTGGAGATGAAGCACTTGCTACCACGACCCACACCAACTGGAAGGAAATAACACACGTTTGGAGAGCTTCATTAATGGTTTGGAGAGAGCACCGTCCAACGTTCCAGCAGCTTGGAGAATAATTCACGTTCCCAGCCGCCACCATGGTGGGAGACTTTGGTCCTTCAAGCGTCCAACAACTTTGAACATTCAACATGTCCAATCTTCCCAACGTAACTATCCAGTAGAAAGGACAATCAGAAATTGCACCGTCCTCCATCAGTACTAGCCTTCAACCATAGGAGCAACCAACACATTAAGAATTCACGGCTGGAAGAAAAATCAAGTGGTTGGGCATCTGTGAAAGTGGAATCCTTACAACAAAAATCTGGGAGAGGAAGGGGAGATCTGGAGCTGCACTCTCGGAGGAGATAGATCCCAAAATTTGCAAGGAAGTCTTCAAGAGGTAAGGGGAGCTAGATATTTTGTGTGATTAATTATATGTGCTTTGTATGATGTAAATCTGGGTAAAATCTAGGAAGAGAGGGTTGAATTTCATGTTTTTGGAAATCTGCAATTCTGCAGAAATTCTGCAGAACCGTTCGTCCAATTTGGTTTCAAATTGGACGTTCGTCCCAAAATGGGTTAGCCAATTTGTGAACGTTCGTTATTTTTCTGAACGTTCGTCCTTAGCCAAATTTGTGAACGTTCGTTATTTTTATGAACGTTCGTCCTCGGTTTAGAACGTTCGTCCAATTCTAGTGAAATTGGACGTTCGTCCAAATCGTTCCGGAGTGAGTGTTTGGTTATGAACGAACGTCCGCGTATGTTCGTTTTTGAGGTATGAGCGTTCGTCCGCAAAAGCTTGTCGCGCGTTCGTCCAAGCTTCGTTGTTGCGCGTTCGTCCAAGAGTTGTTATTGAGCGTCCGTCCTTCAGTTGGCAAGTGAGCGTTCGTCCAAGAGTGCCTGTTGAGCGTTCGTCCTTCCTTTGAGAGTATCGTTCGTCCTTGGTCTGCTGCGGAGCGTTCGTCCAAAGAGGTGTTCGGCTTGAGCGTTCGTCCAAAGAAGCGCATGAGCGTTCGTCCAAGTGTGTTGTTGAGCATTCGTCCAAATAAGAATGTTCGTGATCGTCCGTCCAAGTTGAAAAGCGTCCGTCCAATTCGCAGATCGCTTAATAGCGTTCGTCCAGATCGCTTAATAGCGTTCGTCCAAAATGGTGGTGAATAGTATCCGTCCAAGAGTGTGCAAAGGGTGATGGGTTCTAAGTTCAATTGCTCTTGTTTTGGGTTGAATTAAATATGTAAAATGTTGAAAGTATGATATGATGTGATTTATGAGAAAATATGAGAATGTATGAAATATGATAGATTATTGTGATCATCTGATGTAAATGTTGAAATTTGAGAATTTTATGGAATATATGTGGTGATATGAGTTATGAGAAAATATGAGAATGCATGAAATATGATAAATTACTGTGATTATATGATGGGAATGATGAATGTGAGTATGATTCGGAAATCTCAGGGAGAGATGGATGAAAGTGGTTATGTGAAATATTGTGGTTGTGTCTGTATAATTGTAGGGGCTTCGAAATGGTATGTCTATCCCTACACTCAAAGCATTATTGACACTCAAGTAGAGAAGAATAATGTTAGTGGTGAGAGTAGAGGGAGATCCTCGTCTATAGTCTTTGAATTTAGACATAGGCAGCTTGGGGGATTTATATTGCTAGCGTTGGAGAAAGACCAGCAGAGCTAGCAAGTGTAGAGACGACCAATAGTTCGACAATTATACAAAATCCAGATGAGTCGTGTGAGTATGTAGATTATGGTTTAATAAGCATGCCTAAGTATTTCTATATTTAAATCTGTGTATGATGACGTGAATTAACTGTACTAGGAGATAACATACTTTTTATATCTAGCTCACCCTTGCATTGTTTGTGTTGTGTGCCAATTTGGATTATGTTATGCGGCGATGATCATCCACTTGGATGAGAGCAGATGGCGTCGAAGAGTTTCCCTTGGAGCAGGAGCTGGAGGTTGCTGATGTTGCAGAGTAGTCTTCTTAGAAGTTTCCTGATTGATCACTTGTAGTGATCAATCCTTTCTAGCTGTTCAAGTTTAAATTTTCGCTCATTTTATCTGGATGATTGTAATTTAACAATTAAATTACACGTCATATTCTGACTGTTCTCTATATTGGAATGATGACATCTTTATTATGTAATATTTGTTATTATATAATCGGGATGTTACATTAATGGTATCAGAGCAGTTCGTCCTTAGGTTGACCTTTGTGTTGTGGGTTTGTCGTGTCTTCTCTGTGAGGACTTGAGGGTATAGATGGTATGATTTACCATTTCTTTCAAGTCTATATAGTAAGGTGTATCTAACTAGAAGTTTTAAGAACAGAAAACGTCTTGATAAGAGTAATGAGGGTGCACACTCATGACTTTCATCGTAGATGATTTTCCTTTCTTAATTCTGAAGGTTGGAGGTGAGAAAGAGTTAGAGTTTCAGTGTTGTTTCGTGTAGTAATTCCTGTGTGGTTCTTGTTTTTGTGATGGTGTGATGTGCTCTATAGTAGTAGAGGAATGCATATTCAAGGACAACTTGAGTTGTATACTTTTAGTGGAATTGGTTTAAACCGTTAAGACAAGTTCTTGACTCGAAGATAAGAGTTAGAAGACTAAAAGTTAAGTTTCGGAGGGCTAGCGAAGATATTAGAGTTTGGAAGTAATGTTATGGGTGAAGGAAATTTCAAGAAAACAAAGTCACAAGATCTTATATCATACGTTCGCAAGAAGTTCAGAGGTCAGATTTAGAGAAGCTTTGGATGCATGGTTATGATACGATTTGAGAAATGAGTTGGGTATAGTATATCAGTGATGGTTGGAATCTGAATAAGAGAAGTGATAGATGGTTTGAAGCTTAAGTTAAGAAAGAAATAAGTGAACCGCGGGAAATCGTTAGTTGATAGGAAGTAGAAGAAGAAGGGTTTGAGGAGCAGTGTGTAAAACATAGAACGGATTTAAGGATGATGAAATAGAAGCCGGATCTCCAAGTTGAGGGAACATGAAGTGTGTGAGGAGAATTGGAGTATTATAGGACTGTGAATTGAATAACCAAATGGAATGGTTAAACATGAATCTCAATTGGATAATGCATAGTCAAGTTTAGAAGAATGTTTCAAGATTAGTGGTCCGTATAGAATAAGTGTTTGATTATTGGCTGAGATGAGAGATTTCAAATGTTGAAGGAAAGAGTACATTAGAATGTCAGTTTGGTAAGAAAGTGTAAGGTCAGAGAACTAAGGGCACAGTGGATGAAGAAAGGAGAAAATGGGTTTTAGAACAGATGATAAAGGGTGGTTGTAGTATAAGTTGCTAAAGAGAGTATCGAGATTGATCAGAAGAGTTTGGGATGTTTGAGATGTTTAGAGTTATGAAGTTGCATGTTGTGATAAAGTTAATTTTCTTTGGGTATAGTTTTATGGTGATGTTCAGTGTTCGGTTGAATTTGATCAAGAGAGAAGTGGATGTTGAATGATGGATTGCAGAAGGCAGTAAGTTAGTAAGTTCAGTTAAGGTCAGAGGATTGGTGTTGTTGGTTAAGAGTTTCTTGAGGTTTAGAAGATTTAAGATAGGGTTTGTATTTTGACGACTCCGAGTGGAAGAGGACAATCCTTGAAGAAGAAGGTTTTAAGTTAATTTGGACGGGATGAGTGCAAGAAGAATTATGAGTGATGTGGCGTTTGTGGAGTTAATCTAAGGGATCAAGTTTGAAGTTTATTTGGAGTGGTTTCTTGACAGGGAAGGAGAACGAAGGTAGTGCATCAAGTATAGTTGAGCGAAAGATGTAAGCAAGTGTTATGAGAATTCAAGATGTCTGTAAATTGTAAGTGAAGAAGAGATGATGTTGTTCTTTCGTAAGTTTGAGGTGTGATTCAAGGGAGGTTTGTTGTTTCAAAATAGTTCTCTAGTGCTTTATAATCTTTAATAGAAGCTTCGTATTTCAAGAAGAAAAGTCACCGGTTATATATCAATTGTGGATCAAATTAGAAAGTGAAGAAAAAGGGGTGTGAGAATCAAAAGAGGTTAGCATGAATATGTGAAAAAGAGAAGATACATCTTTCTGGTGTAAGGGTTTTGATTGGTTTTCTGCAACAAGTATGGGATTTTATAACTTGGAAAAAAAAAAAAGTGGAATTCACTTTGGAGTGGGGTCTTAGGCGACACCAGTGTTCGAAATTTTTGAGTGGTTCCTGTTTAAGTCGTGCAGTGCAAGAGGAAGATGAAGGTTGAGTTAGAGCAATAATATTTTGGACTCAGTATAATCATAGGGAGGACTACAAGGTTGAAGAATCGCAGAAGAGAAATAGAGGACATGTTGGTATAGTCTAGTATAAGTTTTAAATCAGGAGTGATTTTGGGCATGGTCGCTTTGTAGAGAAGAAAATAGTGTTGAGGAAATGGAATGACAAGGTATTATGCAAGGGAAGAGTTTTCAAGGTTTTGTAAGGTTATATAGAAGTTCTGAAACAGGTTCTTCGAGGGTGATCATTTGCTGGTTACAGTTGTCAGGAAGGAAGTGTTCTTTTACGTAAATTGGTGAGTAAGGAAGTATAAGGATCAGAGTAGCGCAACGGATGATGGTGAGCATGTTATTGTCAGTAACAGGTATGCATGAAGAACTTTCAAAATTGTGGATTTGTGGTTGTGAGGGACGAGTTCTTTGAAACAGTATTGGTGTTGTTATATGAGCATGAGTCGGGGGTGTCTGGTAATCTTCAAGAGTCAAAAGTGAGTTTAGGTGTGAAAGAAACATGTGTCAGGCAGGGAAGATAAGTGAGCTTTTGGTTGCAAGCTACAGGGTCAACTTTAAAGTGAAAAAGTGTTAATGGCTTTGGAATGAGAAGAGTGGGTCAATGGGCGAAGGAGACTATTTGAGCTGTAGTTTTGAGTTATAGTGGCAATCTAGAGGTAAGATTATGTTAACAGACGATCAAGAATAAGTATCCGTTGCTGAGAATAGATGATTTGATGGATCAACTACAAGGGGCTACAGTATTCTCTAAGATTGATCTGAAGTTTGGCTATCATCAAATCTTAGTGAAAGCGGATGATGTGCAGAAAACGGCGTTCAAGTCTAGATATGATCACTACGAGTATGTGGTTATGCCGTTTGGCGTAACTAATGCTCCAGCCATTTTCACGGACTATATGAATTGAATTTTTAGACCCTTCTTGGACAAGTTTGTGGTAATATTTATAGATGGCATACTGGTCTATTCTAAGACTTGAGAGGGACATGAAGATCACCTCAGAGCAATACTTGGAGTACTGAGAAAAAGAATATTGTATGCCAAGTTGGCTAAGTGTAAATCTTAGACAGTAGAGCAGGAAACTCTACCGGGAGTTAAAGGACGAGATAAAAGAAACTTACTTGTTCTAGTAAGCTCAATTTTTGACGACGAAAATTTTTGTTGTTGGGGAGAATGTAAGACCCGTGTTTTAGGGAAAGGGTGGGGACAGGGCAGTCATCCACTCCTTGCATTATTGGAATGCATTATTGGAGTACAATTATTGGGGGGAAGCTTGGAAGGGGGGTATTTTTCATTATTGGCATGTGAGAAGGAGAGAGAGAGAGCATATGGGGAGTAACATTCTGCCAATTCCAGCAGCACCAGGGGAAGATGAAGTGGTGATCTCGGTCAAGCAGAAATAGCTTGAGTAAGGAGCATCCAAGGCTTGGAGATGAAGCACTTGCTACCACGACCCACACCAACTGGAAGGAAATAACACACGTTTGGAGAGCTTCATTAATGGTTTGGAGAGAGCACCGTCCAACGTTCCAGCAGCTTGGAGAATAATTCACGTTCCCAGCCGCCACCATGGTGGGAGACTTTGGTCCTTCAAGCGTCCAACAACTTTGAACATTCAACATCTCCAATCTTTCCAACGTAACTATCCAGTAGAAAGGACAATCAGAAATTGCACCGTCCTCCATCAGTACTAGCCTTCAACCATAGGAGCAGCCAACACATTAAGAATTCACGGCTGGAAGAAAAATCAAGTGGTTGGGCATCTGTGAAAGTGGAATCCTTACAACAAAAATCTGGGAGAGGAAGGGGAGATCTGGAGCTGCACTCTCGGAGGAGATAGATCCCAAAATTTGCAAGGAAGTCTTCAAGAGGTAAGGGGAGCTAGATATTTTGTGTGATTAATTATATGTGCTTTGTATGATGTAAATCTGGGTAAAATCTGGGAAGAAAGGGTTGAATTTCATGTTTCTGGAAATCTGCAATTCTGCAGAAATTCTGCAGAACCGTTCGTCCAATTTGGTTTCAAATTGGACGTTCGTCCCAAAATGGCTTAGCCAATTTGTGAACGTTCGTTATTTTTCTGAACGTTCGTCCTTAGCCAAATTTGTGAACGTTCGTTATTTTTATGAACGTTCGTCCTCGGTTTAGAACGTTCGTCCAATTCTAGTGAAATTGGACGTTCGTCCAAATCGTTCCGGAGTGAGTGTTCGGTTATGAACGAACATCCGCGTATGTTCGTTTTTGAGGTATGAGCGTTCGTCCGCAAAAGCTTGTCGCGCGTTCGTCCAAGCTTCATTGTTGCGCGTTCGTCCAAGAGTTGTTATTGAGCGTCCGTCCTTCAGTTGGCAAGTGAGCGTTCGTCCAAGAGTGCCTGTTGAGCGTTCGTCCTTCCTTTGAGAGTATCGTTCGTCCTTGGTCTGCTGCGGAGCGTTCGTCCAAAGAGGTGTTCGGCTTGAGCGTTCGTCCAAAGAAGCGCATGAGCGTTCGTCCAAGTGTGTTGTTGAGCATTCGTCCAAATAAGAATGTTCGTGATCGTCCGTCCAAGTTGAAAAGCGTCCGTCCAATTCGCAGATCGCTTAATAGCGTTCGTCCAGATCGCTTAATAGCGTTCGTCCAAAATGGTGGTGAATAGTGTCCGTCCAAGAGTGTGCAAAGGGTGATGGGTTCTAAGTTCAATTGCTCTTGTTTTGGGTTGAATTAAATATGTAAAATGTTGAAAGTATGATATGATGTGATTTATGAGAAAATATGAGAATGTATGAAATATGATAGATTATTGTGATCATCTGATGTAAATGTTGAAATTTGAGAATTTTATGGAATATATGTGGTGATATGAGTTATGAGAAAATATGAGAATGCATGAAATATGATAAATTACTGTGATTATATGATGGGAATGATGAATGTGAGTATGATTCGGAAATCTCAGGGAGAGATGGATGAAAGTGTTTATGTGAAATATTATGGTTGTGTCTGTATAATTGTAGGGGCTTCGAAATAGTATGTCTATCCCTACACTCAAAGCATTATTCACACTCAAGTAGAGAAGAATAATGTTAGTGGTGAGAGTAGAGGGAGATCCTCGTCTATAGTCTTTGAATTTAGACATAGGCAGCTTGGGGGATTTATATTGCTAGCATTGGAGAAAGACCAGCAGAGCTAGCAAGTGTAGAGACGACCAATAGTTCGACAATTATACAAAATCCAGATGAGTCGTGTGAGTATGTAGATTATGGTTTAATAAGCATGCCTAAGTATTTCTATATTTAAATCTGTGTATGATGACGTGAATTAACTGTACTAGGAGATAACATACTTTTTATATCTAGCTCACCCTTGCATTGTTTGTGTTGTGTGCCAATTTGGATTATGTTATGCGGCGATGATCATCCACTTGGATGGGAGCAGATGGCGTCGAAGAGTTTCCCTTGGAGCAGGAGCTGGAGGTTGCTGATGTTGCAGAGTAGTCTTCTTAGAAGTTTCCTGATTGATCACTTGTAGTGATCAATCCTTTCTAGCTGTTCAAGTTTAAATTTTCGCTGAATTTATCTGGATGATTGTAATTTAACAATTAAATTACACGTCATATTCTGACTGTTCTCTATATTGGAATGATGACATCTTTATTATGTAATATTTGTTATTATATAATCGGGATGTTACAATGATGATCAAAAATTCAATTTTAAAAGCAAGTTTGGCTTACCTGCAAAACATACAAGCTAACAAACAACAACAAGGTTAGCAATACCTGTAATAATTTGTACTTCTCCCCTTGTATTATTCTTCTCCCCCTTTTTGATCAGAAGCAAAAAGATCAGATGTTAAAGGCTCCCCCTAAATATGATCTCCCCCTCAATTAATCAAAGGATGCATATAATCAAGAGATCATTTTATTTATGAAAATAAAGATTACATTGTAAGAAGACACATAACAAACAAAATTATAACATAGATGAAATGGCAAGTAAACAACAAAACAGTCTAACAGAGAACCTATATCTAAAACTCAGGACTAGGAGATCTCGCGGGAGGTTGAATGTTGAGATGATTCTCGATGTTAGATAGGCGAACATCAAGATCAAGAAATTGATCAACCATGTGCTCATCAACAGATCGTTGCCAATCATAAATCGCCTCAAAGTGAGTCTTTTGTGCAAGACTCATATCCTCCAATTGTTTAGATAAGCTTGCAAAATGTTCTTCCATAGAAATTGAGGAAGATGAGGGTATGTTGGATGGTCCAGCATCAGACGGAGCAGCAGCACTGACTGGGTCAGCCATATGAGTGTCCATGTCATCATCTTCATCTACATCAGGATGATCATCATCTTTGTGAATAAGGACTCTGCCTCTAGTAATGAATCCCATCTGACGAAAGGTAGTATCGCCAATTTCCGAGCCAACAACTTGAGTGGCTTGGACAAGTTCTCCGTCAACATTGACACCTTTGTACTCCAAGATTCGAGAAATAAGAAGAGCATAAGGAAGGTGATAAGAATGGGATTTCTTAGCTTTTACCATAGTATCAGCAATGAGAGCAGGCCAATCGATGTGTATGTGATTTAGGATCCCATACAGAAGAAGGAGATCCTGTTCAGAGCATTGAGCATGATTGGTTGCTCTAGGACATAAGATCCAGACAAGTAAGTAGTGAATCATCCTTTCTTCAACCTTGAAACCTCCAACAAGCAATTGCCTTCGATTAGTCTGTTGTTCAGGGTGACGTAGGAAGGACTGAAAAGTCAATAATCGATCGAAATCTTGGAGTCCGAGATGAACTTTGACAGCATCATCCCAGATGGGTAGGTGGGCAACGTTGGTCCACACATCATCATCTAAAATTATGCGGACACCCTTGACTTTAGTGGAAATAATCCCATCTCGATATCTCATGTTGAAATAGAACACTCTGATGAGATCGGGATAAATGCAACCTTTTTGCTCCACCAGATTTGAGAGTCCTTGAACATTAAAAAGCTCTGGAAATTGAAATCCATAGAAACTGAAAAATTCAAGGCGAATATACTTTACCGCCATGATTCTTCTCTCTTGCCAGGAAGTAACATAGTCCGCATGTTTCTCTTGATCTGAAATCCATCCTTCAATAGTTGCCGGACGTGGTTGAGAGGAAGAGGATGCTCCAACAGTTCTGCGGCGATGTCTCCTTGAATCTGCCATGGAGAGAGATTGAGGGAATGATAGTTTTAGAGAAGGAGTAAAATTGGAGAGAGTGGAAGCTCAAGATTTTGATTTCAGCAGTTTCTGGGAGCAAAGAGATGGCCAATAATCGATTATAAGGGCCTATTTATAAGAAGAAGGGAAAAACTAGCCGTTTATAGCCGTTTGGAGCCGTTATGGGAGGCTCCAACGGCTTTATTTTCCAAACTGTTTGCGTGATAATCGATTATCGTAAGTGATAATCGATTATCTGCTCATTGGTCACTTTCCAGAAATTGTGCGATAATCGATTATGTATGAAGATAATCGATTATTTGCTCATGATTTTCCAGGGATGAGTTTGAAGATTCATAATCGATTATGGGGTAAGATAATCGATTATCTTAGTGTAGAGGATGTATCCCAGGTTTGGAATAATCGATTATGACCTGATGATAATCGATTATTAACGCTGATCTTACGAAAATTTGCAAAGAACCATAAATGTGGAGTCTAAGACATGTCTAATACCCCTATGATGAACGGGTCGCACCGCTCACAAAAGTTGATTGCAGATATTAATGCAGTACAGTTACTAGGAAGTGACTCCTAGGTCGTCTCTCAAGGACCAATTTTTGTCGGTTCAGTCTCAGATTTTTTTACACAAAGTGGGGGGTTGTGAATGTTTTGATGCGGAAAATTAAATAAATGCAATGAAAATAAAGTTGATGAAAATGTAAATCAAGCAGTGCAGTAAAAGTAAAACTGAAAAACGTAAATCGCAGAAATAGTAAAATTCAGAAAACGGTAAAAACAAAAATGGTAAATTCAGAAAATGGTAATTTGCAAAAACCAATAAACTTTTGACAGAATTTAAAATGCGCAATATGAAATAAGGCATGAACTGAGATGAAATTGATTTTAGCAGAAACTTGCAGTAAATTAGAAAATGACAATGATTTGATCAAAGCTAACGTGCAGATGAAATTATAAATTGCAAATTCGCAGATGAACATAGAGTTCAAGAACATTGACTGAAAAACACACTGCAAATTAAAATTCAACTGAAAAACAAACTGGAAAACAAACCCAAAACCTCCCCAAAGGGGAGGGGGAAAAATGAAAGCTCACGTAAATTGCTCTCTACACTACACTACTCCTACTCCTAAATCTACTGCTTTCTTCTCTGATGGCTGCTGGTTTATATTGGCAAAACTAAGGAACATTCTCCTTAAATTCAGCATTTTGTGTTTTGTTTCTTCCTGAGGCAGCCCCTAAATTCCTTCCAGGCCTTGCGTTTTTGTCCCCATAGTATTTGACTTCCTTAGCCAATTTTTCACTAAATCCTTGGACGTTAGCAAATAGGTGGGGCCCTCATTTGTCTTCTTCTTCAATTTGTTTCTGCATGCATCCTTCTCCATTCCAGAACAATGGATCAAGAAACATCTTCTTTGCCACCCCATCCACGTGCTGCTTCTCTTCTAATTGCTCATGGGCCGTGAGAGTTGTGTGTGTGTGAAGGCTTGATGCTTTGCTTGCTGGAATGGAGTTGCTGTTGGACGTGAATCTCTTCTCCTAGCAAGGCCGAGACACCCTCTTCACGTCCGTCCTCCCTTTTCCACTCTGCTGGATTAGCTTCTTTTTATTTGGACCAAGGCTGGACCGTTTAGCTGCTTCTGTCTGGACCAGCCATGAGCTTCTTCCTCTACCGTGAAGCTCCATTTCTCCTCTCCTTCATTGTGGCCGTGAGCTGCTCTACTGGATGGAAGTTGCTGCACTTGGATGAAGG
Source organism: Vigna nakashimae (assembly GCA_034642375.1). Classification (NCBI taxonomy): domain Eukaryota; kingdom Viridiplantae; phylum Streptophyta; class Magnoliopsida; order Fabales; family Fabaceae; genus Vigna; species Vigna nakashimae. Next base: position 35,770,057 of record CM067758.1, read on the forward strand.
TTGCTGGGAGCACGCTGGATTCCTCTTCTTTGCTGTGTTGGATGCTTGAAGTTGCTAGCTGGGAGCGTGAAGAGTTTGGTCTGCATTTTCCAGCCATCCTAAAACCAATATAACTCACCCCATTAGTTGTCCGTGGACCCATTGTGTTCCTTAGTGCAGAATTTTTAAAGAAGATAATTGCTCTTCTACTCTACGTGTGCCAACTCTTTGATTCCACTTCATGTTTGCTGAATTTTTCCAATGGGCCATTGCAAGTGGTATGGCCGTGAACTTTCATGGTGGTCCCTCCTTTTTATTTTTATTTGTTGATTTTTGGATCAAAACAAAGAGTTGTTCTCGTGCTTAGCATTTTTGAATCATATGCACATGAATTTCCAACCAAGTGGTGGCCCCATATGTGTCTCCTTAGCATATTGTATAATTTCCTTCAATGACAAAATAAGAAGTGGGCCGTGTGGTTTAAATTTTCCAGCAATGACACTTCACAAATCATCACCTCAATACTAAGTGTAAATTAAAATCAATCTTGTGACATATGTGTCAATTGCTTTGAATGTTGCTGCACATTTTAAGTCCAAACCATTTGCTTAAGAGTGTTTGGAAGGTCTTAGCACCTTACAATGATCAATCCCAGCCACCACAAGTACCAAACAGCAAGCAAACAATGCAAACAAATTAGAAATCACTCAAATAGTAAGCACATGAGTGACATAGTGGAGTAAAGAAAATACTGGGAACAGCACAAAAATAATTTTAACAAACGATAAGCTATACGTGAAAATAGACATCTAGACGAAACTATGAAAAACATTTCATAGAAAACGGATAAGAATTGAACTCAAACGAAGACAAACAAGTTGACACAAAATTCACGCAGCAACCAGCGAAAATTGAAGTGGCTGAAATGCATTGGGCTCAATTGTCATTTCTCATTTAGCCTTCAAATGTCCCAAAAAGATATCCAAAATTTTCCCATAATTAATAATGCAAAATAATAAGTTCAGATAATTCAAATTAGTTAAAATAAGAATTTCTGATCGAATTAAGCATAAATAGTAAAAATGGAAAAATACCAGACATTTTAGCACAATTCCCTGATTAATTCTAGTACAATAAACTAAGTGAAGTGAAGAAATTATAGACTCATCACCCTAACTCTCTTCTAAGCTCATAGAATCTATCTTTAGGCAGGGCTTTAGTAAAGATATCAGCTAATTGATGTATCGTGTCAATGTATTCAATTTGGCAATCTCCCTTTTGAATGTGATCTCTCAAGAAATGATGTCTAATTTCAATGTGCTTAGTTCTTGAGTGCATTATGGGGTTCTTAGTTAGGTTGATAGCACTAGTATTATCACATTTCAAAGGAATGTGATCAAGGAAGATATCAAAATCCTCCAGTTGCTGTTTCATCCACAAGATTTGGGCACAACAATTGCCAGCAGCAATGTATTCAGCTTCAGTAGTAGATAAAGCTACACAAGCTTGTTTCTTTGAATGCCAAGACACTAAAGAACAACCCAGAAAATGACAAGTGCCACTAGTACTTTTTCTATCAATTTTACAGCCACCATAATCTGCATCAGAGTATCCTATTAAACTAAGTGAGGCATCAGAGGGATACCAAAGTCCAAATGAAGTAGTTCCCTTAAGATATTTTAGAATTCTCTTAACTGCAGTCAAATGAGATTCTTTAGGATTGGCTTGGTATCTAGCACATACACAAACACTCTGCATAATATCTGGTCTACTAGCAGTTAAGTATAGCAAGGATCCTATCATGCCTCTAAACATGGTTTCATTCACTCCTTTTCCAATTTCATCCTTATCTAAATAACATGAAGTACCCATGGGTGTACTAGTTTCTTTGCAGCTATCCATACCAAATTTCTTAAGAATTTCTCTACAGTATTTAGTTTGGGAGATGAATGTTCCACCATTCATTTGTTTTATCTGTAGTCCTAAGAAAAAGTTTAATTCTCCCATCATAGACATCTCAAATTCTCCTTGCATTATTTTTGCAAACTCTTCACACAAAGAGTCATCAGTTGACCCAAAAATGATATCATCTACATAAACTTGTACAATCAAGATGTATTTTCCTACATTCTTTATAAATAAGGTTGAATCAACCTTACCTCTAGAAAAATTATTATCAAGTAAGAAGGTACTAAGTCTTTCATACCAAGACCTAGGTGCCTGTTTAAGACCATACAAGGCCTTTTTCAACTTATAAACATGATCAGGAAATTTGAAATCCTCAAAACCAGGAGGTTGACTAACATATACCTCTTCTTTTATGAAACCATTTAAAAACGCACTTTTCACATCCATTTGATACAGTTTAAATTTCATCAAGGATGCATATGCAAGCAACAATCTAATTGCTTCTAACCTGGCCACTGGTGCATATGTTTCATCATAGTCTATGCCTTCCTCTTGACAGTAGCCCTTTGCAACTAGCCTTGCTTTGTTCTTTGTGATGTTTCCATTGTAAGACCCGTGTTTTAGGGAAAGGGTGGGGACAGGGCAGTCATCCACTCCTTGCATTATTGGAATGCATTATTGGAGTACAATTATTGGGGGAAAGCTTGGAAGGGGGTTATTTTTCATTATTGGCATGTGAGAAGGAGAGAGAGAGAGAGCAGATGGGGAGTAACATTCTGCCAATTCCAGCAGCACCAGGGGAAGATGAAGTGGTGATCTCGGTCAAGCAGAAATAGCTTGAGTAAGGAGCATCCAAGGCTTGGAGATGAAGCACTTGCTACCACGACCCACACCAACTGGAAGGAAATAACACACGTTTGGAGAGCTTCATTAATGGTTTGGAGAGAGCACCGTCCAACGTTCCAGCAGCTTGGAGAATAATTCACGTTCCCAGCCACCACCATGGTGGGAGACTTTGGTCCTTCAAGCGTCCAACAACTTTGAACATCCAACATCTCCAATCTTCCCAACGTAACTATCCAGTAGAAAGGACAATCAGAAATTGCACCGTCCTCCATCAGTACTAGCCTTCAACCATAGGAGCAGCCAACACATTAAGAATTCACGGCTGGAAGAAAAATCAAGTGGTTGGTGATGAATCAATATTTTGCTCACTTCACTTGGTTTATTGTGCTAGAATTAATTAGGGAATTGTGCATAATGTCCGGTATTTTCCTGTTTTTACTATTTGTACTTAATTTGACCAGAAATTCTAATTTCATTCAATTTGAATTATTTGAGTTGATTATTTGCATTAGTAATTACAAGGGAAATTTTGGAAATACAAATTGAGACGTTTAGAAGAACATTCACACACTGTGTTTGGGAAGAAGCTGCAACTGCAGTGATTTAATCTGTGTTGATCTGTGATGAAATATATTTTTTTTTATTGAATGTGTAGAAGCAAAATTGGCTTGGTTTAAGAAGTTAAGCACATGAAAAAATGGGTCACCATTTGCAAACACTTCTCGGTTTTGCTTGTAAGAGGCATGGTAGCAAGCTTAAGTCAAAATGGGAGTGTTGTCACGTTATTTTGGCAAGAAGCATATGTTAGAAAAATGGGGCTGCCAATTTGAGAAGGCAATATTGTTTCCAATTGAAGCATGCCACATAAGGAAGCATTCACGGCAAACAACACACAAAATGGGAGGCTTCTTTCTTTTAAGTGGGAGACAACATAATAGAAGTGGGGGCCACCACCATTTGTTGAAGAAAGACCACATATCACACGGCCAAAGCTACAATTCATGTTACATTTTATTAAATGGAAAGATGAAGCGTGATTAAAAAAGGAGGCCACTTCACGATTTTAGAGTTCTTTTGGGAAAATGACAAGTGTGATTTTTACTGTGGAGGAAGCCACATTCTCTAAGTAAATTCTCGGCAATATAGAAGTAAATGGACCTAAGTGGAATCAAAGAAGGGGGCCACATGTTGACAACACCATACGACACTTACCAATAAGGAATCAACTTTCTCTGTGAATTTCTGAAGGGGATATAGGACAACAAAAGGAGACACACGGTTGAGAGTTAGGGAGTTCACTCTCTGGAATTTCTTTTTGGAGAACTCTTGGTATTCCACTTCCATTATTCTTCACTTACAGAGGAGTACACTCAGCATGGATTGAACAGGAGGAAAGCAAACTGGTGTTGCATACTGGAAGGAGAAGCACACGGTATTCCAGCAACTTGACAGGGAAGAGCACTCACGGTGGTGAAGCAGTCCATCACCTTGAAAAAGCAAGAAAGCTAGTAGCAACACGGGAGCCCAGCAAAGAAAGGATTCATGTCCAACCCAGCAGCAGCTGTCACGGTTTTATTGGAGAGGCATCCAGCAGCCACATCCAAGCTCAAGTATTCACACCATCCACCATCCAAGCTCCACCCGTCCAGCAGCACCAACAACTGATGCAAATCCAGCAGTGATTCTTCACGGGAGCAGCTGCAACAGCACCACCTCCACGATCCAGCTTCATCACGGTCGAGCAAAGAGAAGGGAGAAGAGTGCATTCTGGAATATGCACAAAAGAAGACAAGAGATGGACGTGTGAAAGAAGAGAAATCTAGAATTGAGAGGAATGGAAAAGAGGGGGGGCCACACTTGTTAAAAGTTCACGGACCCAAGGAATTTGCAAGGGACAACATGCATGAAAATAAGAGAAGTCACGGGAGGAAATTGAAGGTCAGAGAATTGGTTATAAAAGGATGGCAGCAATGCAGAGAAGAGAATGAGATTTTAGTGTGGATTTTAGGAGTAGTGTAGGAACTACCCACGTCTGGGAGGAGGCTATTGCCTCTTCCTCCTTCAATCAACTCTCTGTATTTTCATTTTCCAAACAGTGCAACAGTGATTTATTTTCTGAAGCGTATAGTGTGTTACTGTAATTTTTATTTTCATTGTACAGGAATTTAATTTCAAGTGTTGAATCTTTGCTAAATTTGATTTCCAATTAAGTGTTTTTAATTTTACTGTCTCTTTATTTTACCGTTTACTGTTTTCTGAACCGTTAAATTCAGTCAATGTATTTTTCCGTTCGGTTTATTTTCAACGTCGTTTTTACTGTTCATTTTCACCGATGTTTTGGGTAAATTTTATTTACATGGCTGTTACATTTTCTACATGTTTACTGTTACAATGTTTTCATTTCAAGCATTGATGAATTTTACATTTTTTGGTTTTACCGTTCAGTTTTTACCACCGTTAAAATTTACTTCAGTGTTTTTAATTTTGTGTTATTTAATTTCTAGTCAACTTTAATTTTACCACAACAAACACAATCACAAAACCCCCCACCTTCGTGTGTAAATCTGAGACTGAGCCACAATATTGGTCCTTGAGAGACGACCTAGGAGTCACATCCTAGCTATACTGCATATTTTCATGCACAACTTTTGTGAGCGGTGCGACCCGTTCATCAAAATGGCGCCGTTGCCGGGGATCAATAACGGTTTGGTTTTAGATTCTTGTTGTGTAAATTTTTGTTCTGTTAATATGTGTCTTTTGTGTGTTTTGTGTTTTGTATTTTTGTAGGCGACAACGACACCTTCAGCAAATTTTGGCGGCGTTGTCACTTCAGTTCCAGGTTCTTGTTTTAGATTTTTGTTGTGTTTTTCGATTATGTTCTGTTAATATATGTTTTGTCTTTTATATTTTTATTATGTTGTGTTTTGTATTTAGTTGTTATATTTAAAAAAAAAAGTTTTGTTGATGTTCTGTCTTGTTTGTGCCTGTAGCATGTTTAATTGTGTTGTGATGTTCTATTTTTTGTATGTGTGTCGTATGTATTTTGTCTGTTAATTAAAAAAAAAAGTGAAAAAAAAATTAATTTTAAAAAAAAAATAATAATAAAATTATTTTTATGTTCTGTTTTGTGTGTGCCTGTAGCATGTATAAATGTGTTGTATTTTGTTTGTCTAGTAATTTTTAATGTTTAATTTTTATTTTTATTTTCCATGTCTACCGATTTTAATTTTGTGAAAAATGCTTATTCTGTCTATGCCCATAATTATGATTCTCCTTCTGCATGTTACTCTGATTATAATTCTGTTGATTTCTATGTCGGGAATTATATGGATCATCCTCAAATTACTGAGAGCGCTCCTAGTGAGCCGGTCCCACCTACAAAGGATGATATTCATTGCGTTCTAAGCGCTGGACTGATATATCTGCTCCCTAAGTTTCATGGATTTACAGGAGAATGCCCACATGAACATTTGGCAAATTTCTATAGAATTTGTTCTGCAATGAAACCTCCAAATGTCCCAGATGATTACATTTTCTTGACGGCGTTTCAGCATTCATTACAAGGAGCAGCTAAGGATTGGTTGAATTGTCTTCCTCGAGGACTCATTACCAGATGAAAAGATCTTGAGCAAAATTTTCTGATCGAATTTTTCCCTGCACAAGATGGATACAGCAACGGTCCTGGAGGGAATGACCCTACCTTGGGATGGTACAGTGCTCCACAGTATCGATATCAAGAACCACCATTCCAGAATACTTTGATGCCTCCACTAGTCCAGCAAGAACAGCAGATGCAGTTCTATGATGCTACTGCTCAATTTACTCCTCAGCCTTCGATTTCTGAGCCTACAATAAAGGAGTTACTGGAGCAGATGACCATGCAGAACGTTCAGTTACAGAAAGGGAACATGCAGTTCAAGAAAAATAGCATAGAGTTTCAGCAGGAAACTCAAGCGGCAATTCAGAATCTGACTGATCAGATCGGGCAGATGACCACTATTGCACCTAAGGAGACTGATGAAGATTTTGAGGACCAGGCAAGAATAAGCAATAATATTGAACAAGGTAGACCACTTTCATCCTCCACTACTTTACCAATCTTCAAGGAAGTGGAGGTAAGCATACCGCAAATTGATTATTCTGTTGACTGTGTTATTAAAGATTATGCTGATGATAGGTATGCTTGTAATCATATTGTTGCTGAGCATGTTTTTAATTCTCCCTCTGAACATGAATCTGAGCCTGTTATAGATATTATTTCTACATTTGAAACCGATTCGTGTTATGAGGATTTATCTGAGGTTCAGCCTATTACACTAGGATTGGGTGTTATACCCCTGCATGAAATTTCTGCAGAGCCACATTGCACTAACCATGTTGCAGGAGGTACGTATAAATTTGATCAACATACACCCACAGTGGAAAACAAAGGTGCTGACACTGATAGTTTGAAGATCAACAGGCACCTGCTGAATCCGCTCAGTAACAATAATTGCTGCTTAGATCCGGTGGTGGAAGATATTTCCCTACTTGATCAGATTTGGAGGATGAAGCAGTTCGTCCTCAACACTTTCATGCTGGATCCTGAAGAAGGGAACATCTCCCTACAAGTCCAAAATTGGCAACTGCCACCCTGACCAGGGGAGTTTTCTTTTTCTTTCTTCCCCGTTTTCATATTTTTAGTACACTTGTCCTTTATCTGTTTATTGTTTTAATTGATGATTATGCTTAGAAAACATTTAGGACAGTGTAGTTTAAGTGTGGTCTGGGGGAGATTCTCCATTTTGTTTTCTTTTATGTTTGTTTTTTATTTTTATTTTTTTTATTTCTTTATTAGTTTTCGAATTACTATAATTTTTTTTATAAAAAAAAAAAATTTTCTTTTTGATAAATTATTTTATTTTAAGAGTGCAAAATCTTTCCTTTCAATTAAAATTTAATTGTTATATGATGTACATATATTTTTCATATATTTAAAAACGAAAAAAAATGTGTTTTGTGTTTTATTTGCTTCCTCATTCTTAGTGTTTTTACTAAAAAGAAAAAAATTTGTGATAAATATTTTTTTTTTGTTTAAAGCGTGCCAAATCTGTATTATGATATGTATATTTATTTATTTTTTCTTCTTAGTTTTCAAATTGTTATCCCTAAAAAAAAAATCAAAAATTCAAAAATTGTTTTGCGTAGTCCTTGATTTTATTTCCACCCTCAGTTTCTTACCAATATTTCATTAAAAATTTTCACTTCAGATCTCATTTATTTTCCTTATTTTCCTTCACTGTAAATACAATTTCTTAGTTGTTTTCATACAGATCTTTGATTGCAAATTTTTAGACTAAGAAAATATTTCATTCATAATAGCAAAATTACAGTAATGGAAAATAGGAGCTTGAACAGATCTGAATATAAAGATGCAGTAGATATATATGAAAATAAAAGATGTTCGGGGGTCGATCTTTAGTGATCGTTAATATTACAAACCAAATAAAAAACAAAAACAACATAAAAAAAAAATTAAAAACATAAAAAAACATAAGTGTTCATATTACAGTCCTTAATTCTAGCCACACTCGGCCAACAAAAACATAAAAAAAAAATAAATAAACAAAACTTTAAAACTGGAAGAATTCTCGAGCTGGTTGTGGTGGTCTAAGGGAGAGCTCCGTTGAGGGAGTTCTGGTTCGGAATACAGGAGGCTTTGGTGGAGGAATTTCTCGTTCATTTCTGTTGTCATCGATAATGATCGGAACTGGAAACAAATCCAGCAGCCTCGGTGCCCTCATTATCACCCAGTTGTTTTCTTTCAAACAAAAAAAAATATATATAAATAAATAAATAAATAAAATTGTGTTAATTATAGAAGAGGAAGTGAAAAAAATTTTTCAATAAAAATGGAGGTATGATGAGAGTTCTTACCATACATATACAGCGGCAGTTGTGAAAAGAGAGTGCCAGTGGGGTCTATCTCCGCTTGCCAGCGCCTGACCCGATTGCCATGGTTGTTAAACCAGCAGTGCACGTTATATTCGGTGGCATCTGCGAAGGTCCTTAGTCGAGATGCGATCTCGACGACTTGCGCTCGGCTTGGGTGTGTGACCCCATAGTTGTAGATGTTCATCATCATCTTGATCTGATCATCTGTAGGACGCCATCGCTGACTAGTGTATCTCTCTGATTCCATCTCGCTCGTCATCATTCCTCTTGAAATATTCTAAAACTTAATAAAAAAAAAATAATAAGAAAAAAATAAACATAAAAAAAATAAAAAGAACTAAAAAAAAAGCATAAAAAAAAAAATTAGATTAGTTCTCTGTTTTCTTTATTTGTTCTTGTTTCCTTTTAGATTTATTTTGTCCAATCTGTATTTGATGTTTCAGTGTCTGGTCTCAGATCTGTTTCACGGTCCTTGCAAAAGGGTCCTAAACGGATCTACGTCCAGTTGTCCGGTTGTTCTTGTCCATATTGTTCTTGTATATTATGTTTATGTGTTTATTTAGTTTTAAGTGGGGTACGTGGCGTTGTTCTACCCGATTGTCTCTGCAATACCTTCAATCGAAGGGAGATTAACGTCTGGTTTCCAGCCTATATACCCCTTAAGTTTTTTTTGACAGTTGTGTTTTATGTGTTTTTCTTTAAAAAAAAAATAAAATAAAGCAGGAAAAAAAAAAGAAGAAAGGGAGAGCAGGGAAGAGGAAAGCTGAGAAAGCACAAGAAAATAACAATGGAAAAGAAGAGAAATGAAAGCATGAAAAGAAAGCAGGAAATGAAAAAACGGAAATGAAAGATCTAAAAGCTTAAAGAGAAGCAGAGCAAGCAAGCAGAGAGAAAAGGAGATCCTTAGTGAAGAAAGACTTACCTGGAGAAGTAGGCTGGCAGAGAAGCTCCTCGCCGATCTCGGACTCTTCAGAAGGCACGGTGGCAGAGGTTCCGCGCAGACTCCAGATGCTCAGAAGAGAGCGGAGGAGAGAGGATTAGAGAGGAGTAGAGAGAGAGCAGGGAAGTCAGAAATGTTGCTCGACACTGAGGAGGTACCCTTTTATAGCCAAGAATTCTGTCACTGTAGCAACAGTTTCGGTCATTGCCACCGAAACTGTTGTCACAGTGCCGGTCATCTCCTTTTTCAAAAAAAAAAAAAAAGTAATAATAAAAAAAATAATAATTTAGCATCTGCTGGTGGGTGCTAGGTGATTTAGACATCTACTGATGGATGTTACTGAAAAATTTCTTCCCATTTTTCCTACCTTTTATTGCACTTGTCTATATTATTTGACTGCTCTGAAATTGATAATCTGATGATTGTAACACACTGAGGACATTGTGTGATTTAAGTGTGGTCTACTGGGGAGAAATCCTGATTTTTCTGTTAGATTGTATTTTGTGTGTTAAATTTTTTGTGTTAAATTTTTTTTCTCTTTTAAGTTATTTTTATCGAGTTTTGTGTGCAATAAATTTTACATTTTTCTCTTGATTTCTGGATGATGTTTAAGTTGTAGATTTTTCCTTCACTTACTTAATACTTATAGTTTGTAATCCTTGCTTTTCTCTGCCTGGAAAGATGATTATACGTTTGAGAGGTTGATTTGATTGTGACAAATACCCTGTGTGAGATTTGAGCCACTTAATTTTCTTTCTTGTGTGTGATATGACTCTTGATTTCTTGCACATATGCCTTGGCTTTATTCTTTTTGATATACTTGATTTATATGCATGTTTAGAAGTGATAAAGGCATTTTTGTTCTTGAGCCTCTTTAGCCAAATAAGCCTACCTTGTTATTATCCTTTGATAACCCCTTTGAGCCTATACTGTATATATTTCTTTGTGTTGAAGCTCATACACTGATCCTAAGTGAAAAACAAATGATTACCTTATCCTTAGGAAAGTCTGGAGCTATAGAAGTATTTTGTGAATAAGTGTGGTCTCCTTGGGAATTCTGATGAATTGGCTAGTTGGTTCCTCATCATGTTTTGAAAATATGAATTATATCCTGTTGTGTGATAAAGAAAAAAAAGAAGAAAAGAGACATGATGAAAAAAAGAATTGATGAGAAAAGAAAAAAAATGATGATAAAAAAATAATTTTGTAAATAATGGAGTCGAGAAGATGATTGAATTAGAGGTTTGGGTGAGATTTCACTGTATTTTCACTTATTCCCCATTGCTCCTCTATTTCTTTTGGGCTATACCTACTTATCCATATTTATCCTCCCATGTCCTTGGCCCCATTACAACCCTGAAAGACCTTTTGATCTGAACATGCATATGTTTTAAGTATTGATAATTAGAAGCTTGCCAAGTCTACTTGTGTTTGTTTTCTTGAGTACATCGAGCTGATATTATTATTTATCCTAGACACTTGAGAGAAACACTATAGTGCATCTGTGAGGTTTTGTTATTTTCAAATCACCTCTTGAGCTGATTAATCATTTTGCTATGTATTGAATTGCTTGGATGATTTCTGTAAGTATGTGCTTTTCTTGATTTTGTGTTGGAAAATTTCTACTTCTTTCATCGGTCCATAATTCTTGAGAACTCTGTAAATTCTTTTTATTTTTCTTGAGTCTTTGTTTTCTGTGTTCTGAGTGTGTGTCACCTTCCTAGAAGTCCTTTGAACTATTCCCTGATTTGTGTTTTAATTTTGCCCAGGAGTGCAAAAGACTAAGTGTGGTCTATTTTGATGAATCAATATTTTGCTCACTTCACTTGGTTTATTGTGCTAGAATTAATTAGGGAATTGTGCATAATGTCCGGTATTTTCCTGTTTTTACTATTTGTACTTAATTTGACCAGAAATTCTAATTTCATTCAATTTGAATTATTTGAGTTGATTATTTGCATTAGTAATTACAAGGGAAATTTTGGAAATACAAATTGAGACGTTTAGAAGAACATTCACACACTGTGTTTGGGAAGAAGCTGCAACTGCAGTGATTTAATCTGTGTTGATCTGTGATGAAATATATTTTTTTTTATTGAATGTGTAGAAGCAACATTGGCTTGGTTTAAGAAGTTAAGCACATGAAAAAATGGGTCACCATTTGCAAACACTTCTCGGTTTTGCTTGTAAGAGGCATGGTAGCAAGCTTAAGTCAAAATGGGAGTGTTGTCACGTTATTTTGGCAAGAAGCATATGTTAGAAAAATGGGGCTGCCAATTTGAGAAGGCAATATTGTTTCCAATTGAAGCATGCCACATAAGGAAGCATTCACGGCAAACAACACACAAAATGGGAGGCTTCTTTCTTTTAAGTGGGAGACAACATAATAGAAGTGGGGGCCACCACCATTTGTTGAAGAAAGACCACATATCACACGGCCAAAGCTACAATTCATGTTACATTTTATTAAATGGAAAGATGAAGCGTGATTAAAAAAGGAGGCCACTTCACGGTTTTAGAGTTCTTTTGGGAAAATGACAAGTGTGATTTTTACTGTGGAGGAAGCCACATTCTCTAAGTAAATTCTCGGCAATATAGAAGTAAATGGACCTAAGTGGAATCAAAGAAGGGGGCCACATGTTGACAACACCATACGGCACTTACCAATAAGGAATCAACTTTCTCTGTGAATTTCTGAAGGGGATATAGGACAACAAAAGGAGACACACGGTTGAGAGTTAGGGAGTTCACTCTCTGGAATTTCTTTTTGGAGAACTCTTGGTATTCCACTTCCATTATTCTTCACTTACAGAGGAGTACACTCAGCATGGATTGAACAGGAGGAAAGCAAACTGGTGTTGCATACTGGAAGGAGAAGCACACGGTATTCCAGCAACTTGACAGGGAAGAGCACTCACGGTGGTGAAGCAGTCCATCACCTTGAAAAAGCAAGAAAGCTAGTAGCAACACGGGAGCCCAGCAAAGAAAGGATTCATGTCCAACCCAGCAGCAGCTGTCACGGTTTTATTGGAGAGGCATCCAGCAGCCACATCCAAGCTCAAGTATTCACACCATCCACCATCCAAGCTCCACCCGTCCAGCAGCACCAACAACTGATGCAAATCCAGCAGTGATTCTTCACGGGAGCAGCTGCAACAGCACCACCTCCACGATCCAGCTTCATCACGGTCGAGCAAAGAGAAGGGAGAAGAGTGCATTCTGGAATGTGCACAAAAGAAGACAAGAGATGGACGTGTGAAAGAAGAGAAATCTGGAATTGAGAGGAATGGAAAAGAGGGGGGGCCACACTTGTTAAAAGTTCACGGACCCAAGGAATTTGCAAGGGACAACATGCATGAAAATAAGAGAAGTCACGGGAGGAAGTTGAAGGTCAGAGAATTGGTTATAAAAGGATGGCAGCAATGCAGAGAAGAGAATGAGATTTTAGTGTGGATTTTAGGAGTAGTGTAGGAACTACCCACGTCTGGGAGGAGGCTATTGCCTCTTCCTCCTTCAATCAACTCTCTGTATTTTCATTTTCCAAACAGTGCAACAGTGATTTATTTTCTGAAGCGTATAGTGTGTTACTGTAATTTTTATTTTCATTGTACAGGAATTTAATTTCAAGTGTTGAATCTTTGCTAAATTTGATTTCCAATTAAGTGTTTTTAATTTTACTGTCTCTTTATTTTACCGTTTACTGTTTTCTGAACCGTTAAATTCAGTCAATGTATTTTTCCGTTCGGTTTATTTTCAACGTCGTTTTTACTGTTCATTTTCACCGATGTTTTGGGTAAATTTTATTTACATGGCTGTTACATTTTCTACATGTTTACTGTTACAATGTTTTCATTTCAAGCATTGATGAATTTTACATTTTTTGGTTTTACCGTTCAGGTTTTACCACCGTTAAAATTTACTTCAGTGTTTTTAATTTTGTGTTATTTAATTTCTAGTCAACTTTAATTTTACCACAACAAACACAATCACAAAACCCCCCACCTTCGTGTGTAAATCTGAGACTGAGCCACAATATTGGTCCTTGAGAGACGACCTAGGAGTCACATCCTAGCTATACTGCATATTTTCATGCACAACTTTTGTGAGCGGTGCGACCCGTTCATCAGTTGGGCATCTGTGAAAGTGGAATCCTTATAACAAAAATCTGGGAGAGGAAGGGGAGATTTGGAGCTGCACTCTGGGAGGAGATAGATCCCAAAATTTGCAAGGAAGTCTTCAAGAGGTAAGGGGAGCTAGATATTTTGTGTGATTAATTGTATGTGCTTTGTATGATGTAAATCTGGGTAAAATCTGGGAAGAAAGGGTTGAATTTCATGTTTCTGGAAATCTGCAATTCTGCAGAACCGTTCGTCCAATTTGGTTTCAAATTGGACGTTCGTCCCAAAATGGCTTAGCCAATTTTTGAACGTTTGGTTATTTGCTGAACGTTCGTCCAAATAGATAAATTTATGAACGTTCGTCCGGAAATAGAACGTTCGTCCCTGTCATTTTGAACGCTCGTTTTTCCCTTAGCCGATGAGCGTTCGTTCACGTATTTTGGTTATGCGTTCGTCCTTCAACTCCAAAGAGCGTTCGTCCTTCAACTCCAGAGAGCGTTCGTCCTTCAACTCCAGAGAGCGTTCGTCCAGTAGAGTGTTCGACAAGCGTTCGTCCGTCCGGAAAATGGACGTTCGTCCAAACTGTGAAAAGTGGACGTTCGTCCTAAATTTGAGCGTTCGTCCGTTTTTTTTAATAACGTTCGTCCAGATCCTTAATAACGTTCGTCCAGATCCTTAATAGCGTTCGTCCAATTTGGTGGTGAATAGTGTCCGTCCAAGAGTGTGCAAAGGGTTCAATTGCTATTGTTTTGGATTGAATTAAATATGTAAAATGTTGAAAGTATGATACGATGTGATTTATTTGAAAATGTGAGCATGTATGAATTATGATAAATTACCGTGATTATATGATGAAAATGATGAATGTGAGTATGATTCGGAAATCTCAGGGAGGGATGGATGAAAGTGGTTATGTAAAATGTTTGTGGTTGTGTCTGTATAATTGTAGGGGCTTCGAAATGGTATGTCTATCCCTACACTCAAAGCATTATTCACACTCAAGTAGAGAAGAATAATGTCAGTGGTGAGAGTAGAGGGAGATCCTCGTCTATAGTCTTTGAATTTAGACATAGGCAGCTTGGGGGATTTATATTGCTAGCGTTGGAGAAAGACCAGCAGAGCTAGCAAGTGTAGAGACGACCAATAGTTCGACAATTATACAAAATCCGGATGAGTCGTGTGAGTATGTAGATTGTGGTTTAATAAGCATGCCTAAGTATTTATATATTTAAATCTATGTATGATGACGTGAATTAACTGTACTAGGAGATAACATGCTTTTTATATCTAGCTCACCCTTGCATTGTTTGTGTTGTGTGCCAATTTGGATTATGTTATTCGGCAATGATCATCCACTTGGATGGGAGCAGATGTGGTCGAGGAGAATGCCGAGGAGAGTCCTCTGGAGCAAGAGCTTGAGAATAACGTGGCTGCGGAGTAGTGTGCTTAGGAAGTTTCATATCTGAACACGTGTAGTGTTCTAATCTATAAACTATTAAGTTTGAATTTTCGTTTTTTTTTTATTTGGATGATTGTAATTTAACAAT
Source organism: Vigna nakashimae (assembly GCA_034642375.1). Taxonomy (NCBI): domain Eukaryota; kingdom Viridiplantae; phylum Streptophyta; class Magnoliopsida; order Fabales; family Fabaceae; genus Vigna; species Vigna nakashimae. The sequence goes on from CM067758.1 coordinate 35,785,329, forward strand.
TAAATTACACGTCGTATTCTGACTGTTCTCTATATTGGAATGATGACATCTTTATTATGTAATATTTGTTATTATATAATTGGGATGTTACATCCATCCTCATCAAGCTTGTTCCTAAATACCCATTTGGTTCCTATGACTTGAAAATCATCTTGCTTTGGAATAAGTTCCCAGACTTCATTCCTTTCAAATTGGTTTAGCTCTTCTTGCATAGCAACGCACCACTTATCATCTTGAAGAGCTTCCTTTATATTCTTGGGTTCTATTTGAGACACAAAAGCTACAGTTAGACAAAAATTATTAAGATTATGTCTAGTAGTTACTCCTTTTGAAATGTCTCCAATGATGTTGTCTAAGGAAAGTCCTCTTGGTTGTTGATAGCTTTTAGAATCAACAGCTTGAGGTGTTTCTTGAAGTTCTGGAGGATAGTTCTCATTTAGATACATCTCTTCAAGAGCTTCCTTCAAATAATCCTCATCACCTGCAATAGGTTTGTTTGACTCAAGAGGGTTTTCCTCAAGGTCTACAATCTCATCAAAGACAACATGCATTGATTCTTCAATTGTTAAAGTTCTTCTATTAAATACTCTATATGCTTTACTGGTCAAAGAATATCCTAGGAAAATTGCTTCATCAGATTTTGCATCAAATTTGCCTAGATTATCTTTTCCATTATTCAAGACAAAGCATTTGCACCCAAATATTTTCAAGTGAGATACATTTGGTTTTCTACCATTTAACAGTTCATATGGAGTTAATTTCAGAATTGGCCTAATAAGCATCCTGTTCAACACATAACAAGCAGTACTAACTGCATCAGCCCAAAAATATTTTGGCACATTAGATTCATTCATAAGGGTTCTAGCTAATTCTTCTAATGATCTATTTTTCCTTTCAACAACACCATTTTGTTGGGGAGTTCTAGGTGCAGAAAAGTTATGTGCTATGCCATATTCTTCACAAAATTTATCAAAAGATTCATTTTCAAATTCTCCACCATGATCACTTCTCAATGTTTTGATTTTCATGTCTTTTACATTTTGAATACGTTTAGCAAAAGATTTAAAGGCTTTGAAAGCTTCACTTTTCAAATTTAAAAAGAAGGTCCAAGTGTATCTTGTGTAATCATCAACAATTACAAGAGCATAGTAGTTTCCACCAAAACTTTTAATTCTAGATGGACCAAACAAGTCCATATGCAAAAGCTCTAAAGGTTTTGATGTAGAAATCATGCTTTTAGATGAAAATGAAGATTTTGTTTGTTTACCCTTCTGACATGCAGAACAAAGTTTATCTTTTACAAATTTTAGTTTAGGCAAACCAATCACAAGATCCTTAGAGATTAATTTATTTAAGTGTTGCATGTGAATATGTGCAGCTCTTTTGTGCCATAGCCATGGATTTTCTTCTTTAGCAACTAAGCATGTTATACTATGACTACTTTCACTCTCAATGTCAATCAAATATATGTTATTATGCCTAACACCTTGCAAAGCAATTTCAGCAGAATTTTTGAAATAAACAGTACAATTATCACTCTCAAAAGTTACCTTGAAACCTTTGTCGCATAGTTGACTTATGCTTAGAAGATTATGTTTGAGTCCTTCAACGTATAAGACGTCTTTTATTGTCAAAGTGTTTCCTCCTCCAATGTTTCCAGTACCTATTATTCTGCCTTTGTTGTTATCCCCATAAGTTACAAATCCTTGCTTCTTCTTCTCAAAAGAGATGAATCTTTTCTTGTCACCAGTCATGTGTCTTGAACAACCACTGTCAAGATACCACAGTGACTTCTTGGACTTAGATTGATCCTACAAAACAAGTTAGCAAGAATTTTAGGTCCCCAATCTCAATATGGGTCCTTGGGGTTAGTTTGTGCAAGTTTAGATCATCTCACAGCTTTAACCCAAGCATATTTGCCACTTGGAACACCAACATGTTTAATGTTGCATTTGTTTGATGTGTGACCATGCTTCATACAGTAAAAACAACAAGCATTACTTACTTTTTTAACAAAAGTCCCTTTTTCAACCCAAACTCTACGAGTTCTTCTTTCTTTGGACTTATTTATTTGATGCATATTTCTATTTTTAACATTTCTTCTTTTAAAGTTTGTCTTACCATGTGAATTAGTCTTGGTTTCTGATGAACGGGTCGCACCGCTCACAAAAGTTGATTGCACGAAAATAATGCAGTATATTTTCTAGGAAGTGACTCCTAGGTCGTCTCTCAAGGACCAAATATGGGTTAAGTCTTAGATCTAACACGAAGTGTGGGGTTTTGTGAATGGTTTTGTACGGAAAACTAAAATAGCAGTGCAGAAAATGAAAATGCAGTAAATATTGAAATTACAGTAAATAATAGAAAACCAAAGACAGTAAATTTAGAGAATGGTAAAAACGAAATTTAACTTTTTAACATAACCAGAAAATGTAAATCAACAAGTGCGGTGAAAATAAAAATTGAAAAACAACTGAATAACGTTTGAGAATGTAAATTGAAAACATAATTCTGACAAATTTAAAATGCTCAACTGAATTTTATGGCAGAACAGAATTGGAATTAAAATGCAAAATTGAGATTGTAATTGACAAACTGCAGTAAATGGAACGTGCAAATGAAATCAAACACAAAACCTCCCCAAGAGGGGAGGAGAAAATCAAAGCATTGCTTCCTAAATTCCTACTCCTCAAACTCTAATCTAAATTGTCCTACTGAAATCTCCTAAATTCTACTTCTCTACTGGAGCTCCTTCTCTTCTTTGCTGGTGCTGGAAATTTATAGCCACAATTCTCAATCCGTGACTTCTCCATTTTGTCTTATGTAGAAGCTCTTTCCAGCCGTCTCTGCAACAGCCGTGTATTCTCCTCCACAATCACATTCCTTTTCTCCATTTTCTAATCTTCACTTGGGTGGAGGCTTGGACCCACTTCCAACAACTTTCTCATTTCCAATGCCTTTCACAGTGCGTGCTTCTCCAGCCCTTGGACGTGACTCTAGCTAATCCTCTTCTTTGTGTGCTTTCAGTTCAGAACCCCTTGTGCCAAGCTAGTGCCTTCCTTCATTTTACTCATCCTGGTGCTCCCTTGGGTGCTCCCTTGGGTGTTGTTACTTCCTCATTGCTACCTTCATCCATGTGGGCTGCTCCAAAGAGGCCGTGTGCAAGCTGGACCAAGAGTGCCTCCTGTTTCCACGTCCCAGCTCTCTGCTGCCATCATCCGTGAAGATAGCTGGACAGCTTTACTGCCATGGGCCGTGATGGTTATGCAAGAAGCTGGACTAATTATCCCTGGACGTGTGAATGCAGCTGTGTTGGTGCTGGACCAAGGTGCAGGACCGTGATCTTCTCTCCCTCCACGTGGTCCCCTTTTTCTTTGTTGATTGTTGGGATGCAAGCCGTGAGCTGATGTCCATTTGCTTTTTAATGTGCAGCTCTTCCAAAATCTAATGTTTGCTTACCACGTTGCAAGCCAAGAAAGAGTATGGTCGGATATTGTCCAAAGGAAATATGTTGAATATACCACTTCCTTTCATGAATGGATGTGTAAAATGATCATGGGACCCTCCAAGCATCTCCATGACTATAAAACAAAAACATATGCACTTCATTTCAATGTGGCCCCCTCCATGGTTGCAATGGCCGTGTGTTGCTCCAAATAATTCTATGCTTCTTCAAATTGAATAATTTGGAAGGACTTGCTTCCCCTTTTTACGTGAAAAAGCTTTAATAATTGGAATGTTTTCCCATACCCTTCCAATCAACCATCATATTTTAATCAAGATGCTTTCACTCCAACACCCAAAATAATAAAAAAAAAATATACAAGCTGGTCTTCTAGACTTCATGTAGCCACTTCATCATTTTTAATGAAAGAATTCTTTCATGCCCTTCAACTCTGAATCAACGCCCCATCTCATGTGCACACCAACGTTCTCTTGGACGTTATTTCTCACCAATTTTCACCTATTCACTTCTTCATTTTTCAAAGAAATATCTCAAGTATTGGTCACGGTATTTTTGCATTCAATGAGAAGAGAGAAAACGTTGCTTCCAATTGTAAAATGAGCATCTTTCTTTTATTTTTCCTTCCAACTAGTCAACATGCACCTCCCCAAATGCCCCCCATTAATGCCATTTACAAATAATGTGCCTTATGGTGTTGAATTTGTTTCAAGAAATTTCCAATTCCAAAATGAATGTGCCGTGAGATGCACTTGTAAGGTGGTCCCCTTCATCATTTTAAACCAAAACAATTGTTGAAGCTTGTAGCAATTTTGGACCTGCAAAAATATTGGATGCCGTGTGGCATGTCTTCTAATTCATCATATTTCTACGAGAAATGAGCTATAAAATGTGCCAATATGAGTGTTGAATCCTTGAGTGTTGGGAGGTCTTAGCACCGTCCAATGATCAATTCCAGCCACCACAAGTATCAAACAACATGCAAACAATGCACACAGATTAGAAGTCACTCAAACAGTAATCACTGAACTAACATAGGGGAGTAAAATAAATACTGGGAACAACACAAAATGAATTTGAACAAAGTAAAAACTATACTTGCAAATAGACATCCATACGAAACTATGAAAAAAAACTGCATGCAAAACGGATAAGAATTGAACTCGAACGAGGACAAACAAGTTGACACAAAATTCACACAGCAACCAGCGAAAAGTCAAATGGCTGAGATGAATTTGGCTCAATTGTCATTTCTCAATTAACCTTAAAATGTCCCAAAATATTATCCAACAATTTTCCTAAAATTAATAATGCACATAATTAATCTCAGATAATTCAAATTAATTAAAATAAGAATTTCTGATCAAATTAAGCACAGTCAGTAAAAACAGGAAAATACTAGACAATTAAGCACAATTCCCCAATTAATTCTAGCACAATAAACTAAGTGAAGTGAGTAAAATATTGACTCATCAAAATAGACCACACTTAGTCTTTTGCACTCCTGGGCAAAATCAAGACGCAAATCAGGGAATGGTTCAAAGGACTTTTAAGAAGGTTACACAAATTCAGCAGACAGAAAAACAAAGACTCAAGAGAAAATAAACAGAATTTACAAAGTTTTCACGAAATCTAGACAGAGAAAAGATGTAGACCATATCCAATCACAGAATCACTGAAAAGCAGATACTTATAGAAATCTTCCAAACAATTCAAAACTTGGTAAAATAATTAATCAGCTCAAGAGGTGATTCAAAAACAACAAAACCTTACAGATGCACTACAGTGTTTCTCTCAAGTGTCTAAGGTAAATCAATGTCACTCAATGCACTCAAGAAAGCAAACACAAATAGACTTGGCAAGTTTCTAATTATCAATACTTAAAACATATGCATGTTCAGATCAAAAGGTCTTTACTGGGTTGTAATGGGGCCAAGGACAGGGGAGGATAAATTTGGATAAGTAGCTATAGCTCAGAAGAAATAGAGGTGTACTAGGAAAAAAAAAAAATGTAAACACTGTGAAATCTCACCTAAACCTCTAATTCAATCCTCTTCTCGACTCCATTATTCACAAAATTATTTTTCATTTTTCTCTTTTTCTCATCATCATTTTTTTTTTATTTCATCTTTCTTTTTTTTTCTTTTTTTTTTTTCTTTTTTTTCATCCTGTCTCTTTTATTTTCTCTCTTTATCACACAACAGGATAGAAATAACATTTCCAAAACAAGATGAGGAACCAACTAGCCAATTCATCAGAATCCCTAAGGAGACCACACTTATTCACAAAATACTTTTATAGCTCCAGACTTTCCTAAGGTTAAGGTAATCATTGTTTTTCACTTAGGTTCAGTGTATGAGCTTCAACACAAAGAAATGGGGAAAGTATAGGCTCAAAGGGGTTATCAAAGGATAATATCAGGGTAGGCTTATTTGGCTAAAGAGGCTCAAGAAATAAAATGCCTTTATCATTTCTAAACATGCATATCCATCAAGAATTATCAAAAAGAATCAAGCCAAGGCATATGTGCAAGCAATCAAGATACATATCTCACATAAGAAAGAACATTAAGTGGCTCAAATCTCACACAGGGTGTTTGTCACAATCAAATCAACCTCTCAAACGTTTAATTATCTTTCCAAGCAAAGAAAAGCAAGGATTACAATCTATAAGTAGTAAGTAAGTGAAGGAAAAATCTACAACTTAGACATCATCCAGAAATCAAGAGAAAAATGTAAACTTTATTGCACACAAAACTGGATAAAAATAACTTAAAAGAGAAAAAATTTAACACTCAAAAACAAAAAATTTAACACACAAAATACAATCTAACAGAAAAATCCGAAAAATCAGAATTTCTTCCCAGTAGACCACACTTAAATCACACAATGTCCTCAGTGTGTTACAATCATCAGATGATCAACTTCAGAGCAGTCAAATAATATAGACAAGTGCAATAAAATGTTAGGAAATGGGAAGAAATTTTCAGTAACATCCATCAGTAGATGTTTTCAGTGACATCCATCAGTAGATGTCTAAATCACGTAGCACCCATCAGTAGATGCTAATTAATTTTTATTATATTTTTTTATTTTTTTTTTTATTTTTTTTTTATTTTTATTTTTATTTTTATTTTTTTTTTCTGAAAAAGGAGACCGGTACTGTGACAACAGTCTCGGTGGCAAAGACCGGAACTGTTGCTACAGTGGAAAGTAATCTGGCTATAAAAGAGGCACTCCTCCGCGTCCAGCGCCATTTCTGATCCCTCACTCTCTCTCTACTCCTCTGCTCTCTCAACTCTCTCTTCTCTCTGCTCTCTTCTCTCTCTACTCTCTCGAGCGTCTGGATCTCTGCAGGGAGCCTCTCCCACCGTGTCCGCGTGCTCTGAAGGTGTACGAGCCCTGCAAGGAGCCTCTGCCACCGTGCCAACTGAAGAGTCTGAGATCCGCGAGGAGCTTCTCTGCCAGCTCTACTTCTCCAGGTAAGTCCTCTGCACCTTCCTTCTTTCCTTCTTTCTTATCTTTCTGCTTGCTTTTTCTGCTTAAGTTTCCAGATCTTTCATTTTTCTTCTTTTCCTGCTTTCTGTTCCTTCTTTATTTTCAGCTTTCTGCTCTTTATTGTGCTTTCTCTATTTTGCTCTCCCTTTCCCTTTTCATTTTTTTTTCATATTTTTGAAACTGAAAAACACTTAAACACATAAAACACAATTGTCTTAAAACTTAAGGGGTATATCGGCTGGAAACCAGACGTTAATCTCCCTTCGATTGAAGGTATTGCAGAGACAATCGGGTAGAACAACGCCACGTACCCCACTTAAAAATAAAACACAGAAACTGAATATACAAGAACAATATGGACAAGGACACTGGACGTAGATCCGTTTAGGACCCTTTGCAAGGACCGTGAAACAGATCTGAGACCAGACACAAAAACAATCAAAGACAGACAGGACAAAATAAATTTGAAAGGAAACAAGAACAAATAAAGAAAACACTGAATTAAGAATCTAATGTTTTTATGTTTTTTTTTTTTTATGTTATGCTTTTTTTTTTTTTCTTGTTTTTGTTCTTTTTATATGTATTTATTTTTTATTTATGTATTTGTATATTACGAGAGGAAGGATGAGTGATATGGAATCAGAGAGATATACCAGTCAACGATGGCGTCCTACAGATGATCAGATCACGATGATGACCAAAATCTACAACTATGGGGTCACACACCCAAGCCGAGCGCAAGTCGTCGAGATCGCGTCTCGACTAAGGACCTTCGGCGAAGCCACTGAATACAACGTGCACTGCTGGTTTAACAACCATGGCAATCGGGTCAAGCGCTGGCAAGCGGAGATAGACCCCACAGGCACTCTCTTTTCACAACTGCCGCTGTACATGTACGGTAAGACCTCTGATCACACCTCCATTTTTATTGAAAATTTTCACTTCCTCTTCTATAATTAACACAAGTTATTTATTTTTTTATTTTTTTTATTTTTTTATTTTTTTTGTTTGAAAGAAAACAACTGGGTGATAATGAGGGCACCGAGGCTGCTGAATCTGTTTCCCGTTCCGATCATCATCGATGACGACAGAAATGAACGAGAAATTCCTCCACCAAAGCCTCCGCTCGTGACTTTTCGAACCAGAGCTCCCTCAACGGAGCTCTCCCTTAGACCACCACAACCAGCTCGAGAGTTCTTTCATTTTTAATGTTTTATGTTTTTTTTTTTTTTTTTTTTTTTGTTTGTTGGCCGAGTGTGGCCAGAATATTAAGGACTGTAATATGAACACTTATGTTTTTTTTATGTTTTTAATTTTATGTTTTTTTTTTTTTATTATGTTGTTTTGGTCTGTAATATTAACGATCACAAAAGATCGACTCCCCCGAACATCTTTTATTTATATATATCTACTGCAATTTTATGTTCAGATCTGTTCAAGCTCCTATTTTCCATTACTGTAATTTTGCTATTATGAATGAAATATTTTCTTAGTCTAAAAATTTGCAATCAAAGATCTGTATGAAAACAACTAAGAAATTGTATTTACAGTGAAGGAAAATAAGGAAAATAAATGAGATCTGAAGTGAAAATTTTTATTGGTATGAAATAATAAGATACTGAGGGTCGAAATAAAATCAAGGAATACGCAAAACAATTTTTGAATTTTTGAATTTTTGAATTTTTTTTTTTTTATATATATATTTAGTAAAAACACTAAAAATCACGAAGCAAATAAAACACAAAACACATTATTTTTTTTTTTTTAAATATATGAAAAATAAATATATGTACATCTCATAACAATTAAATTTGAAAAGAAAAATTTTTGCACACTTAAAAAAAATTATCACAAATAAATGTTTTTTTTTTTTTTTAAATAATAATAACTGGAAAACTAATAAAGAAAAATAAAAGGAAAAATAAACATAAAAGAAAACAAAATTCAGAATCTTCCCGAGACCATACTTAAAATACAATGTCCTAAACGTGTTCTAAGCATAAGATCATCAGTTAAAACACTAAACAGATAAAGGACAAATGCAATAAAAGTAGGAAAACGGGAAAGAAAGAAAAAGAAAACTCCCCTGGATTATGGTGGCAGTTGCCAATTTTGGATCATCAGGGAGAGGTCTTCATGTTCACGATCCAGCCATGAAGTTTTGAGGACGAACTGCTTCATCCTCCAAATTTGATAAAGCAGTGAAATGTCCTCCACCGCCGGATCTAAGCAGCAAATATTGTTACTGAGCGGATTCAGTAGGTGCTTGTTGATCTTTGAACTGTCAGTGTCAGCACCTTTGTTTTCCACTGTGGGTGTATGTTGATCAAATTTATACGTACCTCCTGCAACATGGTTAGTGCAATGTGGTTCCGCAGAAATTTCATGCAGGGGTATGACACCCAATTCTAGTGTAATAGGCTGAACCTCAGATAAATCCTCATAACATGAATCGGTTTCAAATGTAGAAATAATATCTTTAACAGGCTCAGATTCATGTTCAGAGGGAGAATTAAAAACATGCTCAGCAACAATATGATTACAAGCATACCTATCATCAGCATAATCTTTAATAACACAGTCAACAGAATAATCAATTTGCGGTATGCTTACCTCCACTTCCTTGAAGATTGGTAAAGTAGTGGAGGATGAAAGTAGTCCACCTGGTTCAAGATTATTGCTTATTCTTTCCTGGTCCTCAAAATCATCAGCATTTTCCTCAAGTGCAAGAATGGTCATCTGCCCAATCTGATTACTCAGATTCTGAATTGCCGCTTGAGTTTCCTGCTGAAACTCTATGCTATTTTTCTTGAACTGCATGTTCCCTTTCTGTAACTGAACGTTCTGCATGGTCATCTGCTCTAGTAACTCCTTTAATGTAGGTTCAGAAGTAGAAGGCTGAGGAGTTATTTGAATAGGAGAATCATATTGCTGACTCTCATATTGTGGAACTGGCTCCCAAAGAGAGCTCTCAGAAATTGGATGATGGAACATATTGTTCTCATCATAAAAATCAGCAGATTTAAAATCAAAGTAATATGCAGAATAAGAATCATAATCACAGACATTGGCAGAATAAGCATTATTCACAACATTAAAATAGGTAGACATCGAAAAGTAAAAATAAAACAAATAAAAAGTAAATACTAAAAATTACTAAACAGATAATTCACAACACATTTATACATGCTACAGGAACATAAAAGACAGAACATAATTAATTTTTTTTTTTTTTAATATTTTTTTTTTTAATTAACAGACATAATACAAAACACAACACAATAAAAATATAAAAGACAAAATATATATTACAACCACATAATAAAACAAAAACAGTAAAAATCTAAAACAAGAACCTGGACTGAAGTGACAACGCCGCCAAAATTTGCTGAAGGTGTCGTTGTCGCCTACAAAAATATACAAGACAAAACACACATATTAACAGAACAAAAATTTACACAACAATAATCTAAAACCAAACCGTCATTGGTCCCCGGCAACGGCGCCATTTTGATGAACGGGTCGCACCGCTCACAAAAGTTGATTGCACGAAAATAATGCAGTATATTTTCTAGGAAGTGACTCCTAGGTCGTCTCTCAAGGACCAAATATGGGTTAAGTCTTAGATCTAACACGAAGTGGGGGGTTTTGTGAATGGTTTTGTACGGAAAACTAAAATAGCAGTGCAGAAAATGAAAATGCAGTAAATATTGAAATTACAGTAAATAATAGAAAACCAAAGACAGTAAATTTAGAGAATGGTAAAAACGAAATTTAACTTTTTAACATAACCAGAAAATGTAAATCAACAAGTGCGGTGAAAATAAAAATTGAAAAACAACTGAATAACGTTTGAGAATGTAAATTGAAAACATAATTCTGACAAATTTAAAATGCTCAACTGAATTTTATGGCAGAACAGAATTGGAATTAAAATGCAAAATTGAGATTGTAATTGACAAACTGCAGTAAATGGAACGTGCAAATGAAATCAAACACAAAACCTCCCCAAGAGGGGAGGAGAAAATCAAAGCATTGCTTCCTAAATTCCTACTCCTCAAACTCTAATCTAAATTGTCCTACTGAAATCTCCTAAATTCTACTTCTCTACTGGAGCTCCTTCTCTTCTTTGCTGGTGCTGGAAATTTATAGCCACAATTCTCAATCCGTGACTTCTCCATTTTGTCTTATGTAGAAGCTCTTTCCAGCCGTCTCTGCAACAGCCGTGTATTCTCCTCCACAATCACATTCCTTTTCTCCATTTTCTAATCTTCACTTGGGTGGAGGCTTGGACCCACTTCCAACAACTTTCTCATTTCCAATGCCTTTCACAGTGCGTGCTTCTCCAGCCCTTGGACGTGACTCTAGCTAATCCTCTTCTTTGTGTGCTTTCAGTTCAGAACCCCTTGTGCCAAGCTAGTGCCTTCCTTCATTTTACTCATCCTGGTGCTCCCTTGGGTGCTCCCTTGGGTGTTGTTACTTCCTCATTGCTACCTTCATCCATGTGGGCTGCTCCAAAGAGGCCGTGTGCAAGCTGGACCAAGAGTGCCTCCTGTTTCCACGTCCCAGCTCTCTGCTGCCATCATCCGTGAAGATAGCTGGACAGCTTTACTGCCATGGGCCGTGATGGTTATGCAAGAAGCTGGACTAATTATCCCTGGACGTGTGAATGCAGCTGTGTTGGTGCTGGACCAAGGTGCAGGACCGTGATCTTCTCTCCCTCCACGTGGTCCCCTTTTTCTTTGTTGATTGTTGGGATGCAAGCCGTGAGCTGATGTCCATTTGCTTTTTAATGTGCAGCTCTTCCAAAATCTAATGTTTGCTTACCACGTTGCAAGCCAAGAAAGAGTATGGTCGGATATTGTCCAAAGGAAATATGTTGAATATACCACTTCCTTTCATGAATGGATGTGTAAAATGATCATGGGACCCTCCAAGCATCTCCATGACTATAAAACAAAAACATATGCACTTCATTTCAATGTGGCCCCCTCCATGGTTGCAATGGCCGTGTGTTGCTCCAAATAATTCTATGCTTCTTCAAATTGAATAATTTGGAAGGACTTGCTTCCCCTTTTTACGTGAAAAAGCTTTAATAATTGGAATGTTTTCCCATACCCTTCCAATCAACCATCATATTTTAATCAAGATGCTTTCACTCCAACACCCAAAATAATAAAAAAAAAATATACAAGTTGGTCTTCTAGACTTCATGTAGCCACTTCATCATTTTTAATGAAAGAATTCTTTCATGCCCTTCAACTCTGAATCAACGCCCCATCTCATGTGCACACCAACGTTCTCTTGGACGTTATTTCTCACCAATTTTCACCTATTCACTTCTTCATTTTTCAAAGAAATATCTCAAGTATTGGTCACGGTATTTTTGCATTCAATGAGAAGAGAGAAAACGTTGCTTCCAATTGTAAAATGAGCATCTTTCTTTTATTTTTCCTTCCAACTAGTCAACATGCACCTCCCCAAATGCCCCCCATTAATGCCATTTACAAATAATGTGCCTTATGGTGTTGAATTTGTTTCAAGAAATTTCCAATTCCAAAATGAATGTGCCGTGAGATGCACTTGTAAGGTGGTCCCCTTCATCATTTTAAACCAAAACAATTGTTGAAGCTTGTAGCAATTTTGGACCTGCAAAAATATTGGATGCCGTGTGGCATGTCTTCTAATTCATCATATTTCTACGAGAAATGAGCTATAAAATGTGCCAATATGAGTGTTGAATCCTTGAGTGTTGGGAGGTCTTAGCACCGTCCAATGATCAATTCCAGCCACCACAAGTATCAAACAACATGCAAACAATGCACACAGATTAGAAGTCACTCAAACAGTAATCACTGAACTAACATAGGGGAGTAAAATAAATACTGGGAACAACACAAAATGAATTTGAACAAAGTAAAAACTATACTTGCAAATAGACATCCATACGAAACTATGAAAAAAAACTGCATGCAAAACGGATAAGAATTGAACTCGAACGAGGACAAACAAGTTGACACAAAATTCACACAGCAACCAGCGAAAAGTCAAATGGCTGAGATGAATTTGGCTCAATTGTCATTTCTCAATTAACCTTAAAATGTCCCAAAATATTATCCAACAATTTTCCTAAAATTAATAATGCACATAATTAATCTCAGATAATTCAAATTAATTAAAATAAGAATTTCTGATCAAATTAAGCACAGTCAGTAAAAACAGGAAAATACTAGACAATTAAGCACAATTCCCCAATTAATTCTAGCACAATAAACTAAGTGAAGTGAGTAAAATATTGACTCATCAGTTTCCTTTGCAAGTAAGTTTTCAAGTATGTCAATATCAAACATATGATTCTTACAAGACAAACATTCAACAGGTTCAACAGTAGCATTTGCATCAGATAATTTTGTTTCTAAAGAACTAACTTTATTTCTTAAGACAACTTCATCATCAAGCAACTTTTCATAATTCAATTTTAATTCATTGTGCTCTTTCCTAAGTTTTTTATGTGCAGCATTAAGCTTTTCAGATTCAATCAACAATTCATAGAAAGCCTTTTGCATGTCTAATTCACTAGATTCAAAGCTGGAATCACTTACTTGGCTTCCAGTATCTTCTGATTCAGCCATTAGACAAATATTGGCTTCTTCTTCTGTGTCACTTGAACTTGTTGAACTAGAGGCATTATCCTCCCAAGCTATGTATGCTTTCTTTTTCTTTTGAAATTTTCTCTCCTTCTTGTCTTCACTTTTCCTGCTATTTGGACACTCAGATTTTACGTGTCCTCTTTCTCCACAACCGAAGCACTTTACGTTTGATGGAGATTCTTGACTTTCTTTCCTATCTTTGTGAAACTTGTCCTTTCCCTTTGCTTTCATGAACTTTGCAAATTTCTTTATCATCAAGCTCATATTTTCTTCATCATCAGAATCATCTTCTTCGATCCTCTTAGAGCTTTTTCTTTTAGAAATTTCAGACTTGAAAGCTAGAGTTTTCCTTTTGCCTTGATCCTCTTCGGCAGTCAATCTCCTCAGCTCAAGTTCATGCTCACGGAGCTTTCCAAACAAGATTGGCATTGACATCTGAGTGAGGTTTTGAGACTCCGAGATGGCAGTCACCTTTGGTTGCCAAGACCTGTCTAATGATTTCAAAATTTTCACATTCAATTCATCAGTGTCAAAAGTCTTACCTAAACCTGTTAGGTGGTTCACAATGTGAGTGAAACGCTTTTGAACATCAGAGATTGTTTCTCCAGGTTGCATTCTGAACATCTCATATTCCTGAATGAGAGTGTTCTTCCTAGCACGCTTTACGTCCTCTGTTCCTTCATGAGTGACTCTGAGGACTTCCCACATTTCTTGTGCTGTCTTACACACTGAAATTCTATAAAATTCATCAAGTACAACAGCAGATGAAATTATATTGCGAGCTTTAATATCAAACTGAGCTCGCCTATTTTCTTCAGCAGTCCAATTAAAATAAGGTTTTTCAGTCTCTATACCATCAACAGTATTCATAGGAATATAAGGACCATTTTGTACAGCTTCCCAGATACCTCTATCAACAGACCCCATAAAAATCTCCATTCTAACTTTCCAAAAAGCATAGTTATCACCAGTAAACAGTGGAGGTCTGTTAATGGAAGCACCCTCAGCATATACAAGGTTTTGATTGTGACCAGCCATTTTCGCAAATTTTGAAAAACTATCAAAGCAAGCTCTGATACCAATTGATGGTATCGGAGGGGGTATTTTTCGAAGAGTATAGCGCAGCGGAATTAAGACTCAGAGAGCGGAAAGCGTATTTGATCACAATTAAACTTAATTTAGTCCTTTTAGTAAAAATAATTTTCTTTCAGAAAATTAATCAAACAGTTGATGAACGTACAATAAAATGAGTATAGGGAATAAGAAGAACAACACAGAATTTTTATCCTGGTTCGAATCAAAAGATTCTACGTCCAGTCGTTAATCACTATAAATAGTGATTAACCTTTTTCACTAAAAAATTGTTTAACAGATTACAAGATAATGAACAATAAAAATGAATAGAACCACTCTACCAACTTGAAGAGAACCGCTTCAGCAATCGACCAACGATTCACAAGCTTCTCCTTTCACAAGACTAGGCAGAGCACCTTGCTAACTTGAAGAGATTCTGCTCCGACACACGATACGCAAGCCTCTCCTTTCACAAGACCAAGCAAGGGAACAATGAACAAAATGCTTTCTGAGAACGTTCCTCTGACACACAGTGTTCTAAGCTTTCTCAGTTCAAAAACAACGTTTTTCTCTAATTTCTCCAAAACAAAATATATAGCCAAGTACACTGAATGCCAAAGGTCAGCTCCCAACTGCCATGAATAATCGATTATTGTAAGTGATAATCGATTATTCTAGTCCGTTATAGGTTTTCAAAAATGTGATAATCGATTATATGAAGTGATAATCGATTATTCAAGTACGACTTATGATAATCGATTATTGCTTCATCATAATCGATTATTGTAGTTAAAAATGTAAGTTTACAAGTTTTACAAGAATTTCCTACTACATTTAATTTCTACAAATTTGCTTTTAACTAATTCTAATATCTTCTGAAACTAAAACTTCTTGTAGCATCATCAAAACAAATTTCTTCAAGATTTACCAATACTCCTTATTGGTAACATCTTGTATACTCTGAGTTACTACATTTAGTATCAAAGCTCCGTAAGGGGCCTGGTACAAAGTGAGTATAAAGTGTTGTGAGAGAACCACAAAACATCCAAGTCCGAAAGTACAGTACGTGTGAAAAAAAAAGATGTCTATCACAGAGAAGTTCGTGCAACCAGTCATACCAAGGTTCGATGGCCATTATGAATTTTGGTCTACGACGATGGAAAACTTCTTACGAAGCAAAGAATTGTGGCAGCTCGTAGAAGAGGGCATACTAGTCCTTGAAGCCACATCCACTGAGGTTCAATTCAAGAGTGTGGCTAAGGCCAATCTAAGGGATCTAAAGGTAAAAAATTACCTATTCCAAGCTATTGTTCGGGAGATTTTGAAACCATATTAGACAAAAGTACATCGCAGGCAATCTAGCAATCCATGCAGAAGAAATATCAAGGCTCAACGAGAGTAAAACGTGCTCAACTTCAAGCACTACGCCGTGAGTTTGAGCTTTTAAGTATGAAAGAAGGGGAGAAAGTAGATGCGTATCTAGGACACACTCTTAGTATAGTTAACAAGATGAAATCAAACGATGAGAAAGTAGATTCTAGCACGATAGTTTGCAAGATACTCTGATTGCTAACTACAAAATTCAATGTGGTGTGTTCCATTGAGGAGTCTAACGAATTAAGCACTCTCATCATTGATGAACTTCATGGCAGTTTGCTCTTCCATGAACAAAGAATGAGAAGTCTTCAACTAGAGGAACAAGTGTTGAAAATAACTCATGATGACCGATTTGGAACAAGCCTTGGTCGTGGTCATGGATACAATCGTGGTCGTGGAAGAGGTCGACGACGACAACCATTAAACCGAGCACTCATTGAATGCTTTCACTGTCACAAGCTTGGCCACTTTTAGTATGAATGTCCCGAGTTTGAAAAAAAGGCTCACTACGCAACATTTGACGAGGCAAAAGAAGCAGAATATGAGCTATTACTAGCAACATATGAGGAGATGACACAATTTGTCCAAGAGGAAGACTGCTTTTTGGATTCCGATTGCAGTAATCACATGATCGGAAACAAGCTTTGGTTTACAAAAGTGAGAGAAGAGGGATTTAGTTGATCTATTAAACTCGAAAACAACACAACAATGGTTGTCACTATGAAAGGTAGTATTCAAATTCAAATTAATAGCACCTTTCATGTCATCACTGATGTTTACTATGTTCAAGAGCTTAAGACTAATCTCTTAAGTCTAGGGCAACTAAAAGAGAAAGGTTTAGCTGTTCTATTTCAAAATGATACGTGCAAAATATACCATCTAGATCGAGGACTGATTCTTCACACCAATATGAAAGGCAACCGAATGTTTTATCTAACAGCTTCAATGACTTCTCAACCTCTCAGATGCCTTCAAACTGAGGACCCTTCAAATAGGGAAACACAATTGTGGCATAGACGCTTTGGGCATCTTCATTTTAAAGCACTAAACATTCTTGCGAATAAGCAAATGATGATCGGTCTACCACAAATGAAACTTCCTCAAACATTATGCACTACCTGTCTTGTGGGCAAGCAACAAAGAGACATTATACCAAAGCAAAGCTCACAAAGAACTTCAACAAAACTTCAATTAATTCATGTCGATGTTTGTGCTTCGATCTCACCTGCCTCACATAGCAACAAAAAGTGCATATTACACTTCATTGATGATTACTCAAGTAAAACTTGGGTGTATTTTTTACATGAAAAATCTGAGACTTTCACTGCATTCAAGAGTTTTAAAGCCTGTGTTGAGAAGGAAGCCAACACCCACATCACTTGTCTTAGAACAAATCGTGGTGGTGAATTCACATACAAGGAGTTTGAGAACTTTTGCTCACAAGAAGGCATCACTAGGCAATTGACAGCTGCCTACACCCTTCAACAACTACACCATCATGAATGATGTATGAGCTATGTTACACGACAAGCAGTTCCCAAAACCCTTTTGGCCTGAAGTGGTACACTGGTGTATACATGTTCAAAATTGAAGTCCCGCCTATCCCATTGATCAGCGAACACGCCACATAGAGCAGAATCAAACCACGAGTTAATTATTTTCAAACATTTGGTTGCATTACTCACGTGCATATTCCAGATCAAAAGAGAAGCAAGCTTGATGACAAAAGTCATCCATGTATTTTGTTGGGTGTAAGTGACAAATCTAAAGCATACAAACTATTTGATCGTGTTATGAAATGTGTAATCGTGAGTAGGGACGTGATGTTTGAAGAAGATAAAAGCCGAAATTGGAATGAAAACACAAGAAGCAAAATTGAAGTTCTAGATTCGGAAAATGAAGCAGTCACGGTAGACCCAGTAAATAAAAACGCAGAATCTACATCACATGAAATAAAAACTAGTGATGACGAAGTACACAGATCAGCTCCCAATTTAGAACACATTGATTCCTCAACAGAAGTTTTGGCTCCATGATCACGAAGACAACTTGTGTGGCTGTCTGATTACAAAATCACTTTTCCAGTAGAAAAGGAAAGCTTACTAGCACTGTGATGACTAAGTCTAGAGATCCTTAGTCATTCAAAGAGGCTTGTACAAATCAACAATGGAAAAAGGCTATGAATGCAGAGATGAAGGGAATAGAAAGGAATCATACGTGGGAACTTGTGAATCCGCGAGAGGGGGTAACACTCATTGGTGTCAAGTGGCTATTTAAGAACAAGTTTAATGAAAGTGGCCATTTAAGACCAAGTTTAATGAAAGTGGCCACATGGAGAAGTACAAGGCTAGACTAGTGGCCAAAGGCTATGCTCAACGATTTGGAATAAATTATACATAAGTTTTTGCCCTAGTTGCAAGACTTGACACCGTGAGACTGATATTAGCTCTAGCTACTCAAAATGCATGAGAAGTAATGCAATTTGATGTCAAGAGCGCCTTCCTACATGGTGAGCTTCAGGAAGAAGTGTATGTCCAACAGCCTGAAGGTTTCATCAAGAAAGGAAAAGAAGATCACATCTACCGTCTCAAGAAAGCACTATATGGGCTTAAATAAGCTCCAAGAGCTTGGTATAACAAGATCGAAGCTTACTTTGCAAAAGAACACTTTAAACGATGCTCCAATGAACACACTTTGTTCACAAAAAGCATTCACGATAATATTCTGATTGTTAGTCTCTATGTTGACAATTTAATTTTCACTGGCAATAGCAAATACATGTGTGACGAATTTCAAAACTCAATGAAGGCAAAGTTTGATATGAATGACTTAGGCAAAATGAGACACTTCCTTGGAATCGAAGTTATACAAAGTAACATAAGAATCTTTATTTGTCAAAGACAATATGCTCATGATTTACTAGCTTCATTCAACATGACTGAAAGTAACTGAGTGCGAAATCCAATTATACTAGGCACAATTACTCTCTAAGGATATTGAAGGTGTTACAGTCGACGCTACCAAATTCAAACAAGCCATTGGCAGCCTCATGTATCTAGTAGTGACCCGACTAGATTTAATGTTTGGAGTAATTTTAATTAGTCGATACATGGCAAATCCAAAAGAGTCACATTGGGCTACAGTAAAACGACTATTAAGATACCTTAAAGGAACCCTCAAATATGGTATATTCTATCAAAAGGAAACAAAGACTCGTCTCATAGCTTATAGTGACAGCAACTATGTAGGTGACTTACATGATAGAAGAAGTACCTCTGGAGTAGTTGTTTTGATTGGAAATGGAGCAGTTTCGTGGATGTAAAACAAACAACATGTGATAAGCTTATCTACCACCGAGGTTGAATACATTATCATAGCATCTTGTGGCTGCCTGGTTTAGCAGAAAAGGAAGCAACTGAAATTTTACGTGACAATAGCTCTACCATTCAATTATCCAAAAATCTTGTCTTCCATGGAAGGAGCAAGTATATATTAGTAATATTTTATTTTCTAAGAGTCTTGGTTAATGATCAAGTAGTTCGATTAACGTACTGTTGTTTCAATGAGCAAGTAGCTGACATAATGACTAAAGCAATGAAGCTTGATCAATTTGAAAACATCTGACACATGCTTGGAGTTACAGCAGTCACTGAAATAAGCTAAAATACAGTCATTTAGCTAACGGGAGGGAATGTTAAGTTGTTAAGTTTCTGTTTTCACGTACTCATAAGGTTTCCTGTTTATGAGATTGAACTAGTCATAGGTTGTGTCATTGTTGTTTTTTATGAGCCTACTTCACTGCCTTGCATTATGGCACTTTCAACTTTGCAGTTATTGTAAAAGCTTATATAAGCCACCTTTATTTATTGAATAAGACATTATCTTGTTGCACCATTTCGTGTCTTGTATACTCCGACATTTATACATATCCTTTATGTTTTTAGAATATCTACTTTATTTCTGCACATATTTTACTATTTATTTTTTACAAAATTCACTATTTATAATTTTATAAATATATTAACTTTATAAACTTATAAATTATTTTTAACACTAATTCTATTCAAAACTAAATTATAAACTCAAAAATATTTATTATTTTCCTTATGTGATCTCTAATTCTCTTTTAGTAAACACACAAAATAGCATCAGACACGAATTTAATACTAGTTGTTTCCATAATCCAATAAACGTGTTAGATAATCATTTTCATCCATTTATTCCATATTATGTGTATAGCAATTTAGTAATATTTAAAGTGTAGAAAGATACCAATATCAAGGTGTCGTGGTGTAGTTGGTTATCACGTCAGTCTAACACACTGAAGGTCTCCGGTTCGAGTCCGGGCGACGCCAGTGGATTTCGATCTGGGCTTTTCTACTTTTACTGATGTTTCTTTTACTAAGCCCATTATAGCATTTCTATGTTCAACCCAGTTTCATGTGCTTCTGATATATAGAAGCATTTCTTTTATAATGTTTTTTATTTTTACCAAAAGTTTGATAAGTGGAGAGCACACTCCTGATACATTCTTATGCTTTCAACAAAATTATTTTGAAAAGAATATATCATCTACAAGAAACTACACTATCTCTCTTGAAGTTAATAACATAATATTCTCCTTTTTTGCTATTTTTAAATTAACATTCTCTTTTAAATAAATATCATTCACCTCTTTTCTATCTTTAAATGACATTTTATTTTATTTTAAAATATCATTTTAAGTAAACCTTAAATGATTATGAAAATTTAAAAAAATTACAAAAGAAAAGAAATTAAAATTTGTTATAAAGTCAATAAATGTAATGTAGTTGAAAAAAAGAAAAGAAAAAGCAACATTTGATGGAAAATTGTACTAGAGGAGTAAGAGGAAAATAATAAGTAGAGAATAAATAAAGGTTATAAAAGGATAAGAGTGAGATGTTAATAATATATGTATTTAATATTGAAGTACTGTTTTGTCGGAATGAGCCCATTACAGGATTCCAAAAGTGGACTGGATCAGGGTGTTCCACTCCCATTGATCTGTATCATGGGCTTGTCAAATATAGTATTGCACCAACCTAACCCGAAAGGAGAAACAGTAGAAGAAGCAGCCTCAACCTCAACCTTTTGCAGCTGGAACAACTACAAACCACCAATAATTGTTTCACTCATGCCAGCACAATCATTCCACACTCCCACTGATCAACCTACAAATCATGTGCACATTCATTTCAACAATTGTCTCACTACCTTCTCACATGTCCCACTCACAACATTAAAACTTCAACCTTGCACATGCCATTCTGCAGTACACTTCATTTCTTCTACACTACCATTTCAAGATCACCCTTTTAGCAAAATACTAGGATACACACATTTTTTCCCCTATGGGCTATTCAACTTAACTCACAAACCAAATATTCTATCAAATATCACTAAAAATAAAGTAATTTCGGTGCAAATTTCACTTTCATCTTACAAAAATCTTCAACAAGAATCTCGACTTGAAAGCTCTTTGTTCGAATTCCTTGATGCTGAAAAAAGAGAATCTAATTACAAAATACTCTCTAACGTTCAAGTCAATAAGAAAGTTTAGAATCTTTAACATAAATGATTATTAAGTGAATATTTCTTGAAAAATAATAATTATATTTATAAGATCACGTGAACTTATGTTTCAATTAAAATAATAATTATCTCAAATATAATAATAATGTAATTAATAATTTCATAATGATACATCATTATAAATAATAACCACAGTATCAAATTTTTAATAGTAGTTATAATAAAATGATATTGTCCTAATAAATATAAGTTTGAACTTATCCAAAATGAGAATACTTAACAGATTTTGTTAGATGATACTATTTAGTATTTTTCTATTAAATTTAAAACAGAACACAATTCTCAATTTTGTAAGGTTAATTTGTGTTTAAAATTCTCAATATGATGAACTCTCCCGCCATTCACATAATCAAACACAGGATTATGTGTTGAAAGAAGAAAACAATCTATGAATTACATAATATTGGAATTAATTTTTGTAAGTGCATTAATTGACACATGCCACCTTTTCACCACTAGCTTAACCTCCATAACTTTCTTTTCATCACTAAACTCTGTCATGCTCCTCTGTCTGCTGGTGTAACATACAACTCCGCACTCAATTTTTGCTCCCTACCGAAGGTCCATGCCTTCTTTGTACTTTTTTCTCGATTTGATACATTAAACGCTATACTTGTTCTTCACAAACTTTTCTTTTCTAAATGGAATCGTAGTGTTATTGCATGTGTCCTTTAAGCAGGAACCTAAACAAAAATCAATTAAAACTATTAAGTGTTGGGTACTTATCCATTTTCCACTATAACAAGGGCCATTGCTGTTCATGTGTAGAGAAGATACATATTCAAGTTAGGTAGAGTTTTCCATCAAAAAAGTATAAACTATTTGATGTATTTTCGCCAGCGGTTGAATTTGATTATTAATAAATATAAATAAGTCAAAGGGAGAAGTTAAGAACATAATGAATTAGTGAGCAAACTTTGGTTCTGACATTTTCCTTCAAAAGGACAAACTTGCTTAAATTTTAGGGTTGGTACCTTTGAATTTCTTATATATATGCTTCCTTATCCATGAAGGTTGTTAGATTACATATTTAAAGTTTTGAAGGGTGCAGCAAGAAGAAAACATAGCCATTTAATTACTTGGACAATGCATTATTGGAAAGTGCTTGAATTTAATTTAATGGGTTAATGAGAAATTAAGGGAAAGTGTTCTCACCATGGACAAACCGATTTGTCCGTTTTTGTGGATCTTTCTTAAGTTTATTTTGTCATGTATCTTTCCTTTTCCTTTCTCCTTTATACATTGAAATTTCCTGAGCATGGGGTCACTTCATTGATTTATGAACATTATGTCATTAACTATGTATGTGTCCACTGTGTCAATGCCACAAAAGAAAGAAAGAAAAGATTGAAGGGGACATTGACAAGATCAAGCTTTAAATCGTTTTTAATATGATTTTTAATATAAACACCTATAAATTACATTGGCTAATACCCATGGATTTCTTCTTTCTTACTTTCCTTTTCATCTAACAAATGTTGGATTAAGCTTTGTGACAATTACTTGTCAAAAATTAAATTCTTCTACTATTTTTTTTTTCGTATTAATTGTTTCTTGAACTCTTCTTTTCTAGTAAAAACCCGTAAAACAATCTCAAATTTATAAAGTCTTCTCTTCCACACACCCAACAAATAAAATTTATAATCTAAAAAGATAACATTTTGAACATAAAATAAATTTAGTAATATAAACAAAAATAAGATGTTGGAACAGATAAACAGTGCTGCTTTTACATATAGTAAGTTATATCAATCTTATCTAACACGAAAAAACAAAGTTATATATTATTATAATATTATAGGTGGAAGCTATGACTCTAGCCACTATGAAAGAATTACAAGTAGATATAAGAATGGCAAAGTTAAAGGATTTTTGTTATAATTCAACCATTTCAGGCTGGTGAAGCATCAATCATGTAAGAAATAATGATGATGTGAGTTTGACATTCACTACCCCATAAGTCTTGTTTGAATTATATATATTTAGGCTCCATTGATGTATTTCAAACATAGTTTAATTTAAACCTCTTATCTAAAGTAATTTACTGAGAATAAGGTATACAAAGAAGTGTACGTGTCTCAATCTAGGACCACCGACCTATGTTTAAAAGCAGATAATGGGTCCTATATACACATAATTTCTTATGAGAGCCTCTAACTGAGATAGAAACTAATACCAGATTCTGATGACACTTTGGAGAGTGTCACTCACAAGTTTCTGCAATTGTATTCATCTAACACGAAAAAGATTGTATAACAAATACTTCCATGTGAAAAAAAGCAGATAATACAAAGGCTTTAAGAAGAAAAAGGCTAAAAAGTTCAAAGAAAACAGTATTCGAGAAAATGATTCACCCACTTTGCATCTGTTTATCATGGTCGTGGCATGGGTCAAGCTGCTCAAGATTTGTACACTGTAATGGCCAAATCAAATTATTCTTACAATAATTTATGCATTTATTCTAAACAATAAAAATATTATATTAAAATTAACAAATTCAATATGTATAGAGAAAAAAAAAAGAAAAATATCCAATGATAAAAGTGTAATTTTTTTTAATTGTTATATTGACTTTAGTTTTTTTTAAAACTATTATTATTATAGTTTTCTAATAGTTTTAATCCTTCTCTTTCAATATTTTGATGTGTTTTATAAGAGAGTGGAGTTTCAACCTTTTAAGTAAATAATACTTCGAATATATATAGTGTTTGACATTAACCATGACGCTGAAACTTTTTTGAGTTTGGAGAAATTTATATGATCCAAAATTATTAATTCTTTATTTAAATATATCAATTAAATAATTTATATACATAAATATAAACGGTACAAATTACAGAGCAACCATGTGCTGGTTGAAAGTTGGAACGTATCTCAGCCCCAGGAGTGGGCTGCAATATTTAGTCAAATTGTACTTTTTAAAACGTTTTTCAACATGTCATGAATATTGACATTGGTTTTTCTTCAAATTAAAAAAAAATAATAACGAAAATCATGATGTCATCTTGATGCGAGTAGTGTTTTTATTTTCTTTCAACTTGTTTCACAAGTATCCACTTTTATTTTGATTTAGACGGAAGCATAAGTTGCCATTTTTGTAGCTTATTAATGAAAGAAATTCCCTTATGATAATACTTACTACATAAATAATGAATAATTAGAGTTTTTCTTTCTTTAAGAATCTTAGGTTGTTTTCCCTCTTTTTCCTGTCATTCATTTTCTTCCATATTAAGAAATTTTATTACGTGTCTTGACTTCCACGAGAAGAGCACCTCTGTTTTTATCTTATCCTCTAAGAAGTTTCTTATTGCATGTAATTATCATACGATAATATCAAGCATTAGATGTATATTGGAATTGTTCATAACATTTATTTGGATATTAAGGTTTTTGTTTCATTATCGGAAAATTTCTAACATATAGTATTAGGAGCTAATTCACCAGTAAATACATCACATCTTATGTCAATGTTTTAGATTTGTATTTGGATCTGTATATGCATCTGCCTAGACGAATATACATTACTCGTGGTTTAATTAATTATTATAGTTAATAAACAAAATTTATTTAATCTATAATTTAAATTAATTAAAGAGTTAAATAAATATGGACTGTTAGTGTAAAATTTTAGGTAGTCGATCACTAACAACTAATCATTAATTCAACTTCTTACGGTAATTAGTGTATAAATAATACTTTACAAAAATATCACCATCAATATATTTTTTATAAACAAATTTAGACATAAATATAAAAATTACAATAAACTTTCGCCAAAACAAATTTATTAATCAAAGATTTGCAGTTTGGGTTGAGGAAAAAAGCCATTATACAAATTATATTAATCCAAAAATATATAATATATCACTTTATTATATATATATATATATATATATATATATATATATATATAAAGATATCAAATTGCGAAAATAAATATTTGATAAGTTATCACATTACTAATAATCTTATATAACAAATTAATTTAAGTGATCTAATAATCAAATTATAACATTACATATATACCATCCCAATATCTCACACTTGATAATTCATAATTTATAGGTTTAATACCCAATTTTGTCCCCACTTTGGTTCGGAAATCTCAAGTTAGTCCCTTTATAGAAATGTGAGTTCAATGGATCCTTACTTGTAATTATTTGACTCTAATGTGAGTTCAATGGATCCTTACTTGTAATTATTTGACTCTAATGAGTCCCTTCCGTTAAATAGAAGGAAACGGAGTTAGTGGGCTGATGATGTGGCAATTGTCTTTGGTGAGGTGTCAAGACGCAATTGTTTGCGTGCTTACGTGGTGTTAGGGTTCCCCATTTTCAAATTGGGTTTTATTAAAAATTGGGGATAAAAGGATTTGGGGCTGATTTGTTGGAGATTAGGGCATGTTCGCGTGTGAGAAAGAAGACAGAGGCAGACAGTGATCGCGGGAAGACGGAGCAGTGGTGGTTCGCGGTTGGCGAGTTCTTCTTCGTTGTCAGTGGTTGTCTCTGTTTGGGGTTCGCTCTTTCGGGTTCGCTCTTTGGGGTTCGCAATGTCTTCGAATCACGGTTGTTCGTCTTGCTCATGGGGAGCTGTCGTGGTGGTTCATCCAGAGGATTGGTTGGAAGCCAAATATGCCACTGTGGGGAGGCTGCTGTGTTGAGAGTGGCAAAAACAATTAAGAACGAGGGGAAACAATTATGGGGCTGCCCTAACTACAAGCGGACAAGAAATGAAGAACTTCAAGGATGCAATTTCTTTAAATGGCTTAGTGAAGATTGCGTAGATGATACTGTTAGTACTATTGCAAGGCAAAGGAGGAAGATTAATAGTCTGGAGAAATGTGTTAGGGAATGTCAAAAAAGGGAGAAGATGTTAATAACAATGATATGTTTTCTGGGATTGATTAATATCATTGTTGTATGTATTTTGTTTAAAAGTCCATGATGTGTTCTGTTAGATAGTTTATGTGAAGAGCACTTTGGACAAATTGTAATATGATGTTATCAAATGAAGGTGAAATTTGAATTCAAGGTTCTGAAATTATGGTTTGAATTCAAGGTTATGTTAGATAGTTTGAATTTACAATAAAATGAGGAAGTGGCTTCTGTAATCCAAAAAGAGAAATCTGTATAAGAAGTTCGTTTTTAGACAAGAAGAAGTACACTTTCAGTGTTTGTAATAGTACTTCTGTAATCCAAAAAAAGAGTTATGTAACAGAGGTACAACACACTTTCAGTTTTGTAATATAATTGAAGAAGAAATTGATATGCCAAAATCTGTGAACAAAATATAAATATAAATTGAATCCAAAAAGCTGTGATCACAATATAATGAGAAATTGATATGCCAAAATCTGTGAACAAAATATGTGATTGAAATTGATATGGCAAAGGTCCAAACAGCATTCATAATTACATCATAATGAAAACAAAAGCTGTCATAATTACATCATAATGAAACCAAGTAGATGTCTGTGATTACAAAATACATGTCTGTGATTACGAAATAGCCATCACTTAAGCTTAACATACTGTCAGTCCTAAATCAGTTTTAAACTTGTGTTGTAGATGACTGAGTAAGTTGACTTGGTCCAGTAATTGGCTGACTTTGTTCAGCTTGGGTTGCAGGTTGCTCACTTGATTGATATTGAGTTTGGTTTGCTGGAGGAGCTTGTGGACAACTATTTCTTTTATGACCAACCTGTCTACATATGGAACATCTCTTACGAGTTCCATTTTGCTTCAGTTGTGTGTCATCCTTCTTTAGCTCCCAAGCCTCTAGCCTTCTCTTCTTCTTTGGTCTACCAGGCAACACTCTTTTAGTTGGAGGCAAAACATCAGGCTGAGAAGTTTTTTCCCATAGCTGAGGACCATTGACAGGGTAGATGATTGGAATGTATGTTTCTTGGTAGGTTGACTTTGTACACCAATGTGGCACGTAGTCTTCTCCATTGATGTTGATAAATGTCATGGCAGCTAGTGCATGACAGCATGGGATAGCTGTTAAAGTCCACTTTCTGCAACTGCATTCCAGTTTATCAATGTCAACGACATACTTGTCACTCATCATTGAAATGTGTCTGACCTTAAAAATTTTCTCTCCAGACCAACTGCGAATTTTTAAAAGAGAAATCAGTGTTTAAAAGAGAAATCAGTGAAATGGTAATGTGGTCATGTCAACATACCTAGGTATCCAGTATTTAGTCAGGTGCAGTTCCTTGTCAAATCTTTTCTTAATCTTTGGACAAATACTACCTTCATATGTGGATATTTTGTTTCTATTTGTTGCCCATCTCTTCATGAGGTACAGACGAATGTCTTCCATCATTGTGATGATGGGCTTACCTCTTGCATGTAAAATTACACTATTAAATGCTTCAGACATATTATTCACTAAGGTGTCACAAACAACATTACTTGTAAACCTTGACCGTGACCAAAATCTACTTACACAAATAACAAGTGCAAAATATCAGCTATGAAAACAAACAACAATTAATAGGAGCAATGAATTTTAAAGGCATGTGGATTGGCATACCTTGGTGGGATGGCTAATAAGTATTTAAAGGCGTCTGGATTCACCCCTTTAATTTCTCTCATCACTGCTTCCCATGTTTGAGGGTGTGTTGATGCTGCTGCCTTCCATAGTAGACGTTTTAGAATCTGGCCAGGAAACCTCTTCCTGAAATTAGCATAGATGTGCCTCACACAAAACCTTTGCTCCACACCAGGGAGAAGTTCTTGTAAGGCTGGTAAAAGTCCCTATTCACATGAAGCTATACAAGTTAATATAAAACACATGAAGGTTTAAAACATAAAAAAAGATGGCAATGGTAATAAGTTACTAACTTTTTGTTGATCTGACATAAATGTGATGGTTGAAGAAATCTCCACACCACCAAGATCATCAATGAGAAAATGTAGAAACCAACTCCAAGTGTCCTTATTCTCCACTTCCACAACAGCATATGCCAAAGGACACATTTGGTCATTCTCATCTCTTGCTACTGCAGTTAACAACTCACCTCGAAATTTTCCTTTTAAGAAACAACCATCCAAACCTATAATCTTCCTACATGACACGAAGCTGTCCTTACAGGCCTTCAAACACATATATAGTCTCTTGAAAATTGGAGTGTCCTCATTAGGTTGAACATGAACTTTCACAGTTGAACCAGGATTTGACCGAAGCAACTCATTGGCATAGTCATACACTCTTCTATATTGTTCTTTAAAATCACCTTCTATTTGTTTGGATGTCATTGCTTTTTCCCTACAGATTGTGGACCGTGAAACACCAATGTTCCACTTCTTAGAAACTTTGTTATGGAGGTTATACAGATTAATATTTGGATTCTCTTTCATAGTCTTCTCTAACCTCCCACTCAACCATTTTGAAGTCATTAGACGGATGTTAAATTCTCTACTACAAGTGTGGTTGTCTACTATTTTCCTTAGCTGCC
Organism: Vigna nakashimae; assembly: GCA_034642375.1. Classification (NCBI taxonomy): domain Eukaryota; kingdom Viridiplantae; phylum Streptophyta; class Magnoliopsida; order Fabales; family Fabaceae; genus Vigna; species Vigna nakashimae. The sequence continues at coordinate 35,814,465 of CM067758.1, forward strand.
ATGTATTTTCATCTGCCTTATATGCACAATATGCATTCCAAGGACATTTCCCTTTTGCCCCACAACATCTGACACGCACTCTTCTTTTGTCATTTTTATAAACCTTTAATTTTCTACCATTCTCTACTCCATAGGATCTTATAGCTTCTGTAAATTCTTTTTTGTCACTGAAGTACGTGCCCACTTCCCATTTATATTGTTCCATAGTTTTGGGCATTGAAAAAACACCAAAATCCCCATAATCATCCCTCTCATCATCTGTGTTATCACTTTCCACAACACTCTTCAAACTGTCGGATTCCCAATCACTGTCAGATAAACCCCTAGGTCCACCAAATTCAACTTCATTAGTACCTTCAAATATATCAAATCCCACTTCATCTCCATGGTCAATCAATACATCCTCTTCGAACCCATTCCAACTGCTAACATCATACTCATCAGTTTCTACTCCATTACCCTCTACCTCACCCTCTACTTCTGCCTGCCCCTCCACATCAGACTGGACGTCTACATTCACATCATTTCCCTCTACCTCAACCTGTGCCTCCACACCAACATCCTCCACACCAACATCCTCCACTGCATCCTCCACACCAACATCCTCTACCATACCCTCTATATCAGCCAGTACATCAACCTCAACTTCTATCATTTCTGGATGAACTTCTGATTCAGGTTCTACCTCAGGTGCTATTGACTGAACCTCTGCTTCACCCACTGCCTCAACATCTGCTACACCAATCTCTATCTGAACTTCCTTTTCAGCACTCTCTCTCTCAACTTCTCCTTCAACACTAGGTCTATCAACTTGCAAATCAGCACTCTCTCTCTCAACTTCTCCTTCATCACTAGGTCTATGAACTTCCAAATCAGCACTCTCTCTCTCAACTTCTCCTTCAACACTAGGTCTATCAATTTGGGGTTCAGAAAAGTATTCCAACTGCAGAAGATACTCAGGTTCACACACCCTATGTATAACATAGAGGTGAGCTTCACCATTCAACATAGCAATATTGATCAGATGACAAGCACCCTTGTCATCTAATAAAGGTTCCAAACAATCTTCTAATACAGGACCACGACCCAATGAATACCATAAGTCCTTTACATTCCTATAACCCATCTCCTTTAGAATGCTTAATATTTCAAAATAACTCCATCGATCAAGGTCTATTTTTATAGTTGTGGTTTCACCATAGTGATATCCAAATGTCCCATTATTCTCAAATTTCCCCCCATGGTGAAACACGACTTCAATGTGTGAGTTGGCCATATTATCTAATATAAAATTGGTCACAGTTAGTTAATATATGCTTAACCCTTAACCCAAATGATATCTAAGCAAAAAACGAAGCATAAACATACTACTGTACAGACCATAAACAACTCAAACAAAACAAAACCACATTTATGACATTAAATAAAGCAAATGCCACAACACAGTACCACACACTATGAAGGGGGACCACAACGACAACGTCGCAACAGAAACAAAGCAAATGCACTGACAATGGGGCACACAACACAGACAAACCATAAAATAAATCAAAACTTCTGGGGGGACCACACCGAAAGCAACGAAACACAGAACAAAACCTACCATAAACGCACCTTCGAAAGTCGCTTTTCGTTATTTACCCCACCAATGGTCATCCACTCACAAATGCTTTGTCTAAAAGTTCTTACGAGTTCCCGCGATCACTGCCTGCCTCTGTCTTCTTTCTCGCACGCGGACATGCCCTAATCTTCAACAAATCAGCCCCAAATCCTTTTATCCCCAATTTTTAATAAAACCCAATTTGAAAATGGGGAACCCTAACACCACGTAAGCACGCAAACAATTGCGTATTGACACCTCACCAAAGACAACTGCCACATCATCAGCCCACTAACTCCGTTTCCTTCTATTTAACAGAAGGGACTCATTAGAGTCAAATAATTACAAGTAAGGATCCATTGAACTCACATTTCTATAAAGGGACTAACTTGAGATTTCCGAACCAAAGTGGGGACAAAATTGGGTATTAAACCTAATTTATATATTGCAACATTATATTTACGGTAACATCCCGTAATCTCATACTTAAAAATCCATAGTTGATATATGTCTATACATGTTTTAAACTCAGATTTCAAGTACAAAATCATAATTATAACTTGAGTTCTTCTACCTTATTCTTCTATCTTTCTCTTCATTAGCACTAAATCAGATGACATTCCTTCATCTGCTCCCGTATAAAGAATTATACTATCATCGCACATACCCAAACACAAACACAAAAGTAGGGTGAGCTAACATGCAACCAATCATTTATAAAACATGCATAATTACTTTGATGCATTCAACAAACCTCATATAATAATTATGTCAAACACCCTCCTACCATCATACAACAATTGCATCATAGATACTCACATCATCATACAACAATCGCATCATAGATACTCATACCATTATACAACAATTGCATCATAGATACTTATACCATCAAACAACAATCGCATCATAGATACTCATACCATACAACAATCGCATCATAGATATTTATACCATCATACCACAATCGCATCATAGATACTCATCCCACCATACCACAATTACTAACAGATATTTGTCCCACAATACTCAATGGACACTCGTCCCACAGTACTCAATAGACACTCATTCCACAATGCCCAATAGACACCCATTCCGATGATATGTTAATGAGCGGTCAACGGGAGGTTATGCATTTCTGATGTCTTCTTAGTCCTCAACACTATGTCCAAAACCGGCACATAGACCACAACCTCCTGCTCTCCATACCATCCACAAGGTTAGTTCTCGACAATATGTTGATGAGCGGTCAACGGGAGGTTACGCACTTGTGATGCCTTCTTAGTCCTCAACACTATATCCAAAATCGGCACATAGACCAAGACCTCTTGCCTTCCATACTATCCACAAGGTTAGTCCTCAACACTATGTCCAAAACCGACACATAGACCAGGACCTCCTGCCCCTCTCACCACATAATTTATCCTTCTCAACTTGAGACTGGATGAATATTAGAGTATCAGGATAACCTCCAACTTCAGGACCCTCAACATCAACATATACACACATACCATGGCATTATAGAATCTCTCTGCGAGATTCATACCATGCTCACATTCCTTAACTCATATTATACCCTTATGAAATCTCCTCATAATACTCATATCATGTTCAGACGCATAAATTCAAATCCAATATAATAAAATCCAATCATCACAGAAATCATACAAAATGAATATATCACAAAGTAAATTAACAATACTAAAATATCACCATAAATGGTCACCGAAGAAGAATCAAATGTTTGACGAATCAAACTCACCATAAACGCCAGTACATATGACTAGTCACAACTTACTAGATTGGACCAGGGCTGCTCTATGATCAGGGATGTACCAACTCCGATTTTTAAGATTCCTCTATCCTACCATCACAATTATAATTCATAATTCCATATCTACCACAATAATATGAATTCATCATACATTCTCACTCCAATGAGATATATTGCACAATAGTTTAACAGTACATAATTTGTTCAATAGGATTTAAGTTAAAAACTTGTCGAGTAGACTTCAAGGAAAGAGAGGTGCGTCACAATGGACAACTTAAGTACCAAGTCTTTCCTTAGCCAAAGTGTTCCTCAACTAATTTTTAACAAATTTCTTATTTACAGATTCAAAACAACAACATATAATATTAACACAGAAATTCAATATAGATAGATATACAATAAGCATTAACAGTAGTCACACAAAATTTCAAGACATGAATAGTAATAAAACAATATTAAATCATAATATAAAAGCTTAGAAAGGTTAGCTCCCCTACCTCTATTCCAGACTTCTCTTGTTCCGAATTTGTTTTCTCCGAAAACCCTCCAAAACCTCTACTCTTCTTTCAACTAAAAATTTCTTCCTAACTCTTTCTTCTCTATTTCTCAAGATTTCTCACTTGATTCTTCTTCTCTTTGTGCAAAATAGTCTCCCCTCTCATGACTATTTATAGTCCAAAATGTTTACTATTCATCAATTTTTTTAATATTATTTATTATTTTAATATTATTTTATTATATCAATATCTTAATCACCACTTACATAATAGATTCCTCAATAATGCCTTAAAAATATGAAGTGCTTATCCACTATCAATATTTAAAATTTTTTTTAATAATTTTTAAAAATTTTTTTTACAAAAAGGTAGAAAAGAGCTTGAACTCATGTTTTTGAAATCACTACAATTTTCTACCATTTAAGCTACCAAAATTTCTATATTTAACTTATTAATTATATTTTCCATTCACAAAAAAATTTATTATTACTAGTAATAAAATTGTTACAATTAAGGTAAATATTTTTCATGGATTTTACATTCTCCCCAACAACAAAAAAATTTTGTCCTCGAAAATTCTGTACTTTAAGAAAATTTATGATAGTATGATATATATATATATATATATATATATATATATATATATATATATAACTCATAGTATGACTTATGTGAATAATTTTAGGGTTTAGTTTCAAGTCAATTACAACTTCTAATAGTTAAGTGTTAGTACATAATGATTATGGTAATATATTTTGATTCTTCAAAAAAATTATTCACATAAGTAATACTATGAGTTATATATATATATATATATATATATATATATATATATATATATATATATATATATATGAGATGTACTGTATATCATTGTTAACTTTCTTTATGGGTTACCTAGTCAATTTAATTTATACTAATTACTCTACATACAATTACCAGAGCATTGTTTTTAAAAATAAATAAATATAACAAACATCTAGCCCTTTCACAAATCAAAATATCATACACAAGGAATTTATCCAATAATTTCTCATACTCCTCACGTATACCAATATTATTATTATTATTATTATCTTTTTAACCGATACTGTGACACAACCGGTAGCAACAACCGAAACTGTTGCTACAATGAAAATGTTTGTCTATAAATGGAGTATTCCTCCATGTTGAGCGACACTTAAGTCTCATAGTGGAGCGTGACTTTACTCTCCTTGAGTGTCCTTTGAGAGTGTCCTAATTCTATGAGGAGCGTCTCTCTCTAAGTGTGCCTTTCGTTTTTCACATCCGTGTAAGTGTTTCATCCTCTCAATCTTTCATTTTGTTCTTTCTTTTAATCCATGTTCTTTTGCATTTACGTTCGTTCCTTGTTCTTCTTATACTTGTTTATTTGTTTTGTTATTTCACCATTCTTCACATTTTTTTTATACTAATAAACTAATAATGGGGTATATGATGAGTGCATATTTATGCCCACATTTATGTTTGAAAATTAAAATTTTGATGGGATAATTGTGTTTAAATGGTTGATTTTAAGTGAATTTGTGATAATTGGAATTATCGGGTTTGGGAAATAAAGAAACGTAAAAAGTAAGTTTCAGCGCATAAATTATTCTTGGATGTTCTAATGTTTATTTGTGCAGCTGAGAATATAAGTTTTATTGGTCCAAATGGCAATTCAAGGCCCAAAATCAAATTTTATTTGGAAAATAATGTACAGATGGACCAAACAGGCAACTTTTACCCTTACACCTCCCAATTTCCTTACATACACCCCTCTTCTCTTAAACAGGCCCAATACTAAGCCAAACAGTAACCCTATTCTAAATACACCTCCTAAATTTTCCTACCCATACCCCTCCTAAGCTAGACTCCACCAGATCATGCCATGTGTCCAAATCCTCCCCACACAGATCTAGCCAACCATGTTTCGCCACGTCAGCCCTAACCATGAGCATCATCTTCCACCTTCTCTGCAGAAACCCTAGCCGCCAATGCCGTCAGTCGTCGTTCCGCTTCCGCCGCTCCGTCACCGAACAGCCACTACTGTGCCGTCTCCGTCACCGGACAGCCAATGCCGTAGCGCCGTGCCGCCGTGACCACCACGCCGCGACTTCCGTTCATCTTCTCCATTCTCGGAACCCAATCGCAAATCGCGATTCCGCCATGGACGCCATCAACGAGCGCAACCTTTCTTCTTCCTCGCGAGAGGCAACCACCTCGCCGCAACCAAGACCGCCATCGTCAACACTCCTCCACCATCTTCATCATGCAAAGCTCCTCTGAAATCATCACCAAAGCCGCCGCAAGAACGGCCATTACAGCGCCTCAATCATGCGCCATTTTTCTCGCGCACCACGCGCAACCGTCGCACCAGCCACCGCGACCTTCGCCACCATCCATTATCTTCACCACAGCTCCTCCATGGCAGCCACCTAGAAGCCGTTCTCCATCATCAACACCCAGACGCGAGTTCTTCCCGCTGCCACACCGCAAGGCCGCCACAATCTTCATCTTCACCACCATGAACTTTTTCTCCATTACAACGCATCACCTGCAAGAAGAAACCAGATTTAACAACCACACAGAAATCCAATTCAGAAGTCGTGAGCCATCTTCATTCGAAAATCCTAGTGCGAGAAGCAAAGTAGCGTTTTCCATTCACGGTGCAACGCAGGTCGCATGACGGCAGCAGCAAGCCCTTTTCCCCAATTCTGAACCCTAATTTTGGGAAGGAAGGAGCCTGACACGTGTCGAGCTCCCATTGGGCGCGTCCTCCTCTGGTCAAAGTTGGTCAATAAGCCTTCTTTGGTCAAAGTCTGGTCAACTGAGGGGCTTCTTGCAATTTCAGAAATTCAGAAGGGGTTAAAGTGCAGATAAGGGAAGTTTCAGGGCATTTGGACAATTTTAGAAAGTTAGAAAAGTTAAAAGATAAAATTCAGTTGTTAAATTAATTTAATTAAAGAATATCAACAGAAAATATCTTCCAAATAATGTTATAATTATTCAAATCTTTTAGTTATTTGGAAGATATAATATATCAACAGAAAATATCTTATCAACAAACTATTCAAAGTCCAAGCCCAATCAAGCCTATATAAAGAGACCCAGGGACTGCACTTCATACATTCATTCTCTCATACTCCTCTCACTTTTCTTTCATCTTGTATTCAACTCCATTCATGGAGAACTAAGCATCTAGGGCTATTCTGCTGTAATTCCATTATGGATTCTGAGGTTAGAGTGATTTAATGCAATTGTTTACTTTGGTTATTAATTTAAGTGTTCTCTCTCTATGTCTTTCATCTCTCTATCTTGTTAAAAGCAAAGATTTTTGCATCATAATGTGCTTGAATCTACATGCATATTGATTTTATGAGTTTTAGGGTTTCTAGGTTTAATTGAGAATCTACTTTGATTTAATTTAGGAACTTTCATATGATTAAATGGTTTTTACTATCAATTGAGAATGTACTTTGATTGATTAGTAATAATTTGGACTATAATCAATTGAGAATTTACTTTGATTGATTAGCTTTTAATTTGGTTAGGATATTTAAGAATAGACATGATTAAACACAATAGAATTTGATTGAGAATTTACTTTGGTTGAATTTATTGTGAATAATCTAGAAAGGTTTTGCATTTGATTGAGAATTTACTTTGGTTAAATGCATGATCGCCCTCAAATTAATTAAGAATGTACTTTAATTAATTTGAAACTTAAACAATAATCAATTGAACAATTATCCGTGAATAACCGATGATGAATCTAACTTGGAAAAGCAGTGGAATTATCCTATTTAATCATAACTGTTTTTAAGTTTATTATTTGTTCTTTAAACATTCTCCAAACATCATTTTTATTCATAAGCATTGCATAAGAGTCAGATATTCAAAAGCAATTCCGTGTTCGTTGGGAGACGACTCAGGGTTACTTTAGCCCTATCTACCTTCTTATACTACTTGGCAATACTGGAGTTGCCTTGAAAAGTAGTACTAATTTGATAGGTTCAACGACAGCTTATCAGTATATAAGTTGGAAAATCGTTGTTAACCTCCCTTCGTTTGAAGGTATGATGGGTAGAATAATGCTACGTAACCTAAAAATTATTTTAACTTAAACAAATCATGGATATAAACTTGTTGGACTTAAATCTAGTAAGATCCTTTGCGAGGACCAGATGATACATCTAAACTAGACTTCAAACTAGACTATGGACAAATTTGAGTTAAAAGAAAACTAATTGTATCAGCCCTCTTTGACACAAACATAATATTCCTTCACTTTTGCCTCTTAGAAAAATGAACAAAAATTTAAGAAATTTGGAAGTTCAAGACAAGCTGGGATATAAACGATGGAGTCCTACTAAAGAACAAGTTGCTCTATTAGAGGCCCTTTTTGCATTTGGGATACGAAATCCAAATAGAGAGCAAGTGCACGAGATTGCAACGAGACTTAAAGTTTATGGGGAAATTGGAGAGTATAGCCTTTATTGTTGGTTTCAAAATTATGGGTATCGTGAAAAGCAACGATGCTTGAAGCAAAGCACCACCACCACATCTTACTCTCCATTGCCCCTCTTGCCGCCTTTTATGAATGGTAAGATATGTTGTATTTTTTTATTATTATTACCTTAACATTTCTAATTTTATTTATTTGGAGATCTTTCATGGATAACGTTGTCGGTTCCAGATCGGGTGACGTTGGATCTTTTTCCAATCCTTCCCGTTCCTGAAAAAAGAGAGATTTCTCCTCCCTTATAGTTCCAGGTGAAGGCTCCTTCCGTTGAGTTTTCCTTACGATTGCCTTCCGTCGAAGAATAGTCTTCTCGAGGAGACTACAATTGTCTTTATGTATTTCTATTATAGACTGTAATCTTTAACGATCACTTGTGATCGACTCTCGAACAACTTTATTATTATTATTATTATTAGTATTATTATTATATATTTATCTATAGACTTAAATCTAACGTAAACTAGCTATTCATCATTTTTGTTTTTATTTTTTTGGTTTAAAGTTGATTCCTTGATTCATGGTAAGGTAACTTTGCGTCCTTACTGTTAGATATGTCGGTTTGCTTTCATCTAGGAGCATTAATTTGTTTATTTATTTTGTTTAAGTAGTGTAAGATAGATTTTATTTATTACAAGGGTAAGACCATCTTCGGTGTAATGGATAAGACATTTGGGTTTTCAATATCTCTACTCATATTGGTGTTTCTTCTGCAATAATTCTATAGATGTTCAATCTTCTTTCCTCAATCTATACTAAGGTAAAATTGGACACTTAAAGAATTGTATTGATGTTGGGTATTTACAAGACTCAAGCCAAAAGTGAAATTCTCATAAGCTTAGAATGGAAAATCTATTATTGTAAATTTTTATTCTCATGATGAAATTAAATAAATTTTATGTTTTTTCTTGATTCATTCAGTTTAATCAATTCCTACTTACCTATATATAGAGCACTTCGAGTTATGACTATAATATTCAGATTTCGAAATCAAATAATGTCTCATCTATAAAAATTGAAATATATATATATATATATATATATATATATATATATATAATATGTTAGTTATTAATTAATTCACTTAATTGGTATCTAGACTTATCAAATATACATTACTCGTGGTTTAATTAATTATTATAGTTAATAAACAAAATTTATTTAATCTATAATTGTAAATTAATTAAAGAGTTAAATAAATATGGACTCTTAGTGTAAAATTTTAGGTAGTCGATCACTAACAACTAATCATTAATTCAACTTCTTACGGTAATTAGTGTATAAATAATACTTTACAAAAATATCACCATCAATATATTTTTTATAAACAAATTTAGTCATAAATATAAAAATTACAATAAACTTTCGCCAAAACAAATTTATTAATCAAAGATTTGCAGTTTGGGTTGAGGAAAAAAGCCATTATACAAATTATACTAATCCAAAAATATATAATATATCACTTTATTATATATATATATATATATATATATATATATATATATATATATATATATATATATATATATATAAAAGATATCAAATTGCGCCAATAAATTTTTTATAAGTTATCACATTATTAATAATCTTATATAACAAATTAATTTAATTTAAGTGATCTAATAATCAAATTATAACATTACATATATAACGTTTGACCAATGTGAAAAGTGTGCAATAATATTTCTGTGGTTAAAATAACTTTTTTTTTATGTTGTCTAATTACATTAAACTACTAAGGAATTTGACATAAAATTTAATTTAATTTTTTGTGTGAAACATTCTTTTCATATTCTTTTGCAGTTTTATTATTATCGATTTCTTTTATGAGGCCAACTATGACAATTTTCTTATTCATTACAATAATATCTATATAGAATGTTAGCAAATAAATCTTTATGTGAATAAACTTATTCACTTCTTTATTATTCTATTTAATCAAAATATTATAATTTATAATTAGTCTATCCATATTATTCGGTTGTTTGGCCAATTATTTAGTTGGTTTATCCACATTACTCAATTGTCTTGCTAAGATCACAAGTTGCATGTGTTTGACTCTTGAGCTTATCCCATTATCAACAACATTTGTTTTCTTCAACTTCTTCTGCAAGGTTAATCTTCTTTTCTCTTTCATTCTTCGATAAAAAATCATTTGCAAAATGTCCAACCTTGCCACAACTAAAACACTTGCATGAGTAACAATCTTTTGCATAATGGTTATACTTGTCACATTTGAAGCACTCAACATTTGAATTGCTCAATTAACCTCATTTCCATGGACACCGTCCTCTTCCGTACCAATTTTGTTGACCTGGTTCTTCTTTCTTCTCTTTTTGTCCTTGGTTCTATTACTATGACTGCTTCCTCTACCTTCTTGGTATCATCCTCTACCTTGAGTGTTATGAGTCTCTACTTTCATTTAGAGTAGTTGATTAAGTGGATCACACTTCTTCTTTCGTTGCTTATGTGCTTCAAGAGACCCGAGAGGCTTTTTGACTAAAATAGTTGACAGGACCTTGAACTCCTTAATTATGCACATCATGTTCTCAAATTTGTTTTTGAACAACTTCATAATCTTCTCCGTAACTTGGCTGGTGGACAATATTTCTTCATTTATGCTAATAATCTCTCACTCTACTTTTTTCACTTAGACATTCAAGGTGCTAACTACCACTTTGTTAGCAAAAAAAAAAAAATTGTAAATAAACTTATTTACTTCCTTATTTTTTCATTTAATGGAAACAATATAATTTATAAATTCTAATTTTGACTTTTCATCTCCAAACTTTAAACTTTCCTACCAAGACATAATTATTACCTATTTACCAATACAATAAAGTGTTGACTACGGACAAAAACTCCTAAACAAATTAACTACTCATAAAATAACTTATTTAAGTGTATTCCATTTATGTTTACCTAACATAAAAGGCGTTATTTATTTATCTTTTTGAGTTGTTTTGAGTGAAGGGGTTTGTCTGAGGATTTTAATTTAACGTTCTTCACTAAGTTTAGTGTTCTAAACTTTTATTTTATTTTAAAATTGATATTTATTTTTGAGATCTCAATGAATATATACATGTCTTCATTCAATTAATTTTATTCATCCTTCATACTATACCATGTTATTTAGATGTTAAAATTTTAAATTTTAAATTTTTAATTAAATTTTAAATGTTTTAAATTTAATATTTGAATCTTTCATTTTAAAATTTAAAATATAGAAATAGTAAAAATCATAGGAAGTTGTTGATTTTAGTTTTTAAGAGTGAATTAATAATTAAGTCATTAGTTTATTTTAATTCTTAAAGATCAAATTATAGGTAATTTGTACAATATATATTTAAAATAAATATAGGAAATAATTTAATTTAGATTGTTATTTTTGAGAGGCATATACACGTTATAGGAAAGCGAAAAGAACGGCTAAGATAGATTGTCTCAAGTAATTATAAAATGAGTTGGTAAGAAAAAAAATGTAAACTTACAAAGATACTTGTTTGAATAAGTTATTAAACTTAAAAAAATTACTAAGTTTAACATTTATTTGACACTCATAACTTTATAATATGTTTGTTTTTATTGACATTCCTACAGTGGGAGGTTAAAATGTAGTGTGAGATTAAAGAGACAAAAAAAAATTCTGATGTAACAAGATATTTATGTTTGTCAATATTATGTTAGTTAATTTCTTTGTTGACGTACTCTTATTCCTGACTTTTTTTATTTATAAAATAAAATTTTCACATTCCCAAATTCATGTGTAAAATTAATCAATGATACCACTTTAATTGAAAGCATGGAGTTAAAAATTATATATATATATATATATATATATATATATATATATATATATATATATGATAATTTTCTTGAGTCGATTACTCTTCCTATGCATGAAAATTAATATTAAAAAACTCCTAGCGTAGATATTTGAGGAAAATAGAGTGGAAGGAATTTTAATATTTATTTTGTTAGAGAAAAACAGACAGAAGCACCCATATTTATAGTGAAACAAACAGACACACCCCCGAAACCAATACAACATCGTCTCTCTCATTCAACAACCACACTCCCTCTCTCTCCCTCTCGCTTTCCGCAAAGTCACTTCTCCGGCGACATCTCCGGTCAGGTTCCGGCAACCTCCCGCCAATTCCACATGGCTACATGATGAAGGGGGAACCACCGGCAGCGCTCCTCATGTCGGTTTCCTGCATCTCCGACTACGACCTCCTCTGCGCCGACGAAAGCTCCGGCATCCTCTCCGGAGAGTCGCCGGAATGTTCGTCCGATGTAGACTCCACTTCCCCGCCGCCGTCACCGCTACCTTCCTCAGAAGACTATTCAATCGCTAGTTTCATCGAACACGAGCGCAACTTTGTCCCCGGATTCGACTACCTCTCAAGGTACCAATCTCGCTCCCTCGACGCCGACGCCAGAGAGGAATCCGTTGCATGGATTCTCAAGGTAAATAAATAAGCAAAACAAAATAAAAAAATCGGACATGTCATTCCACTCATATTATGCAATTGCTACTCGCCGAAATGCTCCATGCTAAAATGCACCCCTCTGTTACCGTCTCTCTGTGTTTCTAGTATATTCTAGATCTGCGTTGTACGGAGTTCACAGTGGATAGACGGCGTTATATTTCTTTGTCTTATTACGATTTAACCGGTCTCTGTTTCGTGCGTTTTTTGCAGGTACACGCGTATTATGGCTTTCAACCTCTAACGGCGTACCTTGCCGTCAACTATATGGATCGGTTTATGGATTCTCGCGATTTACCGGTGAGCTCTTATTTCTAGCCAGCTTTGAATGGCAGATTATTCCAATAGTTAGATAACTTAGGAGAGCGTTTTTTTAGTGATTATTAATAGTAGTGAAGACGTCTACATTTTTATTAGTAATTAAAATAATAATAATTTATTTATATTTATAACTATAATCAACTAGTTATAAAATTTTACATTCTACTAGATTATTATGTTACTAGTGGAAATAAGCAATAACTTATTTTTATAATAATAAAAAAGAGTTAACAGAGATAACAAAATAATTATTTTTATTAATTTGTATCTCATCTCTTAATAAAGTTTACTCTCATCCAGCTTTTCTCCAAGCAAATTATTACAATTTTAAGCATAAAATAGAAAAAAAAAGTATACACCATATATTATAAGTATATTTTTAATTAATTATTATATATATATATATATTATTATAATTATAATAATAATAACTATTATTGTTGTGGTGGAGGTGGGGATTTTTTATTTTTATATTTTTTGGGTTTTTTTCTCTTATAATTAACATTATAGACTACATTAAGAGTATTATGTTTTAAAACTGTAACTTAAATGTTTCTTTTTCCCTGGTTTATTGTCAATGGGTATGCAGAAAGTTTAAATTCTAAGGCTGAAAATATGTTTGACTTTTCAGAGGTGAAAAGTACTCTACTTTATATATGGAAGGCTAATTTATACTTCTTATAATTGTCTCACTTTACTTTATATATGGAAGGCTAATTTATACTTCTTTAGGAAAATGATGATTCATGTAGTAATGTTATCAATATTATACTTTTAGTATTACTATTTTTCATGTAAATTAATTGTATAATATAATTTTTCCGAAATAAATGTGCATTAGGAAGATCTTAATATAAGATATTGATAACGTAATTATTATACGAATGAATGAAAGTAATTAATTTTGTTGAATATTTTAAAAATCATTACTATAATGCATCAAATTATTTTTTCTTATTAATAATTTTAAAATCCTGTTATTATTAAAAATATGTAAATATTTATAGTATATAAAAATAAATATAAATTTGCATAAAAGATATAAGATATCTTATCAAAAAATCATTAATTTTTTTTTCTAAAGTGACTATTATAATGAAAGAATGGAAAGGACTCTAAAATACTACATTATATTATAGAGTATATTTTTGCATAAAATATATACGCCATCATACTGGTTACGTTCAAATATTATATCTTCTAATTATTACATGAAGATATTTATATTATACGCTCTAATTATTATGTGAAGAAATTTCCAAGGGATCAGGAGCGCTTTATGTTACTATTTCAAAAGCCAATCAATTATTGGTTAAACAGCGCATTTTCTTATGTACGACAAAACCTTATGCTATTGCTTTTATTCAAATATTGAATTTTGCGCAAAAGTTTATACAGGTATCATATTAGTTATTTATACGACATTTAAAAAGAAATAAACAATGTACTTCGGCAATATATACTACGTAATACTGTATACAGTAGATAGTGACAGCTTGCAGAAGATTCCAGTACTTTTATCCGCTGGTGCATGTCACGTGAGGGATACATGCTGGCCTTTGGGCTAGAAAGTTTGAAAAGTATTAAAAAATATATATTTATTGTGGTAATGATAATAATGACCTTTTCGATTCACTGTTTGATGCATGATCTTGTGCATACATGTCTACAGCAAACAAATGGGTGGCCTCTGCAACTTCTATCTGTTGCATGTTTGTCTTTGGCAGCAAAGATGGAGGAACCTCTGGTTCCATCACTCTTGGACCTTCAGGTATCTATACATAGTAAATATAAGCATATATGGGCCTCGCTTTTGAAGTAGAATCAACGTAATACGCTAGTTAAAACTCCCGGGTTGAATCGGCATGTCAGTTCGTATGGCTCTACGTAATTTCATGATGTATAAAATGCAGATAGAAGGTGCAAAGTACTTATTTGAGCCGAGAACAATTCGTAGGATGGAGCTACTTGTTCTGGGTGTTTTGGATTGGAGGCTAAGATCAGTAACCCCACTTTGTTTTCTCGCTTTCTTTGCGTGCAAAATAGATTCAACAGGAGCTTTTACCGGGTTCCTCATTTCCCGGGCCACAGAAATCATCGTGGCTAATATCCAAGGTATGTATATTTCAATAATGTGTAATTCAGAAATATTCTTTTACACACACAGAATTTTTTACATTTATTTAATATTATCTTTCTTTATTTTTTATTTCTTTTTTATAAAAATAAATTTCACTTTTTTTTATTATCATTTTACTTTTTGTAAAGTGTGTTAAATGTACTCTATGTAATTTACTGATAGAGTTAAAAGTTGAAGACAAATTATAGTAAGGTTGTATTTTGAGTTTCCTATTACTTTGTCCGCAGAGGCTGGCTTTCTTGCTTACAGGCCATCATGCATTGCTGCCGCAGCCATACTTTCCGCGGCTAAGGAAATTCCTAATTGGGCTGTCCTTAAGCCTGAGCATGCTGAGTCATGGTGCGAGGGACTAAGAAAAGTAAGCATGTAAATAGTATATTAAATTTATAATGTGCATTTTTAACATATGTTTGAAAATGAACAAACAAAAGTGATTGCTAAAGCATTTGTATCTGATCGCTGTAGGAAAAAATTATTGGGTGCTACCAGTTGATGCAAGAACTTGTGGTTAACAGTAACCGCAGAAAACTCCCTTTGGTGTTGCCGCAGTTGCGAGTAACAACTCGGACTCGAATGAGGTCAAGTGTCTCATCATTCTCATCGTCATCCTCTTTCTCCTTGTCTTGTAAGAGGAGGAAATTAAATAACTGTTTGTGGGTAGATGACAAAAACTCCGAGTGAAGAGAAAAGTTTCACGAATAATAAAGAAGAGAAGAAAAAGATGGAATAAAGTGGGCCAGGTTGTGTAGAAACCTCAACATTTTTTAGAGGGTTTTTGCTATTAAAAAATGACTTGAGTGAGGGTGTAGATTATTATACTAAGTATATCTATATCGTATGTACAAGAGTTTGATGGGTTTGGAGAATTTATAATTATTAATTTTTATTTTATGTGGGTGGCTTATTAATGAGTATGCAGAATTCCCTTGGGGAGAGGGATTTTGCATCAAGTGGGAAAGTAACTAGAGAAGAGGAAACACTGAAACAGTGGTAGACGAATTTAATGTGATCTGTTGTTGTAACTTGTGAGTGTGGAAGAAAGAAGTGAGTTGCGAGTTGGAATTCAAAGTTTGCATTAATTATAGGCGAAAGAGATGACAGATGATGGAGTCAAAGCCGCAGACGTTGAGTACTAAAGTAGAGAGCAGGTATAAAAACTTGGGTGATTGAAAGTTGAAACGAAGAAGTTTGATCTATTCATCGTGATGTGGGATTCATAAGTCAAGCAAGCTTCATTTCTTTGCTAGCATAACTGCTTCTTCAACTTCCGCGTTACTTTGATGGGTACCCTTGAACAGGGAAAACAATTTAAGGGCAATAAGTTGAACTCTGGCTACAATTTGTAGACTTTTTATGGCTACGGGCACCTATGCAGACGGTTCTGCGGCGTGCCAATCAAGTGTGAACGTGTGATTTTCGTTTTCTTGGTTTCTTCTTTACGGGAGCAGTTGATATTTTTTTTCCTTTCTCGGCCTTGAGCTTAGGCCTAACTATACAGGACTCCATGGCCTGGTGTCCGCGCGTGTGATGGAGACACGTGTATATATATAGGTTAAACCTTGAATTTTTTTATTTGTTTTCAAGGGAGGAGAACCCTCTTCACATAGGGGTCTAAAAGGGTCTTTGGGGCCATTTCCTGTGTGCTGTGTATTGGATTGATTAATAAATGACTATTAATTTCATATATTTCTTTATTTACGTTTCTTTTTTATGCTCATTCTCATCTAGAATTATTCTTGAGTGAATAATGTGATTCACGGCTCCACCACCATATGCACCTAAATGTACATTTACAATTATTCATATCCACTTGTCTTAAAAACTATTACAGTCCACGCAAAATCTCTTGAAAACTATTGGGTATTGCTATCTCATGCCACATGACTCTCATTTAAGATAGTTTGTAGGTTTGCTATTTGTTCGTATTACTGAATGAAAAGAAACTACCAGACCCTCTCAGAAATCTAGTGAGGCAAAACTCTGAAGCGGATGGACTCGTCGGTCCCGCCGGTTCTAAAGATGACCAATCACTGATTATGACTCCTCAATTAGCAAGTGCATGCTCGTGACTGTCTACAGACTGTGCTGTTGTGATATTATAACATATGCAAACAAACTATCAAGCAGTAGCACCCCTTCCCATTTCATGAAATATCACTCACACTTTGCATTACATCTACATATCCATGTATCCACTCTTGCCTTTGTTTGGTTTAGTCTGGTTTCATATCTTGAATGTGGTTTTAAAAGTTCTTAATTTTCATATTTTGAACATGATTTCTTCGTACTTAATGAGTTTCCAAACATGCTATGTGTGTGGATCACTTACTAGGATATATACCTCAGTGTCGTGTGCGTTTGGAAAACGTAGTAATCAGGCTGAGATTATCATATGATAATATAACCTTAAAACTACTTTTTAGTACGATAGCGAATCATGGAAGGACGCCATAGTTTGAATTCTTCTTCTTGACAGACCAACCACAAAAATAGTTTTTCCATTTTTCTGTCACTAGATAGCTCTTGACAAATATTTATATGCGGAAGAAGGGTAGCGACCACCAACAGAGCTAGCTTTTATACCAATAGGAAGAACATTTGCCATAATTACTTTTAAAAGTATGTAAACAAAGAACTATAGTACAAATTAAACTGTGAAGAGCAAAAGCGAAATTAAAGAACATAGTAACGTATCTTAAAAAAGTGAGTGCAGTACAGAATTCCTTCCTCAATAATAGTTAAAAGCTCAGCTCACGGAGAGAGCTTGTCATTTAGTCCCATTACCCCCGACATAAGGTATATATTATTTTTGCATCAACACACTCTACCCAGGCTTTTTTCCCGTAGCGTCTTTGTAGAAAAGTAACCATGCATGGTATGCGACCTAATTATCATATCATCCGTACGTTTGCATGACAACTATAAAACTATTTATTGATTGAGCATCACATTCTCACATCACATCCATACACTGCTGTCTAGACCCATGTTCATCAAACGCTCCTCACAGATGGACCATAGTTAAGAAAATTATGGCAACTCAGTGACAATCTTAGCGCATTGCTTCTTCTCCCATTGCTCTTGGATGTTTGCTCTGCATAATTGATGGAGCTATGAATGAATGAGGTAATATGGGCACTTGATTGATCCATTAAACGACATATTTTCCTCTCCATTTGAATCATTATCATATGCCTTTACATGGTGTAGTATATAAGAATTCATCCGTGAAGTAAAAATATGTAGGTCATCCATATTGTCAATAGTGTAATGGTCACTTTCACATGTAGCATACTATTCGCTGCTTTATAAGGGTTTTCGTATAGTTCCAAATGTGGATCCCCCAATCCAAGGTGTCTTTCTACTTGTCAATTTATTAAGACATGCTTATTAATTAAAGCTGGTTGCTGCTTCCATCAATCAATTAATGCACTAATATTTCATTACCTGCTACACCGACACCGTGGGATGGGATCCATCCAACTTATTTTATTTTTATAATCATATTTTTATATTAATATTTCTACATTTCTTATCATGTTATTATTCATTTTATTTAACATTTTTCTTAATTTTGAAAAAAACGTGAATAAAAATAGAATTTATCTTCAAATTATATGCTAATTTGGACCCCAATAGAACAGGTTATATATATATATGGAAATCAAATAAACAATTCTGATGGTAATCGTCCGCACGTACAGTTAATAAATATATTTTTTACTCCAAGTTGGGGGCAAAAAGTTTTGGATATTAAATAAAAACTTGCTTTTACATTATAGGATTAATGGGACAGATATTAGGACAGACACTGGGTTGGAAGGACAATAATTCTAATATAAATTTGATCAACAGACACAACTGGTCTCTTCCTAATCCTTTTTATAAAAGAAACGCACATAAGCCAAGTTTGTATGCATGTACAGCTAACAAACCCCAGCATTGGATCGACCACAAAAGAGGATACTTAAAGCTCTATTTGTTTTACCTCACAGAATAGTATTTTCTTCCCCCATATTAGTTTATTGATAACAGTGATGGTTATATGGGTTTAGGGGCTGGATGAGCATTTTGTTCATATGAATAAATATCCGGAGATTGGGGCATGAGGGCATACGTGACGCCATCCCATTGGGCATAAAAAGTTAAGAATTAAATGAAAATTTTGGAATTTTGTCCTGCCATTTGGTTCCCACCAATATCCTCAATGATAAGGACCAAATGTTAGTACACATGGGAGTTTGGGCTACTTGATGGATTCACGAATTTGTATTGCCTATAATTCAGTTATTATTATGGCATGTATGACCGTAGTAATTATATGATTCACTAAATGGTTTGTAAGCAGGAATTTGCAAAACCTATTAGAGGGTGCCATGTGCACTCACATAGCAAAGGGGACCAAGCAGGCACTAAGCTCTGCCTTTATTTTTGTCTTAAATTTGTATGCCAATGCACGAAGGTTCCTTTACATTTCTTTGCTTTCCTTATCTTGCACTAAAGAATAAGCTTTCCTTTATTTGTAAACAAAATAACCTTTAAAGCGTGAGGTGTGAGGAATCCTAAGTATATAACCAAAAAGCCAAAGATACTTTTCCCTCGCAATAAAATGGTAGGGCTTTCGGGGCGTTTTCTGTGGGATGTAGAATCTACCTCTTTATCCTCTCTTTTTGTAAGGGA
Source organism: Vigna nakashimae (assembly GCA_034642375.1). Lineage (NCBI taxonomy): Eukaryota > Viridiplantae > Streptophyta > Magnoliopsida > Fabales > Fabaceae > Vigna > Vigna nakashimae. Next base: position 35,834,486 of record CM067758.1, read on the forward strand.
ATTTGGAATTTCCCACTTTTGGTGTGCATATGACAAGGATAGAGAGAAGAACACCAGTTATTTGTTTGGCTGTGAAATTTATCATTTTCTCGTGGACCTCCTCCCAAAAGTTTCATCTCGGTCCCTCCATCGGTTAAGCCTTCAAAAGTGAGAATCATAATTCTCAGATATATATGGTTTCTCAGGATTTGATGCTGAATACAAGACACAGCACTACTCTCGAGTCCTTGAGGCACTCATTGTCCCCATTCTAATTCACATTTTTTATGGAAAGAATAAGAGACAGATAATAAAAGAAAAGTAACCAACAAAAAGTAACAAAAAGTCAGGCTCAGACAATAAAAATCATGCCATCTAAACTTCATATTTATACGTAAATACTCCTCTATTTTGTCTCTCCAATAATCAATATCAATCATCGCTTTCGTTCTTCCTAATTAAATTAACTCATACCACTCATAATTAACAACTCTCGCATGCACACCTACAATCATATTCATCCATGTCTGTCCCCTTTACTGATCATTTTCAAAAACCAAAAAACCCCCACAGATGGAATCAAACACCTGTTACGTATAATGTAGCTACCACACTGTTGTTTGCAGATCACAAGTGCACTCACATTTTTTTTCCTTAAAACTTTAGTCACTGTTCCAGCTTTTGGTCATCAACTTACACGCATTTGTCTCTTTGAAAAGCACAAAGAAAAAAGATGAGTAGTTATGGGGTAGATATATATGAACTAGTCTCGAGGAGGAGCGTCTTGTAACGTGGATGTCCTGCTGTTCTTTATTCATGCTTTGTGATAGTGCCGACCATGGACCTCTATAGTGACAGAGTGGAGACAAAAGAGTCGTCTGCTTAATCATCAAAACCCTATACAGCAACCATGTCCATCTATCACCCCCACCCCACCACCCCTTCAACCTTAACTTTGCTCACTCAATTTCCCTCATACACTACACCCATAGATATTTTATATTCCAATCTAAACAACCCTCTCTCTTGTCTTAGTCATTAAAAGATGCACCAAGCAGTCTTTATGTGAAAGTAGCTACCATGCATGTCTCAAAAACTCATCACCTTATTTCACATTCACACAATCTCTATACCATTTCCTCATTCACTTATAAAAAGTGATTGGGTAAGATTTGGTTTCGATGCAAGAAAGTTTAAAGTTTAGGTAAATTTAAGCGGTACAAGTTTTACTTTGTGAAGGTGCTTGCACGTATAGATATGAAAAAACAGGAAAAGATAGAATAGACAGAAGAAGGAGGGGAAGCTGTTTAGCCGAAAGCTTGTTCCAAAATTATGAAGGAATAAAGTGTGAAGTAAAAGAGAAGAGTTAAGACACTAGTACGGCGAAAAATACATATAGGTAATTAATTACTTAACATTGATTAGTGAATGTTGACGAAGGAGATAAGGATCATTACTTTGTTATCTTGCTTCTTTTGGTCATTCATTAATAATAGTGATTATTGTCATTTCTTAAAGGAGCAAAGACGAATTGAAACTCTCTTCACTTTCTCTCACGCTCTTTCTGATTACTACCATGCTTAGGCAAATGGAACGTGAAAGCATCAAATCAGGATTTCATTGACCTTCGTTGGCAATTAATTACAAGAACGTGGGGCAAACAAAAAACAGTAACAGAAACTATGTAAAGTGCTTTCACATCAACATCACAAAAGAACACAAGCTCCTTCCCACTAACGAAAAAAATAAAAAACCTAACCTCGAGCATTGAACATATATTATATATATATATATATATATATATATATATATATATATATATATATATATATATATATATATATATATATATATATATATATATATATATATATATATATGTCTTCATACATTGCTGGTCCATGTTTCTACCTAATAAAGCCTTCTTTACAATCAAATTTCAAATTGTTTGACCCATCAGAATTTGAACATCTTAATGAATAGGGTTTTGATAACCTGTCTTCTCACCAGTTGAGGAGTTTAAAATGGTATCCAGACTTTTTTAACACATTATATATAGATGCGTGTTAATGGTGCTTTCCGATAAAACTTTCTGTTTTCGTCTTCTTAACACTTTTAGAACGCTGGTTTACATTTTTCGTGATGAATATAATTTATTCGATCAAATCCTACCCAATGAAAATGTAGTTTTACTAACATTAAGCTAAAAGAATGAATTTTTATGCTTCTATGAAGCTGGAAATGAACTTAGAAAATCGTACATGGTAAACCATTTTCATGAATTTAAGTAAACTTTACAACTCTTTGGAGAGTTTTTGAGTGAACCCAGAATGACAATATACAAAATCCCTATTTTGCAATCGGAAAAAAAGGGTGTTTGGAAAGAAAGAAAAAGAAATGTTTGGTTTAAAATAACATGCAAAGTACTTATTGGGGAAAAGTTATGTGCTTTGGGTCGGTTTTTGATTCTGTCAATTGTAGCACACTGTTCACACTACTTAATTTTTGTAGGGAGGTTGGAGCTTGGGATTGTTATTTAGGAAACTTGAAGAAAAGGTGGTGTAGTAGTGGTTATCTTCATTGGGTTTTGAAACAAACTGAATGATTGGCTTAATGTTTATTGATATTGTGATACATAAGAGGATGAGTTTTATAGAATATGTGTAAAGGAAAAGAAAGCGAGAATCACATTCTGTCATGTTCAACTGCAACATTCCCTTTCCTGATTCTTTTTGGTCGGAACTGACAACAAGATTACGTTCCAGATTTTCATCTAATGAAAGATTAAGCGTTGCTTTTCGCGCAAAAAAACTGCTTCCTATTACTTTTCAATTTGTGTTTAAGCATGTTCAATGCGAACCGGGGCCACCAACCCACAAAGGATAGTATGGGAAATGTGTCTAATTTTTGTTCGGCTCATTCTTCCTGCACCTCCATAATTTTATTCTCTACACCCATACTCTTCAAAATTTCAATTTTAACCTCTTCATTTTTACTTTCAGTTCTGAAATACACAAAATTTGAAAATGTTTCAGGGTGCACAAAATATAAATTTTGTTTCCAATCTTATCATCTAAAATTTATTTTTTTTATTTCGAAATACAGAATTTATATTTCGAATTTTGCATTCCAAAATATAAAATAAAAAATACATTTTAGAATGTACAATTCAAAAAATTTTGTATTTAGGATTGCATAATCTAAAATATATTTTTTATTTTTTTGTTTTGTATTTTAAAATATAAAATTTATATTTTGCATTCCTGAATATATAATAAAAATGTATCGAATGTATGATTTAGAAGGTAGTTTTTAAATAGGAAGAAGGTGAATAGTGAGGAAGAAGAAGGTGATGAGTGGGGAAAAGGAGTGCATAAATGGAGGAAGAAGGTGAAGCATGAGGGAGAAGGGAGCAACATTGGAGGAAGAAGATGATATAAGGAAATAGGTCAATTCATAATTCTGTGAAGATGGAGGTGCTAAAAGAAGCTAAGATGCTGCCTTTTTCTTTTCTTTTCATTTATGATGTGCATGAACCTGAGTCTGGCCCATTCAGAAATTTTTAATTGGGCCAATGCTTAATAGGAGAAAAAAAGGATTCATCTTATGTAATACACATTCACATTGAACACTTTAGCCGTTTTGAAATTTGCGAGGAATTTAAAATGTATGGGAACTTTAATAGATAAAATAATTTTATTTTCATGAAGTGCTAGCTTCATTTTAACCACCCTATAAAAATTTAATCTTTTTATATTTACTTAAAATCGAATCCCTTTCTCAAAATTTCCAATCCAAACATTATATTTTTGTATCACAGTTTTGAGACAATATTGAAAAAAGGAGCGGTGCTAGATGACTGAATTTCGATTTAAAATGTTCATAAATTGCAAGTGTCAGTGCTACTTTTTTGCAAGAAATTATGGTTGTATATTATATGGGAGCTTCCTTCCTTTATCTCCAATTTTTGTTCCTGAACCTCCAAATTTTCATTGGTGTCAAATATTAAATTAATTAAATAACTAGAAGTTATTATTTATCAAACATATTTACAGTAAAAGGTACTATATTTATTGATCCCGAAGTTATTTTCACATTAAACGATTTGTCGTTTCTTTCTTCTTTTTCTTAAAATAATTTTCTTTTGAAATTTTCTTCATTTTCATTTTAAACGGGAAGGTACATGTATTAACTTCGTTCTTCCTCACTTAAACTTTTGTTTTGTAAATGCAAATTTATTATTTATTTTTATTATATTTTAAATTTTTCAGATTTTAAAATTTGTTTTGTAAAACTATTCACCAAATTTTGAAAGTAGTAGGTGAATAATTTTAATAATAATCAAATTTCAAATTCTAGTTTAGAGAAACATCAAATTTTGAAATTTGATTTAAGGAGGTACTAAATTTCTAAATATGATTAGGTAACTTATCGAATTTAAGAATACAACGGATATCTAGTTTAGAGAAATATCAGATTTTGAAATCTAGTTTATGGAAGCACCAATTCAAAATTTGATTGAGTAACTCACTAGATTTAAGAACACATCAGATTTTAAAATTCAGTTTAGAAACTCATCAGATTTCAAAATTCAATTTATGAACTCATCAAATTTCAAAATTCAATTTATGAACTCATCAAATTTCAAAATCTAATTAAGGTTACTACCAGATTTCAAAATTTGCTTAAGGATACTTCTAGATTTCAAAATATGGTTAAACATTCTCTTGGATTTCAAAATCCAGTTAAGTATTCTTTCGATTTTCAAAATATGATATTGTTTTTATTTATTTTTAATTCTTTTAAAATTTATTTTGCTTACTTAAAGAGTTGAGAAAGAAAGTGAAATTTTATTATTACTTTTCACTTAAACCCTAATACACATACTATCATATTTATAAGGGATAACAATTCAACATAAGAAGGAAGAATAAAAGACTTCTAAAAAAGCCCATTAGAAAATACATTACATTTCAACATTCCCCTCAAGTTAGAGCATATAGATCATATGCACCAAGATTGGAACATATAAATTGAATTCTAGGCCTCCTTAGAGATTTGGTCAGAATGTTTCCGAGTTCATTAAAGTTGACAAACTCAGTAACAAGTTTCTTGAACAACAACTTCTCTATAATAAAATGACAAACAATTTTTTTGTGCTTTGTTCTCTAATGAAACACAGGATTAGAGGCAATAGAAAGTGCTGCTTAGTTGTCACTCTATAGTTTCAACTACTCAATTTCACAAAATTTCAATTCTTGAAGAAGTTGTCTGATCCACACAAGTTCACATGTAGTTAAAGTCATAGATTGGTATTCAACTTCAACACTAGATCGAGCAACAACACTTTATTTCTTACTTTTCTAAGATACAAGGTTCCCTCCAAGTAAAACACAATATTCTGCAGTAGATATTCAATGAATTGGACAACCAGCCCAATCTGTATCACAATATCCTTCGATTCAGGTGCTTTCCTTGTTCTCATACAACAATCTTTGTCCTTGGTTTCCTTTCACGTATCTGAGAATGCTAATCACTGCATTCCAATGGTTAACATGTAGATTTTGCATAAATTGACTCAACTCCCATTGGATAAGAAAGATCAGGTCTTTTTATGGTAAGATATATGAGTTTTTCAACCAACCTTCTATATCTTTCTAGGTCTGAGTTTTTCTTGATCTCTCATTAACTTTTGATTTGAGTACATAGGACTATTAATGAGCTTATAATTTGTCAAGCATGTTTACTCTAAAATATCAAGAGCATATTTCCTTTATGAAATGATGACACCCTCCTTTGATTGTGTCACTTTAATACCAAGAAAATATTCTAGACAACCTAGATCTTTAGTATAAAAGTGGTTGAACAAATGATTTTTTAATTGAGTAATTCTAGTGACGTCATTCCTTGTAATAAAAATATCATCAACATACACCATGAGATAAACACATGTTTCAGGAGAAGAATGACCATAAAACACTAAATGATCCGCCTCACATCGTTTCAATCCAAAATTTTGCATTACCCAACTAAATTTACCAAACCAAGCTCGAGGTGATTGCTTCAAGCCATAGAGGGAACGATGTAATTTTGAAACTAACCTAGACTCTTCTTGAGCAACAAACCCAGAAGGTTGCTCCATGTATATCTCCATGAAGAAAGACATTTTTAATGTCTAACTGGTAAATTGGCTACTGACAAATGATAGCCATAACAAGCAAAATACAAACAGTACTGGTTTTAGCCACATGAGAAAAAGTACCACAATAATCAAGGCCATAAACTTGAGTATATTCCTTAGCTACTAGACGAGCTTTAAGACGATCAATTTCACTAGTAGGACCAACTTTAATAGCATAAACTCATCTACAACTAACAGGCTTCTTACCAGAAGGAAGAGGGACAAGGTCCCAAGTACCATTATGGTCAAGTGCTTGCATTTCATCAACCATGGATTGTCGCCTTCCAAGATGATCAAGTGGCTCATAAACATTATTAGGAACCTTAAGGAAGGATAAAGAGGAAACAAAAGAGAAATAGGAAGGAGACTAACGATGATAACTTAGAAACTTATAAACAAGATATGGATTACGAGTAGAGTGAATACCTTTCCGAAGGACAATGGGCAAATTATCATTTGAGTCACGAAAAGGTGAGGGGGATGAAAGATCCATGGTCTAGGGATCTGATGGAGGAGGATGTGAGTCTCGAGGATCTTCAGTGTTTTACGTTTGAGATTGTCTCTGATGCTGATATTTGAGAAGAGGTGAAGGAACAATGTCATCCGCGTTTTGAGTTTGAGGACATAAGCAGGAATAACCAACAGATCACATGAGGTAGGAAACTTTGTTGAATAGATGAACAATCCTCCATGGAAGACAAGATAAAAGGTGTATCCTCAAAGAATGTGACATTAGCAGAAATATAATATCTCGTGGTGGAGGGAGAATAACACTTATACCCTTTCTGAAGACGAGAGCATCCTAAGAAAACACACTTAATAGCTTTTGCAGAGAGTTTATCAAGACCTGAAGATGGACAAAACACGTATACCCAAATACAAGTGGGGAGACATATAGAGCGTCGTTTGGAAAAATGATAGAGTGAGAAATTTTAATCTCAAGAGAGGAAGAAGGAATCCTATTGATTAAAAAACAGGTAGGGAGGGCTGCATCGCCCCAATGATGCAAAGGAATATTCATATTCAACATCAGGGAGCATACAATTTCAATTAGATGTCTATTCTTTCTCTCTAAAATACCATTTTGTTGTGGAGTGTGAGGACATGTTGACTGATGTAAAATTCCTTCGAAGTATAAGAATGAAGAATACACTGCAGAAAAATATTCCTTAACATTATCATTACAGAGATTTTAATTGTCTTCCAAAATTGGTTCTTAATTTCATTAAATAAGGACATAAATATCACAAAACTTCATATATCTTTTTTATTAAATAAACCTAAGTACATCGAGAAAATTCATCAACGAAGGTTAAAAATAATTAAAATCAAACGAAGTAACACAACTTGGTACCCAAATTTCATAGGAAATAGTTGAGAAAGGAAAATTACATCGCGTCTCAGAACTTTTGGGCTAAGAAGATCTAACATGTTTTCTTGACTGACAAGACTCACAATCTAGGACTTGGATGTTCTTGAGACTCAGAACCATCATCTTCAATTTGGACAAACATGGATGACCCAAACGATCATGCAAAATTTTTGGGGATGAAGTTGTAAAATAAGAAACTAAAGAGCTATGCTTTAAGAAATAAAGTCCTCGATACTCATGTCCTTCTCCAATCAGACGACCCGTACCATGTTCTTGTATAACAAAGGAACTAGCAATAAAGGTTACATAACAATTTAAGGAACGAGTCAATTGACTCAAAGAGATTAAATTATAAGGACAATGAGAAATATACAAAACAAAATATAAATTTAGTGAAGAAGATAAGGAAACTATGCCAATCCCTGAGATGCCACTTTTGATCCATTGGCAACAATAATAAAAAGAGGGACTTTCAGAGAGGACATGGAAGAAAATGAAGAAATGTTACCAGAGATATGGTTTGAGGCACCTGAGTCAAGGATCCATGGATTATGACCTTCCACATATTTAGATATGCAAGCAGTTGACACATTGGACATGGAGGAGGATTGATTAGGATTAGAAGATTTTTCAAACTTGTACCTCAAAAATTCTTAGTTCTCTTCATTTGAAATTATGGATTCTAGATCATCAGATTTAGAAACATGAGCATCTTTGTTAGAATATCCATGTAAGGCATAACATTTGTCTCAAGTATGAACTATTTTCTTAAAATATGTTGAGGACGCATATTACAACCACCATGTTCTCCTCGGTTGATTTTGCCTCCTCTTATTCCTTGTGGTGCTACCATAGCTAATGTTTCAATATCATCAATTGAATTTTCGTCTTTAACTATAGAAAGTACCTGAAGAAGTCAAGTAACTAGGGGACTTGATCACCAACTAACATTTGATCACGAACATGATCAAAATCTAAGTGTAGACTTTTTAGAATTAAGACCATATAAAACTTATCAAGCTTCTTGTTTCTGTCTTCTAAATAATCAGCCACAAAGAAAGTTTTCAATTTCTCTATGGCAACACGAGCCTTTCCTATGTGAGCGATCATATCATGATTGACTTGTTTGAGGGAAGTCACTCTCTGATTTGCATCAAAGAGACGTTGCACATCATTGCAAAGATATCATGTGCTCTTTCCCAAATGGAGGAGCACATTTTGTAAGGTCGCAAAATTTATAAGATCTCTTGTTCGACAGATTGCCATAGGACAGCGTATAATTCAAAATTAAGCTTCTACGATTAAGATTTCTCATCGGGTACAATAAAAATATCTTGTTCAAGATGATCATGGTATCCTTGACTAAGAAACCATAACTCCACAGAAGAAGACCTAGATAGATACTTTTTCCAATTGAGTTTTGCAGAAGTAATGGTAGGTGTAGCAGATAGAGAAGGTGTTCCAAAACTATAAGCCATTCTAAGGCCAAACAGAAAAGGGAAACACTGATTTTGAGGGTAGAAACCCTAGATCGGAGCTACTATCAACGAAACAACAAAATAGTGACCGCAACACACTCAAGAGACTTAGGCTAAATGACCGGTAGTGGCGCAGTGATCTTCCAGCACAAGGAAGGCAGCACACGAAGCCCATGTGCCCCCCAGGCTGGCCGAAAAGAAGCGGCATGTGACGGCGCATCGGGAATAGAATGAAGCGACAACCATTAGGGATGGGTTGCGCTCACTTAAATCATAATACACATATTATCCTATTTATAAAGGATAATAGTTCAACACAAGAAGGAAAAATAAAAAGCTTCTAAAAAAGTCCACCAGAAAATACATTACATTTCAACATGCTTATTTTCTTTACTTTTTTTATTTTTTTTTTTGCTTGTTTTTATTTATGAATTTGTTGATATTTAGTTATTATTATTGAATAAGGGAGACATTATATGTTGATGTAAAGTTTTCATAATTAAGATGAAAAATTGTCTTTTATATTTTATGTAATCACAAGTCAATTTTAGCTTCATATCAAATTTATCTTGAGTCAACCTTTAAAGGTGGTGCTGAGTGCCCTGATCATGTTTGTAATTCATGGCATTTATTATTTGAATATGACAATGACTCTTGGATCATTCCATAGAAATACTTTGTAAAGGCATGAATAAACTATGTATTGCATCTAGGAAACATAACATCAAACAAGTATGTTCGGATACAATTTGTAGGAGAGTTGAATATATTCACTATAGTCTAAAGAAAGTCTTGGAAAGTTGTAGGAGAGATTTATGCTCATGTTGGGATACAATTTATAACATCATCATTCTACAACATAATGAAATAAAGGCAAGATGACATGCTCCAAATTTTTTTAATGTTTTTTCATGGGAGACCAACTTTATTTCTTCTCAATCCTACACATAACAATTGCATATAAAATTTAATTTCTTCTCGATCCTACACATAACAATTGCATATAAAATTTAAACAAGTCATTAACCATAAAAAAAATATTACAAACTTGACATTCCCACAATGCAAATGCAACATGATCAACCTAACTCTTCAACAAAGAAGTGTGGTATGAACCTTTAGGATATCTAACCACTTCAACTTATTGGTGAACAAGATCCCCGTATTGTTTAATGATATCTTCTTGTTGTTCATCAAGATCACGACCAACTAATGTTGCAACTTCTCTAGTTTAACCATCACAACCCATTCTACAAGCAGATATTGTAGGTCTCCTCCTAACTTCATCCTATGCAAAACTCTGAGTTTGGTATGTTGATACACTGTGTATTTTTACCATTTCTATAACAAATAAATTCAAACAAAAATTAAAAACAAAACACCTAACAAACAACTAAATTTGAAAAGAATAGATAAATAAAATAAGAACACAAAAAAATAATTAACATTAAAAAAACTTACAAAACCACAAGCCCTTAAAAATAAATTAAAAATATTAAATATATATATATATATATATATATATATACACACACACCAGATTTCTAAATTCGTAGACTACTTAACTGAATTTTGAAATCTGGTAGAGTATCAAAATCCAGTAAATTAGCTAACCAAATTTCAACATTTGTTACTTTTCCCAATTCCGTAACATTCCTTATATCAAATTTTGAAATCCGATACCGAACAAAATAGTGTTTTTTCGTAACAAGTTTTCTAAATCTAATACCTATAGCCTAAATTTAGTTTTATTCCCTAATCACCTATGAATTTCGATATGGGGTGAAAATATCACATAATATTATCACAAATAAACAATAAATAAAATTTAAAAAAAAATTACTTACGTGGTTGAACTTTTGGCATGAAAATGAAAGGGAAAAAGAACTTGGAGTGTGTGAGATGAATGAGAGAGTGAAAAAACGAGTATTATGAAAGTGAAAAATGATAAGAGTATTTGTTTTCAAATGTTGATGGGGAAAACGAGAAAAGTGAAAGAGAAATTAGGAGTGTTGTGTTATGGGACACGAAGGTCAGGTGAGTGTTATAAGAAAGTATATATAGAAGAGAGAAGTTAGATTTTAGGTTTTTACCCTAGACAAAATCAAAGGGTAATTTAGGATTTTAGAAAAATTTGGGGTAGAGGAAGAAATATTGAAGGTGATGGAGGAAAGCCTTTTAGATTTTGTTCTTGGTGTTTTAAATATTATGATTAGTTCATCAGGGTTACTTCCTCCACCACCACAGGTTGCTCCCTACACCTCTCCATTCCCATTTTGTCCTGTAGTCAACATCTCTTTGGCCTTCAACGGATCTTGACATCCGTTGACGTAAATCAAGATTCGTTGAACAATGCATCTCCCACTATTCAAGCCTTTCAACGATTTGTTTTATTTTTTAACAATTTTTTTATACATAAAAAATATTACAAAAATTATTAAATTATGTAAAATCTACACAAATAAATATTTACAGTGTTTAGAAATTAAAATCTATGAACAAAAATGAAAGAGTTTAAATGCGAAGACTTAAACGGATCTCAAGATCCGTTGAAGGCTGAACGAATTTCCCACATTCATTCAAGTCGTCACGTTTTTCTTCTTCTTCCTCTTACACATCACACCACATACATTCATTTACATAGCACATACAGAAAAAGAACGAAAGGAAGGAAGCTTTAACCACAAAAATGTGCAAGGAAGAAGAAACGAAGAGAAAGAGGGAAGGAGTGAGGGCTCTCTGTAAGCGAAGAAGAGAGGAAGAGAGAGAGAGTGAGAGGGTGAGGTTTGTGCGAAATTAGAGAAATAGAAAAGTGAGGGGGGTGGGAGCCCTCTGTACAAAGAAGAGAGGAAGAGAGAAAGTGAAAGGGTGAGATTTGTGTATAATCTAGAGAAAGAGAAAAGTGAGGAGGGTGGGGGCTGTGAAATTAGGATTTTGAAAAAAATAAATAAAGCTAAATGGTAAAAATTAAAAAAATTTAACCTATGATATTTTTGGAATAAAAAAAGATCTAGGGAGGTGTAGGGAGCAATTGGAGTAATGGAGGGAGTAACTCTCATAGTTCATGTTAATAAGCCCACAAGTACTTTTTCTTAAAGCCCAATATTACAATGGTTATGGATTTTTTGAAGGGTCATATTTGGTTTGAGAAGTTCAAAAACCAGATTTTAATGTTTTACTCAAAACTATAATATTGACTCTGGAAAACAAAACTTACATCTCTATATATTTTCCTACCCTCATATAAAAAAATTATCGTTTTTTATTTCTTTGAATTGTACAATCCAAAAATCAAAAATGATTTTTCAAGTAATTTATAAATTAAAAATAACTTTCAAATTTTACAATTTAAAAATATTTTTTTAAAAAAAAGTTTTTCAGACTGTATAACCTGAAAATTATTATTTTTCTTAATTTATCCAATTTTTTAAGGTTATCTTTTACTTCAAAATTACCTAATTTGAGAAGGATAAAATGTTTTTTTATATTAATAAAAGAAGCTACCGAAAAATAAAAAGGAGTCTTATAGTTTTTATTTGGATATTGCTTTCTGCACTCCAACAATTATTAACTGCACTCCACAATACAGGAAAAATACTCAAACATCCTTCAACACTGTTACCGCTTCACTATTGTCATCGTCGCACAGGAAGAGACAGAAAATGAAAAGAAAAAAAATTGTCGGGGAAAGTATATTTCAAAATTTATTTCATGTATTTTGAAAAACTCATTTCGGATCTTATGAGTTTCAGTTTTTTTTTTCAAAAACATCCAATTTCTAAAAGTTTATTCCAAAACACATTTCAAAAGTTTGAGAAATCTTATTCCCAAAATTATATTTTGGAATATTATTCCGGAAATTTTGAAAAGCCTTTCCTCGAAAAAAGCTTCTGTAATCTGGAAGCCACTTTTTCAGACGACAAAATGCTTATTTTGAAAGTTCAAGTGGGTCTGTGAAGAAATTGTTGGGGTGCAGGAGGTAAAACCCATCCTACTATTTTGTAGGCCCAGTAGTGAATGGAAGAGGGGACCAATATATCATGTCTAATAGTGTTTCACCCTGCTACACCCATGCACCCTTGCGTCCCTTGCATCCCATTTCATCTTTATAAAAAAACACTATAGTCGTGCACCTCTGAACTACTGCTCTTTCATAATATTTTTCCTTGAGCTTTTACTTTTCAGCTCGAATTTGTGAGGTTAGTATTGTTTTTTAATCGAGTGCATATACTGCTGAAGAGGGTGTCAGATGTGGACATCCGATTAGTAAGCTTCAGATTTAGATATCCGACTTTTATTATATTCGTGGCTCCAAACATTATATACCTGTTATATTAGTTTTAATTGTTTTAATACTATTAGTTTAATATTTTTTTATAAGTTTATAATGTATTATATAATTTCTAATTAATATAAAATTATTTTATGAATTTATTAAAATAAATAAAACTAATTTTCAATAAAAACAACTGAAATGAAGTATAGATATGATTATCCGAAAAACACCATAATCGGACGTGGATATTCAATTATAACCTATTTGGATGTGAAAATCTGACTACTATTTATTAATTTATATAAAAGTATTATTAGTTATTTAATTATTTTATTAGTTTGTAATTATTTTTAAAATTATGTACTAAGTTTATAATGTAATTATATAACTTTTAATTAATATAAAATAAATTTATTAAAATTAATAAAATTTATTTTGAAGAAAGATAACCTTAATACCTATCGATATAAAATACCGAATTTATAGAAATAGGATGTAGAGATCCGATAGTGAAGATATCATAATCTTAATATATGTTATATATAAAACTTTAATTATATTACTGTTTTAATTATTTTATTAGTATTTTATTACTTTATAATTATTTTTGCATGTTGTTTTATTAATATTATTTAACTAGGTTTGTTGTATAAAAAATTTCATAAAACTAGTTAACTTCATTTCTATAATTTTTAATTTTTGTTAATATAAAAAATGCATTTTAAATATTTAATTTTTATAATTTTTTGGATAAAAAAATGTATATGAAATTTTTTAATAAAGTTTTATATAGTTTTAAATTTATTTAATTTGGTGTTCTATTTTAAGTTGATTATATCGTTAATAAATTTATAATTGTGTAATGTATTGTATTAGTTTTTTATTTTATAATATAAATTTTAAATTTTTTGTATTATTTTTTTTATTTTGTTATAGGTGATTATAGTCTAAATGGACAAATATCTATGGGATGAATTCTGAAATAAATTCTAGCATGATATCAGAATTTTCATTCTTTATAAATGAGATTGGTGAAGGAGATCTGACGAATCATTTCACAACAAATGAAATTTTTTTCTCTCGTGAAAACTTAATTGAATGGGTAAGAGAGATTGCATATGATCTAGGGTTTGTTGTGGTAACTATAAGATCTGATAAAGCTATCGATCAACAAGGGAGCAAGACGTTTGTGTTGCTAGGATGTGAAAGAGGCGAAAAATATAGAAAATACAAACCCGATGTCCAACCCAGTACGTATGTGTCAATACCCAATTTCGTCCGGGTAAATAAAATTAATAATAAATAAATAAATAAATAAAAAAAAAGTGAATAGTGAATAGTAAATAGTGAATAGTGAATTGTGAATAGTAAAAAGTGAAAAGTAAAAAAAAAAAAATTATTTTTGGAAAGGATAAGTGTTCCACGTAGCTTTGAGATCAGAATTCACCAATTTGCAAATAAAAAATTAATTTTGTAATAGTAAAATGAATAAAAAAATGAATAGTAAAAATGAATAGTACAAATGAATAGTAAATTTTTTTTACTATAAATAGCCAAGGGGGGAGGCTGAAAATTTACACAAAAGAATTGAGAAAATTTTTGAGAGAAGAGAGTTGGAAGAATTTCTAATTTCAAAGGGGATATTCTGGAAGTTTTCAGAGAGCGAGGAGATTAAGTCTGTAATAGAGGTAAGGGAAGCTAACCTTGAGTATCTCCTTTTGTATTATCTTGAGCCTTGAATATGCTATATTTTGCTTTTGTCTGATCTTAAATCTTGATTATGGAGTATTTTGTTTCTGTATGATTTTGAATTTAAATGAGAGTATGCTTTTGTGTTGATATCCAAGTGTGATAGTTGTAAAACGTGATATTGATTATGTTATGCCATTTGTATGTTATTAGTTGTTTATTTTTGTATTTTGGAAGGATTAGAAGTTGTCTAACCGGCTCTGCCAGATTCAACTTCTTATTTCCCCAAACGCTTTATTTCTTTACTTATTTATTTTATTGCATTTTGGAAGGATTAGAAGTTGTCTAACCGGCTCTGCCAGATTCAACTTCTTATTTCCCCAAACGCTTTATTTCTTTACTTATTTATTTTATTGCATTTTGGAAGGATTAGAAGTTGTCTAACCGGCTCTGCCAGATTCAACTTCTTGTTTCCCCAAATGTTTTATTTCTTTACTTATTTATTTTATTGCATTTTGGAAGGATTAGAAGTTGTCTAACCGGCTCTGCCAGATTCAACTTCTTGTTTCCCCAAACGTTTTATTTCTTTACTTATTTATTTTATTGCATTTTGGAAGGATTAGAAGTTGTCTAACCGGCTCTGCCAGATTCAACTTCTTGTTTCCCCAAACGTTTTATTTCTTTACTTATTTATTTTATTGCATTTTGGAAGGATTAGAAGTTGTCTAACCGGCTCTGCCAGATTCAACTTCTTGTTTCCCCAAACGTTTTATTTCTTTACTTATTTATTTTATTGCATTTTTGTGATTAATTTTTATTTCATCTAAATTTTCCACCAACTTATTATATTATTTTTGTTCATCAACTTTCTTCATCCTTAACTCTATAAATACCTACATTCTCTTCACTTCACACACACAATTTACATAATATCCATATCTTCTCTCTCAAAATGTCTTCATTTCATCCCGAAACTCTACTTCATTTCTCCCTCACATTTTACTATCTCTCTATACATAATAAATCCCGTACCCCATTTCTACCGTAAAGTTATCTTCTTCATCTTCCATCTATCTTTCTCACAACTTATTACAAGTACAGTTTTATTTCATCACACAAATCTTCAACAAGGTATACATTTTCTCTTCATTCTATTTATATATGCATTTTGATCATTTTTTTAGTTTATAAATTCATCGTGTTTTCTATTACAATTTTTCTTTATGCTTTTCACATTTCAACCCATCTATCCTTCTTAATAAAAAAATATAAAACTTTAAAAACATGTAATAATATAAATATCGGTATGAGTACTCGTGCGATCGTACGCATCAACCTAGTACTCATTACCCAAAATCTAAAATAAACAAAAAAAAGCCGTGTGAGTGCTCGTGCGATCGTACGCATCAGCCTAGTGCTCATTACGCAAACAATAAGAAAAAAAAGCCGTGTGAGTACTCGTGCGATCGTACGCATCAGCCTAGTGCTCATCATGCAAAAATCTAAATATTTTATAAAAATACCAAAAATATTTTAAAGGTTAAGCACATGTGTGATCGCACGCATCGTCTTTGTGCTGAAAACATTCTTTGTTTATTTTATAAAAATACCAAAAAAATACAAAATCTTTCAAAACCCAAAAACATCCACATTTTCAAACAACATACAATATGGCTAGCCAGAACTACGTGATCCTTGATTCTCCATCAAAAGTGGAGATACGTAGGAGCAAGGCCAGTCCTTGTCAGGTTCACTTTCCCAAAAATCCAAAATCATTTTACAAACAAAATTCTCAAACAATTTCCAAACAAATTTTCAAGCAGTTTTCTAAAAGAACTACGGAACCCTGATTTCTCATTCTTAATGAGAATACGTAGGAGCAAGGTCAATCCTTGTTGGGCTCAAAAAAACTAAAAAATACATGTTGTTTCTTTAGAGTCTTATTTTAGGGGATAGTTAAACATTTTGAAAACCACATCATATTCGCATATTTAGTTAAAGGTACTGCCTTAGGGCAGGCGTTGTAGGGTGCTAATACCTTCCCTACACGTAACCGACTCCCGAACTTAGAATCTCATTTTCGCAGACCAGGTCTTATCATTTTATGGTTTTTCCGTAGTTTTCCAGAATAAACTATGGTGGCGACTCCAAAATTTTTTTTTTTTTCAAAAACAGTTTTTATTTTTCGGATCGTCGTCCCGTCGCGATTCCGGTTGCGACAGTATGAGACTTGAAAATGTGATTGTCCTTTCCAATTAAGGGGAAAACCATTTGGTAAAGGCGATGGGTGGGTATTGCAAGTGACATGTGGATACCACAACCATGATTTAGCAGAAATTTTAGTGGGGCATCCTTATGCTGGTAGGTTAAATCCTACTGAACAAGCAATACTTGTTGATATGACTTAAACCTAAGTAACACCGGCAAATATTTTTGTTTACTCTAAAAACAAAATAATGATCATAATGTAGCTACAATAAAACAAGTTTACACAGCAAGATATACAGACAAACGTTCATTGAGAGGGTCGAGAACTAAGCTGCAACAGTCGATGATGATGTTGGATCGTGACAAGTACATACATTATAGTAGATGTATTGAGGATTCTGAGGTTGTCAGTGATATATTTTGCATACATCCTGATGCAATTAAGTTACTGAATGCATTTATTGTTGTTTTGTTAATGGATTCAACTTATAAAACAAATAAATATTGGTTGTTCTTGTTAGAAATTGTTGGTATGATATCTACTGGGTTAACCTAGTGAGTCACATTTGCATTCTTATCAAGTGAGCGTCAAAACAATTTCACTTAGGCTCTTCAAAAGATTAGAGGTTTATTTTTGACATCTGAGGCCGATCCACAAGTCACTGTCAGCGATAGAGACTTGTCTTTGATGAATTCCATCGGCAATGTGTTTCCTAGTCATATTAGTTGTTATGTCGCTTCCATACTATTAAAAATGTCAAAGCGAAGTGCAAAATGTTAGTTGATTGTGTGGAAGCATGGGATGTCGTAATAGAAGCATGGGAGAACGTCATGGATTATGATGATGAATCTTTGTTTAGTGACTGTGTGAATCACCTAGAAAACACCTGTCATTCATGACCTTTATTCTTTGAATATGTGAATAATACTTGGATTATTCCATATAATACTTACTTTGTAAAGGCATGGACAAACAACGTTATGCATTTAGGGAATACAACAGCAAACATGTATGTTTTAATGTTATATTAGTTTATTTTGTATTTGAATATTTGATAATATTGCTGATTTATTTTTGCCAGAGTTGAGTTTGCTCATTGGAACTTAAGAAAGTATTGGGAAACAGTATGGGAGATCTTTGTTCTTGTTGGGATGCCATTCATAATGTCATTATGTTGCAACATAATAAGATCAAAGCGTCATTTGAAAGTAGTCTGAATCTTATGAGTGAAGGTTATAAAGGCATAAAATACAAAAGACTTGTTGGACGAGTATCCAGATATGCTTTGGAACTAATAGCTAAAGAATTAGAACGGTAAATCTTATAGGTCTTAATAAGGGAAGATGTGGATGCATACTTTGACGGACGTACGGTGTCCCATGTGCTTGTGAATTAGCACGTTATGCCCCTGGTATGATTCTTTTGGGTGAATTTCATGTGATGTGGACAAGATTGTCTATTTCAGATATTGTATCGAATGAATCACAATCAGAGTTATCCATACAACGTAAGCTTGCTATGGTTGAAGAAAAATTTAAGGAGGTTGAGATTGGAAGTAAAGTGTCGATTAAACAAAAGTTACTTGACATTATTTGTCCTGCAATGACATCTATCTTACCTTCATTGCATAAAGTTAAGATGAAGAGTGCACAAAAGAAAAAACTTCAGAGAAGAGATAGGTCTACAAAGCGTGATCCCTCATATTTTGAGCATGTAGACACATTTCAGTCAACAATTGAATCTTTGTCTGCGAAAAACAAATTTCAACTTAAGGATAAACCTATGCAACGAAGGAGAGTACCTATGATAAACCAATTTCATCCTATTTCTCAACCATATATTCTCAATGTTGTTGATGTTGTTACTGATGGTGGCTATAGATGTATTGTCGTGTCATTGGGGCTCGGGGAAGATTCTTGGCCCATGATATGAAATGATCTTTATAAAGAATTAAGTCAATGACGTGATGAATATGTGACACTAGTGGGAGGCTATGATCGACTAGAACAGCTAAGGAGGTCTTTGATGGTGGACCTACACTCAGCGGTACGCGTTCCTATACTTGACAACGTATTTATTATTTGTTTTATTCCTTATAGGCTAAGGCAACCAAGTGGATGACTATACCAAACATTGGGTATGCAACTGCTAATTGTTATAACGTCATCCTAGTCTGTCTTTCACATAGTCATAACTATACAATATTCCCACTACATACCAGACCGCCTGCTAATGTAAGACAACATCACTTACTATGTATAGGACATGTTAACGACAATCATTTCGTACAGGTAATGTTATTATTATTATGTTTAATTTCAAAATAAGATTTTTTACTAATAGGGAATTTACAAATTGAACTAGAGATGGTTGTCCATTGCCTATGATAGATATGATATGCTCAAGTCATTGTTATCCAGATGCGCGAATGTGGTCATATTTGTATACAAATAGGATGCAAGCATTTTCAGAGTTGATGGGTGTTACTACCTCCTATGTTGACTTAGTAGATTCATGATGTAATGTTGTTTTAGTTCAAAATTGTAATGTAAAGAAACATTAAATATCATGCATATATAAAATGTAATGTTATTTTAGAGAAAAAAATAACATAAAAAATGAGTCCAAAATAATTATTTAATGGGATACAATAAAAGTATAAAAGCTAATTCAATTTGAAGTAGATCGTCTTCCACAAACATGTCTGTCAAGAACATGGCAGCTATCCTGATCGGTGAATACTCTTCAACGATTGCTTCAGCTAAATCCAGTAGCTCCCATGCATGAGTGTATCCTACCGTCCCCTCGGTAATTTTCTTGCAAGAGAGCATTTGTTGTAACCTTCTGCTAAATGTTCTCACTACACCGTGCATTATAACGATTACACACAATTATATAAACAATCACAACAAAATTATATTACATAAACAATGTAAGTAAACATACTAGCAAACCAGACTGTGAAGCCGATCTACGACACTGCAACACTTCATCATGAATGTCACGTTAGAGTCTAGGAGCAAGACTTAGCCGGTCGTCATCAGCAGGAATAATGTAAGGATGATATATCATCCTAAACCAAGGAAGGTAACCATCAACACAATCAGATGGGAATCTGCCAACAGACAAACCCATAACAACATCATCACGATAGTGTAACCAGACATCATCAGTTGCCAGTATGTCTGCATCTGCAACAACGGGTGGGTCTCGAGGGATGGACTGGTGAAATCCAAACTGCCTCAAAACATGCTCAGGCAAATGTCGGCACAACATCTCATCCATCTTGATCCATCCCGAGAACATACAAATGCCATAAAAGGGATGAGTCTCCCGATGTGACTCATAAGGGTACCAGATGACTGAATCATATGTTAACGCATCCAAGTGTACCCTGACCTCTAAGAGAGTGGAACCCTGCCTCGGTGAGTACCACTTTGCAGCACGCGGTCTATCTTCCATATACGAAGACATCATACGCCTTCTTCCCAATGTGGGGAAGCGCTCATATATCCAACTCTAAAAAACAAAAAATTACAAATTATTTCATAATCGACATTGAAAAAATTCAACCAAATCAAATTGTAAACTAAATTTTTACCTGTAACAGAGTCAAATAACCTGTCATTTGTCTAATCGAAACCAAGTTGGCATCTCCTAGCTGCTCATACATATATGCTAGTGCAGCAACGTCCCAAGCATATCGGCCACATGCGTGTACGTCTCTAAAGAGCAAAAGATAAGACATGCGAATGAAAGTGGCAGTCTTATCAGCAAATATACTGCATCCAACTAGATGCAACAAGTATGCTCGGGCAACGTACTCCCATTGCTACTGCTCACAGTGCTCAGCGTAGATGTCTCGAAGCCAACTCAATCTGACTTTCGCACCGTGAGCTTCATGTAACTCAGCACCATCTCTCCCGTCATCCACGCCTAAAAGCTCCACAATGGCGCGTCTACTTTCTTCAAAATTTACTTCCTCTATATGACATAACTAGTCTAAAATTGGGAGGTGCAGCAACGATGACACATAATCTAAAGTCAGGGTCATCTCACCCACGGGGAGATGGAAATTGTTGGTCTCGAAATGAAATATCTCTACAAATGCCAACAATAGACCCCTATCGACATAGTCATATGACATGCCCACCAAAGACATCAGACCATAACCATTAATGATGTCTCTAATGCCCTCGTGGCAGGAACCTAATTTGTTTAACTTCTTCCCAGGGGAGATCAACTTGATCTCCTCCCGTTCCTAAATAATAATATTTAATATAAAATTATTTCAACTAAACAATAATAATTACAATTAAAGTTTCGCACTTATCCGACCCTACCATATCACATAAGCAACATGGTGAATGTTATGTGTCAATACTGAAGTGTCTAATGGACCTCCAGGAAATCCACCTTCAACAACATCCTCATGATCCTCCTCATGCTCAATATTGTGCTCCTCAAATGCATGATTCTCAACTGCATCCTTGTGAAACCTCACATCTCCATGGTCCTCAACATGAATATCAGACTCAACTACTCCACGTCTTCTACGAGCAGAAGCAATAGGTCTCCACCTCTCACCCTATGACGAACTCTCTCCGCGATGTGAAGAAGAACATCCTCCTGATCCTCCTCATGCTCAATATTGTGCTCCTCAAATGCATGATTCTCAACTGCATCCTTGTGAAACCTCACATCTCCATGGTCCTCAACATGAATATCAGACTCAACTACTCCACGTCTTCTACGAGCAGAAGTAATAGGTCTCCACCTCTCACCCTATGACGAACTCTCTCCGCGATGTGAAGAAGAACCTCCTCGAGTACGAGTCATGTCTATTCTAAATTTATTTATTAACAATATTATAATAATTAAAAAAATTGCACTAGTAAAAAATATTAAATCATTCAAAACAATTTATTTAAAATAAAATCAATTTAACTAATTCATTATAAAATTAAATAATATATTATTACAAACAAAATACCTTAAATCTCTAAAAAGTTATAAATATTTCAAATAATTACAAAAAAGTAATTAAAACATTTTTGTCTAACTATAAAAATCTAATATTTCAGAAACAAAAAGTAACAAAAAAAATCTTCTGACTATAAATAAATTAATTCAAATCTTGATATAAATAAAAAGTTAATTCAATTAAAAATATTTTATTAAAATAAAAATCAAATAACTATAAATTAAAAAATTGAAACAGAAAGTTTAAAATAATTATAACAGAACATTTAAAAAAATTAAAACACGAATTTTGAAGTTATTATAACAGAATATTTAAAATAATTAAAACAAAAAATATAAAATAATTAAAACAAATAATATAAAATAATTAAAACAGATAAATTAAAATAATTAAATTTATTTAATTAAAAATAAAAAAATTAATTCGAATCTTTATATAAATAAATAATTAATTCAATTATAACAATTTTATTAAAATAAAATAACTATAAATTAAAAAATTAAAACAGAAAATTGAAAATTATTATAACAGAATATTTAAAATAATTATAACAGAAAATATAAAATAATTAGACAAAAAATTAAAAAAATTAAAACGGAAAATTAAAATAATTAAAATTATTTTATTAAAAAGAATAAAATTAATTCTTTATATCAATAAATAATTAATTCAAATGAAACAATTTAATTCATATAACTATAAATTTAAAAATTAAAACAAAAAGTTTAAAATAATTGTAACATAACATTTAAAAAAATTAAAACACAAAATTAAAAATTATTATAACAGAACATTTAAAATAATAACATTTTAAATAATTCAAACACCAAAGGCATAAATATAAACACTAAACATTAAATTAAAACATAATATAACCAAAAAAAAATTCAACCTAAGAATCGGGTATGGAGAATTGACAGGGATTGAATTGGATCTCCTTAACCAAAGCATGCATCAAATCTGGACATTCGATGAAGGCTGAATTGGTTATGGAGATCCGATTCAGTCCCTGTCGACTCTCCATGCTCTATTCACCCAGATTTGCACAACAAATCTACTAGCTTCTACTATGTATAGAAAACAACTGAAACTAACCTCCGTGGGGTGATCGCACAGACCATGGGTGGGTATTTCTTTGCACTGGCCGACGCTAGAGGAGCTCCTCTATCTCTCTGGCCTTCCAACCTCAACAGGAAGAATATTTGATTGAGTGTGTCGTGTGCCTGCAACCATTAAAGAAAACTCTGAAAACCACACCAGACACCATCTATAGACTTTATGAGAGTGGAAGCACTACCTTCGCGTAGACGAGAAATTCGACGACCTTTATGCGAGAATGGATGAGCTCCATCTGTGACAATGGACAACCTGTGTGTGCGAGAATCGATAATGGAAGAGGAAACTGCTGTGTGTTGGGTGCTACTGGAAATATTCGGATTCAAAGGAAAGGCAGAGGAGAGGGTCTATGGCTCTATAGAGAAATGAGCACTCTGGATAAATGAGATGCAATGAATGAAAATGAGATGCGAGAGAACAAGCATGAAAATAATATGTGTGCTCATTGTGGAAGAATCTTTGACCACTTTTAGTTTCTTTTTTTTAAAATATTAAATCTTTCTTAATTATGGGTAATGTAGGCATTTTAAAAATTTTTGGAGATGAAAGATGAAACACTCCATGTCTAAAAGGAAAAAGGTACAATATATAAACGACAATAATATAAAACGTGAGAGTTTCTTTATGTACCTCCAAGCTTGTTGTACCTTCAACTTATAAAAAATAAATGAATAAAGAGTTACAAATATGAAAAACATCCCATAAATTTTTAAATTTGATTAAAATTCAATCAAATTTAAAAAAAAATCATGTTCTCTTTAGATTTTAAAATCTAATTTATTTTTATCAAATTTCAAAAGTTCGATAAAAAATAAAATTGGATTTCAAAATCATGTCGAATTAGTTTTTAAAATTCAATTTTGCCAAAATTAATTTCTAATGTAAATTCTTTTTACCGTAGGTTAATTTTGACATTTAAAAAAAATTAGAGGTAAAGGGAGAAACTTTGAAGGTGCAAGGAGAAACTCCCACACTTTGTTATTGAACTTTTATACTTTTATAGATTTTAACGTTAAATTTTTAATTTTTGGACTTTTATTATGAAGCTTTCAAATTTTAAAATTTTGCAATTGAATTTTCAATTTTACGTTTCTATCATTTAGATTTTAATTTCCTAACTGTATGATAATATAATTAAAAAATAAGTTAAAAATTAGAATATTTAGACCCATATTTTTTATTTATTATAATCATGTTTAAAATCTTACCTAACTCAAATTTTTAACATTTTATTTAGATTAATGTTCAGATAGTGTTAAAACATGTTCTACATCCATAGAAAGTTATATTATAAGAAATAAAAAGAAGAAAATAAAATAAAATTCTTCTCAAATGAAAATTAATTTATAGTAATTAAAAATTCGACCATCTTATTCTATTCATGAATTTGATAAGGTTTAATTTGTAATCAACACCACTAATATGTCTCACATAAGAAAGTTTTACTAAATTTTGGTTGTCTAATTGAACTATTAATAAAATGAAACATTTTTAACCTTTACATGTCGAAACACTTACTTCCTTAAGAAAATAACTCTTTTGATAACTATGAATAGAAAATAAAATGAAGTATAAATATTAATAACAACTGTCACTCAATTTGATAAAAATAAAAGAATGTTAGTTAATAAAAATAAATGAATCCATATGATACTCCTAATTTCATAAACATGATAATGTAAGTATTTTAAAATTATTTATTTTAAAAAAATAAGTTTGGTGAAATAATTATGATTAAGATAAGTTATAGTTCATATTATAAAAGTCATGTTTATGATGATTGTTTTTATTTTTGTTTAATGATTAATAGCTTATTTAGAAAACATCTTGTATGGTAACTGAGGTGAATTTTGAGATAAATAATTTATTACACCCTTAACTTTGATATTATTTGATAAAAAAAATTTTGTATTTTTTTATTTATTTTACTTTAAGGTTGGCCTAAGAAGACAAAGATTCCTTTAACTCCATTACTGAATTCTGTTGAAAACAAAATTGCAATTATGCTTTTGAATTCCTCTCCCTTGACGATTACTTTCTATCATAGAAAACCATTTTCTTCAAATGCTCTTATCTTGCACCATTCTTTCCCACTCCCACCGTCACCCTCTTCTTCTTCGTTGTGCCTCAGCGTCGAACCCATTTTCACAAACTCCTTCACTTGCACTCTCACACATTCACCTACCCAGATGTACGTGTACCCTGACCCAATTCCCGAATTTGCAGAATCCGTGAGTACATGCATTTTGCCGTGTAAATTTTCCCATGCTGAAACCTCATGCTGTTTATTGATTCCATTATTTGAGGTATGTTGCAGGAGAGCCAGAAGTTCAAAGTTGAACTCTTTCAGAAGCTTTCGGAGGACGTGGACGAGTTCGGGGATGACCTCGATGAGGTTGTTGCCGTTTGCACTCAGGTCAATGTCGTTTTCCTTTTCAAAAACTTAACTTTATGGCGAAAACTTTTGTGGGTGTTGTTTGGTTCTTGTTTTCTTCTAAAGTTTCATCAATTATATTTGGTGTAAAAAATAATAAAGAAAATAAAAAGAACTCATTCGAATGTTTGGAAGTAATTGCTGGTACTCAGATTTGTTGATTGTACTTGAGTGCTAGGTGTTCGGGAAAACGACTGAATCGAGATATTATTCAAGCTTAATTGTACTTTGGTTCTGTAATTTAGCATTTCGATCTTATTGTTAGTCTTTTCTATCGATTTTGAACTAATTTTTCCTTGGTGGCATTGAAGCTAACACACTGTTTAACGGATATCATATGCTGACGTGATTTAGTTGCACCTCTTGGTTCTGCTAATTCTGATATCACAATCGTGAGGAACAAAAAATGTAATTAAGTTGTTCAATTATGTGTCTGGCAAGGCAAAATGTTAGGTTTCACGTGAGCAAAACCTGTTAAATGTTTGATGGAAGACCAAGATAGAACTAAAATCACACAATTATAACTGTATAATTAAACTTATTATTTATTAAAATATAACAATAAATTTAAAATTATGTGGGATTAGGACATTTTCTGCAACTTTGTAAGTTTCCTGTTGTCCATTTTTTCCATCAGTTATATGTTTAACTTATACATCAATGATTGACTCTTTAGATTTTGGTATGATTTGATGGTGAGAGATTCTTATAACCTGGCTTACAGCTTATTAGGTCAATTCCTGCTGGAATTTATCTAGTCTATTATCTTCAGACTTCATTGTAGATGTGATATCAATTTGAAAAGCAATATATATTACTACTTTGATATGTCCTTTTTGCTCCACAATTTTACAAATATTGTTTTGTACTCATTCACATTTATCAATTGCACATAATGGTATGAACACCCGTGTGTGTAGACATACACATCAATCAATCTATCTCTCTCTCTTCTTTTCTTTTCTTCTAGTTTTTTATATGAAGTCTTCCAGTTTCTTAATTAGATTTTAATTGCATATTGATCAGTCTGAATTTCCGTTTTGTTATTCAATAGCTCAGAGGCAATTATTATATCTAAGGTAATATTTGACTATCTTTGTTTAAATAGATTGTTGTTTGTACCAGTTCACTATTTGAGTTAGAGTTAGGATGTACATGTTTTCTCTCTTAAGTGTTCCACATCATCTTTCTCTAGAGATTTAACGAAGTTGTTAGTAAAAGAAAATAGTTCCTTATCGCTTGTTTCAATAATACGAAAAGGGGACATACTTGAAGGAAGTGTTATTAATGTTTTTTTTACTCATTGCATATAAGTGCAAAAACTTCTTTTGATTAAAAAGATAAATTACTGCAATGTTACTGTAATGGATTTAGTTAAAGACGAGGACGAGAGCAATGGATCATCTTGCATATAGACCAAGTTTCCCCATGAGTAAGCATCCTTTTACAAAATTAAAATGAATAAATACTTAAAATAAACAATTTATATACACTGCATTTGTCTCTAGAGATTTTATAACAAACAAATGAAATTGAAACTTGAAAGATATGAATTAAATTCCCTGATAATACCCCTGTTAATTGCCACATCTAAAGTTTAAGAAACATTCCTCTCGTTTCATAATTTGGTGGCCAGCATTCATACCTCAAAAAGAATTTGTTCACCGATGTTTGTTTCACTACTCTTTTCCTAGAAGCAATCACGTCAAATAAATAAAAATGCCACAACTTTTACTGATATCATTTTGTTCCAAATTTCAAGTGACATTTATATGCACCTCTTGTTTTCCCCTTTTGAGTTATCAAGTCTTAAGTTACGGGAAAATATAAATTAAATATTCCTCAATGATTTGTCTAACAAATCTTAAGTTAGCTTTACCTGTCTACTCGTAACCACCATTTCGTTAATCTTGTTCAAATCTCCCCAAGTTGGGGTTCTCAACAATGTGTGGCTGAATTTTAAAAAAATATCCTCATGTCATCATTTGATAGGACTTCAGTGTCAAGGATATAAGAAATTGATCTAAGCAAATCCTATCATAAAGTACGGTAAATCCTGGTAAATCAAACAATACTTAATGGTAAGTTGGTAACAGCAACATTCCGAGTTGGGTACAATTGCAGCTTCATATATTCTTAGTATGTGATTGAATTTTAGTTAAAATTCTCAGTACGTGATTGAATTTTAGTTAAAAAATTAAGTTGAGTTGAACTTAATTGAAATTAAAAAATGTTGTTGTAATTTTTAAGTTAATTAAAATTTGAAGTGAATTTTGTTTCTAATTGAATCTAAAACAATGTTAAATATATTAACAGTGATCAATGAAAATTGAAAATTAGTTTAAGTCTTCCAACAGAAATCGAAACACACCCTCTAATTATGGATGTATCCCTCTTGTGTCAATTTTTATTACCTACTAGTAGTTATGAACTCTGCTTAACTTGATGGAAATTGCTGGAGATTTTCTGGCCAATTCCCTGTTATTCCGTATCGAATCAAGATTTAAGGGCTAGGATTCCAAAGCCTTCATGAACTTCAAAATTGTAGTTCATTTCTATTAACATCAGATTTGATGTCTCTTAGCAAGCGTTGGGTTTTACAGAATCGTAGAGTAGGTATGTACAGAAGCTTAGTAGATATGTTTTGTATGTGTTTTGCATTCGATATAAAGTCTGACTTAGTTAACAAGGCACTTGCTTAGAAAAAGAATGCTTTTATGTCTTAGTTTCTCTTTGAACTCGATTAGTTATAATAATAATGTTGCCTTTTGTTGGAAACAGATTTTTAGTGAGTTTTTGCACAAGGACTATGGGGGTCCTGGGACATTGTTGGTGGAGCCATTCACGGATATGATGGTTGCTCTAAAGAAGAAGAAATTAGCAGGAGCAGCCCTGGCTGCAAGGGCATCACTATTATGGGCACAAAAATATGTTGATAAAGATTGGGATGTTTGGAACTCAACACTAAAATGACTTCTTCTTTACAGTTTTTACTTTTGCAATGTAAAGATTTCTATTTGCTTGTAACATGTGAATGCTTCAACAAAAACAAAAGTAAATTCACTTGCAGTAGATTTTGACATTCACCATTTATTTAATTTTCCTCTTCTTCTTGGAGCTATACAATCATGATGTCCCAGGAAAATGGTTATTTAGTTGTTGAAGGTGAAGGTGTGATTGATGATGGAAGAGAATACTCTATTTCAAACCTTTGTTGAACTTCTTAGCCCATATATCAAGTATTCAGCTAGGAGGAGCATCAAGAAAGAGGCAATCAAACCATGCTCTTGAGACATCTTACATTCACATCCTAGCACAACTCAGCTGCTAGACTCTGAGATGCTCTGTAAAGAGGGGCGCCATGATTTCAGCTTAAGCGCAGCATGTGTGGAATTCATTAGCCTGTATCTGTCTGCCCTCATTCCCTGAAACTCATTATGCAGTAACATCAGTACTCGTCAACTATAAAGACACAAAAACAAAAAATGAAGACATAAATTGCATATAAGTAGCACCCTGCTTTCTCAGTGCTCTTTGTTTCTGAAGGAGTGCTGCATATTATTATAATATCCTTCCTATGTTCTGTGTCATACCAGTAGCAACTTAAGAACACTAAGTCTTTATACAAATTTTTTCACGAGTACTTATAAGAGAAGAAAAATGAGATGAATTTCTCCAAAGTATATACAAAATAATTTGTAGAACCTTTTGTATTTAGTTTTATTAAAAATTAATTTTAACTAGACAGAAAAACTTGTTTACTTTTCTACCTCCTTTAAGTATTTCTATAGGATTTATCTAAATAAGACCTTGGTGCTGAGTGAATTATTAGATCCAAAGTGTTTATTCATGTCAAAATTCCCAACTTTATTAAAAAATGTTGTAAGCTTCAGGTTGATGCAGGTCATAGCTATAAGACGCTCAACCAAACACATCTAAGTCTTCCACAGAATCACTTTGGATAGATTGAAAAACTTGATAAAATAATATTCAACCAAAAAGAGAAAGAAAAAATTGCTGATGAGTAACAGAAGCACACCTGATATATATTTCCTGTGTCCAACATCCCTCCAGTATCACCATCTGAACTTGCCTTTTCCAGTTGCATTATTTGCATACTATCCGCTGTCTTCCCATGAGGCTTCTTCATCTTTGCATGTTTCTTTGCTTTCAAAGCCTTCACAACCTCTGAAACCCAGAAACAGAAAAACCATTTAGAGCATTAAACTAACTAAACAAACGCATACCCTTCATAGTACATTGACCACTACATGTCTGTTGGAAACTCAGCCAAAAATCACATCAATTTAGCTTAAGAAAAAAAAACTTTTAACCACCAAGTTCTAGAAACACACAAGTTATTGCAACTGGCTTCACCATATACCTTGAGTAGTGACCAGCCTGTAAGCATGGCCAAGCGTTAGAGTCTCATTGGGGCGAAGCAGCTTCACTCGGGTGAAAAGCACTGTCTTCTGGTCCTGATTCTGCCCTTGTGGCACAGCCAATGGTATGATCAAAGACACATAATAGCCAGGATTAGTCCTCATAACCTCACTTGCACTGACTGGCCAGTACAACCTCTCTATCTTCCCAGATGGGTGTTGGATCACAAGAGCTGCAGCATCCACAGCTTGGCAATTCCCCATCTCAATCAACAAAGAACCAAAAGATGAGCAATGGCTTCTGAACTGAAGAATGTGTGAAGAAGGAAGTGAGCAGTAATGGAAACTGAAAAGGGTCTTTTTCTGCACAGCTCTATCCCTGCACCCCACAGCAGTTGTATACCACAGTCTTTCTCTCCAAAATGGCCTTCCCAAGTCAATTTAAAGACAAGTTGGTATTAATGGGAGAAGGAGCATGAAGAAAATTATTGTGGACTTTGGCGTAATAATTATTATTGATGTAGTAAAATAATGTGACACTTAATATTTTATTTATTTTTATATATCTGGATATGACTGATCGGCACCGGCACGGGCCTTAGAAAAGGGTGGTAGTGCCACGTGGCGAGAGGAGAAAGTTTAGGATGTTTACAGGGTCAAGGATCTGTTTAAGGTATGGTTTTTGGTTTTTAGTGTAACATTTTGGCTAAAATAACATATTTAACCGCAACGCTGAGGAGATTGTTTTTGGTGCACACGAGACGACGACACTCCTATTAAAATGTCTTTGTTATCTCAGCTTCTTCTCCCTTCTCAAAAATAAAAAATAACACTTCCCACCTTAAATTAAATTTATTTTTAATATCTAGTATTTGTTAATTGTTGAATATCACAGATAAAATTTAGAGGTGCCAATATTAATTCGGATCAGTGTAATAAATTGTAGAAAGTTGTTTAATTCTTTTACAGTAATAATTTTAAATGTCAGAAGTATTTATTTATGTAAATATATACATTAATACATTAATACAATACAGTATATAATCTGAGAGCACGTAGATAGACGAACTGTTGTTGATTGGTTTTGAAGTGCGGATGCAGTTAAGTGACTTCAAAGGGATTTATTGCGTGGCTGGCATAGTACAGTGTTCAAGTTATTAACTAGGACTGTGTTCCCACTCTTTTCTCATCTACATCTCTTTCTTTTCGTTTCATCTAGTTTTTGCTCCCTAAAATTTCAGTGTTGGAAATCATTCTTTAATTCTAACATGATAAATATATTTTTATTCATTGTTCTAAATTTTCATACAAATTAATTCTTAAATTTTATAATCAAATGGATATGATATTTTTAATATAATTATGTTAAATTATTTTTATATATCAAATGTTGTTTTCACTAAGTGACATATTTAAGTTTAAATACTAATTTAAAATATTGTTTAATACACATACGAATTAGTTATATCTATTTATTTTTAGATGGACATAATCAAATTTTAATTTCATGTGTAAATTTAAGAATTAAAAACATATTTAATTTATATATATATATATATATATATGTTTTGGTTGATATTCATGAACGTGAAAGAAGTCGAGAAAAATGAAAAAGAATTTTTAAATCTTTTCAAATACTACAAGTAATTTGGATAATTGATGAGTGTTTCGGATTGCATAAACAATATTAGGTGACACTTATAATTAAAAAACACGAGTCCTCTAACGATGATATGTAAAGGTTGAGAAAAAATAATATATATTAATTAAATTTATATTTTTAAAATTTATTTAAATGAATTTATTTTAAATCTAAATTTACATTTTTAGATTTTAAATTAAATTCACTTAATTGAATTAAATTTAAATTGGATTTGTTTTGAATTTTAAAAATCTAAAATGTAGGTACATTTAATTTAAGTCAAGACAGTTGAGAAGTAAGTTGAATTAAGTTGATCAGATCCAAGGTTTAACAAAGTCAAATAAAGGTGAAGCACTAATTGAGTTAGTCTAAGATGAAGGTTAAGTAATGTCAATCAAGACAAAGTTGAGTTTATCTCGGTCGAAGGTCAAACTGAATTGATTGGAATCGAAGGTCGAGCTAAGTAGGTCGGAGTCGAAGGTAGAGTAGAGTTGACCTAATTGAAGATCGAGTGAAGTTCAGCTAGAGTCAAAGGTGGAGTAGAGTCGGCTCGAGTCAAAGGTCGATTAGAGTTGGTTCAAGCTAAAGGTCAAACTGAGTTAAACCAAATCGAAGGTCAAGCCAAGAGTTCCCTAACCGAAGGTTAACCCAAATCAGCCTAGGCCATAGGTCAACTCAAATTGGCCTAGGCCAAGGGTTAATTTGAGTCAGTTCAAGCCAAAGGTTGAATTGAGTCATCCCAAGTTGAATGGTTGAGTTGGATCATCCAAAGGCAAGGCTAGCCTAGCTTAATAATCCTAAACCTAATGTCAAACTAAGTTGGTATGATCCTTTCTTGACCGAGACCTAAGTTGAGCCGAATCAACCCAAGTCTAAATGGAGTCGAGTTGGCATGAACCTAAGAAGAGTCAAGTCGATCTGAATCAAAGTTGTCTCTAGTTTTTTAGATCAATGTTGAGGTGAGACAATCTAAACCCAAGTTAAGTCAAGTTATCCTACAAAACCACTCTGAGGCGTTCCCTTAAATCTTAAACTATGATAGTCTTTACTATCAGAATTCTTCTTGAATCTCGATCTTTTGTGTTGTTCTGGGAATGAGGTACCTGCACACACATATGATTGACTATTTTTATATCAAGAAAACTTTCTCATATCTCCAAGGCATTTTCCATTATATTATTCCCTTAACTATGTTCTTTTTTCTTTTATGTAATTTTTTATTTAATGTGTATCAAATCATTTGATCATTTTACTATTTTTAATATTTTTATTTTTATTAGAATATTGTTTTGATAGTTTTTATATAATTATTTTTGTTTTCTAATTCGTTCTCATAAATATAATTCTACCACCATAATTATGTAAAGATATTTCATTTACTCTAATATAATGATTTAATGCTATTGTCATGAATCTTGTTAAATCCTTTAACATCATCTAATTAGAAAAAATGAATTAGATAAAATGAAAAATTAATGTATAAATTTGAATTATTATTAGTTTAATAAATTTTTCTCTACGATTCAATATAATCTTTATTCATTATAAGATATTGGAAATCTAACATCGACCAAAGATAAGACCAATTTATAATATATAAGTGAGATACAAACCACCTTACAAGCCGGTTTTGTCGGGTTGAGTTAGACTTAAACCTACTTTCTAATATAAAAAAAATTAGACATTTTAAAATATTAACTTTACCAACTTTGTTTAATATATTTTTACAAAATTATAAATATTTTTGTTATCATGAAATTTTATTTGTGTAATTGTAATATATTTTATCTTTCAATTTTACCCAATTATTATTCAATATTTTGATTTATAGTTTATTATTATAATTTATCTTTAAATATTTGACACTCAAAATGAGAATATATCCTTATATTATTAAATATTTGAAAATATTATATTTTATTTGATATTATTTTTTTTATAAAAAATAATTAATTGATATTAAAACAATAAAAAAAACAATACGGTATAGTTATATCTTTTGCAAAAAAACAAAATAAGGATGAGATTGAAACAAAAATCTTATGTTTAAATATAGAGAAGAAGATGACGATTAATTCTTACTTTAGAAATAAATATAAAATAATAAACTCTCGTTTCATTTCTTTATATTCCATAAAGTGAGTACTCTAAAATAGCATAAATATTTACGAAGTTGGTGTTAGTATTAATCTACTTAGCCAAACTAATTACTAGACTTAAAACTATACCAAAATCATAAGGAGAATTTAATTGTACACCTTTTTTATCATATTAAATTACGTGAGATTAACGGAATTTTCATCTATTGTCTAATAAGGAAAGACTTGAAAGCCTCTTAGTCTAGTGTATTGCTTTTATTTCCGTCTTTTGCAAAGAAAAAAATTTGATAAAAGAGCTTGTTAATTTCAAATCTAATCAACATAAACATTCTTCCTCCCCCAACACAATACTCTTCTTTCTGCACCTTCACTTTCCACAAAAGGGAGAAACTTTGCTCCTTTAAGGTTATTTAAATTGTAAGATTTTTTTTTTTTTATAATGAAACTAACTTGGTAGTCCTATAGAAGAGGGAAATTATAATTTCCAATTTAAACTTTTACATGTCATTTATATAAACTGCATCTGCATCATTGTTATTATATAGTAGCATTATTACTTGAATGGCGTAATATTGTCTAAAACACTTAATCATTAAACCTTTAATAATTATTCTATTTTTGACATAAATGTAAGTATGATTTCTCAATTCCTAAAAAAGTTTGTAAAACTAATACATGATAACGGCATACGAGTATATATCATTGCATTATAAAAATAGAACAATTGTTAGAGATATATGCTTTATGTATACAATTGATTTATTGGCTGAATAACATTTTTCTAGGTTGCTGCAAGGAACCTGGTAATCGATTGAGGATATGGTAATCAATTGCTTGATATATGCTATTATGAGTAATGAATTAATCATGCATGTCAATCGATTACTAGCCTAATAAAGCTTTGGTGACATATTAACGTGGACTATAATAGTGGATTAGCACTCTCATTTCCAATAAAACAAATTAAAAGGAGGTGTAAATCAAGCACCGTGTTCATCGTCAATTTATTAGTAAAATTGGTATAAAGTCAAATAAGAAAAAAAAATTAAAATTTATGCAATATTAGAACCTATAGCAAATTAATGCCATTTATTAATCATCCGTAAATGTAATGAACAGAAAATAAAAGCAATTTAAAAAGGGTTAATACGTTTTAATGTCTTAAATTGCCGTGTTTAAATCCAAAGTTTTAAAATATATAAATTAAAAAAAAATGCAAACACCTTATATATATATATATATATATATATATATATATATATATATATATATATATATATATATATAATACAATGTTTACTAAAACAAAATAGACAATACTCGATAAAAGCTACTACAAAATTGTTTTCCTACAAGATTTACAAAATTGTGGTGATTATATTATTTAGTGCTAATAGATTACCATGCACTCAGGGTATTGTCTTTTGAAAAACTCGAGCTAATAATGGATTATTGTAAGAATGTGTTTTCGGCTAACTTATAAGATATTTGATTAATTTATAAATAATTGAACAAAAAAAATGGTTTGGTAAATAAGTTTCTTTCACTAATTTTTATCATTTTCTTTAAAATAACTAATTTATAGATTATTGTGATCTTTTCATCTTTACCCTCATAATCCATAAATTTTTTCATTCGTTGACTTTTTTTAGTATTATACTGTTTATCTGTTTAATATTATTTTATGTATTTACATTTGTCAACGGGTTTGTATCTAGTATTTATCAAATATCCTTTAACTCAATCAGCAAGCGAACTCAACCATTTTTAGCAACTAACTCTCAACAAAAAATAATGCTGAACTTTAAACTAAAAGGTTCGACTAGTTTATTTATTTATTTTCAAACATTAGCAAGAAAAATAGTTACCATGCTTCCAGTGATCAATTAACCATCATAAGTAATTGATTACCTCCATTAATGGTTTGTTTTGGGAACATTAAGGTGTTTTATGTGTTCACACCTTTAAGCAATCAATTACAGATTTACCAAATGAAAGTAATCAAATGTTTAATCCAATGATAATCTTGACAACCTTATTAAACACTTTGTGTTAATGCTATAATCGTGTTGATTCCAAGGTTGTGGTAATTACTACTCTGCACGTGACCGAGCTGATTAACTTATTCTGTTCATTTTTTTTTTCAACTTAAATGTTTAGGGTTTAGGATAAATTACATGGAATCGGTAATAACCATTGACTTAAAACTCTGCTAGTCAAATTTAGTTAGATTATATTTAATTAGATTTATGTACATTCACGTGTAGATCGATTTAAAATAAATTCATATATATTTTATATATAGCTTTTCTATTTTATGTTTTGGTATGTGGGAACGGGTTATTGTACTATAAAACAAATTCATCAAGACTCTCACACGCTCTCTTTATTAGACTTTCATTGGTGTGTGAAAATGGGTTGGACCAAATCATTGAATCCATTTGTCATTATATAAAGTATTATGATTGTGGTAAATAAGTCCTTCGAGAGGGTTGCAAAAGATATATAATTTTGTTTTCTTTTAGCAAAATTATTTTTTTCTCTTTTATTTATTTTATTTTCATCTTTACTCTAATTCTCAACACTTCTTACCCCATTCATACTTTGTCTCCAGCTATAAGTTTCAAAAAAGAAAACAATAAGATTTTCTCTAGAAAAAATTATTATAAGAAAAAGAGATTAATTGTTTAGTTAGAAGTCTTACAAGTAAAAATAAGTAAGATGAATAATTTATAAGTATAAGAACTCGTAAACTCATTGTTTTAAGGTTTTGGATTAAAAGTGGTATTATAATATCTTATATTAATATGTTTTCCATTAATGTAGAAAGGATTATCCACGACAATTAAAAAAAAGCTTTTTATTATAGCTCTAAAATCGTTGTTGAACAAGTTGTCATTAAAAGTATTTCTCAAACAACAACAATTATATTTAACTATCATTATATGAGGCTGAAAATTTAATGACGGTTAAATTTAGCTATAGTTCAAAATTCAAAATAACAACTAAAGCACCACCGTCAAATTTTAATTAGAATAAAAAAGAAATAATAAACAAGGTTTATAACGACGATTATGACTAAAATTGTCATTATAAACTCAGTCAAAAAAAGTTAAAGTTAATATAAAGTGGGTTATAACATCTTACATCACCAAAATTACTTGATAGCCAATTTGCCAATAGTTGTCATCAACTGCATGACATAATAGCCACACTCATAACATCAGTTGGATTTGCAAACATACGTTTAAACCTTGGAATTGTTGGTAGATACCAAACTACCTTCGAAGGGGGGTCGTGATTCATCACTACATCAATATTGTTCAGATAACCATCTTTGCCTTTATAACGTGACAAACCACACTTGGGATAACTTCTTAACT
Organism: Vigna nakashimae; assembly: GCA_034642375.1. Classification (NCBI taxonomy): domain Eukaryota; kingdom Viridiplantae; phylum Streptophyta; class Magnoliopsida; order Fabales; family Fabaceae; genus Vigna; species Vigna nakashimae. The sequence continues at coordinate 35,871,710 of CM067758.1, forward strand.
CTACAAACTTTTTTCTATTTAAAATACAATCATTTGGACATGCATGAATATTTTTATATTCCATACTCATTGAACAAAGTATCTTCTTTGCCTCATACATTCAATTAGGTAAAATATTACTTTCAGGAAGCATTTCCTTAAACAACTGAAGTAATTATGCAAAGCTTTTATCAGTCCACCCATTCACTGCTTTCAAATTCATCAACCTTAACAAAATTGATAATCGTGTGAAGTTAGTTGAACCAAGATATAACGAAGTCTCTACATCGGTATACATTTTTGATAAATAACTTTAAGAAAGTATTGCACTCCAACATCATGGATCATGTCCTCTAATCTATCGTCCATTGTGCAATCAACAAATTTATGTGTTTTAGACACACTTGACATGTTTAACAATTCACCATGCCCCGTCCATATTATATAACTCTTTAGAAATCCATCGCACAAAAGATGTTATCTTATTTCGACAACCTCCAATCTTCTCTTATTCAAACAATTCACACAAGGACATCTCATCCTTAATCTGTTTTCTACACTACCAACATGGCGTTGAGCGAACTACATAAAATCCTCCACCCTTCTCTCGTAATCATCACTTATACATGATAAATTAATCCAACTTTAATCCATATTTATGTTCTGTAGATTGTGATCGAAATGCATGCATATATGTCTGTCAAAGGTTAGACACATTCAAACTCAATCCAACACATTTAACAAATATATTTTAAATTACAAACCAAATTAAACAAATTAAGAATTCCTAATAAAATTATTCTATCTAATTTAACTATTACATGTATAAATCAACTTCATCAGTAGAAACCCAACATTTTAATATCAACTTGCATAACGTTGCAACAATAGAAAAAATTATTCTAATAAAAAATTTGATAAGTTGATCTTGAAATAATCTTTGTATTTTTCAAGAGGGTAGAATTGGTTCTAAACAAATATTAATAGTCTTTTTAAGAAAAAATAGAGAAAATTCAAAGAAAAAAAAATGATAGAAAGATAATAATTCTTATGAAATGAATAGTAAGAGGATTAGATTTCTAATTTATACCCATTAAATTAACTTGAAATTTAATATTTATTATTTAAAATTATTTCACCACATGCTCGTAAAGAAAATAGTTCATGATGTTTAATATTTAACAGTTACATTTTTATAAAGAATATTAATATTGAAATCAAATAAAATTTAACATATACATGACACTAACATGGAAAAAGAAGACCAGTAAAGAAAATAACAATATAGGCAAGGCGAGATTTGTACAACAACATTAGTTGTGGAGCAGCGTGAACAATGAATGGCACGAATGAAGGAGACGCGAACAAAGGAGGGGCATGAACGAAGAAGAGGCCTCGAACAGTGACGAAAAGTAGACGCAGTGGCAACACAACGAATAACGACTTTGTAGGTTCAAAATGTAAGAAAAGAACGACCAAACAACGATGAAGTATAATGTGGGCTGCATGATGGTGAATGATGGTGATTGGCATCTCAAAAATAACTTTGAAATTTGTTAGCAGTGCTGCATTGAAAACAAAAATTGAACGAAGAAACTGTTCATGTGTGGGGAAGTGAAAATTGAAAACTATTTAATCCTAACATGCTTTTTAATAATGGTTTTTCCACTAAAATGTTGTTGTATAACTATTTAAAACTTTATATCAATAATTTAACAATCAATCATAGTCGTTTTTTACATTTTCAACGTCAGTGTTATACTAGCCGTTGTTGTTTCGTCATTTATGTCATATAACGACAGTTGAAATGGAAATCGTTGTTATAAAGTTCGCTCAAATTACTATATTGTCACCACACTTTTATTGTGTGTCATTGTGTTTTTTTGTACTAGTATACTAATTTGATTCAAATCTCCCTTGTTCCTTCCCTTGAGAATCCTCACTTTGATATCTGAGTCGATAATTTATTCTAGTAACGATTCGAACAAGTGGCATAAAACAAGTGAATAATTTTAAAATTTAATTTTTTCTTATATTAAAACATATTTCATTTTAGAAAAATGTGTTCCATTGTAGAATAATCACCACTAAAATACTTATGTTTAAGAAATATGTTCCAATATGTTTCAATATAAAAAAAGATTGTTAAGAACTCAAAATAGGTTAAAAATTATATATTGGATAAAAGTAAATAAAATAAATAAAATGTTCTAATAAGAAGAATGATGCTACAACATTTTTAATACTTTCCTTTTAACAATTATTGATAATTTGTGTTAACATAATGTTAGAAAAATAGAAAAAGCTAATACCAAAGTGTGTGAAATTGACTTGGGAATCTATATTGATTGATGGAATAGCGTATATTGAGGCATTTCTTAGATGTTATGATCCTATGAAGTTAACAAAGAAAACGCAGGAAGAATTAAATAATTTATTCAACCTATGGATGAATCATTGCCATCGTTACAAGACAAAAGAGGTAATCTTGATGGATATGTATAGTTCTTGTAAGTCTATATGTGGCTTGAAATTGTTGTCTTTGATTTTCTATTAAACATGTTGCATGTGAGGTATTGCTAGACTTTGACTGATATTAAATGAGGAATGAAGAATTGTATAACGGGGCTACCAAATTTTAGTTTTGTATCTCTTGTAGATTGGATTTTAAATATTTACCCATTAATGTCAAACATTGCCACCTAACATTGGACTGAAAGGGTTTTTGTTGTTTGAGAAGATCAAGATCTCTCACTTGCTTCATCTCCACATGATTTCACTGTAATGGTCAAACAAATTAATTAAGCATGTTTGGTTCACTTATTGTGAGAATCTGACACTTCTAACCATTTCAATTAAAATTGCATGCATTCATTTTATGTGTCATCAATTGTCAATTCAGATAGGCATAATCAAATGTCTATTTTCTTTTTCTCTTTTAAAATAAGTAGTTTATATTGAAGCTTATGATACCGTGAGCCATGACTAAAGGGATAGGGTTTTTCTTTGTTCATTAATATGAAATAAGAAATCAGATTATGTACACTATAGCTAGGACAAATACCTTATAGTGCAACTATTTGTATTCTTTTGATCAACCATTTTTAATTTTCACCATCCATTCTCTTCTTTAATGCAACACCTCATTCCTCTACTTCTCATTTTCACATTTTCCTCTCTTCTAATTAATTTTTTTTGACAAATATACAACTTTATAAAGTATAATAAAGTATATTAGTAAGTTTAAATATCAAATCCAAAGAATTAATGTAGTTGTTGAGTTGAAGAATGTATGTTTATAAATTTAAGCTTTTACAAAATTAAATATTTTGTTTAACAAAATAAAAATAGTAAAAAAAATAAAATAAATACAGATAAAGTAAAAATAATAAATTTAATGATGAAGATAAAAATCATAAGTAGAAAAAATATAAAGAAATTAAATTATTTGTTGAAGTAGTTGTTTGAAAAATTATCACAAATTAAATGATGTGATGTGACAAACTATGATGTGAAAATGACGGAGTTTGATTTCATATAATAGCAACCCTTTGAAAATAACTTCAAAATACACATATTATTAAATTTAAATCATATCATCATTTCATTAAATTATTTAAATATTAACTATTTAAGCAATTGAACCTAAATTGATGTATTGTAATGTCAATTTTCTGGCAATTCTAATCAATCAATCAAAAATGTCGACCAAGAGTTTGAAAGATGCATAATTAAAATCAATTTATTCCTAGCATTAACCAAGTAGGTAGTCTTCCCAACATTTGAGGTTTAATTATTTTTTGTATATAATTAAATTCCAATTAAAAAATAAAAAGTGGTCAAACTAACATAAACGTTAAATATGAAAGATGAATAATATAATTGAAATAAATTTTTGATAAATTCAAAATCAACATGAGTTTAGGTCTTAGTAAATTCAATAGAAAGAGGAAAATTTAATAATCAATGTTTTCAGAGATTTTGAATAAATAAAAGTCAATTTATGATGAATTTTCGGAAAGCTTTTTTTTTTTTTTTTTAATTCTCACTCCTAGAATTATAAATCTGTTATGCTCTTCAAAAATTTTGTAAAACCATCTTTTAGTATTTATTTATAAGAATTCTATTAGGTGCAATATTTATGAGTTTTTTATTTATTATTATTATAGTAGTCCTCACTTAAATTACTAATATGTTTAATTTAAGCAGGGTTGACATGAATTTGCTTTAGAGAAAGAAACTATATTTTGTTAGAAACCAAACAATTTTTATATAAACAACAATACATAATAAAAATTGTTGATAAAGATAGAAATAGTATAGATTGAAAATAATTCGTGAGATCGAATCGAGTGTATTCCTTTTTCAAACTATCCTATTTATATGCATACACAAATTAACTACTTAACTTTACATAAAAGAATATTTTTATCAATCTTCTTTATATATATAAAACAAAATGGGCCATTTCGACCCTTTGTGACATTGTCCATCACTACAAAATGGTTCGAATTTTGTAATTCGTGTAGCCGAAAGGAAAGACTGGTTTACCATATTTTTAATATTTAAAAAATAATTTAAAATTTTTGTTTAAATATATAAAAGTAAAAAAATATTAAAAATATATTTAATCATATAAATATTTTCTAGATTTTTAATTGATTAATTAATATTTTTAATTGAATAAATTAAAATAATTATTATATTTATATATTAAATTACTCTTATAACTATTTTCTAGATTTTTCATATTTTTTGAACAATGTTTAACTATAACATTTAATAATGACTCAAATGATCCTTTTAATAAAAAAAAGGTCAATCACAAAAACAAGTGCAGGAAATAAAAGGACTTTTGAATATTTTTTTTAAGAATTAGAGCAACCATATGTTTGTACTTTAAAAATTTTGAAAAACATGAAGTGTTTGCAAGTGAGGAGAAAAGAAACACTAGAAAAACAAGAAATAAGCAGTACCTTGTAAGCATAATAGTTTTATTACTAAATTAATGTGTAGTTAAAATAAAGAAAACAATGCTGTTTTGTTTTTGTTGAGTTGAGCATGCAACTTGTGAAAGCATCAGACAGAAGGGAAAAACTTGTTGAGATTAAAAGGTAATGAGTAAAACTCTTCACTCCTGGTATCTGTCTTGAACGAACGGAATCTGTCCCACCAGTGCATGCCTCTGTCTTTTCTACTTTGGTTGTCTTTCTTTCTCAATGTAACATCCAAGACAAGTGCCAAGGTACCACCAACAAATGCCTCAGATGCAAATGCCACGTTCATCATGTCATTAAACTATCAAAATCAAACCACTTTTTTTAATCAAATCTCTATTCATTTTCTTCTCTTCCTCACTCATTACTCCAACTTAAACAAAATCAAACTGCATACATAGAACTTAGATATTACCCATCTTGCTCTTGTGTGTACAGGACCGTAGCCTTTAAATGCTGTGTACTCATTGAAGTATTGTGGTATGGAGAAGCCCATGAAAATGGAGAACCCTAATATGAATTTAGTTCTAAAGCTGTTTAAATTGCAAAATTGAAGGAATCCTAGACCTGCTGAGCCTGTGTTGTGGGAACAAACAAAAAAGACAAAATATAAACCAAGCTGAATGAGTTTATAAAATACAACTTCTGCTTCTTTAAGTTCATACTCATACTTACCTACGTAGGCAAAGAAAAGACAATATAAAGCTGCAACTATTGGAGCTGGAATTGAAGCAAAAACGGCTCCAAACTTTCCTACACAGTTCATAACAAATAATTAGGCTCAAGTTCGAGTTCAAAAGGAAACAAAATCACATCAGAAAAATTTCCAGCGTTAAATCATCACCAAGAACTGAGAAGAAGATCATGAATCCAGCTGATATTTGAACAACTCTTCTACTACCTACACGTGTCAAAGCTAGCAGCCCTGCATTCTCTCTGGGAAATTGAAAGCCAATGATGTTATACAATTTGCACAAGGAAGATAATCATATATCAAATAACATGGAACTATATTGAATTAGGATCTTACACAGAAACTGATGATCCATTCCCTGTGCCAAATATTCCAGATAACAGAATTCCTACTCCCTTATGCATCACAAATAAGTACGATTAACTATCATCAAAAGTTAGAAAAGTGAAACTATTAAAGAATGTAGTAAAGACAAAATTAACTTAATATCTATTTACCTGCCAACCAACACCACGGCTAAGAACTGAAGGAGGAATTGGTGTTGCACTTGCGTACCTTGACACAGCAATGAAGGCGCCAGTTGACTGTTGAACAAGTATATTTTATGTAAGAGAAAAGTACTAAATCAGTGTGAAACACAAAAAAAAGGACATTGCAAAAACAATGCATATGGCAGTATAAAAATAAACTAACCTCTACTAGAGCAACAAATGAAGCAGTCATCATAGCAAAAGCTTCTCCAGCATCAAATGTAGGAGCTCCCCATTGAAAAGGGTATGGGATTCTTATCCTGAAAATATGTTTTGACAAATGGAAACCACGTTATTTCGTTATCACTTAAGATAGTCCATACAAGTAGTTAGCCATGTACACTACTATTATTGGAAAAATTGAAAGATGGATACCAAGGAGCACCCCCTATAATTCCTGCACGATCAGTTCTGCAAGTTATTTGAGTTTTAGGAGCTGAATTTCTGTAAGCTCCACCGACTGTAAGAAGATGAGCATAAATCCAAACAATTGCCACTGAGAATATTACTGCAAAGCGATCAAAGATCGGTTTTTCTCCTTTCATCATATGAGGAATGTACTGCAAAAAACATTTCAAATTAGTGAAGAAAGGAAAGAAAAACAAACATAAAATGTTAACACAGTTTAATCCGACATGTGTTTGGCACACTGGATAATGTTGAAAAATGTGTATAATGCTACAATTAACAGAAAAAGAGTTTAGCTTCAAGAAAGTTATAAATTTATTGATCACCTGAGAAAAAACTACTAGGATGATGATTTCTGGCAGCCCAATCTCCACACACTTTGCAAGCTGGATTCAAAAGCCACATTCAACACAGAGGGAATCAAACATTATAATTTTTAAAATATATAAAGGAAACAAGTAGTCCCTTTTGCAAATATGCATACCACAGGGAAACCCAGTTCATACAACCCAAAGCCTGATAGAGCAACCAAGGGAACAGCAGAGAGAGGACTTAAGAACCTGAAAAATACATAAAGTTATTCATTAATATGATTTCAAGAGCTCGATACAAATCAATAACTTTCAGAATAGATAAAATGTTATCTATAATTATAACTGAAAATGAGGTCTGTCTATGATACTTTTGAATGAAGTAAAAAGAAAAAAAAAGAGTTGTTAATAATTGACAAAAAGGATTATTATCTCTAATTGAGTGTAGAATAGTATATAAGAATTAAATCTTTCGTAAAGAAACTAAATCAAAACCACCTGTTAACATCTGAAAGTAAACGAATTGCATGAATATCTGTTAACATCTGAAAGTAAACGAATTGCATGACTATCTTAACTTAACAGAAAAGTTTGAGAAGAAGTAACACAAAGTTCAACTATTTTAGGCAGGGCAGGTTCAATAACCTACCTCACTACATTGCGCCAAAGGCCACTGAAGCCAAGAACAATTTGTAAGGTTGAGGCAACAATGAGGGCACCCTGTGTTCCGCGCATTATCCTCTCAAATTTCTGCATGTTTGTTGCAATGCAGGTAAACAAAGATGACAAAATAACAAAAACAGAAAAAAATGAATAAAGAGGTTTGTGATGAACCAACCAACCTCCAGAGGATTCACAATGTCACTGTAGCGACCTGCCAGAATGATTGAAATGGTTGTTGGCACAAAGGTGTAGGATCCCCCAATAACTGCAGGCAAACGAGTCCCAAAGAATGTTTGGAAAAAGGTGTTTATGCCAGCCACAAACAGTAGAGTCTGAATCACTTTTGCTTTCTCTTCCTAAGGAAGCCAAATTGCAACCTCTATAAGATTTATGAGCGAACAGTAATAAAAATAAAACCATTTTTTCTTAGAAAATGTTCCTCTATCTCTCTTTTTCAAAACTTAGTGTGTTTGATTTCTGTTGTCAAAGTGCAATAAACAATATTGCTCAGACAATAAGAAAAAAAAAAAGTGCAATGTATAGAGCAATGTGTGGAATTGAAAGAGATGAGGAATATGAGAAAAATATCTCCCAGTTGTTTTGCTTTTTAGTTGTAATAACATATGTTTTGGAAAGAGAAATTCCTGAGGAGAAATTTAGAATAGTTTTAGAAAGCAGATTTTGAAGCTAAGAAATGAGAAGAGCATCCAGCAGGTTCTTACATTTCCTCCTCCCATCTGAGGAACAAGAGAGCTGGGAATCAGTACAGTTGTTCCTAGCATCACCAGGTAATGTTGGAAACCAAGTAGGATTGCCTCCGCTTCATTAACACAAATTCTAAAACTAAATCAACTTGTTGAACATGAATGAACACATGAAAACATAATGCAATGAAAACCAGAAATGTTAAGGCAATTCCACACCAGAATGTTCATGTGCCAAATTAGAAAAAAAAAAGTAGAAGAAAATGGTTCCAATGAAGCAGTGAACTTACGCCAGGGAGGAGGACTTGTAATGCAGAAGGAAACATTTGGTAATTGATCTTTCACTGGATGTGGTTGATGCTCATCCTGCTTGGGTTGTGGTGCAGCTCCTCCTCCTGCCATTCTACCAATCCTACTACAATTCACTTGATCAGCTTTAATGCACTGTAGCAACCAAACTCAAACTTCTCAGAACCCAATAGCACAAAAACCAAAACTTCTACATCAACTTCTCAACTTAACCCCAGAAGAAGTTATGTTGCACAACACAGACAGAAACAAGAAAAAAACATGGTTGGAAGAAACTATCACTGTCTGGTACTTTTCCCAATGAGAATTATGGAATGATGAAAGGAGTGGCAATGAGAAGAAACTGAAGGCACCCCAAAGAAAAATGAATACTTTCTTCCCTTTTGGGAGCTTCACTCAAGGAAATGAACAGAACAAGTCCAAGGGAGACAACTTGTCAGCAACGAAATGCAATGCAGCTAATGTTGGATGGTTTCTTAGCCCAAGACCCACATGGAGGCCAAGAAAACATGAAAAGCTAGTGTGAAGATGTGGAAAAAAAGGAAAAGGAGGGAGCCAGCTCCTCCTAAAGCAAGAAAGAAACCAAAAATACAAAAGAATCTCCGACTTCAGTATTGCTTTACAATATTGTAATCCAATATTTAATGCTGCTAACACCATGCTTTTCTTTTTAGTTTCTATTCAACACGTAAAGATAAAGTTTGAACAAAAGCAACTTGAACTTCACCTTTTTTTACCTCCAAGTGTAGTATTTAACTATTACCAATATTTGTTGAAAGAAAAAGGTTAAATAATCAGAAACAATGAAGCTAACAATATGATGAAGTTCTAAGAACCCTCTCTTGCTCCCCAATTTCAGTTAAACATTTCAACAGGGCAGAAAGTTTACCAGTTTTAACCTTTTACTTGGAGTGAGTAGTGTTGCAGCATGGAAAACACTTATTCTTTTACCTCTATTTTGTCTGAAAATTTGAACTGGTACCTTGGTGTTAGCTGCCACTTTTACTTTGATCCAAAACAACAAATAAAAAAAGCACTTTGTTACAGGGTCGCAGCTTCTGTAATAATTTAGACACCTTGTAAGTAAAATAGTTATTAAAGAAAGTAAAATTTTATATTTTTTAAAATTAAAAAAATAAAATGTAAAACAAGATAATATTAAATAAATATAAAAATTTATGTATATCAAAATATATTTTTTTCTATCAAACTCAGAATTCTGATCGTTTTTATATTTCCCAAATAAAAATCCATCTTATTCTCAATTTTTTTAAATGATTTTTTTTTCCTTATTTCTATCTAAGTATTAATTAAATATTTTTTTACAAAAAAAATTACATAAAAAATATTTTATTACTAGGCATTTAATATTAAAAACACAGATTTTTTTCTTTTTTCTCCATATACACACTTTTTAATATTAAAAATTAAAATTATAAAAATATTAAATATCAATTGAATAAATGTTAATTAATTATAAAAAAATAAAAACAATAAAATATATCTACTCAAAGTAAGTTAGGAAACTAAAACAAACAAAAAAAAACCCTTCACATAAGTTTCTTAAATTATATAATAAATTAAAAGTAATTTAATAATTTTAAAATGAATATCTTCGTACTTATCTATTTCCTTATCCAACTTAAAAATTTAAATATTAATCATAATTATATCTAATTTCTCATTAAATTTAAAATGAAGTCAAATAATAAATGCAAGACGACTTCTTTTATGATTCTTAACTTCTAACAATTGGCATGTTTATGAATCTAACAAACCAATTTTACTCTCAAATCTCAAATCCCAATCTTTTATGTGGTCCTAAACTAATAACATTATTTAATAACTTAAAATAAACTACACTGTTACTTTCACTGCACACGATTTTTACTTTTTTTAATCATTTCAATAATATTTTTTAGAATAAAGTGTAATATTCTTTTAGTTAGTTAATAAATCAGTGTAATGTATATATAATGACGGAGGTAAACGTAGGAACAGAAAATAAGAGATATTAATAATTTTTTGACAAAATTTCAAAGAGTGTCCATATAATGATATAAATTTTAAAATTCATCACTTAGTTATTAAGATGTATTTTAGTGAAATCTAGACATAATATAATTATTGTTTTTAATATTTGAGAAAAAAATTAGTGTAAATTTTGGTAGATTACTTAAGTTATTTTGTTTTATTTTCTAATTTAGGATTCTGCTTAAGATAGAAGGCAATACTTCTTAAATTTATTGGTAACATTTTATTTATCTATAAACAATAAAAGTGTAGGTAATAGTAGAAAGAAAATTTTAAATGTAACGCAACTTAAAAAATAATAAAATTTTAATATATTATATCTTTCATACTTATACAAGTACCAAAGTTTAACAAGAGACAAGAATGTACACACCTATGTTAGTCAGCATGGTATTGAACGTAAAATAATATGATTGAATTTAAAAATATAAAGTTTTATTTTTTTGTTATGCTTTCCTTTAACATGAAGTAACAGGACGGTTCTTTCTTTACATCCACACTCAACCAGAAAATTGATGCATTGGTAATTCTTTTTATTAAAATTTTATGTTACGCATTAATATCAATTTTGACATCTAACTGAAATGTTAATAATCAATGTTAACTTGGCAACTTCAGTCACCCATGTTATTCACCTTATTTGAATCCTTTGAAAGATGCAAAAATCTCTTCGTTTTGATAATAATTGTCTTAGATTAGTTCATGCCATTTCTACTACAAAGATGGGAGTTCTTAATATGAGAAATCCCATCACAGAGCATTCTGTCTAATAAATTGATCATTTTTTCGTTTTAAAACATTTTCGTATTTTCATTTTCCCTCTTAAACCACCTAAAATCATTGAAGTGAATTAATTCTTGTCATCCTTTAGTTGATTAATTTCATATTGATGGTTGATGGTGTTTCTCAGGGCTCCTTTAGATATGTTTTGAATTACCCCAAGATGATAAGATCCAAATATATGCATTTTAAGTTGTTTTGGAAATTATCAAAATGGTAATAAGGCTCAATTTTATCATTGCCTAACTTTTTACATAATATAGATGGATTTCGGTATGAAATATTTTCCTATATATAATTTTGTAACACCAAATTCTAATTCTACAACTAAATCTCATTAAATTGCTAGCCCATTTGATATCACTACGTTCGTTTTGACCAAAAAGTGGTTCAATCCAAGGTCTAAAAGGTTGGAATTCTACTCATAATGATTTTTTTTATGTGAGATTAATTTCTAAAATCTCATTTTCAAACATATCAAATGTTTTAAGGACTTATGAAATTTCTCTCATTAAAATTTGTATGTCTTTCTGTCTGTGTCTTCAAGTTTTCTTTTCGTATTTTAAAAGTTTTATTATGAAGACAAATTTAATGTTATATATATATATATATATATATATATATATATATATATATATATATATATATATATATATATATATAATAAAAGAAAAATTAGGAATGTTTATCAAAACGCATTTATGGTGGCATCTATGTTTACTGAATCCATGCACTCCTAATTCATTTGAATGTATTTTCTCTGGTCACTCTTGAGATTTTCTAGCTTTCTTGTTCATTTTCATAGTTGTGTTCTTCGTTCAGTTCATAGATACTTTATTTTCCTTCATTTCATCTTATTTATTTCACCCATTCATCTTTCAGGTATATACGTTTTTGTTGGTTAAGTTTGGTTTAAAAATTTATATTTATTTCCTTTGAAATTTGATTTAAGAACTCATTATCTTACCTTTTTCTTTCATAACAATTTGTTTCATTAATTACAACTAATATGGACAAGTAGATGACTATATCAGACATTGATTATGCTATTGCTAATCAATATAATGTCATTTGGTCTCATTGTCATATCATCAAAATATTACGATCTTCCCACTACGTACTACATAACTTTTTGATATAAGACATCATTGACTGATATCTATAAGACACGTTCATGGATCTCATTATGTACAAGTAAAGTGGTTACTATTATTTTTCATTATAAAATAAGTTTCATTTACTAATTTTATCTTTATAGGTTCACCTAAAAGAATGTTGTCATTTACCAATGATGGATATTATATTGTCTACCCATTGTTACCCTAAGGTGCGGTGTTAGGAGCCACACAAGAACCAAATATACCAAGAAGTATATTGGATAGTTTGTAGTGTTATAAGTATTGTATCTACGTGGATTTTGCAGAATACATAATGTTTTAACTAGTTTGATCATTGATAAAATAGTAAATGAGTTGTAAGATGTACAAAACAGAGTTGGTTCATAAAAAAAAGTAAAAGGCGTTATGAAATAATTAGGATTAAAAGTGATTAACTTCCAGATGATTAAAACAAGTTAAAGTTTGACTCCACCACTTTGTCCAAATCTGTAATGGTTCTATTGCTAAATATGACGCTACAAGTAATCAAGTCCTAGGGGTTCTCTTTGAATGTAACTATAGGTTCAACCTTGGAACCTAGAGCCTAGCATGATCAAATTTTAGTATGATTTCTCATTGACTGACTGTTTGAATTAATCACTTGCATTATGATCAGAACTCTATAGTTAGTTGCAACCTTATATCTATTTCTAGCATCTAAAAGCGTAAAGGAGAACGGATTGGACCAGAACTTGAAACTAGTTTCCACTCAATCTCAAGCCAGTGAAATATGATGAGTGATTAGTGATCACTTCATCCAACAACAAGTATAAACCAATTCACAAACATGTAACTAAAAGCAAGCATCCATAAATAAAATAGTATCGAATACAAGAGAGTTTCAAAGTGTTTACATCTCACTCCAACACCCAAGAGATTTAACTTATCATAATATATGAGAAAAATAGTTTAATACAAGGAAGGAACTCCATCTCCTAGTCCTTTAATGATATTCTTTAAAGTACGAAGGAAGTATGTGAGAAGACTCTCTAAAGTCTCTAAATATGTCTAGAAAAGTCTGAAAAAAAGTCTTCAAAAAAATCTCTCTTAAAACATATAGGAAATTTTGTTTTTATAGACATTCTATAGTGTGACTTCAACAATGGTCTCATGGCTCCAATTGTGAGGTTCCCTCCCAAGGTAGGTTTCCTTTGTGACTTAGGCCTTGTGCTTCTGTGCTGGAGCCTCCTAAGATAACTTCTAAGAGAAAGATTCTTCATGGCTTTAGCCTTAGGTCAGAGCTTGAGGTTTCCCTCCAAGGTGGGTTTCTTTGTGTGGCTCAACCCTCAGATTCCATGCTACATTCGCACCCAAGTCAGTTTGCTATTTTTTTCTTATAATTCCTTTATTTTCTTCATATTTCATCTTTGACTCTTGAAGTTCATCAAAACCTACAAAACAAGTAAAATTGGAGTGATTACCACAAATATTTAACAAAATAAAAAAAGTAAGTGTTAAATTAACATCATTACTACCTCATATTGGGAAATTATCACGCATGCGTGATTATCTTTTTATGTCAGTAACATGGAAACATTGGGCCAATACAATTACTTTTCAGGCATATTTGCCACATGACTACAAGTCTTTAAAGAGCAACAAGTATGATACAAGAATAAAGGTGACACTCTTATATGTAAAAATAAGGGTTAAATATGTTTTTCGTCCCTTAAGTATCACACGAATTTGGTTTTAGTCCCTACTCAAAACTTTGATGGTTTTTAGTTCTTATAGTTTTGAAACTCTGACTATTAGTCCTTAAAATTGGACGACGTTAAGTTTTAGTAGATGTGGTAAACGACGAGGCCACGTGAAATACCAGCTGCCCTCTTCACTCTCTGCCACGTTGGTTGTTTAAGTTTTGAAACGAGATTAAGTGATTGGCACGTTGTTGATTGAAATCAGATTAACAATTAGGGTTCTGAATTGGGCAAAGTTTACTTTTTCAATTGGGGAAAAGTAGTTTTACTCGAAGCATTGTACTCCAAGCATTGTACTCGAAACCTTCCAGTCGAAGCATTCTATCCAGGTGGTCGTTGCGGTGGTCGTTGCGGTGCTCGTGAAAGAAACAGTGGGTGTGAAAGACAAGCGTAAAGGTAAGCTAAGCTATTATTTTTCTCTTTCGGTTATGGTTGTTCCAATTTGTGCGTAAAGCGTTGATGTCTGAATGTAGGTCTAGATATGGTTTTCGACATTTGTTTGCATCACATGGGGAAGTTTGTTAGTAATAAGGGGCTACAAATTCTCCTTCTGCATGTTACTCTGATTGTAATTCATATTCTGCTGATTTTTATGTTGAGAACAATATGGCTCATCCTCCGACTTCTGAGAGTGCTCCTTGTGAGCCAGTTTCACTTAATGAGGATGATATTCATTGCGATCTCACCTCTGGACTGATACATTTGCTGCCTAAGTTTCATGGTTTTGCAGGAGAATGCCCACATAGACATTTGGAGGAGTTCCACATCATGTGCTCTTCACTAAAGCCTCCACATGTCCCTCTTGATCACATTTTCTTGGGGGCATTTCCGCATTCATTACAAGGAGCAGCTAAGGATTGGAAAAACTCTCTTCATCTAAGATCTGTTACCGATTGGGGATATCTTGAGCATCAGTTTCTGAGCCAATTCTCCCCTGTGCAGTATGGTTACAGCAACGATCCTGGATGGAATGATTTTAACCTGGGATGGCATTGTACTCCACAACATCATTATCAAGAACCACCATTCCAGAGTACTTTTATGTCTCCACCAGTCCAACAATACGAGAGTCAGCAGTATGATGCTCCTGCCCAAATAGCTCCTCCGCCTTCTACTTCTGGGCCTACATTGCAGGAGTTGTTGGAGCAAATGACCATGCAGAACATTCAGTTTCAGCAAGAGACCAGAGCGACCATTCAGAGCTTGAATGACTAGATATGGCAGATGGCCACACAACTTAATCAGGAACAATTTCAAGATGTCAGTGCCATCGACATAGGAGATGAGGAACAGATTCATGAGTTTACTACTACACCATCTACTTTCCCATCGTCCTATGTCCCTACCCTTGCACCTGAGGAGACTGATGAATATTTTGAGGAGCAGGCAGAAATAAGCAGTAATCCTGAGCCAGGTAGACCACCTTCATCTTTCCACACTTTAGCAATCTTCAAGGAAGAGGAGGTAAGCATACCTCAATTTGATTATATTGATGATTATGCTGTTGAGAGGTATGCTGATGATTATATTGTTGTTGAGTTTGATTTTAATTTTCCCTCTATGCATGATGAGAACCAATTTTTGCTATCGCATCTGAATGTTTATTCTCCATGCATTGAACATGAATCCGAGTCTGTAGTTGATATTGCTTGTGATTTTGAAATTGATTCATGTTCTGAGGATGTATCTGAGGTTCAGTATGATAATTTGGGTGGTATACCCCTGCATGTTATTTCTTTGGAACCACATTGCACTAACCCTATTGCAGGAGGTACAAATGAATTTGACCAACATGCACCCATGCTGGAAGACAAAGGTGCTTACATACACAACAGTTTCAACATCAATAGGCACCAACTGAACCTGCTCATCAACAATCACTTCTTAGATCCAGCTATGGAAGACATTTCCCTGCTCGATAAAATTTGGAGGATGAAGCAGTTCTTCCTCAAAACTTCCTTGCTGGACCCCAAGACGGAAGACATCTCCCTACAAGTCCAAAATTGGTAACTGCCACCATGACCAGGGGAGTTTTCTTTTTCCCTTCTCCTTCCCTCCTCACTTTTATTGTACTTTGTCGATATCTGATGATTGTTCTGATTGTTTGATTTGCTGATTATGACACACTGAGGACATTGTGTCGTTTAAGTGTGGTCTATTAGGGGAGGTTGTTTCTTTGTTCGTGTTTCGGTTTTTATGTAGTTTGTTGCATCTTGTGTACAGTTTTGCATCATTTTCGTGAATTCTGGATTGTGATTAGGTTGTCAGTTTTCCTTCACTTCATTGATACCCTGATTTATTGGATTCCTTGCTTTTCTTTGCTTGGAAGATGATCATGATGTTTGAGAGTTGAATTGATGGTGACCATATTACTTGTGTGAGATTTGAGCCATTTGATGATCTTTCTTGTGTGTGATATGTCTCTTGATTGCTTGCACATATGACTTGGCTTGACTCTTTTTGATTATTCTTGATTGATACGCATGTTTGAAAGTGATAAAGGCATTTTGTTGTTGAGCCTCTACAGCCAGATGAGCCTACCCTATTTTGATCCATTGATAACCCTTTTGAGCCTATACTTTCCTCATTTCTTTGTTTTGAAGTTCATACACCAGCCCTAAGTGAAAAACCATTATTACCTTAGCCTTAGGGAATTTTGGAGCTTTGGAATTGTTTTGGGAATAAGTGTGGTCTCCTGGGAGTTTCAGATGAATTGGCTAGTGAGTCCTCTTCTTATCGTGTTTTTGTAAATATGCGGTGTATCTTGTCTCTTGAAATTGTGTGTTGAATAGAGTAAAGAAAAGCGACAAGATGAAAAAAAAAAGCAGAAAAATAGTGAAAAATGAAAAAAATGAAAAAAATAATGGAGTCAAGAAGAGGATGGAATTAGAGGTTGTGGGTGTGTTTGAATGTGTTTACACTTGTCCCCCATTGCTCCTCTGTTCCTTATGGTTTGTAGCTTCTTATCCAGATATATCCTCCCATGTCCTTGGCCCCATTACAACCATGAAAAGACCTTTTGATTTGAACATGCGTATGTGCTTGAGTGTTGATATTAGAGGCTTGCCAAGTCTATTTGTGATTGCTTTCTTGAGTGCATTGAGTGACATTGATTTACCTTAAACACTTGAGAGAAACACTGATTGTGTGCATCTGTGAGGCTCTGTTGCTTTTGATTCATCTCTTGAACTGATTGAATGTTTTCCTTGTACTGAACTGTTTGGATGATTCTTTGAATATTTGCTTTCATTGACTCTGTGTGGGATTCTGCCTATTACCTTTTACCGTCCAGATTTTGTGAGAATTGTGCAACTGTGTTTCTGTTTTGGAGTCTTTGTTGTCTGTCTGTCGAGTCTGTGTCAGCTTCCTGATGTTTGAGTAGTTCCCTAGTTTTCGTCTTGGTTTTGCCCAGGAGTGCAAAAGACTAAGTGTGGTCTATTTTGATGAGTCGTTATTTCTTGAATTATATTTAATTTATTGCACTTAAATAAACCAGGGAATTGTGTTTAATTGTTTGTTATTTCCCTGTTTTCCGAATTCTGCTTAATTTTGTCGGAAATTTGTAATTGTGCTAATTTGGGTTTTCTGAGCTGATTAAGTGCATTTTTGAAATGCAGAAAAATTTCGGAAATACATTTTGGGACATCAGGAAGAATGCCAAATAAATTCAAGACTCTCCACACAGACATTTTAGAATTAATTAAATTGTAATTCAGTAGTTTAGAATTTCTGTATCAACTTTTACATTTTGGGACAAATTTTTGGTAAAGTAGACTAGACCCAAAATGTGAAGGTGAATGACTTGGCACCTTAGGGTTTTTGTGTGGACCCCACACTTATTAAAAGGGACACACGGCCTTGAGGGAGGGGGGAGCCGTCACTTGACATTTTGCCGCTTTACTCTCTCGTTTTCTTAGGCTTGTGCCTTGAAGTTTTCGGGAATGTAAGATCTTGGGAGATATTCACGTTGTTGCGGAAATGGATGAAAGAACTTCATTTTAATTTGGCTGATTTACTCATTGTCATTTTCATTTCTTTGGTTCAAGCAATTTTTTCTTTTAGAGAAACGTTGAACGTTGGGTACACCTTGAGAAGGTAGCTGGTTCCTTTACCTTGCTGGAAGGGGACACACGGCCCAAGTCCAATTTTAGTTTACCTGTTACGAAGTTTAACTCATGAATGAAAATGGGTAAGGAGCTCTCGGCCTGGAGAGGGAGCAGCAGCGAGGTGCTTCATTTTGGATGTTTTTCTTTTAGCATTTTGGAAGAAGAGGCCACGTACATGGACGGAGAGAATGGAAGGTTATGGCTGATGATACGTTCGTGGAGGCAGCGGGATTGATTTTGCTGAAACGGTGCACTCAAGCGTCCAGGATTTTTGGAAGCGCGACAGGAAAGAAAAAAGCACACGGTGATTCACGGGAGAGAAAGAAAGTAGCGCGGTTACGATTGGAGAAAAGAGAGGTGTTGATTTTCATTTAGTAGGTGTACGGTGTAGAACATTCTAGGAGCTGGAAGCACACATGAAGCTGCTGCAGCTGTCACGTCCAGCTTGGTGTGCAAGGGAATTTCTTTTATTTGCAAACAGTGCACATGCGGTGATGGGTTTTCCTTTGCAGCATTTGGATTTAGTTTAGTAGGTGTGCACGGGAATGTGATGCTGGAAAGGTGCTGCACTTTTTTTTTGCTTTAATGGAATGAGAAGTAGATTAGGTGAGAGTATAGGATGATGGGACGTGCGACTTGGCAGCAGAATGTGTAGCACATCTTTCCTTTATTTCTTTGAGAATAAAGAAGTAATTAGAAGGGAACGAAGAAGGCAAGTGAGTCACGGCCAAAGAATTGCATTCTAGAAGCATTTTTAATTTCAAATTCTCTTGGAAGCATGCTCACGTTCACGGGTTGCATCCACATTTCTTCTTTCCTTTGGATTCATTGCTTTTGATGTTTACCTTATAACATTGCATTTAATATTTTAGCTTAAGTGCTGCATTTCTATAGTTTTAATTGTGTTTGAATATTTATTTATTGTATTGTTTTCTTTAATGTTTTCATGAACTTTAATGCTTTCAATTATATTCGGTTGCGTTTAATTTTGTCATTTTAATTTAATCTAATTATCCTTGCAAAACCAATATCAAAACCCCTCACTACGTGTTGACCGGAGACTCGAACCACATTTGGTCCTTGAGAGACGACTCAGGAGTCTCTTCCTAGTACTATACTACATTCTTTTATGCACAACTTTTGTTAGAGGTGCGACTCTCTCAACAAAATGACGCTGTTGCCGGGGATAGTTAAAGAATTTAAGTATGATGTAGACTTCAAACTATGGTGGAAGGTCGAAACAAAGGCTGATGAATAATGTGAGATTATTGAGTGATGACAGTGAAGCACTATACTTGGCTAACTATGCAGAGGAGAATAAGGAAGAGGTAGAAATCTATGTCTTCAACATGTTCCTAGTAAGGCAGTGGAAGTTCACTTTCTTAGTTGTGGTGAAGTGGAAGATGAAGGAAACATAGACACGGAGTAAGTGGTTTCCAAAGTGGGTGACGAAGAGGTTAATTTACATGAGGAAGAAGTGGTTGAGATTGTAGAAAAGGGTGGAATGGGTCTGGAAGAGGGTGATGTTGTTGTAGAAGCGGGTGAGGAAGAGTGTGGTGGTGGTGAGGAACATGAAGAGGTTGAAATGGGTGAGGAAAGGAAGAGTGTGATGGTGGTCATGAACAGGAAGAGGTTGAAATGGGTGAGGAAGAAGAATAGTGTGATGGTGGTGACGAACAAGAAGATATTGTAATGGGTGAGGAAGAAGAAGAGTTTGATGGTGGTGAAGAACATGAAGAGGTTGAAATGGGTGAGGAAGAAGAGTTTGATGGTGGTGATGAACAGGAAGACGTTGCAATGGGTGAGGAAGAAGAATAGTTTGATGGTGGTGATGAACATGAAGAGGTTGAAATGGGTGAGGAAGAAGAAGAGTTTGATGGTGGTGATGAACATGAAGAGGTTGAAATGGGTGAGGAAGAAGAAGAGTGTGATGGTGGTGATGAACATGATTATCTTCAAGAGGAAGGGGGGAATGTGGTTGAGGAAGAAGTAGAAGCTTCAACTGACGAATGTATGGATGACAATGAAGAAGACAAAATGGTTAATGATGATGATGGGTTTGGTGTTGAGAATGATAGGGTGGACCAAGTTAGTAGAAACATTAATCCAATTTTGATAGGTGGAATGCAATGAAAAAGAAGAAGAAACGTGTGGCTAGAAGAGGAAATGTTGGGGAAGGTTCATTTATAATGAATGAAGAAGTTGGAGATCATGACATCAATGAAGAATACAATAGTGATGAATTGGATTCAAATGTAAATAGTGATGAGGATGTGAGGTTGAAGAAGGGCAACTTTAACAAGTATAGAAAAGATGATATGAACAAGAACTTCATATTCGAATTAGGGATGATGTTCTGTTCATTAAAGGAATTTAAAATTGCACTAATGGAGCATAGTGTATTAAATGGAAAAGAGGTTAAGTTTGTGAAGAATGACTTGAACAGAGTAAGGGCAGTTTGTAAAAGCAAATGTGGTTTTCTTATTATGGCTAGCAAGGTAGGAGACAAGCAAACATTTAGGGTCAAAACCTTGGTTGGACAACACATTTGTGGAAGGATTTTTGGAAACAAAAGTGCAAATGTAAACTAGATTGCACAAGTATTAGTAGACATGTTTGTAAATGTAGCTAACATGACAGTCAACCAAATCATTGATGACATTAAGAAGTCATTCAGTGTTGGAATAACTGCTTGGAAAGCTAGAAAGGCCAAACAAATTGCTTTGGATTCTTTGGTTGGTGATGGAGAACGAAAATACGGTCGTCTATATGATTATGTGGGTGAATTGCTAAGAGTGAAGTCTGGAACCTTTAAAATTAAAGTCAATCAACCCTAACCAAGTTTGTCACCAAGATTTGGGTCATTTTATATGTGTTTAGAGGACTATAAGCAAGGCTTCTTAGGAAGTTATAGGCCCTTCATAGGGGTAGATGGTTGTCATATGAAGACAACATATGGTGGTTAGTT
The DNA here is from genome assembly GCA_034642375.1 of Vigna nakashimae. Lineage (NCBI taxonomy): Eukaryota > Viridiplantae > Streptophyta > Magnoliopsida > Fabales > Fabaceae > Vigna > Vigna nakashimae. Next base: position 35,893,050 of record CM067758.1, read on the forward strand.
GTTGGTGGTAGTGGGCAAAGACCCGAATGACCAATATTTCCCACTAGCTTTTGCTGTGGTTGAAAATGAATGCAAAGAAAGTTGGAGACGGTTTTTGACACTACTTCTGGATGATATTGATGGCATTGATTGTCAACGTTGGGTTTTCATTTCTGTTCAACAAAAGGTATTTTCATTTTAATGTTTTCCTGTTTTTATTTCGTAGCAATGACAATATTTATTATTGACCAAGACCTTTTGTGTTTTGCAGGGACTAATGATAGTTTTTTATGACATTTTGGATGGAGCGGAACATAGATTGTGCTTAAGGCACTTGTATAACAATTACAAGAAGAAATTTGGTGGAGGAGTGCTTATTAGAGATCTTATGATGGGGGCTACCAAGGCCACATTTAAATAGGACTGGGAAAAGAAAATGGGTGAGTTGTCCAATGTTAACATTGATGCTTACAATTGGTTGCTAGCTATTCCAACTAAGTGTTGGTGTAAACATGCATTTAGTAGTTATCCTAGATGCGATGTCTTGTTAAATAATTTGTTTGAGTCATTTAATAGTACAATTTTACTAGCTAGAGACAAACCTATCATAACTATGATGGAATGGATTAGAACTTACATTATGAGTAGGTTTTCAACACTTAGAGAAAAAGCAAAGACATATACAGGAGTTGTGATGCCTAAACCATGAAATAGGCTTGATAGGGAAGTAGAGAAGAATGGAAATTGAATTCCAACTTGGGTAGGGGCTGCAAAATTTGAAGTCACTCACGGGTTTATAATGGATAAGTTTGTAGTTGACCTAAGTAACCATTCATGTAGTTGTTACTTTTGGGATTTGGTAGGAATACCTTGCAGGCACACTGTGGATGCCATAAATTACAAACTAGAAAACCCTGAAGACTATGTTCATCCTCATTACAAGAAAGAGGCTTATGAAACTTGTTATGGCCCTGAAATTGTTCCAATCAATGGACAACAACTATGGTCTACTTCTGAATCTGGTGCACTACTGCCTCCAATTTATAAAACATCCCCTGGGAGGCCTAAAAAACTAAGAAGAAGGGAGTCTGATGAATATGTGAGTCATACAAAATTGTCAAAGAAGAATCTTGTTATGAAGTGTAGCAGCTACAATGAATTTGGTCATAATGTAAGAACATGTAAAAGGGGAAAGAAAAAGGTACAAAATCACTCTTTTACAACGTCACTTATTTACACATTCATAATTATTTACACTATGATCATTGCAATGTCGCTTACTTCCATTTACAGAACCAAGGGCCACTTCAAGTGCAGGAGGATCTGGCAGCACAAGGGCGACTTCCACTGCAGGAGGTTCTCAAGCACAACCAACTCCATCAACGTCACAAGGTGGAGGAACATCAAGAAGGGGAAGAAGAAGTGGCAGTGGAGCAGGACCTGCATCAAGTCACCAAGGGGAAAGATGAACATCCTCACGACTACTGGCTGCACAACATTTAGGGCCCCAAGTTAGTTCCAATTGAAGATTTATTGTAGCCAAGCGTTTATTTTAATGTATTTTGTAAGTCACAGTCACTCACTTAGGGAACAATAGTAGTGGGTACAATGGTTGCTTTTAACATCTACCATCATATGTAATTAATTGTAAGGGACCACTTAACTTACTTTAGTACTGCTATTACAATATTTTTTGTCAGTGGAAAGGGACCACTTAACTTATCTTATTTAATAGTATGGGACCACTTCATATTATATCCTACTTCTTGTTGTATTCCATCTTTGCATTATGCCAAGTTAACTTTATTTATTCCAAGTTCAGATTTACAAATACTCTGCTTAGTCAATTTTAGCAAGCAATTCCAAGTTAACTCAATTTTTGCATTTCTGAGTGGGGGCAGATCCGGGAGATGGAAGTGGGTGAACCGTGACCAACTGTTTATGATTAGTTTTAATGAGTTGAGACCATGTTAACTATCTGCCATTGCTTGTTTAAAAATGTTTAGTGATGACTTAATGTCTTCTGTAAGCATGAAAAATTTCCTTAAGGTTTTCAGCTAATGTTAGTTAGGCGTGAAGACTCTGTAGTTTCTTAATGCATGTTTCTAGTTTTTTCCTTTACTTTGACAACTATCTTTGATTCTGCAAGGAATAATGCCTGCTTCTAGTTTCTTATGTTGCCAAATGTTTTCTTTATTAACATACAACAAAAGACCAATAACAGTGGAATGTTAAAGGGAAAAAAAGTTAATCATCAAGTGGCAACACAAGTAAATTATTTGGAGAATTTAGTCAAGCAGAATTTGTAGACAAACTCAAGTACCTCATTTTATTCAACCATAATTCTTAATTACAATTCATCTTCAACAAAAACATAATACAAACGAAAATTGTTAACACCCATGACAAAACAAACAATAACAACATCATTTTCCCAACTTTCTTCTCTTGTTCTAATTTCCTTTTCAGCTTGCGTTCTTCTTCCTTAGATCCAATACAAGTTTTTCATTTTTCAAACACATTTCAAGTTCTTCACGTTTTCTTTCAAAGCTTCCTTTAATTATCAGAAACTCCTTCATCATGCCATTCAAAGTAATTACAACTTGAATTACTCTGCAATCAAAATAACACATGATTAATTCAAAATTCAGCACATGAATTGAAAGATTTAATCACTTACTGCCCAATTTCTACATCTATAGAACAATCTTCGTTTGTTCTTCATAGTAGTTGCCTTCAAAAGCAACAATGTTTCACCACAACCACACAATTTAGAAGGTAACCGTGAAGATGATCAATAGCTTTGTGACTTTCCCGAACCAATTGACCTTCGCGTCCAATCATTTCCTCCACTCTCACCTTTCATTTCACTGCAACAAAGAAATCCCTATATCCCCAATCCTTATATTCACTCAAAGAGCAAAACAAAATGTATCAACTTACCTCCTCAAGAAGACGAACTCCAACCTTCAGATGTACCTCCTCAGCTTTCTTTGCCCCCAACTGGAGTGGCAAGAGATGATGAAGTGCACTTCAACCAAATCCACACTTAACATACTTAATCTCATTTCAAAACTTAAACAACCAACGTGGCAGAGAGTGAAGAGGGCAGCTGGTATTTCACGTGGCCTCGCCGTTTGCCACATCTACTAAAACTTAATGCCGTCCAATTTTAAGGACTAATAGTCAGAGTTTCAAAACTATGAGGACTAAAAACCATCAAAGTTTTGAGTAGGGACTAAAACCAAATTCGTGTGATACTTAAGGGACGAAAAACATATTTAACCCTAAAATTAATGCATCCAATAATGATGTATTATATGGACCTCTAGAAAATATATTTACTTCATGTTCTTCTTAAACAACATCCTCATGTTGTTCAACAACATCCTGTTGCCCCTCAATAACATCCTCTTGGTGCTAATGAAGATTAAGATGATGTAATAGTTTAACTTCTTCAAGATGACACCTTCTATGAGTAGATGTTGTAGGTTTTCTTCTAGCTTTGCCTATTGAAGAACTCTCAGTCTAGTATGTAGATATATCTTATGTTCTTGTCCTTTTTATAACAAAAAAAATCATAAAACGATTAAAACAAATACACATAACAAATAACTAATTTAAAGAGAATAAATAAAGGAAACAACAACACACAAAGTTAATAAAATGAATTAAAATAACAAAACATAACTAATTAAAAATAAACTAAAACAAAATTAATAAAAATTAAAAAATTACAATAATATATATATATATATATATATATAAATATATATATATATATTTTAAACCTTAACCCATAAACTGTAAACTCTAAACTATAAATAAGAGTACCAACAATAAATAAAATTAGAAAAATAACAAAACTATAACAATTAAAAGTAAATTAAAAAGAATGTATAAAAAAATTTAAAATGAAAAGGAAATAAATAATTCTAAAAAGGTTTAATTAGTTTCTTAGTCCCTAGTTGGTCTTTCCTTTTAAAAAAGTTTTAATTTCGTCCACATCTGATATAACTTGTCTCAATCAAGTCCTTTCCATTAAATATGCAGAAATAGAGTTAACTGTGTGCTGATGTGGCAAAAAAGTCAACAACTTGTTACTCTTTCTTCTCTACTCCTCTACGCTCATATGTTTCTGTCTCTTCTTTGTGCCTATCTCTTCTTTGTTCAGTTAAAGAAAGTTTAAATCATTTGATTAGTACTTAAGTAATTTTCAATTTCAACGTTACCCCAAGAACCGATTGTAGAGTATAGAAACAACGACGACAAACGGGGCTTGCAATTAGGGTTTGGAAACGGAAAAGATCAAACCTGGTGTCTGCAGAAAATAAAAGAGAACACAGTCTGAGGTCCACAAATTGTTCTCAGATTGCTCATAGTTTCCCCCTGATTTGTCACCATGCTCGCGGTCACAGAAGCCTCCGGTGACATTCTCCTCTCACATTGCCTTCTTCTTCCTCATCAAGCATGCGTGCCCCCTTTCTCCTTCTCCCAATATGTGAGCCATACCCTTCACCTAAAGTACCACCGGTTGAATCACCTCCAACAACCGCACCAGCTTCCATCGGCTGCGTCCACTATCGCGCCGAGCCCATTGCCGGTGACACCATTCCATGTTTCTTATACTAAGCCCCAAATCGGGATCCACGCGTAGCCTCTACCGAAGATAACATTGCACCGCTCTGGGCTTCAGTCGCTACCATGTCAGTCCACCTCTATGTCACCGACATGATTCCCCTCTACAACACCATCATTTCGGTGGAGGTGGCCACTGGCATTGACACTATTGTGTTTGCCCTCTGTGTGATTTTACTTTCTGAATTTTTTTTGGTGAAGATGAAAGATGAAGTGTGGAGATGTTGATGATGGTGAGTGTGTTTTTCTTATTTTTGCGTGAGGGTGGTGTGCATTGATGGATATGAAGTTGCGTGAATGGAGGAATCTCAAGCGAGTATTTGGAGAGGAATTAGGGGAGAAGATGAGTGGTGAAGGAGTGATGAGAGGGTCGCACCTCTCACAAAAGTTGTGCATAAAAGAATGCAGTACAGTGTTAGGAAGTGACTCCTAGGTCGTCTCTCAAGGACCAAATTATGGTTCGAGTCTAAGGTCAAACACGTAGGGGGGTTTTGTGAAAGCGTTGTGAATGCAACTGATGAAATTAAAGACGAGAATTAAATACAACCGAATACAATTGGAAACATCAAGGTAAATGAAAACATTAAATCGAACAATCTTAAACCGCACAACAACCAGTTAATTAAATTTGAGTTAAAAAAATATGGATGAGCTAATAAAATGAAATAAAACTAAACAAACTAGTGACTGGAAACACATGAAATAACTAACCTATAAGACCAAATGTTCTATGTTAGCCTTGGAAGCATTAAATGCATAAACTAATTAAATGCATAAACCATAGTGAGCTAAAATGAGACTTCAAATTGAATGCAATCGATTTATCATGTTGATGTGCAACGCATCAAGCACCCTGTAGCAATTGAATCACCTAGCTTTTAAATTAGAGGACAGAGAACATCGTGCTGCTCCAATGTTAAACGTTCATTCTCAATTGACCGTGTGCTTCATTCTCCAAGAAAGTGCTCCCTTTAATAAATTCCTGTTTGCTTCACTTCTTCCAACTCCATTCTGCAAATATTAACTCAAAAAACCTTTCTCCGTGGCCTTCCAGTGGCAGCAGCTTTCAAATCAACTTTCTCGTATTTGCTTCCAGCCGTACCAAGCAATTCCATTTCACCTAACCTACTTCTTCATTAACGAGACCCATGCCTCATTTCTCCCAGCAAAAATTCATCACTGTGTGCATCCTTTTTCATTGGATTAAAACTAATAAAAACTTCCAAAAAAAAATGAAATGTGAGGTTGACGGCTCCCTTCACACGTCCAGCCCCACTTAAGTTACGTCTCCCAATGCTCCAAACATAAAACTTCTCCAGCAAAAATAAAAATGGCCGTGTGCATCCATGCTAAGCCGTGGCAAGGGGAATAAATTCCCATGATGTGACCATGTGCTCTCTGCTGCCAGCTTTTCTTAGTCCTACAATCACCATCCCGTGAGCTTCTCTTCCTTGCTCCACATCACATCAGCTTCTCATTTCATAAATGAATGAATAAAAAAAACGAATTTTTTTTCTTGCACCAGCCGTGATTCAGCGTGCCTTCTCTTTCCAGCAAAGTGAGTGACGCTTCTTACTGTCCGTGAATCACCATGTGTGCTGCTGCCCAAGCTTCACTCGTTTCCACCTAATCTCTCCCTCATTCCCGTGCTTCCACCTGTGCCTCATACATTGCTTCACCAAGCTACTCTTCTCCCAAACCGAGACAACCCTTTCCCCATTCCCAGCTCACATAATGCGAGAAAAGATTGAATAAAAGTGCACCGAAACCAAAAGGAAAGTTCAATCAGAATTCGGCAAAAGGAATAATTACAACTATTCATTCATTCCATTCAAAGACCACGTTCAACTCTCCGAGAAAAATTCCAAAAACACCATCCGCCCAAAACCAAAAGAAAACCGAGAATGTCCCCCCTGTGTGGCAAGTGGCGGCTGGCCCTACTTCTAAGGCCGTAAGTTTCCTTTTTTTTTAGGGTAGGGTCCACACAATAAAACCCTAGGGTGTCAAGTCATTAATTTCTAATTTTGGGTCTAATCTAATTTACCAAAAATTGACCCAAAATATAAGAGTTGATTTAAAAATTTTAAACTACTAAATTACAATTTAATTAATTCAAAAATGTCTGTCTGGAGAGTCTTCAATTTATTTGGCACTCTTCCTGATGTTCCAAAATGTATTTCCGAAATTTTCCTGCACTTCAAAAATGCACTTAATCAGCTCAGAAAACCCAAATTAGCACAATTACAAATTTCCGACCAAATTTAGCAGAATTCGGAAAACGGGGAAATAACAAACAATTAAACACAATTCCCTGGTTTATTTAAGTGCAATAAACTAAATATAATTCAAGAAATAACGACTCATCAAGGAGTTAATGGTAGAGTAGTGCGGGATTGGAATGAAGGACAAAATGGCTTGTGTAATATTTGTTCTCATGTATTTGGTTGGAATTAATGGATGAGAAGACAAGAAGATTGGAATTGTAGGGAAGTATCTGATTGTAAAAAATCATGGTGAGAAGACGACGATGATTGATGGCCATGGAGAATAATATAGGAGAAATGGAAAATGGAATATGAAGTTGTGATGATGAAGATGAAGATTGGTTGTGTTTGATGATGGAGGGGAGTTGGAATGGTGATGATGAACAAAAATTTTTGGAAAGAAAGAATGGAGATGGAAATCTAAGAGAATCCTTACAGTTTTGCCAGATTTTTCCTACAATTCTTCTTAGAGATGAAATAATTTTCTTTTTCAGTTTTTTGTGAATGAGACTCACGAATATTTTTGCAAGGAAACTAATGGATAGAGAGAGAAGAGAGAGAAGAGAGAGAAACATATGGGCATAGAGAACAGAGGAGAGAGAAAAAAAGTTGCATACTTTATTTGCATGTCAGCACATAATTAATAACTCCGTTTCTGCATATTTAATGGAAGAGATTTGATTGAGGCAAATTATACTAGGTGTGGATGAAATTGAAACTTTTTTAAAAGGGAGAACCTACTTGACACACTAGAATGAAACTAGAGACAAAGAAACCAATTAAAACTTATAAAAAATATTGAAAAGTCTAAACTCTAAACAAGAACACACAATAAATAAAAACCATCAAAATTAAATTAAAATAAAATTTAGAAAATATATATATATATATATATATATATATATATATATATATATATATAGTGAGACCCTTAATCGAATTTTGAAATCTAATAGTCAGCCCTTATCCAGTTCTCCTTTAACAAATTACGAAATCTAGTGAGACCCTTAACCGAATTTCAAAATTTAGTGAATTCTATTTTTCCAAAATTGTGACCTTAGACCTTAAATCTCCAATTTCTACATTCATCTACACTATACTAAACATTTATAAAGCAATGTTGATGGCAACCTCCTTGAGTTACGTTGAGCCAAAGCATAGAAGGATGCAAGGAGATTGTCTCTATGGTGGATATGGTTGCGAAAAGGAGGTGGGGGAAGTGCTTAGTTCACACAAATGATTGTGAGATGATGATAAGGTCACAACTTTGAGTGGTGAGGTGAAAATGGTGTGTAGATTGATGGTTCAAGGAAAGTTTAGACCAACTTCATGAGGTAGGTGACTAGAAGAGCGTCGAGGGTTGTTCTAGTCTTGATCAAGGAAGAGTATGACTATAATTTGGCAGCATAACATTACTTAATTCCAAGATGAAATACAAGGGTAGAGACACCTCTATTTATAGGCCAAGGGTGTCTCCTTCTAACCTTAAAAGCATGATCTCCCACCTTTGATCTCATTGGCAAAAAAATGAGGCCTTCAAAGGAGTGGACAAGTGTCCACAAATCCTCTCAAATGATGGGAGGACATGTGACCACTCAAAAAACACAATCTTCTTCATTCTTAAAGTGTCATGTGATCACTACTAAAAGCAAATCCTCTCTAATGGTAGAAGGACATGTGACCAGTACCAAAAAGAAAAATTCTCCACTCCTAAGGTGTCATGTGACTACCTATTTAAAAGTAAATCTGATGAACAAATCTTCAATCCCCGAAAACAAAGTAAAAAACTTGTTAACCCTCGGCAAGTGTAACCGAATCGTATCAAGTAATAAACCTGGTAAGACCAAGTATCGTTCTCCCAAAGGACTCACGGTCTAGATAGTTGTGTGATTTGTTGATGAATTAAGACTTGTGAACAAATTGTTGTAAGTTTCAAATGCAAAAGACTGAAAAGTAAATATGTATGCATGTGATGATCAATGGGCAAGAAGAAACAAAACACGTGAATTGAAATATATGGATGAATATGTTGTTGGGGTTTATCAATTTCATCCTATCCACTCTCTTGTATTTAGGAATGCATCATTCTTTTCATTAATGTTAATGCCACTTTCTAAATTACTTTAAACCCGATGTCTCGGCGAAGCAAGCCTAATCATAATCACTAGTTTACAATGTCTTGTCACCCTAGCAATTAATCATGCTGTCAACACCCAATTTTGTCCGGGTTGTAAAAAATGTGTTTTTATTATTTTTCTTTTATTTTATTGTTTTATTCCATATTTATGTATTTAGATTTTTGCTTTTAATTCGATTTATATTTTTCTCATCTTCAATTTGTTTTAATAGGATTACTTAATCAAAATAATTAAAAAATTGAAAAATAAAATTAAAATTAAAAATAAATAAAATAAAATTGAAAAAAATAATAATAAATAAAAAATAGAAAAAAGAGAGAAAATGTGGGAAAGGGGTATGTGAGAGGCGTGTTGGAGGAGGGGGGACCGGTTTGTTAGAGGGAATATTTTCTAAGATTTTGGAAGGAGAAAGCGGGGAGACCAGGTGGTTAGAAGAGGATAATTCCAAGATCTTTGGAAGGAAGGAGAGAGAGATCAGAGAAAAAAGTTGGAGAGGGTGACGGGAGGAGATCATCGGGGGGAGGCAGAAGAGATCTGAAGTGACGAATACCAGAGGAATTCTCAGGTATGCAACTTATCCTTTATTCTCTTTCTCAAGAAATATGATAAAATTAGAATGATAATGCATACGAGGATTACCTATAATCTGTTCAAAAACACTATGGTATGTGATCATCATCCTTCTCCATGACCGCTTGCTGTCATCATCGGTCAGCTTGATTCCATAGTTACCATATACATACTTCATACTCTCGTTGGAAACTCAGTAAAAATCACTGCCAAAAACGCTAACCCAGTAATATCCAGTTTACTCATTGCACCATTTTTCGTGAAACCCTTACGTCCCAAGACTCAAATGGAACCTCTGAAATTCGAAATCTCCTCTACTGGATTCGCTCCTTCGGGGAGGATGAATGAGACGCTGGAGGCGATGGCTTAATACCCCTACTCGGGACAGGCATGAGAGGAAAGGAGTGGCTGGTTGTTCGTGGTTGGCGGTTTGGAAGTGGTAGTCTACTGTGTGATGGTGACCGTGTAGGTGGCCGTGGAAGTGGCTGAGGAGGAGGACGAGGATAGGCACGGGGAGCCTTATTGTGGCAGTGTTTGTGTTTGTCATGGATAGTAAAAGTGGATGTTAATGGGTGATGATGACACGAGTGGATCGGAGATGAAGACGGAGGAAAACCATCCCTGAGAATCGCTGGTTTTCGAAGAGAGAGAAGTGGAGACGATGGTGTCTTGGCTGACGGTGGTTCTGGTGGTGCGAAGGGGTCGCCGGCGAGGCCAAGGCGCGTTCTGTTTGAGGTGACAGTGGTCGGCCATGGCAGAGGTGGTGATCAGTTGTGGTGTTGAACAAGAAACCTTGAATCTCTGGAGAAGGTGCGAACCGGCTTGAAGGAGTGAGAATGAGGATGAATCTCTGAACCCCTAGGAAATTCTAGGTTAGAAGCATTGGACTGGGCCAGGCCCAGAAATGAGCGCGCGTCCGGGAGCCTTGGGCCTATTTTGGAACGTTCGTTATTTGGCGTCCGTTCGCCATCTCGCCAACATGAACGCTCGTTATCTTTAAGCTTTTCTGACCGTTCGTTCAACATTCTCACCAACGAGCGCTCGTTATCCAAACGAGCGAACGCTCGTTAGCCAAATGAGCGAACGCTCGTTATCTTTAAGCATTTTTGACCGTTCGTTCAACAATCTCAACAACGAACGCTCGTTATCCAAACGAGCGAACGCTCGTTAACCTTAAGCCTTTTTTGAGCGTTCGTTTCTCACCAATGAGCGCTCGTTATCTAAACGAGCGAACGCTCATTAACCTTAAGCCTTTTTTGAGCGTTCGTTTCTCACCAAACGAGTGAACGCTCGTTATCCTTAAGCTTTTTGACCGTTCGTTCAACATTCTCACCAAACGAGCGAACGCTCGTTCTCTTTAAGCTTTTTGACCGTTCGTTCAAATCTTCTCCCTGAAGAGCGCTCGTTATCCAAACGAACGAGCGTTCGTTTCCGAACCAATGAACGCTCGTTACTCAGCCTCATTTTCTCAACGTCCGTCCGTTATGTTCCCCAATGGACGTTCGTCCTCTCCCCCAACGAACGTTCGTTCTTTACCTAACGAACGCTCGTTATTCTGAATCTCTTCCCAGCGTCCGTTCAGCCTCTCCAATTTCTTTTGTTTATTTATTTTTCTTTATTGTCTTATTTTATTTTGTTCTATTTATTTATTTTAGACATTTACTTATCCTAAAATATATATTTAATAATACAATATTGATAGTTTAAATAAAAAGAATTTACAAGAAATACGTTTTAAAGGTTTAAGCACACGTGTGACCACTCGCGTCGTCCTTGTGCTAAAAACCTTTTCTTCTTTTCTTAAGTAAAATTTCAAAAATACGTTTTAAAGGTTTAAGCACACGTGTGACCGCTCGCGTCGTCCTTGTGCTAAAAACCTTTTCTTCTTTTCTTAAGTAAAATTTCAAAAATACGTTTTAAAGGTTTAAGCACACGTGTGACCGCTCGCGTCGTCCTTGTGCTAAAAACCTCTTCTTCTTCCTTAAATAAATATACAAAAAGTATACGTTTTGAAGGTTAAGCACACGTGTGACCGCTCGTGTCGTCCTTGTGCTAAAAACCTTTTCTTCTTCTTAAATAAAATTTACAAAAATATGTTTTAAAGGTTGAACACTCGTGTGATCGCTCGCATCGTCCTAGTGTTCAATACCTTTCTATCTCACTTATGTAATATTAAACGAGGGTATGAGTGCTCGTGCGATCGTCCGCATCAGCCTAGCACTCAATACTTTTAAGTTTTCCTAAATAAGTAAATAACGGTATGAGTGCTCGTGTGATCGTTCGCATCGTCCTAGTGCTTAATATCGTTATCTCTCTTTTCAAAAATAATTAAAAATATTTAAATATCATTTTAAAGGTATGAGTACGCGTGCGACCGTTCGCGTCGGCCTAATACTCATTACCTTCTCAAAAATATTAAAAACATAAAAATCTCCAAAAATTAAAAACATATGCTTTTCCAAACAACAAACAATCTTTTAGCTAGAACTACGTAACCCTGATTTCTCATTTTGAATGAGAATACGTAGGAGCAAGGTCAATCCTTGTCGGGCCCAAAACACTAAAAAATATATTTTGTTTATTTAGAATTTTATTTTTGGGATAGTTAAACATTTTTAAAACCACATCAAATTCGCGTATTTAGTTAAAGGTACTGCCTTAGGGCAGGCGTTGTAGGGTGCTAATACCTTCCCTACACGTAACCGACTCCCGAACCCAGAATCTGGTTTTCGCGGACTGTGTCTTATCATGTTATGGTTTTTCCGTAGTTTTCCGTAATAAATTATGGTGGCGACTCCAAAATCTCTTTTTTAAAACCCGTTTCTTTTTGGATCGTCGTCCCGTCGCGATTCCGGTTGCGACAGATGGCGACTCCACTGGGGATCCTTTTTAGAGAGTCGAGCCATTTAATTAGATGCGCAAATTTGACGTGGTGTTGCTTATGTGTTTTGCTTTCCCTTTTCTCTATTTGTGCTTGATGTTTGGAATAACTGCAATAACTGTTGGATATTGAACCCTAGGGTAGACAATATGTTTATATCTGCCTGGGAATTTTTCTGTTTGTTTTGCAGGTGAGGGTTTGGATGTGCATAATTTACTCCCTTCACACACACACTTTTGGCATATCATGAGTGGGGCCCTATACCCGGGTCTGAGCGTAGCTTAGAATTAGAGGAGTTGTGTAGCGGTGTCACTCTGGGATGTACTTCCTGTTTGGCTATCGTGAGAACTCCAGCTAGAGTCTGTTCTCTTCATATGTGTTTTCACACCTAGTTGATTACTCGACTGTTGTGGAGATGCTATGAAGGGGGCCATAGCTCTAGTGACCTTTGACCTTTAGGTTCAGGGAATCATCCTTGTGAGATTGCATATACTTGACCTTGAACTCCAAGCAGTGAACCTTTGGTAGGGCACGATGGGAGGAATATGTACTTCTGTAACCCTCACGCTGTTCATTTTTTTATGATATTGCATTTCATACCATGCATGTGCTTTGTTTCGTCATGTTGTTTTATTATCATGCATCACATTCATACATCATTTAGTAACATGTTAAAAGGAAATCACAGGTACCTACTTGACTTCATACGAGATGGATGTTAACACAAGATCCGATGCTACACGGCACCCCGACTCTTCCGATTTAAGAAAAAAGTATAGTCTAAGGACCCATGTTGGAAATTTGACCGGGCTGATAAACTTGGGCAAAAGGCTTAAGACTATAAAAAGAGAAACCTTTAAGAGAAGATATGGAAATTTGTTGAATTTAATGGAGGTTGAAGTACAAGTACCCGCTATCACAGCCTTGGCACAATATTACGATTCTCCGCTTCGATGTTTCACATTTCAAGACTTTCAGTTGGCACCAACCATAGAGGAGTTCGAGCATATCCTGGGTTTGCCACTGGAGGGCACCACTCCCTATCAACATTTAGAGCATCATGCCTCCATACCCACTATTGCGGCCATCATGAAATTACATCCCAAGGAGCTTGAAGACAGGATGATGATGAGGAATCAAGTGCATGGGTTATCACAGGGATATCTAGAGCAGTATTTACATCACCTGGCTGATAAAGAGGATTGGGAAACTTTCATGGATGTATTAGCCCTCACCATATATGGCATTGTCTTGTTTCCCAAAATAGAAGAATTCGTGGATTACACCGCGATAGACGTCTTCGTGGCGAGTAAAACCAGATCAGAGAATCCTGTAACAGCAGTTCTTGCGGATGTTTATGGGACCTTAAATTTTTGCCATGAGAGAAAGGGAAAGAAGATTCTTTGTTGCTTACCGGCGTTGTATACATGGATGACAACTCGCGTGTTTAAGGAGATGGTCGATGTCAAGAGTCTATCGGAGACTTTGTCACACCAAGGGCTTAAAGGTAAAGGAGGAAACGATTGGGCCCGATTCCTTGCTGGCTTGAGCGAAAGAAGTATAAAATGGCGCCTTCCTTGGCTCGGAAATAAACTGGCTATCCAGCATTGTGGTAGTTTTCCTAATGTGCCTCTCATAGGTGCCCGGTACTGTATAAATTACAATCCTCTTTTGGTGCAAAGACAATTTGGGCATCCCATGAAAGGGGCACCTTCATCAGATTACCTTGCTACCCTATTCATTTATTACGAAGACGGGCATTTCATTGAACTGTTAAGAAAGGTTAAAAGCGCCTGGGAAAATGTTGTTCGAGCAGAGAAGGACTTGAGGGATGGAGTAGTGGATAGCAGGGTTAGTTATCACACCTGGATTCTGGAGAGAGTGAAAGTAGTCAAGCTGCCTTTCAAGCCAATCAAGGATCAATCAGCTAGTGAAGGACCATCCCAAGCTCCAGAAAGTGAAGAGGTGCAACAATTAAGAGCTGAGATGGAGAAATTGAAAATAAGGAATGCTAGGTTGGAAAACGAATTACAAAGGGCGCGTAATGAATAATGAAGAAAAGTCGCGGGCTTATGAAAACATTGTCAAAAGCCAAAAGGCAGAGAGGGATTATACATTTCGAGTGAAACAGGATCTAGCGGCCGCGAGTAAGGAATTATCCATGAGGGTAAATGAGAAGAAGGTGGCTTTAGAAGAGGGAAAGGAGTGGAAGCACCTCTACGAAGAAGCCAAAAGAGATAAACGAGAAGCCTTGAAGAGACTGAGAGAAGCGCAGGTTCAGATAGAAAAAGCGGGGCATGAAATGAAAGAGATGGCCATGTCGTTTGAGGCGGATATGAATCGGAAACGTTGGAAGCTAACGGAAGCAGAAAAAGAACATCGAACTCTGATAAGATAAATGGAGGAATATATCGAAGAGCGGGAAGAGCGATGGAGGTCGATAGAATTTGATGAAAGGCATCAAGCCTTGATAAAGCGAATGGAAGAGCACATCGCAGAATAAGAAATGGCTGTAAAGCACTGGAAGGAAAGATTCTCTCAGTTGGCTGCTTTGGCAAACGGGGTAATTGAAGACATCCCTAGGATGGTGTCGAATGCTGAAGCAAGCACTCATTTTTGTAATTCACCAGCGGAAATAGAATTGTTTATTAATCATTGTAAATGGTTGGTGGGAGAGATGAAATCTTTCATTGCCCGGGCGCGGGATTGATGTACATCAAAATTATGTGTTTTGTTCCTTAGACGATGTAATGGACCAAATTTTCTTGAAATGAAAGATAGGGGATGTTTGTTTGGTATCGGCTTGTGTTAATTTTCCATCAGTATTGTCATCGTTATCCTGTGATTTCCACTTATCATTAGCATGCATCATGTTTTCTTTTTGCATTTTCATCCTTATCTAATTTAATAAAAAATAAATAGCAGCATTACAAGTGAGAGAACAACGGCAAGTTTTCCAAGACATCCGTACAGGACCAGAGCTAATTCGAAGGTCATGGAGAATTGGGAGCAGTCACACGAATCTATTAAGGCCGATGTCAGCCAGTTGAAGGATCAAATGGCCCAGATTTTGGCGGCTCTCGAGGCCCTGAAGACTACGGGAGGGGCGACGTCTGCGCAAGTTGAGGGAAGTGCTCAATATTACCCTCCGATGTTTAATGCTGGGAGCCAGTCTGTTTCGTTCCCAATGTATGGATTACCTCCAGGTTACACCCCACCTGTGGGAGAATACCCAGAAGGGGAGCAAACTTCATTCTCTTTCCCTACCACTGCTAACGTACCGCCAATCAGTACTCAGGGACCTGTCATAATGTCTGCACCTATGGTAAATGAAGGGATGCATGCAAGCATGACTGATGGAATACGAGTAACCCTGGTGCCACCTGTGATTACCGGAGAGGGCTTTTCTACAGGGGTTGCGCCATATACTTTGTTTCAGGGGGTAACTAGTAATGTCGATGGGGCAAAGGATAAACTTGAGAGCCTAGAGGCAAGATTGAGGGCTGTTGAGGGGTATGAAAGTTATGGATTCGGGGATGTTGCCAGATTGAGCTTGGTTCCTGGCGTCAAAATTCCACATAAATTCAAGGCGCCAGATTTTGAGAAGTATAAGGGAAATACATGCCCAAAGAGCCATCTGACCATGTTTTGCAGAAAGATGGCTGCATATGCTTATGATGAGCAGCTGCTCATCCATGTTTTTCAAGATAGTTTGGCTGGAGTGGCATTAAATTGGTATACTCATTTGGAGCCTACTCGAATTCGTTGTTGGGCGGACTTGGCTGATGCATTCGTGAAACAGTATATATATGATGAGTCGATATTTTCTTCACTTCACTTAGTTTATTGTGCTAGATTTAATTAGGGAATTGTGCTTAAATGTTCGGTATTTTTCCATTTTTGCTAATTGTGCTTAATTACACCAAAAATTCTAATTTGAATTAATTTGAATTATTTGAGTTAATTATTTGCATTAGTAATTGCAAGGAAAATTCTGGAAATAAATTTGGGACTTCTAGATAGATGTGACATAAATTTTGAAGAAGAATTTGCATGTGCCACATTATTATTTTTTTTTAAGCCAAACTCATGGCTACATGTCCAATTGATATGTAACTCATTTGATTATTTTGAAGGAAATTGTGCATCCACATACACATGGCCTCTTTTTCCTACGTGAAAAATTGATTGGAGAATTTTGGTTTGGCTTGAGAGAAGTAGTAAAGCCGTGAATGGAATGAGGGGGCTACCATTTGGTTGAAAGTTCACATGGGATAACTCCAAAATGAAATGCTGAATTTGTTTGAAGTAGAATAACAAGGGGGACCACCTTTGTTGGAAGGTCACGGCACATGGAAAGAGTTCAAAGATGAAATGTTAAATTTTATGAGCAAAATAGTAAGGGAAGTATATAGCACACGGCCTCTTCTTCTTCTTATATTGTCATTGAAGAAAGTTATACAATATGATAGGCTAAAGGAGTCAACATATGGGGCCACCACTTGGAGAAGCATTTCATGAATGGCTTGGCAAAACTATGGTCATGTGTGCACACGTAAGAGAGCACCAATAATGGACTTTGAAGTAAGATAATGGAGGGACCACATTGCTTTCACATTACAAATTCTCATTCAACCATTAACGTGAAGCTTGATTGAAAAAGGGGGCCACCACTCTTGGCAAAGCTCACGACACTTTGGCTTAGGATGTGCAGATTTCTTTTGCTCTTCCACTCCACACAAAGCTCACGACACTCTGGAATTTTGCAAGGGACAACACATGGAAAAGCACTCACGGTGCAGCAGCTGCAGCCACCACAATATTTCTTGGCTGGAACGTGATTCTCAATTATGGAGAGAGCAACAATTTGAAGAAAATCACAAGGAACAAAGGAGTGAAGGGTAGCTAGTCCAGCAGTTGGTCACGGCCCTTGGAGAGAACATCTTCCAGCCTTCATACACCCAGCAGCTGCAGCTACCATCACGTCCAACTGGGAGAAGCTCATGGTCTTCATTCCAGCAGCACCACCAGCACCATCTTCACGTTCAAGATTGAGAAACATAGAAGTCCAGCTGAGATGAAGAAGAAGAGAGCACGGTGCTTGAGTAGAGAATGAGGTTCACAGCTTAGGTGTAACATGTGAAGGAGGAAGTCATCCGACCTGCATAATCCAGCAGCCTTCACAACTCTAGCAAACACATACAAGTCCAGCACATGGGATTGGCGTCAAGGAGACCTCTCAGTTTTCATCCAACAGCACCAACAACTCCCATCCATGCAAGCTTTCCAGGAGCTTCTTAGTAGTAGCACCATCCAGATGAAGAAAGCAAGTCACGGCCATCTAGCAACAGCACCTAAATTGTCATGGCTGGAAACAGAACAACCAAGAAGGCAGCAGCCACAGTCACGGTAGTAGGAGTTCACGGGTTTTCTCTATTTTGGCAGCAGCTTGGAATGTGGGCACCACACTTCAAAAGAATTTGGCAGCAGAGAAACATACGACACAAACAAATGAAGGGCCCTTGCTTATTTTATTTGACAAGCTATGATGGAAACATTGGCTGAAATGGAGAAGTCACGGGAATTGTATGAGTTTTGGCTATAAAATGGAATGGGCAGTAGGGGAGTTTTCATGAGAGTTTTAGGAGTAGATTTTAGAGTGGATTTTAGGAGTAGTGTAGGAACTACCCACGTCTGGGAGGAGGCTACTGCCTCTTCCTCTTTCAATTAACTCTCTGTATTTTCATTTTCCAAACAGTGCAACAGTGATTTATTTTCTGAAGAGTGTAGTGTGTTACTGTAATTTTTATTTTTACTGTCCAGGAATTTAATTTCTAAGTGTTGAATCTTTGCTAAATTTGATTTCCAATTAAGTGCTTTTAATTTTACTATCTCTTTATTTTACCGTTTATTGTTTTCTTCATCGTTAAATTTTGTCAATGTATTTTTCTGTTCATTTTATTTTCAAACGTTATTTTTGCGGTTTATTCTCTGTCAATGTATTTTCACTGATGTTTTTATTTCTACGTTTAATTTTACAGTTTTTGAATATTTACTGTTCCATTTTTACCGTTTAATTTTATTTACCGCATTCAAACAAAATCACAAAAACAGCCCCCCCACTTCGTGTCAAATCTGAGACTGAACCATATAAATTGGTCCTTGAGAGACGACCTAGGAGTCACTTCCTAGTACTGTACTGCATTCTTATCTGCAAACAACTTTTGTGAGCGGTGCGACCCGTTCATCAAAAATGGCGCCGTTGCCGGGGACCAATCAATAACGGTTTGGTTTTAGATTCTTGTTGTGTAAATTTTTGTTCTGTTAATATGTGTCTTTTGTGTGTTTTGTGTTTTGTATTTTTGTAGGCGAAAACGACACCTTCAGCAAATTTTAGCGGCGTTGTCACTTCAGTTCCAGGTTCTTGTTTTAGATTTTTGTTGTGTTTTATCTTGTGTTGTGTTGTGATGTTCTATTTGTTTTGTATGCGTGTCATATGTATTTTGTCTGTTAATTAAAAAAAAAGTAAAAAAAAAATTAATTTTAAAAAAAAAATAATAATAAAATTATTTTTATGTTCTGTTTTGTGTGTGCCTGTAGCATGTATAAATGTGTTGTATTTTGTTTGTCTAGTAATTTTTAGTGTTTAATTTTTATTTTTATTTTCCATGTCTACCGATTTTAATTTTGTGAAAAATGCTTATTCTGTCTATGCCCATAATTATGATTCTCCTTCTGCATGTTACTCTGATTATAATTCTGTTGATTTCTGTGTCGGGAATTATATGGATCATCCTCAAATTACTGAGAGCGCTCCTAGTGAGCCGGTCCCACCTACAAAGGATGATATTCATTGCGTTCTAAGCGCTGGACTGATATATCTGCTCCCTAAGTTTCATGGATTTGCAGGAGAATGCCCACATGAACATTTGGCAAATTTCTATAGAATTTGTTCTGCAATGAAACCTCCAAATGTCCCAGATGATTACATTTTCTTGACGGCGTTTCAGCATTCATTACAAGGAGCAGCTAAGGATTGGTTGAATTGTCTTCCTCGAGGACTCATTACCAGATGGGAAGATCTTGAGCAAAATTTTCTGATCGAATTTTTCCCTGCACAAGATGGATACAGCAACGGTCCTGGAGGGAATGACCCTACCTTGGGATGGTACAGTGCTCCACAGTATCGATATCAAGAACCACCATTCCAGAATACTTTGATGCCTCCACTAGTCCAGCAAGAACAGCAGATGCAGTTCTATGATGCTACTGCTCAATTTACTCCTCAGCCTTCGATTTCTGAGCCTACAATAAAGGAGTTACTGGAGCAGATGACCATGCAGAACGTTCAGTTACAGAAAGGGAACATGCAGTTCAAGAAAAATAGCATAGAGTTTCAGCAGGAAACTCAAGCGGCAATTCAGAATCTGACTGATCAGATCGGGCAGATGGCCACTATTGCACCTAAGGAGACTGATGAAGATTTTGAGGCCCAGGCAGGAATAAGCAATACTTTTGAGCCAGGTAGACCACCTTCATCCTCCACTACTTTACAAATCTTCAAGGAAGTGGAGGTAAGCATACCACAATTTGATTATTCTGTTGATTGTGATGATGATCGGTATGCTAATGATTATATTGTTGCTGAGTCTGATTTTAATTTTTCCTCTGTGCATGATGAGAATTGCTTTTTACTATCACATTCAAATGTTTATTCTCCATGCACTGAACATGAATATGAGTCTGTGGTTGATAATGCATGTAATTTTAAAATTGATTCATGTTCTGAGGATGTATCTGAGGTTCAGCTTGTTACACTGGATTTGGGTGTTTTACCTCTGCATGAAATTTCGGTGGAACCATTTTGCACTAACCCTATTGCAGGAGGTACAATTGAATTTGACCAATATGCACCCATAGTGGAAGACAAAGGTGCCACCGCTCACCAAAGTTTCAACAACAATAGGCACCTGCTGAACCTGCTCATCAACAATAACTGCATAAATCCAGCAGTGGAAAACATTTCACTGCTTGATCAAATTTGGAGGATGAAGCAGTTCGTCCTCAAAACTTCCTTGCTGGATTCTGAAGACATCTCCCTAAAAGTCCAAAATTGGCAACTTCCACCATAACCTGCGGGAGTTTGCATTTTCTTTCTCTCCCTTTTTCCTTACTTTTATTGCACTTGTCCATAATATGTTTCCTGTTTTGATTGCTGATGACATGACTAGAACACATTGAGGACAATGTGTAGTTTAAGTGTGGTCTATTGGGAGAGATTCTGAATTTTCTTAGTTTTGTGTGTTAAATTTTTTGTTTTTGAGTGTTAAATTTTTTCTGTTTTAAGTTGTTTTTAGTGTGTTTTGTGTGCAATAAATTTTACATTTTTCTCTTGATTTCTGGAGTTTGTCTAAGTTGTAGATTTTTCCTTCACTTCATTAATACTTATGGTTTGAAATCCTTGCTTTTCTTTGCTTGGAAAGATAATTATACGTTTGAGAGGTTGATTTGATTGTGACGAATACCCTGTGTGAGATTTGAGCCACTTAATTTTCTTTCTTGTGTGTGATATGTCTCTTGATTGCTTGCACATATGCCTTGGCTTGATTCTTTTTGATATACTTGATTGATATGCATGTTCAGACGTGATAAAGGCAATTTTATTCTTGAGCCTCTTTAGCCAAATAAGCCTACCTTGTTATTATCCTTTGATAACCCCTTTGAGCATATACTGTATATATTTCTTTGTGTTGAAGCTCATACACTGATCCTAAGTGAAAAACAAATGATTACCTTAACCTTAGGAAAGTCTGGAGCTATAAAAGTATTTTGTGAATAAGTGTGGTCTCCTTGGGAATTCTGATGAATTGGCTAGTTGGTTCCTCATCATGTTTTGAAATGATAATTTATATCCTGTTGTGTGAAAAAAAAAAAGAAAAGAAAAAGAAGACAGGATAAAAAAAAATGATGAGAAAAAGAGAAAAAATTGAAAAATAATTTTGTGAATAATGGAGTCGAGAAGAGGATTGAATTAGAGGTTTGGGAGAGATTTCACTGTATTTCCACTTATTCCCCATTGCTCCTCTATTTCTTTTGGGCTATACCTACTTATCCATATTTATCCTCCCCTGTCCTTGGCCCCATTACAACCCAGTAAAGACCTTTTGATCTGAACATGCATATGTTTTAAGTATTGATATTAGAAGATTGCCAAGTTTACTTGTGTTTGCTTTCTTGAGTGCATTGAGTGAAATTGATTTACCTTAAACACTTGAGAGAAACACTGTTAGTGCATCTGTGAGGTTTTGTTATTTTTAAATCACCTCTTAAGCTTATTAATTATTTTGCTACGTATTGAATTGCTTGGATAATTTCTATAAGTATCTGTTTTTCTTGATTACGTGTTGGACATTTTCTACTTCTTTTATCTGTCTAGAATTCTTGAGAACTGTGTAAATTTGGTTTATTTTTTTTTTCTTCTGAGTCTTTATTTTCTGTCTGCGTTTTGTGTCATCATTCCTGAAAGTCCTACGAACCATTCCCTGATTTGAGTCTTAATTTTGCCCAGGAGTGCAAAAGACTAAGTGTGGTCTATTTTGATGAGTCGATATTTTCTTCACTTCACTTAGTTTATTGTGCTAGATTTAATTAGGGAATTGTGCTTAAATGTTCGGTATTTTTCCATTTTTGCTAATTGTGCTTAATTAC
This sequence comes from Vigna nakashimae, assembly GCA_034642375.1. NCBI lineage: Eukaryota > Viridiplantae > Streptophyta > Magnoliopsida > Fabales > Fabaceae > Vigna > Vigna nakashimae. Next base: position 35,915,228 of record CM067758.1, read on the forward strand.
ACCAAAAATTCTAATTTGAATTAATTTGAATTATTTGAGTTAATTATTTGCATTAGTAATTGCAAGGAAAATTCTGGAAATAAATTTGGGACTTCTAGATAGATGTGACATAAATTTTGAAGAAGAATTTGCATGTGCCACATTATTATTTTTTTTTTAAGCCAAACTCATGGCTACATGTCCAATTGATATGTAACTCATTTGATTATTTTGAAGGAAATTGTGCATCCACATACACATGGCCTCTTTTTCCTACGTGAAAAATTGATTGGAGAATTTTGGTTTGGCTTGAGAGAAGTAGTAAAGCCGTGAATGGAATGAGGGGGCTACCATTTGGTTGAAAGTTCACATGGGATAACTCCAAAATGAAATGCTGAATTTGTTTGAAGTAGAATAACAAGGGGGACCACCTTTGTTGGAAGGTCACGGCACATGGAAAGAGTTCAAAGATGAAATGTTAAATTTTATGAGCAAAATAGTAAGGGAAGTATATAGCACACGGCCTCTTCTTCTTCTTATATTGTCATTGAAGAAAGTTATACAATATGATAGGCTAAAGGAGTCAACATATGGGGCCACCACTTGGAGAAGCATTTCATGAATGGCTTGGCAAAACTATGGTCATGTGTGCACACGTAAGAGAGCACCAATAATGGACTTTGAAGTAAGATAATGGAGGGACCACATTGCTTTCACATTACAAATTCTCATTCAACCATTAACGTGAAGCTTGATTGAAAAAGGGGGCCACCACTCTTGGCAAAGCTCACGACACTTTGGCTTAGGATGTGCAGATTTCTTTTGCTCTTCCACTCCACACAAAGCTCACGACACTCTGGAATTTTGCAAGGGACAACACATGGAAAAGCACTCACGGTGCAGCAGCTGCAGCCACCACAATATTTCTTGGCTGGAACGTGATTCTCAATTATGGAGAGAGCAACAATTTGAAGAAAATCACAAGGAACAAAGGAGTGAAGGGTAGCTAGTCCAGCAGTTGGTCACGGCCCTTGGAGAGAACATCTTCCAGCCTTCATACACCCAGCAGCTGCAGCTACCATCACGTCCAGCTGGGAGAAGCTCATGGTCTTCATTCCAGCAGCACCACCAGCACCATCTTCACGTTCAAGATTGAGAAACATAGAAGTCCAGCTGAGATGAAGAAGAAGAGAGCATGGTGCTTGAGTAGAGAATGAGGTTCACAGCTTAGGTGTAACATGTGAAGGAGGAAGTCATCCGACCTGCATAATCCAGCAGCCTTCACAACTCTAGCAAACACATACAAGTCCAGCACATGGGATTGGCGTCAAGGAGACCTCTCGGTTTTCATCCAACAGCACCAACAACTCTCATCCATGCAAGCTTTCCAGGAGCTTCTTAGTAGTAGCACCATCCAGATGAAGAAAGCAAGTCACGGCCATCTAGCAACAGCACCTAAATTGTCATGGCTGGAAACAGAACAACCAAGAAGGCAGCAGCCACAGTCACGGTAGTAGGAGTTCACGGGTTTTCTCTATTTTGGCAGCAGCTTGGAATGTGGGCACCACACTTCAAAAGAATTTGGCAGCAGAGAAACATACGACACAAACAAATGAAGGGCCCTTGCTTATTTTATTTGACAAGCTATGATGGAAACATTGGCTGAAATGGAGAAGTCACGGGAATTGTATGAGTTTTGGCTATAAAATGGAATGGGCAGTAGGGGAGTTTTCATGAGAGTTTTAGGAGTAGATTTTAGAGTGGATTTTAGGAGTAGTGTAGGAACTACCCACGTCTGGGAGGAGGCTACTGCCTCTTCCTCTTTCAATTAACTCTCTGTATTTTCATTTTCCAAACAGTGCAACAGTGATTTATTTTCTGAAGAGTGTAGTGTGTTACTGTAATTTTTATTTTTACTGTCCAGGAATTTAATTTCTAAGTGTTGAATCTTTGCTAAATTTGATTTCCAATTAAGTGCTTTTAATTTTACTATCTCTTTATTTTACCGTTTATTGTTTTCTTCATCGTTAAATTTTGTCAATGTATTTTTCTGTTCATTTTATTTTCAAACGTTATTTTTGCGGTTTATTCTCTGTCAATGTATTTTCACTGATGTTTTTATTTCTACGTTTAATTTTACAGTTTTTGAATATTTACTGTTCCATTTTTACCGTTTAATTTTATTTACCGCATTCAAACAAAATCACAAAAACAGCCCCCCCACTTCGTGTCAAATCTGAGACTGAACCATATAAATTGGTCCTTGAGAGACGACCTAGGAGTCACTTCCTAGTACTGTACTGCATTCTTATCTGCAAACAACTTTTGTGAGCGGTGCGACCCGTTCATCAATATACAATACACATGTTGCGCCAGATCATCTACAGCTGCAGAACATGTCGAAGAAAGACAACGAAAGTTTTAAGGAGTATGCTCAGCGGTGGAGGGAATTGGCTGCACAAGTTGAGCCACCTTTGTATGATAAAGAAATGGTGGCAATGTTTGTAAATACGCTCCAACCACCATTTTATGAACATATGGTGGGAAATGTATCTTCAAATTTTGCCGATATCATTGTGATAGGCGAGCGGATAGAGATCGGGTTGAAAAATGGGAAGATTGCATATGGCTCGTCGACGGTTGCAAATTCCAAAAAACCCAATTTCAACTTAGGAAAAAGAAAGGAAGGAGATGTGCATGCAACATCTGCAACTCCCGTGTGGAGAGGTCAGGCTCCCACTCATAACTATCGACCATACTGGGGTCAACATCCACATGCAGCTAACGTGTCATTTGGTCATCAAATTAGGCCTCAACAACAACCAGGGTACTATCAACCACCACACATCCCGACGAATAATTGGAGGGGAGGGGCAAATGTAGGTTCCAATGTGAATGCGGGTCCAAATACTTATCCAAGAAGGAACCAAGAAAGAAATTATGTTAACTTTACCTCAATTCCTACAACTTATACGGAATTATTGCCTCATCTTATCAAACAAGGTCTGGTTGTCGTTTGTCCCCTGAGACCTTTGCAGCCTCCGTACCCAAGAGGCTATGATGCAGAGGCAAAGTGTAGTTATCATGGAGGGGCCGCTGGTCATTCCACTGAGAGGTGTCTTGCTTTCAAGCATAAAGTGCAGACTCTAATTGATTCTGGGTGGTTAAAGTTCCAAGAGGATAAGCCTAGTATCGAGGCCAATCCTTTATCTGGGCATGGAAGTGCTTCGACGAATGCAGTCGAAGTGAAAGAACATGAGCTGGTGAGGAATGTGAAAGAAGTCAGGAGCTCTAGGAGGTTTATTTTGGAGGCATTGCTGAAAGTGGGTATCTTGAAGGGTGATTATGATGAAGGTATGGCATGCGCGTTCCACCCAGATGCTAAGCACTCTATTGAGGAGTGTGTTGAGTTTGAAGAAATTTTGCAAGACCTGCTAGATCGTGGTCTGATGCAGGTATGTTACAAGAATGAGGAAGGAGAGGTATTTGCACAGACTGGTGATGAATCCGGTATGATTTTACCGGAACCATTAGTGATTCGTTTCACTAAGACTACTTCTATCCCACCAACTCAAGGAAGGTCGCCCGTTGTTATCCGTGTACCAGCTCCTTTTCCTTACAAGAACGAAAAAGCTGTCCCATGGAGATATGGGACGCATACGTCAAGCGAAGAACAAAGCGTTGACCCGGCCGTCAAAAACATATCAGGGATAGGTGGAATGACTAGGAGTGGTCGAATTTTCACATCCCCAGAGTTGGCACGAGAAAGAGTTAATGATAAAGAAACAACGATGGCCGTGAAAGCAAAAGAATTCTTAAAGGGGAAGGGTGCACAGACAGAGGAGATCCCCGACAAGGAAGAGAGAAGAGAAGTTTCTGAAGAGGAGGCTTGTGAATTTTTAAAATTCATACAACAAAGTGAGTATAAGGTGGTGGAACAGTTAAACCGTATGCCTGCTCGTATATCCTTGTTAGACTTGCTCATGCATTCGGCATCACACAGAAAGTTGCTAATGAAGATACTCAGTGAGGCTCACGTGGAGCAAAGTATTTCGTTGAATAAATTCGAAGGTATTGTTGGCAATATTGTTGCTAATAATTATCTCACTTTTACGGATGAAGAGATACCAGCTGAGGGAAGAGGGCATAACAAGGCTCTTCACGTCTCTGTGAAATGCCTAGATCATGTTATTGCGCGTGTTTTAGTGGACAATGGGTCCTCTTTGAATGTAATGCCGAAAGCAACCCTGGAAAAGCTACCCTGCGAAGGAATGCATATGAGGCCTAGTTCAATGATTGTGAGGGCGTTTGACGGTAGCAAAAGAGAAGTGATGGGAGAAGTGGAATTGCCAATACAAGTTGGCCCGAGTGTCTTCCAAATAACATTCCAGGTTATGGATATCCTGCCAGCTTATAGCTGTCTGCTGGGGCGCCCATGGATCCATTCGGCTGGAGTTGTGCCTTCTACACTACACCAGAAGTTGAAGTATGTGATGGGAGATAAGCTGGTGATAGTATCAGGAGAAGAGGATCTTCTTGTGAGTGGGCCCTCATCCACACGCTACATCGAGGCGGCTGAAGAAGCTCTCGAGACAGCCTTCCAATCGTTAGAAATCGTGGGAAATACTTGTGTGGAACCGTTTCCAATAAATCCTCGTCTATCATGTGCTTCTATTATGATGGCTAAGATTATGCTGAAAGAGGGTTATGTATATGGGGAAGGTTTGGGCAAATATCGGCAGGGGCGAGCATTCCCTCTGGAAATCGTTGAAAACAAGAACAGATATGGCTTGGGGTACAAACCTACCAAGGAAGATAGGAAAAGGATAATTGAAGAAAGAAAAGAGCGCAGTCTGGCCCGTGCAGAAAGACGAGGGCCCAGAGAGAGCAAAATTCACATTGTTGACATCAAAGAAAGCTTCCGCAGTGCTGGGTGGATCAACACTGACCAGATAGCAGCTGTGGAGGATGAAGAAAGGCCTCAAAGTTTGAACTTTGTGTGGGCTTGCTCCCCGGATACTCAACTCAACAATTGGGAAACACTGGATTTACCTGTGATGCTTAATGTGAACAAAATGTAATAGTTTTAATTAAGCTTATAGTCTCGATTGGGGCTTTAGAACTAAAGTTTTGCGGATTGATTCTTTTTACTTTTCACTCAGCGTGACAATAAAGTTGCATTTCATCATCATTTGGCATTTTTCTTTGTTTATTTTATCTATTTATACTTTTTCATAAATTTAAATGATGCAGATGTGACAATGATTGTTTTGAAAATAACGATATCAATGTTCCTAATTTTGAGCACCCTATCAACAATACGGAAGATGATTTCGAAGATGATGTGGAACCCTCTCCAGAATTGTTGAGATTAGTGGAACAAGAATCTAAGGAGATAAAACCCCATCAGGAGGAGATTGAAATACTTAACTTGGGAGAGAAGGATGAGATAAGGGAAGTGAAAATCGGTACTAGTATGAAAACGGAAGTGAGGGAAAGATTGCGTGTCCTGTTGAAGGAGTTTAAAGATGTATTCGCGTGGTCTTACAATGACATGCCGGGTCTAGACACCGATATTGTGTAGCATACGCTCCCCCTCAAGCCGGAATGCCCTCCAGTCAAGCAAAAACTGAGAAGAATGAAGCCGGAAATGTCCTTAAAAATTAAAGAAGAGGTCCAAAAGCAATTTGACGCAGGATTTTTGGCTGTGGCAAGATATCCACAATGGGTAGCGAATGTTGTACCAGTGCCTAAGAAAGATGGGAAAGTCCGAATGTGTGTTGACTATCGTGATTTGAATCGTGCAAGTCCGAAAGATAATTTCCCGTTACCACACATCGATACTCTGGTGGATAATACGGCCAAATTTTCGTTATTTTCGTTCATGGATGGATTCTCGGGATATAATCAAATTAAAATGGCACCGGAAGATATGGAAAAAACGACCTTTATCACGTTATGGGGAACATTCTGTTATAAGGTGATGTCTTTCGGACTCAAGAATGCTGGGGCAACATACCAAAGGGCAATGGTGACACTCTTTCATGATATGATGCATAAGGAAATTGAAGTTTATGTGGATGACATGATTGCAAAGTCGGAATCAGAAGAGGAGCATATTCTCAATTTAAGGAAATTATTTGAGAGATTGAGAAAGTACAAACTCAGGTTAAATCCTGCCAAATGCACGTTTGGAGTAAAGTCTGGAAAATTGTTGGGCTTTATTGTCAGCCAAAGAGGGATAGAAGTTGATCCTGACAAAGTAAGAGCGATAACGGAAATGTCTGCGCCCAGAACAGAAAAGGAGGTTCGAGGTTTTCTGGGAAGACTGAACTACATTGCTAGGTTCATCTCCCAATTAACTGCTACTTGTGAACCAATGTTCAAGTTGCTACGGAAAAATCAGGCTGTAGTCTGGAATGAAGATTGCCAAGTTGCTTTCGAAAAGATCAAACAATACCTGCAGGACCCTCCTGTATTGCGTCCACCTAGGCCAAGAAGACCGCTCATTTTGTACTTGACCGTATTGGACAATTCAATGGGTTGTGTATTGGGTCAGCATGATGAAGACGGGAAAAGAGAACATGCCATATATTACTTGAGCAAGAGATTCACAGATTGCGAACAACGATATTCGTCGTTGGAGCGAACTTGTTGTGCACTGGCGTGGGCTGCTCATCGTTTAAGGCAGTACATGTTGAGTCACTCCACTTGGCTGATATCTAAAATGGATCCTATCAAGTATATTTTCGAAAAGCCCGCTCTCTCTGGAAGGATAGCTCGATGGCAGATGCTACTATCGGAGTACGACATTGTATATGTTACTCAGAAATCTATCAAGGGTAGCGCTTTAGCAGAATTTTTAGCCCATCAACCCATTAGTGATTATCAGCCAATGCAACCTGAGTTTCCTGATGAAGATATCATGGCTTTATTTGCTGAGAACAGAGAGGATGAAAATGAAAAAGCCTGGACGGTATTATTCGATGGGGCATCAAATGTAATGGGGCATGGGATAGGGGCAGTGCTCATCTCTCCTGAGAATCAATACATTCCAATGACGGCAAGGTTGTGTTTTAATTGCACAAATAATATCGCAGAATATGAAGCCTGTGCTATGGGTATTCGAGCAGCAATAGAGTCTAAAGCAAAAATTCTGGATGTATACGGAGATTCAGCTTTGGTTATCCATCAATTGAAGGGAGAATGGGAGACTAGGGATACTAAATTAATTCCATACCAAGCTTACATCAGGGGATTAATTGAGTATTTCGATTCCATCACGTTTAATCATATACCGCGAGAAGATAATCAATTAGCAGACGCGTTGGCTACCTTGTCGTCGATGTTTGAAGTTGATCAAGATGCAGAATTGCCAATGATTGAAATGAAGAGTCATGCGGAGCCGGCATATTGTCATTTCATAGAAGAGGAAGTAGATGGTAAACCTTGGTACTTTGATATCAAGCAGTATCTTAAGACTCGAGAATATCCAGAGAAGGCATCCGAAAACGATAAAAGGGCATTAAGGAGGTTGGTGGGCAGTTTCATTTTGAGTGGGGATATTTTATATAAGAGGAATCATGACATGGTTCTCCTTAGATGCGTAGATGCAAAAGAAGCCGAGCTGATACTAAAAGAAGTACACGAGGGTACATTTGGCACGCACATGAATGGGCACTCAATGGCCAGGAAGATACTAAGAGCGGGGTATTTTTGGTTGACTATGGAAAATGATTGCTGTACACATGTGAGAAAGTGTGAGAAATGCCAGGTGTACGCAAATAGTGTCAATGTGCCACCCACGACCTTGAACGTGTTATCTGCACCATGGCCCTTTTCGATGTGGGGAATAGATGTCATCGGAGCTATAGAGCCAAAGGCGTCAAATGGACACCGTTTCATATTAGTCGCAATCGACTACTTCACCAAGTGAGTTGAGGCTGCTTCTTATGCTAATGTAACTAGAAAGGTGGTGACCAAGTTCATAAAAAAAGAGTTGATTTGCAGATACGGGCTCCCTAACAGGATCATCACCGATAATGCCACTAACTTGAACAACCAGATGATGACAGAGTTATGTGAGGAGTTCAAAATTCATCATCTTAATTCTTCTCCGTATCGCCCAAAGATGAATGGGGCAGTAGAGGCTGCTAACAAAAATATCAAGAAGATTGTGCAGAAGATGGTGGTCACATATAAGGATTGGCATGAAATGCTTCCTTTTGCTTTACATGGTTATCGCACTTCGGTACGAACATCGACTGGGGCAACGCCTTTCTCGCTGGTATATGGAATGGAAGCAGTACTTCCGTTTGAAGTGGAAATTCCATCCTTACGAGTTTTAATGGAAACCCAATTAGAAGAGGCTGAGTGGGTTCAAGCTCGTTTCGACCAGCTCAATCTCATCGATGAAAAAAGATTAACAGCAGTATGCCATGGACAATTGTACCAAAGAAGAATGAAGAAGGCATTTGACAAAAAGGTACACCCAAGAGAATTTCATGAAGGTGAGCTGGTGTTGAAGAAGATTCTACCTATACAAAAAGATCATAGAGGCAAATGGACTCCAAATTATGAAGGGCCATTTGTAGTGAAGAAAGCATTTTCTGGTGGGGCACTAATTTTCACGAGAATGGACAGAGAGGAGTTACCATTGCCAGTTAATTCTGATGCAGTAAAAAATTTTTACGCATGATGATTCCGTGATAGTGGTTGCCAGTAAGGGGATGTTGATATTATTGAAAGATTGCTGTACTCTGTGTTTTTTTTTAATAAATGAATTTCACGTGGTTTCATTCATATTTTGGTTGTTTGCATTTCATCTGAAATATTGCATGTCACGCTGAGCTGTTAAGTAGCCAAGAAAAAAATGAAAATGAAAATAAGTAAACGCATGGTGATAAAAGCATCACATGTATATCAGGTTGGTGAGCTCGGTCCTAGAGGATGTCGGAAAACGAAAAAAAGAGAGGTAACATGTTGAGTTTGTTGTTAATAAAGTTGTCAAGGACATAATATTTTCGAAAAAAGGGGGTTTTGAAAAAATACCGTTGGTGAGTCCTTTCCTGATTCAAGGTTTTGGGTGTAACCGGTGTTCTTTTCTTGATAAAGCATCTGCATTCACATTACTTGAACCCTAATTTTTTCGTTTCCCGTAAGAAGAAGGATTTCGCCATACGCCTAATAGTGGGGCAGTTTTCATCATGTTACATATCACCGATAATCCGTTGATTAGGGAGATATATATATATATATATATATATATATATATATATATATATATATATATATATATATATATATATATATATATATATATAAAAGGGAAGGAGAAAACAAAGGAAAAATGAAGTTGATGTGTCAGGCACTACATAGTTCCGTTTCAGGTTTAAATTCAAGAGAAAGTCAGACAAACAAGATTCGGAGTGACGTGTGGCCATTTTTCGTTATCCAATCGTCAAAAGCAGTTCATCCAATTGCACCCCTTTTTGAGCCAAAATTCGTAATTGTTTTCATCACCCTAGACAAGAATCATTAGCATGTCGACGTCAATTTGAAAGGGTACATCATAAGCATCCAAAGTAGAGAAAAAATGAATGAAAAGGAAAGTATCATAAAAGAACCACAACAGGGGCAACGAAAAGAATGATCCAAAGGGAAAGAAAAAAAAAGAAAAACAACGATAAATATGCTTGAAGTTCAAATCCCTAAAGATAGTTGACGGGACACCTTGCAAATGATTCTTGTCTGAAGACTTTAACCGTCAAACAATTATTTGGGCCTTTAATATCCTTTCTTTCAAAACCCTTTGACCTTTAGCCACGGTACAAGCCCATAAAAGTCCACGCTGACTGAAGACTGTTGGTCCTAATCTTTCTCACGAATTTAACCTTGAAACAAAATGATGTGGTGAACGACACAATTCAATATTATTTGCAAAAAAAAAAAAACAAAAAAAAAACAAAAAAAAAAACAAAAAAAAATCTCCCTGTCAATCGAAGATCATCCAATTTAGGGGGAAATCCTTTATTCCCAAATCTTTTCACTTTTCCATTGTGCAAAATTGGGGCATTATGGGAGCACAACATGTTAATAGTACTTTTCCCCAAAGGAGAGACACACATACGTTGATCATTATTCATTTGCTTTTCATAACCATGCTTCCACATCCTACAGGGTTCAAGTTAATGTGGGTTGCAAAAAGCGATAAAAAGAATTTTAACTCAGGGTTACACTTTCTTCCTACTCATCAAGGGGTTCTATACCTATCAACGTTGTTTTTAAGGAATGCGTTTTGAACGTACATCGTGTTTGATGACAATATTAACAATGGATTCCAAACATGGAATTTTCAAAAAAAAAAAAAAAAATAAATAAATAAAATAAAAATAAAAAATAAAAATAAAAAAAATAATAAATAAAAAAAATAAAAAAAATGATGAAAAGCGAGAGTAAAAGAAAAGAACAAAATGAAAGTCTCATGTGTCTATGCATCCATGCATCATCATGACATAACATCATCTCAGAGGAAGTGAGGAGAATTGTTTGCAAAATCTTCATGTTTAACTCGGCATTTACCAACTTTTCAAAGCTACAAATCCAGGTTTTAATTTTCTGTTATTGACCCTCTGCATGGCAATGGTCGGATTTAAATTTCTGTTCTGTGAGTTTTGCCCTCTGCGAGGCAATGGTCAAATCCAGGTTTTAATTTTCTGTTATCGACCCTCTGCATGGCAATGGTCGGATTTAAATTTCTGTTCTGTGAGTTTGGCCCTCTGCGAGGCAATGGTCAAATCCAGGTTTTAATTTTCTGTTATTGACCCTCTGCATGGCAATGGTCGGATTTAAATTTCTGTTCTGTGAGTTTGGCCCTCTGCGAGGCAATGGTCAAATCCAGGTTTTAATTTTCTGTTATCGACCCTCTGCATGGCAATGGTCGGGTTTAAATTTCTGTTCTGTGAGACAACCCTTTCCCCATTCCCAGCTCACATAATGCGAGAAAAGATTGAATAAAAGTGCACCGAAACCAAATGGAAAGTTCAATCAGAATTCGGCAAAAGGAATAATTACAACTGTTCATTCATTCCATTCAAAGACCACGTTCAACTCTCCGAGAAAAATTCCAAAAACACCATCCGCCCAAAACCAAAAGAAAACCGAGAATGTCCCCCCTGTGTGGCAAGTGGCGGCTGGCCCTACTTCTAAGGCCGTAAGTTTCCTTTTTTTTTAGGGTAGGGTCCACACAATAAAACCCTAGGGTGTCAAGTCATTAATTTCTAATTTTGGGTCTAATCTAATTTACCAAAAATTGACCCAAAATATAAGAGTTGATTTAAAAATTTTAAACTACTGAATTACAATTTAATTAATTCAAAAATGTCTGTCTGGAGAGTCTTCAATTTATTTGGCACTCTTCCTGATGTTCCAAAATGTATTTCCGAAATTTTCCTGCACTTCAAAAATGCACTTAATCAGCTCAGAAAACCCAAATTAGCACAATTACAAATTTCCGACCAAATTTAGCAGAATTTGGAAAACGGGGAAATAACAAACAATTAAACACAATTCCCTGGTTTATTTAAGTGCAATAAACTAAATATAATTCAAGAAATAACGACTCATCAAGGAGTTAATGGTAGAGTAGTGCGGGATTGGAATGAAGGACAAAATGGCTTGTGTAATATTTGTTCTCATGTATTTGGTTGGAATTAATGGATGAGAAGACAAGAAGATTGGAATTGTAGGGAAGTATCTGATTGTAAAAAATCATGGTGAGAAGACGACGATGATTGATGGCCATGGAGAATAATATAGGAGAAATGGAAAATGGAATATGAAGTTGTGATGATGAAGATGAAGATTGGTTGTGTTTGATGATGGAGGGGAGTTGGAATGGTGATGATGAACAGAAATTTTTGGAAAGAAAGAATGGAGATGGAAATCTAAGAGAATCCTTACAGTTTTGCCAGATTTTTCCTACAATTCTTCTTAGAGATGAAATAATTTTCTTTTTCAGTTTTTTGTGAATGAGAGTCACGAATATTTTTGCAAGGAAACTAATGGATAGAGAGAGAAGAGAGAGAAGAGAGAGAAACATATGGGCATAGAGAACAGAGGAGAGAGAAAAAAAGCTGCATACTTTATTTGCATGTCAGCACATAATTAATAACTTCGTTTCTGCATATTTAATGGAAGAGATTTGATTGAGGCAAATTATACTAGGTGTGGATGAAATTGAAACTTTTTTAAAAGGGAGAACCTACTTGACACACTAGAATGAAACTAGAGACAAAGAAACCAATTAAAACTTATAAAAAATATTGAAAAGTCTAAACTCTAAACAAGAACACACAATAAATAAAAACCATCAAAATTAAATTAAAATAAAATTTAGAAAATTATATATATATATATATATATATATATATATATATATAGTGAGATCCTTAATCGAATTTTGAAATCTAATAGTCAGCCCTTATCCAGTTCTCCTTTAACAAATTACGAAATCTAGTGAGACCCTTAACCGAATTTCAAAATTTAGTGAATTCTATTTTTCCAAAATTGTGACCTTAGACCTTAAATCTCCAATTTCTACATTCATCTACACTATACTAAACATTTATAAAGCAATGTTGATGGCAACCTCCTTGAGTTACGTTGAGCCAAAGCATAGAAGGATGCAAGGAGATTGTCTCTATGGTGGATATGGTTGCGAAAAGGAGGTGGGGGAAGTGCTTAGTTCACACAAATGATTGTGAGATGATGATAAGGTCACAACTTTGAGTGGTGAGGTGAAAATGGTGTGTAGATTGATGGTTCAAGGAAAGTTTAGACCAACTTCATGAGGTAGGTGACTAGAAGAGCGTCGAGGGTTGTTCTAGTCTTGATCAAGGAAGAGTATGACTATAATTTGGCAGCATAACATTACTTAATTCCAAGATGAAATACAAGGGTAGAGACACCTCTATTTATAGGCCAAGGGTGTCTCCTTCTAACCTTAAAAGCATGATCTCCCACCTTTGATCTCATTGGCAAAAAAATGAGGCCTTCAAAGGAGTGGACAAGTGTCCACAAATCCTCTCAAATGATGGGAGGACATGTGACCACTCAAAAAACACAATCTTCTTCATTCTTAAAGTGTCATGTGATCACTACTAAAAGCAAATCCTCTCTAATGGTAGAAGGACATGTGACCAGTACCAAAAAGAAAAATTCTCCACTCCTAAGGTGTCATGTGACTACCTATTTAAAAGTAAATCTGATGAACAAATCTTCAATCCCCGAAAACAAAGTAAAAAACTTGTTAACCCTCGGCAAGTGTAACCGAATCGTATCAAGTAATAAACCTGGTAAGACCAAGTATCGTTCTCCCAAAGGACTCACGGTCTAGATAGTTGTGTGATTTGTTGATGAATTAAGACTTGTGAACAAATTGTTGTAAGTTTCAAATGCAAAAGACTGAAAAGTAAATATGTATGCATGTGATGATCAATGGGCAAGAAGAAACAAAACACGTGAATTGAAATATGGATGAATATGTTGTTGGGGTTTATCAATTTCATCCTATCCACTCTCTTGTATTTAGGAATGCATCATTCTTTTCATTAATGTTAATGCCACTTTCTAAATTACTTTAAACCCGATGTCTCGGCGAAGCAAGCCTAATCATAATCACTAGTTTACAATGTCTTGTCACCCTAGCAATTAATCATGCTGTCAACACCCAATTTTGTCCGGGTTGTAAAAAATGTGTTTTTATTATTTTTCTTTTATTTTATTATTTTATTCCATATTTATGTATTTAGATTTTTGCTTTTAATTCGATTTATATTTTTCTCATCTTCAATTTGTTTTAATAGGATTACTTAATCAAAATAATTAAAAAATTGAAAAATAAAATTAAAAATAAAAATAAATAAAATAAAATTGAAAAAAATAATAATAAATAAAAAATAGAAAAAAGAGAGAAAATGTGGGAAAGGGGTATGTGAGAGGCGTGTTGGAGGAGGGGGGACCGGTTTGTTAGAGGGAATATTTTCTAAGATTTTGGAAGGAGAAAGCGGGGAGACCAGGTGGTTAGAAGAGGATAATTCCAAGATCTTTGGAAGGAAGGAGAGAGAGATCAGAGAAAAAAGTTGGAGAGGGTGACGGGAGGAGATCATCGGGGGGAGGCAGAAGAGATCTGAAGTGACGAATACCAGAGGAATTCTCAGGTATGCAACTTATCCTTTATTCTCTTTCTCAAGAAATATGATAAAATTAGAATGATAATGCATACGAGGATTACCTATAATCTGTTCAAAAACACTATGGTATGTGATCATCATCCTTCTCCATGACCGCTTGCTGTCATCATCGGTCAGCTTGATTCCATAGTTACCATATACATACTTCATACTCTCGTTGGAAACTCAGTAAAAATCACTGCCAAAAACGCTAACCCAGTAATATCCAGTTTACTCATTGCACCATTTTTCGTGAAACCCTTACGTCCCAAGACTCAAATGGAACCTCTGAAATTCGAAATCTCCTCTACTGGATTCGCTCCTTCGGGGAGGATGAATGAGACGCTGGAGGCGATGGCTTAATACCCCTACTCGGGACAGGCATGAGAGGAAAGGAGTGGCTGGTTGTTCGTGGTTGGCGGTTTGGAGGTGGTAGTCTCCTGTGTGATGGTGACCGTGTAGGTGGCCGTGGAAGTGGCCGAGGAGGAGGACGAGGATAGGCACGGGGAGCCTTATTGTGGCAGTGTTTGTGTTTGTCATGGATAGTAAAAGTGGATGTTAATGGGTGATGATGACACGAGTGGATCGGAGATGAAGACGGAGGAAAACCATCCCTGAGAATCGCTGGTTTTCGAAGAGAGAGAAGTGGAGACGATGGTGTCTTGGCTGACGGTGGTTCTGGTGGTGCGAAGGGGTCGCCGGCGAGGCCAAGGCGCGTTCTGTTTGAGGTGACAGTGGTCGGCCATGGCAGAGGTGGTGATCAGTTGTGGTGTTGAACAAGAAACCTTGAATCTCTGGAGAAGGTGCGAACCGGCTTGAAGGAGTGAGAATGAGGATGAATCTCTGAACCCCTAGGAAATTCTAGGTTAGAAGCATTGGACTGGGCCAGGCCCAGAAATGAGCGCGCGTCCGGGAGCCTTGGGCCTATTTTGGAACGTTCGTTATTTGGCGTCCGTTCGCCATCTCGCCAACATGAACGCTCGTTATCTTTAAGCTTTTCTGACCGTTCGTTCAACATTCTCACCAACGAGCGCTCGTTATCCAAACGAGCGAACGCTCGTTAGCCAAATGAGCGAACGCTCGTTATCTTTAAGCATTTTTGACCGTTCGTTCAACAATCTCAACAACGAACGCTCGTTATCCAAACGAGCGAACGCTCGTTATCCAAACGAGCGAACGCTCGTTAACCTTAAGCCTTTTTTGAGCGTTCGTTTCTCACCAATGAGCGCTCGTTATCTAAACGAGCGAACGCTCGTTAACCTTAAGCCTTTTTTGAGCGTTCGTTTCTCACCAAACGAGTGAACGCTCGTTATCCTTAAGCTTTTTGACCGTTCGTTCAACATTCTCACCAAACGAGCGAACGCTCGTTCTCTTTAAGCTTTTTGACCGTTCGTTCAAATCTTCTCCCTGAAGAGCGCTCGTTATCCAAACGAACGAGCGTTCGTTTCCGAACCAATGAACGCTCGTTACTCAGCCTCATTTTCTCAACGTCCGTCCGTTATGTTCCCCAATGGACGTTCGTCCTCTCCCCCAACGAACGTTCGTTCTTTACGTAACGAACGCTCGTTATTCTGAATCTCTTCCCAGCGTCCGTTCAGCCTCTCCAATTTCTTTTGTTTATTTATTTTTCTTTATTGTCTTATTTTATTTTGTTCTATTTATTTATTTTAGACATTTACTTATCCTAAAATATATATTTAATAATACAATATTGATAGTTTAAATAAAAAGAATTTACAAGAAATACGTTTTAAAGGTTTAAGCACACGTGTGACCGCTCGCGTCGTCCTTGTGCTAAAAACCTTTTCTTCTTTTCTTAAGTAAAATTTCAAAAATACGTTTTAAAGGTTTAAGCACACGTGTGACCGCTCGCGTCGTCCTTGTGCTAAAAACCTTTTCTTCTTTTCTTAAGTAAAATTTCAAAAATACGTTTTAAAGGTTTAAGCACACGTGTGACCGCTCGCGTCGTCCTTGTGCTAAAAACCTTTTCTTCTTTTCTTAAATAAATTTCAAAAATACGTTTTAAAGGTTTAAGCACACGTGTGACCGCTCGCGTCGTTCTTGTGCTAAAAACCTTTTCTTCTTTTCTTAAGTAAAATTTCAAAAATATGTTTTAAAGGTTTAAGCACACGTGTGACCGCTCGCGTCGTCCTTGTGCTAAAAACCTCTTCTTCTTCCTTAAATAAATATACAAAAAGTATACGTTTTGAAGGTTAAGCACACGTGTGACCGCTCGCGTCGTCCTTGTGCTAAAAACCTTTTCTTCTTCTTAAATAAAATTTACAAAAATATGTTTTAAAGGTTGAACACTCGTGTGATCGCTCGCATCGTCCTAGTGTTCAATACCTTTCTATCTCACTTATGTAATATTAAACGAGGGTATGAGTGCTCGTGCGATCGTCCGCATCAGCCTAGCACTCAATACCTTTAAGTTTTCCTAAATAAGTAAATAACGGTATGAGTGCTCGTGTGGTCGTTCGCATCGTCCTAGTGCTTAATATCGTTATCTCTCTTTTCAAAAATAATTAAAAATATTTAAATATCATTTTAAAGGTATGAGTACTCGTGTGACCGTTCGTGTCGGCCTAGTACTCATTACCTTCTCGAAAATATTAAAAACATAAAAATCTCCAAAAATTAAAAACATATGCTTTTCCAAACAACAAACAATCTTTTAGCTAGAACTACGTAACCCTGATTTCTCATTTTGAATGAGAATACGTAGGAGCAAGGTCAATCCTTGTCGGGCCCAAAAAACTAAAAAATATATTTTGTTTATTTAGAATTTTATTTTTGGGATAGTTAAACATTTTTAAAACCACATCAAATTCGCATATTTAGTTAAAGGTACTGCCTTAGGGCAGGCGTTGTAGGGTGCTAATACCTTCCCTACACGTAACCGACTCCCGAACCCAGAATCTGGTTTTCGCGGACTGTGTCTTATCATGTTATGGTTTTTCCGTAGTTTTCCGTAATAAACTATGGTGGCGACTCCAAAATCTCTTTTTTAAAACCCGTTTCTTTTTGGATCGTCGTCCCGTCGCGATTCCGGTTGCGACACATGCATTATAGTGAACAAAAGCTTAAAGACAACCAACTATCATACTCCTATGTCTAGGTTTGTAATACACTGATGGGAGAGATTCCTCAGATCTAGATTTCCCTGTATGTGTCCATATCGACAAAACCAATAATCGTGACATCGAATGAGTTAAATAATGCATGCTTTGAGCAAAGAGGAAAAACCCTAACTATTAATGAAAGAAAGCATGTATCATAAAAATGATTTTGAAGAACAAATTCCATACAAGAGAGTTTCTAAGGATTTATATTGATTCCCCAACAACAAAATAATTTTAGTTCACCATATTCATGGTGAAACTAGATGAAATACAATGGAAAAGTGAAGGATAGAACCCTAGAAAGTTGAGAAAGGAGCCTTAGCATCCAAAATCCTCCTCCAAGGGGTGAAAGAGTGTGTTTTTGCTTCGTCCCAGCCAAAGATATAAACCCTAGGACGTCCTAAAGCTTATATATTATTCTAAAAAATACAGAAAAGTAGGCCTAAGCCCATAAAAGTGTTGCTCGGTGGTAGTAGCGCGTGTTAATTCTTCCCCTCAGCGGTGCCAACGAGTACTGAAAAATGCTGCTTAGCGATAATTGGCGTTGAGCGGTACTTGCTGATTCTCTTCTTTTGCACTTTTTGTGTCCTTTTGTGTCTCTATATCTTTCCTACTTCACTTCTTTAATCAAATTCATCTTTAAACCTGCAAAAAAATAAGGAAATCAAGCATAAAACTTGTCCAACTATCTTAATTCCAACAATTCAACAAAATCATGAGTTCAAGCTAATGTCTAAGTCATAAAGGTTGTAATTGATGTCAATTTTAAGTATAGAAATAACAGTTTTTCAACTGTTATCAAAATCCTCTCCAAAGGAAGCATGAAACATGACACACACTTTCCACTTCATTTGGATATCTAACTTAGGGAAAATCCTATGCTACTTAAGCCTTAATACAAGCCTTAATCAAACCTACACTACATGACCAAATACATGGCATAAATAAATCTACATTACTCTTCAACCTCCATGATGACCTTAGGAATTGGGCTTGGACTGGGTCAAAAGGGAGCAATCTGGGCTGAAATCTGGTGAACTGGACCATTGGTCAGCAGAAGCAAACTTGGGCTGGTTGTTTTTGGACCAGAAAAGAATTTATGGACTTACTGGTGTAATTGAAGTTGGCTACTGCATTGAATCTTGGGCCGCTGGAATTGGGTCGCTGCCTATGATGGGCTGAAATCCTCTTTAATGAAACGCATGATAGTAATTATCTGATTTCAATGCATTAAATTTTGATGAACTGCTTGATGATCTGATGAATGACTCTTATTTCAGTCTGGATGAAGCTGTATTGTTTGATGATTCATTGATGAACATTGATTTTGATATTCTTGTTTCAACTAACATGACTAACATTGTCATGCATTCAAAGGAAGCTGTAGAGACAAAGACAACCTTGGTAGAGGCATGTGATGATGTCAATGCTGCTAAAGGAGCCTGGAAAATCAAAAGCAATTGGATGAGGATCTCTGGTTGCTACAGCAAGGTGATTTGAAAATGCAGAACCAACTTAAAGAGTTGTTGTTGATGCAATAGAGAGTTGTAAAGGAGATAATGCACACCTTGGCTGGCCATGGAGCAAAACAAATACCAATAAGTCATAACCTTCCTTTCTTTTGTAGTAATAGGTTTTTGTTATTAACTTGCATGATATTGTGAATTGTTATAAATAGTAGAGTAGAAAATATGTGGTTTTACATAAAAATAAAGAGAATTAATTTTGATTTGTGGCCAATCTGAAAAAGATCTTTTTAGTTTTGTAGTTTTAGTTTTAATTCTTGTTTTTGTTCTTGTTCAATTCTTACTATCTTTGTATTTTTCAGTTTCTTTTATGTACAAATTTTTTGTTGTTTGATATGTACATGTGGTTGTGTTGTTAGAAAACCTTCTTCACTCACACCTTGAGGGTAATGTGCCTCTTAAGTGTAGGGTGAAAAGGTATAGGTTCAAACTTTTTGTTTCCCCTCTGATATAACCTTGTTAATATGGGTTTTTGTAGTAAAAATTAGGGGTATTTTTTTTTTCTAAGTTGTTCTTTCCCTTTAGTTTTAGGTCTACTTGAGTTTGTAAATAGTCATTCATAAGTTTGTTTTGTAAACACCTATTTTTTTTTTTTTTGCTGCTTTTAGGATTCAATAGGTTGATTCTAGGATTGCCTTAGGTTATTTTCTTTCCATTGTTTCTGTAAATAGAACTTCTAGTAGTTTTCTTTTCCTTTTTCTATTTTTGTTTTTATGTTTCAATGTTCTGCTTTAATTCTTTAGATCATTCTTTGTCCATTGCTTTTGTAAATAGGAATTGTTTTAGGTTCATTCCTTTTTAGGTTCTGTTTTAAGCTGTCCATTAGGAATTATTTTTCCTTTTCATCATCCCTGCTTCTATTATTGGGATTTCATAGGTTCATAGTTACTTCTTTTCCTATCTTCTTCTCTTTTCCTTTTGTTGTTTTCTTTCATAGAGCCTTAGTTTAGGAGTTGTTTTAGGTTATGTATTGTTTTTTCTTAGCTGTTTTAGGTTTTAGGTGAGTCTACTTAGCTTTGTGTAAGCCGTAAATAGCCTTAGGTAATCTTGTTGAGGTATTTTTAGGTTCTATTTCATGCTTTTATTCATTTCTTGTTGATTCAATTCATTTTACAGTTTCATTTCCTTTAAATAGAATTGTTAATGTAGTTTTCTGCTTTAGATTCAAGTAAATGTAGTCCTAACATTACTTTTTGCATCTTAGTTCAGTCTAATTAAGCAATGTTTGCATAAAAGTAAGTGTCAAGTCAATTTTAGAATATCTTAACCCTGGAGAGATTTTGGCCTAATTTTTTTCTTTCTGGTGTGATTTCATGCATGTTTGGTTTTCATTCTGATTTTGCATTGATTCTCTATGATAAGCTTGCTCTTGGTAGACTTTAGACCTGATTTAGGTATTCTTTCTCTTCATCCATATCCACTTTAGCTTAACCATTTAAGTTTCTTACCATTGTACCTTTCTTTTGAGCTTTAGCCATTTTCTTTGTTTCCTTTAATTACAAGTCTTTTCCTCACCAATTACAAACTTGTAAAGACTTGTGAGAAGTAGGGAGAGGATCTAGGAACTTAGTGAATGTAATAAAAAGAAAGACCATGAGTGAAAAAGAAAAGACAAAATGAGTTGAGAAATCTAGTTGTGTGAAAAAGAAAAGAGTAGGTTTGGAAAAAGAGCAAAAAGGAAAGAGAATTGAAAGAAAAGATCTGACCAGAGTTGAAAACCAGAGAGAAAGAGAAAGAAATTGGATTGGCCAAAGTTAGACATATAGTGCACTGAGTTCTAAGTTCCTTACTGTTCTTCATAGTTTCTCTATTTCCATTTAGCCTTGTGTGTTTTTTTACTTTTCATACCATTTAAATTACAAGCCTAAAGACCTTTAGATCTAGATAAAACCATGAGTTGAGCATTATTACTTAGAGTCTTTTCAAAGTTAAGGATTGAGGATAACATGTTATGATTGAGTGAAACAAGACAACCCTAAATACTTGAGTGAATCTTAGTGCAAACACTCGTTCCTGTAAGGCTGAAACTAATTTTTTCTTTTCTGATTATGTTCATTGTTGAAATTGGTTGAATTTAGTTGTTTTTCACTTGCTGGGATTCTTGAAATTGAAATTTAAAGTTGATGAACATGTTATGCAGTTTTGTTTGATTATATGGTTAGGAATTGAATGAATGAGCAGAATTGAGTGAACTATGAGATAGTCTAGTGTTTCTTAGTTCAGTTTAGGTCTTTTTCTTTGAGTCTTTATTCTATTATTTTATTTCCAGTTTTCCCAATTTTTCTTAGATTAGAAGTTATTTTTAGATTTGTTTTCTTATTATCTAGAATTAGAATAGTTTTAGTTTTTTTTTCTTTAATTCTTTGTTTTTGTAAAATTTTAGTTGAAATTAGGTTTTTAGGAATTCAAACTAAACCTAAATTTTGAATCTATACTTTGCATTGTTCATTTCTAGGTGTATTGCATAATTTAAATATTGCATTTATAGTTTTTAGGTTCTGTTATTAGGCAGTAGCAATGTTCATTAGTTTAGTGTTAGAATCGCTGCAGCGGAATTATTAGCGTGGAACAAACCAAGAGGGGGGGGTGAATTGGTTATATACTTTTATTATGCCTTTTATTATTTTTCTCTTAATTTTTCTTACTGAGCAGATAATTTAAATATGAATGACAGAGTAAGGGAAAGAGAAAAATTGCACAGGTGATTTTATCCTGGTTCAGATCACTCAGATCCTACGTCCAGTCGCTTATCTCAAACAAGATAAACCTTTTTCACTATCACAAAACAGTTACAAATATTAGTCACACAGAAAAACAATTTGTAACAGTTTAGAATTACCACCTCTCTTGAAACCACAAGAGACGAACTTACACCTCCTTTGAATCTTCACAAAGGATGACCACCTCATTCGAATGCTTCACGAAGGATGATTCTCTTCTAGACACTTCCTCGGACACACCAAGGATGAATAAGCTATTCCTCTGTCACCGCAGTACCACTTCAGGACTTTGCAGACAAGAGTTTCCTTAGCTTCAACAATCTCACTGAGTTCTCAAAGAGTTCAGAGTTCTTTAGCACAAGGGAAGAGTTATTTTTGAGAGAAATAGTGAGCCAATTTATAGACTCAGCCTAATACCCTTCCATTCTACGAAAACGGGCCATCTAATGCATTTAATCGATTAACATAAGTATTAATCGATTAAAATGAGTACAACGGCTAGTTTTTCAAATCTGAAATCCCCAACGGTCCGTGTTAATCGATTATTCTCAAGATTAATCGATTAGCTAATCGATTATTATACACTTTAATCGATTATTCCAGTGGCACTTGGGTTTTCAGGGCCAGCCTCGGTTTTAATCGATTAAAACTAGGTTTAATCGATTAAAACAGAATGTTGACGAATCTCAACAGCATTTAAATGTAAATTACAATAATCAGTCCTAATACATTTGTGAGCACTACTACATCAACTTAGATTATTACAAAAGCTTTATAAAAATACATAAATCTTTAATTTGTCTTGACTTGTGCAACTCTGTTCATCATCAAAACTTCATAGTTGATTTTTGCCAACATTCTCCCCCTTTTTGATGATGATCAAAAAATTCCTCTGAGTTTAAAGCTTTTTAATAATCTGAAACAATCACAACTCATAAAAAGAGAGATTAATAGAAAATAATAATTTTAAGCTTTCTTCTCCCCCTTTTTTTGATCAGAAGAAAAAAAATGCGTGCTCCCCCTAAATAAAAAGAGATAAGGTATATTGAAAAATAAAACAACACTTTTTATTAAGGATGCACATAATCATAAAACCAAACAAACAAGACAAGCAAATAAGCCCTAGAATTCATCACTTTCACTAAAAAAATGTTGCTCTAAGCCTGAAACCCTAGTGTCTAAATTTCTGAGATGAGTACAAATTTCTTCATGGCGAATGTTTTGGATGTTCATCATCTCAGTTTGAAGGCGAGTCATCTCAGTCATTTGTCTAGAGAGACTTTCTAGACTGTATTCCTCATGGACTTGAGATGGGCCAGCAACATTTGTGGGATCAGGCATTGGAATATCTTCAGCTTCATCTTCATTGCCCTCAATAGCATCCTCAGGATGTATGTAAGATTGTCCCTGTTTGATAAAACCCATTTGTCTTAGGGAATTATCTCCAACTTTATGACCAGGGAGGACATTCTCATGGTTTTCATTGGTGATATCCACTCCTCTGTACTCGCATATTTGGGAAACTAGGAGAGGATATGGAAAAGGGGCTACATCTAACCTTTTGGCCTTGTACATAATTGTCTTAATCAAATGAGGCCAATTGAGAGGAATGCTCTGAAGAATACCGTACATGATGATTAGATCAGTCTCAGAGCATTGGGCATGGTTGGATCCTCTAGGGCACAAAATCCAGACAATGAGGTAGTGCAGGAGACGTTCTTCCATCTTTAGTCCACCTGCAAGGAAAAGACGCGCATTGTGCTGACGAGGATTGCGGAGAAAGGACTGGTAGACCGCTATCTTGTTGAATTGTGCAAAGTCATCTGGGATAGTTTGAGAATGCTCTAAGACAGGGACCTTTGCAACATTAGTCCAAATATCATTGTCCAAGACAATGTCTACTCCTTTTACTCTTGTTTGGAACACCCCATCCCTGATCTTTAAATTGTAATAGAAAGTGCGAACGAGATCCGGATAATACCTTCCACGGAGTTCCATAAGATGTTGAACTCCTTGTTCAATGATGAGATTTGGGAAGGAAAAGCTGTAAGATATATACCATGATAGATCAATGAATTTCTGCTTGATCAGCTTCCTTTCCTTCCAGAATCGTGAGAAAGACAGTTGATCTGCTTCATTGGTGATGAGTCTATAATTTCTTCACTTCACTTAGTTTATTGTACTAGAATTAATCAGGGAATTGTGCTAAAATGTCTGGTATTTTTCCATTTTTACTATTTATACTTAAATTGATCAGAAATTCTTATTTTAATTAATTTGAATTATCTGAGTTAATTATTTACATTAATAATTACAGGGAAATTTTGGAAATGCAAATTGGGACATTTGGAAGAATATTCATCTGCACACTGTGCTATTTTACTTGAAAGAAATTACACTCTATTCATTCAGAGAAAGATGTGCTGACCCGTTTTAGAAGAAGGACTTAATTTTTCTAGTGGGATGCTACAGTTTTATTCCCCATTCAAGAATTTATTTTGGAATTTAATTGATGGGGAACATATCACGTTCATATGTGGGAGAAACTCCAAAATTGCAAGTGAATTTGTTGAAGTATGAAATGTCATAGTTCACGGCCACCAAGCAAAGGAAGCTCACGTCCAAAACCTCCAAAGATGAAATGCTGAATTCTATTTGGATTAGTATTATGAAGGGAAACCACACGGCCCCATGCAGCTGCCACATAAAGAGGATGGCATATTTCACACATCAATTTCTCATGGCCACATATTATTATTGTAGGCAAAGCATTCAGCACATTGAAGTGGAATCAAAAGAGTGGGAGCCACTTGGAGAATTTTTATGGCTTGTCTCACGGCAATGAAGAAAGAGGGAAGTAGCATCACAAATTGAATGGCAACTTCACGGCACATACAAAGGATTTTTTACAAGCAAGTGGGAGCCGCCACTTCTCATTAGAAAACCATGACAAAGGAATAAAAAAAAAGAGGGACCACTTCCAAAGTGCAGCCCACGGTTTTGTATACTAAGTCCCATGAAAAATTCATTTTCAAATAGCAAAACATTTAAGTTGGAAGCAAAGAAGGGGCCACCACATTTCAAGAAGCAAATCACGTTCATGCAAAGGAACACATGGCCCCCTTCTTCTTTGTCATTGAATAAAATTTTACAAAATGCTAAAGAAAAGGCAACCATCTCACGGCCACATGCAGGAGTGCCAAATGAAGTCTGCAGAATTTTCTCCCACTCCACACAAGCAAGCTCACGGTTTGGTTTAGTTGAGAGGCATTTAATTGATTGGCTTGGCAAACAATTAAAGGAGCAGCGTGATTGAATGTTGGATGGATGGTCATATTGTTGAGTTCTTGGTTTTAAATTTTCAAAAGCAACACCACGGCCAAGAAAGAGGAGTTGACACACATGAGGGAGAGCTGGAACGTGTGCAGCAAAATGAAAGGAGAAGATGAGAACAGCTGCCACTTGAAATTGTTATGGAAAATGAAGGTGTTGCATGATGATTAATGGAGCAAAAGAGAGCAGCGGTTTGGTCCAGAGAAAAGAACGTCCAACACCTACAACTTGTGAATGGAGAGTGATATCTCTTTAGCAACACCACCAATGTCCAGAGAGCTGCAAAGTTTGAAGGAGGAGCACAAGGGAGAGGAGCCCACGGCAACAAACCATTTCCGTGAAGAGATGAAGAAGTGTGTGGCAACCAAATGAAGAAGATGACAAGAGTAGGGGTCCCACCTTCTTGATTTCAGCACATCTAGGAGTGGAAAGAAGTCTTCAGCCTACGGGGACAAAAACAAAACCTACTACAAACCAAAACGGGAGAGTACTAGGCACGGCTGGAGCAAACTAGGAGGGAGAATTTTTCTCCAGAGAAGTGACTATAAATGAAGCAGCAGCAGAGAGGAGAAGGCAGTAGATTTTAGTGTAGTTTAGGATAGCATCCACGTCTGGGAGGAGGCTCTCGCCTCTTCCTTTTCCAAAGCTCTTTGTGTTTTTATTTTCCAGCAGTGTAGAATTTTATTTCTGAACGCTTGTTACATTAATTTGATCATTTTCATTTTCATCTGTTCAAACATTTTAATTTCAAGTATTGAATCTTTTGGTCAATTTTATTTTCAGTCAAGTGATTTTATTTTATTGTCTATTTATTTTACCGTCTATTGTTACGTTTTATGCATGTTTACAGTTCTAGCATTTTAATTTCAACCACTGCGTAATTTTCCATTTTTCGTTTTTACCGTTTTTTACCGTTTATTTTTATTGTCTTTAAAATTTATTTCAAACGTTTTTAAATTCAGTTGTGTTTAATTTCCAATTTTAAATTTTATTTGCCGTACACAACCATACAAACCCCCCCCCCACTTCGTGAAAAATCTGAGACTGAACCGACACAAATTGGTCCTTGAGAGACGACCTAGGAGTCACTTCCTAGTAACTATACTGCATTCATATCTGCAATCAACTTTTGTGAGCGGTGCGACCCGTTCATCAATCGGAGAGCCACCCTTCTACGGTAGCATCTCTTGTTGGAACGGGATTCTCCGACACAGCACTGGTTCTTCTTCTCCTCCTTCTTGAAGATTCAGCCATTGAAGTAAAGGAAAGGCAAGGATTTGGGTGAGAGAAGAGAGAAAGTAGAAGAAATAGGCTTAAGATTGGTGCAAGGAATGAGAATGGGGACCAAATGGTGTATATATAGGCTTAAAAACGTGCCCCAACGGTTAGATTTGGAGAATATGGCCGTTTATGGCCGTTGGCAACGGCTAGATTTCGAAAACAGAGTTTTAAAAAATTTCCTGGAGCGTTTTTAATCGATTAAAGGAAGTTTTAATCGATTATGTAATCGATTAATACTTGGATTAATCGATTAACCCAGTCGCAAATCTATAGGCAGCGTTTTTAATCGATTTGCAAGCAGATTAAATGCGTTAAACAGCGAAAAATGCCAGATTAATTCCAAATATGCCTATTTTTTTATTTCTAATATTCCAAGATCTCTCCTAAGCTCAAAAAATCTATCCTTGGGCAAAGCTTTGGTGAAGATGTCTGCTAATTGATGCTTAGAATCTATAAACTCCATTTCACAATCACCTTTTTGGACATGGTCTCTAATAAAATGATGCCTAATTTCTATATGCTTGGTTCTAAAATGCATGATGGGATTTTTGGTGAGTTTTATGGCACTGGTGTTATCACACTTAAGCGGAATATGATCCAAATGAATACCGTAGTCTTCTAATTGCTGTTTCATCCATAAGATCTGTGCACAACAACTACCCGCAGCAATATATTCAGCTTCAGTGGTTGACAAGGCTACACAGGCTTGTTTCTTAGAGTGCCAAGAGACTAAAGAACTACCGAAAAAATGACAGGTTCCACTGGTGCTTTTCCTATCTATTTTACAGCCTCCATAATCAGCATCAGAAAATCTTACAAGACTAGGTTCAGCGCCTGAAGGATACCATAACCCAAAGGATGTTGTCCCCTTAAGATATTTAAAAATACGTTTTACAGCAGTGAGATGAGACTCCCTAGGGCTTGACTGAAACCTAGCACACATACACTTTGCATGATGTCAGGTCTACTAGCAGTGAGATATAGTAAAGAGCCAATCATACCTCTGTATTTGGTCTGGATTACCTCTTACCTGTCTCATCTTTGTCTAAATAGCAGGATGTCCCCATGGGGGTTGATGCTTCTTTGGCATTGTCCATCTCAAACTTTTTAAGAATTTCCCTGCAATACTTGGTTTGAGATATAAAGGTTCCTTCCTCCATTTGTTTGATTTGAAGTCCGAGGAAGAAAGTAAGTTCTCCCATCATTGACATCTCAAATTCTCCCTGCATGGACTTAGCAAAATTCTCGCAGAGAGTTGCGTTAGATGAACCAAAAATAATGTCATCTACGTATACTTGAACAAGTAGAAAATGTTTTCCATTCTTTTTAATAAATAAAGTTGAATCAATTTTTCCTCTATTGAAATTATTTTCTACTAGAAAATTGCTCAGACGTTCATACCAAGATCTAGGTGCCTGTTTTAAGCCATATAGTGCTTTCTTTAATTTGTAGATGTGATTTGGGTTTTTAAAATCTTCAAAACCAGGTGGTTGTTCAACAAATACATCTTCTTTGATATAACCGTTTAGAAAAGCACTTTTAACATCCATTTGAAATAATTTAAATTTCATCATAGATGCATAAGCAAGAAGTAGGCGTATTGCCTCTAACCTGGCAACTGGAGCGTATGTCTCATCATAATCTATACCTTCTTCTTGACTATATCCTTTTGCGACAAGCCTAGCTTTATTCTTGGTTATGTTTCCTTCTTCATCCAGTTTGTTTCTGAACACCCATTTAGTTCCAATTACTTGATGAGTGTCTTTTCTGGGAATTAATTCCCATACTTGATTTCTTTCAAACTGGTTGAGTTCTTCTTGCATTGCGATACACCATTTTTCATCTTGAAGGGCTTCTTTAATGTTCTTTGGTTCAATCTGTGACACAAAAGCAACATTCATACAATAATTTGCAGTATTACTTCTTGTGTTTGCCCCTTGTGTGATATCGCCAATTATGTTGTCCAAAGATAATCCTCTAGGTTGTTGCCATATTTTATTTAAATCTTCATCTTGAGGATCGTCATTATTCTTTTCTTCATTTGTCTCCTTTGATGAATTTTCACTTGTTCCTGCATCAATTTCTTCTGACTCAAGAGGTTTTGCCTCAAGGTCCACAATTTCATCAAAAGTAACATGTATGGATTCTTCTATTGTAAGCAGATTTCTATTAAAGACTCTATATGCTTTGCTAGTTAAAGAATATCCAAGAAAAATTCCTTCATCAGCTTTTGAATCAAATTTTCCCAAATTCTGTTTTCCATTGTTTAAAACATAGCATTTTGATGAGTCAATATTTTATTCACTTCACTTAGTTTATTGTGCTAGAATTAATCAGGGAATTGTGCTGAATTGTCTAGTATTTTCCCATTTTTCTTGATTGTGCTTAATTCGATCAGAAATTCTTATTTTAATTTGAATTTTCTGAGCTTATTATTTTCATTAAAGGAAAATTTTAGAAATAACATTTGGAAGAATACTCATTTGTATTATTTACTTGGAAGAT
This sequence comes from Vigna nakashimae, assembly GCA_034642375.1. Lineage (NCBI taxonomy): Eukaryota > Viridiplantae > Streptophyta > Magnoliopsida > Fabales > Fabaceae > Vigna > Vigna nakashimae. Next base: position 35,943,925 of record CM067758.1, read on the forward strand.
TTATTTTGTGTGTACAGCTCACGGTTTTGAAATGAAATATTTTGTTTGGGTTGGCTAAACATAATAAGGGCATGGTCCAGAGGTTTTAGCAACATCTTACTCTTGCTCACGTGAAGTCCTTCAATGTTTCTTTTTTTTTAAAAAAAAGCATTAGTTGGCTTGGTACATGTATATCACAACTGAAACATGAATTAGTGGAGGGCCCTCTTGTTAATTTTGATGAAAGAAAATGTGGAAAGGAGGTGCACTTTACTACGGCACAAATAGGAATCTCCTTATTCTATTGTAAATGGAGACACATTATGGAAGAGGGACCACCAACACATTGGACGCTCTGCTCACGGAACTGCACTATTAAGAATTAATTTTCTTTCTTCATGTGTTTCACAGAGCACTAAGGAACCAGAGTAACACACGTCCGAAAGAGAAAAGCGGTACAACAGTTTGGAGGTGAACAAAGAGGATAACACAACAGCTGCCATGGTAGAAAGGGTGACATCTACGCATGATTAAAAACGCACGAGAGCAAGCAAGATGCAGCAGAAGCACGGAGAAGTGAAGCAAACGGTTCTCCATCCAGCAGCTCTTCACGTCCACGTTCACTCCACAACAGCAGCTTGGAAAGCTTCACGGTCCAGCAGTGCAACCACACAGCAAATAGATAATGGAAAAGGGAGCCCACGGCTGCAAGGAAATTCACGTGATTCATTGGCTGGAAAAATGAAGTGCATTCACGGTCTTGAAGACGGTCCAGCACCTTGTTGAAGCAACCACCAGCAGCAAATGAAAGTGCAGCCCCACACAAGAACACAGCAGCTGAGGTTGTGTTCATCAATATGAAGAAGCTCTTGTTGCAGCATTGCAACCAGCCACACGCACATCTTGGAGTGTCCAGGGGCAGTTCACGGTGCAGCAGCTATCTAGTTGAGAAGGATGCCTCATGGTATTGAAGAAGGAGACGTCATCCAGCAGCTCAACGTGCAACAAAGAGAGCCAATACACGGCCTTGGAGGCCTGGAAGAAGCTCACGGCTTTTCCTCTTTCTCTTCCAGTCTCTCTATTTTCATTTTTTTCAAACAGTGCAATGTTCAATTTTTTCTTCAGAGCTTGTTACACTAATTCAAACAGTTCGTAAATTCAGTTTGTTCAATTTATTTTAACTCTTCAGGCATTTTATTTCAAGTGTTGAAACGTTGATGAATTTGACTTTTCAGTGAAGTGTTTTTATTTTTATTTTTATTTTTACGGTCCCTTTTTATTATTTATGGTTTTCTACACCGTTAAATTCTGTCATTTTATTTTATCGTTATGTTATTTTCAATGTCATTTTTACGAATTATTTTTACTGATGTCTTGGAGAAATTTTAATTACACTGTTGTTATGTTTTCTGTATATTTATTGTTACATGTTTTAATTTCAAACACTGCGTAATTTTCCGTTTTGTGATTTTACTATCTTTTACCGTTTGGTTTTACCGTCATTAAAATTTATTTCAACGTTTTTCAAATTCAGTTGTGTTTTCTTTTAAATTTTATTTATCGCACAAATCATCCACAAACCCCCCCCACTTCGTGTTAAATCTAAGACCGAACCACAAATATTGGTCCTTGTGAGACGACCTAGGAGTCACTTCCTAGTTATACTGCATTCTTTTATGCACAAACTTTTGTGAGCGGTGCGACCCGTTCATCAAAATGGCGCCGTTGCCGGGGATCAATAACGGTTTAGTTTTAGATTCTTGTTGTGTAAATTTTTGTTCTGTTAATATGTGTCTTTTGTGTGTTTTGTGTTTTGTATTTTTGTAGGCGACGACGACACCTTCAGCAAATTTTGGCGGCGTTGTCACTTCAGTTCCAGGTTTTTTGTTTTAGATTTTTGCTGTGTTTTTTGATTTTTACTGTGTTAATATATGTTTTGTCTTTTATATTTTTATTGTGTTGTGTTCTGTATTTAGTTACTGTATTTTAAAAAAAAAAGTAAAAAAAAAAAAATTAAAAAAAAAAAATTTATGTGTTGTGTGTTCCTGTAGCATGTATAAATGTGTTGTGAATTATCTGTTTCGTAATTTTTAGTATTTACTTTTTATTTGTTTTATTTTTATTTTTCGATGTCTACCTATTTTAATGTTGTGAATAATGCTTATTCTGCCAATGTCTGTGATTATGATTCTTATTCTGCATATTACTTTGATTTTAAATCTGCTGATTTTTATGATGAGAACAATATGTTCCATCATCCAATTTCTGAGAGCTCTCTTTGGGAGCCAGTTCCACAATATGAGAGTCAGCAGTATGATTCTCCTATTCAAATAACTCCTCAGCCTTCTACTTCTGAACCTACATTAAAGGAGTTACTAGAGCAGATGACAATGCAGAACATTCAGTTTCAGAAAGGGAACATGCAGTTCAAGCAAGAGAGCATGGAGTTCCAGCAGGAAACTCAAGCTGCCATGCAGAATCTGAGTGATCAGATCAGGCAGATGGCCACTCTTGTACCTGAGGAGACTGATGAAAATTTTGGGGACCCGGCAGAAGTAAGCAGTAATCCTGAACCAGGTAGACCACCTTCATCTTCCCACACTTTAGAAATCTTCAAGGAAGTGGAGGGAAGCATACCGCAAATTGATTATTCTGTTGATTATGCTGTTGATTGGTATGCTGATGATTATATAGTTGTTGAGTCTGATTTTAATTTTTCCTCTGTGCATGATGAGAACCGTTTTTTACTATCACATTCGAATAATTATTCTCCATGCATTGAACATGAATCTGAGTCTGCGATTAATATGGTTTCTAATTTTGAAATTGATTCGTGTTTTGAGGATGTATCTAAGGTTCAGCCTGTTACACTGGATTTGGGTGTTGTACCCCTGCATGTAATTTCTGTAGAACCATATTGCACTAACCCTATTGCAGGAGGTACAGATGAATTGGACCAACATGCACACACAGTGGAAGGCAAGGGTGCGAACCTGAAAAACTGTTTCAACAACAATAGGCACCTGCTGAACCTGCTCATCAACAATCACTGCTTAGATCCGGCGGTGGAGGACATTTCACTGCTTGATCAAATCTGGAGGATGAAGCAGTTCGTCCTCAACAATTTCATGTTGGATCCTGAAGAGAAGAACATCTCCCTACAAATCCAAAATTGGCAACTACCACCCTGACCAGGGGAGTTTTCTTTTTCTTTCTTCCCCGTTTTCCTACTTTTATTGCATTTGTCCTTTATCTGTTTAGGGTTTTAATTGATGATCTTATGCTTAGAACACGTTTAGGACATTGTAGTTTAAGTGTGGTCTGGGGGAGATTCTGCATTTTGTTTTTTCTTTTAAGTTTGTTTTTCCTTTTCTTCTTAGTTTTTGTAATTGTTATCTTTAAAAAATAAAAATAAATAAATAAATAAATAAATAAATAAAAATAATAAAAAATATTAGCATCTACTGATGGGTGCTAGGTGTTTAAGACATCTGCTGATGGATGTCCCTGATAACATCTGCTGATGGATGTTACTGAAAAATTTCTTCCCATTTTTCCTAACTTTTTATTGCACTTGTCTATATTATTTGCTGCTCTGAAATTGATAATCTGATGATTGTGACACACTGAGGACATTGTGTGATTTAAGTGTGGTCTACTGGGGAGAAATTCTGATTTTTCTGTTAGTTCTGTTAGTATTTATTTTGTGTGTTAAAATTTTTGTTTTTGAGTGTTAAATTTTTTTTATTTTAAGTGGTTTTTAGTGTGTTTTGTGTGCAATAAATTTTACATTTTTCTCTTGATTTCTGGAGTTTGTCTAAGTTGTAGATTTTTCCTTCACTTCATTAATACTTATAGTTTGAAATCCTTGCTTTTCTCTGCTTGGAAGATAATTATAACGTTTAAGAGGTTGATTTGATTGTGACGAATACCCTGTGTGAGATTTGAGCCACTTGATGTTCTTTCTTTTGTGTGATATGTATCTTGATTGCTTGCACATATGCCTTGGCTTGATTCTTTTTGATATACTTGATTGATATGCATGTTCAGACGTGATAAAGGCATTTTTGTTCTTGAGCCTCTTTAGCCAAATAAGCCTACCCTGTTATTATCCTTTGATAACCCCTTTGAGCCTATACTATATATATTTATTTGTGTTGAAGCTCAGACACTGATCCTAAGTGAAAAACAAATAATTACCTTAACCTTAGGAAAGTCTGGAGCTATAGAAGTATTTTGTGAATAAGTGTGGTCTCCTTGGGAATTCTGATGAATTGGCTAGTTGGTTCCTCATCATGTTTTGAAATGATAATTTATATCCTGTTGTGTAAATAAAAAAAAAAGACAGGATAAAAAAATAAAAAATGATGAGAAAAAGAGAAAAAATTGAAAAATAATTTTGTGAATAATGGAGTCGAGAAGAGGATTGAATTAGAGGTTTGGGTGAGATTTCACTGTGTTACACTTTTTCCCCATTGCTTCTCTATTTCTTCTGAGCTGTAGCTACTTATCTATATTTTATCCTCCCCTGTCCTTGGCCCCATTACAACCCAGAAAAGACCTTTTGATCTGAATATGCATATGTTTTAAGTATTGATAATTAGATACTTGCCAAGTCTGCTTGTGTTTGCTTTCTTGAGTGCATTGAGTGACATTGATTTACCTTAAACACTTGAGAGAAACACTGTTAGTGCATCTATGAGGTTATGTTATTTTTGAATCACCTCTTGAGCTGAGTAATCATTTTGCTGTGTATTGAATTGCTTGGAAGATTTCTGTAAGTATCTGCTTAATTTGATTTGTGTTGGATAATTTCTACTTCTTTTCTCTGTCCAGACTTCTTGAGAATTCTGTAAATTCTTTTTATTTTTCTTGCGAGTCTTTAGTTTCTGTCTGCTGAGTTGGTATTACCTCCCTAAAAGTCCTTTGTATTTTTTTCCTTGATTTGTGTCTTAATTTTGCCCAGGAGTGCAAAAGACTAAGTGTGGTCTATTTTGATGAGTCAATATTTTATTCACTTCACTTAGTTTATTGTGCTAGAATTAATCAGGGAATTGTGCTGAATTGTCTAGTATTTTCCCATTTTTCTTGATTGTGCTTAATTCGATCAGAAATTCTTATTTTAATTTGAATTTTCTGAGCTTATTATTTTCATTAAAGGAAAATTTTAGAAATAACATTTGGAAGAATACTCATTTGTATTATTTACTTGGAAGATTTATTTTGTGTGTACAGCTCACGGTTTTGAAATGAAATATTTTGTTTGGGTTGGCTAAACATAATAAGGGCATGGTCCAGAGGTTTTAGCAACATCTTACTCTTGCTCACGTGAAGTCCTTCAATGTTTCTTTTTTTTAAAAAAAAAGCATTAGTTGGCTTGGTACATGTATATCACAACTGAAACATGAATTAGTGGAGGGCCCTCTTGTTAATTTTGATGAAAGAAAATGTGGAAAGGAGGTGCACTTTACTACGGCACAAATAGGAATCTCCTTATTCTATTGTAAATGGAGACACATTATGGAAGAGGGACCACCAACACATTGGACGCTCTGCTCACGGAACTGCACTATTAAGAATTAATTTTCTTTCTTCATGTGTTTCACAGAGCACTAAGGAACCAGAGTAACACACGTCCGAAAGAGAAAAGCGGTACAACAGTTTGGAGGTGAACAAAGAGGATAACACAACAGCTGCCATGGTAGAAAGGGTGACATCTACGCATGATTAAAAACGCACGAGAGCAAGCAAGATGCAGCAGAAGCACGGAGAAGTGAAGCAAACGGTTCTCCATCCAGCAGCTCTTCACGTCCACGTTCACTCCACAACAGCAGCTTGGAAAGCTTCACGGTCCAGCAGTGCAACCACACAGCAAATAGATAATGGAAAAGGGAGCCCACGGCTGCAAGGAAATTCACGTGATTCATTGGCTGGAAAAATGAAGTGCATTCACGGTCTTGAAGACGGTCCAGCACCTTGTTGAAGCAACCACCAGCAGCAAATGAAAGTGCAGCCCCACACAAGAACACAGCAGCTGAGGTTGTGTTCATCAATATGAAGAAGCTCTTGTTGCAGCATTGCAACCAGCCACACGCACATCTTGGAGTGTCCAGGGGCAGTTCACGGTGCAGCAGCTATCTAGTTGAGAAGGATGCCTCATGGTATTGAAGAAGGAGACGTCATCCAGCAGCTCAACGTGCAACAAAGAGAGCCAATACACGGCCTTGGAGGCCTGGAAGAAGCTCACGGCTTTTCCTCTTTCTCTTCCAGTCTCTCTATTTTCATTTTTTTCAAACAGTGCAATGTTCAATTTTTTCTTCAGAGCTTGTTACACTAATTCAAACAGTTCGTAAATTCAGTTTGTTCAATTTATTTTAACTCTTCAGGCATTTTATTTCAAGTGTTGAAACGTTGATGAATTTGACTTTTCAGTGAAGTGTTTTTATTTTTATTTTTATTTTTACGGTCCCTTTTTATTATTTATGGTTTTCTACACCGTTAAATTCTGTCATTTTATTTTATCGTTATGTTATTTTCAATGTCATTTTTACGAATTATTTTTACTGATGTCTTGGAGAAATTTTAATTACACTGTTGTTATGTTTTCTGTATATTTATTGTTACATGTTTTAATTTCAAACACTGCGTAATTTTCCGTTTTGTGATTTTACTATCTTTTACCGTTTGGTTTTACCGTCATTAAAATTTATTTCAACGTTTTTCAAATTCAGTTGTGTTTTCTTTTAAATTTTATTTATCGCACAAATCATCCACAAACCCCCCCCCACTTCGTGTTAAATCTAAGACCGAACCACAAATATTGGTCCTTGTGAGACGACCTAGGAGTCACTTCCTAGTTATACTGCATTCTTTTATGCACAAACTTTTGTGAGCGGTGCGACCCGTTCATCAAAATGGCGCCGTTGCCGGGGATCAATAACGGTTTAGTTTTAGATTCTTGTTGTGTAAATTTTTGTTCTGTTAATATGTGTCTTTTGTGTGTTTTGTGTTTTGTATTTTTGTAGGCGACGACGACACCTTCAGCAAATTTTGGCGGCGTTGTCACTTCAGTTCCAGGTTTTTTGTTTTAGATTTTTGCTGTGTTTTTTGATTTTTACTGTGTTAATATATGTTTTGTCTTTTATATTTTTATTGTGTTGTGTTCTGTATTTAGTTACTGTATTTTAAAAAAAAAAGTAAAAAAAAAAAAAATTAAAAAAAAAAAATTTATGTGTTGTGTGTTCCTGTAGCATGTATAAATGTGTTGTGAATTATCTGTTTCGTAATTTTTAGTATTTACTTTTTATTTGTTTTATTTTTATTTTTCGATGTCTACCTATTTTAATGTTGTGAATAATGCTTATTCTGCCAATGTCTGTGATTATGATTCTTATTCTGCATATTACTTTGATTTTAAATCTGCTGATTTTTATGATGAGAACAATATGTTCCATCATCCAATTTCTGAGAGCTCTCTTTGGGAGCCAGTTCCACAATATGAGAGTCAGCAGTATGATTCTCCTATTCAAATAACTCCTCAGCCTTCTACTTCTGAACCTACATTAAAGGAGTTACTAGAGCAGATGACAATGCAGAACATTCAGTTTCAGAAAGGGAACATGCAGTTCAAGCAAGAGAGCATGGAGTTCCAGCAGGAAACTCAAGCTGCCATGCAGAATCTGAGTGATCAGATCAGGCAGATGGCCACTCTTGTACCTGAGGAGACTGATGAAAATTTTGGGGACCCGGCAGAAGTAAGCAGTAATCCTGAACCAGGTAGACCACCTTCATCTTCCCACACTTTAGAAATCTTCAAGGAAGTGGAGGGAAGCATACCGCAAATTGATTATTCTGTTGATTATGCTGTTGATTGGTATGCTGATGATTATATAGTTGTTGAGTCTGATTTTAATTTTTCCTCTGTGCATGATGAGAACCGTTTTTTACTATCACATTCGAATAATTATTCTCCATGCATTGAACATGAATCTGAGTCTGCGATTAATATGGTTTCTAATTTTGAAATTGATTCGTGTTTTGAGGATGTATCTAAGGTTCAGCCTGTTACACTGGATTTGGGTGTTGTACCCCTGCATGTAATTTCTGTAGAACCATATTGCACTAACCCTATTGCAGGAGGTACAGATGAATTGGACCAACATGCACACACAGTGGAAGGCAAGGGTGCGAACCTGAAAAACTGTTTCAACAACAATAGGCACCTGCTGAACCTGCTCATCAACAATCACTGCTTAGATCCGGCGGTGGAGGACATTTCACTGCTTGATCAAATCTGGAGGATGAAGCAGTTCGTCCTCAACAATTTCATGTTGGATCCTGAAGAGAAGAACATCTCCCTACAAATCCAAAATTGGCAACTACCACCCTGACCAGGGGAGTTTTCTTTTTCTTTCTTCCCCGTTTTCCTACTTTTATTGCATTTGTCCTTTATCTGTTTAGGGTTTTAATTGATGATCTTATGCTTAGAACACGTTTAGGACATTGTAGTTTAAGTGTGGTCTGGGGGAGATTCTGCATTTTGTTTTTTCTTTTAAGTTTGTTTTTCCTTTTCTTCTTAGTTTTTGTAATTGTTATCTTTAAAAAATAAAAATAAATAAATAAATAAATAAATAAATAAAAATAATAAAAAATATTAGCATCTACTGATGGGTGCTAGGTGTTTAAGACATCTGCTGATGGATGTCCCTGATAACATCTGCTGATGGATGTTACTGAAAAATTTCTTCCCATTTTTCCTAACTTTTTATTGCACTTGTCTATATTATTTGCTGCTCTGAAATTGATAATCTGATGATTGTGACACACTGAGGACATTGTGTGATTTAAGTGTGGTCTACTGGGGAGAAATTCTGATTTTTCTGTTAGTTCTGTTAGTATTTATTTTGTGTGTTAAAATTTTTGTTTTTGAGTGTTAAATTTTTTTTATTTTAAGTGGTTTTTAGTGTGTTTTGTGTGCAATAAATTTTACATTTTTCTCTTGATTTCTGGAGTTTGTCTAAGTTGTAGATTTTTCCTTCACTTCATTAATACTTATAGTTTGAAATCCTTGCTTTTCTCTGCTTGGAAGATAATTATAACGTTTAAGAGGTTGATTTGATTGTGACGAATACCCTGTGTGAGATTTGAGCCACTTGATGTTCTTTCTTTTGTGTGATATGTATCTTGATTGCTTGCACATATGCCTTGGCTTGATTCTTTTTGATATACTTGATTGATATGCATGTTCAGACGTGATAAAGGCATTTTTGTTCTTGAGCCTCTTTAGCCAAATAAGCCTACCCTGTTATTATCCTTTGATAACCCCTTTGAGCCTATACTATATATATTTATTTGTGTTGAAGCTCAGACACTGATCCTAAGTGAAAAACAAATAATTACCTTAACCTTAGGAAAGTCTGGAGCTATAGAAGTATTTTGTGAATAAGTGTGGTCTCCTTGGGAATTCTGATGAATTGGCTAGTTGGTTCCTCATCATGTTTTGAAATGATAATTTATATCCTGTTGTGTAAATAAAAAAAAAAGACAGGATAAAAAAATAAAAAATGATGAGAAAAAGAGAAAAAATTGAAAAATAATTTTGTGAATAATGGAGTCGAGAAGAGGATTGAATTAGAGGTTTGGGTGAGATTTCACTGTGTTACACTTTTTCCCCATTGCTTCTCTATTTCTTCTGAGCTGTAGCTACTTATCTATATTTTATCCTCCCCTGTCCTTGGCCCCATTACAACCCAGAAAAGACCTTTTGATCTGAATATGCATATGTTTTAAGTATTGATAATTAGATACTTGCCAAGTCTGCTTGTGTTTGCTTTCTTGAGTGCATTGAGTGACATTGATTTACCTTAAACACTTGAGAGAAACACTGTTAGTGCATCTGTGAGGTTATGTTATTTTTGAATCACCTCTTGAGCTGAGTAATCATTTTGCTGTGTATTGAATTGCTTGGAAGATTTCTGTAAGTATCTGCTTAATTTGATTTGTGTTGGATAATTTCTACTTCTTTTCTCTGTCCAGACTTCTTGAGAATTCTGTAAATTCTTTTTATTTTTCTTGCGAGTCTTTAGTTTCTGTCTGCTGAGTTGGTATTACCTCCCTAAAAGTCCTTTGTATTTTTTTCCTTGATTTGTGTCTTAATTTTGCCCAGGAGTGCAAAAGACTAAGTGTGGTCTATTTTGATGAGTCAATATTTTATTCACTTCACTTAGTTTATTGTGCTAGAATTAATCAGGGAATTGTGCTGAATTGTCTAGTATTTTCCCATTTTTCTTGATTGTGCTTAATTCGATCAGAAATTCTTATTTTAATTTGAATTTTCTGAGCTTATTATTTTCATTAAAGGAAAATTTTAGAAATAACATTTGGAAGAATACTCATTTGTATTATTTACTTGGAAGATTTATTTTGTGTGTACAGCTCACGGTTTTGAAATGAAATATTTTGTTTGGGTTGGCTAAACATAATAAGGGCATGGTCCAGAGGTTTTAGCAACATCTTACTCTTGCTCACGTGAAGTCCTTCAATGTTTCTTTTTTTTTAAAAAAAAGCATTAGTTGGCTTGGTACATGTATATCACAACTGAAACATGAATTAGTGGAGGGCCCTCTTGTTAATTTTGATGAAAGAAAATGTGGAAAGGAGGTGCACTTTACTACGGCACAAATAGGAATCTCCTTATTCTATTGTAAATGGAGACACATTATGGAAGAGGGACCACCAACACATTGGACGCTCTGCTCACGGAACTGCACTATTAAGAATTAATTTTCTTTCTTCATGTGTTTCACAGAGCACTAAGGAACCAGAGTAACACACGTCCGAAAGAGAAAAGCGGTACAACAGTTTGGAGGTGAACAAAGAGGATAACACAACAGCTGCCATGGTAGAAAGGGTGACATCTACGCATGATTAAAAACGCACGAGAGCAAGCAAGATGCAGCAGAAGCACGGAGAAGTGAAGCAAACGGTTCTCCATCCAGCAGCTCTTCACGTCCACGTTCACTCCACAACAGCAGCTTGGAAAGCTTCACGGTCCAGCAGTGCAACCACACAGCAAATAGATAATGGAAAAGGGAGCCCACAGCTGCAAGGAAATTCACGTGATTCATTGGCTGGAAAAATGAAGTGCATTCACGGTCTTGAAGACGGTCCAGCACCTTGTTGAAGCAACCACCAGCAGCAAATGAAAGTGCAGCCCCACACAAGAACACAGCAGCTGAGGTTGTGTTCATCAATATGAAGAAGCTCTTGTTGCAGCATTGCAACCAGCCACACGCACATCTTGGAGTGTCCAGGGGCAGTTCACGGTGCAGCAGCTATCTAGTTGAGAAGGATGCCTCATGGTATTGAAGAAGGAGACGTCATCCAGCAGCTCAACGTGCAACAAAGAGAGCCAATACACGGCCTTGGAGGCCTGGAAGAAGCTCACGGCTTTTCCTCTTTCTCTTCCAGTCTCTCTATTTTCATTTTTTTCAAACAGTGCAATGTTCAATTTTTTCTTCAGAGCTTGTTACAGTAATTCAAACAGTTCGTAAATTCAGTTTGTTCAATTTATTTTAACTCTTCAGTCATTTTATTTCAAGTGTTGAAACGTTGATGAATTTGACTTTTCAGTGAAGTGTTTTTATTTTTATTTTTATTTTTACGGTCCCTTTTTATTATTTATGGTTTTCTACATCGTTAAATTCTGTCATTTTATTTTATCGTTATGTTATTTTCAATGTCATTTTTACGAATTATTTTTACTGATGTCTTGGAGAAATTTTAATTACACTGTTGTTATGTTTTCTGTATATTTATTGTTACATGTTTTAATTTCAAACACTGCGTAATTTTCCGTTTTGTGATTTTACTATCTTTTACCGTTTGGTTTTACCGTCATTAAAATTTATTTCAACGTTTTTCAAATTCAGTTGTGTTTTCTTTTAAATTTTATTTATCGCACAAATCATCCACAAACCCCCCCCCCCACTTCGTGTTAAATCTAAGACCGAACCACAAATATTGGTCCTTGTGAGACGACCTAGGAGTCACTTCCTAGTTATACTGCATTCTTTTATGCACAAACTTTTGTGAGCGGTGCGACCCGTTCATCACATTTGCAACCAAAGATTTTCAAATGGGAAACATTTGGTTTTCTATTTTTAAAAAGTTCATAAGGAGTACGCTTTAAAATAGGTCGGATTAACATTCTGTTTAAAACATAGCAAGCAGTACTTACAGCATCAGCCCAAAATTGTTTAGGAACATTATTTTCATTTAACATAGTACGAGCAAGTTCCTCTAATGATCTATTCTTTCTTTCTACTACTCCATTCTGTTGGGGAGTTCTAGGCGAAGAAAAGTTATGAGAAATACCATGTTCTTCACAAAAATTTTCAAATAGTTCATTTTGAAATTCACCACCATGGTCACTTCTAATAGCTTTTATTCTTAAATCCTTTTCATTTTGAATTAAATTAGCAAACTTCTTAAATTCTTTAAAAGCTTCACTCTTAAGAGTGAGAAACAGGGTCCAAGTATATCTTGAAAAATCATCAACAATAACTAAAGCATAATAGTTTCCACCAAAACTTTTTATCCTTGAAGGACCAAATAAATCCAAATGTAAGAGTTCTAAAGGTTTTAAAGTAGAAACAATATTTTTTGAATGAAAAGAATTTTTAACTTGTTTCCCCTTTTGACATGCATCACATAATTTATCTTTTACAAACTTTAATTTTGGTAAACCAATTACTAGTTCTCTAGATACTAGTTTGTTAAGTTGTTGCATATGTATATGAGCAGCACGCCTGTGCCACAACCATGGGTTTTCCTCTTTAACAACTAAACATGAAATATTTTTATTTGATACGTTTTCTAAATCAATTAGATAAATATTATTATATCTAACTCCTTTTAAAGCAATTTCAGAAGAATCAATCTTAAAAATAGTGCAAGAATTCTTCTCAAAAGTTACCTTGAATCCTTTGTCGCACAGTTGACTGATGCTAATTAAGTTATGCCTTAGTCCTTCTACATATAGCACATCTTTGATCATCAAGGTGTCTTTGCTTCCTATATCCCCTTTTCCAAGAATTCTTCATTTGTTGTTGTCACCATAGGTAACAAAGCCTTGTTCCTTTTCTTTAAAGTTTGTAAATTTTGTTATGTCTCCTGTCATGTGTTTTGAGCAACCGCTATCGAGACACCACATGACTTTTCTTGATTTTTGTAATTCCTGCAAAAGAAAGGAACAAACAAGCTATTTTAGGTACCCAACTTCTTTGTATGGGTCCTTTTGGGTTAGATTCAAATTATTTAGCAACCCAAACAAATCTACCACTAGGAACACCATAATGCTTAATTTTACATTTATTTGAAGTATGACCCTTTTTCATACAATAAAAGCATGATACAACGCTTGTGTTCCCATGAGTTGTTCCTTTTTCTACCCATATTCTACGGGCTCTTTTATTCTGTTTGTTTTTAATTTTAGGAACATACTCAGTTTTAACAACCTTATTTTCATTATTTTTGCTACATTCTCTTAAGGTTGTTTGTTCAGAAAAATATTTGAATTGTATGCAAGACTCACATTCATGATTAGCAACATATTTTTCTTTTTCATAATATAGCACTTTACTTTTCAAATTCCTGATTTCTTCTGCTTGATATAAAAATTTATTTTTCAAACTTCTGTTTTCTTCAGATGAATTTGAAAATTCAGTTTTCAAGGCATCATTTAATTTAGTAAGATTTTCAGAAGTAAACTTCAAATTTTTATTTTCTTCAAGAAGGTTGTCAAATTCAGATTTTAAATTTTTAAAATCCTTTTTCAGCTTTTTATGAGAAATATTTAATTTTTCAGATTCAATTAACAATGCAGCATACGTTTCATACAATTCATCTTCATCAACTTGACTATTATTATCAGAGTAATGTGAGCTACTTACTTGGCTGACATTATCATCATCTGCCATTAAACAAATGTTAGCTTCTTCATCTGAATCGCTTGAGTCTGAAATGGACTCATTATCGTCTTCCCATGCAATGTATGTTTTCTTTTTCTTGAAGAATCTTTTCTCCTTTTTGTCTTCACCTTTCTTCTGATTTGGACAGTCTGCCTTTAGATGCCCCTTTTCTCCACAGTTGTAGCATTGGTAATTTGAGGAAGATGCTTGATTATCTTTCTTCTCGTACCTAAATCTTCCTTTACCTTTAGACTTCATGAATTTTTTTAATCTTTTGATCACGAGGCTTAAGTTTTCCTCTTCGTCTGAGTCTTCATCTTCCGATTTACCTTTGCTTCTATCAACCTCTGATTTTAACGCCAAACTCTTCTTGTTGGTTTTGGCTTTAGCTTCTTCTTCATCAAGTCTTCCAAGATCTAATTCATGTTCCCTCAACTTTCCAAATAATGCCGCCATAGTCATGGTGTTGAGGTTTTGTGACTCCGAGATTGCAGTCACCTTAGGTTGCCACGGCCTGTCTAAAGACTTCAAAATTTTAATGTTTAATTCATCAGTATCAAATGACTTACCCAGTCCAATGAGATGATTGACAATGTTGGTGAAGCGTTTTTGAACGTCAGAAATTGTTTCTCCTTGCTTCATCCTGAACATTTCATACTCTTGAATCAGGGAATTCTTTCTTGCCCTCTTTACGTCATCTGTTCCTTCATGTGTCACTCTGAGCACATCCCACATTTCTTGAGCAGTTTTGCAGACAGAAACCCTATAGAACTCATCAACAGTCAATGCTGATGCAATAATGTTCCGAGCTTTAACGTCATTTTGAAATCTTTTCTTTTCTTCAATGGTCCATTGACCACGAGGCTTTGGTTCCTGTATATTGTTAGTAGGAACAGAAGCACTAGACGCAATAACATCCCAAATTTTACAATCAATAGATTCAATAAATATTTGCATCCTTACCTTCCAGAATGCATAGTTCTCACCTGTGAATAGTGGGGGTCTATTGATTGAAGCACCCTCTGCAAAGGTTTGATGTGATCCTGCCATTTGAATGACTATCAAAGCAAGCTCTGATGCCAATTGTTAGAATCGCTGCAGCGGAATTATTAGCGTGGAACAAACCAAGAGGGGGGGGTGAATTGGTTATATACTTTTATTATGCCTTTTATTATTTTTCTCTTAATTTTTCTTACTGAGCAGATAATTTAAATATGAATGACAGAGTAAGGGAAAGAGAAAAATTGCACAGGTGATTTTATCCTGGTTCAGATCACTTGGATCCTACGTCCAGTCGCTTATCTCAAACAAGATAAACCTTTTTCACTATCACAAAACAGTTACAAATATTAGTCACACAGAAAAACAATTTGTAACAGTTTAGAATTACCACCTCTCTTGAAACCACAAGAGACGAACTTACACCTCCTTTGAATCTTCACAAAGGATGACCACCTCCTTCGAATGCTTCACGAAGGATGATTCTCTTCCAAACACTTCCTCGGACACACCAAGGATGAATAAGCTATTCCTCTGTCACCGCAGTACCACTTCACGACTTTGCAGACAAGAGTTTCCTTAGCTTCAACAATCTCACTGAGTTCTCAAAGAGTTCAGAGTTCTTTAGCACAAGGGAAGAGTTATTTTTGAGAGAAATAGTGAGCCAATTTATAGACTCAGCCTAATACCCTTCCATTCTACGAAAACGGGCCATCTAACGCATTTAATCGATTAACATAAGTATTAATCGATTAAAATGAGTACAACGGCTAGTTTTTCAAATCTGAAATCCCCAACGGTCCGTGTTAATCGATTATTCTCAGGATTAATCGATTAGCTAATCAATTATTATACACTTTAATCGATTATTCCAGTGGCACTTGGGTTTTCAGGGCCAGCCTCGGTTTTAATCGATTAAAACTAGGTTTAATCGATTAAAACAGAATGTTGACGAATCTCAACAGCATTTAAATGTAAATTACAATAATCAGTCCTAATACATTTGTGAGCACTACTACATCAACTTAGATTATTACAAAAGCTTTATAAAAATACATAAATCTTTAATTTGTCTTGACTTGTGCAACTATGTTCATCATCAAAACTTCATAGTTGATTTTTGCCAACATTTAGGTCCTTTCTTTTGCATTAATTTCTCAATTTAGTTTAGGCTTCATATTAGAGTTTTATTTTCTTTAGCTTAATACAAATTCTTCGATTCTTTTCTCTTAGCATCATATAAAATTAGTTTTAATACAATTTTACATTTACATCTCAATTTCATACTTCAAGTCGTCTTTCTTTTTTTAATTTCATTTTTTTTAATTGTCCCCACTTTGTCAAATAGATAATTAATAAATAAATAGCAAGGACTTTACTCTACAACTTTAGAACTTAAATTAGTTGAGTATTTGGAATAATTCCCTCAGTTAATCCTATACTTCATTAGTGGGGACTAAGTTTTGTTGATTTTTTGTGTGGCCAAAAAACCTTTCAACAATCTCATTTGTAGTTGTATGGAAGAAGTTATAAGCAACAACACCATAAAAGGTTAGAGTTGACAGGATGAACGACTTTTTAGGCTTGGATCATGTTTAGTTCCTAATTGGGCTTGGATTAGACCTTGAACAAGCCTTTGAAGTTGGAGGGACATCCTTGGCCAGTCAACTTCAAAGGAGAGGCTCCCATGCCTTGAACTTGAACGTTAGTTGAGAGTTGATTAAAGGGAGAGGCTCCCATTCATCCCCCCTTGGACAAGGAAGCTTCTAAGACCTTAGATAGTTCAAGGAACCTAATGATCGAACTTCTTCAAGTACATGTATTTCTTTTCTTTCTAGAGGGTTCTCCTTATCCTATAAAAGGAGAACTTCTCTCTTTGTAATCTATAGAACTTGAATGACATTAGTGAAACTTTGTCAAAATTGCAAGTCTCACTTTTTTGTAACTTCTCAATTGGAGTTGTCTCTTTCATAGACTTCTTCTACCTTTTCTTCAAGGTTGCCCCAACCTTCTTCTAGGATGCAACATCAAGCCACACGTTGAAGCCATTCAACCTCCTATTCTTCATGCTTCTGTGTCATTATATACTTCATCAAGGAGTCTTCATCAACATTGTTGAAGGAACTTCTAGGGGTTTGCGATGGATGTTGTCAATGGTACGATGGGCTTTATTTCATTTTTTCAACTATGTGTCATTTGCTGAGGAGCTGCTTGTGTGTATTTGGTCGTTAGAAGGGTCATAGTTGTTGATTATGACATGTCACAATTTTGAATTTCCCACACTCTGAGAAAAAAATTGTCGTGTGTTGTGGGTCGTTAGATCTACTAGATCTAACGACTGAGAATGATTCGTATGGTGCCTTCCATGCCTAAATATGGTGGTGGGCCTTCGGGGCATTTTCACCACTTCTCTTATTCTACTCTTTACAAATCAAGCATATTTTTTTCTTCATATTCAAGTAATAATGACAACCATCGATATATTGTCATCTAAGGAGTCTGTTGAGGAGAGAGGTTAAGGGTATGAGGACCATGAGTCGTCCGGATCAGGCTTGGTGTCTTCCTCTTTTTTGGGATCAGTCGAGTGCTCAATAGATGGGTTAAAGAGGAAGTTGGGGATCAAGAAGGCAATAATGAGTGTCCTACCGCACGCATCACCGTAGTTTTCATAGAACCGGATGTAATCCTTGACATAGACAAATTCAATGAGGGGGAAGAGGATGTGGATGCTCTTTCGGCCATTAGTGGCTACTGATGACAAATTTATGAACACCGAAAAACGGCGCCAAAAACTTGTTTAACAATCGGCAAGTGTGACCGAATCGTATCAAGTAATAAAACTCAGTAAGACCAATTATCGTTCTACCAAAGGACTCACGGCATAGTTAGTTATATGATTTGTTGATTATTTAAGACTTGTTTTAACAATTGATTGTAGGTTTTAAATGCAAGAGACAATAATTAAACATGTATGCATGAATTTGATCAATGGAAAAGAGGAATACAAACACTTTAATGAATTAGATGGATGAGTATGTTGTTGGGGTTATCAATTTCATCTTATCCACTCTCATATACTTTTAGGAATTCATCATTCTTTTCATCAATGCTAATGCCACTCTATAAATCACCTTGCAAGAACGCCTATCCTTAATTACGAGTTCATACAATTCCTAGCATTCCTAGTAATTAATTCTGAAGTGTAGAAGCTTAAAGGCAACCGATATGCTATTGGAAGAAATTCCCCGGATCTAGATTTCTCCGTACGTTCCCATATCGACAAAATCAATAATCATGGCAATGAATGAGTTAAACAATGCAAGCTTTAAGAAAAGAGGAAAAATCCTAACTAATGATGAAAGAAAGCATAAATCTTAAAATAAGATGTTAGAACAAATTCCATATATGAGAGTTTCACAAGACTACATTGATTCCCCAACAACAATACAAGGTTTAGTTCACCATATTCATGGTGAAACTAGATGAACAATAATGGAAGAATGAAAGATAGAACCCTAGAAAGATGAGGAGGTAGCAGGAGCATCCAAGATCTTCCTTCAAGGGGTGGAAAAGTGAGTGTTTGCTTCGTCTCAGCCAAAGATACAAACTCTAGAACGTCCTAAAGCTTATATAATATTCTAAATTATACAGAAAATTAGGCCCAAGCCCAAAATAGTGTCGCTCAACGGTAAGTGCTTGAGTTGTTTCTTCCCCTCAACGGCATTTTCACCCCTCAACGGAGCCAACGTGGTTTCCTGAGTGCCGCTCAACGGTAAATTGCCGTTGAGCGGTAGTTGCGACTTCTCCTTTTGCACTTTTTTATGTCTTTTCTGATTCCATCTTTATCCTTCTTCACTTCTTTCACCAAATTCACCTTAAAACCTACATAAAAACACTGAAATCAAGCATAAACATGTCCAACTCTCTTATTTTTAAAAATATGACGAAAAGCATGATTTCAAGCTAGTTTTTAAGTGTTAAAGGTTGTTTTTAGTATCAATTTTAAGCATGAAAATAACAGTTTTTCAATTGTTATTAGCTACAAGTGGGCATCAAACGAGGTGGAGGAGTTTAGTACCTTTATGCGCATAACGAATCAGTTTCGGTGGTCCACTGATCAGTGTTGCTTGAAGCACCCTAAGGATAGAGAAAAATATGATTTAATTGTGTGCAAGAGAAACAAACGGGTCTATCATGAGAAGGAGGATAGCCCTAAAGACTTTTTCTACATTAATTTATACATGTTAAGGGAGCTCTTCATTTGTCTCCCCATCAACAACTTTCGAATGGGGGTCCTCCGCTAGCTCAACGTTGCCACCACACAACTTCATCCGAACGATTGAGCTTTCAAGTAGGCGTTCGTGTTTGTGTGTGCAGCCTTGGGCATCACCCCCACCCCGTTATGTTCCTACATTATTTTTGCACCCACTCGTTGTGTGCCCTAGGTTTTGATGATACTGACAGTGTTTCTTCTTGTCGACATTCCTAGGCATCAGTTTCTTCTTCATAGGTGGGAAGAGGTCTACACTCAACGCCTCCTCTAAGATTTTTTCCTTTGATGCGTTTAAAGATGTATACTGATGGAACTTCGACCCCCAATGAAGGTCCTTCGGTCAGGAGTTGTTCCCTTTGTCCCCACTGCCTATGGGGTTTTTACCCTCCTTCTTCTCTTTGTCTACCTCTACGGCCTCTTCTTGATGTTTTTTACGGAACACACGATGTCTTCAACACACATGAACTTCCTTGCTCGCTTCTACAGCTCGTCCATTGTTTTAGGTGGCCTCATGCACAAGTTGTCTTTGAACGATTCCGCTTTCAAGGTCGTTGAAAGGTTGTTCAGAATGAATTCCTGGCTCACATCTTTAACCTACTGAGCGGTCTTATCATATCAGTCTATAAAGGCCTTCAAGATTCAATTTTTCCTTGGTTGGTGCTGATCAACAGGTGTGTCAAACTTTGGACCCTGTTGGCTGCATATTGCCAACTGAACAAGGTGTGGATGGTGAAGAAGCTATCCACTGAGTTGAGTGGTAGGGTGTTGAAACCCACTAATATGTCCTCCTTTAGTGATAAGGAGAAGGTCCTACACCACACGGGGTCACTCGCTATGTAGAAATCCATGGTGTTAATGAATGTCCTTAAATGCTCATCAGGATAATTAACCCATCATACTTCTCGAACACGGGAAGCATCCACCGTTTTGGCATGAGTGCCTCCATGATAGTTGTAAAGGGTAATAAACCCTCCGTTTGCACCATTTTCATAGTGAGAGCTCCCTTAAGCTCTCATGCTTCCTTCTTAGGTTGTTTTAACTAGTCCATTTGTTTGTCTATTCACATTGCATGGGCCTACACCACTCGACGCAAAATGTTGGGCAACCTACTCTTGTCGTGTGGTTGCATTCTCGGCCCTTAGTGTCGCTAACTCCACCTCGTGCCTTCATTGCATCTCCCTAACAAGCTTCATAGGATCATGTTGCTTGGCTATATTTCTTGTAGTCATCATTGAATTGTCTTCTTCCTCAGGCCCCACAATAGGCAGTCAAAATGTTTTGGTTTATGGGGTTGAGGTTATAAGTCTTTCAAGCTCTATATGTCCAAGTTCTTATCTATCTTATTTCATCATTCACTCTATTCAATCAAGCTAGGAGGTTAGCTATAGAAGGTACTCTAATTCTAAAGTTAGTGTTTGTTCAGTTATTATAGCAATTAATGCACAATAAATGCAAATCACCCACCTCTTTATTTCAAACTTATATTTATAGTTTTCGATTTGAACTTTAAATTAACAATAGCCTAATCATTAATAATCATACTTTGTTCTATGTTAATTAATATTAGTGTTAATATCATGATATTTTAACCGTTTGACTAGTCACATCATGACCATACGTTCTATAACGAAGAAATGACTGTACAATCTCTGCCATACATATAGTTCAATTGTTATATATATAAATTGTTATATATATATATATATATATATATATATATATATATATATATATATATATATATGAAGAAAAAAAGTTATTAGTCAATTTTGTAGAAAATGATTATAATTTTCAGAAGAGAACATTTGCTACAAAATATGAAAACCAATGAAAGGCACTTTGCATGGAATTAGATTATTACATAGAAATTAAGTTTAATTATATTAAAGGCGTCATCGTTCCAAAGCATTTATGGTCTATAATCTTTTTGATACTCAAACAACGATACAGCATGTGTTTGGATGATAATAAATAAAACTTAGATTTGAAGGAATAAAAGGTTAAACAAAAATATTTTTCTAATAAATATATTGTAGTATTTAGTAATTTAAGTAAAATGTCACCATATTGTAAATATGACAATTTACAAGTAAAGAGTAATAACTCCTCTAGCGTGTATATAACTTATAAAAATCCTTGTTATTAACAAATTTATTGTGTCCAACATGCTACATTTCTTTTTTTATTTTTCATTAGATTAATGCTACATTTCCTTTCTTAATGTAAATAATAAATATAAACAAATCAAAGATTGTTAAAAAATTTGCTCCATTAATCTAATTATTAAATATTTACTTCAATGTTCATAACTAAAATATCTTATAAGAAACACATTCATGAACGACAAAGGATATCAATACAACAACACAATTTTTACACAGTAACCAGAGTCTTCACAAAAATCATCCAAGTAATAATGTCCCAATCTTTTAGACCTTATAATCTAAGTATTTCATGTATATCACTCACCCATCAAGTTTAAAATGTAGTGAAAAATGACTCTATGGAAGTGGTTCTTATATTTTTCTATCAAACATTAATTTTGTTTATAGTTAGGAGTAAGAGTTAAAACCACCTCCCCAAGTTAAAAATAACTTACGTCAAAGAAAACAAGAAATACTAAGTTTTTCAAAAGCTTTATAAAAAAAGATTAATTTATAAAGTAAAACATCATATACATGCTTGGAACATTTGAGGTATAAAGAGTGTTTCACTCGTATAATTTTGGAAGAGTGAAATGTAAATAGGGTCTCACATGTATAAGATTGGAACGAGTAAAATACTAAATAAATGAATCGACGTTTATTTAGTTAATTCAAAGCTATATACTTGTTTACTTCATTCAAAAGGTAAAATAATAAAACCTCACGTATATGAAAAATCTCACTCGAATATGAATATGCTTGGAACGAGTGACTCTTAATAAATTAATTTACGTTTATTTGATTAATTCAAACTTGTCTAGAAATAATCTTTTATTTATTTAATTCAAGACACAAGAATAATAACTCACATATATACGTTATGCATTCATATTTATAGATAAATAGAGAAGTAATAATTGTGCAGATAAAAACTGCATAAGGTCTAGAAAATAGAATAGAGATCTAAAATTTATCTTGATTTATACCATAATAGGTACCAACTACCTAAGGTTCAGACTTGTTGATTTCTGGTTCCTTTATTCTAATAGGTCATAACAAACCGAAGAGAAGTGTTGGAAATTGCATGGTAAAGCTCCCAATTGTTGTTTGGGGGAAAAGAGAAGGAGAAGCATATGAAGGAACATCTTGTAGAAGTGAACTTGTCGAAAACCTACTAGCCTTAAGTCAACAAGAGATGAAAAACAAATGAGAGCCTTTTCCAGTAGTCTTGAAAAACCATCAGATATTCTTCTACTTTCGTTTGGATTTAATATCTTAGAAACACTTCCTTATAATTGGAGCTTAAACCACATAGGATCTCTTTATCTAACACTTCCATATAAATAACCATTTTGAAAATGAACACCTATCAACTCTTCAACGAACAATACCTATAACCAACCATGTTTCTAGCTCTTTCTCAACAAGATGGAAGGTAGATACCAGCAATTCCAACTAATTGTGGTAGTAATCAACAAGATGAACTTGGGAAAGAGGCTTAACCACCTTGTACAAGTTACACTAAACGCTATCAAGACAAAAACAAAACAAAAAAAAATATCAATGCTTAACCATCTATTACAGAAGCTCACATCTAACCACCATGGATGGAAGCTTCCATGAAAGACACCTTCTTGTGAAGCAATCCTTTACAGAAGAAATGTCTTCATTGAGGACTAAAAGTCCAACACAGCTCTTAACACAGTTTTAAACCACCAATTGACAAAAAAAATAGAGATCACGCTTAGCAAAGATGACGAATAACCAAAACGAGGCCTTTCACTAATTCTGAAGAGTGTCATGGGTACATGTTTACTGCATCCTTTAATATTACAGAGGGTAATACAATACTAAAGATTCTTGCGAGCCACCACTTTTTAAAAAATCCTATTCGCAACGAGTTCCCCCATTAGAACCAATTGGAATAGCTTGGCCTTTGGTCGTTAGCAATGATGGCAATCTTTTTAGATGACAGAAAGAGAAGTATCACTAATGAGGCATGCACCAAGTGTAGATAAAAATTAATCAAACCAAAAACTAGCAAAATGCATGATTGTAATATCCTTCACAATTATAAAGACGATTCATCAAACAAGCACTTGAAGCGAAACCAAAATAATGTTAATTAGACCTTCATCAAATGATATATACATCATAGGTCAACAAAATGGAAGAGAAAATTAGACCAATGATAACTGTAAATGAAATAACTATTTTGTCAATCAAGCAATCCAAGGATATCATGAGCCCTAACAATACTACCAAGTCAAGAAATCATGAGAACAAATAGTGCTAGCTTGATTGAAGCACTGATAAAAGCAAAACAACATCTTAGGCAAAGGATTTTGTGCATCAGATTCTTAGAATTTTGTAAGATATGGAGATGGTGATGACAAACTCAGCCAAGGGTCCAACCACTAGAAGTATGGTCAAGCTCCTCCAAGAAGAACCATCCACAGAACAAGAAACAAAGGTGTGTTTTACTTGGGCCATCATGGAAGAAAAATGAATAGTATAGGATTTAGGCCTTGCATTCCGTAGTGTAGGTTTGATTAAGACTTTATTAAGGCCTAAGTAGCATGAGATTTTCCCTAAGTTAGATATCCAAACCAACTGGAAAGTGTGTCATGTGTCATGCTTCCATTAGAGAGGATTTACTTTTTAAAAAGTAGCCACATGGCACCTTAGAAGTGGAGAGTTTCATTTTGGTAGTGGTCACATGTCCCTCCACCATTGGAGAGGATTTGCTTTTAGTAGTGGTCACATGGCACTCTAGGAATGGAGAGGATTATGTTTTGTGAGGAGCCACATCTCCTCCCATCATTGGAGAGGTTAGAAGGCCTTATTTTTGGCCAATGAGAGCAAACGTGGGAGATCATGCTTTTAGGGTTAGAAGAAGACACCCTTGGCCTATAAATAGAGGTGTCTCCACCCTTGCATTTCATCTTGGAAATTAATAATGTTATGCTGCCAAATTGTAACCTCATTCTTCCTTGATCAAGACTAAACGACCCTAGAGGCCTCACCTACCTCATGGAGTTGGCCTAACCTCTCCTTAAACCTTCAAACTACACACCATCTTCATCCTATCACTAAAAGTCGTGATCCTATCACCACACCACCATCATTTTCACATCATATCACCCATTTCTCACTCATTTCCGCAACCATATCCATCATAGGGACCATCTCCTTGCTTCCTCCTATGGTTTGGCCCAACCTAGCTAAAGGAGGTTGCCATGAGGTGGTGATGTGGCAGATGAGATTGATAGTGCAATCCATATCCATATCTCAGCAATTGTAGGATTGTGACCTGAAAAAAGCAAGGATATCACGTGTTCTTGCCAAAGACAGGGAAAACAACAAGAACAACAAGATGAATGACAATAAATTTTGACCACCCTTGTGCATCACAGCCAAAGTTGCATTTGGTCAAATATGACTCACCTAAACTTGAAAGCCCAAAAAAGGGAACATTCAAAGGCTCAAAGTGAACTCAAACAAAATCTTCAAGAAACAAAGCACTAAGCTCCAAGACACCACACATCCAGATCTCAATGAAAAAAAAAAATCATTGCTGAAATCAGACCAAAAGAACATTAAGAGTCTGAGCTAGAACGGCAGTCAACTCCATAGCAATGTCGAAATCCTGAGTTTTGGAGAAGTGGGGAGGGGAGAGCAGTTGGAGTGAAGTGAGAAAGAGAGGACCAAACTGAGTTCATGCGATGCAGCATGATGAAATTTTCATTTCCAGCAGAGGCCAACACTCTGATTCTAGGTTGGGAAATAGAGCCCAAATGAAGAAAATACAGAAACCAGAGAGAAAATATTTGTTAAATGAAAAGACAGAGAGAGAGAGAGAGAGAGAGAGAGAGAGAAACAATACAATTAGGCATAAATGGGCATCATATAGAACAGAGAACAAATACCAGATACAACTGAAACAGAGCAGAACCTTGACCCACAAAAGACAACTTAGTCTCCAAATCACACCCAAACACAGGGTGACACCAATTCAAAGACAATAAAGTCACAATTCATAAATCGAAGACCGGAACCTACAAATCTAGACATAGAGGACAAATTCAGAACAAGACAGAATGATGCAAAACATGAACTGAAGAAATCGAATGTATTTATTATTTCATTAATTTCTGTTTGAGGATCATCTCAAAAGAAATCGGAAAGCATGTTATACATACCCTACCCCAAAAAACAGAACAAAATACTTCCCCAGCCGTGTCTCTTTATGTTTTCCCATTTGACCTCAAAATGCAATCGAAATATCGCCAAAGATTTTTCCCATCTGACCCCAAAATGCAATAAAATATCGCCAAAGATCTCTCCACAGAAGATTAAAATCCAAAAACCAACAACAATAAAACTTATCATAGAAGGGACAGCTAAGTGAACAAATAATACCACATAAATATTTAGAAACAAGAAATAAACAAAATTAGAAAGCTTCAGGTAGGTATATCAGCTTCATTTATCCGAAGCATTTGCATTATTAGACAAGGAACAAATTAAAGTCATTTTGAGTTCATGTTAGCCCGTTGTAATTGGTTAAACTTCCCAACAGCAAACTGAAATTATATAAACCCAGTCACCTGTTCGGTTTCCAAGTGTAACACACCATACATCATATGCTTCAGCATTCACTCCTAAGAAGAATCTGGAGCAAGTACCTCAAATGAACTCCATAAGCAAGACAGAACTTGAGAGCTCAAGACAGCAGATAATCAAAAGATATCTGAAGTCAGGAATATGCCTTGGAAAACCCTCTTGAATAGGGTTTGTTAAAAGCAACATACCCATCATGTTTACTCCTGGGTGGCGCTTTCCTGACCATAAAAGGATGCAAATATGAAGCTTTACTGACCACCAGAACTGCGAAGTTGCAACCTCTTCCTCTCAAACTCAAGCTACAAACGAGGAAAATAAAATGTCAATATCATATCAACCAAGTTTTTCATAAAAATGTTTTATTTTAAAAGGCTATTAGGGTAAATTATTACCAAGAAACAAACTGCATTATTTCCCTTAAACACTAATTACAAATCACTGAAAGTTGAATCAATGAAATTTAAATTGAAAACCATGTTGCCTGTATTTGACCTAAATTTTTTGCAAATTTTCTAAACAGAATACAAACACGGCTTCAACAGTGTGACCACGAGGACAAATGAAAATTGTTAGAATATGTATAAAATATAGGTGGTTGTTAGAGTTAAGAAGTGAACTTTAAGCTTAATTCAACCTTAAAAATTCAGCTTGTATGCTAAGGTTTGCATCTACGTATATATTCTAAATTGTCTTATCTCTCTCTAGTTGAAGTAAGACTTCTAACAATTAAAATAGGTATTTAATGTAGGTGATTAGCCGTTGTACCTATGAATTGTTAGCATTAATTACCTAGATATTCCTTATATAATTAAATGCTAACAGCTCATAAGTACAATGGATAACCACCTACTACTAAATACCTATTCTAACAACTACCTATATTTAATACATATTCTAACCGATTCATACCTTCATGAACTTCCTCGGCCCCAAAATATTGCTCAACCTTGATCAGCGATTTATCTCCCTTCCATCAGATTTAGGAATCAATTTTGAAGCCGTTTCTTGGACAAATGCTCAATATTGGACCTCCCAATGCTCAAAGGCCCCGATCATCCCAAATGACAAGACGGAATCCCACTCAATCCCTCTTCCTATTTATATACAGCTACTTGTCTACTAACATAAACGCACCCTCAATGGGTTTACTCAGTTGGAGGCTAATTCACATAATCCCTTTTATTTGTTGGACTAACATAACTAACTATTAGTGGGGACTACCTACCATGGTTATTATTTCAACTCTGAATTCATGATTTTGGTCAGAATATGTGTTAAATTTATAGATAATTGTTAGAATAGATATTTAATGTAGGCGCTTAGCAGTTGTATCTATGATCTGTTAGCATTAATTACCAAGATAATTGTTATATAATTTTCTTCTATAAATAACAAAGATCAACTGAGATAATCAATCTCTTAAGCTTTTCTTCTCATACTTTTAGTCTTAAGTTGGTGCTAGAGTAGGTTAATCTTGCCTCTGCTGCAACTGTCAGCCTCTGCTGACCGCCATTAGTCAACCGACATCGGCCACTATCCGCTGCCAGTCACCTTTGTCGACCACCATCCACTGACAACCTCTGAAGACAACCTTTTTGTCACCAGAACAATTTCATGTCTTGTCCACAAGGCTCATCGGACCTCCTTGCCCTTGTTTCTCCACTTTCACCTTTGGTTGAGAGGCTCCTCTCTCCTCATACTCTTCCTCCACCTCTACTTTCCATCTTTTGTGGTTGGCATTGACTGTGGAGTGTAGATTGTTATTGTAATTCTAATTGTTTGGGAATTCTTCCTTAAATATCGCTTCCTTTTCACAAAGTGGATACAAACATCCTCAATGTTCTTTCTGTAAAAGAATTGACCACGTTCCATATAAATGTTTCTCCTTGCATGGTTTTCCTAGCAAGACAACAAACGTCTTCCATACAATATACTTTATAACCCTTCTCCCCACTTTACAAACCTCAACTATTATAGGCTTTCCCTATACAATATACTTTTTTTCTTGTTATCTTCTATTCCTATTCCTAAGTGTTCAAGTGAAAGCTTTATAATACCCAGAGTGGCAACAAATGATGATTGATGAGATGTGTGCACTTCAAAGCAGTGGTACTTAGGAATTGATATCTCTTCAACTAGAAAATCAATTGTTAAGTGTCGACGATTGTATACTCTCAAAATAGGATCTACTTGTAACATTTCTTAAATAGTAAGAGAAATACTCTGATTGTTGGATATTCTAACACTAATTGGGCACGTCCACCTAGAGATAGACACTCCACTTCAAATACTATGCTTTTGTAAGAAGTGATTAAATATCGTGATCGTGGTGTGGTAAGGTCAAGAACAAAAGTAGAATATATGGAAATGGCATTAGTCATTTGTGAGCTCATAAAGCTAAAACAACTCAGTTTAAATTTGAAGAAAGTTCTCAAATGCACCTTGAATGTGACAACCAAGTAGCATTACACATTGCCTCTAACCATAACTTCCATGAGAGAACCAAACATATTGAGGTGGATTGCCATTTTCATAAGAAAAATTGGAGTCAAGAGACATCACCACCGGATTTGTCAACTCTAATGAATAATTGGCTAACATATTCATCAAGCCTCTAAGAGGATAAAGGATAGAATAAACTTATAGCAAACTAAACACATATGACCTGTATCCTTCAGCGTGAAATGAAGTGTTATAATTATAGAAATAACTAGTTGATCCGATACAATCAAGAATATTGTTATAATTATCAATTTTACAAAATATCTGCCATGGTGGCAGATTTATAGATGGTTGCCTTTAAGAGGATAAAGGATCGAATAAACTTATAGCAAGCTAAACACATATGACCTGTCCTTCAGCGTGAAAGGAAGTGTTATAATATAGAAATAAATAGTTGATCCGATACCATCAGGATTATTGTTATAATTATCAGTTTTACAATATCTCCACCATGGTAGCAGATTTATAGATGGTTGTCATAACATGGGGGTGGCAATGTCAGTTTTTCATGACAGCCCACTGTGGCCGCTTTGGGTGTTATAGAAACTGGATCAGAAACTCTTACAAAAGGAATTCTCAAATGAAAACAAAAAAAAAAATTAGTGTTCTATGTATTTCTTTCAATTGGACCAGATGTTCACAATACATCCACTAGCACTTAGAAGGTCCAACAACCTCCCACACAAAACTATTTCTCTTTTATCCCCATACCCAATAACACATTTATTCATAACCTCTCTTCAATCCACAACTATTACTAACAGAATTTTCAGCTAATTAAATCAATTAGCTGTATTTCTCTTATTTCTTCTTTCATAAACCTTCATAATAGGAGGTAATATTCTAACAGGGTGTCATGAAATAGTGCTAGAGAACAGACATGGCGAAAGTTGCGGAGCAGCACGATGGTCGTACCAGGAGTAGTGGTAAAGTGTGAATAGAAGGAGAGGCAGCAAGTGAAAAATGAAGGAGAAGAAGATGCAAACAGGATCCAACCTGACCTGAGGCAATTAAAACCCTAATTTTCTTTCTTTTCCTTTTTGAAGTCAGCGCACATGTTATTCTTTTAAAAACCTAGTGTTGGGCCAAACAACGTGACCCAAACCAATCACCCTACGGTTTCCTTTATTATTGTGATGTACTTGTCGTCATCATTACTATTACCCGTGACACCACCACCACCAGTAATGCCACTGTTGTCACTGCTTCTGCCACTACTACCGCCATTTCCACTGATGTTACCACTACTACCGCCATTTCCCGCTGACGTTGCCACTGCTACCCGCATTGAACCAACAGCTCCTACATTATGTTTTGTTGTATTTTATGTTTTGAACTTGAAATGTTGGCACTTTGATTTGATTATATCATTATTTGAATTTATTAGACATGATATTATTATTAATTATTAATATTTCAAGATTTTTTAAATTATATATATCTATATATTGTATTCTTTTGTATTATCTACAAGTATATATTTTATTTTATTTTTGTCAGCAGCATAACCTGTTATGACTTTCGATCTATTCTCATAAAGGTTGGGTCTGCAATATTTCTGTTATCCAATATTGATAACACTAATAATTATAGAAATAACAAGTTGATCTTATTAGGAAAATTTTTATTTATTCTCTAATCATATCTTTGTTATTAAAGGATATAAATCTCCTATATTTATTATATTGATTCATTTTTCTCAATATAAATAAAGCACCCATGTTGTCTTAGAAGTAACGTTTCTCTTTTGGCAAGAGTTCAGCACTCCGAATGGGACCCTTTCAGCAGACTACAAATCCCTCAATGCACTATTTGGCAAAATATACTGTGGAAAACATTGCAATGAGGACCATGGGAACATTCACATTTTGTGTTTGACCCAGGTGGAGCCATATCAACCAAACAGCTATTCACCTGGAGGACAAGGTGAATGTTTAAAGGGGCTATTGTTAGATAGCCTCCATTAGTAGCTAGCTAGTTATATTAATCTAAGAAGTACAGGGGTTATGTTAATGGCTCTGCTCCCAAATAGGCCCATTGAGGTGGGTTTATGCTAGTAAACCAGTAGCAGCATAACAAAAATATGAAGAGGGATATTATCATGTCATTTTTTAGGATAGGAGCATTTCGGATTTAAAGACGTGCAGTACTCCAAAGTTCTGCAGTTTTTCTCTATATATCTGATCCAGTTTCTATCAAACCACCTACAAACTACCCAAATCCTTCAACAATTGGTCATTTCAAATTAATGGTTGTAATACTAATAAAAATACTTCTTTTAGAAAAACCAAATGTAATGAACGATAAAGGAAAACAAGGTTCTCTTGATTAAGTTTTCATTTTGCACTTGCTAATGTTGTTTGATAAAAATGAATAATATATCCCTGCAGCAGCAGGAGTATAATATATTTGACATGTTGCTAATACATACATTTAGACACACCATAACAAATAGAAAAATAAACATATTTACCACTTTCTTCACTCGTTCATTTGCAGCAGGAGTACCTCCAACAACAGAATCAGGATGATAAGGACTGCTGACGCGTACGTCATTCATCACAACTATGACTGTCTTGTCCCAGCGGACTGGAAGCCTGAGTACATACTAAAGTAATCAGTTAAAAAGAAAATTAAGCCACTGAGAAAAATATACAAAAGCTAGAAAGATTGAAATCCTAAGGCAAAGAGGCACTCTTAAGGCATGCGGGAGCAGAGCATTTAGTGCTCTCAGCAAGCACCAAAAAGTGATCCACAATAACTACAGAGTTCAACTTGAGCTATCAAGTGATCCCCGTTTCTTTTAATTTGATAACAATTATTCCAAAATGCATAAAAATTAGAGAAATACTATTTCTCTAAAGAATGGCTGTCATCTAAGTATCGATAAAAACTGCAATTAAATGTGCATCGTCACAAAATAATTAACTAAACTATAAATGCAAACTGGAAGGAGGACTCAAACCATATCAAGAATATACAATACATGATAATTATATAGTTGGGTTTGAGAACAGCATTCAGTCAGAAACCATACCAAAAGTCCAAGTACTCAATTAATATCCATGATTATAGATAACGACTGCAGTTTCACATCACAATTAAAATACTAAGAACAAGAGAGGAAAAAAATCTTCTAGAAAACAAAGGTATATCAATTTTCTAACATATCCATTCTAATTTAAGCACACACAAAAAAATTGGAGTGTGATAGCCATGTGCAACTTGGTGACCCTTGCAGGAGAGGCCGGATCTAATTTTGTGATTATCAACTGAGTGAAGTACAATTTGCTGGCTCTGACAGTCAATTTTTGCATTTTTGGCTTCAAAAATTGCTGCTTCAATGATAATAGCCATGTACAACGTGATGGCCATGGGAGGGCACACATCCATCTAACATTTTCATTTTTGCTACACACTATTTTTCTTGTTTTCAATGGCAGAAAGCCAATAATCCGTTATGTCATATAGCAGATAGTTTAATGGGCTTATGAAGTTACATAACAGTCTAAATATATGATATATATATCAACTAGAATTATATTAACTCAGAAGTTTAATTAGCTGAAGACTTGAAAGAAATGACAAGAGAATGCAGGACGAATGCTGCAACCACAACAATGATAAGAACTGCAATATCAGACACAGTTGCAATCCTCAATGTGAGAAATTCCATAGCACAATAGTACCACTAGAGTGGCTATTTAACAACACTGATTGTTGCCCCTTTAAAATCTAGCATTTAATTATAATATAGGCACATGTATAGAAACCTGGGAGCTTTGCAATTTTAATGCAATTCTGCAGATTCATATACCTCAATAGATGCCAAAAAAACAAAGACAATACTGGAAAAATTGACTCAGAACTTGGCAAAGAATTTAAAACCAAGTATGAATGACTCACAAAGACTCTTCAAAGCAACTTCCAATTTCGGTGTAATTGGTGAAAAACAGTGTTGATGTTAGTCAATTGCACCCGAGCTCACAATTGCAATTCATCACTCATTTGGTGTGCAATGACATTCGCATTCAAACACATTTCAGATCATGAATCGGACAATTAGAACATGATACATCAACCAATGCTGCCACAGAAATCTGTCATCAAGCTCATTCAATTGAATGTCACTGCTTATGATGATGGACAGATCTTACTCAAAGCAAAAACTCAATCGAATCATAGTTAAACTCAGATTTAATTGACAATTAAAACAAAGCACAAGACTAGAACATGACAGAAATGGATTTAGAAATTAAAAACTCAAATAAAGTGAAATCACCGAATAAAATGAAAATAAAACTCAAAGTAATGACTCAAGGCACAGAACAAGTCAGAACACTCAAGACAATGAACAAAAATGATGAACAACTCAGAAATGAAAAGAAACAGCACAAAATACTCAGAATCAAACCGAGACAAAACAAGATGAATGAACACAAGAAAAGTTGAAATGACAAGAGAATGCAGTACGAATGCTGCAACCACAACAATGATAGGAACTGCAATATCAGACACAGTTGCAATCCTCAATGTGAGAAATTCCATAGCACAATAGTACCACTAGAGTGGCTATTTAACAACACTGCTTGTTGCCCCTTTAAAATCTAGCATTTAATTATAATATAGGCACATGTATAGAAACCTGGGAGCTTGGTACGTGATTGGCAATCTCAAATAACCTCCAATGCCTTCATTTTAACCATTTTACTTATATCCTATATGTAATATCTTCATTAATCTCCTCATCATTTTGTAATACTGGCCTAAGGTATTTAAGTTTAGAAACTTGTAATATGACACCTTCCATTTTTTACTTGCAATTGCAAAATAAATAATGTATATACTACACATATAGATAGTCAAAAACAAAAAAGAAACCCAGACTAAAGAAACTTATGATAAATAATTAGGTCAGTTTATGCACAAATCACCATCAATCTAGAAGCAACAAGAGCATGGCAATGAAGTCAAAATATGAAAGACTATGGTTGAATTAGTATAAGGAAAAAAGCGTGACAAATCTTAGTTAAATGTGAACTGGGAAGGCAGAATAAAGAAATGGGCACAAAGAGGGAAAAGATAGTCCTGTAGAGTATGAGGAATAGAAGTCAAAACAGAGTTAACTTTTTGTTAAATGGTCAAAATAGATTAAAATCCCATTACGATTTTGAATAAAAAATGCATTACAAATGAGGGGGAGGGGGGGGGGGAACATAATTAACTCAAAATATGCTAAAAACCATTATTTTTGGGGTAAGAATGGGTTATTGAATCCTATACCATGGCAGTGCTCCTATAGCAGGGAAAAAGTCACTGTTAACAACCACTCTGCTATATTAAATCCCATAGCAACCAGCTTGCTCTACTCTTTACGCCACTGTAACACAATATTGACGTCCAATATCTCTCTCTACAGCACCACTATAATACCGCAAAGGAAAACTACTCAAATACACATGGATATGCTAAATTTGCAGAACCCCAGGGTCATTCCACAGCACTAAACACATACAGCACGCTATGGGTATGCTTTTAAGTAAGTTTGCCTATCTTTGTTTCTGTACTCAATTAAATCTATCCATCCTTATTTGACAGGGGCAAGATGCGAGCTTATAATTTCTTTTATCACACATTTCCACAACAATCTACAAAATGGTGTATTCTATGAGTGTCATGCTCTAAAGTCTATTGGCTTCAAAACCTGATCAAAGATAAAATATACACGCCAGGAAACAAACTAGACTATCACTAAAATCCCGATCCACACCACAGTGGTTCGTTCACTCACACAGCACTTACGTTTTGGACAAGGCATCGAAGATGCTCTGCGCCTCGCTGGTAACCCCAACCCCAATCCTCTCAGCATCAGCCTCTGCTTGTCTACATCCAAAATCATTTGAAGCAACACATGAATTTCATAACACATTTAAAGAAAACTAGAAAAAAGAAAAAATCTGGGGAATTGCAAGAAAATACCTGATAGCAATTTCTTCCCTAGCTTGGAGAGCGGTGAGGTCAAGAAAGCAGTTGGAAGGATCAAGTGGGTCTTCGGCCTGGCCAAGAAAGGTGAACTCTTTGATGTAATTAGCCTTGAGCAACCTAATGTTCCGACGAGGGCCATGTTTGGAAGGTTCCTGGAGTACAAGGATGTTGGAGGGTCGATCGAAGGTCACAACCTGGCCTTCGAATTCGTCGCCCAACGTTGTCCTGATCGACAGCAAACACCCTACCGCCAGGTCCTCAGGGTTGTTGTTGCTGTTGCCACCCTCCATTGTTGTGCTTTCTGTTCCTTCCTACCCTTTCCTCCTAGTTTACCCTTCCTTCCACCAAACAAGACTTGACTCTTTCTTGCAGACAATATTCAACTGGGAACCTTGTTTAGGGCTTGGTATACCCTCCCTTATTTGGGCTACTCTTCATAAGAACTCCAAATCGGTCTCCTCATTGGGCTTTCCAACTTTTACTTATGTATGTCTGATTTTTAATTTCAATTTTTTCGAAGTGGGGTTTTTTTTTAGTTACATTGTTCTATATTTACACAAATTTTTCTATTTGATTATAGTTAAACTTTAAACATTTTCTCATTTTAATTCTATCTGTTTTAAAGTGGGGGTTATTGTTTTGACAATAGTCGTTCACATATGTCATTTTTTAATAATAAAACATTTCAAATATAATTGTCTAAATATATGTTTGCTGAAAAATACACAGTTTCCTCTCTTTTATCTTAAAGGTCTTTTTTAAACGACTTGTATCTATTACATATTAGTTATACCTATATTTCTGTATTTTCACTTACGTTTAATATGATGTGTCATCCGATGAGATATCTTATATTTGTCTTTTTCTTTTCTTTTACTTCTATATCAAATTTTTACAATAAAAACTTTCATTTAATAAGTCTTGATTCAGATAGCTTTATGTTAGTTTGGATGAGGTAATTTA
The DNA here is from genome assembly GCA_034642375.1 of Vigna nakashimae. NCBI lineage: Eukaryota > Viridiplantae > Streptophyta > Magnoliopsida > Fabales > Fabaceae > Vigna > Vigna nakashimae. Next base: position 35,979,366 of record CM067758.1, read on the forward strand.
GAATTTAAAATTATTTACCTTAAAAATAACTTACCTTAAAACTAACTTGTTGTACGAAATTTAAATTTTAGGTATTTCAAATGAATAAAATAAAACAATTTGAAAAACCAAATTTGAAATTCTACACATTTTCACTTTATATCACTTCATTAAGAAATGTTGAGTTGAGTTAGCCTAGGTAGATGATCGAGTCAAGTTGGTTCATATCGATGGTTAAGCAAAGTCGGGTTGGACTAATGGTTGAGCTAAGTATGTATGTATATCAATGGTCAACCAAAGATCGAGTAGAGTCGGTCCTAGTTGAAGGTTGATTCGAGACAGCCTAGGCCGATGGTAGAATTGAGTCAGCCTAGGGTGAAGGTCATGTGATGGTTGATTTGAGTCGATCATGGCCGAAGGTCAAGCCGAGTTGGTCTAGGCCAAGTCAAGTTGAGTTGACCCAAGTTGAATGTCGAACCAAGTCCACCCATGCCGAATTCAAACCCAGTCAGCTTAAGGTTGAAGATTGAACAAAGTCAACTCAAGGTCAAAGATCGAGTAGAGTTAGCTCAAGGCTGAATATCGAGCAAAGTCAGCTTGGGTCGAAGGTCGAGTTTAGTTGGTTCTGGCTAAAGGTCGAGTCGAGTCAGTGTATACCAAAGGTTGAGCCAAATCGACCTCGACCGAAGGTCTATCCGAGTATGCTCGAGCCAATGGTCAAGTTAAATGGTCTCGAGTTAAAGGTCGAGTCAAGATGGCACAAGTAGAAGGTCAAACTGAGTCGACCTTGACAATTCGACAATCTGAGTTGACCCGGGGCAAAGGTCGAGTTTAGGTTGCCAAGGCCGAAGGTCGAGTTGAGTTGGCTTGCGTTGAAGTTCAAGTCGAGTGTGCTCACGCTGAAAGTCAAGCTGAGTTAGGCTAGTGTGAAGGTTGAAATTGATCAATCCTAATTGAAGGTCGAGACGAGTCGACCTATACTAAAGGTCGGGTCTAGTCCGTCCTGCTAAAATCTTCGGGAGTCGACCTAGATCAAAAGTTGAGATGAGTCGTTCTAGATCAAAGGATGAGCTAACTCAACTCACTCTTAAGGATAGATTTATGTTTTCTTAAAATATAAATTAAATTGTTTAATCCAAATATGAAAATTTAAATTTAATATATTTCTAATTAATTTTTTCTTCTCAATTGATGTTTGTCGATATTATTTTTAATTAATGTCGAACAAAAATATAAAAAATCATATTCACTTTATCAATTAGATTAAATTTGATGTGGGATCAATCTAATCACGTTGACATGATTAATCCAACTCAGTTTGATATCTTCTTTACTCAATGTAGCCTTGATGTTTTAGCCAAAGTAATCCATACAAGACATAGCCTGACTTGGATCGTTTCGTCCTTATCCCATTTGAACCTGATTTGACTTGGATCTAACTAAACTTGACTCAATGTAGGATTAGTTTAACCTAATCCTGATCAATCTTAATATGATTTAAGCCTAAAACATAACTCGATTGAGTGTGTGGCTAAATCAACTCGAGTTGACCTGAGCTCGGCCTGACTCAACTCAACCTAAGTCGAGGTAGCTTGACTTAACTTGAGCCGGGCGACTTGGTTGTGTCAAGGCTAATTTGTTTGACTTAGACCTAGACTAACTTAGCTTAAACCTTGACTAACTTGACTCGACCTATAATCGAGTCAATTTGTCATAATAATTATTGTCTGTCAATGTGAGTTTCTCCTTTATTTGGGAAACAAAATTCAAGAGTGATTCAAAGAATCGACACAATAATCTTTAAATAAATTTTTTATATTTTTAGAATAATTTACATTAACTGTTTGCAATTATTTTTAAGATATAGATAATAAGACTAATTTTTCATCAAATTTGAAGAGTTAAAATAGGTTGCATCATTTTGTTCCATTTTCTGTTTGAATTTTCTTGAGTTTATACTTTGTATGCTTTTATGAATCGTGGTTTGAGATATTCTGTTGTTGTGTTCTGTGCAGAAATTTCATCTGCATATTAGAAGAAGTCCCATAATGCACAACAACCTAAGTTCACTAGCAGCACCTTTGTTTTTTGTGGGGAATATTTGTGTACAGCCACCAAAATATGGTGCAGTAGCTATCTCAACAGCTTCTGGATGAGAATTTACCATAGTTACTGTTCCAATCGGAATATGTGCACTTTTGGCCGCACACCTTCCTAGAACGGAAAATGATGTAGCAGACCAGACCAGACCATTAAAGTGATGGTACATGAGGATTTGTCACGTTAAATTGTAAAATAACTTTAAAACTTATATATTTATTTGAAATTATTTTCATTTCAATTTTATGTTAAATAATGTAGTATGGATTTATATTATCTTTTGGTATATTATATACTGAAGTTGAAGGTAATTCTCATTAGTATAACTAAATTTGTACCAGGTTAGAAAATTGTTTATAAGTAGATCAAAATATTTTACAAAGTAAAATTATATACATAAAATTAAGGTTTAATTATTTAGATAATTTCGAAGACAATATGTCTACTTGTTTATATTTTTTAAAAAATATCAATTTCGTCTTTAAATGTATTAAAGTTCATTTTTTTTTTCAATAGTTTAAATAATTAACATTGACTTTTTTAATAGATATAAAAAATCTTTTTTGACACAGTGAACACATTTGAGGACAAAATTGATACTTTTTTAAAAGCAGAGACCAAATAAACATACTATCTTGAAGGTGGGAGCCAATCCAGCAATTAAGCCTAAAATTAATTGTTTAGTTATATATTAGTCAGGTTTTCATATTTTTTCACCAATTTTACCAACGATTTAGTTAATTATTTAATTATTAATTTGGTCATCGTTTAACCATTCACTTAGCCATAGGTGTAGTCACCAATTACTAAATACCAACATCATGTTAGAAAAATCAACTAAGAATCGATCACTACTGTTTTTTTGAAGTTCTTTACACACCTTTAACATGTCATGAAAAGACTAGGGTTAGTATATTGTATAAGACTGAGTACTCCTTGACCACATCAGTATTGATCTCGTCCTAAAACGGTATAACACAAAACACAACTGAATACATCTTAAGTGCTTACACCTAAACATGTCTAGCTTGCATGTTATGTGACTACCACTAGGCAGTCTGACTGATTACCTATCGATCTATTAAAACTATGGCGCATCAACTACTTTGTAACTTAACAGAATATGATCAAACATTATCCTAGACAAGGTAAACGGGCCACTAGGCTCAAACATTGGTCTATCTAGGTAATGGTCCACAAATATAATAAATTATATTATAAATATCATCGAGGTATTTTATTTACATTCTCATTAATTATACACTTAATACTTTATTGACGTTTGAGACTGACTTGAATGTCAAAGTGTTTTTTACATGCACAACCCTCATTCACCTTACGGAGGATGAGAATTAAGGAGGAAGATGATGATCACTTTGGAGAACGAGGTTGAAGAAGTTTGTGGAGTTGAAGTCTTTACAAGGTACTTCTTCGACTTTGTAAGAACATAATAGTTGATATGAGAGGTGTTAAAGGAGGCAGTGATGGGATTGGTGTTATTATGATAACATTTTCACTTACTCATTTTGAGGATGATGAGACAAGGTTGGTGCTTATCCAAAGACTAGGCCTTATGAGAAGGAGGAGAACAAACTTGAGGGAATGGATGTTGAAATGAGAGAGATTGTGATGGAGGGATGAAATGTAAGCAACAAAGGTGAAAGCCAAGGGAATTGGATGGTTTAGGTTGAAGGCTTCATATCTGACTAAATTAGTCTTGTTGAGATTAGATGGTCACCTTTGCCCTTAAATGTGTCCTTTCTACTTTGCCAATGAGGGTCAAGAGTGTGTGCAAAATGATTTGTGTTCATTGGTGCTTACCAGGGCCAATAGACACATGGAATAAGTTTTTTCTATAGATTTTCAACAAATGGGAGGAATAGCCTAAGACGAAGAATAAGTATTTATGTACATGTTTTACAATTTAACATTTCCTTCGCATAGGTTGATGGAAGAGTGGCTCTGAGAAGTGACCGGCGTGATGCAACTCCTCGAAGCTTCCTTCAGAGAGAGACGACGCAGCAGAATTGATAGGAAACTCTTAAATCGAGAGAGAAATCAAAAGAAAACAAATATGAACAATTGAAAACCTTAATCACGAAGAGAGAACACGAGTTTGAACGTAAACTCACAAAAACTGAGGTCAGACTCAATCTTCATTAGATTCAAGACCTAACCTGTTGCAACTATTTAAAGGATCCCAAACAGGTCAGTTCAGAATATAATGCAGTAATCAAACTAAAATTTGAGTGATTGCAGTAACAACTTGCTCTCTTTGCCAAAAAGATTATTGATTCTACACAAGTAAACAATTAGAACACAGTTATGTAAAATCTGATTCTCTCATACAAATGTGCCAAGGAAATTAGGCCAAGTTAGCCTCACTAAACTCACGACACTCAGGCTTCTCTTTTAAAAATTTAAATCACACAAATGAAAGGTTTAGAAGGAAATTCTCCTTGGCAGTTCAAGGCTGGAAAGTCTTTCAGACCACCACCACCTAAGATGCTACCAAGCACACAAACCTTTTTTCAAATTCCAGAAACCAGAGTGTACAACTTCTCAATAAAGAAATGGCTAGGCTAAGGCAAAGTAATGCGATGATAGAAAAGTACAAAACAACCACAAAAGCAAAGGAATTGACAGAACAGTACAACAACCACTATAGACAGACTCTAGATTAGAGGAAGAAAGTAATTAAAGCTCAATTAGGAACAGCAGAATAGAATGCACATATGAAATAGACAAAACTAAGACAACAAACAAGACAAGCAATAAACAAAGCTATCAAGAACAAAAGGCACACAAATTGAACCTACCAATAACTCTAGGACAGATTAAAAAAACAAGAAAAAGAACTAAAGTTGAACTAGTTATGATTCAAGAAAATGATATCTGATTTTGGTAGATACAATTTACTGAAACAGTGAACTCTATTGTGAAATGCACCATTTCTCTTTGTTCTTTTTTTCTTTTACAATTTGATAGCCAAATCAAAGTTGGATGACACTTTAGAACTTGTTATTTTCAGTCACAGTTCACAACAGATCACCTAATCAATTTTTCAACTTAATCAGATTTTTGCCAAAGGAAAGTGATGAATCATTATTTTCTTCACTTCACTTAGTTTATTATGCTAAAATTAATCAGGGAATTATACTTAATTGTCCGATATATTTCCGTTTTTGTTAATTGTGCGTAATTTGATCGGAAATTCTAATTTTAATTAATTTGAATTATCTGAGCTAATTATTTGCATTAATAATTGCAGGGAAATTTTGGAAATGCAAATTGGGACATTTGGAAGAATATTCATTTGCACACTGTGTTATTTAATTGGAAGAAGCTATGCGGCATCGATTTATTTTGTGTGTTGAATTGAATAATAAATGAAAAAAAAAGATGTTTGGTTCATTAAGCTTGAAGAGGTTTCGGTTTTGTCACGGAATTAATTGGCAAGCCATGTCATCCAATTCTTGAATTTTAAGAAGCCTTCACTTTGGAAAGAAGTAACACGTTAACGGTGCAGCCCATGAATTTTGTAGCATACCACACACGGCCTACCATCCACAAAAAGTATTCTTTTATTTCCTTATTAGAAAGAAAGAAGAAGTGCACGGTGATTACATCCAAACGCCACCTAGGATTGAAGAATTCTTCTTTGCTTAAGAGAAATGAAAAGCATGACACATTAATAAAGGGACCACGGCCATTGCAACCATGGAGGGGGCCACCTTGAAACCAAGTTCACGGTTTTGTTTTATAGTCATAGAAGGAGATGCTTGGAGGGTCCCATGGTCATTTTGCACGTCCAAAATGGAAGAAAGTGGAAAAAGCTTGCAACATATATTTTCTTGTTGGACAACACATAATGGAGGGGACCACGGGATGGACAGTTTAATTTATTTTGGGCAAAGCACATGTGTTGAAGTAGAAGAGGGACCGCCACTTTTAGCATTGGAGAATTAATTTTGAAGTGTGCAGCCGTGAAGCTTGTTGAATAAAGGGGTCACCTCACTGTTTCTCTGTTATTTTGCTGCAGCTCACGTAAAAAAATGGAAGGAGTAGCCACCACCGAGAAGAAGAAAAATTATGACCAACACGTCCAAGAAGTAGCACCTCACGCTACACTTGAAGAGGAAGGAGAAGCAACCGTAAGCATGGTGGTTCACGCGAAAAGAAAAAAAGAAATGGCACCCATGGTGTTAAAGAAGAAGACGCCCATTAGCTTGGAAGGGGCTGGAATGGTGTGCACAGCCTTGAAGAAGTCTCGGTCTTGAGCAACAGCAATCACTTGCCATTTGTTCAGGAGTGGTGTCACGATTGAATCAAGAAGAGGCATGGAGCAGCTGCAACCACCACTTGTCACGGCTTGGCTGGAGGAAAAAGAGGATTCATTCACTTCATGGAGGAGTAGCATGTTGTCACGGGAGAGTATAGCTGGAGAAAGGATGCCTCACGGACCAGCAGCTTAGAGAGGGAGCCCACGGTTGAAAAACCATTTCGAAGAGTTGTTCGGCAACAAATTGAAGAAGAAGACAATTTGAGGGGTCCCACCCTATTTCTTTGGCATGGCATGGCTAGGAGAAGGTGAAGAAAGTCTTCCAGCTACACAAACAGACAAAGAACCAAAGCAGAAATGAAGGAGAAGTCACGGGAAGGAGAAGTCACGGATGTTCAGATGATTGGCTATAAAATGGTAGCAAGCAGAGAGGAGAAGATATCAGATTTTAAATTAGTTTTAGGAGTAGGAATTTAGAAGAGTTTTATGTTGGCTTTTATTTTTCCTCCTCCCTTTTGGGAGGTTTTTGGATTTGTTCTTGTTTTCCAATTTGTTTTCTAGTTTCAGTTGAATCTTAATTTCCAGTGTGTTTTAGTTGATTGTTGTTAAATTTTTATCTGCGAATTACCTTTGGTTTAAAATTCCGTTTGCACATTTAAATCTTTGATCAAATTACTGTCATTTCTGCTCAAGTTATTTCATCAGTGATCTATTTCCAATTGCGAATTTTAATTCTGTAAAAACTTTAATTTCAATTTACATTTTCAAATTGTGATTTACGTTTATCAGTTTTACTTTTACTGCACTACTTGATTTACATTTTCATCAACTTTATTTTCACTGCATTTATTTAATTTTTCGTACAAAACCATTCACAACCCCCCCCACTTCGTGTTTAATCTGAGACTGAACCACAAAAAATTGGTCCTCGAGAGACGACCTAGGAGTCACATCCTAGCACTGTACTGCATAAATTTTTGCAATCAAATTTGTATGACCGCGACAGTCGTATCAAAATTTTGGCGCCGTTGCCGGGGACCAAAGACGGTTTGGTTTCAGATTTATGTTGTATAAATTTTTGTTCTGTTAATATGTGTATTTTGTGTGTTTTGTGTTTTGTATTTTTTGTAGGCGACAACGACACCTTCAGCAAATTTTGGCGGCGTTGTCACTTCAGTTCCAGGTTTTTCGTTTTAGATTTTTGCTGTGTTTTTCGATTATGTTGTGTTAATATATATGTTTTGTCTTTTATATTTTTATTGTGCTGTGTTCTGTATTTAGTTGCTATATTTAAAAAAAAATTATATATATATATATATTTTACTGTTGATGTTCTGTCTTGTTTGTGCCTGTAGCATGATTAATTGTGTTATGCTTTATCTTGTGTTGTGTTGTGATGTTCTATTTGTTTTGTATGCGTGTCATATGTATTTTGTCTGTTAATTAAAAAAAAAAAAATTTCTGTCTTGTGTACGTATTGCATGTATAAATGTGTTGTGTTTTATCTGTTTTATAACTTTTAGTTTTTAGTTTTTACTTTTTATTTTCCATGTCTACCTATTTTGATGATGTGAATAGTGCTTATTCTGCGAGTGTCTATAATCATGATTCTCCTTCTGCTTGGTACTCTGATTGTAATTCTGCTGAATTTTATGATGAGAATTATATGGATCATCCTCAAATTCCTGAGAGCGCTCCTAGGGAGCCGGTTCCACCTACTGAGGATGATTTTTATTACGTTCTAAGCACTGGACTGACATATTTGCTGCCTAAGTTTCATGGTTTTGCAGGGGAATGCCCACATAGACATTTGGAGGAGTTCCACATGGTGTGCTCTTCAATGAAGCCTCCAGATGTTCCTCTTGATCACATTTTCTTGAGCGCATTTCCGCATTCATTACAAGGAGCAGCTAAGGATTGGCAAGACTCTCTTCCTCTAGGATCCGTTACCGATTGGGGATATCTTGAGCTTCAGTTTCTGAACAAATTCTCCCCTGAGCAGTATGGATATATCAATGATCCTGGATGGAATAACCCTAGCTTGGGATGGTTCGATGCTCAACAGGAATATCAGGAAGCACCATCTCAGGATACTTTTATGCCTCAACCAGTTCAGCAATACGAGAATCAGCAGTTTGATGCTCCTGCCCAAATAACTCCTCAACCTTCTACTTCTGAACCTACATTAAAGGAGTTACTGGAGCAAATTACCAAGCAGAGAATTCAGTTCGAGCAAGAGTGCATGAAGATCCAGCAAGAAACTCAAGCTGTCATGCAGAGTTTGAATGATCAAATAGGGCAGATGGCCATCAACATAGGAGATGAGAACCAGAGTCACGTGCTCACTGCACCACCTACTTTCACATCATCCTATGTTCCCAATCTTGCACTGGAGGAGACTGCTGAATATTTTGAGGCCCAGGCAGGAATAAGCAATACTTTGGAGCCAGGTAGACCACCTCCATTTTCCACCACTTTTCCCATCTTCAAGGAAGTGGAGGTAAGCATACCTCAGTATGATTATGCTATTCATGAATGTGTTATTAAAGATTATGCTGATGATAGGTATGCCGATAATCATATTGTTGCTGAGCATGTTTTTAATTCTCCTTCTGAACATGAATCTGAGTCTGATATTGATATTGCATGTAATTTTGAAATTGATTCATGTTATGAGGATGTATCTAAGGTTCAGCCTGTTACATTAGAATTGGGTGTTATACCCCTGCATGAAATTTCTGTAGTGCCACATTGCACTAACCATGTTGTAGGAGGTACGTATAAACTTGATGAGCAGACACCCACAATTGAAGACAAAGGTGTGAGTACCCATAACTGTTTCAACAACAATAGGCACCTGCTGAACCTGCTCATCAACAATCACTGCTCAGATCCAGCTGTGGAAAACATTTCACTGCTCGATCAAATCTGGAGGATGAAGCAGTTCGTCCTCAAAACTTCATGGCTGGATATTAAGTTGGAAGACATCTCCCTGATGATCCAAAATTGGCAGCTTCCACCATAACCGACGGGAGTTTGCATTTTCTTTCTCTCCCTTTTTCCTACTTTTATTGCACTTGTCCATAATATGTTTCCTGTTTTGATTGCTAATGTATGCTTAGAACACATTGAGGACAATGTGTAGTTTAAGTGTGGTCTATTGGGGGAGACTCTGAATTGTTTTTGTTTTGTGTGTGAAATTTTTTTCTGTTTTGAGTGTTAAATTTTTTCTGTTTTAAGTTGTTTTTAGTTGTTTTGTGTGCAATAAATTTTACATTTTTCTCTTGATTTCTGGAATATGTCTAAGTTGTAGATTTTTCCTCCACTTACTTAATACTTATGGTTTGAAATCCTTGCTTTTCTTTGCTTGGAAGATAATTATAACGTTTAAGAGGTTGATTTGATTGTGACGAATACCCTGTGTGAGATTTGAGCCACTGTATTTTCTTTCTTGTGTGTGATATGTATCTTGATTGCTTGCACATATGCCTTGGCTTGATTCTTTTTGATAACTCTTGATGGATATGCATGTTTAGAAATGATAAAGGCATTTTATTTCTTGAGCCTCTTTAGCCAAATAAGCCTACCTTGTTATTATCCTTTGATACCCCTTTTGAGCCTATACTGTATTCATTTCTTTGTTTTAAAGTTCAAACACTGACCTTAAGTGAAAAACCATGATTACCTAAACCTTGGGAAAGTCTGGAGCTACAGAAGTGTTTTGTGAAAAAGTGTGGTCTCCTTGGGGATTCTGATAAATTGGCTAGTTGGTTCCTCATCTTGTTTTATGTTGGAAATATAATTTCTATCCTGTTGTGTGATAAAGAGAGAAAAGAAAAGAGACAGGATGGAAAAAAAATGATGAGAAAAAGAGAAATATGAGAAACAATTTTGAGAACAATGGAGTCGAGAAGAGGATTGAATTAGAGGTTTGGGCGTGATTTCACTGTATTTACACTTGTTCCCCATTGCTCCTTTAATTTCTTCTGGTTTACACCTACTTATCCATATTTTATCCTCCACTGTCCTTGGCCCTATTACAACCATTAAAGACCTTTAGATCTGAATATGCATATGTTTTAAGTATTGATAATTAGAAACTTGCCAAGTCTACTTGTGTTTGCTTTCTTGAGTGCATTGAGTGACATTGATTTACCCTAGACACTTGAGAGAAACACTATAGTGCATCTGTGAGGTTTTGTTATTTTTGAATCACCTCTTAAGCTGATTGATTATTTTTCTGTGTATTGAATTGCTTGGATGATTTCTGTGAGTATCTGCTTTATTTGATTTTGTGTTGGATATTTTCTACTTCTTTTCTCTGTCCAGAATTCTTGAGAACTCTGTAAATTCTGTTTGTTTGCTTACGAGTTTTTATTTTTCTCTCTGCTGAGTTTCATGTCACCGTTCCTAAAAGTCCTTTGAACCATTCCCTGATTTGAGTCTTGATTTTGCCCAGGAGTGCAAAAGACTAAGTGTGGTCTATTTTGATGAATCATTATTTTCTTCACTTCACTTAGTTTATTATGCTAAAATTAATCAGGGAATTATACTTAATTGTCCGATATATTTCCGTTTTTGTTAATTGTGCGTAATTTGATCGGAAATTCTAATTTTAATTAATTTGAATTATCTGAGCTAATTATTTGCATTAATAATTGCAGGGAAATTTTGGAAATGCAAATTGGGACATTTGGAAGAATATTCATTTGCACACTGTGTTATTTAATTGGAAGAAGCTATGCGGCATCGATTTATTTTGTGTGTTGAATTGAATAATAAATGAAAAAAAAAAGATGTTTGGTTCATGAAGCTTGAAGAGGTTTCGGTTTTGTCACGGAATTAATTGGCAAGCCATGTCATCCAATTCTTGAATTTTAAGAAGCCTTCACTTTGGAAAGAAGTAACACGTTAACGGTGCAGCCCATGAATTTTGTAGCATACCACACACGGCCTACCATCCACAAAAAGTATTCTTTTATTTCCTTATTAGAAAGAAAGAAGAAGTGCACGGTGATTACATCCAAACGCCACCTAGGATTGAAGAATTCTTCTTTGCTTAAGAGAAATGAAAAGCATGACACATTAATAAAGGGACCACGGCCATTGCAACCATGGAGGGGGCCACCTTGAAACCAAGTTCACGGTTTTGTTTTATAGTCATAGAAGGAGATGCTTGGAGGGTCCCATGGTCATTTTGCACGTCCAAAATGGAAGAAAGTGGAAAAGGCTTGCAACATATATTTTCTTGTTGGACAACACATAATGGAGGGGACCACGGGATGGACAATTTAATTTATTTTGGGCAAAGCACATGTGTTGAAGTAGAAGAGGGACCGCCACTTTTAGCATTGGAGAATTAATTTTGAAGTGTGCAGCCGTGAAGCTTGTTGAATAAAGGGGTCACCTCACTGTTTCTCTGTTATTTTGCTGCAGCTCACGTAAAAAAATGGAAGGAGTAGCCACCACCGAGAAGAAGAAAAATTATGACCAACACGTCCAAGAAGTAGCACCTCACGCTACACTTGAAGAGGAAGGAGAAGCAATCGTAAGCATGGTGGTTCACGCGAAAAGAAAAAAAGAAATGGCACCCATGGTGTTGAAGAAGAAGACGCCCATTAGCTTGGAAGGGGCTGGAATGGTGTGCACAGCCTTGAAGAAGTCTCGGTCTTGAGCAACAGCAATCACTTGCCATTTGTTCAGGAGTGGTGTCACGATTGAATCAAGAAGAGGCATGGAGCAGCTGCAACCACCACTTGTCACGGCTTGGCTGGAGGAAAAAGAGGATTCATTCACTTCATGGAGGAGTAGCATGTTGTCACGGGAGAGTATAGCTGGAGAAAGGATGCCTCACGGACCAGCAGCTTAGAGAGGGAGCCCACGGTTGAAAAACCATTTCGAAGAGTTGTTCGGCAACAAATTGAAGAAGAAGACAATTTGAGGGGTCCCACCCTATTTCTTTGGCATGGCATGGCTAGGAGGAGGTGAAGAAAGTCTTCCAGCTACACAAACAGACAAAGAACCAAAGCAGAAATGAAGGAGAAGTCACGGGAAGGAGAAGTCACGGATGTTCAGATGATTGGCTATAAAATGGTAGCAAGCAGAGAGGAGAAGATATCAGATTTTAAATTAGTTTTAGGAGTAGGAATTTAGAAGAGTTTTATGTTGGCTTTTATTTTTCCTCCTCCCTTTTGGGAGGTTTTTGGATTTGTTCTTGTTTTCCAATTTGTTTTCTAGTTTCAGTTGAATCTTAATTTCCAGTGTGTTTTAGTTGATTGTTGTTAAATTTTTATCTGCGAATTACCTTTGGTTTAAAATTCCGTTTGCACATTTAAATCTTTGATCAAATTACTGTCATTTCTGCTCAAGTTATTTCATCAGTGATCTATTTCCAATTGCGAATTTTAATTCTGTAAAAACTTTAATTTCAATTTACATTTTCAAATTGTGATTTACGTTTATCAGTTTTACTTTTACTGCACTACTTGATTTACATTTTCATCAACTTTATTTTCACTGCATTTATTTAATTTTTCGTACAAAACCATTCACAACCCCCCCCACTTCGTGTTTAATCTGAGACTGAACCACAAAAAATTGGTCCTCGAGAGACGACCTAGGAGTCACATCCTAGCACTGTACTGCATAAATTTTTGCAATCAAATTTGTATGATCGCGACAGTCGTATCAAATTTTTGGCGCCGTTGCCGGGGACCAAAGACGGTTTGGTTTCAGATTTATGTTGTATAAATTTTTGTTCTGTTAATATGTGTATTTTGTGTGTTTTGTGTTTTGTATTTTTTGTAGGCGACAACGACACCTTCAGCAAATTTTGGTGGCGTTGTCACTTCAGTTCCAGGTTTTTCGTTTTAGATTTTTGTTGTGTTTTTCGATTATGTTGTGTTAATATATATGTTTTGTCTTTTATATTTTTATTGTGCTGTGTTCTGTATTTTGTTGCTATATTTAAAAAAAAATTATATATATATATATATTTTACTGTTGATGTTCTGTCTTGTTTGTGCCTGTAGCATGATTAATTGTGTTATGCTTTATCTTGTGTTGTGTTGTGATGTTCTATTTGTTTTGTATGCGTGTCATATGTATTTTGTCTGTTAATTAAAAAAAAAAAATTTCTGTCTTGTGTACGTATTGCATGTATAAATGTGTTGTGTTTTATCTGTTTTATAACTTTTAGTTTTTACTTTTTACTTTTTATTTTCCATGTCTATCTATTTTGATGATGTGAATAGTGCTTATTCTGCGAGTGTCTATAATCATGATTCTCCTTCTGCTTGGTACTCTGATTGTAATTCTGCTGAATTTTATGATGAGAATTATATGGATCATCCTCAAATTCCTGAGAGCGCTCCTAGGGAGCCGGTTCCACCTACTGAGGATGATTTTTATTACGTTCTAAGCACTGGACTGACATATTTGCTGCCTAAGTTTCATGGTTTTGCAGGGGAATGCCCACATAGACATTTGGAGGAGTTCCACATGGTGTGCTCTTCAATGAAGCCTCCAGATGTTCCTCTTGATCACATTTTCTTGAGCACATTTCCGCATTCATTACAAGGAGCAGCTAAGGATTGGCAAGACTCTCTTCCTCTAGGATCCGTTACCGATTGGGGATATCTTGAGCTTCAGTTTCTGAACAAATTCTCCCCTGAGCAGTATGGATATATCAATGATCCTGGATGGAATAACCCTAGCTTGGGATGGTTCGATGCTCAACAGGAATATCAGGAAGCACCATCTCAGGATACTTTTATGCCTCAACCAGTTCAGCAATACGAGAATCAGCAGTTTGATGCTCCTGCCCAAATAACTCCTCAACCTTCTACTTCTGAACCTACATTAAAGGAGTTACTGGAGCAAATTACCAAGCAGAGAATTCAGTTCGAGCAAGAGTGCATGAAGATCCAGCAAGAAACTCAAGCTGTCATGCAGAGTTTGAATGATCAAATAGGGCAGATGGCCATCAACATAGGAGATGAGAACCAGAGTCACGTGCTCACTGCACCACCTACTTTCACATCATCCTATGTTCCCAATCTTGCACTGGAGGAGACTGCTGAATATTTTGAGGCCCAGGCAGGAATAAGCAATACTTTGGAGCCAGGTAGACCACCTCCATTTTCCACCACTTTTCCCATCTTCAAGGAAGTGGAGGTAAGCATACCTCAGTATGATTATGCTATTCATGAATGTGTTATTAAAGATTATGCTGATGATAGGTATGCCGATAATCATATTGTTGCTGAGCATGTTTTTAATTCTCCTTCTGAACATGAATCTGAGTCTGATATTGATATTGCATGTAATTTTGAAATTGATTCATGTTATGAGGATGTATCTAAGGTTCAGCCTGTTACATTAGAATTGGGTGTTATACCCCTGCATGAAATTTCTGTAGTGCCACATTGCACTAACCATGTTGTAGGAGGTACGTATAAACTTGATGAGCAGACACCCACAATTGAAGACAAAGGTGTGAGTACCCATAACTGTTTCAACAACAATAGGCACCTGCTGAACCTGCTCATCAACAATCACTGCTCAGATCCAGCTGTGGAAAACATTTCACTGCTCGATCAAATCTGGAGGATGAAGCAGTTCGTCCTCAAAACTTCATGGCTGGATATTAAGTTGGAAGACATCTCCCTGATGATCCAAAATTGGCAGCTTCCACCATAACCGACGGGAGTTTGCATTTTCTTTCTCTCCCTTTTTCCTACTTTTATTGCACTTGTCCATAATATGTTTCCTGTTTTGATTGCTAATGTATGCTTAGAACACATTGAGGACAATGTGTAGTTTAAGTATGGTCTATTGGGGGAGACTCTGAATTGTTTTTGTTTTGTGTGTGAAATTTTTTTCTGTTTTGAGTGTTAAATTTTTTCTGTTTTAAGTTGTTTTTAGTTGTTTTGTGTGCAATAAATTTTACATTTTTCTCTTGATTTCTGGAATATGTCTAAGTTGTAGATTTTTCCTCCACTTACTTAATACTTATGGTTTGAAATCCTTGCTTTTCTTTGCTTGGAAGATAATTATAACGTTTAAGAGGTTGATTTGATTGTGACGAATACCCTGTGTGAGATTTGAGCCACTGTATTTTCTTTCTTGTGTGTGATATGTATCTTGATTGCTTGCACATATGCCTTGGCTTGATTCTTTTTGATAACTCTTGATGGATATGCATGTTTAGAAATGATAAAGGCATTTTATTTCTTGAGCCTCTTTAGCCAAATAAGCCTACCTTGTTATTATCCTTTGATACCCCTTTTGAGCCTATACTGTATTCATTTCTTTGTTTTAAAGTTCAAACACTGACCTTAAGTGAAAAACCATGATTACCTAAACCTTGGGAAAGTCTGGAGCTACAGAAGTGTTTTGTGAAAAAGTGTGGTCTCCTTGGGGATTCTGATAAATTGGCTAGTTGGTTCCTCATCTTGTTTTATGTTGGAAATATAATTTCTATCCTGTTGTGTGATAAAGAGAGAAAAGAAAAGAGACAGGATGGAAAAAAAAATGATGAGAAAAAGAGAAATATGAGAAACAATTTTGAGAACAATGGAGTCGAGAAGAGGATTGAATTAGAGGTTTGGGCGTGATTTCACTGTATTTACACTTGTTCCCCATTGCTCCTTTAATTTCTTCTGGTTTACACCTACTTATCCATATTTTATCCTCCACTGTCCTTGGCCCTATTACAACCATTAAAGACCTTTAGATCTGAATATGCATATGTTTTAAGTATTGATAATTAGAAACTTGCCAAGTCTACTTGTGTTTGCTTTCTTGAGTGCATTGAGTGACATTGATTTACCCTAGACACTTGAGAGAAACACTATAGTGCATCTGTGAGGTTTTGTTATTTTTGAATCACCTCTTAAGCTGATTGATTATTTTTCTGTGTATTGAATTGGTTGGATGATTTCTGTGAGTATCTGCTTTATTTGATTTTGTGTTGGATATTTTCTACTTCTTTTCTCTGTCCAGAATTCTTGAGAACTCTGTAAATTCTGTTTGTTTGCTTGCGAGTTTTTATTTTTCTCTCTGCTGAGTTTCCTGTCACCGTTCCTAAAAGTCCTTTGAACCATTCCCTGATTTGAGTCTTGATTTTGCCCAGGAGTGCAAAAGACTAAGTGTGGTCTATTTTGATGAATCATTATTTTCTTCACTTCACTTAGTTTATTATGCTAAAATTAATCAGGGAATTATACTTAATTGTCCGATATATTTCCGTTTTTGTTAATTGTGCGTAATTTGATCGGAAATTCTAATTTTAATTAATTTGAATTATCTGAGCTAATTATTTGCATTAATAATTGCAGGGAAATTTTGGAAATGCAAATTGGGACATTTGGAAGAATATTCATTTGCACACTGTGTTATTTAATTGGAAGAAGCTATGTGGCATCGATTTATTTTGTGTGTTGAATTGAATAATAAATGAAAAAAAAAAGATGTTTGGTTCATGAAGCTTGAAGAGGTTTCGGTTTTGTCACGGAATTAATTGGCAAGCCATGTCATCCAATTCTTGAATTTTAAGAAGCCTTCACTTTGGAAAGAAGTAACACGTTAACGGTGCAGCCCATGAATTTTGTAGCATACCACACACGGCCTACCATCCACAAAAAGTATTCTTTTATTTCCTTATTAGAAAGAAAGAAGAAGTGCACGGTGATTACATCCAAACGCCACCTAGGATTGAAGAATTCTTCTTTGCTTAAGAGAAATGAAAAGCATGACACATTAATAAAGGGACCACGGCCATTGCAACCATGGAGGGGGCCACCTTGAAACCAAGTTCACGGTTTTGTTTTATAGTCATAGAAGGAGATGCTTGGAGGGTCCCATGGTCATTTTGCACGTCCAAAATGGAAGAAAGTGGAAAAAGCTTGCAACATATATTTTCTTGTTGGACAACACATAATGGAGGGGACCACGGGATGGACAGTTTAATTTATTTTGGGCAAAGCACATGTGTTGAAGTAGAAGAGGGACCGCCACTTTTAGCATTGGAGAATTAATTTTGAAGTGTGCAGCCGTGAAGCTTGTTGAATAAAGGGGTCACCTCACTGTTTCTCTGTTATTTTGCTGCAGCTCACGTAAAAAAATTGAAGGAGTAGCCACCACCGAGAAGAAGAAAAATTATGACCAACACGTCCAAGAAGTAGCACCTCACGCTACACTTGAAGAGGAAGGAGAAGCAATCGTAAGCATGGTGGTTCACGCGAAAAGAAAAAAAGAAATGGCACCCATGGTGTTGAAGAAGAAGACGCCCATTAGCTTGGAAGGGGCTGGAATGGTGTGCACAGCCTTGAAGAAGTCTCGGTCTTGAGCAACAGCAATCACTTGCCATTTGTTCAGGAGTGGTGTCACGATTGAATCAAGAAGAGGCATGGAGCAGCTGCAACCACCACTTGTCACGGCTTGGCTGGAGGAAAAAGAGGATTCATTCACTTCATGGAGGAGTAGCATGTTGTCACGGGAGAGTATAGCTGGAGAAAGGATGCCTCACGGACCAGCAGCTTAGAGAGGGAGCCCACGGTTGAAAAACCATTTCGAAGAGTTGTTCGGCAACAAATTGAAGAAGAAGACAATTTGAGGGGTCCCACCCTATTTCTTTGGCATGGCATGGCTAGGAGGAGGTGAAGAAAGTCTTCCAGCTACACAAACAGACAAAGAACCAAAGCAGAAATGAAGGAGAAGTCACGGGAAGGAGAAGTCACGGATGTTCAGATGATTGGCTATAAAATGGTAGCAAGCAGAGAGGAGAAGATATCAGATTTTAAATTAGTTTTAGGAGTAGGAATTTAGAAGAGTTTTACGTTGGCTTTTATTTTTCCTCCTCCCTTTTGGGAGGTTTTTGGATTTGTTCTTGTTTTCCAATTTGTTTTCCAGTTTCAGTTGAATCTTAATTTCCAGTGTGTTTTAGTTGATTGTTGTTAAATTTTTTTCTGCGAATTACCTTTGGTTTAAAATTCCGTTTGCACATTTAAATCTTTGATCAAGTTACTGTCATTTCTGCTCAAGTTATTTCATCAGTGATCTATTTCTAATTGCGAATTTTAATTCTGTAAAAACTTTAATTTCAATTTACATTTTCAAATTGCGATTTATGTTTTTCAGTTTTACTTTTACTGCACTACTTGATTTACATTTTCATCAACTTTATTTTCACTGCATTTATTTAATTTTTCGTACAAAACCATTCACAACCCCCCCACTTCGTGTTTAATCTGAGACTGAACCACAAAAAATTGGTCCTCGAGAGACGACCTAGGAGTCACATCCTAGCACTGTACTGCATAAATTTTTGCAATCAAATTTGTATGACCGCGACAGTCGTATCAGAAAGTGAACATGGTTCAACTCAAAGAAAAATCCAAAGGAAAACAAGAGGCTAATCACTCTCGACCACAGGTTTCTAATACCACTGGTTTAGGCTTCCTTTAGTGACCAAAAATTTATTCTCAATTGCAGAATTGATAGCAAAGTATGAAAATAGTGAATGCACACTATGGATCACAAACTCAGAAATTCAAACTAAGTTCAATCACTGTTGTAAACAATTTTAATGCAATTCTGCAAATTCATATATCTCAATAGATGCCAAAGAAACAAAGACAATACTGCAAAAATTGACTCAGAACTTGGTA
Organism: Vigna nakashimae; assembly: GCA_034642375.1. Taxonomy (NCBI): domain Eukaryota; kingdom Viridiplantae; phylum Streptophyta; class Magnoliopsida; order Fabales; family Fabaceae; genus Vigna; species Vigna nakashimae. Next base: position 35,998,398 of record CM067758.1, read on the forward strand.
AAGAATTTAAAACCAAGTATGAATGACTCACAAAGACTCTTCAAAGCAACTTTCAATTTCGGTGTAATTGGTGAAAAATAGTGCTGATGTTAGTTAATTGCACCCGAGCTCACAATTGCAATTCATCACTCATTTGGTGTGCAATGACATTCGCATTCAAACACATTTCAGATCATGAATCGGACAATTAGAACATGATACATCAACCAATTTTCACCTAAAGTACTCACTTATTTTGTCTTTGGTACCAGCTCTGTTCCTACACCATGAGTTTTACTAAATATGATTTCTTTATCAAGTATTTCTTCATAAATTGTATAAATATTGGTTCCACAATACTTATAAGTGGAAAAAATGATGACAAAGAAATTAACCACTCCTAAATGAGTTTCATGGTCATAGTTGACCTGCTTGTGCAAAAATTTTCACCTGAAGTACCCACTAATTTTTCCTTTGGTACCAGTCCTATTCATGCTCCATGACTTTTATTAAACATGGTTCCTTTGCCACGTATTTCTTCATAAATTGTATAAAAATTAGTTCCACATTACTTATAAGTGGAAAAATTGATGATGAAGAAATTAGGCACTCCAAAATGAGTTTCATGTTCATAGTTGACCTTTGTGTGCAAAACTTTCACCTAAAGTACTCAATTATTTTGCCTTTGGGACTAGTTTTGTTCCTACAGCATGACTTTTACTAAATATGGTTTCTTTGCAAAGTATTTCTTCATAAATTGTATACAATTGGTTTCACATTATTTATAAGTGGAAAAAATGATGACAACGAAAATGGGTGGGTGGGAGGAAGCGACACTCTCTCTAGGAACGACGACACTCCAACGGAACTCCGGCGACAATGGGTGGGTGGGAGGAAGCGCCACTCTCTCTATGAATGACGACACTCCGACGACAATGGGTGACTGGATGGAGGGAAGAGGAGATTCTCTCTAGGTTTCGCGCTCTTGATTCTCTTTCAAAGCTTCCTTAGATTCAAAATCTGAAAAGAGAAAAGGAATCCAAAACTTGAAACATGCCCCAATTATGTTGCCACATCATTTTCATATTTAAAAATTGTTTTTCACGTGCACCACTAACATTTTGTCACGTGTCCCGTATCAAAATATTGTTGAATGTTGTTGTTAAATTATCATTTCCCATTTTTTTAACACCGATACATATGCACGATCCTAATATCAATAAATAAAACTGCACACTACGAAAGTTCAATTAACGAATTAACTCAAACTATTCTTTGGTTGGTTTAGTTTATTGGGAATCCAATCATGTTACCTTTTTGATGAAACTAATTTTGACTTATTACATTTATTACGTTTCGTGTTGAAAGATGTCACAAAACAAAACGATTTATGATGCTTTGTTTAGTTTAGAAAGAAGGTGAATAGAAAAATAAAATAAAAAAGTAAAATGATTTTTAGGTTGTTTGAAAGAAAATGATAAACAAAATCTTTCTTTTTGTTTAAATGTGTAGAAAGTGATAAAAACATGTATTCTTAATATTTTTTTCGGAAAAATAATGATAAACTAGTAATTTCATATCCAACTCAAAATTTGCTTATTCACACTGAAGATCCCAACGGTGAAAAGAAAGATAAAAATGGTGAATTTTTCATTACATTTTTTTAGTTTATTATTTAATGATAACTAATACAGTTTTTGAAAAAAAAATTATAAAAGTAGACGTGCAGGTTAATACTAATCATAATATCTGATATTTTAATAATAATAATAATAATAATAATAATAAAGATTTTCTCATCTATTAACTGGTTTAATTTATGCTTGGAGAAGGGTTTAATTTATACTTGGAGAATGTTTGTTTTGGACTGTATAAGGTAACTCTGTTGACTAAATGTTGACTACAAACAAAGTCCCACGTTGAATAAAATATGAAATATACATAAGTTTATATACATATAAGATACATCCCTAATTAAGAGGCTTTTTGAAGTGGTATTAAAAGCAAATCCGTGAGGGCCTAGCCCAAAGCGGACAATATCTCTCTAATGTAGAGATCTATGGACATGTGTGTATATTACACATACACACCATCATTCTTATTGTTGTGGTTTTAAAGTATAAGAGGCAAAAGAATAAAATGGAAACTTATAATTTTATTGAGGATAAACAATAAATATTTTATTCACCCTCTCCTCCTTGACTCAAAGTCAACATATACTAAGTTTTTTCATTTTTGACCGTATCATCTAAAGTTCTTTCACTTTTGGAAGTCTCGATCACAATTTCTTGCTTAGTCTTCACGTCCTTACGATCTTCCGCAATTTTCTCATTTATTTGTAGTTGTTTTTTTGGCTTTTCCGCATTTTCAACTTCTGCTTTGGGAAGAGTTGTCTTAGGATGCTTTTCTTCCTCTAATTTTTCTGGTTTAATTTGACTTTCACCAACTTTAACACCCACTAGCTCTACTTTCTTGCCATTCAGAGATGGGGTTTTTTAGGTCCTTTGACATCCTGCAGTTTGTTTGTTTCTCTCCAAGATTTGTCTTTTGGAAAAGACAACCTTGTTTGTTTTCCATATTGCAAAGTTACGCATACGGGTGATTTCTCTTCTAGTTTGGGAATCCCTTATACCTGCATATTGTCTTCAACCTTGTGCACAACAAATTGCTCTTCATCAATCAAATTCAAAGCAAAGCTCTTGCCTTTCATTTGAGCTTTGAATAATTCTTTATTATCTGAATCTCTAATCATGCAAGTTTTATCTTCAAATAGAACTTTATATTCTTTCTCTAGAAATTGGCCAACACTCAACAAGTTTTGATCAATTTCAGGAACGTATAGAACATCCGTAATTAATTTCAAACTTGTGCAACCGTTGATCGCAATGGTTCCTTTGCCCTTCATTGCTATTTTTGCTCTGTTTACAATTCTATCATTTGTGTTGTATATTGCATCAAGATCTTTGAATAATTCTTGATCGTTAGTCATATGGTTCGTGCAACCACTATCAATTAGCCAACTTTTTGTTGATCTTTCAGTGGCAAAGCAAGAAACAACAAAAAGATCTTCTTCTTCACCCTCTCCAACAAGAGCTTGTACATTCTCTTGTGTTTTTGATGACTTGCAGATTTTCTCCATATGCCCTAATTGTCCACATTTATGGCATTTCACATCTGGCCTCCACCAACACTTCGTTTCTGGATGATTGTTTTTCTTACAAAAAGGACACGATGGAAAAACATGAGAGGATTTGCTAGCATTTTTGTGGTTGAAAGACTTACCCTTGTTTTTCATAAATTTAGCTACCAAAACCCCTTCAATATAACCTTCTTCTTTCATGAGTCTTCTTAGTTCTAGAGCCTGAAGTGCGGTCAAAAGTTCTGCCAAGGTAATAGTAGAAAGATCTTTTGAGTTCTCCAAGAAAGTCAATGTGGCTTCATATCTTTCTGGAATTGTTACAAGTATTTTTTGAACGATTCGAGAATCAAGAATATTAGTGCCAAGAAGACGTATTTTGTTTGCAATGCCGAGAAGCTTGTTCGCATAATCTTTGATTGTCTCTGAATCTTTCATCCTTTGCATCTCAAGTTCTCAAACCAGATTCAAAACTTGCATTCCTTTTATTCTCTCATTGCCTTCATACTTTTCCTTCAAAAACTTCCAAATTTCATATGTCGTTTTCAATGTCATTATTCTGTTGAAAATGATTGGAGATATGGCTGTGAATAAAATTGATTTGGCTTTGGACTTTCGAAGCCTCCTTTCTTTGTGATTTTTCATTTGAGCAACCGTAGGATTATCTGGCAAGGAAGACACTTCGTAGTCCTCTTTTACCGCTTCCCACACATCGTTAGCATCTAGATATGCTTCCATTTTGGCAGCCCACATTTGATAGTTTTGTCCATCAAATACAGGTACTTAAATAATAGTAAAGGATGTTTGAGATTCCATCTTATGTGTGGTGGCTATTTTATAGTTGTAGGTGTTTGTGGGTTATATCACAGTCCCGTAAGATCTTTTTTGCTCTTGATACCAATTGTTATGGTTTTAAAGTATAAAAGGCAAAAGAATAAAAGGGAAACTGATAATTTTATTGAGCATAAGCAATAAATATTTATACTACATAATTTGTAACCAACTTTGAAAAATATATCCTAAACTAATTAATTAAATAATGCATAAAATCTTCCTAAGAAATAGAATAGAAATATATTTTTATTTAACTACTTTGACTACTTCAACCAAATGTTGTTTGAGTCATAAAATCCCAACACTAAAGTGGTCTATTGACACTTGTTTAAAATATTTGAGTTGCTTTTGTAAAACAATTTCAAACAACTTAATTATAAGAATAAAAATATTATTACAATGATTGTAATAATAAATTTTATTAGGTACAATATGAGTCTAAATTAAACAAAGATAAAATTACGAATTATTTGATATTTCTAAATTATTTTTTGATGAAGCAAAATTAAATTCAAATTGTTTAATAATAATTACAAATTACATTTTTCAAAGTATGAAGCTTGTTTCTTGGAGATATCTCCATATTTTAATTCATTGATGACAAACATGTGTCTATTGATTATTTTTGTTTTGTTGTTTGAGATATGAAAGTTTATAGGTGTCAATTTGACCCATGACCGAGGCTAGCCCTAACCCACTCTTGAAAAAGCCCGCTCTTAAGAAGCCCCTCAAATGGGGGCCAAAAAAAAGCTCCAACCCCCAAAGCCCCCTCTCAAGGGGGTAGGGTCAGGGTTAAGGTAGATTTAGCTCACTAAAATTTTTTTGGAAACTAAACTTCAACATTATTAATAGTAACTATTAAAAGTACTAAATTTTATATTCATGTAATTGATTTCTTATTTCAAATTATTAAATAAAACTAATTAATTATAGTATAATAGAATATTTAATATTCAAAATAACCACTTTTTTAAATAATTAAAAACAATTGCAAACCACACACTTAATTTTATACAACTAAATAGTATTACAAATTTATTTTACTGAAATATTATAAAAATGCTTTATTTTGTTGTCAATTTTAATAAAATTATGTCTTATGTTGCAGACACCAATTATTAGAAAATTATATATAATTAGTAATATCAAAATAACCCCAAAGAGAGATAATAACATATTAATTTGATTTAATATTTGCACTGCTTTTACCATTCTTAAAAAGAATCATTCTTTTGTTTCCTCGACTTTTAAAATATCACTCAATCTGCTTTTAATTATTTAAAATTAAAAATAATTCAAAAATTTATTATCTAAATTTTTTTGATCAAAAATAGTATTAATATTTTATGTGTAAATTAAACTTATGTTTTATTTTCTTTTTCTCTCTATGATAATCTTTTCTCAAAATTACCATAAGATATATTATAAAAAGAAAGTTAATTTCTTAAAAATTTATAAAAAAATGAAAATTTTAAATAGACGTAAAGTACTAAAGAATGACAAATGTTATAGTGTTTCAATTCTTTAATTAACACATTAAATAATTTATTTTTAACTTTCAATTAGAACACATAACATAAATGTATGTTTATGTTTATGTTTATATTTATGTTTATGACATTTAAAATGTAAACATTTTGAGTGAGTAGTACAACGAGATTGAATTCTATGGGCGAATACAACTTCAGCACAAGGTTTATGAGTTTATTTATTTATTTATTATTTTTGTTATGAACATGATTTGTTGAGTATAAAATGAAAAAGAAAATAATTTATATTTAGTTTCTTTTTCAATAACTTTCTAAGAAAATAAAGAAGCCTATTTTTTTTAAAATTAAGAGCTTCAATTAGAGAAAATCTTCTCTTAAATTTCAATTAGGATAATTTTAGATAAAAATTTAATTTCTTACTTATAACTTAAAAAAAAGTGAAATTAAATATTTAAATTTCAAATTTATAAAATGATCCTTTAATTATATACTTAGAGAATCTAACTCAATAAATATTGTCATTTTGCTTTTGCTTCTTGATTTTAGAACTCTCCTCTTATAAAAATTTCAATTTATTTTCTATAGTAACTATTTTTGTAACAAATTAGGAGTTAATTATATTTTTTTTTGTATTCAAAATGAACATTTTTTCTAAAAAAAAAGGCCCATGGGTTGGCCCTGGCCCACAGGGCTTTTGAAGATATTTTGGCCCCGTGGACTTTTTCTACGAGAGGCTTTTTGGTCCTGTGGACTTTTTTGGCCCCAACCCACGTGGGTTAGGGCCAAACCATGTAAGGAGGGCCAAATTGACAGGTCTATGAAAGTTATTAATTACTACTCACCATTTTATTACCCAAGGGCTTTTTCCCCACTTTTTCGTTTTTTTCCCTTCTTTAACTTTCAAGTGTAGTCTTATTATTCTTCTTCTTCCTAAAATCTCTTTTGAAGTTTCTTCTTTAATCCTATCAAAAATAACTTTTTTTTGTATCCCACTATTTTTTTCTTAATCTCTTTCTTTTTCCTCTCTCTTCATTTGTTTTGCACTATAAAAATTCTTCAAATTATCAACAAAATTCTACCAACAAAAATATATTCATCGATAAATTTAAATTATTGACATATTTTATCGACAAATTTGAAATTTTTTTACTAACGAATTTTACCGATGGAATCATTATCGACAGAAAAATCCATCAAAAAATACATCAATATTGTATATTTCATTTACCGACATATTTTTCTGTCGTTAATGCATATTTCACTTACCAACGGAAAAATTCATTGGTAATCTGTCGATAAAAAGAGTGAAAATTTCCCCGTTCGTTATTGACGAAAAGTCCTTAAATAAACCATTTTTTCTCTTTGTCCGTGAGACAAAGTTATTTATTAACTATCTTGCATGTCTTCTTCATTTGCGCGAGACAACTTCCTTCATTTGTGTGAGGCAACTTACAAATCAACAACCAATAAAAATCATCAATGCACTTCATTTCGAAACGCAATGCACCACTGCGAGCACTGTCGTCGATAGCCCCTTGCTATGCGTCAACGTTGTTTCGCCAGTCGTTGTGACGCTTTGTGTAACACCCTAATATTTTAAAGGGTATTACTGATAGTAGAGACTAAATTAATTTGATATATTTTATAAACCATCAAACTTTATTTCAATTCTCCCAAAGTACAATATCAAACTTACAAACTTCAAACAATATAGTCTTCACCACTTAACATAAATTCGAATTTCAACTTATAAGTTTTACACAACATAATTTTTCCAATACAAATTTATTCTTTTTACAAAATATCCCTGAAAGTTTTTCCCCGCGTCTCTCTCATCTCTAAGCTTTTTCAACCGCATCTGCGACATTATCTATTCACATATAACATGAGTTATATGATCATAGCACAAACAAATAAGGGTAAGCCAACCATATCATAAAATCATTAAACTTGTAATAAAAATATTATAATCATGTATTTCTGCAATTGATAAAATATCATTATTCCGATGTCATTAATTCATCATTATCAAAATCATCTTTCTCATTTCCATAAATCTTACAAGTGTTCCATGCTTACTCATGAAGCCTTATGGTCAGACCGCTCTCTGCCTGCTTCCTTAAGCCTCACTTATATACTATGTCTTACTTTCTGAAGCCTTATGGTCAGACCTCTCTCTGCCTGCTTCTATAAAACTTACGAATCATATGTTTATGTCAAAGCTTTATGGTCAGACCACTTTCTGCCTGCTTTCATAAACCTCAAGTGTTACTTTGCTCATACCAAACTCTCATGGTATAACTCGAACAAACTACTCCCGGTAGTAAACATCATTTCATAAGTAATGATTTCTCATATCCACCCCAACATTTCATAAAACCAACAATTCATACCCTCTTATCCACCTAACTCAATCATGTTCATTCTTTAATCATGAATTCATAATCACCTGTTTTGGTATCAATAAATCAAACATATTGCCAGATATCATGCTTCATATTATAAACTCATTTTGCCCATAACGAGTATAACTCAACATATTTTCACCAAACAAAGATCATGGATCAACCAAAATATATCAACATATCTTAAGAACTACATATTAAAGTCTGGGCTCAATGTAATGATAAATAAAATATATATGAAATTTTTACCATGATAATATTATGCATCTACAATCAACTTGTTTTATTTTATTTTCATCCTATTATAGATTTTTCTTTACCCCAATTGGTCACCGGAGAGTACCCAGATGTCTGAACGCATCAAACTCACCTTCGACGCCAGCACATATGACTAGTCACAACTGACTGGACCAGGCCAGGGCTGCTCTATGATCAGGGATATGCCAACTCAGGTTTTTAAGGTTCCTTTATCCTACCAACAAAGGGAGGTCCTCAATAATTAACAATTTATTTATTTAATTTATCTACCTTATTTTCTTATGCTCTAAATCTTAAAATGCTTAATTTTACTTCCTCTCACAACAACCTCAACCAATATCTGTATATCTATTTAATACCCATATACAAGTTATTACAGAACCCTTATTCCAAACCTCCCAACAAGATCAATTTCAGCCAACAAACTCATTCAATAAATTCATCACAATAAACATCCATAATAGAATTCATACAAGATAATTATAAACAATTAACAATAATAAAACATTACAATAAATGGTCATAGAAGAATACAATATTTGACAATCATAAAAATAATCTTAATATAAAAATTCATGGGGAAACAAGAAGTTGAATCTGGCAGAGCCGGTTAGACAACTTCTAATCCATCCAAAAATACAATATAATTAAATAACAAGAACAATAACATGTATGGGGAAATAAGAAGTTGAATCTGGCAGAGCCGGTTAGACAACTTCTAATCCTTCCAAAAATGCAATAAAATAAATAAGTAAAGCAATAAATAGTTTGGGGAAACAAGAAGTTGAATCTGGCAGAGCCGGTTAGACAACTTCTAATCCTTCCAAAATGCAATAAAATAAATAAGTAAAGAAATAAAACGTTTGGGGAAACAAGAAATTGAATCTGGCAGAGCCGGTTAGACAATTTCTAATCCTTCCAAAATACAAAAATAAACAACTAATAACATACAAATGGCATAACATAATCAATATCACGTTTTACAACTATCACACTTGGATATCAACACAAAAGCATACTCTCATTTAAATTCAAAATCATACAGAAACAAAATACTCCATAATCAAGATTTAAGATCAGACAAAAGCAAAATATAGCATATTCAAGACTCAAGATAATACAAAAGGAGATACTCAAGGTTAGCTTCCCTTACCTCTATTACAGACTTAATCTCCTCGCTCTCTGAAAACTTCCAGAATATCCCCTTTGAAATTAGAAATTCTTCCAACTCTCTTCTCTCAAAAATTTTCTAAGTTCTTTGGTGTAAATTTTCAGCCTCCCCCCTTGGCTATTTATAGTAAAAAATTTTACTATTCATTTTTACTATTCATTTTTACTATTCATTTTTTTATTCATTTTACTATTACAAAAATAATTTTTTATTTGCAAATTGGTGAATTCTGATCTCAAAGCTACGTGGAACACTTATCCTTTCCAAAAATATTTTTTTTTTACTATTCACTTTTTACTATTCACAATTTACTATTCACTATTTACTTTTTTTTTTAATTTAGTATCTGACTTACAAATATTTTCAAGGATCTTACACTTTGCACTCATGCACTGCAAGATTTTACCCCGCGACGATGGATGCCCACTAATAGAGATCTTTATGTTGTTGAAGTGTTGCGTTGGACCTAGCCCCTTCTCCTTGCAAACCACCCAAAATAGAGGGAAGAAGGAGTGATGCCTCTCCTCCTCGAATAAAGAGCCATAAAAGAGAAGAGAAAAGGAGAAAAGGAGGGTTCCCTACTAAATCGAACCTTCATCTAAGAAAGGGTCTGGACCTTGGATAAAACTAAAAGAAAGAAGAAGAAGGAGAGTGGGGTAAGAAGATGAAAAAGGTCGCGATATTTACTGACAGATCAAAATATCCATTGATCAAATTTACTGACAACACTTTTACCGACGAATTTTTAATCGTCGGTAAGCCGTCAATAATTTTAATTTACCGACAGATTTTATGTATTACTAACGGATTTTGATCATTGATAATATCAAGTTTTTTGTAGTGTTGAGATTAGTTGTTACCGTATATTTATCTATTTGTTCTGAAACATTTATATTTGAATACGAGCTTCTTTATTGTGCTTTGAACCTAATAACATGAAAGAATGATAGAATGATGAAGGTGGAACCATTAAGTGTTGGAGACAAGACATAGTATTGGATAACTAATGATTGGAGGGGATTAGAGACTAATGATTGATATATATGTTAAGGATTCAATGATTTGTGTTAGAACTTTGATATCGGTCTTATAGTGGATATTAATGTTCTAATTTTTGTTGAGTGACATCATTAGGATCAATCACCATTTATTTATTTATCCGATGTATTGTTTTCTTTAAAACGTGAAACTTTAATATAGTTTTGTTTTTTAAAAGAGCATAAAAAATGAAAAGAAATAAGATTATTGAGTGTGATAGACACCAAGTAATATTAAGTGTAGAATTTACATTGAAAAATATGTCTGCAAGTTTTTTTTTTCGATAAATGTGCAACTTGACATAATTAAGTTTTCAGTGTTTTTTATATTTGATGAAACTAATTGTATACCCATAGGTATATACGCCGTAAGTAACTTCTACATAAGGGAATTTATCTTAATCTATAATTGAATTGTTGAGGGGATTAATATAGTTAGATTGTTTTAGTAGACGTTGGTGATGTATAATAGTGATTATTGTTTTGCACTTAGAATTTAAACATGTGTTCGATTTGATTAAATTAACTATTGCAAGCAATCTCTATCTACACTACCTAATTTGTACACCGTATACTTGATAGAAAGAGAAAAATGGATGTTTGAAAGGAAAAATTGGTTTGGGAAGAATTGTAGTCTACACAATTCTTTTAGTAGATGAACTCAAATCCCGCTCTCAAACTTTATCCACTCAATGAACTGAAATGTGCTTTGCTAGAGTTCCAAAATTCTCCGCGGATTGATGTCTGGTTAACAAATTCAAACCTTAGAGCAATTAGGATAAATTCCTAATATGTTTCGATGAGATAATTTTAGACAGTAATTTATTTATGTAGTGAATTTAAAATTTTTGAAAGTAAAATAAGTTATCTAGACGAAGACAATTAGAACAAAATTGAAATTCTATAATTTTATTAAAGTAATTGGATTACTTAAAAATAAACAACGTCAAATTCCACTTAAAAGTAAACATTTGCAATTCTTCATATTTTAAAATTCAATTTTTGGTCACATAACCTAGATTTAGGTCAATTTAGGTTTGAGTCAATTTAGTTCAACTTAGACTTAGAAAGACACGACTCAACCTCACGTGAGATTGATTCAGTTTAATTTGACAAAGTTATGATTGAATGCTTTGACCTAACTTGACTTAGTTAAACCTAATATGTTTGTACTTGACTCACTATGAGCTTAGTCCAACTTAGTTGAACGTGATTTCATCTTGGCTTGGCTTGACTTTAACCTTAGTTGATTAGGCTCCACCTAGACCAGGACTAAATCTACTTGACCTTGCAAGCATTGGGATGAACGTGGGTCGACCACGACTGAGCTTCACCTAGGCCTAGACTAACTAGCTCAACCTACGCTTGGGCTTACTTGGCTTAACTCGAGTCTCTTAGGAAAATTCGACTCGACTTGGGCTAAAGTAGACTCAGTTTAGCCCAACTTGACTTTGTCTTGATTGGGTTAGGTCAAACTTATACTTGATCAAACTAGGATTGACTTAGCCTAGAAAAACTTGATTGAATATGGGTTGGCTCCAATTTATACGAACGTAGACCTGCCCTAACTCAATTAAATGATGGATGTCCCAACACGACTCAATTTAACCTTTAGACCAACCTGAACCTGATGTTTAGATGAGACAATTACAAGAAAATTAAAATTCTAGAAATTTATTAAAGTAATTGAATCACTTACAATTAAGGAATTTCAAATTCAACTTCAAAAAGTAAGAATTTGAAAATTTTCATATTCTCAAATTCATGTTTTGGTCATTGCAGTTTGGGTTAACCCGGGTTTGGTCAATTTTACTTGACCTAAACCTAGATATACTTGGTTCAATCTCACTTGGGATCAACTTAACTTAGTTTTCCATTACCATTATCTAAGATCCCTTTACCTAACTTGACTTAGTCAATCTTAACCCAACCTAACTTAACTCGACATAGGTTTAGTCCAACGGGGTTAATCTTGCCTTGACTTGGAGTCGAGTTGATTGAGCTCGACCGAGGCCATGGTCGAATTTTTCTTACTTCGGCTCATTTTGGCTTGATTTTGATCGAGCTGGGTTCAACCTATTCTTGATTTATCTAGATTTACCTCAACCTAGCCCAACTCAACTAAACATTGGTTGACCTACTCTTAGATAAATGTGATCCCATCCTGACTCGACTTGACTTAAGACCAGATTAAATCAACTCGACTTGGGTTCAGACTAACTTGACTCAACTTGATTCTCTCGGGCTGACTCGACTTGACCTTGGTATAGACAAAGTCGACTCAACCAGACTTGACTTGGTCTTGATTGGGTTAGGTCAAACTTGGTCTTTATCGAACTAGGACCAACATGTGCCTAGCCAAATTTGATTGAACAAAGGTAAGCTCCAACTCAAATGAATGTAGACTCGCGCTAACTCGATTGAATTTTGGATGTCCCAACTTGGACGTAAATCGACTCAGTTCAACTTGGATTAGGGCTAACTTAACTAGATTGAGTCTTAGGTGAACTCAACTTAACATAGGCCTAGGTTAACTCAATTCAAACTAGGACCAATCCAACTCGATTTTATTAAGATCGACTTAGTTTGACTTTAACCTAAGTTGACTTGACTCGAACTTATATGAGTTTTGACCTAATGCTATCTTACTTTGATATGATTTGATGTAGCATCTCATAACTCAAAAATAAACTTGTTTAATAAGTGAGAAAATTTTTGCAAATATATAAAATAAAAAAATCTAGAATTTTTTTTATAACATTAATCAAGATCAATATCAAAAAGATTATCAATATTAAAACATTTGAATTTTTAACAAATGTTTAATTGTTTGATATTTAGATAGTTTTTGAATTTGATGATAATTGAAATATTTTATCCAAGAAAATTTAAATTCATTATATTTAAATTGCCTTCTCTAAATAAAACATTTGAATGAAATAATTTGAAATCAGAGTAATTCAAATTCAATGTATTTGAATATGTTACAGATTGTAAACTCACTTACAAACATAAGGTAATTGAATTTGCTGAGCAAATTTAATTCCACTCAATTAGAGAGTAACGAGAGTAACGTGGTTGTTTCTCCATTATAGTGAATAATGGTAATCTAAGGTTGATGTATCATCGGCTTATACATTTGAACAATGTCTGATAAAAAAAACGAACTATTCCAAACACAAAATAGTAATGTTGTAGGATGCAAGAGAAGATTTTCAAGTGAAGTGGTTTGTTCATGTTAAGGTTGTCAGCCACGGAATGATCATCCAAATAACCCAAAAGCATTGTCACTAAGAATCATGCCAATACTTAATCAATGATCGTAACGCATTTTAATTTGAGTTCTTAACATGAATTGAAGAACTTTATGATATGATTTGATTAAATTAGACCATTCTGAAGCTATGCCTAACCATTCCCAAGCCCTTTGAATTGGTATGGATAATCATTTGGATTTCTTTGACACAATCTACCATTGAAGGTCTCTCATTACTCTCCGCATGAACACATCGTGAAGCCAGATTTGCAAACATGAATATAGACTCAATGGTGTAAGAATTTCGAGCCATCTCTGCATCTATCACCTTACGAAGCTTCTTTCTCTCTTTCAGTAAGTGCCTCACCTATGAATAAATGTACTTAAATTAAAACGATGGAGAGCTTTTAAGTCTATGTTTTTTGTTTTTTTTTTTTCATTATCCACTGTGTTGCGTACCTGTAGTACTAGGTTTTGATCATTTGGACCCTGGTTTAAATCTAAAGCTGGACGTCCTGTGAGAAGCTCTAAAAGAACAACCCCAAAAGCATACACATCACTTTGTACTGTGAGTTTTCCTGTCTGCTCACACCAAAACATAACAATGTGTTAGTTTCACTTCAACATTTAATAATACTTGAGTTGTAAAATAATAAAAATCATATAAGTTTTTGATGAATGGTTTTTAAGAAATATGTCCTGGTTAAACAATTTGTAACCAATTTATAAGTCTTGTTATCTTTAAATATACATACCGATGTATACTCTGGATCAAAATAACCAAAGGTACCAAGTACTCTGACTGTCACATGTGTCTCTTGTCCTTCTGGCATCAGCTTGGCAAGCCCAAAATCAGATATCTACAAGATGTATGTTCATTTTTCCTCAGTGCTTCATATGTTATGCTATATGTAAAATAAGTCATTGCTGGAAGTTTACTCATACCTTTGCTTCAAAATTGGCGTCTAAAAGAACATTGGTGGATTTGAAATCTCTATGAACAATAGGAATTCCAAGACAAGAACTTGAATGAAGGTAAGCAAGCCCTTTTGCAGCTCCTAGTGCCACTTTGAGTCTCACAGGCCAATCCATTTTTCTTTCTCCAATTCCTAAAATTAGGCACTGATTAACAGAACATGGATGTAGGAAATTTCCACAAAAGCATGGATTTGGGGGTACATTACTAACCGTTCAAATGATGTTGCAGGTTCCCATTATGCATATATTCATAAACCAGGAACCTGTGCTTCCCATCAGCACAGTATCCTATCAAAGAAACAAGATTTGGGTGGTCAAGTCTGCTTAATATGTCAACCTCTACACGGAATTCACGCTCCCCCTCTGCTGCTTTCATTGCTGGCAGCTCCATTTTTTTTATTGCTACAACCTTCAGAGTAAAATGCTTAAGTGATTAGTCTGCATTTTTTTGTAGCTAAGTCACAACGTAAGTCATTTTTTTACTCTGCTGCTATAACTCAATCTATGTGCTATTGGAATTCAATGATGGTATTGTGAAGAAAAATAATAAGAAATATGCCTGTCTTCTTTACAGAAGCTACATCTCAAGCAACACAATTTTGAGAATCATATAAGATGACCTCTTTTCTGTCATATAAACTTTTATCAGAAAGTCATTACCTCTCCTGACTTCAAATTGCCTCTGTAGACCCTGCCAAATCCTCCTTTTCCAAGCAGATTATCATCATTGAATGAACATGTTGCCTCTTCCATCTCCTTGAGTGTGAAAACACATGATCTGTGCCTCCTTTTTGTTGGTTGTGGTATATGATCTTCAAGCTGCCAAAACTCTGCAGGTTTATAAATCCCTGTGAAGAGAGCGAATGTGTAATTTGTTACGACTTGATGCTTCAAGAAGATACGCTCAGCACAAGGGACAACATACAAAAAACTAAACAAAAGGAAGAAGAAGAAATACAAGGGTCTGAATGATCTTGAGATTTGCTTCTTCGACGCTTGTTCCATGCTGAGACTAAACCAAATGGCATGGTGGTGATCCTATCTTGTATGTTGTGTTCAAGGTTTTAAATTGCAGAAAAAGGTGGCAAATGTGAACGTGGGGTGTCCAAAAACCTTAACCTGGTGGCTGAAAATCCAACCTTTAACCGTTCTTTAAAACTTATGTGCATGACATGCACCCTCAGAGAAACATGTGGATTTCTTCAAGAAGAACCATGCATGAATGAAGTGAATCGCATTGGAATAGTACTTGGCACGCATTTGAGGGAGCCTTTACCATATAAAAGTATTTTCATAGTAAGGAATCATGAGTGGAGTAAGCATGGAGCAAGTGGAATTACATGAGAAGAATACTGAATAACACACCCTACAACAACATAGATTTTGTGGAGCAGACAACAAAAGGAGAGAGAGATGTACTTTAAGGAAAGGAGAAAGCTGAGAAAAGAAAAGTAGACAGTGTTTGCTTGTCTTTTGGTTGGGAAGTGGTGGTGGGGTGCTTGCTCTGACAAGGAAATGGAAACCACACCCTCATTCTCCATTTTCATCAATTTTACGTTTTACTTGTTTATACAGCTTGAAAATACATTGGGGGGTTGGGTGGTCCTTTTCAGTTGCTCTCTTCAGTCTTCGTCATAAATATTGCTCCCAAATATTTATCTAGTGTGGTGTAACCGTCATTCTCACTATTCATGTCTATCATCATCAACAATTGACTTAGATTTTCATTTTCTTCATGAATAATAGTATATCTCTCCTAATCTGTTAATGTAGGCTTCCAACTGAATTTTTCTTCTTCTGAAATATAGTATATGTACTCTATATTTGATAAGAAAAAAATACCTATCATATTTGCAAGCAACACATTTGTGTGAAATAAGCTCTCTAAAAGTCAAGCATTTATTAGTTTGTGAGGCAATGAAAAATAAAGAGATGATATTTTCTTCTTTTCAGTTCTCTCTTTTGGTCAAAAGGGAACTAGGAACTTGATCTTAGTTTAAGTGATCTGGTTTCTCACTATCCATTTTCCTCAATTGTGTTTCACAGGACTTACTTTGGGACGTGGAGAAGAAAGAGGAGGAAGAAGAGATAAGAAAATGAAGGAAAGGAAAAAAAAACAGGGTCAGAAGTTGCTTTCCCTTTCTTTTTTTATTTTTTTTTAAAGTTACATTTTTGTGAGATCCTTTACATCATAAAAACTCCAAAATAAATCATTTATTTGTAAATTCATTTCCAACTTCTACTCTACACTTCTTTTATAGTACCTTGCAAAAAAAAACGGAAAACATTATTTATATATATATATATATATATATATATATATATATATATATATATATATATATATATATATATATATATATATATATATATATATATATATATATATTTATTTGTATATGGTCGAGTACACTTATCTATACTAGTATGGATTTCGTCTTTGGACAATGCAAAGCATATTATATGACTAAATATGTCTTAAGTATCTATACCTAAACATGTTTAGTTTGCATAATATTTGACTATTACTAGGTTGCTTGACAAATTACATGTCAGTCTACTAGAATTGATCAAACACTCTCGCTCTGTTAAGTTTAAATGAGTATTAGATATTAGTCTATTAAAATTGATCAAACATTCTCGCTTTACTAAGCTTAAATATGTTATTAGGTTTAGGTAAGGACCTATGAAAAATATTATAAACAGTACAATTGTCAAGATATTTTAATTACATTTTCATTAATTACACATTTATTATTTTCAAATGTAAGAGACTAACTTCATCAAAATGTCTTATGCAAACACAAATCCTATTATCAAAATGAAATAAAAGGTTGGAAATATTTGATATATATATATATATATATATATATATATATATATATATATATATATATATATATATATATATATATATATTAATTATTGTAATCAGTATCCAAATGAAATCCATATTGGTATGAGTCATAAATAAATAATTTTATCTTCAAATTCATTAATTTATATTATTAACTTTATAAATTATAGTTGGTAACTATTTAAATTTAGGTGAGAGTGGGTTTTAAACTATTTGACTCAATTAGTTCTTTCAGTTTTTTTAATTGAGTTCTTTAATATATTTATTTTTAATTGGACTCTTTTATCTAACTTTGTATTACAAATAATTAATTATGATAGTGAATTGTCTAATTTTGGTTAGAACTAGATAGTATAGTGCAACTGGAAGACTCTTGTTTACATACTCCATCTCAACCACACTAATAATTTTGATGACATTAAAGTATTAAACTTTTAATAGTATAATGGCTTACGTACTTAATTGAAATATGTATCAAGACCATTATCGATTTTTAATTAACCATGTCACTTTTATTCTTAAAGAGTCACAATGGTTATCACAATTTATCCAACTTTTTAAAAAAGATTCAACTTAATAACAACACAGATTCAATGCTATTGTGAAAACCAGTATCAAAAACAGTCAAAACCTATATTTACACATCTAATATAAACAACTCACTATTCAGGATATCTTCTAACTGTTGAAGTGACATATTTAGAGAGTTCTAGTCATAAAAGGAAAATTAATGAATGTAAATCTTGGAACATATGTTGTCTTTTATTTTTTAAATATTGTAACATAAATATTGTCTTAACAAAACAAGATATTTTGATAGATTAAAAATCATACAAAATGAAGCAAAATTGTATGTACATTTTAGTCTCTCTCTTTCAGAAATGTAAAACACATAAAGTTGCATGTAGTCATGTTCAAAATCATACAAATCCTACAACCGTTATTTTTTGTGAAGCCAATAAAAGACTAAAGACTCTGACCAAAAGAAGATGCAAAGAGTAACAAGAAAGCAATTACCAACAATATAAAAAAAAAAAAACTCTTAAATGTACATTGGATGAAACCTTTTCAATGTTAGCATGAACTATTTTGTATTTTGTTTGTAAAGTATCATATTTTCTATGTTGATTGAAATTGATTTTTTGTATTTAGTTTTATAAATATTTATTGATTTAGGAGTGATTTAATAAAAAAAGAATTTTTATGTATCTAAAGATTTAGAGGGAATCTAAAAGTACTTGTAAATGAGAAGTGAAAAAAAAAATTGGTTTATAATTCAATGGATTAATGAAACCCTACTTTAACTCATATCAATGAATGCTTTTTTCATTGAAAAACGTTAGACTAATATTTGCAAATAAAATACTATTTTCTAATTACACTATGAAATCCCTTTTAATATATTTTAATTATATTCTTCAGTTTTAATTTCACTACAACAATTAATGTGAAACCTAAAGTAATTATTGAAGAAAATGTTTGAATTAACACTTGTATGGTTGAAAATATTGAATCTAGAATCTATGAAATTAAAAAAGAAATATTTACTTGGAGAAATAAAATATTTTACATGAAAAAGTAAGAAGATAACATGAATATATATTCATAATTAGTACAATGTAAAAAGATAATTGATTTAGAGAATAATTAGATTATTATGATTAATTTTTTAACAATCGAGCATAATGACCTATAGGTAAAATTGTTAAATATTATTAGTTCAAATATAAATAAGTTCAAACGATTCAAATGTAAAACAATAAAAAATTGTTAAATATTTCAAAGGACATGTGAAATAATTTAACATAAAATAAATCCTTATTCTAGAACAAAGTTTTTTTTTAAAGTTAAATTTGAAGTCTTTTTAAGAAAGTATTTAAGTGGAATGAAATCGTATAAATATTGATTTCAAATGTTATGAAAGTAAATTTTTTGACATTGAGAGGTGAGAATATAGACATGAAAAGTGCAAATATTAACATATTATGAAAAAATTCCAACTCGACAAAAGTAATAATTATGCTAGCTAAATAATCAAATTATAATTTATTTAGTTATATTGTATAGCTGTTAACACAATTTGATACGTTTGATTATAAGTACATAAAGTACAATAACAATTAAAATATATTTATCGTTCTTTTAACTTATGTAGTGCATGACAATAAATTATAATCCATTAGACAAATAAATATTTTCATAAATTATGTTGATGTTTATATAATTAAAACTGTACGAAAACAAATAAGACAGGATTTTAGAATTTATCAAATATAGCGGAATAAATTAGGAATGATATAATATGTTATTATTAGGATTAGATTTAAGTGAATCTCACTCTCATTCATATAATTATTTAATTTTTTATAATTTAATGCTAAAGTTAACCATAAATTTACTCATATTTCTTAGTAAAATAAGTTTAAGTTTTCTTATTAAAAGTAAATTATTTGAATACTTAAATAAATTTGCTTTTATAAAGATATTTAAGACAATTAATAAGTCAAACTTCGTTCATAAATACAAGTTATTAGATATTTTTCTTAAGTTATAAATTACAAAAGATATTTTTCAATATGAATTAAATATTAAACTATGAATAATCAAGTCATAACAAACATTAAGCATATAAACAAAATAGTACGAATATATATAAACAATACTATTTACATGAGAGTTTGATTAGTTACATCTAATCCTAACAAAACAGATTTAGTTTTTCATTGTCATGAAGAGCCCAAAAAGAAATGATGAACAATTGAAGAACATGGAGACCTAAAGAAGAGAAAGGGGATATTCCCAGAAACCATACCAGTTTCCAAAGCTCTTCAAAATGCACTATTTCCCCTCTAAACCACCAAAACCTCCCTCTCCATTAAAGAAGTAAGAAGAAATAAGACAAGTGTGCCATATTAACAATTGTTAACTTTGAAATTTATAACTTTGACCTTTTACTATCATTTCCTTGGGTTATGTTCTTATAGACGCCGGTGCCCCTCCTAACAGACGTCTATGTGTCCAACTTATTTACCAACATGCCACCGATCAATAATTTACGTTGATTATTTAGTGGTCCGACGTCTACTGGGTGACGTTAAAGGCCAATTCTACACTAGTGGTGGCTGACTTATGAGCTTTCCTTCCATGAAGGGTTTCTTCAAGACTCAATCCCTCTCCATGTTGTTCATACCATAAGGTTTTCCTTCATGGGTGAGTTTTCTCCATGGTTGACTTTGCCATGTGCATCCCACACCGAACTTGCTCTTTTCACTAATAATTGGGTTTTTCACTTTCTTCATGACGACTTTAATTTTATTGTGACTTTCTTTTTTTTTCTTTGACTGAATTCTTTTTAACCTCGACCAACTTGTCCCTAATTGGGTTCTTTACTGTTTTTATGGTCGATTTTTCATTAACCGAGTTCCTATTAATAAGTTGAGCTTCTTTTAAGAGATAACATAATGCCCACGCCTTCTTCACACCAAAATCATCATCGTTTTCAAGTCGTCACTTCTCATCTTACACCTCTAGTGCAACTCTAAGATCCTTCTCGGCACGCAACTACTCTTACAAACTTAACACTTCTTGTTCAAGTTTCAGGCATTGTTAATGCAAAACCTGTTTTCTTCTCTCTAAGCTTGCCTATAATACATTATCTCTAACTTCCTTGTCAATTCTTTATTTTAAAATGCCTATTGCAAGCTCTAACCTTTGGATAATGAGTTCACCTTCGTACATGTTTGAGCTATCTAAGCTATACAAATGCACCACTGATAATGCTAAATTTTACCATATTTTAAGCATCAATTTAGTAGCAAAATCAACTCCTTTCTAACTTATAACTTGCTTAATCCCCTTGTTTTGTCTTGTTTTCTAAATAATTGTGTTTTTGGCTACTTTGATGTACTTTCATCAATAATCCCTTATTTTGTAGCTAAAACTATGCTTGGAAGGGTCTCCAATAATGTCCAAGGCTGAACCAACCACTAGAAGCAAGCAGATCTGCAGAAAAAGTGAAAATGATGCAGTGCTGAAAAGTCAGGCCCGGGCCCCCCCTACTGAGGGGCGCCCGGGCGCGAGCTGCACCAGGGCCAGTTCTGCACAGAAAAGTGACCAGGTGCCAGTTTTGTGTGCTGGTCGCGCCCGGGCGTGAAAAAGGGGCGCCCGGGCGCGACTTTTTGCGAGAAGCTTGCGCCCAGGCGTGAGAAATGGGGCGCCCAGGCGCGACTTTTTCCGAGAGGCTCGCGCCCGGGCGCGACTGAGAGGGCGCCCGGGCGCGACTTTGCTGATGTGTCAGATCCAGCTTATTTAACCCAGAAACGCGAAGGGGTTTTGGTCTTTGGTTCTTTGGAGGCGCGATTTCACTCAAAGGAGAGCTTGGAGGGCTGCTAGGGTTCGTGGGAACACTCCCTTCTTCCTCTTAGGTTCTTCATCTTCTTCCATGGCCATTTTGTAAGCTTAAAGGCTCTCCATGGAAATGGAGAGCCAAACCCATCTTGTTGGGATTAGTTGTAGCCTTTGAATTCTTGTGTAATTGTTGAATGATTTGAATATATATATATGCCTTTTCTATCAATTGCTAGTATTCTTGTTTCCGATCTTAAAGCTTGCATGTAATGGGAACGTTCATGACTTGATTTTGGGGTTTTATGGATTATGGGAACGTAAGATGAAACCCGAAACTGAAATAGGAGTCCTTGTGGGTCATTGATTCTAGGAATGGAAGATGATTCACATGTTGTCTTAGATCCCTGCTCTTTAATGCGGGTTTTGCTTGTTAGATTGCCAAGGAATTGGGGTTTGATAAGGAAAACCTAGGCTCTTTCACCTAAGGAATTAGGGCTAGAGTGTTTTAGTGGATTGACTTTAGTAAATTGATAGAGAGGAGACGAAATTGGTCATTCACAAGAGTGCATTGGTGAAAACTAGCCTTAACAATGTCATTTCATATCATTTCTAGTCTTTTCCATTTCCAAGTGCCTTCAATACCAAAGTCCAATCTTGTAATTATGTATGAATTTACGTTTCTGCATTTGTTCTGTAAATTGATGTTGTTCTTGAGTCTATGTGAGTTGTTAATCGCACAATTCTCTAGTATTACGAGTCTCTTGGGAAAACGATACCCGGTCTTACCGGTTTATTACTTGAACGATTCGGTGCACTTGCCGAATTGAGCCCAACAAGTTTCAGGCTTAACAAGTTTTTGGCGCCGTTGCCGGGGATTTGGGGGCTGAACCCGAGTCCTAGCAACGGCTAACAAGTTATGGGTCATCAAGTTTTTGGCGCCGTTGCCGGGGAACTCGTGTCAATACTAGACTTTTGTGAGGTTTCTAACTTATGTAGACTTGATTTTGTATATAGAACTAACTCTTTTGTTGTAAATAGATTTTCAGTTTTATTTGGGCTAATTTGTGGCTTTAGTCTAGTTGTGTCTAAGTGTATGCAGGGGATGTTCGTACAAGGAGGACTGCAGCCTCATAAGCATCATGAAAACCCTGAGATTGTAGGAATTTTAGGACATAAGGAGACAACTAGCTTGAGCACTACAAGCTGCCCAAAATTCTCCCTTCATTGAAGATGCTCCAAGTGCTAAGTGAAAGATGAAGAAAGGGAGAAGGAAAAGAGAAAGACTAGTCACCACCACCCTTTGATGAGAGACAAGGAACTCAAGCCTAGCAAGCCAAAGTTGATCAAGAGGATTGAGTATTTAAAGATGTCAAGGTAGTGGAAGGACTAAAAAGAAGAAATCAAGCTTTGAGAGTTGATTTGGTGGCTAGAAAGTGGTTCAAGAAGAGTTGGTAGAAGGAGCACACCAACATCAAAATCTGCACTACATTGAGTAATCCGTCAAGCTAATGACGTTAAACAAGCGCTTTTGGGAGGCAACCCATTTTCATTACCCTTTTTACTAGTGTTTGTGTGATTTTTGTGTTATGTGCTTTAGTAGCTTATGTTTTGTATGTTTGTGTAATTTTGCATTCTTGTGATTTTTGAGTTGTGATGTTGTTTTTATGGTTTGTATAAGTGTATTAGGTTAGTTTTAGCTTGTTTGGTGTGTGAGTGCATTGAATGAAGGTCTAGAACCAAAAATCACATGGTGAGTGGCCAATTTCGCAGAAATCTGCATTATGCAGAAAACTGATATGGCGCCCAAGCGCCCCCTGCTGAGGGGCGCCCGGGCGCGAGCTGCATCAGGGCCATCCTGCATCAAACTGACCGAGTGGCGCCCAAGCGCCCCCTGCTGAGGGGCGCCCGAGCGCGAGCTGCACCAAAAATTCTGGTTCTG
Organism: Vigna nakashimae; assembly: GCA_034642375.1. Classification (NCBI taxonomy): domain Eukaryota; kingdom Viridiplantae; phylum Streptophyta; class Magnoliopsida; order Fabales; family Fabaceae; genus Vigna; species Vigna nakashimae. The sequence goes on from CM067758.1 coordinate 36,022,085, forward strand.
CACTTTTGTTTTCTTGATTTATGATGAGTTTCCCATTCTTTTGCACTCTTTCACACACTCCTTTTGTTGTGTTTTTAAACCTTTTTGTATTTGTGTACCTTTGGGAAGCTTAATTCTAAGACTTCCCTCTTTGTTCATGTACCTTTGTCTTTGTTTGTTTTGGATTTCACTGTCTTGTTTCTTTGCTTTCTTTTGCATATTTCTTTTAGTTTGTTTTATGGATTCTTCTCTTCAGTTGTTGACTATGGGATACTAATTTTGCTTTGAGCTTTCTTTTTACAGTATAAGATCTTCCTTAGGACTTAACAATTTCAAAACCACTGCTGGCCAACCTTTGAGCCAGGCTTGAGCAGAGCAACATATGACTTGAAGATTTTGCTGCTCGTGTAGCATGGCCTGGGGACCAGGCCCCTACTGATGGGGGAGGTGGAGCAGTTGCGGAGTATAAGCTACTGTTGGAGGAAGATGTTGCAGATGAAAGTGAAGCTAGTGTCTTACACTGCTGGAGCTGCAAAGAGTCCATTTTAAATCGGTTTTTCAGTTTTAATTTCTTGTTTTATCTGTTTTCAGCTTATGTGATTTGGATTTCTTTTTTGACTTGCCTTGTGGATAGTTCTTGTGCAATTGGTCTGGTGATTTGAGTGAATCAAATGTTAAGCTTGAAATGAATGCAAATCTGTTGTGCTTGCTCTTTATCCATGAGAATTGTTTTGAAAATCTGATTGAGATTATGTGGTTGATCTTGTTGAACAGAGATTGTGGTTGCTTGTATCTGTTTAGATAGATGCTTGGTTTTAATTGTGATCAATATTCTTGGCATGATGTTTATCAAACTCTGGAACTCTGAGTAAACCTATGAGATGTTGTGCCTCAGAGTTTATTGTTGAGTGCTATCACTTTGAAATCACAGTTGATTTTGCCTGAGTTTCTCTATTTGAACTATTTGCTTGCTTGTTACAAATGATCAAGGCCATCTTGTTCTTCAACCTCTTCTACATTTTTGAGCCTAAAAGCCAATGCAAAACACTTGAACCTTGAAGAAAAACTTTCTCACCCCTGGAACCTTAAGCTTATTGAAAAATCCTTAACCTCCTTACCTTGAGTTGAGATGAACATATATGTTAGGATGAGGAGCATGGTTTAAGTTTGGGGGAGTTCTTCTTGTAAAAAGGGGAGCATTGAGAAAACAATAAGTTGAGTTAAAAAGAAAGAAAAAGAAGAAAGAGGAAGAAAAACAAAAACAAGAATTCAATGACCAAGAGTTGGGAAATAGGTTGAGAGGTGGGTTATTCAAATTTGGAGAAAAAGAGATACTATGCTATATCATGAATCAAATTATTTGATCTCTTGGCTCAAGGTACTTTGTTGTCCAGAAAAACCAATTTTTCTTCTTAGCCCAGCCACAATACAAGCTTCAAAAAGTCCTTGTGATGTAACTTGTTTGTTAATGTGTTTGAAATTGTTGAAACAAAAGGCAAAGTTGATTTGTGTAACATTGTGATAGTTGAGAGTTAGACACACATCCTTATACACCATTGTGCTTGAGTGAAACACTTTCCTTGGTGAGGATTGGTTCCATGCACTCATTGAAAACAACTTGCCATGTTTGTAGATCTATCAATTGCATCTATCATGTGATTTTGAACTGTTAGCACCATGATTGAAGTTTAGCTTGCTAAGACTATATTGTCTCTTGAATGTGATTTATAAGTTGAGCAAGCATGATTGATTTTGTTTATTTGATTGAAACTATGCTTGAGTTGCTAGACCATTGTGATTGAATTGTTTGCTAGGTGAATTACTTTTGCTTGAGGACAAGCAAAGTTGTAAGTTTGGGGGTATTTGATAATGCTAAATTTTACCATATTTTAAGCATCAATTTAGTAGCAAAATCAACTCCTTTCTAACTTATAACTTGCTTAATCCTCTTGTTTTGTCTTGTTTTCTAAATAATTGTGTTTTTGGCTACTTTGATGTACTTTCATCAATAATCCCTTATTTTGTAGCTAAAACTATGCTTGGAAGGGTCTCCAATAATGTCCAAGGTTGAACCAACCACTAGAAGCAAGCAAATCTGCAGAAAAAGTGAAAATGATGCAGTGCTGAAAAGTCAGGCCCGGGCCCCCCCTGCTGAGGGGCGCCCGGGCGCGAGCTGCACCAGGGCCAGTTCTGCACAGAAAAGTGACCAGGTGCCAGTTTTGTGTGCTGGTCGCGCCCGGGCGTGAAAAAGGGCGCCCGGGCGCGACTTTTTGCGAGAAGCTTGCGCCCAGGCGTGAGAAATGGGGCGCCCAGGCGCGACTTTTTCCGAGAGGCTCGCGCCCGGGCGCGACTGAGAGGGCGCCCGGGCGCGACTTTGCTGATGTGTCAGATCCAGCTTATTTAACCCAGAAACGCGAAGGGGTTTTGGTCTTTGGTTCTTTGGAGGCGCGATTTCACTCAAAGGAGAGCTTGGAGGGCTGCTAGGGTTCGTGGGAACACTCCCTTCTTCCTCTTAGGTTCTTCATCTTCTTCCATGGCCATTTTGTAAGCTTAAAGGCTCTCCATGGAAATGGAGAGCCAAACCCATCTTGTTGGGATTAGTTGTAGCCTTTGAATTCTTGTGTAATTGTTGAATGATTTGAATATATATATGCCTTTTCTATCAATTGCTAGTATTCTTGTTTCCGATCTTAAAGCTTGCATGTAATGGGAACGTTCATGACTTGATTTTGGGGTTTTATGGATTATGGGAACGTAAGATGAAACCCGGAACTGAAATAGGAGTCCTTGTGGGTCATTGATTCTAGGAATGGAAGATGATTCACATGTTGTCTTAGATCCCTGCTCTTTAATGCGGGTTTTGCTTGTTAGATTGCCAAGGAATTGGGGTTTGATAAGGAAAACCTAGGCTCTTTCACCTAAGGAATTAGGGCTAGAGTGTTTTAGTGGATTGACTTTAGTAAATTGATAGAGAGGAGACGAAATTGGTCATTCACAAGAGTGCATTGGTGAAAACTAGCCTTAACAATGTCATTTCATATCATTTCTAGTCTTTTCCATTTCCAAGTGCCTTCAATACCAAAGTCCAATCTTGTAATTATGTATGAATTTACGTTTCTGCATTTGTTCTGTAAATTGATGTTGTTCTTGAGTCTATGTGAGTTGTTAATCGCACAATTCTCTAGTATTACGAGTCTCTTGGGAAAACGATACCCGGTCTTACCGGTTTATTACTTGAACGATTCGGTGCACTTGCCGAATTGAGCCCAACAAGTTTCAGGCTTAACAAGTTTTTGGCGCCGTTGCCGGGGATTTGGGGGCTGAACCCGAGTCCTAGCAACGGCTAACAAGTTATGGGTCATCAACCACTAAGCTATTTGAGCTTCTCACTTGCTCCACCAACTTATCCAAGCTATATACATGCTCTACCAAGCTACTTAGGCTCCCTTTAAGCTTTTTGTGATGTTCACTTGCTCGACCAACTTAATCAAGCTATGTAGATGCCTCACTAAGTTAACCGATCTGACCTCATGCTCAATTGAGCTTTCCACATGCTACATCGAGCTCTCCATGTTCATTTTTGGGCTATTCGTGATCTCCTCACTCTTTGCCAAGCTTTCTAAGCTATCTACGCATCCCATAAAGCTGATCGAGCTATCTACATGTCTTATTGACTTATCCGTGCTACTCGATTGACTTATAATACTCGACCTTCTTGTCGAGTTCTCCACTTGCTTGTGCTTGATCCTTGGATTACATCCACCTTTTAAATGTACTACCCCTAGCACATAAAGAATTTCTTCTAGGCTTGATTCCTCTTGATCTTCGTCCCAAAAATCTTCTCAATTAAGTCCATAATTTTCATCCCAAATTCATTACAAAGCAATGACTCCAACCCATCTTAGCCCTGTTACGATATGTTCAACACATCATCTATATGCAATAATAAATATATGAACTAACAATTTTCATCCTCTTATGATAAACATATGGCATAAGGACTTATGTTGTATCCTTAAGAGATGATAAACTTATCAAATGTCCTATACATGACTAAGAGGTTGTTTTGATATCGTAATAATCTCTTTAATTTACATACACATTTCTTGTCACTTTAAAGTCTTTTGAGATGTTCAAAGTCCATGTCTTGAATTGCTACTAAAGCAAGCAAGACTCTAATAAACATGTGCCTGATCACTAGAGATAAATTCTTATTGTAGTTCATTTGTACCTTTTGGTTATAACCCTTGACTACCAATCTAGCCTTGAACCTTATATTTTGATATAGTCACTTAATCAAATGTTCTACCATCGAATGCTTCAAAAGTGATCTTCTTGAAGATTCACTTGTAATCAATAATACGTTTTTCATACGTAGCTTCACTGGATCCCAAACTATCATCCTTCTATACAAACTCAATCTCCTTATGCATGACAATTATTTACTTATCACCCTCATGACAAATAATTTTTGTATCGAAAGTTGTTGGTTTAGAAGACTCTACCTCCTTCACTGCGACCAATGTATAAGAAATGCTACCATAAAAAAATCATCTCTTATATTGTCATTGCTACCTCTAAGAATTGCACACAATGATTTAAGGGTCAAATAAGTGTTTTTGTGCTAGACAATAGGTGTATCATTTATAGATGCCGTATATTTACCTAACGGTTCTTTGAAATAGAAATTTACTCATTATCATAATCATTTTAACTCTCTAGACATTTCCCATGTTGTCTCCTTAGAATTTATATGAATCAAATATACATCAAATACAACCTCTATACTTAAAATCACTCATTTCTTATACCTTAACCAAACTGAATTTTGAAATTGAAATTAAAAATGAGATTAAACGCCAATACTTTCTATGAATACTATGTAGGTTAATTCCTAATGCTAAAATAGTTGCAAAATCTTGTTTGATGTGTCTAATGATGCAAAATCTTGTTTGATGCAAAATCTAAGTGATTCATCAAGTACTCAGTTGGTTTGCTCGACCACTTCTAAATTGGAGTCTTGAACTCAATGAAAGTAGATAGTGAACGACTTACATGGATCTTTCTTCATGAAAATCAGACATTATTTTATTGTGATTGAATGTGACCTCCTTCTCTACTTCAAACAATTGAAGAGAGAAGTTGAAAGCCATATGAAGTGGTCCTAGGAGCAGGAGGAAGCTAGCCAAGATGTTTCTGACCCAAACATCATCAAAGAATTCGAATTTGTACTCAAGACCTTGCAAAAGGTGGATGACCACATCCTAAACGCATAAAGGTTAAAGGGAAGAATTGGATTATGAAACAATGTATGTGCCATATCCCATTTGATAAAAAGGGGTTGGTAAGTTGTAAGGCACATTCTTATGTCTTTATTACTCTGTTGCTTAATAACAAAATTGCCCTCGTTGTAGATTTTCCATTTCATATGGAACACTCCCAGATAAGTTATGTGGCAATAGCTACGTCAATTATTTCGCCAAAGCGTGGTGGATTTCATGTTACGTATGTTATTGTAATGTTTTAAAACATTATCCACGAAGGCTTCCTACATGCTTATTGGAAGTGCTTCCTAGTAAAGAATTTCGTTTGTGCTCTTAGACTTTAGTAGACATAATTAATATAACTATTCTTTTTGTACATCACTTAAATGTTGTAATGGCACTAACCTGCTAACAAGTGAAGGTAGACGGGAAATTTAGATCCTACTGAAAATCAGAAACAATGTCAAAATACAACAAAAACTAATTCAAAGACACAGAACCTTTCTCTACAGCATGCACCACTTTATATGACTAACTAAAACTATTTCAATGTCTACAAAACAACCTTACTTTCATGCTGTCGTATTCCAAGGGTGCCAGATATTCCATCCATGGCAACCGATGCAGACACATTCTAATGCTTCTATCTAAGTATCGCTTATTTGAAATAATTGATCGGACATAAAACTCGCACCTAAGCAACTTATGGAATAGGAAAAGAATTAGGACATACTTGGATAAACTTCTCCATGAACAGTTCTAGACAAAATATTTCATTTTTCCTTCTCATTCTTTTCCTTCTAGAGCTACTTAAAGGAGAAATTTATCCAAACAAATCCTTACATTATGTTCAGAAGCCATCTTCTGTGCCTTTTTTTGTACATTAGACCTCTGAACAGACCTTCATCTATGAGCAGATGTGTGTGGCATGGGGTATGGCACAGGACCCAAGTTCATTGGGGCTCCAGGAACAACTGTCCCAGGAACCGGGGCACCAAGACCGTATGCCATGTGTGCCGAGGCAGGAAGGTTCACTGGGGTGCCAACTGCAGATACAAGAGGTCCTATAGGTTGTCCAATGGTAGGAGCAGCATATATTCCTACACTTGGGGCAGCACTTGGGGTTGGAGGGGCTGGTTTCGTTGGTTTTCCAGAGTTTGCTGCAGAACCATTTGTTTGGCCAGTAATTGGTCCTTGAGGTGCTGAAACATCACCATTGTTGACACTGGTGATATCATGTATGCTGGATCGCCTTCTATCTTTATTCATCGAGTTCAACCGAATGAAGTACTTTTGGGCATGGCTTGCAACTTGTGTAGGTGTTCTTGTCACTACAAAGTTCCTTGATATGCTTCGCCAGTCACCTTTTCCATATTTTTCCAAGCCAAGAAGAAATAACCTGTTCAAGCGAATCAGTGTGTAATTGTTAAAAACGAAAATTGTGATTGGAAGCATGTCAAGATACCAGAAGAGAAAGTACCAATGAAATGCAAATTATAGTTCATAAAATTGTCAAATCCACATGCAACCCAGATCCTTAGTTTTTAACTTCCAACAGAAGAAAAACTCTATAATGATATCTGGTACGTTAAAAATTCAAGATAGCTTCATTCCCTTCATTCACATGGACTAAAATTAACACTTTGCTTTGAAAATTATGACAGGAACTGGTACCATAAGCTCCATCTTTAGTAGCTCTATGGTTAATATGATATTGACAGTCATATGATTCATCTTTATGATTAATAATTACTGAAAGTCATATTTACATGGCTAAACATCAAACTGAAAGCAAGAAAGATTCTGTACATAAAAACAATTATAGAGATGCTTAAAAGAGATGCCTCAGCAATCACCATATCAAAAGAAGTATATAGAGAGATGGGTTGGCTAGGTGCAAACTCAACTTACATGGAAGATTCATTCTTGGCTAAAGGGAAAAAGGCATTAAAACTGTATAACTTGCATCTTAAGCTACAAGATCTATGGACAGAATTGCAGGATTGGCAAATGACTCCTCTCTGGAGAGACTACTATGAATTTAAATTAACACTTCAGATGATTTGAGATGGGTTCTTGCAGCTGAATCTCGGAACATGAACCCTGAAATCTTGAGGACGTCATTGTGGAAACTAGACACAGAAACTCTAGTTCAAGTTTGGGCTTTTGCACCAAACTAGGCATATTTGCCTAGAATATTACGTAAATGGACAAATTTTGACTAAATATGAAGTCGTGGGGGCCAAAACGACTTCAAATAAAGAAATCGTGCCCCCTTGCACGACTTCACACTGTGCATTTGACCAGTAGTGAAGTCGTGCACCCCAAAAACGACTTCTGGGTCCTGTAATCGATTACAAGATAGTTCACATTGTTGAAATCGTGACCCCCCTGTAATTGATTACAAGACCCAGAAGTCATTTTTGGGGTGTACGACTTCACCACTGGTCAAATGCACAGTGTGAAGTCGTGTAGAGGGGGCACGACTTCTTCATTTGAAGTCGTTTTGGCCCCCACAACTTCTCTATTTTGGTATTTTGAATTGAATTTGTCTATTCTCGTAATATATGATGTATTTTTGCCTATTTTGGTAACAAAGCCTCAGGTTTGGCTTCGTATTTTAATCTTCCACAAGAATATTGGGTGTGTTAAGGATCCCATATATGTTCTAGAAACAGGTGTAGGTGAGCATATTTCTATAGATGCAGCTACTATCGATTAAAAATATGGCCATTCTGCAAGAATTTTGGTCGACGTTAATCTTGAGGATGAGAGATCAACTTACGGTAAAAAGTGAAGGTTTCGCTTCTTTCTTTTTTCTGTAAAATATTTATGAAAGGCTCCCAGATTTTTTTCTTGGTTGTCACTCTATAGGAGATAATGTTTCTCAATGTTGACATAATAGAATCAATTCAGGAAACTGATATGAATAAGGTACAAGACTTAGTAGATGATCTTCGTGAAGAGTGGAATTCAGATGCACAAGTGGATAATATGGATCTGAATAATATAATTTTAGTTAGCAAAGAAACTGGTACAACAGTAAGGATTTGAGAAGAAGAGCAACAGGATTATATTACACAACAGATACAATAGCAGTGTTAAGGGTTCTGAGACCACAGATTATGGTAGTATGCCACCCCTTATGCAAAACAGATAAGGATTGTGCTGACACCAACATGACAACAGTTGTACAAAACGATATTCAATTGATCAATCAATCTTGGGTTGATCAATCTGAAAAGGAGGAAGAAATTCAAGATGTAGTCAAAAAGCAAAATAAAAAAGAAGCAGAAAAAGCTTCAAGTTTACAAGCCTTGGACTTGATCCAGGGCTGTTACTTCCTTAAAATCACCTTGACAAGTGTTAAACCTTAACGTATTTTCCTCAAATATAAGGTATGGCAGAAGCACAACTTGGTGCCTATGTTCCAGGAATACCTATCAATATGTTCTTATGAAGTTAAAAGTTAAAGAAGGTGTGGACATTTTTCTGTTGTAAATAGTAAATTACTAGAATAAAAATATCCTTAATATCTCTATAGTGATGAGGAGAAAATGTCTTTAAAATATTCCTATTCGTTTCTTTAAAATCAGAAACATGTGCAAGTTCTCAAATATGCTTTCATCGTAGAAGACTTGAACATCCTTCATCCAACCTTATCAAATCCTTGTTCATTTGTTTGCCAAAGTTTAGTATAGTTGTTGATGGGAAACCATCCTTCCACATTGACCAAGAAACAAGAAAATGGAAAAAATGATAAATAAGGGACCAAGCACTAGAACCATGACTATGAATACATGAAGATGGGGGGTGTTGCTCCCTCCACCACTACACCTTTCTCCCTCCACCTCCCCTTTACTATTTTGCCCTTAAAGTAAAATTTTATTTTTAGGGTTATTTTTTAATTTTACCCATTCAGAACCTATTCCACTAATAACCTATTCTAGTTCCCGTACATGAGTAAAATATTTTTCTTTTATTTTAACATTATATTTCTTCGTCTCTTTCTTTTGTCGCGATGAAATACTACAAGTTGTAAAGGTTGGTGGTGATGGAAAGAATTATCAAGCAGTCTCCCTCTCGTGGTGCAGTGTCGCTCTCGTGGTGTAGTGTGTGGAGTGGTACAGTGCGTGTGTTGCTTCTTAAGGTGATTAAACCTTCAAATAAAACCCTAAAATAAAAAACGTAACCTTTAAACGGAGGTGACATCCTTCTGCAAAATCCTTCAACGGATGTCAACATCCGTTTAAGGAAAAAACGGATGTCAACATCCGTTCTTTCCATAAACGGATGTTGACATCCGTTCTTTCCTTAAACGGATGTTAACATCAGTTCTTTCCTTAAACGGACTCCGAGTTACGTTTTTAATTTTAGGATTTGTTTTATTAGTTTATTCTTTATTTTGAAAATATTTTAATAATTTAATTTAAATGTTTTGATTTATTATTTTTTAATATATTTTTAATGTATTTTAATAATGTAAGGAAAATGAAGAAGAAAGAAACGGATGAAGAGAAGTGAAACAGAGAAGACAAATGGAGTTGTAAAGTAAAACAGAAGACAAATTGTTAAACGGAATTGAGAGATGGAAAGATTGGGTGCAGGAGTAAAGTAGGAGAACTAGGTTTGGAATAAATTAAAATAATAAAAATAAAAAATTTTAATTTGAGGATATAATTGGAATTAAAAATAATTGGGGAGGTGGAGGGAGAAAGGTGTGATGGTGGAGGGAGCAACACCCGAAGATTGGGCTTCTATTGACGCCTTTGTGGGCCCAAAACACTTTACATGGGCCATCTCTAGTGGATTATAAATTTGTAAAGAATAACAATAAGGCTATTGCTTCTTGCACCCTATCAAATTTCTCCCAGCACCCTGTCATTCAGGATTTCAATTTCCGGAACACATTGAAACAAATCCGGAAATTGTTTTCCTCAAGACAATCACCACAGGAGTGCTTTCCTTCTTTAAACTTGAGAGCCCTTAGAAGCATTGTTTGGCCACTCTTATCCATTCTTCAACCTCTTTTCCCCTAGCTTCTGCAACTCCATTCATTCCAATTCGATGCACGCCACTCGTTCTAGTACATTCCTCCATCAGTTCATCCTTGTTAGACCAAAGATGGTTATAGACCCTTAACTTTGATGGTAACAAACAATTAAACATGTATAAGGATTTGGAAAAAAGGTTTGTTGATCATACGATGCTTTAGTCTTCTAGTGTCCATTGTATGATGTTCTTAACATGTTTAAAAGCTTGATGGGATCTTCGCACAAAAGTAAATACATCTACTTGATCAAGGTACAATAAAAAAGGCACACCCTATGTAGTGAAGTGAAAGAAGTCAGAGAAAACTACTCCAACAACTCATAGCCATACAGGGTAGAATATTTAACCAACTTCAGCAAGATAAGTAAATTGTTTTATTTTATCAAGAAATTAAGTTGGTGAAACAAATTAAATGACATTTACATCATGGTGAATTCCTCTCTCTACATGAAGGTTTCAGACAAAGACGAGCCAACAACTATATTTTCGGGGTGCTATATAATATACATTGAAGAAGAGTCTTTGATTGACATACATCATGTAGAAAAATTCATTTTACGCAGAAACCATTCAAATTTTCTCTAATATATATCCTAGGAGTGTCTCTAATATGTTGTTTTACTTTCTTTTTTAAAAATGTATTGATTGATAGGACTAAAATTAAATCTGGGTTCAACATGACTCTGTATTCTCCTTTGTATTCGTAAGGCTTGTATTCTAAATTTATAGTACACAATTATCTACAGTCAAGACTTCTTTTGAAGACAACTAGTGATGAAAAATATATATTTTAGAAAAAATGTTCATTTGGGAAATAATATACTCTAATTTTGCTATAATAAAGTGTTTTTGAACCATCATCCTCTGATATAACTATTAATTGAAAAAAAAAATGATTAATTTCTCTTCACAAATATTATACATTCTTGTAAGATTTTTTAGAAAAAATTATTTGAACATATCTAAGTCATTTGTATCTAGAACTTCTAAAACATGATCACTCTGATATAAGGTCTTATTGTGTTATATTCATAAGTTCTATGACTTTGACTATAAAAATAAACTGTCATATAGCTACACGTATGACTAAAGGAGAAAATTTATAACACAAGTCCCATTCACAAACTGTGTCCATGATTTCAAAATGTAAAGCGATAAAAGGTATTAAAAGAAGAAAGCAAAAACAGGGAACTCAACTTCTATCACCAAAAGACACAAAATTGAAAAATGAAATAACTGATTAACTTGTGGGGACCAAAATCAGAAGTTTAACTATTTCATTATATATTGTATCTTTAGTAAGTCCACAACTTAAGACTACTGTTAGTACGGACGGACTACATTCTAGTTCTACTTTGGAATAAGCACCACAAGTGTGCTTCTGATACATAAATTTGATTAGCTTAACCATTCAACAACCAAGATGCTGATTCAATAGCAGCATCATGTTACCGCTGTTAACTTAGCATGCTTCACACCCGACAGGATTAAACTACATCAGATATAAATTCAAAACAAATGTAGGAGAAATGAATATTTTTTTTACTTTTGGGGCATGGTTTTTTGGTTCAGGCAAGAGACTGTTTGTCTTTTAACAATACTGCATTATACTTAAATATTTTCATTTCAAAAATCCATAACTTCACCAAAAAACTTTATGATTAACTGATAATCTAAACGGTTCTTCTCACTGCGTATATCCATGATAACTCTCATTTACACATCCCGAAACTATCATCACGTATATCAATTGAAAATTAGATACTATTATTGCTCCAATGAAGCATTAATACAATAAAAAAAATAAGTAAAATTTCAACTTAATATCCATGCCAAGCAATAGCTGAACTATGATTTTGACTTGCTCTTCCTCTAAACAGAAATCTAATCTGAATATCTTGTCACCATCTCCAGACTATAAATACCAATGCAGTTAACATACAATTTGGTTCTTAGCTTGTGATGTTTTATTTATTTATTTTCTGGAAGAGCATGCCTATTGAATTCCATCCATCAAATAACAAACTCTCAAAAACCAATGGAACACGGGTGCCACTTCTAAGGAATAAAAGTATGTGTTAACACAACAATACGTGTAAAACCATCTCAGTTTTAAAATCTCATACCCCAGATACTCAATTTAACATAATCACTTGTTGCTAGCCCCCACTGCATTAACCTACATAAGAAACAACTAGACGAGCATTTTTTTTGAAATCATGGAGCATGATAACGAAAGAAGTAACAAGTAAGCTTCCTGTCAGAATAGTGTCTCTTCCACAGTACGATCAAACTGATATTTCTGGAAGAATCAAATCTAAAATACTGTTATAAACACAAACCAGTGGTGCAATCCAGACAGATGGCTAAAACCATCGAGGAGGAAGTATGGTTTTAGTAAGATATTCTTGTTAAACAATTAGTAGTAATAAGTCATGACATTTTAGACTGAATGGAAAATAAGCTGATAAAGATCAGACAGAAGAAATAACTAGTTAACGCACACAAGGAACACTGAATATATAATCAGATTCAAGTTCAGAGTACTTAAAAAGTATATGGTTAAAAAAAAACAAACTTGAGACAACAAATTCAAACAACGTCAAAATTAACAATAAGCAACCTGCCTCGTGCTGTTTACCATGCCTTATACTAGAATAAGCAAAGAGAAACTAACCTGTGTTCATCCTCTGTCCATGCAATACCCTTTCGTCGTTCCTGATCTGATCTTGAAGCCTTATTTCCATGACTCGATTCGTTGTTACTATTCCATGAACTGCCTCCCTTCTTGCCAGCTCCTTCATCACTAGCATGGCTTGCTGAGCCCTCTGAAGGATAATTATAAGATGGCAAAGGTACGCAACCAGATTCAATCTGATTAATATCTTCAACCAAGAGCTTGTAGTGGTGCTTAATCTCTTCCAAGGTTTTCCCTGGTACATCAGCCGCAATCTTCTCCCATCTGTCGGAAGCATCTTCAGGATGAACTGCCAAGGCATTTTCAAATGCTTTATCCTGTTCTTTGCTCCACTCGGAGCTACTTCCGACTTCATCCGCAGTCATCTAGTCTTGTTTAAATCAACTATAGAGATTTGTTTCAAAAGGAGAGAAAAGGTTTTTATATAACAGTTCAACAATCCACGTCAAACCCACACCTTAAATATCACAAACACGCTGGTTTGTTTCTTGGGAATAATGGATCTAGTTTATCTCTTTGAAGACAACCTTAATATTACTTTGATCTTATGCTAAATTATTGCAGCAGATATGTGCAATAAGTTTCAGTCAGAGACAGAAAATGCCACGAAGCAGACCAGAGTTCAATACCAACTAAATCCCAAACAATGAGGTATGTAAAATTTCAATGGTGATTTTTGCTTCAGAATTGAAAAACTGGACTCTTGTGAATTGTTTACCTATTAATGAATGAAAAGGCAACAAAGTACAGTCAGGGCATGAGAAATATCTGATAATCATTAATACAAAGATGCAATCCTTTGGCATTTTAAGAGAAGTGAAAATATGGACATTGATGTGAAGTTAGTCAATGAGATGGTAATTAGGGCTCTGGATTTCAAATACACGAAATAGACATTTCATAAACAAACAAAGTAGAAAAACCGAGAAGTGTATAAGGGCTTAAAATTACTATATTCCATATGCAAAAAGGAAAAATAGATTATTCATATCTCTTCTTATAAGAACAATTTTAACAGCACAGGACCACAGAAATATAAGTTCCCACCACCATAACTATAACAGTTGTAAATCTCACATTCACGAACACATTCAACACCCTCATATTTTGTTTTTTATTCTTGCTATATCACTCGAAGTTTAAGCCTACCCTAAAGACCAAATCAAGGTCCAGCTTGCATCATTAAGTGGTTGTCTGGATTACCGTTTCCGAGTCTTCAAACAAAAAGTCTCACTTTCCTATGCACTAAACCTAGAAGTAAGTCTTTTTGTTCGATTGAGATTGAATTGAGTTCATTATAATGTAACGGTTACACAAACACACTAACAATTTTAAAGTTGAAGAAGTTTCAGAAAGACCAAAGGGTTATTTATAAGAACATTACAGTGATTATCAAATGAGCTTAGGTCTGTATTTCCATCTTGGCTATCAATATAACCATGCAAGAATCAGCTAAACAAATCCAATCTCAACATTTTTTATCAAAATCCCTAGTAAGAACTCTGAACCCAATTCAACTTACCTCGGAACAGTAAAATAAACAGCTGATGATTCCCTTCATTTGAGGTATAGCTATGCTTCTTTTTTTTAATCTGAGCTAAAAGTGATTAGTAAGTAATCCCCTAAAACACATAGTAGGCCAAAGGTACAGCCAACCCAGGCTTCTGACACTCTAACTAACCAACCTAAGTCTGTCTTTCACATCATTTTAACTGATTTAATTACCAGTCAAGTAAAAAGGTAAAAACCTATATATTTCTGACAGTGAAGGGCTTGGTGTCCCTCGTTTCTTTACAAGTTTGGTGAAAAAGAAAAACATATAAATTTCAAAACATTTTATTCTGATTTTAGACATGATTTTAACCTATTCAAAAATAAAATGAAATTAGTAATTATCCCAACAAAGGCATATAAAGATAATCCAGATATTAAGAAAAAAAGTGTAAAAGATAAGCATCAGATTTAAGATTTTAAAAAAAAAAACCCTTAACTGGTAAGAATTTGTTAAGGGCAGAACTAGGAAATCATAAATGACATTGATGAGGGTTATCCTTAGATACCACAAAGAGATAGATGGGTCACAATTGGTCCCATCCCAACAATAGCTTTGCCACAAATAGGACAGCAGGAGTTGAAAAAGCCAGAACCCAAGTTGCAACCCACAGGAATCTGCAGGACGCATTAATATCTGACAGATGATTATACGACATGAAGAGAGAGAAAGAAAAGATTGAGGAATAAACCAAAAGGAAAGTTAGAGAGAGAAAAAGAATGAATTTTTTTTAACCCCTTTAGCTTTATTTTTCACATTCCAACAAAAATTGAGAAATTGAAAATGATATCAAGTAGCAGAAGATCAGGTAAGATAACAATCATAACAGAGGATACGATAGCATAAACAGTAGAAAAAGATTTAAATTTATTGCTATGAATTACGGGAGTTTGTGAAAAATAATGAAAGCCAAGCTATTACCTTTTTCTTCCTTCTTGAGTGCTTGCTTCAATCTTTTTTATGCTAACTACCTTCAGCTCACAGAGAGACTGTTGAACACAGAAAAGAGTCAAATAAAGCTGTATGGTCTATATATAGGTACTGAACTGGATCAGTATAATGCTTCTCTCTCATGATCCCTTTTTTTGGAGCTATGCTCAATATTTTCTTTCTGTTTATCTTATCAGAACAGTAAATGCATACATTCCTATAAACAAATAATAAACGTGTGATGGTTTAAGAGAACTAATCATGAAGGATTGAATGTTATCTTTTAAACATATTATATTATTATTCATTAATGAAATTGAATAATAATCAATCAAAGATGTTCTTTTTTTGGCTGTTTTGGATAAAGTCCTAGTTATACACCAAAACCAGCCAAGTTGCAACACCTTGTGGAGAATCAATCATTGCCAACCACATCAGATGAAAGTCAAATTTTGCCGGCTAAAACGAAAGGCGCAGAGACTGCACATGGTATAGGACATTCAATAATTATGTCTTTTTACATTCCTCAAGGCTGTAATTTATCATTTGAAAAACATGCTTCTTGCAAACGTGTAATTTTCTTATCTCGTCTTCCATGTAAGGCGAAAAATATATACTTTTTTTTAAATAATACTGTGTGAATAATTTACACAATACTTAAAAATACTTCCTGTACTTGTAAAGTGAAGAAAGAGACAATGAAAAAAATAATTTAAAAATTGAATTAGAAAGAAAGTGAGAAGAAAGCAAAATCTAGTCTTTTATATCAACAAGTTAACTTCTTTTCTTTTTCTCTTATAGAAACTGGTAGATGGCTCAAAAGCGTCAAAGGAAGGGAAGGATATTTCAAGCTAATTTTGAGTTAATTCTTATATTAGGAATGTTGTGTACCACTGGACTTTTGTTGAATGTTTTTGTAATTATTATTATGTCTGTACAAATAGAACCTATTATTTAGCATTTTATTTGTACTATATGCTGGTTGCTTATTAGATAGTTTGTTGGATTGTGCAACTAATTACTTCAACAAGCTTATAGTATAAATATCTACTTTCTTACTTATATAAAAGCTTTGATTCATTTGTGATTAAAGATTTATGCCTTTGATAAAAACTATTCAATAACTGCACTTGGTTTTTATATTTGAAAATTTTTAATTTGAAATGACTGAAGTTTGGAAACTTAACGTTGTTTTAGGGTTATGACTAAATTTTCACATTACACATAGCTAAGCTATTTATTTTAAACAACAATAAATAAATAAATATATATATGAATATCAATGTGAGCTATTCATTCATATAAAAGAGTTTTCCATCCTATAAGAAAATAATTATGCATCCAAATCAATCTGATATACATGCAATCTGATATATGTATTTCATTTTCTTGTTATTGTTATAATGTGTGTTTAGATTTTGTTTTTCTTTATTTATTTTTTAATTAGTCTTTTTATTTATGCTTTAATTTTGTTTGGCCCTCTCTAAATTAAATTGAATTATTTTTGTAATTAATATCACAATACCTCTAATACTCCTCTCTAACCTTTATTCTAGAATACTCATTTGTTTTCTTTTGTCGCTCTATTACTCTATATATGTATTTTTTACTTTCCTATTGTATCGATTTTTTGACTCATAATAACATTTCATAAAAATCTCTCAAGTGTCTTTTTCTCTCTGCTCTATAAGTTTGTCTTGCTTCTGGTTGTCACGATGCATACAAATCATTCACTGCACAATCTACTAAGAACCTCCTTTGAAGCTCTATCATGATGGTACCAGAGTTCTTCTTTTGAAGAGCTCTATTGCGCCTCTAACCCTGTTTCTTTTTCTCTTTTATTTTTCTTTTCCCTTTCTCTCTTCTTTCTATTCTTAGTTTCCTTTTTTTCCTTTGTCCAATCTTTGGCAGGATCTTGCACGATGATGGAGGAACATAACCACTCTTCCAGCTCTTATACCTCCATCCAAGCGAAAGTCCAAAGGTTTCTCTTGTTTCCCTTCTCCTAGAGTCCAACAATTACTTACTATGCTTGGAGCAAACCCATGTACATCGCCTTGAGTGCCAAAAACAAGATTCAGTTTTTTGATGGTATCGTTACCCTGCCGCAAAAGGAAGCTGATTCTTATCATGCTTGGACAAAATGCAACAACATGGTGGTCTCTTGGCTCGTGCATTCCGTTTCCCCGAACATACGCCGAACCATTCTATGGATGGATAACACCCAGGGCATATGGGACAACTTGAAATCAAGATTCTTCCAAGGAGGTCTTGTATGCATCTCTGAATTACAAAATGAAGTCGCCTCTCTAAAACAAGGAGAAAGAACCATGACAGAGTATTTTACCAGACTTTGTATAATTTGGGACGAGCTTGACAACTTTCGCCCTAAGTCAACCTACTCCTGTGAAATCAGGTGTTCTTGTAACCTAACTTCAACAACTGCTCAAAGAAAGCATGAAGATCGGATCCTACAATTTCTTTGTGGATTGAATGAACAATATGGTAACATTCAGTCTCACATTTTGCTAATGGATCATATCCCTCCCATTTTGAAAATCTTTTCTTATGTTGTACAATAAGAAAGGCAAGTTATAAGCAATAATTTTCTCAATGAGCTAGAAATTAAACATGTCGCTGTTGTGGATATTGTCACTTGTTCCTATTGTGTCAAGAATGGTCACAATGAATCGGTTTGCTTCAAGAGACATGGATTTCCTGCCAACAAAAATATCACTAGTAAGAAGATTTGCTCTCATTGTGACAAAACTAGATATACTATTGAAGTCTGCTACAGGAAACATGGGTTTCCTCCTGGTCATAAATTCCATAATGGAAAAAGTCTCATGTCTACAAATCAAGATACCAAGAATGATGGTCCAACAGATGCAATTAATTAGGAGGTTTGCTTGACACAACAACAATATCAAGCTCTCATGACCCTTATCAAATCTCCTAGTGACACATTAGCCATATCTACTAATCAAATCAGTTCCGTAATATCTAATTGAACTGATATAGATAAATCTGTTTTTATTCTTACCTCTCATGAAGGCAAAGGTATTATATCTTAGATTATGGATTCCGGCGCAACAGATCATGTTTCCTCTTCTCTCACTCACTTAAGCTCTTATGAAAAAATTACTCATGTAACCATTAATCTACCCAATGGCATGAAAACCACCGCCACACATTAAGGCATTGTTAAAATTAGTGAACACATTATTCTCAAAGATGTTCTATTTATTCCATATTTTTGTTATAACCTCATCTTTGTCTTTAAGCTGGTTGTACATAATCACATTTGCATTACTTTCACTAATGGGACATGTTTTATTCAGGATATGACAACAAACAGCAAGATTGATTCAGTTGAGATCAATGGAGGCTTGTACAACTTTTGTGGATCCACTAACATCCCACAATGTTTTATTCACTTTGTAGATAAACACATTCCTGATATATTTGATTGTAAGAACATTTGGCTTACTGATAAAACTTGCACTTGGATAGCTTAGCATACAACTTCTTTTCTCTTAACACACCAAACACTATCCTCAAATGATCTCCTCGTTTTCTTCTAAAGTTTGAGTAGCTTGTTAAATTGTTTTTGTATGTTGCAATTGTATGGGATGATGGTTGAATATGAGTTTAAGCTTTATGATAGTGTATTGTGCAACTTGTTGAAATTGATGCTATGGTATGATGAATGCTAGTTGTTGTGAGCTTGTTGTTATAATTGTTTACTGTATGCTTACTTTTGTTGAGAAATTCTGCATTAGTAGATCATCTTACTGTTGGACACTTGGTTTATTAATAGATTGAGCGATGGTTGAGAAATGGTCTAGAAATGGATGGTTTTACAAGTGAATTCCTATGAGAATTATCTATTGAATAACTTGAATGTTAGAAGTCTATTTTTGTTCATTTAGGACTTGAGTAACCTTACTTATTGCAAATAAATAAATAAATCGATCTTGATTTAGGAGTAGTCGTGGTGTCACATTGACTAGTTAGTCCTAAGAATGTTTTCTGGATTGTTAGACGCGTCTGGGAGTGAAACACGTCTTTTATTTTACTACTTAAAATCTTTTAAAAAACTTTAAATCTTGTATCCAAACTTCTTTTGAAGTTTTTGTTGTATAAAAAGTAAAAATATTATAGTTATAATTGGATAACTGTAATAACTAAATTTTATATGTTTTCCTTATCATTTACTTTTGTGTTATTGTATTTGTAATGATTCCATGATAACGGTAAATCTATTAAAATGAGATGTCACACATCTCATGAACTTCAACATCACTCAATTTGGATTAGTAATTCATGAGAGAGCTTCAAAGGAGGGTCTTGGTAGATTATGCAGTGAATGATCTGGGTGCATCATGACAAACCAAAACCAAGACAAACTTACAAAGCAAAGAAAGAAAGACACTTGAAAGCTTTCTGTGAAATGTTATTATGAGTGAAAAATCTGATATAGTAGTAAAGTAAAAAATACATACATACATACATACATACATACATACATACATACATACATACATACATACATACATACATACATACATACATACATACATACATACATATATATATATAGAGAGAGAGAGAGTAATATAGCAACAAAAGAAAATATAGGGGTATCCTAGAATAAAGGTTACAAAGGGGTATTATGGGTATTTTGACAACCTCCTCAAGCTTGGTGTAGATGTTGAGAGTGCCAAGCCTGGAATGCTATGGAAGGTGGAAGGAGGAAGAGGCTTGGTCAATATGTCAACAAGTTGTAGAGTAGTGTGTATGGGGAGACAATGCCTTGTTGAACTTTTTCCCGAATGGGATGGCAGTCAATTTCTATGTGCTTCGTTCGCTCATGAAACGCTTGGTTTGTGGCGATTTTGATGGCATACATGTTATCACAATATATGGTGGCAAGTTGAAGAAGAGGTAGATGAAGGTCGTTCATAAGATTGTTAAGCCACTAGATCTCACATATAGTCTAGGCAAGAGCATGATATTCTGCTTCGGAGGAGTTGCGTGAGACCGTGCTTTGCTTTTTGTATTTCCACAATATTGGTGAATCACCCAAGTATATAATATAGCCAGTGGTGGATTTGCGGGAGTCGGGGCAGTTGGCCTAGTCAGAATCACTGTAAGCTTTCAATTGATGTGTGACAAGAATTACAATTTTCAGTTCTAGAATCAATGTAATTATACTTTTGTCTTAAAATTTATAATCTCTTGTCAGGAAAATGACCTAATTGATTGTGCCAAATGTTCTTACAATCAAATATATCAGGAATGTGTTTATCTACAAAGTGAATAAAACATTGTGGGATGTTGGTTGATCCACGAAAGTTGTACAAGCCTCCATTGATCTCAACTAAACCAATCTTGTTGTTTGTTGTCATATCTTGAATAAAACATGTCCCATTAGTGAAAGTAATACAAATGTGATTATGTGCAACCAGCTTAAAGACAAAGATGAGGTTATAACAAAAATCTGGAATAAATAGAACATCTTTGAGAATAATGTGTTCACTAATTTTAACAATGCCTTTATGTGTGGCGGTGGTTTTCATGCCATTAGGTAGATTAATGGTTACATGAGTAATTTTTTCATAAAAGCTTAAGTGAGTGAGAGAAACTTGTTGAAATTGATGGTATGGTATGAAAACCATCATCCCATACAATTGCAACATACAAAAACAATTTAACAAATTACTCAAACTTTAGAAGAAAACGAGGAGATCATTTGAGGATAATGCTTGGTGTGTTAAGAGAAAAGAAGTTGTATGCTAAGCTATCCAAGTGCAAGTTTTGGATGGAGGAAATCCAGTTCTTGAGGCATGTGATCTCGACTGGTGGTATTTTTGTGGATCTGGCTAAGGTACGTGAAGTGTTTCAGCGGGAAAGACCTTAGTCAGTGACTGAGATGAAGAGCTTTGTTGGATTAGCGGGCTACTATTGTCGTTTTATTGAAGGATTTTCTAAGATAGTAGTGTCGTTAACTCAGTTGACAAGAAACGATCAACCTTTTGTCTGAACCGATCGGTGTGAAGCTAGTTTTTAAGAGCTAAAGCAAAGGTTGACAAGTGATCCTGTGTTGGTAATTCCGGATACAGGTAAACCTCTTGAGGTTTTTTGTGATGCCTCATATCAGGGTTTGGGCTGTGTCTTGATGCAAGAGAGAAAAGTGGTTGTTTATGCTTCAAGGCAGTTGAAAGTTCATGAGAAGAATTATCCTACGCATGATCTGGAGTTGGTAGTTGTGGTTTTTGCTTTGAAGATTTGGAGGCACTATCTCTACAGTGCACAATTTCAAGTGTTCAGCGATCACAAGAGCTTAAAGTACCTCTTTGATCAAAAGGAGTTGAACATGAGGCAGCGAAGGTGGATGAAATTTCTTAAGGATTTCGAGTTTGATTTATTGTATCATCTAGGAAAAGCTAATGTGGTAGTTGATGTTTTGAGCCGAAAGACTATGCATGCTTCTACTATGATGGTTCGAGAGCTGAGTTTGGCAGAGAGCTTCAGGGACTTAAGACTACAGGTGGAGTTAAAACCGAACAGTTTTATCTGCAACAATTTTGTGTTAGCAAGTGGGCTGTTAGATCGCATCCAAGAGAAGCAGTCGATTGATCTTGAACTACAAAAGTCCAAAGATTTGGTCGGTTTAGAGCAAGGAAAGGATTTCAGCGTGGGGACGGACGGTCTCTTAAGGTTCAGAGGAAGGGTGTGTGTGCCTAATGATGGGGAGTTGAAGAGATTGATTCTTGAGGAAGGACATCAGAGTCGTTTTAGTATGCATCCAGGCATGACTAAAATGTATCAGGACCTCAAGGAATCTTTTTGGTGGTCAAGCATGAAGGGAGATGTGGCTCGGTTTGTGTCTTCATGTTTAACTTATCAGAGAGCTAAAGTGGAACATCAAAGACCAAAAGCTTTGCTGCAACAATTGGAAATTCCTCAGTGGAAATGGGATAGTATTACTATGAATTTTGTTACCCAAATATTTACCTCGAACGGTCAGAAATCATGATGATATTTGGGTGATAGTAGACAAGTTAACTAAAAGTGCTCATTTCCTCGCTATTAATTTGAATATGTTAATGGCAAAGTTGGTCAACTCTACATCAGAGAAGTAGTTCGGTTGCATGATGTACCGTCTAGTATCATCTCGGATAGGGATCCTCGGTTCACTTCTCGGTTTTGACAGTCACTACAGAGTGAGTTAGGCACTCGGTTGTAGAAGATGGCAAATAGGTCTCCTCCTTCTCCACCCCACAATCCTGATACATCCAACGTTATAAGAATGATGGAGTCACTATTGGAAGCAATGCAGCAACAGAACACTGCATTATTTCAGCAACATATTGTAGCTTTGCAACAGTTAGATGCTCAACAATTAGAACAAAAGCTCACTATAGCTAGCATTCATCATACAATACCATCAATTTCAACAAGTTGCATTGTACACTATCATAGTGCTCAAACTCATATTCAACCATCATCACATACAATTGCAATATACCAAAACAATTTAACAAGTTACTCAAACTTTAGAAGAAAACGAAGCATTTAGCTTGCCTTACCTTATGAAACTAAAAGGCCAAAAGTTGCTCTCATAACTCTAAGAATACTAATTGCTCCTATAGGAAACAAAAACATGATCAAGGTATGTGATTACAACCATTGATCAATAGAGAACCTAAAAGAAAACTTAGAGGAGGCATGTAATTGAAAAATAGCCACATGTAGAGAAGAAATATGGAACTCTAGAAAAGAACATAAATTGACTTACTCTTTTGACAAATTAATTCGTTGGATACAAAAATCTTGTCGCCCTCATCCTTTAGGAACTTCTTGATCATCAAACAGATGATCCAATGAGAAGAGAAATTAGAGAGAAGGCAGAAAAAGATTATAGGGTTGACTTTAGAGAGATGAAATGGGTTTTAAGTAATGAAACTAATTTATAAATTTTTTATATACACCTTATGGTTTTTAATATAAAAAAAATAGAGTCTCATTATTTAAACACATTATGGACTCTTAAAGTCTATTTCTTAAACTCTATTTTCTAGGTTCTTTCATTCTCTCCAACAATTAAAATTTTCGACTTTGAAAATTTAGACTTACTAGAGAACATGTGAGGATATAACTTCCTCATGTCCTCCTTTAACTTCCAAGTAGAGTCGCTCGTTCTGTTATCCTACACTATTTTGACCAAACGGATGGTTTTTCTTCTAAGCTTTTTGTTTGGCTATCAACTACCTCAATGGGTTGCATCTATACTGAAAGATATTCTTTGACTCCACTTCATCCACTTTTAACACATGAGAATGACAGATTCATATTTTCTAAACTGGGAGACGTGAAATATCACATGAAACTTAACAATTGAGGATCCATGATTATTTCATAAATGACTGATCAATACGTCTCAGAATCTAATATGAGCCAATAAATATAGGAGAAAGCTTCTATGAGAAAATAATCATTCCTACGTTAGAGGTCACTCTCAAAAACTCATTATCTGTAAACTCAAAATACTAACAACTAACACGAAAAAAAAAACTCCATTAAATATCATAAATGATTTATTATTTATTTTAATGAAATTGCAGGAAACAAATGACTCTTAGCTTTCGATAATAATTTTATGGGGATGAACAATGATAGTCCCTGCACGTGGATTTCTTGTCTCCCGAACAATGCGGAAGAAGGGACTCAACCAGTGTGCACCAAATTGTGGTGAGAGCTGAATCCTAATGGAAATGTGCGGAACCACTTCCTATGAATGCTCGTTCCTTCCATTTTATCACTTGAGGGTTTGGTACGTCGATCACCAATCAATATCCCAAGATATTATTACTTACCCATTCATTCATGTTTCATTCCATTTCTAGTTATTGCCTCATGTTAATGTGTTCCACTTCTCATTCTATCATTCTCTTTGGTATAGAAGGGAGAAAAAGCATGGTTGAAGAAGGTGAGTTTATTCCTTTTTTTGAAGAAACCTTCGGAGGCCTTCCGTCCGAAAATTCTAAATATTCTCCGACTAAAGAAAAAGTTGAAGAATAATGTTTTAACATAGAAGCTATTTTTTCATTTATTTTTCATATTCTCTCATTTATTTATTTTATTATTTAAAGAGAATTTTTCATTTTATATATATATATATATATATATATATATATATATATATTTCTCTTTCAATTTTGACCTTGAATATCTGTTTTGAGTTAAATTTAACGATTTTTTTTTCTGATTTGATCATTTTCTTAAAATTAAAATAAATAAAAATTAACTATAATAAAATTATAAAAATTATTTAAATTTATATTTATAATAATTTTATTATTTTTTATTATCTAAATGTATAAACACATTAGGCTTTGTTTTTACTAATATAAGATCATTTAAATAATGATTAATGTATCTTTTTGTCATAATATTTGAAATATGTTTTAAATTATACCGTCTAAAAGATTTAGATTGAATAATTTTAAATATACATTGCATAGTTTAAAATAATATTTTAAATTTTGTGACGTAAAATACAATTATGTAATATAAAAGTGCTATTAAAATGACAAATTATTAGTTTTGACCGTGACCAAATTTATGTAAGAAATAAAAATATCAACTTTAATATAAAATATTAAAATAAATAATATTTGTGAGTTTTTTACTCATATTAATTTTCAAATTATATATTTTTTTTTCAAGGTAAAACTTTCCATTTATCTTAAATTTTTAATACCCTGAAATATATTTAAAATACATTAAAATAATTTAAAATTATATATTTTAAAAATATTTTAGATTGTTTATTCTAAATATATTTTTAAATTTATTATACAAGTGCACTTAGAAAAACCCTATCCCTTTTCATTTAATTTTGGACTATTAATTATGGGCCAAAATAAAATAGAAAATGCAGCTTGGGCTAAGAGAATAAAGTTGGACCTTTCTTTATGCACCCTGTTATTATTAGTTGTACCTCCATAGTAATAGAAAAATAAAAACTAACCTCTCTCAGTTCATTACATTACTGCTATTGTCACTTCACGCTCATTTTCTCCTATACTCTCCGAGAGAAGAAGAAAAAGAGAAAAAACTGGTTTAAAAAAATCATTTTAAAAATTCATTTCACAAGTTATCCTATATTATAGAAACTCTCTGACAGAATGGAGTTGTATTGAACGTCACGCGTGCTCTCCTGTTTCAATCCAATCTTCCAACTCTTTTTTGGTGCTATGCAGCTCAATATGCTATGTATCTCATCAACTACATCCCTACATCGGTTCTACAAAATGCCCCCTATGAGTGTTTAAATGGTTCTTCTTGTGGTCTTTCTCATTTACGAGTTTTTGGTTGCCTCTCTACTCAAGCACCATCACCGCTCAGCGTAAGAAATTTGTATCTTTCTTGACTAAAGGTTATATCCACCTTAATCTTACAAATCATAAAATTAATATCTCTCGCATTCGCAATGTTGTTTTCCCTTAAAGTAATTTCCCATACAACAAAGTTCATGATGCTTTTAACTCTTTATCTCTCTACCTATAGTCCAACATCTTCCATCTCGTTTTATTAGTGAAAAGGGGCAGAAATGGAAAAACACAAGTGGGAGGGGTAAAAACGAGAAAGCACAACTCAGAGTTAGGATTAAGTGATAATCCCACGTGCAAGAAAGAGAAAGCTGAGATCCAAAGGTTTCGAGAGAGAGAGAACGAGAGCACGAGAATGGAGAAAACTAGGGTTTTCAACCCTTACGAGAAATGAAGGAGATGGTGATCAGAGTAGAGAGCAAAGCAGCAGAGAAAGGCACACACACAAGGTACTGAATAACATCAGATTATATTTCTGTTTTAAAATTGCTTTTATAGCTGCTCAGATACACTGAATCTGTTTTGTTTTTGTTTATTCTAACACTCCTCCTAAACAAAAACGTTTAATCGAACAAAAACACGATTTTATTGAAGAAAAACACTTGTTTCACCGATTGAATCGGTGAAATTTCTTCTCCTGTGATTCTGAGCCTTTTGGACCGATTTTAATCGGTACAAACACTTTCTCTGTAGCATACGAGCACTTTCCACCGATTAAACTCGGAGAAAGCTCTTCCTAGGTTGATCTCCTCCTCTCCGGCGGAAACCCTAGGTTTTCGCCCTCCTTCTGATGCGGTCTTCACTGATCTCAGCTCGCACCATTCCAATATGCTTTCTGAGTGACTGAAAGCGCTCACTTTTGAGTGCTTTGGTGAGTATATCTGCTAGTTGGTCTTCGGATCTGCAGTGTACAACATCCAGTCTACCACTACTGACCTGTTCTCTGATGTAGTGAAATCGGGTCTCAATGTGCTTGCTCCTGCCGTGAGATGCAGGATGCTTAGCAAGATCTATGGCTGACTTGTTGTCAACAAGCAGCCTCACTCTTGCAGTTAGCTCAATTTTCAACCCTTCCAATAGGAATCCCAGCCAAGTTGCTTGACAAGTAGCTTCACAGGCAGCTACGTATTCTGCCTCACATGATGACAAGGCAACCACTGGTTCCTTTCTTGAACTCCATGAAATTGGTGTTCCTCCCATGAAGAAAATGTAACCAGCAGTGCTTTTCCTATCTTCCTTATCACCACACCAGTCTGCATCTGAGTAAGAAGTGATTTGTACTTCTTCTCCAGTCTCTCCTCTTCCCAACAGTATTCCAAAAGAGTGAGTGCCCTGCAAGTATCTTAGAATGCGTTTGACAGCATTCAAGTGTGACATTCTGGGGCATTCCATATATCTACTCACCACTCCAACACTGTAACTCAAGTCAGGTCTTGTGTTATAGAGATATCTCAAGCTTCCAACAATACTTCTGTAAGCTGTTGGATCTACAGCTTCTTCATCTGGCTCCTTCTCAAGTCTCAACCCCACTTCAGCTGGGGTGTTAGCAGCATTACAGTCAACCATTTCAAACCTCTTTAGTAAGTCTAGAACATATCTGGACTGGTGCATCACAATCCCATTCTCAGTCTCAGTAAATTCTATTCCAAGGAAATAGCTTAGCTTTCCCAAGTCACTCATCTCAAATTCACTCAGCATTTGAAGTTTGAATTTTGAAATTAGCTTCTCACAGCTCCTAGTGACTAATAGGTCATCTACATATAGGCATATAATTAGCTTCTCTTGTCTGCCACTGTGTTGGCAGCTCTTCACATACAACCTGTGTTCTGATACACACTTCTCAAAGCCAATACTGCTCATGAACCCATCAATTCTCTGGTTCCAAGCTCTTGGAGCCTGTTTAAGCCCATAGAGAGCCTTTCTCAACCTGTACACCTTGTCATGCTGCCCTTTAACCTCAAATCCCAGTGGCTGTACAACATACACTTCCTCTTCCAGCCTTCCATTTAGAAAAGCTAACTTCACATCCAACTGGTGTAAGGACCAGTGAAATTTAGTAGCTAGAGACACCACCAACCTGATTGTCTCTACCCTGGCCACAGGAGCAAATACTTCACCATAATCAACTCCAGCCTTTTGTAGAAAACCCTTAGCAACCAGCCTTGCCTTGTGCCTTACAACTACACCTTGTGGGTTTATTTTTGACTTATAAACCCACTTTAATGCTATGGGTCTCTTGTTAGAGGGTAGATCAACCAACTCCCAGGTCTGATTCCTCTCTATAGAGTCAATCTCTTCCTGCATTGCCTTATACCACCTTTCATCTTTTACAGCTTCATTAAATTCAACTGGTTCAGCTTCTGCTATTAAAGCAAAGTGAACAAAGTTGCCTTCTGATGTGAGTGTTGCCTCATAGGATAAGTCATAGTCTCTTAGATGTGCTGGCAGTTGTGTAACTCTTGATGACCTTCTCCTGTTGTCATCTCTTCTCTCCTCTGTCTCCACTGTTTCCACTGTTTCCTCTCCAGCAGTAGCATCTTCCAGATTAATGGTTGATGATTCCTGCTCACTTGTTTCCCACTGCCATACTCCAGCTTCATCCACTACAACATCTCTACTGATTCAAACTGCTCCTCCTATAGGATTATACAGTTTGTACCCTCTAGTGGCATTGTACCCAACCAAAATCAGTGGCACTCCCTTGTCATCAAGCTTCTTTCTCAACTGGTCAGGTATATGCTTGTAGCATATAGATCCAAAAATTTTCAGATGCTTAACATCTGGTTTCACCCCTGTCCATGCTTCCTCGGGTGTCAAACCATTTAGTCTCTTTGTTGGAGACAGATTAAGGACATATGTGGCTGTCAACACAGCCTCTCCCCACAGAAAATTAGGTAGCTTTTTACTCTTCAGCATGCATCTAACCATATTTAATATGGTTCTGTTTTTCCTCTCTGCTGCCCCATTGTGTTGTGGTGTATAAGGAGGGGTAACTTCATGCACTATCCCTTCCTTTTCACACAACTCTTTAAACTCAGTGGAGGTATACTCTCCTCCTCCATCTGTCCTCAACACCTTAATCTTCTTCTCACACTGCCTCTCAACTAGACATTTAAATTTTTCAAATGTCTGCAGCACCTCCCCCTTTCTCCTAATTAGATAGACCCAACATTTCCTGGTCCAGTCATCAATAAAAAGTAGAAAATACTTGCTGCCTCCAGGTGTTTCTACTTGGATAGGGCCACACACATCTGAATACACCACCCCTAATTTTTCTGTTGACTTCTGGGGTAAGATTTTCTGAAAACTGCCCCTGGTCTGCTTGCATTGGACACACTCCTTGCAAACTGTTTCTGGAATTTCCACCTTAGGTAAGCCACTCACCATATTTTTCTGACTTAACAGTGATAAATCCCTGAAATTTAGTTGTCCAAATATGAGATGCCATAGCCATTCTTCTTTATTTTCTGTTGCAGAAAAACACTGATGTTTTACTGCACTCACTACCACCCGAAAAGTCCTGTTTTGTGATAGCTGGGCCTGCACAATCATCTTCTTATGCTGATTGAAAATGCTGAGACAGTTATTCTCCATTTTCATCACATATCCCTTCTGTAACAGCTGTCCCAAGCTTAGCAGATTCGTTTTCAGCCCTGGTACATACAGTACCTCTTCAATTATCACCTCTTTCCCCTCTGCATCTCTCAGAACAACTCTCCCAGATCCTTCTGCAGTCAAACTTCTGTCATCTGCAAACCGGATTTTCCCCTGTACAGCTCCTTGCATTTTCACAAACCAGTCCTTCCTCCCTGTCATATGGGTAGAGCAGCCAGAATCCAAGTACCATGTTGTGCTCTCTGGCTGCTCCTCTCTAGTATTGGCCATAAACATCACAGCCTCTGAATCTGACTCATCCTCCTGGGCCAGATTAGCCCTCTTCTTGGGTTTGTTTTTAGCACCTTCCCCTTTCCAACACTCTTTTGCATAATGCCCAAGTTTTTGGCAATTATAGCATTTCACTTTCTTCTTGTCAAACTTCCAATCTCCTCCAGTTTTCTGGTTTTTCACTGGTGCAGATTCACTGGAATCTTCCCCTTGCTGTTCCTGTGAATCTTTACCTTTCTGGTTGCCCTTACTCCATTTCTTGAACCCCTTTTTCCCTTTAAACTGAGATCTGGCCTGTAGGGCCTGTTCTTGGCACTGCTTGCGCTCATTGATGCGATACTCATGAGCTTCTAATGAGTGCAGCAGCTCCTCAATCTCCATAGACTCCAGATTACGGGCTTCTTCAATAGCCACTACCACATGATCAAATCTGGGGGTTAGAGTTCTTAGGATTTTGTCAACAATGTACTCATCCGAAATTGCATCCTTGCATGCTCTCATTTTATTCACCAGTTCTTGAACTTTGTCAAAGTATTCTGCCACAGTTTCACCCTCATCCATGATCAGAACCTCAAACTGCCTCCTTAGTGCCTGTAATTTTACTTTCTTGTTTTTGTCTCCATCACCATACATCTTCACCAGAATGTCCCACACCTCCTTAGCAGTAGTAGCCTTAGAAATCTTGTTAAAGATCTTTGGGCTGACACATTGATACAGCAAAAATCTGGCCTTGCTGTCCAATTTCACCTGCAGTTTATAACTTCTTTTCTCCTCTTCAGTAGCTCTTTCACTCAAATATGGTAACCCATCTTCTATCACTTCTGACACATCTTGAAAACCAAAGATGGCTTGCATCTGATGCGCCAGTCATCAAATAATTTTCCATCAAATACAGGCAATTGACCCTGTATTCCTCCAATACCTGCCATCACTTTCTTGCTAGCTTCTTGATTTACCCACACACAAAGAAACCTCCTTTCTCCACTTCTGGATATACACAATTCCAGTCACCAATAACACACCCACTGTACACACCAGAACCAACAAGCACCTATGCTCTGATACCATATTAGTGAAAAGGGGCAGAAATGGAAAAACATAAGTGGGAGGGGTAAAAACGAGAAAGCACAACTCAGAGTTAGGATTAAGTGATAATCCCACGTGCAAGAAAGAGAAAGCTGAGATCCAGAGGTTTCGAGAGAGAGAGAGAACGAGAGCACGAGAATGGAGAAAACTAGGGTTTTCAACCGTTACGAGAAATGAAGGAGATGGTGATCAGAGTAGAGAGCAAAGTAGTAGAGAAAGGCACACACACAAGGTACTGAATAACATCAGATTGTATTTATGTTTTAAAATTGCTTTTATAGCTGCTCAGATACACTGAATCTGTTTTGTTTTTGTTTATTCTAACACGTTTGTTGTCTACCATTTAAGTCAATTTCTATCTTCTCTTTACCAAGCCTTTTCTCCCCAGACTTTTCAAAATCTTCATCCCAAGGTGGGTATGCGTGGCATCTACTCCCAGCTTAAGGGAGACTGATAAACTTTCCTCTATTGGCTCTACCGCTTACCGTCCTCGTCTTCTGCCTGATGCTTCTTTTGTTTTAGTTTCTACACTTTGTATCTTTCAGTTTATGTTTCTTCTGTATATATATACAATTTGTCACCCTTATGCATACAATAACATAACATAGATAGTTCTCGTTGCTTCTTCTTTCTCTTTGTCTTTCCCCGATTCCTTTCTCTTTTATTTTCTTTCGTTTTGCAATCATGTTCTTTAACCATGAATTCTAAGTACTGTAATAAAATAGTCATTTTAGAAATAATAGGGCTGCAATTAAAATTTATGGAAAGAATCGTGATATGTTAACAACTTAAAGTTGAACAATTTAACAACTGTGACGTGTTAGCTTCTTATTGGACTGTAAGATTTTTTTTGCAATTGTTGTAGTGAAAAGAGAGCATATTTACCTTTTTGAGATTCCGAAATTACCCCTCCGTGCACCCTTCATTTTCAACTCATATTCCATTCCTCTCTCTTCATTTTTGTCCTTTTTCCAACCTCCATCAAAAGTGTACTTTGCCCACTCATTGTGGAGACCCCATGTGGGTGTTTCAGCAAGTTAGTTCAAGTGCTTCAGCATTTGAAACCAAGAGATGCTCTAGTAATTGATTACATGGTGCCTGCAACCGATTACTAATGGCTTAATATGTACCCCAATTGAGAGAACGTGACCCCATGGAGATTTTTCTGTGCTTAAGGCTGCCTTTGTCCATTGTTTTCAATGGATGACTCTTGTTGGTCATGGTTGATGGTTGCAAGTGCATCAAAACTCATCTTTGTCCAGCCTATTATGGAGCAAAGACCCGTGTGAGTGTTTCAGCAATGTAGTTAAAGTCCCTCAGCACTTGAAGCCTATACATGCCATGGTAATTGATTACATGATGTTTGTAATCGATTAGCAGTGGCTTAATGGCTATTTGTACAAAAACTTGCAAGTCACTCCCTAGTTGGGAGAACGTGACTCCCCATGGTGATTTTTCTGTGCTTAAGGTTGTCTTTGTCCATTTTTTTCACTTAAGATTGAAACTGTAAAATAATTCTAGAGGGCTTAATTGATCCCTCTCACAATCTCCTATTTATAAGAATAAATTTATACACAAGTACATGATAAATAGGGTAATCCTAGACACAATATAATCATGATAAATAGATAATCTTACACACAATATAATCATGATAAATAGGGTAACCTTTGAAACACTATAATGATGATAAAATATGATAAATATTCTAACATTTTCAATGAATGACTTGTATTGGTCATGGTTGATGGTTGCAAGTTTATAAAGAAATAAAATAGAATAAAATAAGAAACATGAAATAATAACTTGGAAGTAAACTCATTTAGGAAGCTTAAAAAAACGTTGTTTTTGGGAAATTAACTACATCTAGTAAAGTGGTCTAAATATTATGAGTAAATAGTCATTTGAAAGATATTTAAGTCTAGATTCCAACAAAACAAGAATCAAATCATTTGGAGTTCAGTGGAGAAAGTTATCAGAAAAACAACCAGCAAAGGTCAGACTTGGCAGGAATATATAAAACGTTAACTTTAAGGAATTAATTGTACCTACTCAGATGTCCAAAAATTACAAATTAGTAGTCATTTGAAAGATTTTTGAGTCTAGATTTTTGAGTCTAGTAAAGTGGTCTAAAAATTATGAGTTAATAGTCATTTGAAAGATATTTAAGTCTAGATTCCAACAAAACAAGAATCAAATCATTTGGAATTCAGTGGAGAAAGTTATCAGAAAAACAACCAGCAAAGGTCAGACTTGGCAGGAATATATAAAACGTTAACTTTAAGGAATTAATTGTACCTACTCAGATGTCCAAAAATTACAAATTAGTAGTCATTTGAAAGATTTTTGAGTCTATTTTCTAATAAAAAAAGAATCAATTCAATTGGAGTTCGGTGGAAAATGTTAAAAGCAAAATAATCAGCAAAGGTCAGAGGTGGTGGGAATATATAAAATGTTAACTTTAAGGAATTAACTGTACTTACTCAGAAGTCCAAAAAATTACAAATTAATAGTCATTGGAAAGATGTTTGAGTCTAGTTTCTAATAAAAAAAGAATCACATCATTTGGAGGTATGTGGAAAAAGTTATGTTTAAAATAGTCAGCAAAGGTCAAAGTTGACAGCATGCTATCTTATACGTATATCTTTCCCTCTTGTTCACAGATCTATTACTTATTGAAAATTCCTTTTAAATTTTGTGCATTGTAACAACATTAGATGGCATACCAGGACATGAGTTGTGCAAAAATGGTCATGAACTTGAACTACCTTGGTTCAAACACCTATAGGAGTTTTTTCCTTCACAATTGAGTGGGGAAAATTGTGTTTTGATACACTTGACACCATCAATGATGAGCAACATGTATTTCATCCACAATTGAGTGGGCCAAATTGTGTTTTGATATACTTGATACCATCAATGATGAGCAACATGAGTCATCCATGCAAAAAAAAAATAGAAAAAATCACTTATAGGGACACAAAAATGACTTTGGGGAGTCAAGTTCTCCCAACTGGGGAGTAACGTGTAAATTTTCGTACAAATCAGCAATCAACCCCTGGTTATTGATTATAGGGACCCTGTAATCGATTACCAGGGACTGATTGCTGATTTGTACAAAAAGTTACACGTTACTCCCCAATTGGTTGAACTTGACTCCCAAGGTCATTTTTTTGTTCCAATGGGTGATTTTTTCCAATTTTTTCATGGATTCCTCTTGTTTCTTGTCATTGATGGTGTCAAGTATATCAAAACACAATTTTTCCTACTCAATTGGGAACGAAACAATGCATATAGGTGTTTAAACCAAGGTAGGTGAAGTCTCTGACCATTTAGGAAGCTTACAAAAACATTGTTTTTGGGAAATTAACTGCACCTAGTACAGTGGTATAAAAATTATGAGTTAGTAGTCATTTGAAAGCTCTTTGAGTCTAGATTCCAACAAAAAAAGAACCAACTCATTTGGGGTTCGGTGGAGAAAGTTAAGAGCAAAAAGGTGAGAGTTGATCGAAATATGTAAAACGTATTAATTGTACCTAAGATGTCCAAATATTACAAATTAGAGTTCATTAGAAAGCTTTTGAGTCTAGTTTCTAATAAAAAAATGACATCATTCGGAGGTCTATGAAAAAAGTTATGATTAAAATAGTTAGCAAAGGTGAAAGTTGACAACATGTTATCTTATAGGGATATCTTTCCCTCTTGTTCACATATCTATTACTTATTGAAATTTTCTTTTAAATTTTGTGCACTGTAACAACATTAGATGACATGTTTCTTAATTAATAAAATAAAAAAATTTCCTGTGACACTCCGAGGAGGGGTGTTACAACAATGGTCATGCACCCCACCTTAGTTGGAGAAAACCACCTAAATGGACATTTGTTTTTGATGAAATAAATGGCCTAATATCATCATTGATGCAAGGAACATACCCAATAGCATTGAGCTCACTCACCCATCTAAAAAAAATGGAAAAATTCAACAAAAACATAGCAAAAACCATCATGGGGAGTGTTGTTGTTCCAACCAGGGAGTCACATTGAACTTTCTGTACAATTGTCCCTATAATCGATTATGAGGGCATGACATGGGCACCAATAGTCATGGACTTCACCTAACTTGGTGCAAACCACCTAAATAGGCATTTTTCTCAACAATTGAATGACTTATGTTGTTCATTAATTAAGTAAACACCACCCATGGCCAATAAACTCAATCATTCATTCGAAAAAATGGAAAAGGTCACCCAAAAACACATACAAAATATATCAAAATTGAAATTTTATTCATATAATATCAGGTAAGTATATATCATGTACAAGACTCATACAATGAAAATCTCTATACATGTAATTAACATAAATTGAAAATCTACAATAATCCTAAGTCGTGCAACACTTGTTTTCTTCGCACTTTCTCATGGTGCTACCACCTTGACACATTGGGGGAGGTCAAAATTGCAATAGGGAGAGGAGAAAATTGCTCCAACGAAAATAGAGAGAGCAGGAAGGGGGAAAATGACGGAAGTAAAGAGTGAGAACCGTGCTTATTGGACCAACTTTGCCGACGATGGAGAGAGGAAGAGCAAGACGAAGAGAAAGAGAACTTTAGTGGAGAAACCCGTGAGAGCGATGGTGGAGAGAGCAAGAGCGCGAAAGAAAACAAGATATAAAAAACATAGGGTTTTCTCAAATGAAATCACAAAACCCTTTTTCCCTTCCTAAAATGCCCTCAAC
This sequence comes from Vigna nakashimae, assembly GCA_034642375.1. Classification (NCBI taxonomy): domain Eukaryota; kingdom Viridiplantae; phylum Streptophyta; class Magnoliopsida; order Fabales; family Fabaceae; genus Vigna; species Vigna nakashimae. The sequence goes on from CM067758.1 coordinate 36,057,670, forward strand.
GACATATTATATGTTTTTAAAAAAAACTTTCAAAATGACCAATCAATACGTGTCACGTGACGTTGTTAAAAAATTAGAAAAAATTAATTGTTAAAGAAATTTTTTTTTATATAAAAATTGAAGAAAAATAATTTTTTATTTTATTTATAACGTTCACACATAACAAAAAGAAAAGAAGAAAACAAGATTACCCGACAGTGCGTTAAATCATCATAATACAAATCATAAGAAAGAAAAATCTTAATCAAAATGAAAACCAATTTAAAATTTGAAAAAGAGGGAAAGTATTGACGTATCATTTGTGTATGATGTCATATACAATAAAGAAAACCATTTATGTAATGTTTTTTATATATTTTTTATTTTATCTTTATTGTTATGGTGGTGCACGAGTTCTTGATGAAAAATCATTATTTTCTTTATTTACTACTTTTTAACAATAAATAAAACGAGAATGTGAAATTAACCCAACATATATAAAAAGAAAATTAAGAAACATGCAATTATTTAATAAATATAAAAAAATGTATATTTTTATTATTGTGAAAGATGTGGACTGTAGCACCTGTATTTCCACCGGTAGTTGATAAAACAGATATAATGTCAAATTAGTGAGGGAAAAAAATATAAACAATTGAAAACTATTTAATAAATCGCAGGAAAATAATGGTACCAGTGAACTTGTGGCGCAGATGAACCGTTTTCGTCCTTATATTATCCATCCCTGAATCAACTGTATAATTCGGAACCAGTTATCGTCGAACCATCTGCGAAGGTATGTATGTTCCAATGCGATTAACTTTTCGTGCTATGTTTCCAATTTGATTATTGCTTCTGAGAATGTTAGTGTTTGTAATTTTAGTTTTATCTTTATTTCATTCATTTTCTTTTTCAATTGTTAAATTCGTTGTATGGCTTGTTACGCATCTTTTTTGCATTTTGTGATTGTGGTGTTATGAATTAGCATATTGCTATTTGGTTGGAATTGAACTATTCTGTGTGTTTAGAAAGAGGGACTTAGGTTAGGATTTGGATTTGGGTTTCTCCAAAGTATGATTGTGATTCTGTCTCACTCACCTTATTATTTTTGTTCTTATATAGGAATTTTATGGAGCTAGCTTTTGAACCTCTGTTCTGACTTCTGAGTAATCGTGGGATGTTGCATTAGGCATAGTTTTTTCCCGTCTTTTTCATAGTAATGATTTATTAGGAGGAAAAGACGAGGATTATAAGCTATAACCTCGATTCCCCATTCAAGAAATCACTTATGTGCGTGAGAGTACTATGAGTTATCTCATGCCATCTGCCACCCTTAGAAATGGCTAACTTTGCCTACTCAAACCAGTTTTGTTAAATTCTGATGTAAATGCTTATATTGGTCTGATATTTTCTTTTTTATGCCAACCTTCAGTTAAAATTTTTTTTAATACTGAATGGTGGTATCTATGTTGACAAGTTATTTTTGAAGAAAGTGTTCACTAATAATATAAAGCAGTAGCCTCTATTGATTGAATAGTACCATGTTGAGTTGGGGGAGTTGAAACAGAACGAAAGAAACTAGGAAAATTTTGTCTGGGAATCATTTATGTAAAAAAGTTATCTACATTATACTAACTTCTTTTGTAAAACCAAAAGTCTAGGTAGTGTTGCCTTGGAGATGAGAAAAGCAGCATAAATATGTAAGCCAAGAAACTGTTCCCTTGATTTATATCAGACTGCTTAGAAGATTCAGTGGAATAAGTTAACTAAGCATCTTGCCAGAAGCATAGACTGTGTGGTTAATGCTTGTTGCTCAGTTTAGCAACGAGAGGTAGTAGAAGGTGTCACTTACAATACGAGTTGTATGTAATGACTTTGGAACCAGAAGCTACAGCATTGTACTGAAATTGGCTAGTGGACTTACTGACTGCGATATTAAACTGTATGAGAAGCTTTTTCCAGCAGACAGATCCAATTGTTGGGTCAAGGAGAGGAATAGTTGGTTTTAACATTTTATGCATGGTTGACACTGTCCATACAAGGTCACACTCGTATCAACTATATTTATAACTAAAGAGATCAAGTTCCACGGTTGAGGCAATGCGGTATCATGTGTTTCTTCAGTATCATGTCTTTCACAAACCAATGTGAGATGATTTTAGTGTTGCTTGCTGCTTCTGTTCTTCACAAGCTTTATTTATAACCACATGCCAACTAAACATGTCGATTTCAGTGTTTAATAACTGCACTATACATCACCTCAGCTAGTTACACTCAAATACCTTGTAGAACTAATTTTTCAAAAATCTTCATTCAGGTTAATTTGTCATGGGAAACAAATTTGTCAGGGGAGACAAACAGGCGAAGCAAGAAAAGAATGACATAATATTACTCAAAATTGTTCCTCCTGTGGACCAGACATATGTTAAATGGCTTGCCAAAGACCTTGCAAGAATTCACAGCTTTACTCCCAAACGTGCTCGCCCAGTGCAGCCTCCAGATCATTATGTAGAATATATGAAGTTGAATGGATGGTTGGATGTGGATTTGGATGATCCTGATCTTGCTCATTTGTTCAAGTAGACGATTTCTGTATGACAGACAATTAGCATGATTTTATAGCTGCATTAAGATAACATTAAATTGTTCAGTGAGCAAGAGATATGGTAGGCATGTTGTGGCTTTTGTTTGACTAAGAAATTCTTGTAGATGGTTGTATTCCGAAAAACTAGTGTTGATCACAACTCACCAGTGGGCGAAGAAACATGCTATATTTTATACAGTAGAATTTTTTGTTCAACCATGTTCTATTGTTCTTAATATCATGTGTGCTGGCAATGGTGGTTTGACACATTAGGAAGTTTATCAACAATTGTAATAGCGATGTAATGATGAGAACATTCTCTTTTTGACTTTGTTCTTAAAATTTTGCCAATGAATTGCAAGGATAGGATTTGGTGTACAATTTCGTAGTCATCACCTCACGTCTATGGGAGATATCACAATCAAATGTAGGCGAGAGCAAAATAAAATAAAATACGAAATACAATTAAACGTTAAAAACGATACACATGTCTTGTATATGTAGCATTAATCAAAATCCAAACTGAAATATGTGCTCATCGTTCCAATTGGTTTCACAAGCCTCCCTAGATTGAATAGATAAGATCGAAAACAATAATTGAGAGTGGTCTTCCTTGAACTTACTCAACTACTCAATAAAGGTTTCATTAAATGGTGTAAGAAATCATGTGCTATTCAAATAATATTACGTTAACATGGTACGATATTTGTTATATTCACATATAATATTTGGTGCTTCTAATCAAAGTGAGTGTGCTATCCTGGATACTTTTATAAAAAAAAAATATTGTTCTCATTAATTAAACCAATATTTTGAAAGTTTATTAAATAAGAGTGAGCTTATTAATAAAACGGAAGGATGTGAAAATGGTTATTAAGTAAATCAATAATTTGAAATTTAATTTGTTAGTTCGCTTTTGTCCACCCTGTCTAACCCCTTAAATTGGCGGGTTATCAAGATAGGATACTTAGCTTAATTTTTTAAATTAAAAATTAAAATAAAAAATAATTTAAAAGGTTAATATTTTTGTATTATATTATTTCAAATATGTAAATATATAATAAATTTTATATATTTTAATAAAGCTTATATATGATCCTGACTTGTGTGTGGATATTTTATTTTCAAATAATCGGTTTGTAATAAGAAATTTACTATTTTTTGTTGATATCGAAATTTGGTTTCGAATTTTCTATGTGTATGTTTTATAGAAAGTAAACAATGTAACACCTATAAGCATTAATATTAATATTCTTCACGAATGAACTTGCTTATGCATTTCTTTCAAAATTTTGTTGGAATTGCAAGTAACCAACTATAAGCATTAATATTAATATTCTTCACGAATGAACTTGCTTATGCATTTCTTTCAATAATCTCGTTGAAGACTTCTTTCACGACAAACAAAATAAGCATCACAACCACACGAAACACTGCAACCACGCGAAACATCCCAACCACGCGATGCACCACAACCACACTAAGTACCGCTACCACAATTGGATGGAAGAAAATAATCCTAATCGCGATTTCATTAATTGGATTGAAGATTTCGTAAAGAACCCTAATTTTCCTTGCCGTGAATAACCCCTATTCTATGCGTGAACAAAAATTTCAATTTTTAAGTGTACACATGGCATGAAATGTGACACACCGTTAGCCAGATCACACAAAAATTAATGTCGTTGGTGTTTGAGAACTAAATCTCACAGTTTCATTAAAGAGAAGGATGAAAATGAAACAAAATTTGGAAGATAGACTAAACTAAAAAATGTTTGATAGTTGAGAGACTAAAAATATATTTAATCCAAATTATAAAACTGAAATATTTTATTTGAATATTACATTATGCAATGAAAAATAATAAAAATTGTGTATAATTATATGGCTTTATATTCGAAATATAAAAAGGAATTATTAGTTAAAGTATGTAATAAAGATATATAAATCATAAATATTTTCTATGTAATTAAAGAAATAAAGAAATAAATGTAAGTAATTGAAATAAAATATTAATGAATTTATCACCTCAAGTTTTAATACTGATCTGGCACAACAAAAAACAAAAGTGCAATTAATTAGTACAGCAATTAGACAAAGAAATAAATGTAAGTAATTGAAATAAAATATTTAATAAATGAATTTATCATCTCAAGTTTTAATACTCATCTGGCACAACAAAAGTGCAATTAATAAGTACAACAATTAGACATAATATTTTTATATATAAATTAAACATTGAAAACTAATAAGAACTTGATTTTTATAAATCAAGATGGGTAAAGGGCCCAATCCAATGGGATTATATATTCACTACTTTTTAAGAATTCAATTAAATTTAGGGTGTTGCTCCCTCCACCACCACACCTTTCTCCCTCCACCTTCCCAATTTTTTTTAATTTCAATTATATCCTCAAATTAAAATTTTTATTTTTATTATTTTAATTTATTCCAAACCTAGTTCTCCTACTTTACTCCACGCACTCAATCTTTCCATCTCTTAATTTCGTTTAACAATTTGTCTTCTATTTTACTTTACAACTCCATTTGTCTTCTCCGTTTTACTTCTTCTCATCCGTTTCTTTTTTCTTCATTTTCCTTACATTATTAAAATACATTAAAAATATATTAAAAAATAATAAATCAAAACATTTAAATTAAATTATTAAAATATTTCCAAAATAAAGAATAAACTAATAAAACAAATCCTAAAATTAAAAACGTAACTCGGAGTCCGTTTAAGGAAAGAACTGATGTCAACATCCGTTTATGGAAAGAACGGATGTCAACATCCGTTTAAGGAAAAAAACGGATGTCAACATCCGTTTAAGGAAAAAACGGATGTCGACATCCGTTTTTTCCTTAAACGGATGTTGACATCCGTTCTTTTCCTTAAACGGATGTTGACATCCGTTCTTTCCTTAAACGGATGTTGACATCCGTTGAAGGATGTCACCTCGTTACGTTTTTTATTTTAGGATTTTATTTGAAGGTTTATTCGAATACACACCTTAAGGAAGTAACACACGCATTGCACCACTCCACACACTGCACCACGAGAGCGACACTGCACCACGAGAGGGAGACGGCTTGATAATTCTTTCCACCACCACCAACCTTTATAACTTGTAGTATCTCACCGCGACAAAAAAAAGAGATGAAGAAAAATAATGTTAAAATAAAATAAAAATATTTTACTCATGTAGGAGGAACTAAAATATGTTATTAGTGGAATAGGTTGTGAATGGGTAAAATTAAAAAAATTAACCCTAAAAATAAAATTTTATTTAAGAACAAAATAGTAAAGAGGAGGTGGAGGAAGAAAGGTGTGGTGGTGGAGGGAGCAACACCCTTAAATTTATTTAATCATTACCATTTCAGCACTAAAACATTATTTACAAGGAAAGATGCAAAACTCATTAAATATGCTCTATTTAGAAAAAACAAACTTTAAATAAATGAAAGATGAATGAAATAATTTCAAAGGTTTAATTATTACTAGGTTTAATTAACGAGACACCAAGTTTCTAATTATCATTATTTCATATATTTTATCACCTAATTTTTGTTTTTATATTTTACTATTAGTTTTTCACACAATTTACTTACCCCTCAGTAATCATGTACTACTTATGCAAAACTTTTTAATTAATTCAAACTTGTATATCTATCCTAAATTTTCTTATATATTCTTCACACTCGAAAATATTTAAATAATTCATAATACAAGTAATAATTGCTCAATCAAAAGTTATAGATCAATTATCATATAATTAGTCAAAAATCGTTATACAAATCAATTAAAGCATAAACAAATATAAAATAACAATAACTTCTCTAACTTGATATAAAACTCCTAAGTGAAATCTGCTCCTATAGTTTTAGTGTTTATAGAATACTCTAATTACCTACACAAATATCAAATCATATATCTAAACATATCTTAATAATTATAACTAAATAAAAATTTACTTTAATCCATTTTGAATCACATACATAAAATCCGAGAACTATTCGTGCTTTAAAATACTAAGCTAATTCAAAAAAAATATATTCTATTTTAAATTATAATAAATAATAAATATAGATATCTTCATAAACTCATTGTTAGTCTAGAGATAAAAAATATACTCAAAAAATGAGAGATAAACACACACATGAAACTTTTGAAATTTTTTTAAATAATAATTTTTATAAAATGAAACTTAATTAACATTAAATTAAATTTTTTATAAATAAAATAATCAAATATCATCTTTAAATAAAATACTTTCAAATTATTTTCTAACTGCTTGTATAAGTGATTTATTAAATATCTCACAAAGTGGATGAGTGTGCCTCTTCTATTTTATTACAATCTTTTATACAAAACATTTTATTAAATTATTAAGTGTCAATTGTGTCCCAAAAATATGGACATCTCTCCACGGAATTTTTACAACATTCTTTTTATGCAAAACCAAAAGATTTAATATTAAAAAGATGGAATTTTTTTAAAATATATAAAAACATGTAAAGAAATGTGATAATATATATATATATATATATATATATATATATATATATATATATATATATATATATATATATATATATATATATATATATATGAGAATCGAGTAGTAAAATGTAACATTTAAGGCTAATTTTTATTGGTAAAGTACTCTATGTAGTTGCAAAGAGTTATTAGTTTGATTAAGTTAATAATCGTTATTGATATATATCTTAATATTTATAAAGGATTATTTTTTATACAAATTATTACTATTTTACTTTCCCTAGATAGTTAATTCAGTACGATATATATTGACATGATATAATAAAAGTACATTCTTATTATAATAATTTCAATTTTATTAATTTTATTAAATTTTGAGATAATTAAATACATGTTTAGTTTTAACTTTATGATGTATTTATTAAAGAAGAGAATTGATGTTAATATACAATTAAATTTTAATTATTTATTTTTTATTTTATAAATTTAAAATTCTTTTAGTGTTTCTTTAATATTAATCACATATCAACATTAATATTATCTCTAATAAAGACGGATGATAATTACTATAATTAAACTAAAGACATATTAATTATTAATAATATATAAAAATAGTAAAACAAAATATTTATTGTAAATCTGTAATTTTGTTACTAAAAGTAATAATTTATTTAAATCTAATAATTATTATAACAGTGATCTTTTTATTTATTTGTTTGTTATAAAAAAGTGGACACGTCATGTTATTGAGTGGTCAATGGGAAAAGAGATAAGAGAAACACAGAAAACGAGAAGTTTGATTTGGTTTTTGTCAAAATGAGGGCAGACCGAGTTTTAAGAGAGATTGGTAAGAAAGCGAGTTGCAGTACTTTGGATTGAGACGAGGCAACGCAATGACTCGGATCCTACGCACTCTCCACATCTCACTTCAACAACATATACAACCTTCCAAATTCTAACACCTTAATCTTTTTTTCTAATATTATTAAAATTTAGTACAAACCGCGTGACTTCGCTCAAAATTCAATGTGATTGCGACCTTCATCAAAATTACCTTCCCTGCATATATATTATATCTATATAAGTTTTGCAGTTTCGCTCTGTTTTTCACGTCTCAATTCTTTCATATACACATAACTTCTCAATAATTCTTTCGTATTTCTCGTTACCAATCCCAGTTAGATCAATATGGCTTCAAAAGATGGTAACGATTCACCATTTTTTTTCTCTTCTTCAATTTTTTTGCTTTGTTATTTGCACAGACTGAATTCATATCTGTGATCCAAAACAGGTGCAGTTATCGTTCTCATGGGTGTCTGTGGCGCTGGAAAGACGTAAGCTTCTTCTTTTTCTTTTTTCAACATATTGTTGTTATGATGGTCGTGTTTTCGTATATTTGCACTTTTTTTTATAAATCTTTGAGGATGAGAAATAAATTGACATTAGAATGTGACAGCCACCGTTAATCAGAAGACATGAAAGTGTTTATATACACATACATAGAAAGAGGATGATCATTGTTGAATATTGCTGTTGCAAGTGATTGCTTTTAACCATTTTCAAGCTGTTGAACAGGCTGATTGGTTAACATTTTTTATTGGTTATGTCTTCACAGAACAATAGGTCGGAGGCTGGAGAAAGAGATGCAGTATAAGTATCTTGATGCTGATGATTTTCATTCTGAATTAAACAAAGGTGTGTGTATGATTTCTGCAAAAGGACTGTTTCTCTCTGCTTTCTTATTTCTTTTTTCTCATTTTTTTTTTGTTTTCATTCGATTTCTTCCAATACAACAGAAAAGATGCGAATGGGAATCCCACTCACAGATGAAGACAGGATACCGTGGCTTGAAGCACTGCGTGATGTCATAAACGAATACTTGGATAACAAAAAGGGTCTGATTCTTGGTTGTTCTGCTTTGAAGAATCAATATAGAGAAATGCTTAGATCAGGTTACCCTGCTTATAAATGGGGAACTTATGCAAGTCCTGTTAACTTCATTCTGTTGGATGCTCCTGCTGAAGTGCTGAGTGTTCGAGTTAATGCGAGAGCTGCAGAAGGAAAACATTATATGCCTGCATCACTTCTGCAATCTCAGTTAGATTTGCTAAAGATTGATGACTGCGAAGGAATACTTAAAGTTGATGCTACTTTGACACCCGAAGCCATTGTCAACACCATTCTAAACAAGCTCCAGTTTCAGGGCTGTTTCCGTCATAATTGTATTGAGTTTCATTGATAAAATGAATCTCTAATAATTTCATAGTTTCAACTATAGTTTTTACGAATAAAAGGAGGAATATGATTATGCCTGAAGAAAAGGGGAAAGAGAATGATTTAGAACAGGATAGACTATAGAGAAAAAAAAGGCCAAGCTGTACATATGATATTCTTATTGGTTGATGCTATTCTATTTCTTTTTCACCATATATCGAATATAAGAAAATTCCCAGTTTAATCAGATCCTAGTTTTGCAACTGGATTTGTTTTCTTATTATCCTTTAATTGATGTGGTGATTGTACAAACTAAAACACCAAATATTTTGAATCAGAATTTGGTTTAGTTCGTCTTTGCAAGAATGAACTGGATGTCATTGAATTTCAAGATTGGTCTTCACAGACTGGATAATAATTAATATTGAAATTTGGTGAACATCTGGAAAAAGAAAACTGACTTGACTGATCTTTCTGCTGCCACGTTGCCTGAGAATTTCGTATAGGAAAGAGTCCATAGCAAGTGCTGAGAGTGACAATCATTAGCCATGTTGTCTCGTTACCAGGCTTACCTTAAATTATCTGCAACTTGTTTCAAAGGTGACTGTAGTAAAACATAGTTGGCCAGCCATTGTGATTCTCCACAGAAAAATAAATAAAATCAACTGTAAGAACTTTAGGCTTTGGAAAAAAGTAAACAAAAAGTTCCTGTGAAAGTGAAGGAAATACTTGTTTGTATCTAGTTAAAAATGTTCAACTTATTCTATCTTTTACTTTCTTTTCATCTTCGAAGTTATAACGTGATCGGCAATGGGCCCTCAAATTGCAAAAATCCTACCTATTTTCCCTGTTTTTCTTTTTCAATGAAAAAAGAGATAAGTTGCAGCCTGCTTCACACAAGACTTTTCTGCAAAACATTTGAATGGGCGGTAACTACAATTAATTAATAAAACAAAACTAGCCTTTTGCCGCTACAGGTGACACTCAGCGTCATAATTAATTATAGAATCTTTTTAATAATGTCCTTTAACCTTTGTTTACTTTGCTTTAGCCTATTTACTGTTTGCAGGGGTGGAAGGACATGAATTTGTGCTGAAAGTATAATGGACCCGGGGTAAAAAAAATGCATTATTTTTATATATAGCTGATTATGATTTTTGTATTTAATAGTATTAATAATAATAGAAAGATTATTAATAACAAATAAAATCAATTTTCTTTTAACGATTTTTTATTATTTTTCAAATCATCTAAACAATTTTATTTTTCACACTCTTTTTTTTTTCTTTTGTATTTCCTTCGTTTCCTTTCTTTAGTACTCTAAATTTCTTTCGCACCATCAAAATAGAGTATGCATTAGGGTCTTTTTTTTTTCTCCTCTGCAATCCTTTTTAGAAACCATGAAATCTGCTGTCAAAATTATCTTGGCTGATTGTCATTTTTTCTCAATAGATACTTCAGACCAATATCTTCTCGCGTACAATCCTTTGAGAATTAATTATATAGCCAAAATTTTATTTTAAGCAAAATAAAGCATCAACATCATCACAGAAAAAAATCAATAAAATAATTAATCAAGTCATAAAACACTATCCCAACAGGAATTGTAAACCACCGCTGAACAGTTTTGACTTCAATAATTGTTCCTAGAGGTGCATAAATTGAGCTTGGCTTTTCGTGTGGGCTCCTCGGCAGCACTAGTCCTTTTCCAGGGGAGGTGCAGAAGTGAAGATCATGCATTTCCTTTTTGTCACCGCAGCAAAGCCTTATCTTTTTGCCTTGGCAAATCTGAGGCAACGGTATTTTTCACCACTTACAGTAATTTCAAGAGCTCCATCTTGGTTATCTTGATTTGACGCAGTTCCCATCAACACACTTTTCTCTTTCTCCAGATTGTCTCTGTCCATCTTCAGCCTTGCTTCTTGTCGGGCAATCTCAGCCTGGAACATTAAAAAATTAAGGATATTGAGGATGTCTGATTTTTTGTTCTTTAATTGCAAGGTCATAAATGGAAATTTGTTTGGTAAATAGAAATATTGTTAGAATGTTCGGTCAATTTCAATCTTTTTTGTTTCATATTCCCAAATGCAACAATATTTATGCTTTACGAATAATGTAGCACACATTTTCACAACGTAAAATAGGGCACTGAATGATATAACACATATCTTCACTAAACATAAACTAGGTTCCAGGAAGGTGTCTGAAACATGTTATCAGTCATTATTAAAGACGTAAAAAGAAGTGTGGTGTAGAGTAGAAATGCCTGAAAAATATAACGCTCTAGTCTAAGGAAGAAACATTTTGCAGAGGGGCTTCTCTGGTGTCATCTGATGAATTGATTGCAAGAACAACAATCACTAAAACAATATGACAAAGGCAGACTCCTAGGGCAAAGGAATTTCAAGATCTAATTTAAAGGTCAATTTACTTGTTAAAGATCTCAACGTTGACTAAAAATAAGATTAAATGAGTTGTAAAACTTACTTTACAAGTTAATTTTATGAGGATGAGTTATTTATAACCCCACTTTCTAAGATGGTATCAAAATCATTCCAAGCTTATTAGGCTATCTGTTATAGGACTCACCTACAAATATTTAATTTTTCACTTGAAATGTTCATTATTTGACGTGAGGAATGTGTTGAAGATCTCTTATGAAAGAGATAAAGTCAAATAATAGTATATAAGACCTTACAAGTCAGCTAATTAAGTTACTGCCTAACCACTTTTTGTAATTCTAACACTATTTATTCTGCTTCTAGCAACCATGAAGCAAAAGTTTTAGTTATATTTGTTTTCTCAAGCTTAAAATTTTAGGGATTGTTGTTTTTATTTAGATTTGTTCCAAAATATTAGTTGAGTCATAACTCCTATTAAGGGGTTTATCATGTGTCAAACTCAGAAATTTGGGGGATGAAAAGCTTCATTTATTCAGATTGTCTGATACATAAAGAATCATTTCTCCGTAAACTGTTCATGATTAAAAGCCACTTTGCTTTCTTTCTTCAGTTTCAGAAGCATTATAGACTAAAATTCGACAATATCGATGTATCTGGTATAAAATACTCAAAATAATCAACCTCACATTGTTTTAGTTAAAGAATCACTTCCTTGTATAATTTCAAGTGCCTAAAGGCCAGTTTGCTTCCTTTCTTCAATTTCAGAAGCAGTTCACTGAAATTGCATCAGTATCAATATATAAATTTGAAATTATTCTACTGCATTTCACTTTGCGAATTATTCACAAAAAAATAAGAGGAGATATTCACCAGTGTACCGCAAGGTTACAATTTAGAAATTAGGAAAATAAAATGAAATGCTACATCGTGACCAAATGTAGGTCATATGTCACATAACAGGATTCCTGTCAAAATTCAAGTGAAATTGGCATTGCCACATTGCCATCACACATCTTGCATATAAATACCAGTGGAGCCTAGCAGAAATTTCGGAAAGGGTACAAATACTGAGACAAATATCTAAGAAAGACTTGTTTAAAAAATTATGTACTTTTAGACGAATAGAAAACTACCTAGTAATTTAAACCATAATTCATGCAAAGCCATTTCAATGCCCCGTAGAAGTGTAGAACACAGTTAACATTCCCATATTTTTTGTTTATTTTTAGACATTGAGACCACCTACCTAAAAATATAAGCCATAATTCATGCACAGCCATTTCCATGCTCAGCTGATAAAAGGAAGTTAATCAGAGTTTTGCCAATAAAACTAAACTAGGAACAACAGTATTCTTTCACTTCATATGATCAACCATAACCAGTATTTTACAACCATTGGCATCTTTTATTGATTACTTTACAAAGTACTGATAGAGTCTTGCAGCAACAGTAACAAAATAAATTGGGTTCAACTTTCTCAGATGTTCGCATAACGAAGACAATTATTATATGTAAAAATTATCAGAAGCATAGCCATGGGGAGTGTCCCAATGACACAGGTCAGGCTGTAGGACACTTACTATGGGTTCAAACCCTGTAATGCAGTTCACCCCTTTCCCATGCCCCTATGGACTTACTCCAATGCCCACCTTTGTAGTCAGTCCTCACGTGAACGAGAAACAAAAATTGAGAGGAAGTCTATAATTATTCATCATGTATATGTTGGATATCCCACATGGATTAGAAATATAACCAAACTATGATTTATAAGTAGATGCAAACCTACCTTACTAAAGTAATTTTGTGAAATTGAGCTAGATTTAAATTCTACTTTTTTAAGATAGAGTATTAAAGTCATTTACAGCCTATCCTACTCAAGTTTAATCCCATACAGTCGTGTGAGTTTAAGTTAGAGTTAAATTTCACTTTCTCAAAATGGTACCGGAGTTACTCAGTCTATGTGAAAGGAAATGTAGAATGCACATTACAACCATGGTTGTCAAACTTTTAAGTAAACTCTTAAACTTTTATGATTCCAAGTAGGCCAAACGAGTTAATTATCCATTAAAAGACATACTAAACTTGAGAAAACTCTGAAATCAAGAAGTGAGTTTGAAATCATATGTAATTTTTGCCCTCATTGACCCCACAAAATGTTTTACTGGAAAATCAAATTATTTGAAGAAATTAACTCCCTTTTAAAATGTTATCACTTTAATAAGTTGAGTTTTTATAAAGTTATACATGATTTCAACGTTTATGTAGTTTATCTTATTTGGTACTACTGTATTATCAAGCTTTTATTATTGTGATTTTTTATTTTTCTTAATTATGAAGCTAAAATGTTAAACTATTGATGTGTTAAAAGAGTATTTTGTTAATAGGTCTTTTCAATATTATCTTTTAGAAGAACATAACGTTCCATTTTACAGGTCAAAATTTGAGAAGCTCCGTGATTAATAAAGAGGTATTTGGATAAATGTTGCACTTAGTTGGCTGACGTTCCAAAGCTTCAGTTACTGAGAAGTAACAAATTGTATCTTTGAAATGAACGTGTGTTTGAGACCCTCACACAGAAAAACCAACAAGCACACAGACTCTCAAATTTCACAACCTCTGTTACAACAACAATAGTCTTATCCAACTAGGAGATAGCACATTAAAGTAAGAAAAATTAAAAAGATTACAAATTTGAAAGAAATGGATAATCAGTAGATACCTCACGACGAGAAAGATCAGCCTTCCAAGCAGCCTCACGTTCCGCAACCTCACGTTCACGCTCTTCAATGTAACTCTGCATCTCTCTATCCTTCATGATCCTATCCTTAATATCAGCATCCAACGCTTCTTGCAACTCTTGGACAAACTTATCTACCACTGCCTTTATTCGGAGAGACATCTTGTGCTGAAACCCCAATACACACAAATCCAAAATAATCTTTCTATACCCAATTACTCAGTTTCATAAATGGAATTCCCTTACACGTTAGTTTAGCTCATTTTTCTAAGTTTTTTTTTTTTTACATAAAAAGTGTAAAAGCCCACGAAACAATCAATTCCTTAAAATGAATCCAAACTAAACATTTGTTTTTCATTTTAAGCCCACAGAAAAGGTTTGCATAGAATTTCTATTGCACTGAATTTCAAATTTAGGCTTTTGAATAAAGGCTCCGAATGAAAACGCAGTTTCATATCATGTAAAAAGTAAAAATTCGTAGAGTAAAGAACAAGAAAAAGAAATACATATAAAAAAGCACGTTAGGCATCTCTCGAGGTTCTACAATGTTCTTTAAAAGAAATAACATAATAACTTTTCCTGAACAGAATATTTTACAGAAAAACAAAACAAACCGAAAACAATGTTACGTACCTCAACGACGTCATCTTTGGAGATGATATTGATATATTATTATCTTACTTAAGTCTGACATATGCTCCTTGTGTTTCGTTTTCTGTTACGAGTCTGAAGCCTTCACATTTCAATTCGGCACTGTGAGATGAAATCACACGCGAGTGGAGAAGGAATGTGTGAACCAAATTGAAAACACATTTTGGGTCTTAGATCCTGTTTGAATCTTTGAATAATGAGGGAAAACACTCGAGTGTTTCGTCCTGCAGCTCCTACATTTCAAACTCCATCTTCAATTTCCTAAAATATCCTTAATTAATAAATAGTTTAAAATTTTAATTTTTGATTATCGAAATTTTGTGTCACCTTTAACTCTACCTGTATTTTCCACCAATTAGGAAACATGCACTTCTTACCCCTACACTTCCTGCATCCCATTTCATTTTTATAAAAAAAAACCTACGCCCTTGAATTACAGCTTTTTTGATAATATTTGTTCTCTTCAGCTTTTTACTTTGCAGATATCAATTGTTATATCTGTGAGGGAGTATTATTATATATCGGATTTTCATATCCGAGATTGTCTCCATTACGAAATTTTTTTTCTGGCAGTGTTTATATTATTTAGCAACCACAAGTGCTTGGTTATTTAGCTTACCGTATAATTTTCTCTATAACAACTCAGTTACCTATTTGAATACTAAACTGTTAGAAGCAAGGATTAACATTTATTTAAAAAATTGAAGATGGAACAATATATGCATCATGTATAAATTGGATGTCCATATCTTAGATATTTCACGGCCATTCATTTATTTATATAAAATTTTAGTTATTTTACTTATTATTTTATTATTTTATAATTATATTTAAGTTTATGTATAACTTTTATGAATTTATAATATAATTAGATAATATGTAATTGTTAAAAAGTAATTCTTATCAATTTTTCATATTTTTGCATGTTGTTTTATGAATATTATTTAAATAGGTTTGTTTTATACAAAAATTTAATGAAACTAGTTAACTTCATTTTTATAATTATTATTCTTTGTTAATATAAAAAATGCATTTTAAATATTTAGTTTTTATAATTTTTTAGATATAAATGAAATTTTTTAATAATTTTTTATATAGTTTTAAGTTTATTTAACTTGGTGTTTTTTTTAAGTTAGATTATATTGTTAATAAATTTATAATTGTATAATTATTGTATTATTTTTTAATTTTATAATATAATTATAAATTATAAATTTATTGTATTATTTTTTTATTTTGTTATAGGTGATTATAGTTTAAATGAACGAATATCATATGAGATGGATTCTGAAATAAATTGTAGCAAGCTATCAGAATTTTCTTTATTTATAAATGAGGTTGTTGAGGAAGATTTGACGAATAATTTCACAACAAATGAATTTTTTTCCTCTCATGAAAACTTAATTGAATGGGTAAAAGGGATTGCATAAGATCTAGGATTTGTTGTGGTGACTATAAGATCCGATAAAGCTACCGGTCAACTTGGGAGGAAGACGTTTGTGTTGCTAGGATTTGAAAGAGGCGAAAAATATAGAAAATACAAACCCGACCAACCTAGTGCATATGACACCCGAAAATGTGAGTGTCCTTTTCAATTAAGGGGCAAGCCATCTGGTAATGGCGATGGGTGGGTATTGCAAGAGATATGTGAATACCACAACCACGATTTAGCAAAAACTTTAGTAGGACATCCTTATGCTGGTAGGTTAAATCCTACTAAACAAGCAGTACTTGTTGATATGACTACAACCTAAGTAACACCGACAAATATTTTGTTGACTCTGAAACAAAATAATGATCATAACGTAACTACAATAAAATAAGTTTACATAGCAAGGTATACATATAAACGCTCATTGAGAGGGTCGAGAATTGAGCTGCAACAGTTGATGATGATGTTGGATCGGGACAAGTACATACATTGAAGTAGATGTGCGGAGGATTCTAAGGTTGTCAATGACCTCTTTTGGACACATCCTGATGCGATCAAATTATTAAATGCATTTAATGTTGTTTTGTTAATGGATTCAACTTACAAAATAAATAAATATCGGTTGTTAGAGATTGTTGGTATGACATCTACTGGGTTAACCTACTCAACCGCATTTGCATTCTTATCAAGTGAGTATCAAAATAATTTCACTTGGGTTCTTCAAAAGCTTAGAGGTTTATTTTTGACATCTGAGGCCGGTCCACAAGTCATTATGAGTGATAGAGACTTGTCTTTGATGAATTCCATCAACAATGTGTTTCCTTAGTCATATCAGTTGTTATGTCGCTTCCATATTATAAAAAATGTCAAAGCGAAGTGCAAAATGTTAGTTGATTGTGTGGAAGAATGGGATGTCGTAATGGAAGCATGGGAGAACGTCATGGATTGTAAAGATAAATCTATGTTTGGGGACTGTGTGAATCACCTTGAATACACCTGTCATTCATGGCCTTTATTCTTTGAATATGTTAATAATACTTGGATTATTCCATACAATACTTACTTTGTGAAGGCATGGACAAACAACAATATGCATTTAGGGAATACAACAACGAACAAGTATGTTTTAATGTTATATTAGTTTACTTTGTATTTGAATATTTGATAATATTGGTGATTTATTTTTGTCAAGGGTGAGTCTGCTCATTGGAACTTAAAGAAAGTATTGAGAAACAGTATGAGAGATCTTTGTTCTTGCTGGGATGTCATTCATAATGTCATTATGTTGCAACATAATAAGATCAAAGCATCATTCGAAAGCAGTCTCAATGTTATGAGTGAAGCTTATAAAGGCATAAAATACAGAAGACTTGTTGGACGAGTATCCAGATATGCTTTGGGACTAATAACTGAAGAATTAGAACAAGTAAATCTTATTGAACTCGATAGGGGAAGATGTGGATGCATACTTAGACAGACCTACGGTGTACCCTCTGCTTGTGAATTATCACGTTATGCCCCTGGTATGATTCCTTTGGGTGAGTTTCATGTGATGTCGACAAGATTGTCTATTTTAGATATTGTATCAAATGAATCACAGCCAGAGTTATCCATACAACGTGAGCTTGCTATGGTTGAAGAAAAATTTAAGGAGGTTGAGATTAGAGGTAAAGTGACATTACATATTTCTGGGGCAGTAGTTACATATTTCTGGCGTTGACATGTGTCACACTCTTGAACAAATTTCATGATATCCCCATTCATTCCCTTCCAGTATAAGTTCGTTGTAGCCTTCTATAAGTCCAATAGAAGCCAGAATGTCCTGATTGGGAAGATGCTTGAAACTCTTTCAAAAATTCGGGAATCCAAGATGATTGAGACGAAATAACTAACCTACCTTTATACTACAGTACACCTTATTGATAATTGAACCCTGCATACTTACCCTTAACTTTTCCTTCTTTTAGTGTTGTAATGACCTCCAACAACTCCTCATCCTTATGCACCTCGTCAATTATCGCTGGATAATCCATCCAGATTGGCTCAATGAAAATTTTTCTTAACTCTACAACATCCTTACTTCGAGACAGGGCATCGACACCTTTGTTTTCACGTCCAGGCTTATAAACTATTTCGATACCCCAATAATTTGGCCACCCAATTCTGTTGGCTCCCTATTGTGATGCACTGCTACAAAATTTGTTTGAGGCTTCTTTGATAAGAAAAAACCTTAAGTTTTCGCCCAAGAAAATATGGCCTCTAGTGTTGGATGGATAAAGCTACCACCATCAACTCTTTCTCATACGCTGACTGGAAAGATTCTTAGGGCTTAAAGCCTTGCTGTAGTACGCAATAGGTTGTCTGCCTTGCATCAAAATGGCCCCAAGATCAGTACTTGATGCATCACACTCAAGTTCGAATTCCTTCTCAAAGTTAGGCAAACACAGACATGGAGCAGTTGTTATCAATCTCTTCAACTCATCAAAAGCCTTTTGGGCATCTTCATTCCAGCTAAAATTATCTTTCTTAGTTAGTTCAGTTAAAGGGCGCACAATGTTTCCATAGTTCTGAACAAATTTCCTGTAATAACTTGTGAGACCTAAGAAGCCCTTTACCCCTTTGACATTCTTCGGCACAAGGCAATCAGTCACACTTCTTACCATTTCACGATCTATAAAAACTCATGTGTCTGCTGATATCACATGCCCTAGGTAGTTAACACTGCTTCTCCCAAAACTACATTTCTCTTTATTTGCAAATAAAACATTCTCCCTTAACAACTGTAGTACCTTAGTGAAATTTGAAAGATGCTCATTGTTAGGCTAAGTGTCATTATATTAGTCTCAATTTGGTCCCTGTATTTTTATTGTGTCTCAATTTGATCCCTGTATTTTTATTTTGTCTCAATTTAGTCTTAATTTTAAAAATTAAACAATTTTGTCCCTCCTCAAATTCAAACAAAATTTTAATTGTATATAAATCTTAACAATTTTTTTTATTAAAATTGATATTTTAGTTAAATATTTTTAACTTAATCATATAAATGTTAATTATGTTATTTAAATATACCTATAAGGGTTTAAAAAAAAGTGATATAACATGTTGGTGTGAATTTTCGTAGTGAAAGTTTCCGTAGAAAATCATGAAAGAAGAAATCACCTTTAATGACTATTTTCACCAAAACTTTCTCCAATTTTTTATTTAAAGAAAAGTGAAATTTCACATTAATAATTTGTTCAATGAACTAATTCATTTGGAAAATTCACACCACCATGTTATGTCACTGTTTTTTTAAACCTTATAGGTATATTTAAATAACATAATTAACATTTAT